>JAQFVV010000048.1:2325205-3750702 GCA_028023455.1 Epiperipatus broadwayi | reverse complement strand
CTGTATCTCCGGGACCAGAATGAATAAAATTTCATGTTATCATCAGAAGTGTTGTTTATAATGTTATAGTTTTAGAGAAGAGCAAATAGGGCAGAATTCATGATTGCTCCTGACCTGTGTATCTCGGGCATGAGTGGATTTAGGGTACTTTTGCTTAGATTTTAAACCTTGTTAAATGAACATACAATTCTGACCGGTACAGGATTTTATAGCTCCTCCCATTTATCAGATAAATTAACTTACAAGAGTAATTTTGGTAAAAGGTTTTTGTGAATCAAATATTATTGCTTAGTTATTCAATCTTCTTTTAAGCAAAAATGATAAATATGTGCTTAAAATCAATTCATCTAATAACATCATATTATAAAGTTATTTTCATTACTAAAATCAGCTTTTAAAATAATAATTTCAAAACATTTTTTAACTCGTGTTTTTATATATATGCTCTTTATTCTGCTTTTATAACAATATGGTCTAATATTTTCACTTGAATAGGCCTATTTTTTTATAAAATTTCTTAATCCAGGATTTTACAGTACAGCCCTTGCACCAATTTTTTCATAGGAGTTGTGAATGCACTCTACAATTTTTGCTCTACTATTCAATTTTTGAATAAAATATGCTAATATAGATAAATAATATTTTGCATTTGCTTCTTAATATAATAATGTACTATAGAAAAATGTAAAAGTTTCAACACTGCTTACTTTAATGAGACTTCTGTTTTGCTTTTGTTAGTTTTTTAATGTTTGGAGTTTGTTAATGAAAGCACCAGAGCATTTTTAAAATACAAATTAGTTTCTTATAACCTTGTTTCAGTTTTATTTAATTTTATAAAGGAAAATTATTTTCATAAAAATTAAAACTATGTCTTACAAAGGATGAACAAAACATAACTCATGAGCATCAATTATAAAATGAAAGTTAAAAAGTATTAGCTTCACTCTGAAATATGCAAAAGATTATATATGTGTCAAATAAGTATTTATAGAATGAATGTAAAACAAAAATTCTTATTTTTTTTAAAAAAAGTTTGACTCACTTTGAATTTTTATTAATTTTTTTGCTAAAGAGTAATAAAAATTGGTTTTCAAATACAGTATTGCATTACAGTAGTAGGCTTAATTTGTTTTACTATAATCTGAGATCTTATGTGCTAAGTTTAGTTCCATAAAGCACCATATTCAACACATATGCCACAGGTTGGCCATATCTGTTTTAATCTTATTCCATGATTCTTAGTTAATATTTAATCTGCTTTAGATTCAAAAATTGTAAGTGCTTGAAGTAAAAAAGATGACAACTGAATAATAAAGTAATATCAGAGGCAGATAATTGGCCAGAAGCTAGATATAGGAATGTAAGTGTTCATTGATTGCTGTGTTTACATATAGACTACTTAATTATTCTTACACTTGCAAGAAATATATGTATTTACATTTTATTTAAATCCTAAGTAAGCCCTCAGATAAACAGATTTATTAACCAATACAAGAGTAATTTTTGAATTAGATGTTGTAAATTAAGTTGACAAAAAAAAGGACTGTTGGAAAATATTGCTATCAAAAATAAAATAATGAAATTAATAGTTAACACCTATCAGCTTTGCATCCATTTTTAAAAGAAAGCTTTTTAGTAAATGCTTATTAACTGTATTTTGAGTCTTGACAATATAATTTTTAACATTTCTTCCACAGCATACTTAGCATGCAATATTAGTTAAGGCTATTTTAATATAAAACTCATTAAATATCAACCTACCAAACTTGTGGTTGCATTTCCTACATGTTCATGAACAAAATGGCAGTCTCGAACAATTTGAAATTCTTTTATAAGTCTGTAACAAATAATTTTTTATGAATAGTCTCTGTGGAAATGTTAATATTTATTTACAAAATTGATATATATATATATATAACATTCATCAATCAAAGCATAGAATGCTCTAATATTAAGAGCAGCATTACAAATTAAGAAATCTGTTACAAATATATGAAGTTGAGTCAAAAATTATCCATATTCTGACTAGAATTTATTTTAATCAACTTTTGGAAAAGACAAATACAACATTTTAGATATAATCTCCCTACTTTTTAATGCACTTTATCCATCAGTCAATAAATGTTTGTATTCTACCATTAAAAAATATTGTAAAATGAATTACGAACCACAAATGCACCATTATCGTATTTCTTAATCAAATATGAATCTTTATCCTTTTACAATTCATAATAATGAATCCATATCTCATCACCAGTAATGATTCTTTTTAAAAACTTTCATTTTCCTTAGAAAATTGGTCCAAATTTTGTTAGATATCCAAACCCCTCTTCTGTTTGTGGTCTTTTGTGAGTTATTTCACTGCTCATCTCATACAAACTTTTCGATCCCCAAATCATACATTTTATGGGTTATTATAAAAGCAGAGCCACAGCTTATTTTCCAATAACTTGCCACATAATTTACTGACACTTTTCTATCCAACAGAATTAATTCATGTGCATGCCTGATGTTGTTACCAGTCATGGTTGTAGATGATGTCTGCTGCTGCTTCATGGCTAACAATTATTTTTTTGAACTTCTCTATTCATTCACACTCACTTATTCATGACAAAATACTTTCTCAGTGCTGTGCACAAAGTCTTCAATAAATATCAGCACAAGACATACATTCAGATCACAATAAATGAATAACTGCACAATGCTCTTGCTTTATGCAAATTACAAGTAAGGCAGCTTTTGTTTTTCACACAGAAGTCATGTAATATGTTCAAAATCTGCATGCTGATAAGTCTGTGCAATCAACAGAAGTTTTAAAGTCAGAATGCAGATAATTTTGATTCATCCTTATATATTCAATAATTATGTTTATTATAAATATGTGTAATGGAATATTTAATAATAATAGTAAATAAATATAATGACCCAAAATAGCATGCTTTTAACTTTAATTTCATTAATCAACCATTTTTAGGAATAACATAATTTGTCTTAATTAATATGCATTTAAATTAAGTTAGAGCAGGTGACATTTTGAGTGCTATGAATTTTAAATCATGATAACTGATTGATTAATTAGCATTTTATTAGAAATTATTTACACCATTTCTTTTTCTGATAATAGCTCCTATTCATTATAGACATTTATCAAAGTCAAATTCATTTTTATTTAGACTTTATTATACAAAAAAAAAAAAATACCAGGAAGAGAAAAATCAAAGAAATGGTCTACATAATTTATAAAAAGAGATTAACTGTCACATTATCATGCTTTAAAATTTATAGTTCTAAATATCACCTGACCTGGCTCTAATTGTTATACTAAAAATGCTTGATAATTAAGCAATATTAAAATATTTACTATTATTATTAACTATATATATATGTTACATTGGGTCCTGATCTCTGCATAAATGAACAAAAGAATGAACAAGAATGTATGTATAATAGTGGAAAAACAAAGAATCTTGAAATTATCATTTCCTTATCAAAAAGAATATTAAGCACTACCAGATTCTGAACGAACCTGAAATAAAATCTTATGAATTAACCATCCATCCCTATTTTCATATATGAATATTCTATTTATGTACATTCTTACAGAAAATATGAAATTAAATTCTTCAAGAAACATATTGAAGCAATGGATCTGAAGTCCAATCCATGCTTCACATCTTCCTATAAACTTAATTAATATTGTAGACCTAAATTAAGTTTATAGTTCAATATCAGCAGGGTTTTGCATTAGAGTTAAAAATAGTTATGCTTATTAAATGTGTATTACAGTTAAATATTTTATTTTAAATAAATTTCATTCTAGTGATAAAAATTGCTTAACCTATTAGTCAAACATATATATACATCTAGCGTATATATATGAGTTAATGCAAGATTCTGCTGAAATAAGATGCTTATTCTATTGTAAAATAATAATATATTGTTGTTCAAATTTTATTAAAATATTTAGTATGATTTGATTTTGAGATAAGCCCACCAACATTTCTGAAAGAATGTATATTTTAATTAGTGAGCCGTTCAAGTCTAATTAAAGATGGCATTTTCTTTTTTGCTTTTTAATTAATAGAATTCCAACTTTAAAGTAAGAAAGTTAGAGTAAAAAATTGAAGTTATTTTTAGAACGTGTTGTTTTAAAACAAAGCAGCAAGGGGGGGCTTATCAAGATCTCAGATCATACAAACAATGGAAGGTAGCTGCCGGGGAAAGTATAAATAGTAGGGAGAACAAAAGAGATAATTATTCAGACTTTTCTTTTTGAAGGAGTCATTTGATTCTGATTTTGCTTGTGAAGGCGATTTATTAAGATTTTTCTTGCTGTTTTATTTCCAAGCATTCTGGAAAGTGCATTCAGATTTCTCTTGGGAGAAATCCGTCAGATTTTGCTTCACATTTAGCTTGTGCTTCGAAATAAAGTTATACAGCTGTCATTTTCAAACAATGGAGAAGTTGGAACCTGCTCCAGTTAAAACCAACCGTATTTTGAGGAAAATGGATATGCTTGGCTAGGCAAATCATAGCTTTGTCTATCGCCGAGGTTCCTAAATACCATCCAAAATGCCTTAACATCCAATCAATAACCATATGAACTCTATGCCGTGTCTGGAGAACTTTTCATGGAAGCCATACTTCATATTTTCATTGTCCGGACAAACACCTATCGTCGGTCGGATCAAGCCGCGGACGCCGCAGGGAACATCACGGAAAAAGGACGGTATCGTATCTCCTAAATTAAACTATCTCGTATGCTACTTTTGATTCATATTGTTTTATTGTTGTATTGAAATATATGTCTTGCTATGTAAACATTTTATGAATTAACCTTAAATATATTTTGGGATCATCTAGCTATATGTAACCTTTTTACCTTCGCTATTCTTCCTTACTAACCATTGTAAATATTTAGTATTTCGTTGCGGTTAAATTTAATAATTAATTTTTTTTGTCATTTGAAATCACTTTCCAATTTTATTTATGTTGTTAATTAAATCCAAGTCAGTTTCTTTTGTGTGCCAACTTGATCTTTTTGATAACACCTCTTTTTTGTCCGCCATTAGCTAGTCACGTATATTTGATTTAGCTATATACGTTCTAAGTTAATTTTAAACCCGGTTTTTAGCGCAAAGCCATAAGAAATGCTTTGCGAAAGGTTTTTATGATCTATCGTACTTTATCGAGAAGATCGAGTTGGAATTTTTTTTTAATAAAATTGGGAAGAAAAGAATTTGACCGCAAACCTATTAACCTGTTTTCTTTTTATTGTCTAATTAGTTTGTTGCCATAATTGAGGGGAATAGCGGAGGCCATTAAAGCTTTATTCATATTTTAAAGCCAGTAATTAAACATTATTTAATCATCAAAACTTGAGTTTCTTAGTTATATTAAATGCTTTATTTTTACTTTTCAATGATCCAGGCACGCAAAACGCAAACACCAACACATATTTTGATGTACTTTACACATTTAGCTTTTAGCTCTTTAGGATTTCCCGTCCATGTCTCTACCGCTGTTGCTAAGCTTTGTGGCCGGTTGAAAAATAATTTATGCATGGCTCAGATGGTGTTGTTTGTTTGTGATCAGGCCTCGAGAACAGGCGAATGGGCAGAGGTCATAAGTATTCTTGATTTATATCTCGCGTATGGTTGGCTTTGAGGTACTTTCGCCTAGTATTCGAACTGGGTTAAATCTACACACATCATCTGACTGTCACAATATATCATCCATCTTCCTTCCAAGTTTGAATGCTTTTTGCTCATATTGCATGTACTCTCTCCAACTCAATCGAAAAATTATATACTATAAAGAATGAATGTAATCATATCATAGTAAATGTCCAAAACATGAACTCTACATTTTCTGTTGGCTTTGATGTATAATCTTTACTTGGTAAATAAAAAACTATGAAAAATCACTTTAAAACTTACTGATTTTATTTTACAAACAAAAATCAATGAAATAACTGCTGAACTTTAACAACACAAACTGATCTGTTTAAAATTCTGATTTACTAGGTAAAATGTTGAAATTAATAAATTATAAATTTCAATATGGGGAGCTAATTTATTGATTACTATAAATCTAAGAGATATTATCTAGACAGTTTCCCTTTAATAATAATGCACTGAATTCAATTGGAATAATTAACTTATATGTTATTAGCATATCTGGTAATAGTATTATCATCACTGTCAGACATTTGATGTGGTAAAAATACATTTTGTCAATACACATTATTTAACAATTAAGTATTATTAATAGTACATAAACAATGATGTAATATTATTATCAATATTAGATATGCCAATCTCTTGGTTGTTTACAAGATATTTGTTTATAATAATATTGACATTAAGTACTTCCATGTTTCAATGTTTATTATGAGAGATTTATATCTATCTTCTCCGTGGATTCTATTTAGTGTTTTAATGAGAGATGTATATATTTATCTCCACCATCTTTAAATGCCATTTAATTAAAGTCCTATCATTAATATCTCTATCTAATAATATTTAAAAAGTATAGATGATTACCTCAAATGTGAAAGTGTCCTTTCTTAATTGCTTTAAGGCATCATTAATCTCTTAATTTAAGAATACAATCTTAATTATCATTCTTTATATTGCTGGTTGCAAAATGACAAAAGTATCAGCAACATTTTATCTTTTACTTAATGGATAGTAATTTATTGCTTCTAAAATAAACCTGTGTATTATGCACATATGAGCTAAAACTAAGGGAAATGAAGATATATTTAAAATTCCTAAACTTATTTTTATGCTCCTATCTGTATAAATAAATGTATTAATATAATAACTTAATTAAATGGTGATAGGAGATTGAAAGGCAACATATAACTACATCAAGATTGATGTTAAGATGACATCATATACTATATGCTGAACCTTTATTCTACAATTTTCTATATAATGCAAAAACACTTTTGTACAATGTTAATAGTTATTTGCATATGAGCTAATGTATTTAAATGAACAAAATATTGATTTTTAATTTAAAATTAATGAGTAAAAATAATGAATAAGTTACATTCAACTTACTCTTTTGAAAATACATCCTTGTCCTTCAATTGTGTTAAATAACAACTCCTACATAAACACTCCTTGACCCTTCTTTGATAGTAATCACCTCGAAGAATTTTCTTACAAATACAGCACTATAAAAAGTATCAATAATAAATATATTTTATTTGCTATGCAATGGGTATATTTGAGGATCTAAAGACAATTGTGAAAAGATATATGTAATAAATAATAGTACTTTATTTACCATTACATGGTATCAAATTTTAAGAAATCTTTAAGTATTGTAGTAGGAATAATATACTCAAAATGTGCCACTATAGAAATTAATGTTTTCATTATTATTTTTATAGATAGTCTTAGTGTATCTATAAAATCACTATATTACCTATTACTTATTAAAATATTAATTAAACACAAAAGCATTTCTCTCTTCTCTACTCTAGTTCTATCTATTATAAATTTAAATAACCAAGATTTTATTCTCATTCTCAGACTGTTTCTGGATTTTTTTTTTTAGCAGTGAAAACTTAGAAATTCAAATATGGAACCAAAGCAATTATATATTTGTTAGCCATATTTAACTCCAAGCTAATAGCATAAAACTCAAAAACCCTAAGATTTTGAACCTCAATTTGTTTGTATACTTATATAGATGACACCAGTTCAGTAACTATATATTTTAGAAATCTTAGTTCTATTCTAGTTGTAGGATTTTTTTTAATATATATTTTCTCTACGGATGTTAATATCAACACATTGCTTGATTTCTTCAGTATATTATAACAAACAAAAGCACTTCTTTCTCTACTCTGGCAGATCCTATTATAAACTTGAATAATCAGTTGTTACTATATAGTAATGCAATTTACTGTTGTAGAAAACTGAATTAAGTGACATAGTATAACATTTACAATATAGAGAATAATAAATACACTTTATATATATATATATATATATATATATATACAGTGGAGCCTCCTCTTATGTACAAATGTATGTAACATATAATAGTACAAATTTCATTGATAAACTTTAATTATAATAATATATATTGTTTATTGAACTGCAATACAATAATTTTTAACTTGCACATATATATATATATAACAGATGTTATTTATATGTAGAGTATGCATAAATATATTAAGATTATAGTATAAATAAATTTTAAATAATATAATTATTAATAATAAGTTAAAGGGACACATTTATATATATTTTACAGAGTATGTGTTTACTCAATAAAAATAAGAAAACTTGCTATACTTTTATTTTTAAAAAAAAGTAAATAGGAAATGTCTGACTTTCACCATAATTAAATACACCTTGGGCAATAGATTTTTCTTCCAATAACTCTTTTTTGTTTTATAGAAACATAATAGATTAATCCAGAAACTATGATCTTACTAATGGTTTTGATATTTTAAGATCGTATCAAAATTTCACTATGTTCTAAAATTTTGTAAAACTTTTAGCATTATGCTTAGAGATTATTTTATTATGTGAATTTATTGCACAACAAATTTGAAAAGAATAATGAAGGAAGAATAATATATATTATATGCTTTAACCATAACATGAGAAAATATTAATAAATATGATCATATATGATACTTTGAGATGAATTACAAAACATATTCACAAATCTAAATTTTTTTTTTTAAATGTTGTTATGTATGGTGCTCAGAGACAGAAAATTATTACTGGTGTATTATAGAATATATTAAATTTATGAATTTTAATGTTTTTTGGTTTTGTTTCTTCATTTACATTTTTTATTGGATAACATTTATTTGAAATTGCATACATTTATACAGCATAGTTCATAGCTTCACTGTATATATATATATATATGTGTGTTTGTATATAAAACATTATTTAACTATCCCTCTCCAGGACAAAGATTTTCTTCAATAATCATTATAGAGAAACAATAAAGGATTATACATTATTCAGTAGATTTTTCAATTTCTAGGTGATGAGGGTTTGGATGGGTTCTTATCCTTATTTTATCTTTTAGATAAGAACAAGTAGATACTTCAATTATTAATAAATATTGAATTTTTTTTAAATATCTATGTGAAAAAATCCTAAGCCTATTAAAAAATTTCCAAGTTCTCTCAATCCAGATTTGAATTCATATTGGAGATATGATAGATAGGAGCATGATCATTGCAATACAGGAATTACAGTCGTGAACCATATTGGCTGAACAAAATGGAATGATATACCAATAGTTTGTGCAGATAATATAGTAGATGACATGTTTGTATTTCATATTGGTATGTCAAAATGAAATGGAAAAACAGTTTTGTTTTTATAGCCTACTAGCTATAGGTGATGATTATATATGATGCTACACACATATAAACCACACATTGGCACATCCAAAAGATAATAAAATTTTTTTAGAATTACTATTCGCTCTCATTTGGAATATCAAATATATCATAATTGTATTGTAACAGTCAAATCTGTACATTTGCGCAACAAAATCCAGTTTTAGTAAATCATCCCAAGGCTGATCAGCTTAAGGTAGTGGAGACCACGTGCCTGATATAGCCTCAGTTCCTTTACCAATTCTCAAGAATTTACCACCTTGCGGATGACACATATGAGGCCACAGCACTATTCTCATGCCGGCAGTAGCACATTGGTAAAATACAAGACTATGGGAAACTGACATTCTAATGAGCATAGCGTATAGATGATGTATGTGGCTAAACATAATTATCAAATAATGATGTGATTCTTAATGACTAATCAATAAAGACTTAACAATGACAACAGTGAAACACTAAGCTGAAGTTAAATTTAAAAATTAATTTAATGAAAGCCAAATATTAACTAATAATAAATGAAAATAATAATTACAATGTGATTATATAGATTGTCTCACTCATAGATGATTAAGTTAGGGATACAATTTAATATTTTAGTTTTGGTTCACACGCAGGTGATGATTTTAGATCTGAGCATTTATGGTTTACTGAATTACAGGTAGTCTGGTTTACATATATATGACATGTTAAATCACTCGCAGGTGATATTAATTTTCTGGCTACAAATTATTTAATTCATTTTGGTTGTCATATATATGTATATTACTCGCAGGTGATGATTTATACATTTTAAGTTACAATTTTCATGAGACTTATTAAGTTAAGAATTAGTGTAGTTTGCTCATAATGATCTATGCCTAGTTTATGCTATATAACAGGGTCTAGATTTGCTTTAGAGCTAGCAGAAGTGATTACTAACATTTATAAAGAATATTTTATTAAACGTGAATAATTAATATATTCTCTATATAGCTTATTTGCCTGTGAAATTAGGTTCGAATTCAGATCAAAGCTGAAATATACAATTATTATGGCAGGATGAACTGATGATTGGTAGTCAGACTTCAGATACCAAGGCATATAGAAAATATACAATCTGAGTCCCTGCGTCTCGAATGTGTGCCTTTTTCATGGGATTTGTACCAAGTACCGGTTCTCTTTTACACCATACTCATTGCTGTGAAGTAAGGGATCTTTAGTCCAGGTGATCAAACAACTAATTAAACAGCCTGGAGTCTCATGCCCCAGTTCTGAGGATGCAGAATGGGGTGTCACTTAGGACACATTCACACTGCTGACTACATCATTATATAACAAAATAGGATGCTAAACAAGTTTCCTTCATGAAACTACCGTAGATCAGTTCATTAGATAGCATCTTTAATTATGCTATTAAGGAAAGCTTATGAATCCAATGTATAAAGCTATCTATATAGGCATTTATAATTCTAGGGGGGAGGGGGATTACAGCATATCATGGATAGCTTTATGCTGTATTTTATCACTTCGGCTAAATATTAATTAAATATTACATTTAAAGCAAATCTATCTTAGAATAACTGTAAGCTTTTAATTATATCTTAAATTAGACATTTATCCATTTCAAAATGGAGTTTTGTTTGTGCATTAATAAATGCAAAATTAATATATATGTGTGAGAATATCTAATCCCTTCTCACTAATGATTTAATTAAGAGTAAAACTCCCTTCTGAACAAATATAGCATAAACAAATACATAATTGAAATAAAATAAAACATGGCATAGATTTAACTAAAAGAAATATAAGTTTAAAGATAAGATTTCAAGTAAGTGAAATCCGAAATTTGGCTTTATTTTGGCTTAGTTTAAAAGGGAATTGACACAAAATTAGTTTAGATTTGATTGATTCAGTTTAATATAGATCTAAGTTATTTGCGAGAATTATTAATAAAAGCAAATATTATCATTAAACTAAAATATGTAAAATAACTTAGAAACTTAATTATCATTTTAAAATAAATCAGTTAGAATTATATGTAATAAAAGTTATGATAAATCATTTAAAATCTATTGCTTAAAGCACTTAAAACTAAATCAATTTTAATAACTCAGAATAAGATAAATCAGTTAAAACCAAATAAATCAGTAAATAAATTAATAAATCCATCCAAGTAAATCATAGAATTAATAAATCAGGCAAGATTTTAGGATTAAAATAAAGAAAATAAAATTACATTTAACTGGTAGGTTTAGAATACATTATTACTTTGGCCATTTGTTAGCTTTAGGAATTAATGAATTTTAATTGAAAGTTAATTTTAAGTTGAGGGAGTTGGTTACCGCTATCTTCTTCCTGCAGACAAGTTAGCTCCATGGTGAGGGATTTCTTCTTAGGTGGTACCGGCTCTTACTACACCACTCTCCGCATCTGTAGACCATCACTGGGATCTAGAAAGCAAGAGAATTGCCCTCTAACCCACTGTCATCATCATTACCAATTTAAAACACTGCTATTAATAACTAAGAGTTCAGAGTTCTTACAAAGATGTCTGAAGTAACATATATCAGCTTACCCCCTCTCCCCTGTCATAGTAGTCATATCTGCTTTTCTAATTACCTCACTGTGTTTCTAAGAAATCGTGGAATCCCACTGTGATTGATTTTTCTACAGGTGGGTTTTACCTTCGGTCAACCACGGTTTTTCCTTCGGTTGCCCAGAATAATTTATTTATACTTTTATTTTAAAATCTATTTTTACTCTTAATTTGTAACTAGGTCATAATACAGTGAGAAAGATTAAATTTATGAAAGCATCTCTTTTAGAAAAACAAATCTAAAGATGAAAAATATTTTGTTATATATGTAAGTCGATCATATAATTTAGCGATATATGCAGAAATATATAATAATTTCAAATATTACTTTTAGAATAATTATTCTAAATATAGAAATTTCTAATGTTTTAATTCTGTTAACATTATTCTTTCCTGCATATATGTAGTCTCTTGTTACACATACAAAGCATTTTCCATTTACTTACTACCAGAAATATATATGCGCGTATTTATTGAATTTTATACATATACATATGTTTCTTTTACTGTATGTTAAATATACACACACATACATGACTAGTAGATTTAGGTTTTTAATTAGCCTGATTTTAGTATAATATTAGCCTGATATACGAGGATTTGGTGATAGTTACATATATAGAAATATTACTATAGTATATAGTAGGTGAAACAATAGAATAGGCAGATCTGACTGTTTCATTATGAAAAGGTAGAGTTAAAATATAATACCATATTCTCTAAACCTGGATATTATCAAAGATAAATTAAATTTTATTTTGATATATTTCATCATCTATATTGTAACACTCACAACATATTTGTTGTAAAAACACCTGCATTACATATGTTAATAATTTTTAAAAATAATGATAAATTAATTGTTTAAAGGTAGATTTTTTAAAATGAAATTAATAAAAAGGAAAGATTGCATCATTTTTTTTCAAGAATATTGTTTTATTAAGAATAAGAGTGAGGAAAGAAAATCATGTGAAATAAAGCTTTAAAATCCATTCTCTTCTTTTTATAATTGAAAAAAAAAAAGTAAAATGTTAAAAAATTAAATAAATGTAAAAGATTTTAAAATAAGATTTTCAATAAAATTAATTAGTAAAAGAAAATCTTGTAAACTATCTCACTGGCAGGAATGCGCTTAAATTTTGAAAGATTCCTGACTGATAAGATAGACGAATCTATAAACAATAAATAAATAAATGTAAATTAATTAAAAACCAAATTAAAATTATGATAAAAATTAGACAATAGGTGAGTTAAGTATAAAAGTGGCAGCTTGTCCATTAATATTCAGTTCCAGCAGTTCCAATTGTTACTCAAGAGTTCCAGCAGTTTTTTCTCATATTTCTCAAGTTGTTGAGTAGTTAGTTGTTGCTCAGTTTTTCCAGTTCATTGATTCATTCATTATTAAGTTATTACTGAAAGTATACTCAATGAGATCCACAGAGAGCCAGTTATTACTTGCTGTGGAAAATCTAAACATATAAGCCATAGAAGTAGCAACAGGCATTGCTAAAGAGCTTTAAGAGTGTTTGTCTGGGCTTCATGCCCTGAGTTCTCAGCTACAACCTCTCTCATGTGTGATCAATATCTTGACCATAGTATAGGCACTGCCATATACTCTCCCATTGTATGTCAGAAGCTAGGAAAGAAACCTATGAAGCCATTGCTGAAGAGTGAAAGGCCAGCTATCTGGAAAGTCAAAACTAAATGAAATGTGACAACTGCAGAAAGATGAGATCATCTCACCATAATGAAAAACTTAGGTAAATATAACTTTTCAATTGTAAATTAAATGTTGACATTCTTAAAAGAAATGAACTATAATGAAGGATAATTAGTGATATTGAATTACTAATAATTATTTGTATACTTATTTATTTTATCTGTTTAATTGTATTAAATATTTATTTGATTATATGTTCATGTGAATAAAAAGTGTTAATTTAAATGTTGCTTGGTCTATTCTATCTCTCTTTTAACTATGTCACCAGGAGTTTAAGATTATAAATATTTTCATGTAATAGTTAGTATTGCACTGGGTCCCCTGATCAATATGTTTGAATTAGCTTGGGAAAATCTCAAGCGCTGAGTTCGTGTGCTTGTCATCCGGGCATACCAGTTATATATAATGTATATGGTCAGATGACACCTGAGACTTATTCTCAAAACAAATAAAGTGCTTTGGGTGATGGGTGTTGGCCCAACAGTATGGAGGTGTGCCATGGCCAGAAAAAATGGTTGGGGCTGTGCACTTGTGTAGTCTTGATCTGGCCATAGGTATCATTGATGGTTAATCTATCAATAATATTCTACCCCTCTGTTTGAATGTGATCTGGTACCAGAAGTGATAAATAAGTATGAAAAGAAATAATAATAAAGCCAGTCATGTAAGCAAATAATAAAAAGTATAAAAATATTATTAAAAAAGATTCATTTATATAATGGATGTTTATAAATGCCTGTTTCATACCAAATCGTTACTATATATATATAACAAGTGTTAGTTTGTGGTCTGCTTTCCAAAAAAAATTATTTAATCATAAGAAATGAGAGGATTATAAAGGACAAACTCTGACTTCAAGAGCTTATTTATTAACATGCTACTGAATCATTATTTTATATATAGTTTAGGATAATATCATATATACTTTATTTTTATAAAACATCAACATCTTAATTATTCACATTAAAAGCTAAATAAAAATTGTGATAAATCAGTATAAGAATATATGCCATTTAATACATTTTACACACAATATATATATATGAGTGAGATGTGTATACGATCGGTTTGCATGTGTATAAGTTAAAAAGAGAAGACACACATATATAAAAAGGGAATATATATTATTATAAAATAAAAAAAATTAAATCTAAAAAGATATTTATTTATTTGTCAAAAAAAAAATGTTTTTTTTTTTATCTTCTTAAAATTACTAAGAATATTATTTGAAAGTCATATGATGAAATTAAAAAGTACATAATTATATTTATAAAAACTATGGAATGTGAATTCAAAAAATATGTGTGTGAGGTGCTTAACAAAAAGTCATTCTAAAATTGGACTACCATTCTTTGAACACGAATAAAATTTTATAGATTTTTTTTTAAATATAAGAAAATGAACTACTGCAATAAGAATTATATTTCAAAAATTAGTATGGTAAATAAGCAAAATAATGAAAGAATAAGCTAATTGCAGGTGGTGGTCTTAATCTCAATGATTATCTTCTTCACCAAAAAACACTTGGTCATGAACATTATCTAGGTCGTCATCAACATCATCATTATTATCAAAGAATTATCCAACAGCAGCTCCTTCATATAAATGAATATTTGTTTATCATTTGTTTTTTTAAATGATAGATCCAATATTTCTATGCTTGTTTTTATAGTTGTTGTTTTATGGTTCTTGGATTGTTGATGAGAGCTGGCTTTGTGTTGCTTATCTAGATTAGAGCTACTGGAAAGTGAATGTATAGTTTCTTCTTGTGAGGGTTGTATATGTTGGTTATCTGATAGCTGATCTTATATAATTTGATTTGCAATGCAGTGTATTGTTAGGTGATCATGCTGGATGCAGGAATAGCTTGTGATCTTAACCGTCTCATGTAAAGACAAAGTATAGCCTCTTGGTCAATGATGTTTGTAGGTATGTTTTCTGGATTTACATTGATGTTTAGCTTTAGTTTGAACTAGAAATTGTTGCTATACAAAGGTATAGGTGTATCCTTTAGGTATATTCGATTAAAATTTAAAACTTTCCTAAAGGACTCCCTCATAAGTTTGAAATCTTGAACAGTATAGCCAAAGTATGTGTTTTTTAATATGCCTGTGAGATAGCTTTGTGAGTTTTTGTCCACAACTACTAATGCATAGTTTCTTAATGTTGTGACTTGAGTCTGAAATTGGCTTTTTTAATATTCATCAAAAATTTGACTGCCAGATATCTTGAATTAGATGATCTGCTATTTGTAGCACTGTGTCCCAAAGTCCATTTTTTGTTAAAACTTCATTGAGTAATAACCTAGGGAATTTATATAGCATTAGATTTTCATCTGTAGCTGATAATACAATAGATTGAGGGGGAAAGATCTTTTTATTAAAGAGTGTTCTCAATATAGTGCTATTAAAACTGATACTTAATGTTTGTAAAGCTTTTGTACTCCGGTGCATCTTGGCTCTCATTGATTTTCAGGTTAAGATTATTGATGTCTTTTTGATTAGTTTCTAAATCTAGTTGTTGCAATGTTAACAGATACACTTAAGTTATGTTTTGTGTTAGTAGATTGAACATAAGACTTGACAGCATTGACATATGTTTTGATTGAGTTTAAAATAATAATAATAATAATGATGATGATAATAATAATAATGATGATGATAATAATAATAATAATGATAATAATTATGATGACGATAATAATAATAATAACAATAACAACAATAATAATAACAACAACAACAGCAGCAACAATAACAATAATAATAACAACAACAACAGCTGCAACAGCAGCTTTATTTACTTACAGTTTCAACTGATCTACAATTTTTATCAGAGGCATTTCTTAATATTTGGATGTTTGTTTTTTTTAAAATAATTTTGCAAGTTAAAGATTTCATATGAGTATAATCATTATTTTAAAGTTAATCCTTATATTGATGGATGAAAGAACAACCACATATAATGTTTGCCTGAAGTTTCTAATGAAACATTTTAATTGTATTTATATGTAGGACTATTCCCATCATTAAACATTAAATATTGAATGACTTTAGAAAAAAAATCACAATAGAATCAGAACAAGAATAAAAATTGACATTCTTAGGTGTTCTGTTGACAAGATTCTCTTATGGCAAAATCAAAACTACAATTTATAGAAAACCCACACACACAAGAAAATATTTAGCATATAGTTCCAATTGTACCAGAAATATAAAATATGGAATTATACTATCACTATGGAACAGAGCAAAAGGAATTTGTATAGAAAAAAAAATCTACTTAGAAATACACTCTCATGAAAAATGTTTATCCATCAGTTGTCTTTAAGAAAATTTTAAATAGACAATAAAAAGAAACATCAAGAGAAAAACAATTATTAGCACAGTAGTGCATCCATACATACCACGAATAGCAAACAAATTTAAAAAAATCTGCAATCAAAATAATATTAGAACATCTTTTCAGAGCTGTATCACGCTATGAGAAATTCTAACATCTATAAAACTTAAACCTGAAATGCTGAAAAACAAAAATACCATGTGAATGTGGGAAAATATATATAGTGATTGAGACCAGTCACCCCATTGATAAGTGACTGAAAGAGAGCAAACTGATGATTAAAAAAGAGAATACAAATGGGTCTAAAGTATCAGATCATGTATGTAATAATGAATATATGTTCGATTGGGAAAATACAAAAATATTGAATGGAAAGAAAAAATATGAACAAGACAAGTCAAAGAAACTTCTCACATGACAATGGCAAACAATTTCATAAGTCAATCTAATGTGACAAAACATGATATCAAGAAGTCATTAATAAACTTTGCTCTTAGGAAAAAATGAAAAAATTAGGAGGAACCTCATAGATAAGTATATAGAATTTCTACTGATGGTTGCCTTTGGAAAAATATAACACTTGGTTAGAACATTATCTTAAATTTCAATATTTCAAGAATTTAAAGATCCAGATTCAATTACCATGCTAGTATTGTCATTGGTAAGATCAGCAATACCTGACAAAGAGAAGAAAATAATACCATTTGAAATATTGTGCAGTATTAATTGTTGAATGTAATTTAAAATTTAATTAAAATCTAAATTTCTCTAAAACCATTCAATATTTAAGGTTAGATGATGGAATTATTCCAGCATATAAAAACAATCTCATGTAATATTTATTTTAAAAAAATGTAGGTTTTAATATTTTTGACCATGTTTTGGCAATCTTTTTTCTTTATTTATTATATTATATTATTAAATAGTATTTTATTAGTAAATATGTTAGTATTTTCTATCTTGCTGTAACTAATCTCTTTTTTTAAGCAGATTCTGAAGCAGAATTCCAAGAATATTATAAACAAGATATATGTTCATGTTATAAAATAAAGTTGATAATAATATTTAGAAACAATAATATCATGTATTCATGTCATCATATTTGATAACCTCAATCAAATTATATACATTACAATATATAAATAAGTCATTAGTAATACTCATCAAACTTAAAGGTAATTAAAATTTATAATTGCTAAATAAATGCTCACATATACCTTGTCAGGAACTTCAGGAATACATTTAATTTGAGTTAAATTTTTAACACTTCGTTTGCCACCAAACGTTTCATTATATTCCATTTTACACTTAGAAAATTTATCCAGATTATATGTTCCAGGTCTAGAATAAAATAAAATTATATATATATAATTAAATTTTTACATTTGAACAACTCAGTTCTTGCTGGAGCAATTTGCTATACTCTGGTAGAAAGGTAAACTAGCATTGAAAAATAGAAAAAGAGTGAGAAAATGATATTGTAGTAAATATAATGAATAAAAATCACATATAATAGTGCTACAAATATATGTATCTCAATACATAAAAAGGCTTTTTCAACACATAGATTCATGCTCTTTTCAAATATTAAATCATCTTTAATATTTGGGAAGGGCATGAATCCATATGCTGAAAAAGGCTTTTTATGTATAATTATTATTAATATAGATGTATTCATAATGCTGTTGTATATGATTTGCATTATTCATTATAATTTATATGAAAGAACAGCATAATAGATTTCCTTAATTTTCATTTTTGATGATGTGGTAAATATGAAGACTTCTGAACATTCTACTTTAGGAGAACATCTCTTAAAATTTGATTTTCAGTTTCTCCACTTTTGAACAAAATCAATAAATGTCCTACATTTATAGTTGTGAATTTAGATCTTCAATAATAAAATAAGTTATATGTATGTATTTTCATATTTATGTTATATATATATGATAAAATTATTTACATTATTAAAATTTTAATTAAAAAATAATTTTTTTTTACTCTTTTTTTTCTTTGTTAATGTTTCTGCATAAATTCTTTTTCTTTTACTGTTGTGATATTTGACAATCATAATTATTAATAAAATTAGATGAAAATAATTTTAAAAAATTATAAATTAAAAAACTAAAAATAGTAATTAATAAAGAAATTATGTATAAGAATGAAATCCATTTCTGTTGGCATTAGTAGATAATACAGCTGCAAAACTTAGCATATTATTTACATTCAGCATTTGGAGATATTTTCATTCCGAATATGTTTATATAATATTTCATGCTGGAAAAGTCCTAATATGATGTATTAACAAAGAATTAAATTTTCTATGAATTATTAAAAATGAGCACATAACTACTCTGCCTAGGGAATGTGAATTTGAGACAAACTCACTTAAGCATTATTAACATCTAGGATGAAATGAATTTCATTTTCACAATCACCATTGTCTAGATTAGTTTTCTATATAAAAACTTAAGCCATAGGCAAGAGTGAAATTTATTTTTGTCAGCATAGCAACTAGATATTATAGCTGTGAGGTTTTGCAATTTATTTAGATACAGCATTTGCAGATTTCTTCACTCTGAATATATTTATAATAATAATTTCAATGACTGTGTTAATTGATAGTATTGGTTAGCTTTAAACTAACTTTTCTTTTATTATAATTATTTTTTCATATGAAGCTTTATAAGTAATATATGAATTTAAAAATTAATTTCTATGACTGACAAGAAGATTTAAGAATGATTGGAGAATTAATCTGCAAAGGAGATGCAGTCATTTGATGATTGCAATTTATATTTTTTATGTAACAAAAACAATTTGCACAGATAAATGGGATATTTTAAATAGTGATATTAAAATTCAAATGATTACATTTAACATGATCAATTCGTTGATATCCAATATAAACAGGTAGGTTAAAATAACTATTAAAATTGGAAAGGCTCTATGTCTTGATAGGTTATCTAGAAAATGTTTTAAAATATGCTAGAGACATTTTAGTTTCAAAATTTCTGGAATCTTTAGAAATATATAAATCTTATAAATTGAACTTATTAAAATTAAAAATCACATGATCACTATTTCTTATGCTAGCACATAACTGTTATTAAAACAGACAAAACTCTCCATACAGTAGTGTCACTCAGTGCCAACTAGAGTAATCAATTCTCCATGCAGTAGTGATTACTCTGGTTGGCACTAAGTGGCACTACTGTATGGAGAGTTTTGCCTGGTTGGCACTGAGTGGAACTACTGTTTGGAAAGTTTTGCCAGTTTTAATAAAATTAAAAATAAGAATTCCATTATCATGGCTTCCAAATAAAATATGCTGATAACTGTGAAAACATGCCATTTTGAGAATGATCTTTAGGATATTTCTATTCATCCAGTTTATAAAATAAGATGGATAAAATGAACTGAAATTGTGATTATGAAATATCATAACAACAGTAAAAGTTCTTTCAAGATTTTACCAAATATATTGTTTCTACCCATAAATGAATAGTTACTAGAAATTCAATGTTACTTTAAAGAATTGAGAAAAAATAGGGATATGATTTTTGTTGCCAGAAAAAAAAAAGAGACTTGAAAAAAGATATGAATCACTACATAATCAAAGCATTTGATTCAGTTAATCAAAAAGACTTGTGGAATTGTTTGAAAATAGCTGGTTGATTTGGAAAAATTATTCACATAAATGTGTTGCACAATAGTATGAATAGAAGAATTATTATTGATAATGAAAAATATGAGGCTTTTAAAGTGAAAACTGATTCTAATAGGAATGTGTTCTAATTTGTCTTTGTTTTTTATTTTTATAACTATATTTGGAACAGTTCATAGAAAGCTTTATGAAACACGAATACAAATGTGATATAATTTGAAACTTGGCTTCTGTACTGATGATTATGTTATTCTTTACAATTCAGACAATGAACTACATACTGTTCTTAATGTTTTTAATGCAAACTATCAAAAATTTAGTTTAATAATTAATATTCAAAAACTCAGATGCTTTATCAACTAGTAATAGAAAAAAAAATTCTAGTAATTGTTGATTTGCTTCATTACCAGCTTGAGAATATAAATCAGTTTAAATATTTTGGAGAAAAAAAATCTGGACATTGCAGTGCAACATAAACTTAATAAATTTACAAATAAGTATGCTAATGTATAACTATTTCATATAATTAACTGCATATATTATACTTTCAAATTTATTGTGTGGTAGTAAGAGATGGACTCCTTACTGATATAAAAACATAGGAAAAGTTTTTTTCTTAAAGAATGCTCTGTAATATTCTGAAAATACATTGACAAGATCATAAGATCAATATGTTCTTCAGCTAATTGGATGTATTGATATTAAACCTGTATTTATAAAAGCATATCTTCATTAGATTGAGCATGAGAAGTGAATAAACAATAACAGATTTTCTAAGAAAATATTTTGAATGAGGTTTTTAGGGGAGACACAGAACCCATTTACATTATGGTTTGCCTCTTACTATTTTTTCTGGACTAAGGATAGTCATATGATTATAAAAGCAGATAAAAAATGAATTTTTAATATTATTTTGCATATATATTACATTATTTTGAAGAATGAAATACAAAAAATTGTTACTTTAAAAAATGATATGTAGAAAATTAAAATGAAAAAGTGGATTTTGAATTTTGTTATAAAATTTGAGTGTTTTTTAATAATCATTTTTTTTTTACATAATATTAATGAGTATATATATTAGTTTATTTATTAAATGATTTAATATGTAAAAAATAATTCATCTCTCTGTGGATTAAAAATAAATTGTGTAATAAACATTCATAGAAGAAAGATATTTCATCTATAGTGTTAAGAACTATATCTTATTACAATCATATTTTGGGATCCTCTTGCCAGCACTCACTAAATTATTTTGAAACTTCATAATAGAAAAGATGCTCATCCATTTGTTTAGAAAATTTCAAATTTAGCCCATAGTTGAAAAAGGTTACAGTAGATGGCTCTAGAATAGATCAAAAGCCATATATTAAGACTGAGCTGAGAAGATCATGTAATGTTTGGTTATCATAAAATTATATTAAGTTAGAAATATTGATAAATTTGGGTAATATAGCTTGTTGGGGAAATATATGACATCATTTTATAAAAAAACATGATATTGTCATTACTTTTGGTGAACTATAATTTAAAAATGAAAAACGATTTGCTAGAAAAAATTGTGTGGATTAATTAAAAAGAAAATCAATGACAGTGCAAAAAATTAGATGAATATATTTCAATATCAGCATTAACAACAGCCTCTTGTACATGTGTATAGTTAAAGAAAAAAGAATGATAATAAAACAAAAATAAAAATAATAATAAACTAGAGATGAGTTTTGTGATGACTATACAAACCAATCTGTGAAACACAAATACATCTACAAATAAAACATGCCAGCCCATTACCCTATTTATTTGATAGTTTGCACTGCTGTCTTTTAATTTCTTCAGTAGCAATTTCCTTTATAATTCTGGGAAAAAATTTCTTTTTGAAATACTTCAATATCATCTCTAATTGTAGCTCTCTAATGTATTTTGTTCTCAGCTATATCTTTCTAATAAAAACTCGACTTTGCACTTCTTTAGAATGTTTTTGAGATAATGTTTAATGAAAACAGGATATGCCTTTCCCATGAAAAACCATGCTTGAGTTCACCATAAAATATTCTTTTAGAAAGTCTTATATTGTTCATTTGATTACATATTCAATCCAATGAAAATGTGATTTCACAAGAGGTTTTTATAGTATTATGTCTTACAAGTTGAAGAATGTATTTAAGTTAAAAACATATTGATTGATCTTATGATTTTGCTCTTATACTTCTAAAATTTTATGGAATATCCCTTAAATGAAATTTTTTAACATTCAATTTCATTTCCATACAATAATTTAGATAAAATAACAATTCTACATACAGATAATTTGTTTGCAACAGTTATTTCACTGTGATGAAAATTCTATCTTTAGCTTGTTAAAAGTAGCAACAACACACTGGAGAATCTAAGTCCACCATTCTATTAAAAGCTACCAAGATATTTAAATTGTCTTAGATTCTGATGTTGATAACCTTTCAAGCTAAAAGCTGCTGAAGATTTTTCTTTATTACTGACTAATAAGTAATTGGGTTTTTAAAACATTAATTACTAAATCAAAACCTTTATATGTTGCACTTAAACATTAAGTACATTCTGTAAATTATCTTTTAAACTTGTAAGCAAAACACAATCATCAGAACACTACAAATCCAGAATTTACAAAGATGAAAATCTTGTTTACAACATCTTGATCCCTGAAGGATTAGACCACATATAAATAGTTTCAAAGATCCCATTCATAAAAATTAAAAACAATATTGGATCTAACATTAGTTTTCATTCCAAATGTCTCAGATTTTCTATTTTTAGCACTAACACTTCCTCTTATTCTATTCTATAAAAGCTGTATAATAGAAATAAATTTTGATGGATAACCAATAAAATTCAAACAATGCCATAAACCTGTTCAGTGAATTGAATCAAATGTCTTGATCAAATCAATAAAAGCTATACAGATAAATCACTTCTTTGTTCCTGAAACTTTTCTCCCATTTTTCTAGCAAAAAAAAATCATATCTATGGTGCTTCGTGATTCTTTAAAATGACAATGAGTTTGTGATAATCACTTATCTATGACTAGAAGCAATTTATCCAACAAAAATCATTAAAAATACTGTAGTGTATAATAATAGACATGATAATTAGTGCAATTTTGTCTATTCCTTTATTTTTTAAACTTATAAACAGTATACACATTTTAAGATCAGACAACACAACTTTATAAATCCATATATTGCAAAAAAGCCCCAATATTTTTGAAACTAACATATCACCACCATATTTTAAACTTTTGCAGATATTTAATCCAGACCTACAGACTTTCCAGCCTTAAGATTACAAAGAGTAGTTTTGATTTTATTCAACTGGATAAAATGAATAAATTATTAAAGGTCATTATTTCATTTCTTGTATCATTATTCAAAAGATAATAAAATACTCATTCCATCTGTTTAAAATATTATGATCATCATATAAAAAGAATAGCAATGATGGATTTAATAGGATTGTGGTGCTAATTTTCAGATTCATACGTTATTTTCAGGCATCAAAAAAGATCTCAAGTGATCACAATCAAAAAATATCAGTATCTATTTTTCAATTTTGATTCATCAATCTTTTTTTTTTTTTAAGTTTTTTTTACAGTCACTGAAATTCTCATTTTAAATCTCTATATTTATTATGAAATTTCATAATTAATTTATTATTCTGTCAAACATAAAATGTCACATCTTTACTTTTAACCAAGTCATTAATAATAAGATCATTGTCAGAAAATCATTTCTTTTTTAAATAATCCAAAAATAAATTTACTTATATCTATAATAGATTTCTTAAGAAAATTCTCTACCTCAGTAGTATGATATTAACAATAAAATATTAGTATGATATTTAAAAATGGTTTCAAAAAATAGCTAATAGACTAAGTAAAAACTGTTATAGCAATTAAAGATAAATGGCAAAATAAATAATAATAACTTGGTATCAAGACCAAAGTAATTCTCAAGCCAAATGTATTTATGATAACTGAAGGAAGAGTGAATTAGAATAGGATATTTAAAGACAAAGAGAATGATAAAAATTAGAATAAAAAATTAAATAATCCCTGAAAAATAGCAATGAAATCAAAATTGAAATGGTAAAAAAAAAAAAAAAGAAGTTTTGAGAAGTGAACTAATAATAATAAAAAAAAATAAGTAAAAATTAGAGATATGTAGGAGTGTGTAAATGTAAATATATATTCATTTATAGTTAAACTCTCTTTGCAGTAATTTTAAATAATAAAATATATATATACCACATTTTTTTTGTAAATGGCCTTCTATTAAGGTTCATATTATGTACCACATAATAATGTGAGCTAAATTAATGTGTGCTGTGATGTACTAATAAAATTATAGAAATGTTTAAAGATTTGCACAAATACATTATATACAGATAATATATGTAAATGAATGTACACATATATTAGAAAAATACTAAAAAAAAGTGCTAATATTTATATTTACCCAGGTGTGTTGTATCCTAACATAAATTTCTCAGATGCACCAGAAAAACGTGACATGCCAACTCCAAAGGGTTTTACACTTTGAATATCATCATGTAATTTGCATTTTGAAATTTCTGTTGGACAATAAAATGAAATTTCTTTCTTCTGAATATAAACAATTAAAATAAATAAAATTTTTGAAATTGACACAACTTAACATTACATATATATATATATAAATTCATCTGTGTGGAAAATTTATCATGTTTATAAATTATAATCAATAAAATATCACATGACTCTCTTACGACTTCAGCTTATTTATGTTTTTTTCTTTCTCCAGAGCTATGCCACTTACTAAAAGCTTTATTAATTGATAGATGCAGATGATAGTGCTTAATAAATCCCTGTCCATTGCTGACCTGTCCAATATCCCCAGACTGTTTCAAGCTTATGGCTTTCATCAGTGAAGAGCTTTGGATCATGGACCAGTGTCTGGATCCTGTTAATGCATCTTTCCTTTGCCAACTATCATTTATCTTTTTGTCTCATTATCAATATATCAGCCTAAATTGGAAAACATATAAATGCTTTCAATCTAGGCCAACTTGTCTATATAGTCATACAGAACTGAAAACAGTTCAGATTATATAAATTATGGGGTTTTTAGTTTAACAACTATAGACATCTCCATCCTGTGGCCATAAATAGTTCAAAATTAATAAAATATTATATGACTTTTACCTTACTCAATGTAGTTTCAGCAACATAGTTTTTCTCACCATAACTATGTCACTTACTGTAAGTTTTAGTAAATGAGAAATGCAGATAAAAGTGCTTAATGAATCCTTATCCAATGTTATAACTATACAATGTCACCAGATTTGTTTCAAGCTTATGGCTTTCATCGGTAAAAGTTTTGGATCTTGGACATTTGTTTGATAGTAAAAACAGAAAGATAAATAACATTTTCTTAATAACAGCTAGACAACAAAAAAAACCATCAAGAGAAAAGACAATTATTGATACTGTAGTGTACCCATACATTCTAAAAGTAGCAGACAAATTAAGAAAAATCTGCAATCAGTATAACATCAGAACAACTTTCCAGAGTCATACCACACTATGAGGAATTCTAACATCTACAAAGGATAAACAAAATGCTGAAAAGAAAAAGCTGCATCTATGAAATACCATGTGAATGTGAAAGAAGATATATATTGGTGAGACCAGCTGTCCCATTGAAAAGTGCTTGCAAAAACATAAACTGATGATTAGAAGAGAGAAAACAGATTAAGGTAGCAGACCATGTATGTACCAATGAACATACATTCAATTGGGAAAATACAAAAAATATTGGATAGAGAAGAAAAGGTACAAAGAAGAAAATTCAAAGAAGCTGCTCACATGATAATGGCAAAAAATCCCATAAGACAACCTAGTGTGACTATACCTAATGTAAGGAAACCACTAATCAACTTTGCTCTTAGGAAAAAGTGGAGAAATCAGGAGGAACCTCATAGATAAGTATATGTAATTACTACATACTGTTGCCTTTGTCAGGATGGCTCAGTTGGTTAGAGCACTATCTTAAAATTCAATAATCAAGAATCTAAGGACCCAGGTTCGAATCCCATGGTAGTACTGTCACTGGTCAGGCCAGCAACATCTGAAGAATGTTGTGCATATACTAATGTGTTTGATGTGATATTACTAATAGTTGGTGCATATACTAACCTGTTTCCTGTGATATTACTAACAGTTGAATGTATTTGGAATATTTAAATAAAATTAAATTTTTCTAAAGACATTCAACACACATATTAGATGATGGAAATAGTCCAATGTAAAAATAGAGCTAGAACACCATTATCACAAACCTTCAGGAAAACATCAATTTTTTAATTTGGATTATGTATTTTATCATATATTTGTTAAATGTTTAATTGTAGAAACAATTAAATGTTTCTGTTACAATCCTTCTGAACATTTTCATTTTTGGGGGAATAAGTTTTGTCTGGTTTACATTCTCTTTATACATATAACTTACTTTATGTTATATGTATGGAATGTTATTATACGGGTGTTTAATTATTCTTGGTGGGATGTAAGTTCATATCTTATAAACCGCATATTGTAACCCACACTCCAATGGAATTTGATATAAATATACAGCAGTATAAATTCCTAAGTTTCATAAAAGTAATTAAAAGAGAAAATATAATCTTGACTAATTCATGTAAAATACTTTTAAAATAAAAACACATCATCTTGGGCAGCATGAACTGTAATGCTTTTGGACTTTGATAATTTTTCATATTGCTATGAAATGTCAAGCTGGTGAATATTAAAACAACGAAACTTTCTAAACCTTTGGTGTATTATCAATAAGAACTTTATTCCATAGGAATACAGAAATCAGTGTTTATGGATGAATAATAAAATTTCTGTTAATAATTTGTATCTCAATCAATCAGTTAATAAAATAATGGTATAATCACTAGATAAAAAGCAGATGGAGATTCACATAATTCCAGAATACCTACACTAATAGATTTGCAAAACATTTTATTTAAAAAAATAGCAATTTTAAACTTCTTAGAGAACTAAGAAAATTTTCATGCCTTGGACATAATAAATGCATCTTTTTTTTTTGTAAAGATCTAGAAACTTTATTTTGTAATGTCTTCACCTTGATGAAGCATAAATTATTTATGATATTCTACAGGAATTTGTAGAAAAAAAGGAATCAATTCATGATCCCCTATTTGTGTATCTAAAAAATTAAAGACAAAAATAAATGATTAATATAAACTAGTTATTAATCAAATTACTATAACTTACATGATTTATATTAATCTACAAATATAAAAATCTTTTCTTGTGTTATACCCAAGTCAAAGGAAAAACATTCAAACCCTGTAACAGATCATATTTGAAGCTATGACCATTTGCATGACTCATACCTTAAGACTTCTAGTTTTTTATTCACTCAATTTTGAATCTTTGATTATTCAAGTGATGTCTCACCAATCAACCATGTCTTTATTTTATCTTATATTTATACAATTAAAATTAGCTTATATTTAGTTACTTTTTCTGAATATATATATATATGTATTTTATACTAAATTAACTCAAAGTGTTTAGTTTATTTATAGTAGGTCTGAAATATCTTTGTTGATATAGATTACAAATTATAATCTACTTTTATATTACTACAACATATCTGTGGATAAAATTATTTTATGTTTAAAAAATTTGCTTCATTATGAAAAAATGCCAAAAGCAATCAAGCTATTAAAATAGTCTAATTTCCAGAAAATATAATCAATTGTGTTTTGTACTATCTGATACCTTAATTACATGATATTATATACTTAATTTCTCTCTTTCATTTTTAGTATGATGATAATATTCAGAACAAATTTGGAGAAATTTAATTAGGTTATACTTTATTCTTTCTGGTATATATCTCAGACCACAGTGATAATAGCAAATCCATTAAAAGTAATTATTTGTGTATATATATATATTTTCCATGTACATATACACACAATATTGCATAACTCTTTTATATTTATTCTCACTTTTATAACAGAAATTTCTATCTTCTACTTTATAACTATATATATATCAATAGAAAACATGTAGTTACATAAAAAAGTTTAGTTCAAAACCTAAGAAGGTTTAAATTTTTCAATGACAGTAAAAGAGTAATTTTTTTCAGAAGACGGCCAATTAGCCAGAAAATAATCATGGAATTTTTTTTTTGCTACTAAATAGTGTCCAATAATAACCCAATATCTACCTAGGATCTCTGTTGTCCAAAATAAACACTATATATGTTTATTTGTGGGAGTGTATGTATGAATAATATTTTAATAGTAAACTCATTTCAAATTAAATTCAAAAAATTAAATTGTCACTATTAGTCGTAATAAAAAAATTAAACAAATTATTTTTAATATCACTACAAAAACAATAAAAAATAAATCAACAAATAAAATGGTTCTTACTTTTTCTTTGAATCTTGGCTCTTTTCTTGCAAGAAAAAATCCCAGATTGCTGCTGGCTTGTTTTTGTTTCACATATGTAAATGATGTATACTAATATTTAAATATATTATACATTTATATGAAAAAAGCAAAGCAAGATAAAAATTACGAGCAATTAAAAATAGTTTAAATATTGCTTGATATAAAATTGAAAAAAATTAATTATATACTGTATATGGGTTTATATCAACAATTTCACGAATAGAAGATAT
This sequence comes from Epiperipatus broadwayi, assembly GCA_028023455.1. Classification (NCBI taxonomy): domain Eukaryota; kingdom Metazoa; phylum Onychophora; class Udeonychophora; order Euonychophora; family Peripatidae; genus Epiperipatus; species Epiperipatus broadwayi. The sequence continues at coordinate 3,721,263 of JAQFVV010000048.1, read as the reverse complement.
TTGCATATAGCATTTAAATAATTTTCAGTTCAATATATATCTGTTACATACATCATATACTTAGTAAATAACTGACAGTAACGCGAACGATTAACACACTGTTTCATATATTGCTTTGCATGATTTGTTGCAGTGGTAGATTGGCAGACTTTGGAATCAAAATCACGTTTTGCAGCTGAACTCTGTCAGTTCCAATACTCAAATTTCTTATAAAGTCCTACCAATAAAACTATTTAATTATTAGCCTTATTACTACTTCATACCAAGATAAATTAGTGCTGCACACACATTAACATGAAATACCAAATCTTAGATATGGAGTTTATTTTTAGACTTATTTCTTTAATATTTTTTTAATAATAAAAATATATAATTGTTTAAATAAAATAAAAAATAAAGCATTACATAACTCTCTCAGTTTACCTCCAACAGTTGCATTAGTAGAAAAAATAGAATCAATTAATTTTCTGCGAATTATCTGCTACACTAGATAGTAGTTTTCACTAAATCTCAGATTGGTTACTTGTAATTGGCCTTCATCACTGAGGAACATTGAATATTCATATACATCCAGCAATCACATTTCATTTTTCTTAACACAAAACTGAGAATGTTGTGTGATGCTGCATATGATACATGCTACTTTTACCAATAAATCATTTGGTATATAATTGAGTTCATAAAAATATAATTTTTGGCCTGGATTCAAAATCTTAAGAGTATTTAAATTGCAAGACATAGATTTGAATAACGTAAAAAAACAGAGACTACTGAATGATTATGTGTGCAAATTTAATGCTTTTCACTAATGAAGATCAATAAACAAAAAATAATTTGCACAAGAAATATTTTTGAAAATCAGAATCCTAATATAGAATGCAAAATATCTTTCATTATGTTAAAAATAAATTTAAGTAATAAAATCAAAATTACACTTTATTGAATCCACAGTGAACATATTTACAAGAAAAAAAATCTTTTGCATGAAACATTAGATGATATCAGGAAACATTAAGAAATTCTGGCATTTTTTCCTCACTGAAAATCAATGAGAACAATGGATGACCTATACAGTCATATAAGCAAATTAGCTTGTATTCAGAACTTTTAGATGTTTCAATCTCATGTTCTTATTTTATGTAATATAAAAAAATAACAATAACTACTGATTATGTAGGTGCAAACCTTGGATTCCCCTCATATGATGAAAGTCGGTGACTAAGAACTAATCTTGAAATTGGATATGCACTATCATTTATCATCCAATGATTATTCATGCTTACAATAGATGGCTCTAGAGTAGAATAAATAGAGTACATTACTGTTCCTAACACACACATTTATGCAACCAGAGAGAATTGTATGGTGCTTTGTCAAGTAAAAATACATTTGCTTTTAAAGTATAATTATTAATGTAACAAACAGATATAAAAAAAATAAACACTGTGAAGATGAAGATATCTTAACATGTATTAAATAATGTCATGTTCTTATAATTTAATTTTCAAAGATAAAAATATAGCCTAGACAAATATTTCTTGGAAATTATATCAAATTTATATATATGATCAAAAACATTTTGTTGCAGTATCTATATTAAAAATTATATTATATGTCAGTATTGAAATGGGCCTATGGTTTTACTTCCCTTTTTAGATATGTATGATTATTTATAAGTATGTATGAGTTTAAACCCTGGGGTCAATGAGTGTTAGGAATATCTATCTTTAAACTTCATATCTTAACTAATGATGGGCAGATTGAGTATTCAGCCATATTTCCTGAACACCATTTCCATTAAACAAAGTGTTATCCCTTGCCACTATATATGTTATTTATTTATTTAAAACATATCTGCCATTCTGCAGATTAGTACACCATCTTTAAAATGAGAAACTTCTACAAGTACGGTTCAAATTCCCCCTAACTTCTTAGATACTAACTCAAAAGAAAAACATGACAATGCATCACAGGGTATATATGTGTGTAGCTATATTTAAATAGGTCTGGAATGCGAGAGAGAAATGGATAACTAAACTTAAAATAATGTAAATATAATAAAACAATTTATTTACAATATTTATGCATCTTGTCTGATACTTAAATATGAAACCAATGTATAAAAAAATAAAATATACTTAAATATTTTAGGGAGTATGTATTAAACATTGGAGAAAGTTCATTTAAATAGATTGAACTTAACTTATGAACTTTAATCAACTGATAAATAGATATATCAAAATTATAAAAAATATTAATTATTAAAAATTGAATGAAAAATTAATTCTATATTGTATTTGCTTTAGCATGTGTAATATATATATGTGTGTGTGTGTGTGTTAAGAAAAAAAAACATATTTAAAGGGAAAACAAAATGCTAAAATTATTTAGAGAATATTAAGATCAATATTAATATGTGCTATTATATTATTCTTTTATAAAGGCATTTTATTTTAAATAAAAGTTTATCTTACATATATCAAAATTCTGATTTTACACTTTATTAAAAATATAGGTTCGAATTCTTTTAACAATTGATCTGTAAGAGTTTTAAAAGTTTAAGTCTTCATTTGATGTACTTCTCTTATATTATTCTCCAGATACAATGATAACATGATTAGTTTATGAATTCATTATGAATAGGCTGATAAAAATTATATGAAAAATGACAGGTAATGCTACTTCTAAATCATCAACAATTGTTGCAATGTTGGAATAAGACACTTTTAAAATTAGCATCTACTGAAAACTACATAATTACAGGTTTAGTTGAGTAGTGCCCTAATTAGATTTTTTCACTCCATCATAATGTGATCTTCAACTATTACATAGTTTCTCATATTAGCTGTGTTAATAATTCACAAGTTAGCTCTGTTGTTTTAATGAGCTTAATTTTCTGGAATGCTGTTAAACACAGTTTTTGTTAGTTGAATTGATCAAAAGTCCTTAATTATGATAATATTATAATTTTCTTAAAGCAAGAAAGCTTTCTCCCAAAACTTTTTCTAAAGACCAAAATTAAAATTAAAAAAAAAAATTGGCATCTCTCATAATTTTTTTTCTCTATAAATACTATTCCAAATTACACGTAATAAATCTGGGAACTTTTATTTATCATCACAAATCAATTTAAACAAGAAAAAAATTTACATTCTTTTTCTTATAACAAAATATACATATATTTTTTGCTGCTCATGAATAAGAATGAAATAAATAAATAGCTTGTAACTTGGGTATTTTTGCTTATAATATTTCTTTCCTTCTTTCTTTTTAATATATTTATGTTAATGTGTAAGTAAAAGCTTGTAAGGTCAGACTAGCCTTATTTCAAAAAGGTGTATAAACAGGTACATTATTTAGTCTGAAAGCTGTAAAAATTCATAGAATAAATGTGCCCAGTTAAGTATGTTAAAACTTTAATTTGATGTGTCCAGATAAAATATAAAGAAAAATTAAAGTATTATAATTACTTAACAGAGACTTCATAAATATTTACAAAAATTGAGAAATCAAAAGTTATAAGTGACTATTTTCTCTTTATCATTTAATAGATAAAGGCATATAATCCATTTTTAAATAATTCTTTTTATTTTTCATTGTATTCTTAAATTTTTAATGTTTTGACATCAAGTACATTTAAAAGAGATGGCTTTTTTATATATTTCTTTTAGATAAATCCTTGGTATCCTAAAGATATAAATTTATGGTTTTAACTCGAAAGCTATGTACAAAATGATTAAATTGTTTCTTGTTCAGAGATCATGTGATGTTTAAGCACCATAAGTGACAGGCTATCACTCTGCATAAGGTACCCTAAAATTTGTGACCTTTAGAATAAATTATGTTAAGAAGTTGACAAAAAGTGGAAAATTACTACTAGAGATGACCAACTATTATTTGATTGTTGGATATGTTCACAAAACATCATATAACATTAGAAAAATCAATTAATATTTAAAATAAGCAAAATATGGTAACTTTAATCAGTGACATAATGTATAATATTCTCCTTAAAGTAATAAGTTGTTGTGCACAGATATTTATCCAGAGGTCCTATTAACCAAGTTAAACATTATCTCAGTCCTCTCTAAAATTATTATATATCATTGTAAACATATATTTTTGTTTCCTATTACCAAATCATTCTCCTAGCACTGAATCATTTCTTTTCTATTTTAATGAAAGTGTTCCATCAGTTTTAATAACCTATCTCTTTTTCATTTTTAAAATAAACATCCCAACACACAAAAAATATATTCTCTTCCATTTCCTTCACTTTTATAATTCTCAACACTATCCTTATAATTTATTCTGATTTTTTTTTTCAGTAACTCAAACTCCAAAAGTGAATGCTCAATATTGTCTCCTTATCTCCACAAAAATCATATTTACAATTTAAATTCTTTATTTCATTTTTGCCTTGTTTCCCTAATATTCTAAGCTTTTACACTTGCACCAAATAATAGTAAGATTTCTCTAGTGTTATCAAATATTATTTTATATTTTCATTTTTATATAATTTTAAACTATTGCTTTTATTCATTCATAGTCTATAATTCTATTTTTTTTTTTAAAATCAATTTACTTATCTTATTTTCCCATTCCTTATAATTAGATAATTGTAATATATATATATTTTATATATTTATCCAGTTTTTATATAAGTATGCAGAAATAAATTCATTATTTATTAACTTTGTCTTTTATAAAATATTTATAGCCAAAATTATTTATTAATCTCTAAATATTTATTTTTATTCATCTATTTTCATTAACTAAGAAATCCACTACATTTTCTTTACAATAGCCTTTTATACAATGCAAAATTTACCACCCATTGCATAAAAATCCTTTTTTTTTTTTTTAAATATAATTTTTTAAAAAAGTTTTCTGTCCATATAAAATGACTAATTTTCACATGTTAAAGCAGCCACTTACTTCAAATTTGTAATATGAGAACTATGCCAGATTATTAAATATATCCCTTTCAATTTTTTGTTTTTATCTCAATCCTAATTTCTATTTGCTCATATAAGTTCTCTTCTCATTAAACATAATATCTAAATACTAATGTGAAAAAATACTCATAAAGAGATTGAATATAAAATTTAATAATATGTATTATGTTTTCGACATTTTCACATCATATTCATGGTCAGTCTGCTGAGAACATTAATTTTTTGCTGATTTGAATGCTATTCGTTATTTAATTCATCGTATATTCATTTTGTTTAATGAACCATGCCTTTTTATTTTACATTTGTGATTATTTCTTTCTTTGCATATAACTTTAACAGCACTTGGATCACAGCTATGGCTGGTTTTTCTCTTTCATGATTATGAAAAGTGGACGAATTAAATGCTTCAACTTTAATCTTAGATTTTTTTATATATTAATGAGTATTGAGTCATTCTAGCTCTAATATTTGTTCTGATCTCACAGTCTTTTTGGTTGCAGTCCACAGCCTAGATCACATTAGTCCAAACTAGTGTTAAAATTTTGTCCTTTGTATTATTAATGAAATTGTTTAAATTTATAATATTTCTGAATCCAACATTAAATATCTAAATACATATACTCATCTTCTTTTTCTTTATTACATATATTTCCCATTTTCTATTCTTTGATATTAATCTTCTCATTATAATCTAATGTCTTAAATTTTTTCTTTCAATTAATTTAATTTTCATATTTTTGCTTAATAATAAATCCATATCTTTTACACCATTGATTTTTTTTTAAAAACCTATACTAGCCACAAAAGAGAGAGCCAGCAGATTATGTTATTTGGGAATCTCCTATCTTTATATTTTAATTTCCACTTTTCTTTGAAATAAAATAAATAATTAAGATGGCAATAGATATTGCTGTTGCAGCACAATTTCACATCTAACTTCCATTAATTTTATATTCTCCAACTGATATTCTTAAAAATGATTATTGTAAATGTTGTATTCGTTTGCTGAGAAATAAATAGTGAAGTTTCAAGGAACAATTTACCCCAGAAGTTTTCTCTTATTTTATTTGAAAATAAAAACAACTAATGTAAAGTCAAAAAATTATATTGAAAATAATTACAATTCCAAACAAAACTGCAGAGATTTATTTTTATTAAAGATAAAAATAACTAATTAAAGTTAAATAATTATAATAGAAATAATTATAATTCCAAACAAAGCCGCAGAGATTAAAACTTAAGAACAATCAAAAACGGGGTTTTGGAAAACATGCGATAAAGAATTTGGAGAAATGTAGCACATAAACAAAAGAACACAGAAGGATATAAAAACTGTGAATGGAAAAACATTGTGCACTTGTTACAGTTTTGTTTAAAAGAAGAAGTTGTTAGAGCTATTTGCATCACAACTGTGTAATAATTGGTGTTTAAACATGTAGCCGAGTTCCATATATACCTGGGTCTCGTTTTATGCGGTAGATAGGTTCCACAGAAAACCTGCATTAAAAAAAATCGTACAAAAATAGATTTAACTTATCTTGAAAAATGGGGGTAGGGGCTGTAATTTTCAGAATTCGCATAAAAGCAAAGCAACAAGAAAAAATTACTTTAAAATTCACATTAAAAAAATAAGGAAATAAAGTATGACTAATAAAAAATATTTGAAAAAAATTGGTACAAGACAAACTTTTTTTACTTTTTTTTATTAACTACAATACAGTATTTAATTTGACATTTTTTCATATGTATTTCAATCATTATCGCTATTTTTGAATGTGTGGTTCGTTTGTCAACTGGTAAGAAATCAGATTCGTCAATGTGATGTGATGTAGCCTCTTCTTGAACGAAGTCAATAATCTCTCAGCAATTATGCCCAGAGAAACTTGTTAGCCACTTTATTTTCCATTCCCCACTCTAATTTTTACCATATTCTTCTCCATCCCATTTACACAACTAGTGCCAATTTCAGTCTTGTGCTGTGTTAATGGTTTTCTGTTGACAACTGTTTTTACTACTGAAATAAATTTAATATGTTCACATTTTGTTTCTATATTAAAAAAATGAGAATCGCAATCAAAACAAAAAGATTATACATTATCATTAAAATTATTATTTTCAGTTTATAAAATCAATAAAATCTTCATTATTTATTTTAAAAATCTACATTATTTATTTCTGTTATATCTAACAAAATACATTTTAAAAGTTTAAAATTTTTGAATATTTATTGCGATATTTTTATATGTAAGTATAAATCTATTATTATTATTTACTCATTAGTATAAATAGGTTATTTATTCTAAAAATAGCTTCAGGCCATATTCACATTAGCTGCTAATTAACGTTATATTTTTGGGAAAAAAAAGTATTTCAAATCAAAATAAGTTATTAATAATTTAAATTTCTTGATATCTAATAAATATAGTGAAATATGAAAAATATTAAGAAACATGAATCGCATAACTTCAAAATCCCATTAAAATAATCCCCATAAAACGAGACCCAGGTGTATTTATCTATATTTCTTGTCCTCATGTGATATAGGATTGTATGCTCTTTTCTACCCCTCTGAAAAACTTAGGGGTTAAGACATTACAGTAAAGATCCTGGATTATCCTTAATAATCCAAAATCTATTTCTATATTTTCAAGAGATTTCTTTGCAATTTTTTTTTATCTATCCTATCCCAAATGTTTCTTTATCCAAAAATGCAATAAATAATTATATAATTTCCATGTAAACACTTTAGTCAACTGAATAGTATTGAAAAAAATATCTCCTATCCATTTTTCTAAAAAAGATTCATTTAAATCTCCTCAAGATTTTACACTATCTTATATTTGATAAAAAATATTAATAAAACATTATATCCATGTAAACAGAGATGACTTTACCTTTTGATGTTACTAGGAAACCAATTTCTAATTGACAGTCTTGAGACTAAACCAGTGGTCTTCAACCACTGGGCTGTGGACCAGCACCAGGCCACAGAAGTTTTTTGCTGGTCCATGCTAGACTGGCAAAAAAGTTTGTAATAACAAAATAATAAGATTTTAAACTTTGAATTAATATAAACAATTTTTATTTATTTTTTCATCGCACTTTTACCTGATTAAAAAAAAGAAACAGAACAAAAAAAAAATCTAATCAATCATACATAAATTAATTTGTTTTTCTAGTTATCACAATGTTTATGGGGGGGGGGGGGGATAGAATTAAATTTTTTATTACTTTTCTAAAAAAGTTCAAAATTTAAAAAAAAAAAAAGTTTTTTATTATATAAACTCCATATATATATATAACTTCATCTAAGGCTAAGCTGTTTACATCTTTAAGAAAATTTATCTATAGACTTCTGCTGGTCCGTGAAACCTTATCCTTATTTTTACTGGTCCGCAGGTGTGAAAAGATTGAAGACCACTGGACTAAACAATAGTGTTTTTTTTTGTCTTGGTTCCAGAGGGTAAACAAAGTTTTTCATATTAACCCATACAATAGTTCTTTTGTTTTGGGTTTTAGTAAAGTAAAAACAAAAACAAAAGAGCTATTGTGTAGATTAATAAAAAAAAATTTTTGATTTCCTGGTAACAACAAAAGGTAGAGTTATCTTTATTTATAATCTCTTTATATGAATACAATGAAGCCATGAACTATGCCATATTTTATTCCAAGCCTTCCTCATGTTCAGCATATATAATGCATAAGAACTCATATTTTATTGATAAATAGCATTAGAATAGAATACATATTGTTTATTAAGTATACAGTACCTTTTAACATGCACACACACACACATATATATAACATGAATGCTTTTTATATGAATATTTAGTAATACAAATCAAGATTATAGCATAAACAACATTTTAAAAATAGCATTTACTGTTTATAAACAATTGTTATTTAATGCTATACATATTTACTGAGTGTGTGTTCGCTCATGTATTCACTGGAACATTAAGAATAAGAAAGAAAAACTAACTATGCATTTTTTTCCTCATGCGTCATAGCATCAGCTGGGAAGTGAACCTGCTAACCCAGGACAACTGCTTGTAAAGCAGCTGTCACTGACCTCTCAAGCACCAATGCTTGACAACTATGCATATTTTTATTTTTAAAATAAAGTAAATAGTGAAATGTTTGACTTTTGTACCTACTAAGTACATTTTAGGCAAATCTTGTTATAAAAAAATTAGGATGTCTCTAATTATTTTAATATTTTTAAAACTTATTGAACTTTTAGTATGTGCTGTGTCCGCAAGTATGACTGGTCAGCCAGCAAATGAATATATACAATAAGACAATATTTTAAGTAATTAGAATAGTGAATAGTTTGTAACAACACTATCTCTGCAGTTCACTAATGTTCAATTCCCTCGATGTACATTCAGGATGGCTGCTACAAAGCAGTTCACAATGGGCTAGGTTTACACACACCTTGGCCCCGGTCCAGTTTAGCTGCACACGAACACATCACAGTGTAGCATTGCAACCGACTATAAGCTCATTACAGCTTCTGTCTCTGTAATAGTCCACCAGTAACTCCACTTGAAAACACTGGAAACTCAATTCTTCATTTAGCTGCTACCCAGATGGTTTCCTCAGGCTAGGGTCTCCCAATCTCTGTGGGCCTATTCAGCTATGCCCATGAACTACCTTTCCACTGAGAACTGGACATTAACCAAAACACTGACACTAGATCTCTTCTACCAGAATTGAACAGGAAATTCAACTCGAGATGCACTCGAATAATGGCCTGACATACTTGTTACATATTCTTTTTATAGCTTTCTGATAACTACAACAATTAATTACATTCTCCAATAAAGTAAGGTCTCTTATCTAGAAATATTTCCAATCAACAAATATTTCTTGGAATTGTCGATCGCCATTACATTAATGCTTTAATTAAATTCCTCAGTTATCAGTGTGTGATCTAAAAACAATCTCAAATAAATTCTAGTTTTTCTGGAGTGTACAAACTTGTATGCAATTTTTACAAAATTACAACAGCATGTTCTAAAATTTTGTAAAAAAAAATTAGCGTTCCATTCAGAAAATATTTTATTAGGCAAAATATAGCACATCAAATTTGGAACGGACAATAAAAGAAGAATAAAATATATGTGCTTTCAAGAATATTTTATTAATATGTATAATCAAGTATGGTACTTAGAGAAGGAAAAATGGCTGCCAAATATTGTAAAAATTTCAAAATTTAAAGTTTATTTACACTTTTCTTTGGATATTGTATAATTGAGGTTATGTAGTTAGATACAGTGTAGTTCAAAACTTCACTGTATATATAAACTATAGAAGTTATTGCTACTAGTTTATAGATAATTATCAAACTTCACATTTCTAATATTCATATAGAATACTATTATTATCTATAAATTTATCAAAGCTTTCTAAACCAACTCTTACATTTCTTTCTTTAATTTCAGACATTTAATCTGCCATATTATTTAAACCTTTTTTTAATTTACCTATTACTCTATTCAATTTTGAATCAATCACTTCATCTAACTTTCCATGAATAAAGCCCTATAAAAATATTTACTTGACAATTCCCTATCAGCCAAATCTGAAAATTGATTTGTTGCTGCTATATGATGATTATTGATTACTTATGTTTCATAAACAGTGCTAGAGCAAAGTAATAACTAATCATGCTATAAAACAGAATGATAAATAGTTAAAACATTAGTTTATATTAAGAACATAATAGTGTGTGATAGTTTCCTTCAAATTCTTTTAAGTTGTTAATGAATGGACATAATCATTTATATAACAAAACTACATCATATACTGAAGAGAAAAGTATTAATAAAAATAGTTGTGATATATGCTTAATATATTTTTGTTTGTGTTGAGGTATGGTTTAATTATTTATAATTTTACATGTTTAATATTGACTTAGCAAATGAATTATATTTCTGAATTTATAATATATTTTATAATTATTATAATGCTAATGTTTCAATTTACTAACTATGGTAAAGTTTGGAAGCATGTTAGAGATGGGACCAAACCTTTTACAACGGTCGGGAAAATAGAATCATACCGTATCTGCCATACAGGGCGCCACCAGGCTATTTGAACCTGGAAAATTTATAGAGTAGGCAGATACATGCTGTTAAGATCTAACTTTCACATATATATTTCATTCCGACCGTCAGCCCTTACCACTAGCTCATGGAGACGCAGAGATTTAACAAAACTTGCTTAAAAGAAATATATTAATATTTAAAATAAAAAAAAATGAAATAAGTCATTGCCAGTAATAACACACAAAAAACATTTATTAATGCACATATATAAATATTGAAAATTGAGGAATGAAATTTATTATTTTAGATTGGTTATTTTTAAATTTAAATTATTTTTAAACTCTCCACACAGATGGACATTTTATAAAAGTTTGTTTCATAATGTTGAGTATAGATAGGCTACATAGATTACACAGTTAAAATCTTTTCAAAACAATCATTCAATCTCAGACTAAAAGTTCGCAGCCAAACCAATGCCTGCTTCCAGATATATAGTCACAACCAATACAATATGAAGATGCTAGCATAAAACCATGCTGACAGGAATGTGCATCTGACAGGATGATATTATTTGAGAGTAGTGATCCTCATCCAGTACAGGAATGTGCATCTGTCTGGTGAAGGAATCATGTATATAAAATAATTAAAAAGAAATGCTACATATGGGGGGAGAGCGGTCCTACTGCCAACTTATAGTTCCTATCCATGGAGCTAAAAAGGGGTCAATGGTGCAGGAAATATGTCTGCCTCCATTGCAATGCAATGACTACATCATTGGGTCATGCATTCAATTGGACTTTGCCCTGTATGCTAAACACGCTTCACATTACATTGATATAAACACCCATATATCTCTCCACCAGCATCAACCTAACTACAAAACAAATAGCCTGAAATTAAAACCCATTTAAAATAAGCATAAACAATTAAAATATAAAGCCATTGATGGAATTGCAGAGGAAAATTTACAAGGAACCCAATGGCATTCATCATAAGATGCTACATTGACACCAATAACTTAAAAGATATTCAAATAAATATATTTTTAGATACTCAATGTGAGGTATCGTATTTACCAAATATCTATATATTTTAATCAATATGAAAATAAAAAAATAATTACATGTTAATGAATCTATGCAGACATCTATACCCAACTTAAATTTAATGCATTTAAATAATTTAGTCAATAAATGTTAAAAAAAAATAGAAATGATTAAATCAGCAAACTCAAAATATTTAAAATTAAACATCAATAATTGATTTTGAAATCTTAAGTCAGATTAAAGCTCATTTTAAAAATTAGGTTTAGCTTGTCAAATCTTAACGAAAGTTCTTAATTACTTTTTAAAAAATTTTTCAGTTCATGTCTTACAATAGAAAAGCTCCCGGTTCCTGCTGCCAATTCCCATGAAGAATTTATTAGTCATAATTTCATGGAAGACTGGTCTGTGGTTCATACCATAGTTCTCAATCCAGAGGCTGCCTTATCTGGTTCAATCCTGGTACTATTTAATTGCAGTACCCATATGATTCGGGGTCTGCAATAATACCATTCATAATTCAACAATCATTTCATTTGAAATTAGTGAGAGAGGGTGACAAGTGCATCTTATCACCCCTCTCAAAAAAATCAAGCTGGAACTCCTTTAATTTGAATATTTTTTCCTTTTATACCAATCGTCTGGATTCACTGATCATAGTTTCTGTTCCAAATTTTCGTTAAGGTCCGAGCGTTTGTTGCTGCTTCTATTGGACAGCTAATTTTTTTTGTTCTCATTATCTATATCTTTCATTTGACTTTTTTTATATAAGAGCCCCAAGGGCTAGTTTGCTTTTCGTTTAATTTATAAAACAATCATTTCCATTTACTGAGATTACATAGGAATCTTTTAACAAAAATATTTTATCTTTAGATCTTGTACTTTTTTTAAAAAAAAAAAGTACATTCAAATACTTTTAAAAAAAATAATACTTTTAAAGTTTTCATTCCATTTGTGCGATATATTATATAAACAACTTTTAATTTTCAGTTTTTAAGTTAAGTTTTTTTTTCTTTTTAATAAATCACTTTTTATTTATAATCTTTTTATTTTAATTTAAAATAATATAATGGCATATTATATACCGTTACACTTTTAATATTAAAATAATAGCTGTTATTAGTAGAAAAGCAAATAGATAAAGATTATTAGAATAAAAAGTGAGATTGTCTAAGTAAAGCAATAAAGAAGACAGCTAATAGATTGCAGAATTAATTAATAGTGGCCAAATATATTTTATTTGCTTTGATTATTTAAATGTCATATCACTATCAAAAGATAGGAGCATTTATTTAAAAAATATTCTCAGTTAAATTTTTAGTTACATTCAAATGAATTGAACTGGTTTCTTCATATGTCAAAATAGATGATCAATTTTGCTTATTTTTTAATTTTATTTTTAAAAAGAAAATTAAGATTTATAAAAATAAAATTAAAATTTAAGAATAAAACAAATCTCAGGAGCAGTATATGTAAAGTGTTCATTACCCAATTTATTTGGTATTTTTTATAATTTCTGAATATATAATAATTACTTTTTCATATGAATGTTAATCAATGGCATCTCATATCTCTGAAACTCTTTAATCACTCATTTAAAATAGAATAATATCACTTGCTTCTCATTTAATAAAGACTCATGACTATTTTTATTCTAGCATCAAAATCTTTGTTTTTTTTATTTATTATTAAATGATCTATTTATTAAAATAGATTTTTATAGACAATTTTTGCTTTTTAGAGATTTTATTAATTGCAAAAATATTGTATATAGAAAATTAAGAGCTTCATTAATTCATATTTAATCAACTTTAGGTAATATAGACTTTTACATTTCCATTTTAAAACTAAACTATGCAATTAAATAATCAGTGGACAATATATGGTATTGACACAATTTTAGTGAAAGAACATTAATTATACAGAAACTGAGGCAAAAGTCTGTTTGGCTATCATCTAGTAACCATTGATTAATTAGTATTTAAATAGCCAATGCAATCAATGCCTGCAAACTTTATTTTAAAAAACATCCAATTACTTTTACTTTTATTGTAATAGCAAAATTGATCTGATTACTTTAAATATCCTAAGTTTTGAATTAAAACTTTTTCATTTAGCAAGATGTGTAAATGTCGATGTCATTAACTTGGATTAAACAAACAATGATAAAAGGTATTCAAATAGTTTAAAAAATATGGTGTAACTTATAATGATATTGTTTGTTCACATGAAATTATAATTCACATTAATAACTCCTGCTAATATCTTTCATATTTGTAAATGGTGCTTTTTAATGATTGGCTTCATTAAATATTATGGCATAGCTTTAAAATTAAGATGATAGAATACATTATGCTAAAACAATAGCAAACAATATCAACTACCTCTACTGATGACCAAGTATTATTGTTTGACACTAATTTATTAAGATTATTTGTAACACCTAACAAAACATTGAACACATTTTTATATATAACCTTAATTTTTTTTACTAGGGATGAAATTTTTTAAGGATATATATATAAGAATGTGTTTAATGTTTCATTTTGTGTTACAAATATTAATAAATTAGTGAATAATTCTAAAAATGTCATATCTATCAAGCAGAAAAGTAATGTTGTGTATCAAATTTTTTGTGGATGTATGTTATCATATATAGGTGAATTGAAATGCAGTATTGAAAAAAGGTTAAAGGAGCATGAAATGTTATAAAAGCATGTGAAAACTAAGAATAATAATGATTTAATGACTGCTTCAGTTTTCTTGGATCATGAAAGGACATGTAAATATAAATTTAAGTTTGATATTGAAAGTATTAAGATTCTTCATGAAGAAAGAAATCATAATAAAAGAAAAATTAAGAAGGCAATTTTAATAAATAGAAATAAAATGAATATAATTAATAGACAAGCTGCTAATGTTAACATTCGGGATTCATGGGATTTGAATTGATGTTTGCTTCCATTTTGCTTTTTGAATTTAACAGGAGTTGAGGCAGGTTAAAGAATTAACTGAAAGTATTTAGTGGGTTGAAAGACTGTATATAATAGTTATCATTATATTTATTATTTTTATTATTATTACAATAGTTTTTTTAATTAACTGGCATTTTATTTGTATTATATATATATATATATTGTGACCTTCTGAATGGGAACAAGTAATTAAACTGTGTTGGATCAGTAGTGAATAACTGCATTGTATTAAAAAAATGAAATAGCCTTAAAATTGTTCTATTAATGGTTCAAAAACTTATATGTGGGCTAACTGTGCATTTCGGTTGGAAAATTTTTCAAGCATTTATTGTTATTTTTATGTTTGATAGTGTTTAATACAAGGAATGGGGGTGGATTATTACGGAAAGTGTTATGATAGTAGTTAGATTGAGGCAAAGTTGTTTTATTTGTTTATAAGATAGTGTTGGTGTTGGTTGAATGATTTTCTGATTTATTATTCATTGACACCCATCCCTTTTACTAATATTATAGCCAGGTTTAACCCATAGACATATTAGGTATGTTGTAGTTAGAATAATTTAATATTCACATAGCAGCGTATATGTGTATGAATGTTGTCATTATCTCATTTTCATTTCATATTCTAATTGCAATAAACCATATTACACTTATAATAAAACATTTAAATTACAATAATTTTGCAAAAATATATCTTCTTTAATGATTAATGGATATTTGAATTAGTAAATTATTTGACTAATCTAAATATTATAAACCATTTTATTTAATAGTTGATTGATATTCATTTGTTTCAAAGTTATAAAAAAGTTCATTTTTTTTGTTATTTGATTTGACTTAATTGTGAAGGTCAAGATGATTTTTTTTTTTTAGAAAAGATTTTTTGAATATTAATTAATTGATTAAATGCAAAAAAAAATGTGGGAGTTAAGCTTTGGATGATCAGGTGACCTTTTTGATTGGTTGGGGAGATTTTTTTTAAATAATTTAAAAAAAACATTATCTTTTGTAATTTCAACAAGTGTACTTTTTCATTTTCTGCTCCTATCGATTATATCTCTCTTCCAAAACAGTTTAAAGTGAAACTCTAAACACCTTTTTCATCAAACTCATTACAGGACCTTCAAATGTTTAAGCTTTATAAGGGAATGGCTGAATAGAAATATAAAGCTATCGGTCTTGCCTCTTTTGTCAAATTAAAACATTTGAATTAACATTTTCATTTTGTTTAAAGATGTACTTTTATAATATTAAACTTATGTTATTTCATTTACTTTTATTTATCTCCGTTAAAAAGAATACCAAAATGCAAGAACTTTATAATTTTTTAAGTCCCATGTGTGATGTTTATAATGTTTCTTCGTCATGGAAGTATATACAGACTTTTTTAACAAAATTTACTGTGATAAGCTCTCTGTTTGACTTATATTTTACGTATACAAAAGTGAAGTTAAAATTTAAAAGGATAGGTGTACTTGATTATGTGTTTGATATTTAATAATTATTGTGGAATGCTAACTTTATATCTTATTTTATGCTTATAAAATAATATGTGTTTTATTAAAGAAATATAGATATGACTCACCCAGAATAATTAATTACTACTACTTACCAAATATAGATGTCTAAATTGAATAGAAGGACTTTAATATTACATATTTTTGTTCTTTTCGATATACGGATATATGTGTTAATGTTTAAGGAAATACAAATTGCCTGTGGACAATTATCAGCAACTTATTAAAGTTAATAATGCAAATACCAATCTATAAATTATGAAAGTGAATATTTTCTGCAGAAAAATATGTTAAGTTATCATTGAATTAAATACCTTAGATGTGCTGAAAAATAAATAACAGAGTATATCAATTAATAGCTGAAACTGTCTTTCCACGTATTTATTATTACAAATATTTATCGTTATGTGTGATATATAAGTAAACTCTATTAGCTTATGGCTAAAGGACATTGGAGGTTTACTAAATTAATTGTGAATTATAACTGTTTTGTCCTACAAGAACTTATTTTCTGTTTCATATTCATATTTAAACACGCACTCATTTTGGGATTCATCTCTGGATCATTTAGTAAGCTTGAAAAGGAACTTTGCAAGTGAATATATATATTTTTTTTCTCAAGTTTAAAAGAAGAATGACTCTATTTTTTTTTTTATTATTTATTGTTAATAGTATATACATCATAGATAGTTAGACAGATTTAGTGTTGTATGTATTTAATATTATATGTTTATTTATTTAATTTGCGAACTTCGAGAACTTCTCAGGATAGCATATCCACAAAATGATGAATATGCTGGTAAAATCTTATTGCTTAAGTGTGATTTGTTTTCTTTTATTTGAAAGTGAAACATATATATTTTGGGTATATTATTAAAGATGGTTCAATCTTATATATCTTTCTTTATCTCGAAGTGAGAATTAATTTCAAGAGTAGCTAGAGAATAAAAAAAGAAAGAATATTGTGTTAGAGGTAATAAAACTTAATTTATTAGATTATTGCTATTTAAAGTATAAAAAAAAACTCGTTCATAATAATTAATATTATTTAAATTTGAAACAACCGAATGTCTTATTTAAGCTAAAAGTTTATATTTTAATATGTTATTTATCTATCGTAACTTTCGCATATTATATAACTTAGAATTGTTTTTCATACTCTTATTTATGCGTTTGTGTGTCTATTTTGTGCAATTATTATATTTACTTAATAAACATTTAGTTTTATAACTATTTCTCAATATAAATTTCGGATGTTGTCATATTCTAAAGAATTGAAGGAATGAGTGTTTTATCTGTGTGTATTTATCTGCCAGCGTATAATGCTAGATATGTAGAAGAGCTGTGGAAAAGGAAATTATTCTTGATATGTTCTATGTTTGTAGGGATGAAAGATTTTTCCCCTTAGTATATTATTAAGTATTTTGCCATGAGTAGAGTTTATTTAGATTGTATGCATATGTATTATGAAATGATATTTATGAAGTCAAGTGACATTTTCCCATTGTTTGTTTGGTGATGAGAAAAATTCCACCAATAGTGTATTTCAGATTTAAATAAGTTATTGTTGATGTATTAGTCTTAAAGAGTTTATTCGCTCCTCATGTGCTGGGATTCCTCTTGAACGTCTAGTTTGTATTATCATAAAAATATAGCTCTGTGTAATTCAGTCAGTGGTCGGATAAATAGTTAATTTAAATTCTTTATTGAATATTAGAATGGATATAGTGTTCTGTTTTTTTTGGTTGGTCTATGACATTGTCCGAAATTAAATAATTATTTAATAATTTTTGAATAAATTGATAATGTGTAGAAAAGATTGTTCTCTTGTATTATTGCATGGGATGTAACACACACGCATAATTTAAATAATATCGCGTATATAAAATATAATATTGTTAAACTTAAAATAGGAAATAAATGTTTTGAAACATCTCATATTAATTTGCCACACGTTAGAGATCATCAAAATCATCAGAATGAATATGATTTTATTGCTATGTCTGAAAAGTGTACTTATTTAAAGTGATTGTTTAATTAAGATTATTTAAAGCTGCTCTCTTGATGGCAAAGTGTATATTGTGCCCAATAATATAATGTATTATTTATTCAGTGTTGTATATTGATAAAAATTATTTAGATAGCCTGGATATTCAAAGTCAGAATATTAAGGTATAATTTGTTTGCTAATTTACGTTTATAAATGTGTCAATAATAAATTATGTAATAGGTAATGGGGATAATCCTAAATTTCAATTAATAGATTTGTTTGTAAATTTTAAAATTAACATAAAAGCCTTATTCTGAATTAGTTACATTTAACTAAACCTTAAGTTTCAATAAAAGCGTTGTTTATTATTTAAAAAAACTGTGTCTCGAGTTGTTCTTATATGCATTCAAATTCTGGTTTCCACATCTCCATACTTCATACATCTATTACAAAATTAAGTATATTATTTTATGGCTTTGATATTAAATATGCTAAGATCTGATAATATTGTTTCCTAGATCCAAACATTACATGAAATATTTTACCACGTGATAAACTTATAAAAGTGTTGCCTAGTTAAAGTATTATTTGGATGATGATGTGAGATTAAAAGATACCCTATCTCCTTCGTTATCTGATTGCTAGCCCAGTAAACATTATTCAATTTATTTCATTGTATCTTATTATAATTTAGAGTCATAAATTACTGGCTAATATAGTTCTTTAGTCTAACTATGTTATAGATTCCCTGAGATCTGATTTTTATATTCCTAGATCAACATTGATTCAGCTTTTTAGATTAAGATGTGCTGAACAATAGAGTTATTTAGTGTTGTGCTTTTCTATTCTGTCAGAGTTATATTGAGCTATTATAGAGTGTAACTGGATGATGGAAGAGATCAAATTGAAATTATATTTTGTTAAGATGGAATAAATGAAACTCTGCTAGCCTGTATCATTTGGTTAATTAATAAATAAGGTTTATATTTTGATAGCTTATAGTATTTCTTCCTTCATTTATTTATATTCTCTATATGTTATGAACTTTCTGTAACCTCCCACTGAGTGAAGCTGTAAGATAAACATAAGTAAAAGAGTCTCAGCATTAATTATGAATCAGATAAAGTGATAAATCGTTTTATTCATTAATAGAACTGGCGCCTGGGGCATTTGCTCATATAATGTTCATGAGCGGTGATGTGTGAGTGGGTTATAATATATATATATTCCTAGATATATAATTTATTTTTTATATGACCATTACTTGAGAGGTTAAGTGTTAAACTAACCACAACAATTCTATTCAATTCACTAAAATAAGATTTTTTTGTTTTTGTTTGCTTCAGTTGGAATTTATTCTGGAACCTCTTAGTTTTTGCCATTCTCACCCTGAAATAAAGAGCTCGGTTAATAGATAAGTACATTTATAAGTTATAATTTTTGCTGCAATGTTAAAAAATATATATAATTAAATATAATAATTACCATACTGTTGTTATATTGACCTGGACCAACCTTATGACAAAATGGATAATATTTAATACCCAGCCGAGTGTGAGGATAATTCATAGGTAATTGAGGTCGACAAATGCTTGAACCAAATGCGACTTTGGTTTTATTTTTTTCTGAAAAATAAAATATGTTAATTAAAAAAATATTTATTAAAAATTTGAATACAATTTAATAACTATTTTAATTATTACTTTATATTTATTTTAATTATTGTTTTATATTTAAATGTAATCTAAATTTATCAGCTATTAGAATTTGTAATTGCATTGAAAATTGAAGAATTAGTTTGAAATTTTATTCCGAATTTTTCAAAGCATTTTACAGTGGAGCCACTATATATGCTGTATTTTATTTCCGGGGAGTTGGAGTAATACAAGAGTAAGATTATTATTTAAAGGAAAGGGTAAGGATCATAGATAGCGGTAACATCAGTTTTATATAAAGTTTTCTCATATATGGTGGCTGGAAGAGTTGTAAAGTGGATGGAAGAGAATAATGTAGTGGGGGAAATGCAAGGAGGTTTTAGGTCAGCTAGGCATATAGGAGATAGTTTATTTGTAGTTACACAAGTTATGGATATGAGTAGGAATTCAGGTAGATCATTATATATGAGTTTTATAGATATAGAGAAGACATATGATAGAGTAAATAGAAATAGATTATGGGTAAGGTTAGAAAATTTGGGAATGGGTGAAGCTTTAGTAAATATTATTAAGAAATTATATGAAAATAATTACTATACTTACCAATTAGGGGATATAGAATCAGTTAAAGTTAAAAATGGGGTGGGATTAAGGCAATGATGCCTATGTCACCTATTTTGTTTTTGTTGTATTTGAGTGAAATGGAGAAAACAATAGAAAGACTAGGAAGAGGGATAGAGATACCATTAATGGGTGGCAAGGGAGTATATACTTTGCCAGGTCTTTTTTTTTGCGGATATTTTTTTGTGTGCAGAAAGAAGGGAAGATATGGAAGTTATGCTGAGGACATGTGCAAGGGTGGGTAAAGAGATGAGGATTAAATTTACTGAACAAAAATCAAATATAATGATGATTATTAATGGGAAAAAGAAGATGTAGAATTTTTATTGGGGGATATAAAGTTAAGTGTGGTGGATAGATATAGTTATCAGGAAAATTGCTTGGTTGCATGGGAGAAAAAGTTGGTTAAATGAAGCAAAAAAAAAAGAAAGGGTTTAGTAAAGAAATTAACAGTGTTTTCATATAATAAATATGATGTAGCTAGAACTGTATGGAAGGGAGTTGTAGTAGCAGGATTAACATATGGTAATGATGTGTTATGTGTTAATAAAAGAGTATTAGATTACTTAGAGAAAGTACAAAGGGAAATAGGAAGACATGCATTAGATGCAGAGGTATGGACTGCAAAAAAGGCAATTCAAGGAGAAATGGGATGGTCAAGTTTTTATATGAGAGATGCAAAAAGTAAAATGAAAATGTTTGATAGGTTGCAGTTTATGGATGATAAAAGAATAGCCAAAATAGTATTTAATTGGGTTATAAGTAAATGGCAGGCAACAAGATGGGTGAGAAAGGTAATGCAGTATGCAAAGGATTTGGATAAAAAATTTATATCAGTATACTTGTATAAAATGTGGGATGATTGTGTTAGGAGGATTGTTGAGTGTTATAGTGGTAAGGAATGGAATAAAAGAATAGATGCATTAATAAAGAATAGGGAGTTGGAGAGATGGAGAACTAGTATGGAGAGTAAAAAGAGTTTAAATATATATAGAAGTAAACGGAACATTGGGTGCGAGTTAATTTATGATAATAGTAAGGAAAGTAGCTTACTATTTAAGGCTCGAATGGGATCTTTAGCAACATGAGAATATACATGTAAATATAAAAATATGGGTGATTTAGTTTGCAAATTGTGTAAGGAAGATATAGAAAATATTAGACATCTGTTGATTGAATGTAAATGCTTGAAGGCAGAAAGGGTACAAATAATGAAGTTATGGGAGAATAAATATGAAAAAAGTGATTATACAGAAAGTGGATTATTGGTTTTTATGCTGGGTTTGGGAAAAGATAAGGGGGATTTATATATAAAGGCTTAGGGTGGGGAATAGAAGGGGAAGGTAAAGTGGCTAACAGGTTTCTTTGGGCATAGTTGCTAAGAGATTCCTGAATACATTTAAGGAGAAGTCACAATACATCACATCATATATTTCAAGCCCTACCTCATGTTTTGTTGCTTTTATTAGAATAGAAAATGTATTGTTTTTTGAATTGCAAGCATGCAGTAAGTTTCAACACACACACATATAACACAGATTCTTTTTTATATGTAGAGTATGATTTTATATATATTAATATTATAGTATAAACAAAATTTTTAAATAATGGTAATATAATTAATAATAAAATGAGAGAATACATTTACATATATTTTACTAAGTCAGTGTTCATTCACTCTTTCATTCATTAAAAATACCTACTCTGAAGTATTTTTATATTTTAAATAAAATGAATAGAGAAATGTCTGATTTTCATCAAAATGAAATAAGTTCTGGGTGATATTCTTTTTTCAATAACTTTTTTCTTTTAAATACAATAGTAGTCTCATTTTTAAGAAACTATGTTTTCTCTAATTGTTTTAGTATTTTTAAATCAGTATCAATTTTAAATATGTTTTTAAATTTTACAAAACTTTTAGAATTACACTTAGAAAACATTTTATTATGCAAAATACTGCCATTAAATTTATAAAGGATAATAAAGAATAAAATTTATCTGCTTTCAATTTAAACTAAAATTGGTACTGTTCTATTGGCTCATGTCAGCCACTTGATGGCATTATTTATATGCAAAAACACAAATATGCCATTTACATAGCTGCTGACCTTATTTCTATGCAAAAGCACAGAAAGAAGTCATTTTTGCAGGCCACTCTGGTGGCCAGCCACAGTTCAAATTCCATTAAGTATCATGTGAGAGTGTCTGGACTTCAGTCTGCCACAACTCTTCAATTATGCATGCCAAAGTAATTAGCTTATAAGTCATCTGACCTACTATTATCTCCTAACAATTGTAAACCTATTGCCACCCTTCCCTACTCAATGTCGAATCTTCAAAAAATTTGGAATGGGTACATCCAAGCAAGATTTTGACCAGCTCATGTTTGTGCAAGAACACCTCCATGACATATAAAATGGCTGACTGCAAAACTGAGCCATTCAAATTGTGCCAGTTCCCATCCACAGAAGCTGATGTGGAGGCATTTTTACAGGACAACAACATACTCCTACCTGCCAAGAGATGTGTGTGTGGCGAAACAATGAGACAAGATATCTCCAAAACCATCTTGCAGTTCAGATGCAAGTCCTGTTCCTGTCAGCAAAAGTTTTCTCTTCAAAAGAAAACCTGGTTTGACAGCTCCAGAATCCCATTCATTTTGAAAGCTTTAGTGTGAGCCAGTCTATTTCTTTGGTTTACCCATTTAGGAGGAGTTCATTCTGAACATCTCTAGTATTTAAGGATTGGCTGATGAAGTATTTTGGAAAGCAATAAAAGAACATAGACGCATGATACCAAATACTACAGTATAGCAGATACAGTCAAATAACCTTATTAACATTAATATATAGATATACTATCCCATATGTTACTATGTTACCAACAAAAAAGAAACAATCCATTAAGAAATGAATAAAAAAAACTTTCCTTAAAGATATTTAATTAATTTAGATGTGAGTATTATACCAGAATTTTATTCTTAGCATGAGTAATTATTAATAGCTATCATCGTTGAAATATTTATGCACATAGATCTGATTCTTATTGAATATCTAAATATATGAAAAAAATCGCATGGTACCTCTTTATTCCAAAAATCAAATTAGCAGTTATATATATATATATAACTATTGCCTTATAGTGTATAATTAATTAATACATATCTGCTTTGATTAATTATACATATATAATAAATATAACATGTCTAATTTATTTACAAATGAGTTCTGTCTTACATAGCAGGGTGAGAGTAAAATTTTAAGAAAAAATTGTTTTGAACTTATTTTAATTTCTCTCATTCAACTTCTCATTTATATACATATATTCCACATCATCAAATAAATAACAAATAAATAAACTTGTTGATTTTGTAGCTATGCTAACATACATCAATATATAAAGATATTAAAAATTAATTTTTATGTCGGCGATCCAGTAATGTTATATTTCTGTGTTTTTATATAACATCAATGCTATCAAGTGGCTGACATGAGCTAATAGAACACTACCCTAAAATTTTATTAATTAACATGGTCATGTACAATGCTTTAAAAAAATGGCAAATAGCATATTGTAAAATTTATTTAGAATTTTGTTTTTATTATAATCTCGTATGACACTCGAAGACAGAAAAATGGCTGTTCATGTAGCATAAAATATATTAAGTTTATGAATTTTAATGTGTTTTTAGTTTGTTATATTTTCTAGATGTTATATAATAGTGTAGTTTATGGCTTCACTGTATTTATTTTGATTTGTTTATAATTAAAAATGATGGTTTGTTACTGTAATTCACTTAAAAATAGCACTTATACTAAGCTAAATCTAAGTGTGGATGTCAAAATGTTTGATTAAATTTAGTATGAATCTAAACTTATTGTCAGAAAGAAAATTAAATAATTAAAAAAAAACAATCTGCCTGTTCATAAATTCTCTCTTGAAAATTTTTCTTATATTAATAGATCCATGTCATATAATGACAAAAGACCTAAATATACTACACAATTATATTTCTGCACAAACTCTCTGCAAACACTATACAAAATGTATTTCATCTACCTTAGTTGCTATACATCATGACAAGATTTGAGCTTTGCCAAATAAAGATACAAAAATTCACATTGAAAACAATAAAGACAACAAAATACACTTCCTCCAATAATCTCTGTCTTCAGAATCATCAAAAGTGCTCTAAAGTTATGAATAACTCATAAATCAGAACTTAAATATGTTCATTTCTTTTGCTATCCCTTTTTAATATTTCCAATATATTTCCACATTTATTTATGATCTTCGTATCACTCATAATCTTTGTTTCATTCAGAATTCAAAATCAAAAATTTATAACCATGAAACAAAATCAAAATATTTTTATTTTTTAATCATCAGAATATATTTTTAAAAAATATAATATTAAGCTTACCAAAAAAGCATTACAAGCTATTTTAATTCTATTTTTCCTTTTATTTATTTTTTTAATAAAACACATTTAATTGAAGTAAACATAAATTCTACTGCTACAATTTTCTTCCCATTAATATAATATCCTTAAGCATTAAAAATTTGTTTAAAAAAATTGATGACTAGTTATATGCTGTTTAAGCAAGCTGAGTTTCAATTCAGGACAGTTTTTGATTTTATCATGCTACTATTGAACTAAAACACACAAGGCTGTTAAATATTATTTTGATTTTATTAAAAAATTTTTGTTAATTCTTGTTTCAAACTGACTCAATATACTTCACAAATTTTGATCATCTGCTGTTATTGCAAAAGTAACATTATTTGTAAATATAAAATGATTTAAAAATTGAAAAAAAATCTCTGACTTGACATTTGAAATATTAAAAACTAAAGCTTTAAAACCTTTTTGTAAATAAATAAAAATAATATTGAAGAAAGTATTTTTTTTTCATTACACTTTTTTCTATTTTGAGTTTTTTTTTCCTCATATGTCATAGCATCAGCCGGAAAGCGAACCCGCTAACCCGGGACAACTGCTTGTAAAGCAGCTGTCACTGACCTCTCGACCACCAATGCTTGACTAATAATGAAACACAAACTGATGATTAGAAGAGAGAAAACAGATGTGTCTAAGGTAGCAGAACATGTATGTGCCAATGAACATATATGTTCAATTGGAAAAATACAAAAATATTGGATAAAGAAAAGGTACAAAGAAGAAAATTTAAAGAAGCTGCTCACATGACAATGGGAAAAAATCCCATACCCATAAGCCAACCTAGTGTGACTATACATAATGTATGGAAACCACTAATCAACTTTTCTCTTAGAAAAAAGTGAAGAAATCAGAAGGAACCTTATAGATAAGTATATATTACGACAGACTGTTGCCTTTGGCAGGATGGCTCATTTGTTTAGAGTGTTACCTTAAAATTCAAAACTCATGAATTTAAAGAACCAGGTTCGAATCCTGTGCTAATACTGTCATTAGTCAGGCCAGCAACACCTCTTGAAAAGGGGAGACTAATACCTCTTGAAATATTGTGCATATACTAACCTGTTTGATGTGCTATTACTAACAGTTGAATGTATTTGGAATATTTAAATAAAGTTAAATTTTTCTAAATACATTCAATACATATATTAGATGATGAAAATAGTCCAATATAAAAATACATCTGAGCTTTATCTCAAAACAAATAAATTGTCTTTGGAGAATTGGCATAGTCCCAGCAGTTAGAGGGCTATGATTCAGGAAAAATGATGAGATTTGAATATTTGTGCAGTCTGTCTGATCATAGGTATGATTGATAGTCTATCAGTAAATATCTCACCCCTCTGCTTGAATGTATGATCAAAGAATTGTCGAAAGTTTTTTTTTTAAGTTAAATATATATATAATTTTAAAAGGAAAATGTAGGAAAACCTTCCAACAATTGCAAATTTAATCCAATGTAGTTGTTGATATGTCATAAATGGCCCAGCATAGATAAATAATATTATTCAAGGACTCAATTACTATAAACACCTAAGAGACATAATCAAAGAAAATATATATATATATGAAAAAGTGACGGTGGCAAGTAGTGTCAAGGGGAGGTGACCAAAGTAAATATTATCATTATTATTGTTATTATCATCATTATTATTATCATCATTACCATCATCATCATTATTATTATTACAATGGTGATGATAATAATAATAATAAATTACAATAAGATTGAAATGTAAATAAAAAGGAAAGCAGTGAAGTGTGGGAAAATAAATTTTATTGTTTGTTTATTATGGTAGGGGGTTCGAAGTCAGACAAACACTTCATTTGAATTCAAATAAAGTAGAGAAGTAAATAAGCACAAATCATTAGTAGAGAAAAGAAAGATAGTGAAATAACTGCAGATGCCATCGAAAACAAAAATGAAGGTAGTAAAATCACAAAGTGAAATTGAAGAAAAGGAAGTTGAAAGCAAGGTGGAGAAGAACAAGGTAGAACATATTAAATAAACATATTAAAAAATAATGAACCAAATGGAGTAAAATCAGAAAGAATTAAATTACAGATTATATCAAGTGGTAGAAGAAAATAAAATATGGCATAAGGAACAAATGGAAAGCCAGGCAAAGGCAATTGAAAAGTTAGAGCAAAAGATTCAGTCTGGATGGACTATGCTAAAATATGAGGTTAAACTAAAAACCAGTGAAAATATGGAGCAAGTATGTCAGTTAGAAGTAAAAAATAAAGGAATAGAAGACATCAAAATAGTACAGGAGAAGAGCATAGAATTGTTACAAAAATAGATAATAGACAATAAAGAAGGAAATTTAAAAATATATAAATTCTGAGAGTAGAAATTAATGATATTGTGCTGGTCAAATGATGTATATTGATTTAACCCAGTTCGAATACTAAGTGAAAGTACCTCGAGGTCACTCATATGCAAGATATAAAAATCAGGAATACTAAGGCCTCTGCCCTATTCATCTATTTTCAAGTCTAAACATGAACCAACAACATATCTGAGACACGCATAAAGTATTTTCTAACCCTAGCCCACAGCTTAGCATCAGGAAGAGACATGGATGAGAATACTTACGGAACTAACTAAATTACACGTACACACAATATAACATGAGTTGTGTGTTGGTACATGCTTGGATCATTGGACAAGTAAAATAAAAGGTTGAAATAACATTAGAAGACTTAAGCTTTTTAGTTTAAATAATATATTTTAATAAACGTAATTTTAAAATATTTGAAATGTTTTAATTATCTCTGCTATTCCCCGATTGATTAATGATAAATAATTTTACAATAAGGCAGATGGCAATTATGTAATATTTTGCGGTCTAAGTAATACTTTTCCAATTTAAATAAAATTATTAAATCATTTCCCCTCGATAAAACAAAATTAAAATAACTCTTTCACAAAGCATTTTCTAGTGGTTTGTGCTTTATAAACAATTTAAAAATATTTAAAGACTTCTATAAATACTATTATTTAAATGTGGAATAAATGCAAACGAAGTAAGCATTTATCGAGGAGATCAAGTTGGCAAACAAAAAGGAAACTTAACTAATATCTAAATGACAGATATTATTTCAAATTGGAAATATTTTTAAATGAAAAATAATTTAAACCGCAATAAATCAAGAAAGCATTTATATAACATTTTAAAATGAGGAATAGTGAAGGGGAAAAATTTAAGTATAAAATAGATGATCACACGAAAGATAAATATAAGAGAAAAACAGTTACATTATAAATATAAATTACAGAAACAATTAGCGAAAGATATTTTATAAAAAGGTAAAGTAATAGTTCATGAGGAGATATATACAGTTACCAGTCTTTCTTCCTTTGATCCAGTTCCCTTGATGTGGTGGCTTGATTACATACGTTGGGATTTGTCCGGACAAAGGGATTTGAAATATGCAGCATTTTATGTGAAGGGCACACACACAGTTCACAGTTCGGGTTTAGTATTGGTTTGACATTACGGCATTTTGATGGATTTAGGACCCGGTGGCAGGAAAAGCTGTTGTGCCTAGCCACCAAACATGGTCATGTCCACCAAATTAATATAAATTTTAACAGGTCGCATGTTTGAAATCAGATCAGTAGAAATAAGAGGTAGAACTCTTTCAAAAATATATTTTTCAATCTCTTCAATAACAAGTTTTAGCAATATGTTCAGAGTCAATCTCTGAATAGTAATTTTAGAATGAATCTCAGCGAATTTCAGCAGAGTTTCTTCAGGAACAAAACTTAAAGCACAAAATCTGAATCATCTCAGCACAGGATCTCAATAAAAGCATAAGACCCGATTTTAAAAGCAAAGTCTGAATAATCAGTCTTGAAAAGCCTAAGGTCTGAATCATTCAAAGCACAGGATCTGCATGAATAAGCATAAGAAGAACGATTTTAAAAGCAAAATCTCAATAAATTCAGGAACAAAATCTGACTGATTTTTAAAAGCAAAACCTCAAGAATCAAGTCTTTTGTTCTCCCCACCTTTTATACGTTTCTGGAGATACTCTTCTATTGTTTTGTGTATGATTTTAGATCTTGATAAGGCTCCTTTGTTTCGAAGTAACTTTTTGCTAAAAATAAGGCCATCTTTAATTTGCCTTGAATGGACTAACTAATTGAACATGCCATTCCTTTAGAAGTGCTAGCAGGCTTATCTTAAAATAAAATCATACGCCATATTTTAACAAAAATTAAAAGAAAAATATCTTATTATTTTTTTTAATAAAATAACATTTTAGTTCAACAGAATTTTGCATTTAATCATATATATATGCTTCCATATATATATGTTCGACTAATACATTTTGAAAAGGAAATTTTAATAATAATTTAATCTTAAACAGAATTTTACTTTAAAAGAAATATTTTAAAGTAAAATAACTAAATTTAATAAGCATTAAATGTACAAAATGAAACACATTAATTTTATATTTAATGCAAAAACTTGTTGATACTTGAATATAAACTTAACCCAGGTTTACAATATTGGTAAGTTTATAGAAATCTGTGAAGCATGGATCGGACTTCCAGATCCATTGCTTCAATATAGTAGAGAGGATAGAGCAAATAGAATACAAATTTTGGTGGAAAGAAGGTAGAGGGATGGGTTTGTCTGGCCATGAGTGAAGTGGCATGAATGTAAGTACATTGTGCCAAAATAATCTGGCAATTCTGAACCAATTTTTAAAAATTTGAATGTTTGCTGGTCATATGGGAGAATCCCCAATGGGACTCTTGGGAAGCTTGGAGTGATATTTTGTATTAAACATAATGAGTGAGGAAGCTAGAGACTGCTTGCAGCCATTTGCAAAGCATATCTCAGGTTTGGTGGGATTCACTGTTTTTAAAACTATGTTTGATGAATATAAAATTATACTGTGTAATAATAGCTATTGGGTGAGGAATATCAGAAAAACATAAAGCACCAGGTAACACAAGACACATGGCATCTTGGTGAGCCATGTATCCCATTCTTTCATTGCCAAGTAGCAAGTTGAGGTTGCTGATGACAAGTCCACTATTCAAATAAAAAATTATACATATTCTACAGTACAACTTCACGATGACTGTAGAACAAATGCTTACAGGCTCAAATCAGAAGAACGTTGAGCAAGTTGTGAAGTTATTAGCTGCATTTAACAGTTCCAGGCCAAGTTTTAAGCAAAAGGAAAGGGAATTCAAATTTCAGCAAAGAGAGGCAAATATAAATGCCATAAATGTCGGACCTTGGAGAAATTCTTGGAAGAGAAAATAAGGCATAGATTGTCATGTAATTCAAGCCAAGCAAGGGTAGACAAATGGACTGGCAGTGACTTTTATGTCAACCGCCTGAAATATCAGGCTACACCAATGCCCTGACATGAGTGGATACATAAAAAATCAAAATGAACTGCCTTGGATTGACACTCAGGTGATAGAAAAAAATATCAACTTCAGACTTTGAAACTAAAAACCAATTTCAGTGAAGTGAAAATTAAAATTTAAATAAAAAAATAATAATAATTAAAATTCCCCCATTTGTGAGACTGCTAAAAATAAGGCAGCATCATATCTCAAACAAACAAATAAATTCATAGGAAAGAAATAAAATAATCATACCCAAGATAGAAAATGTAAAAAATCACCCCACTTATCAGCCTGTGAAACAAGTGCAGCCCAGTGTAAGAGAATAAATATAAGTAAATGACTAATAATAACAATAAAAGTAATAAAACTAAAAAGGAAGAAAAAAGAAAAAAAAGAACAAAGTAAAAAAATAACCCAGCTTATAATTGCCAAAGGATGGCATAGCATGACCAAATATATAAATAATAAACCATATGTAAATGATGGTTGTGTAAAAATGAATAAAATTATTTGAGGTGTGTGCGCATGCAGAATGATGTTGAAGGATTCGTGGTCACAGTATATGTTTTGTTTAAGCTGTTTCATGGTGAAAACCCGACCTTCAATGACTAATGATGTCCATTCATTGTTCAAGGATGAGGATCTGGGACCATCCAGTGTGCTGGAAGAGCAATTCCCAGTTATTGTCATGAATTAAATGCATTAAATGCACTGGCATAATTCCGAGTATATTAGTATTAGTGAAATTTAGCATAAGTTGAATGGGCAGTAGTTACACAAGATCCAAATCCCATATTCCACATCCATAGTTGATGAAAGTTGCTCCTGTGAAACTCTTAATAAAGAAAATTAAATTAGGTTTGATCGGGATAAAAACCTGGCCACAGTAAGAGATATAGTCAAATAATGATCATCCTCTGTAGTTTTCTCAGGCTTGATCAGCAGTGAGGTATAGATATATAAATACAAAAAGGGAGAGAAATAAGTGCAATCATTAGAGCTAATATTGGTCAATGCCCCATTGATGCCATTTTAACTCTCAAACTGAGAGAGGTTAATGTAATGCTTTCAGACATATATATATTGTAACACTCATATATATATATACTACATGTACTTGGTTATAGTTTGATAAAATGAAAAAAAAAAAGCAAGATAAAGAAAAGAGAAGAATTTAAGAAAGGAGAATTTTGCTAATTGAATTGCAGGGAGAGGGGGGAAAAAAATCTGATTTAAGTTTTAAATTAAGATCCAGAACCCACTCTCTTCTTTTTATCTTTAATAATAATAGAATTCTAAGAAAGAATTAATGTTGTGAAAAGAAAAAGAATATGATATAATGTCAAAACATAATGTAAAAGAAAGAATTAATGTTGTGAAAAGAAAAAGAATAGGATATAATGTCAAAACATAATGTAAATTGAAATAAATGAAAATAAAAAGTAATTGAAATTAGAAATAAGAAAAAATAATTAATAACAAGTAATCTTTGTAAACTATCTCATCAGCATAAATGCAATTAAATTTTAGAAAATTCTGATCAATAAGATAGTAGATTAATCTTAAAAAAGATAAGATTACTCATTTAAAAAAAAAAAAATTAATTGAAAGTAAAAATGAATAAAAGCAAACAATAAGGGGGGAATATATAAAAATGGCAGATTTGACAGTTTAGCAGGATATTAAATTTTTCGATTGTGTTCTCATTCTTGGTGTTCACCTTAAGATGATGTTGATGCTAATCAAAAACATATACATATAACGATTCCAGGCCAGATCTAAATGATCGATTTGATCTAAAAAGATCTGATTTCTTAGATTTGTAATAAAATATTCTACTAATACTATTATATGATGTTATTTTTTTTCATTTTTGTAAATGTTTATTAATCTTATTTTGTTTTTGAGTTTGTGTGTGTGTGTCTTTAAAGTTACGGTATTTTTCTAATTTTTTTTTTTTTTTGACTTTACGTGTGTCTTTTTAAAGTTACGTTCTTTTTTTTTTTTTTGCAAGAGTAAATCAATACTTTTATTCAAAGGCAAGATGTAATAAGTAAATGTTTATTAATCTTATCTTGTTTTTGAGCTTGTGTGTGTGTCTTTAAAGTTACGGGGCTTTTTTGAATTTTTTTTTTTTTGGGACTTTAGATGTGTCTTTTTAAAGTTACAGTATTTTTTTTTGCAAGAGTAAATCAATAATTTGATTCAAAAGCAAGATGTAATAAGTCAAAGTTTATTAATCTTAGATTGTTTTTGAGTTTGTGTGGGTGTGTGTGTCTTTAAAGTTACGGGGCTTTTTCTCATTTTTTTTTTTTGGGACTTTATGTGTGTCTTTTTTTAAAGTTACGGTATTTTTGGTCAAGAGTAAATCAATCATTTTATTAAAAAAGCAAGATGTAATTCTAAATCTATCAAAAGTAACGTAATTTATATACTACAATTTAGAATTGATACCCGACTACTATTAGTAAGGACCGTCATTAAAAGACTCGATTGAAAAATGATACCTGACTAATTTTCATTTTCTTTTTTGGGGGACAGTAATGAATCAGAAAGTGGGTTGTTTTTGTTAAGTCTGTCTATATAAAAAGGGTACCGTTATTGAAATACTAAATTTTAAAATGATAGCCAACTAATTTGCGTTTCTTTTGACAGTAATTAATCAGAAAGTGGGTTTCTTTTTTTTTTTTTTGGTAAATATTGTGTATATAATAAAAACAAACAAACCATAATTCAAAGACTCCATTGAAAAAAAATCAAACCCCATTGAATTTGCTTTTTTTTAAAGACAGTAATTAATCAGGAACTGGGTTGTTTTTGTTAGTGTGTAGATATAAAAACTAATCTTATTTTGAAATAATACATGAAACAAAACAAAAAAAAAAAAATACCCGACTAATTTTATTTTTCGGACAAGTAATTCCTAATAATTAGTCAGTGGGTTGTTTTTGTTTGTGCGTATATATATAGCAAAAGTAACTGGTCACAGATGTATTCTCATGAAAACGGTACTTTTCACGTGATCCTTTATTTTTTTCCCCTTTTGCACCCTTAAAAGCAATTTTTGAGGGTTACCCCTTCGTAATGGAATCTTCAGGACATTATTACTAAACTTACAACAGTAAAGTAAGTTACAACACATTAAAAAAATAGACGTCATCAAATTAAAAAAAATGACTGCTTCAAATACACACACTCTCACGCGAAACTACAGAGAGAATAGATATTCTACTATTACGAGAAAATGATGAACAAAATCGACTACTACAGCAGCCAATCAAGGCATTTCTTTCTCTTTGCTTTTAGCATAGAAAAAAAGCCATAACCGGCAGCCGTCGGGAACTCTTTCTGTGTTTTATCATAGAAAGAAGTCTCTTTGTGTTGGCTTCTGTCACCGCTTCCTCCATCCAACATAATGTGAGGACTTTTCTGTGTTTATAACATAGAAAAATTCCTCTTTGGTTGGGCGAAGGCCGGTGAAACGGTATATTTCTAGGAATTTACCTAGAAATAGTGACATCTTAAGGTGAACACCAAGGATGAGAAAACAACCAATTTTTCTTATGTTAAGAAGGAGTAAAATCAGCTTAGCCAATTTGAGACAGTCTTCTCAGTCAGCTGACAGTTTTTCCAAAGTTGGAGTTTGGCAGAGATCTTGTGAAGTTGGCCATATAGAGAGCCTATTAATTAAGAACGTATGCAAAGGACTGTAAAATTAATAATTGACTAAATAATATCATGTGCTGCTAAGAAAACCACAGGAATGTCTATCTGGACTTTGCTCCCCAGTATCCATTGCTATCAATCTCTCTCTCTCTTGCTGTTAATGCCTTATCTGAAAAATAAGTCTCTGCTGTATATATTCTCTCCTATTGCTATTCTGAAGTTCCAGGAAATGAAAAAGGACCTGAAGCTGATGACCAAATGGCCAACAATGAAAAACAAAAGGAGCATCATGAACTTAGAAGCCCACAGATCATTGAGAGATGATCATCCAAATTGTCACGATTATATGCAATGTCACATCCAAGTTAAAACTTAGGTAAATATATTGAACATTATTGGTAAATGTCTAGACATTATTAGGTGTAAATGCATGGATATGAAAAAAGGAATATTAAGGTTAAAAATATTATAATTATATAATTGGAGTATGCATAAATTAGATCTTACTAAACCATATTTATTTTTGTTTATTAATCATTATTATATATTTTTTGTTTTAAATAAATGTGTAACTGTAATATTAACATATTGTGTGTATATATATATATATGAATAAAAAGTGTTTGCAAAAGATTACTTGGTATGTTCTCTTTTCTTTATCTGCATCTCAATGATTAGAAAATTAGGCAAGTTTGATAGATGTTCTTAATTTACGTGCTGCGTCCCCTGTCTCATAATGATTAAATTAGTCTGGGTTATTTTCCAAGTGCTGGTTTCCACTATGTCTTTTATCCAAGCATTCCACTTATATAAAGTTTATATTATCGGATGGTGCCTGAGATTTATCTTAAAACAAATAAATTGCCTTTGGAGTATTGGCAGCAGTTACGGAGGGTGTTGTGATCAGGAAAAATAATTGAGCTTTGTACGTTCATGCAGATCACAGGTATGATTGATAGTTAATTTATCAGTAATATTCTACTCCTCTGCTTAAGTATACGATCAAAGGATTGTCAAAATAGTTTACTTTTAAGTTAAAAAAAGAAAGATGTAATTAATAAATATGAGAGATTATATTGGTTAAGCAAATCAATTAGACCAATTCAATGCTACATTTACAAAACATGATATGCACTCTTGTATATTTAATATCCAATCTTTTCTGTTTTTTAACAACAAATACATCATAAAAAAGTTTAAATATTTGTACCTAAAAGCCAAATATATAGACTTCTTAATTCTTTTAAAGCTGAAATAAATTTATTTCTACCTAGAGTTTGTCTTTTTTTAAAACAGTTCCTCTCTTCAATGTGTGTATGTTTTAAAAAAATTACAATTAAAAAATAAATTCGAATCATCAGTTATTTTATTTTGGAAGTAAATCTTTTTTATTTTTATTAATTCCTTTTAAGATTTTAGTATTTCTTAATTTTTAAAAAAACTTTATTTACATTTTTTCACTCAAAAATTAATCTTGCCAGTTTCATTCAATTTTTTTTTTATATATTGTTAAAACTTTTTGAATTTAATAAGTCATTAAAATTCTGATTTAATTTTAAACTTTGTAGTTATTTTTAAACATTTTCAAAATTGTATGCATAGAATTATTCTATATTTGTTTAAGTGTTTCCATTTTAATATCAAAATGCAACTGACTTCTTACAAGCGTATTATCAATACTAGCAATATTAAAACTATTAAGAACTATTTACATCTTGAATAAACTTGTAATTTCATTCTAAATATTCTTTGCACTTTTTGGTTAGAATTTTGTTTGGAAAAGAATATAAAGTATTATTTTCTGCACATCTCTATATGCCAAACAGAATTGATTAGCAAGACAAAATTCAATTAATCTTCCATTAAGATTTTAGAATAAGAATTAGTAATTTTAAATATCTTTTCAAAATTTCATTGTTTCATTTGTTTGCAAAACATGATATGCACACTTGTATATTTAATATCCAATCTTTTCTGTATCTTAACAACAAATATATCATAAAGAAGTTTAAATATTGGTATCTGGAAGCCAAATATTTAGACTTCTTAATTAAAATAAATGTCAAAGCCCTTCTTACTAATTTTTTCTTTTTCTATAAACAATACTTTACAAATATAGATCTATCATGTGTTCTATGCCATAAAGATGGGGGAAAAAATCCATGGAACATATTCTACAGGAAAGTTCTTCCATAATAACTTGCCACACCCTTATGACTGATATTATTTGTTCCAATTCACAAACAAACTCACCTGGGAGGTCTTTTTCCCAACATAAGACTTACCATTTTCATTGTTATCTCTGGTACATAATGATATTATTTAAGTTTTAACATCACATCTTACAATACTAAAAGTCTTTTGAAAAAAAAATAGTATTAAAAGAAGAGACCAAACTCGTGCACGGGCTGCTATTTTTTTAGCTATCTGAAATCTGATCTCATTTTCAATACCAAAGTGATTTAGCTAATTTTTTATTTTTTTCCCCCCATATAAATATTTACTATAAAGATTGATCATTGCTCAAATATGACTAATAGTTCATACATATTAACATTTCATTTACTATTTCCCTACACCAAAGTGTAATATTTTTTTTAAAATAACAATTCATGTAATCAATGTTAAACTCAATGTAATTTTTCCTAGAATATAAATAGATAAATCAAATAAGGTAAGTGAAAACTAAATTGCAGATAATATTTAACTACAAAAATAACTATTTCTATCCTAGCATAAAAGCCAGTAAAAAAAATAAACTATTCATTCATATTTTTTTAATAATTCATTTTACACTATTATTTTTATTAAACCAGGCAAAATTCTCCATACAGTAGTGTCACTCAGTGCAAGCCAGAGTAATCAATGGATGGTAGAAGGCTTATGCA
Source organism: Epiperipatus broadwayi (assembly GCA_028023455.1). Taxonomy (NCBI): domain Eukaryota; kingdom Metazoa; phylum Onychophora; class Udeonychophora; order Euonychophora; family Peripatidae; genus Epiperipatus; species Epiperipatus broadwayi. The sequence continues at coordinate 3,684,055 of JAQFVV010000048.1, read as the reverse complement.
TAAAATCCTTATTTAGTGTCTATTCATCCAATATCCCCAGACTAGTTTCTGGCTTGTGACTTTGTCAGTGAGGAGCCTTGGATCTGAGAGCCCTGCACCTAGATCTTAGAATCTAATGCAACCCTCCAGAAGCCACCTTTTAGTTCTTCTTAACTACAAAACTATGAGAATAAAACTGAAAACACAATAATATTTTCAATCTAAGCTTATTAGCATAGGTCTGAACTCAGTTCAGTACTCATACATTTTGGTGTCTTTGGTTCTTTAATAACAATAGCCACCACTATGAACTTAGATTGAAAATTTTATTGTGTTTTCAGTTTTATTCTCGTAGTTTTGTAGTTAATTAGAGATTGTAATTATATTTATCTGAAATCATGATTTGGAATCCTTTAAAAAATAGTCGAAATAGACATTTATTCATTTTATTTTTGAATAATATCAAAATGAAAATCATAATTAAATTTCATGTTCATCTTTTTTTTTTTGTAATTATATTTGTTCTGAACATTGCTTTGTTTTAGTGGTGCTGAAATTTATGAAATAAATAAATGTTCCAAAAACACATGCAAGCATATATTGTAACATTTTATTCACTTTTTTCAGTAACTTTGAAATATGTGAAGTAAGCTGATAGAAGAACTTTTTTTTCTTCAGTTCTTTATATATCTTTCACTTTATAATTTAATCCATGATATATTATTACATAGTTTTAGAATAAGTTTGTCCTAGAACTCAAATTGCTGTAAATTATTGTAAGATTGATTAAACATAACAAATCTAGTTTTAGGAGGAAATTTTTTCCTTTTAGAAAAATAAAATAGATATGCAGTATAGAAAAGAAGTAAAATATGAACACAAAGATAAAAAGTAAAGGTAAACCATGGATACAGCATTCGTAAGAGAATGAGTTGTGAAAATTGCAGCATATTAAATTTTTATCATTATAATTAAAGCACTGACAGTCATAATATTAACTTAAGATTCCTCAAGGAATTTTATTCCCTAAATAAAATACTCAATTGCCAACTAATACTTGGATGGCTAACTTATTAAAAAAAAAATCTGAGTCTGTTGTGATAGCCTAAATTTAATTTCTAATTTTCAGGCATGATAGGCAACCATAAAATTCTTATAAAATTAGGAATAATCAGATTACTGAATAAAATATTATCAATAGAATGCAATCTTTATAATGTATTGTTTCTATTAAACAGCTCTAATAGTGGAAAAAAAAAAAAACATATATTACCTTCAAATCAACTTGAGAAAGCTATATATATGTGTGTGTGTGCGTTTCAAATAAACTATTTTCATTAGTTAGTTGTGTGAATATAATTAATAGCTCTTGAAAAAGTAAATCAAAATTTATAGAAATGAAAAATATAGAAAGTTTTACATTTTGAAGTAATATAACTAAAGAGTTATACTTCTGAAAAAAAAAAATAACCATAAAAATAATCAAAGTAAAAACATATTTACAAATCATGATAAAGATTTGAAAAGCAAAGAAATAATATTACAAGTCAAATTAGATTGCATGAAATAAAAACATGAATAATCAAAAAAATATTCAGTGAAAAGATTTTGAAAGAATATGTTACAAAAAACTATTGAGAATTAGTTGGATAAAAAAAAAAAAGATTACTTATAAAGAATTATACAAAAAAGGGAACTGGAAATTTTACTGGGGGGGGGGGGGAACGACAAAAAAGCCATGTCACTATGGCCAAATCTGTCAAATGGCTGATGATCAAAAACTAAAAACTCTAATTTTAGAATCACACATTATACACCAAAGATGAAAAAATCCATACATAAAGATATGTAACAATAAAAAATGATTTGATTTTGCATTCATTCATCGTATTTCAAGAGACAGACACAACTAGAAATGATAAAAAAAAAAACATTTCACATCTATGGGAATTGAACTATGGTTTCTAATAATGATGAATAAAATACACAGAGCAGTTAGGTAATTGATAAGACTGGCTGGCTGAAAAATAAAGGTTACTGGATGGATTCTCAAATGAGAAAAGTGAAAAAAAAAAAAATTGTTGTGTGTGGAGGGGTGATTTTAATCTAGTCAATAGAATGTATTTGTTTTGTTCTGTCCATCAGATTGATATTCCAAAACCTTATTCATTTTATTTTTTTCTGAATCAATTCACAAAATATTAAACTTACTTTTCAAAAAATAGGGAATATTAAAAAAAATGAGACAAGAAAAACTATTTCTATAGCATGTAAAAGCACTGTAATAATAAAATTTTAAAAGAAGTGATATTTTAAGAGGAAAAACAGATCATAGTCAAGCGTTTTTGGCCGAGTGGTTAGCACAGCTGCCTTACAAGCAGTTGTCCCGGGGTTTACTTCCAGGCCGACGCTTTGACACACATAAATAAAAAAAAACAGATCATAATGTAAAAAATTCCATAATATTTATAGAATAGAATGATATGTGAAGCATAAATAAAAATAAATATGATGCTAAAGACACTGGATTTCTTTCAGAAGCATTATTATTTTTTTAAAATATCTTTGTTATACTGATCATTTGAATGAAAGATTATAGTAACTTCATTAAATTTAGAAGTTTCTGCAAAACTCATCTGTGCTATTTATTCATTCTCCAATTATATATTGTAGCTAGAATAATTAATTAATAGATAAAAGGTAATGGTGTTAAATACACATCTTTAAACTAGTTTGGTCAATAGCTTTTATAAAAAATCATACAATATCCAAAGGATTTTGTATGCATTCATTTAGTATCTGCTTTTTATTATATTAACAGGTTAAAATGAAAAAAAAAAAGATTACTTTTAAATTCAATCCAATTTGCTGGTATTGTTAAATAGATTAACACTAGGTTAGTATCTATGATCTCAGTTTTATGTCAACAGCAGGTATTTTTCATCCTTTGGATAGAATGGTATCTAACAACTTCTTGTGATTTATATTTAATTTGTTTCTGATAGCAGCAACCAATGTCATATTATTATATTACAGAGTCACATACATAAACAAGTAATTAATAGATATCAGTTAGTAGTATAAAATAGATTCTCAAACTAATTTCTAATTACTGTAAAAGGAAAAAAAAATTTCTGAAATAGACAAAATATAATAAATGTATTTTTAGTCCCAAATATGATTTTGTAGTTTTTTACTATTGTCTTGCCAAAAATAATTATCTAATATAATAAGTGCTATATAATTCTTGATCTTTGTCTTAAATAAGTATTTAGTAGTTAATGCAAGTATTGATGAGTGAATGCATTCATTATCTTTTGATTTTGACAACCGCCTTCTGATTAAGTGACTTTCATTCAGATTAGAATAAATAATAAAGAATTGCATTCAAGTAATGATATTCCTAATCTCTTGTATTAATCCAATGTAAAAGTTTAAACTCTAAAGTTTTTGAACTCAGATGATTAGTTCTTAAGCTATATATACCTGGAACAATTAAGAAATTATATATTTTGATAGCCTTAAATCTGACTTATAAACTGATTACACATAACCTAACTTTGGTCATAAGAATGTTTCAGGGCAAATTAAGTATTAGTTATGTAGTAACTGGTAATAAGAATTTAAACTCAGGATTATCTAGATTAATTGATTATTCAGTGTTTGTAGGACCCTCAATAGCTATTTAAAGAGATTTGTTGAATACAAAATTTTCTTCTATGTTTAATATTTGTGATAAATAAAACATGAAAGGTTGCTAACCATTGTATTAACTTTTCAGTTGCTCAACTTTAAACTTCTAAAGTTTAAAGCATATAAAATAGGAAATTATGTTTGTGTACATAAGCATGTATGGTTATAAATTAAATAGAGCAGTCTATTAAAAAAAAGCAAAAAAAAAATTATATTCTTTAGTAATAATTTATAAATTAATGAATTAATAAACTATTATATAATATAAATGTACTAAGGGCTTCTATCATAAAGCACATTTTATTTATTTAGAAATTATAAATCGTGCACTAAGGAGACATTATAAAATTCATAATAGTTGCTGAAAAAGTAACTTCTTATATGATAAAGAAATCTATATGCTATTTTTGGAGAGAAATATATAAATTGATTTGTATTACTTTTCAAATAGATAAAGGTGAGAAGATGATGTTGGCACAAAATATATGCCTGACTGGTCATAGAATGGCTGCATCTAAATTTAATAGAGTTCTGATGTTATATGGAGTTATGAAGAATTAATGATTACTAGAAAGAAATATAAATTATTATTTTCCTGAAGGTTTTTGATGACAGTGTTCTAGTTGTATTTTGATAGTCCAATTTCCGTCATCAAATATGAGTATTGAATGTTTTTAGAAAAATTTAACTTTATTTAAATATTCCAAATACATTCAATTGTTAGTAATAGCACATCAAACAGGTTAGTATATGCACAACATTTCAAGAGGTATTATTCTCCCTCTTCTTCAGGTGTTGCTGGCCTGACCAGTGACAGTATTAGCATGGGATTTGAACCTGGAACCTTAGATTCTTGAGTATTGAATTTTAAGGTAACACTCTAACCAACTGAACCATCCTGCCATAGGTAACAGTCAGTAGAAATTTCATATACTTATCTATGAGGTTCCTCCTGATTTCTCCACTTTTTCCTAAGAACAAAGTTGATTAGTGGTTTCCAAACATTATGTATAATCACATACAAATGTGTCTAAAGTAGCAGAACATGCATGTGATGTTCAATTGGAAAAATACAGAAATATTGGATAGAGAAGAAATGGTACAAAGAAAATTTTTTTAAAAAAGCTCCACATGATAATGGCAAAAAATCCCATAAGCCAATGTATGGAAAACACTAATTAACCTTGCTCTTAGAAAAAAGTGGAGTAATCAGCAGGAATCTCATAGATAAGTATATGAAATTTCTACTGACTGTTGCCTTTGGCAGGATGGCTCAGTTGGTTAGAGTGTTACCTTAAAATTTAAGAATCTAAGGGTCCAGATTTGAATCCCATGTTAGGTACTGTCATTGGTCATGCCAGTAGCACTTGAAGAAGAGGAGAGAGTAATATCTCTTGAAACATTGTGCCTATACTAACCTGTTTGATGTGCTATTAGTAACAGTTGAATGTATTGGGAATATTTAAATGAAATTAAATTTTTCTAAAGCCATTACTCATATTAGATGATGGAAATAGTCCAATATAAAAATACAAATATAAATTATCTTTTGCAATCTGGCTTAAATGTTAAAGTTTATCATATGAAAGAATGTTTTAGAAAAATTTAGGCTATAACTTTCTAGATTTAAAAAAAAGAAGGAATTCTGTGATATATGCCTATGAGTAAGACTTCAGTTTTTTTTTTTAAAAAAAACCAGTATATCTATTTATTATAGTTTTGGATAATTATATTTTAAAATTACAATGCTCTATATAAAAGTTTAATTTTTATTAATATTTTATAATATTTTTAAAGCAATAGCTATTCCTCTGTTATTAGAAATAATAAAAAGTGTTATGCAGCATCATCAAAATATCACCAGGCTTATCAATTGCCAGATGAGAGTAGTTTCTAAGAATATTGAGATATCTATTTGCTGATTAATATTGAATGATTAGTTGAATTAGTTAAGGCCAATTACTTAAAAAAGGAATCATAATTATTGATTAGAAACTTAAATTTTATTTAGTCTGAATTCAAAGTAGCAGGTGGATATATTATCATGAAGCCTCATACATACATAAAGCATCTAGTACATTAGTTATGTGCACTTTAAATTGTTCTACATTTTAATTCATATTTTTATACCTATTGAAAAGATTAAATAACTTTATTATTCAAATACAGTACATATATTCTTAAGATCTTAGATTAATGAGATCTAAAACTAATTAGTTCTTTTAATTCAGAAACTTTCAGTCAACAAATACAAAATATTACATACTAGAAGCACAGATATTTTAAATTGTATTTAGAAATACAAGCTAATATATATGCATTAAAAAGCTATTTGCTTTTGTTTTTAAACATAATATATTTTTATTTTATTTTATTGGATATTTTCTTGACAAGCTTGATCACTTCTAGATAAGTCAGTAATTTACTTAAGATAATTTCAGTTTAACAACTAATAAAAAAAACAGAAAACTATATTTTTATGTTGTATGTGAAGTTATACTCTTTTTAGACCTATTTCAAAGTCAACTTTTATGGTATTTTATATTTTTTCATCATCATCACCATAGTCAACCATTATCAATCCACTTCAGGATGAAGGTAAGTTCAATCCATCTTCTCCAATCTCTAGCCTCTCTTTTCCGCATCATCCCTGCATTCTTACTTTATCCATCCATCTCACATGTAGTCTCTTTCTGGGTCTTTTAAAATCTCTTGGAGTCCCATTTAAATTTCATTGTCCATCTATTATCATTTCTTCTAGCAATATGTCCAGCCCAACTCCACTTCAGTCTTTTAATTCTTTCAATGAGGTCAGTAACACCTGTTTATTCTCTCTTACCCATATATTGCATTTTTGATCTCTTCGTTACTCCGAACATGCCTTTCTCCACATGTTTGGGTGGTCTGAAATCTCTGTATTGCACTTCTTTTAAGTGTCCAAGTCTCAGATCCATAAGTAAGAATTGGTAAAACATTTATTAAAAACCTTCCTTTTCAAACACATAGGCATATTTCCTTTTTAAGATGAAGTTATTTCTACCAAAAGCACTCCAACCAAATTTAATTCTATGATTAATTTCATCTATTATATTTCCATCTGTAGTAATAATCTGACCAAGGTATTTATAGACTTCTTCTAATTCATCATAATCAATCTTTATTTTCATATTTTGAGAAAATCCATTGAACATTACTTGAGTCTTTTTAACATTGACCTTTAATCTTACTTTCATTTGATAATTCTTGCAACATTACCTGAAACTCAGAAACATTATTTGCAAAAACAACTACATCATCTGTAAAATCTAAATGACTTAAATAATCACCAATTACTTTTACTTCTTTAGCTTCCCATTTTAATCCATGAAATACTTATTGCAACATTGCTGTAAAAAGTTTTGGATATGGAATCATCTGGTCTTACACCGTTCTCAATGTTAACCTTCCTCGTATCATTATGTAATCTAATTCTTTGCTGTTGTATTTTTATAAATATTCTTCAGAATATAACAATGTCCTGAGTTTATACCTTGATAATCCAATGCTTTAATGACTAAAGAAATGCTTATAGAATCAAATGCCTTTTCATAATCTACAAATCCAAAGCATAATGGCAACTCATATTCATTGGCCCTTTCTATAATTTATCTCAATACTTGGATATGATCTACTGTACTAAAACCACTTTTAAATCCAGCTTGTTGTTTTTGGTTAATTGAAATTCAATGTTCTCTTTAGATGATTTGTAATTATCTTGGTAAAAATTTTGTATAAAACTGATAAAAGGCTGATAAGTCTGTGATTGCTATAATATTGTTATCATTTACATTCTTTATTACTTTTACAACCCACTAGTGATGGTTTAGATTGCCCCAGAGATCTTCTTCAAAACTTCTACTTATATTTTCAAATCTTAACTGCTATCTATTTAAACTTCTTTTACAATGCTTTTTACAACCCACGATTGATAGTTTTGATTACCCCAGCAATCTTCTTCAGAATTTCTACTTATATTTTCAAATCTTAACTGCTGGAGCAATCAAAATTGTCAATAGTGGGTTGTAAAAAGCATTGTCAAGCATTGGTGGTCGGGAGGCTTTACAAGCAGTTGTCCCAGGTTAGCGGGTTCGCGTCCTGGCTAATGCTATGACACATGAGGAAAAAAAGCATTGTAAAAGTAATAAAGAATGTAAATGATATTAATATTATATGGATTTGGCAATGCAATAGGAAAGATAAAGTTATAATTCTGCAATTTCTAATATGTTCTTTATTACCTTTTTTAAATGTTAATATTGCATTCTTCCAATTATCTGGTACATCTTTATCATTTAGTATATAACTTTGACAAAAAAATTTCTATTTCTTCACCTGCTTCTTTTAATATATTGATCAAAATTCCATCATTACCTGGAGCTTTGCCTTTCTTCATAAATATAATTGCATGTCTCCTTCATTTAAAATACTGGACAATTCAGAAGATATAATAAATGTAGCAGATACTTGTTCTTTATTACTATATAATTCTTAATAGAATTCTTCTGTCCATTTCATGATGTCATCTCTCTTTTTAGTAATAATTCCATCTTTTTTCTTTATTGCAGATATAAGTTTCATACCATTACTAAAATGTATTACATTCTTGAGACTTTTATTCACTTCACTAGCTTTCCTTGTTAGTTCACAAATATATTTTCTTATATCATTATCAACTCTTTTTCACTCCATTTTACCAAATTCAAGATATTCAATCCTTCTTAATACATCACTTTTATATATCTTCATATTCCTTCTTTTCTTTATAAATTCTTTAGTCTCAATAAAAAATTTATTGGTCAATTGCTGCTTTTTTCTATCAGCTATCTTTGTTGCAGTTTTTAAAAGTGTATCAATTATTTTTTTATTAATTTCATTCAAATCTGAATCATGTTCAAAATCTAATTTATTTGCAAGTCTAATTTAAATTCATTAGAATGTTTATGAAGATTAGGAATATCAACTGTAAATATTGTTTTTCTTAATAATTTTTGTCTCTCTAGTTTTGCATAAACATGTATTTTATATCTCACTAATCAATGATCACTTCATGTGTTGAATTTATTAAGGACATTACAATCTTGAAATATGTATTTTCTTTTAGTCAAAATATAATCAAATTCTGCTATATCTTCATTTGGATGCTTCCATGTCCATTTTCTTTCAACATTTTTCTCAAAAAAAAAAAAAAAAGAATTCATAATATAAAGTTTTTCTTTTCCTGCAAACTTCACAAGTCTAGGTCCTCTCTCATTTCTATTACCATAACCAAAATTAACTAACAGCACTTTCATCTTTCATTTGTTTACCAATTCTAGCATTAAAGTCTCCCATAACAATTTTAAAATGTTTAGTCTGATCAAAAGGCTTTTGCACATTCAGATACAAATCTTACTTCATCACTATGATAACTTGTTGGGGCAAAAATCTGAATTATCTGCATTTGGTATTAAGTTGAATAACAATCTTACTATTCTGTCCAATACACCATCAATCTCCACAATGTTGTTTTTTCACTTATTATTTATGAATCCTACTCCACTTATACTTTCAATATTTGTGCGTTTGTAGTAGAGTACATGTCCACTTTTTAAATCAATTGTCTCTTCACCTTTTCTTCTAACTTCACAAAGTCCAATAATGTTCCATTTAATATAAGACAATTCTTTTTCCAGTTCTTGCAATCTTCCTTCACTTGAAAGTGATCTGCAGTTGTAAATACTTAAATAAAGTCATCATCAAATGGCAACCTGGGTTTGCAGTCAGGGGATTCTTACCACCCTCCACCTTCGTTCACCAATGGCTGCCTTGGCTGGTGATTTTACAGCTTCCTGGAAATAAGGTCCATGATTTATTTTTGTCGATCATGATTGTGGAAAAATATTTACCATTTACACATACATTCATTCTGCCTTATCAGGCAAGTGAGAAAGAAAGACCATAGTGTTTCTTGATCTTAAACTCAGAGGTAAAAAGCCAATAAACTAACCATGCTGGCTAATGTGTGTTGGTGAGCAGCCCATCTATGCTCGTATACTATATGAGTAATCACATAGTAATAACAGCTGCAACCACAAAAACGTATAGAGTGGGCATTACGAATTTTCTTTTCTTGTTTCCTTTAAGGCCTTCATGAACAATCAAAGGGTTGCCATTTAGTTGACAGCAAGCTCCTTTCTGCAGCCATTGTATTCAGATGAGCCCTAATTTCGATAGCCAGTACGCGGTTTTTCTAAATATTTTTATTATTTTGCTACAGCATTAGGTTTAAAATAACAAAAATAATATATGTAAAATTTTGACGTGATAAACAGATAAGTTATAGAAATTTTGAGCAAAAGAATATCTGCTAGTAGGCACTTTTGCTTACCAATTTTAGATAAGTTATACTTCATTTCTCAAAGAACAATACCGTATTGGGAATTGGATTTGAAAAATCTGCATACATTTCAAAATAAACCGTTTTGAGAATTACTTTTAAATTTTGAAATGGTCTTACCTGGACAAAGGAAGTCCAGAAGTTCTTGAGGCAATATTTTTAATTTACACTCTGGCATTGTTTTTATTTTTTTTAAAAAACGTAAAAATTCAAAATCAATTGAGATCAAAATTTTGCCGGTACACGAGCAACGGCAGTCAGTTGCTCGTGTCGCGCAGTTACTTTGTTAAGCATAACATTATTAGGTTAGAAAATTATGTTCAAGGACATCTATTTTCAGAATTAGCACTTGGTTTAAATCGTGAATTATAAATGAAATTTATGAATAACTTAATATGATCATAAATACAAATAAACTTTTGGAAAATTAAAAAAAATCTAGATTTTTTAAAACATTACTAATCCTAATTTTAAATGCAATATTAATATTCATATTTTAACTATTTAAAATACTTTCACTTACATTTTACAAATGTGATTAAACCGATTTCTATTTAAATATTAATTATGCTGAGTTGTGAACACCGAAAAGATTATGTAACTTAATTATTATCAAAAAATTAAAAAAACGAAAACAAACAACATACACTGTACACAGTATTTTGAAATAGTTATTTGTTTTTCAGCCCCCCCCCCCTTACTTTTTACTTTTTTTAAACTTGATTCTTCAGTCACTTAGATTAGTGTAGTAACCAGTCGTCATGCTTCTTTTAATATTATCGGTAATACTCTACGCTAACTGACAACTGTGGTTATGAGATTACATGTTTGTGCAACTATATTTCCATTTTTAATCATGCACTGTTCAATTTCCAATCTTTTTTCTTCTTCTAACGTTAGAATGATGATAATTATTATGCTACTCTAATAATTATGATGATATGTATATTGCATAATTCTATATATAGTATATATATATAACACATAATTTAAGCACTTAAATAATTATTGAACCATATTATAAATAAAAAATTAAATGTTTTAAAATTTTCTCTATCTCGTATTCATTCATTCATTCAGAAATTTGACATTAAACCATTAAATTAAACAATGTTCATTTGCCTAAAACAGTTAAATATAGGGCCAGGCCAATCAATTTGGCATGTAAGGCAAACCTTAAACATTGTGCCTTCTAAAACTGTTTAGAACGACCTGTGGTGCAGAAATAGCACACTCTTTTATCAATCTATTTTTTTTCAAGAGGTTTAAGAATTTTCTCTCAGGCAGGTGGCCCATAACCAACCCAGCTAACTATCCAATATTGATCAGTTAATGTATATCTAACTAAAATAAAGTGAATAGAAGTAGCTATTGGAGAGCCTGTTGCCTATCAATGAAACAAAAAATCTTTTTTTATTTAAAGTGATCTATTAAAAAAAGTAATGGGTAATAATAATTAAAAGTATATATTAAATAATCTTTATTAAAAAGTAGAATAAAATAAAATAAAAATACAGAAAAATGAAACAAAATAAATTAAAATTGAATAAAAACTTAAACAATAAAAAAAATGAAACATTTCTAGATTTTAGTTAAACCACTGTTTTAGATGTATTCTCTATGAAAAATATTGCTACATCATTTAATTAATCTTGGAAAGTTGCTCTCTTTTTTTTAAATTTTAAATTTAGACAAATTGCCTTTGGGTGCTATTAGTAGAATTTTTTGGGCCACATAAGCTTGTAAGAGTAACTTACAATCTTATTAAGCTCACTTGTTTATGAGCAATATCAAACCATAAACTTAAAAATATAATTGTAAGTTTATAAATAGTAAACACGTTATCCTTTTATGTTAAAATACCCATATACACTCGTAAATAACTTAAATGTTATATTATAAAATTTTAATAACAAAAGTATACTTATATTTCAATCGCCATTTGATGACGACTTTTTATTTAGGTACTTACAACTGCAGATCACTTTCAAATGAAGGAAGATTGCAAGAATTAGAAGAAGAATTGTCTTATATTAAATGGGACATTATTGGACTTTGTGAAGTTAGAAGAAAAGGTGAAGAAACAATTGATTTAAAAAGTGGACATATACTCTATTATAAAGGCACACATATTGGAAATACAAGTGGAGTAGGATTCATTATAAATAAAAAGAGGAAGAACAATATTGTGGAGATTGATGGTATATTGGACAGAGTTGCAAGATTAGTTATACAACTTAATAGCAGATACCAAATGAAGATAATTCAGGTTTATGCCCCAACAAGTTCTCATAGTGATGAAGTAGTAGAAGATTTTTATATGGATGTACAAAAGGCATTTGATCAGAGTAAACAACATTTTAAAATTGTTATGGGAGACTTTAATGCTAGAATTGGTAGACAAATGAAAGATGAAATTGCTGTAGGTAATTTTGGTTATGGTAATAGAAATGAGAGAGGACATAGACTTGTGGAGTTTGCAGAAAAAGTAAAACTTTATATTATGAATTCATTTTTTGAAAAAAATGTTAAAAGGAAATGGACATGGAAGCATCCAAATGAAGGTACAGCAAAATTGGATTATATTTTGACTAACAGGAAATACATATTTCAAGATTGTAATGTTCTTAATAAATTTAACACAGGAAGTGATCATTGATTAGTAAGGTGTAAGTTACGTGTTAATGTAAAACTAGAGAGACAAAAATTATTGAGAAAAACAATATTTACAGTTGATATTCCTAATATTCAGAAACATTCTAATGAATTTAAATTAGAACTTACAAATAGGTTTCAAGTGTTAGGAGATTTTGAACATGATTCAGATTTGAATGAAATTAATATGAAAATAACTGATACACTTTTAAAAACTGCAACAAAGATAGCTGGTAGAAAAAAGCAGCAATTGACTAATAAAATTTCTACTGAGACTAGAGAATTTATGAAGAAAAGAAGGAATATGAAGATATACAAAAATGATGTATTAAAAGAATTGAATATCTCGAATTTTGTAAAATGGTACGGAAAAGAGTTGAAAATGATATAAGAAAGTATAACTGTGAAATAGCAAGGAAAGCTGTAGAAGAAAATAAAAGTCTCAAGAATGTTAAACAACATTTTGTTATTGGTAGGAAATTTATATCTGCAATAAGAAAAAAAGATGGAATTATTACTAAAAAGAGAGATGACATCATGAAATTGGTAGAAGATTTTTATCAAGAATTATATAGTAATAAAGAACAAGTACCTCCTATATCTATTACATCTTCCGAATTGCCCAGAATTTTAAATGAAGAAGTGAGACATGCAATTAAATGTATGAAGAAAGGAAAGGCTCCAGGAAATGATGGAATTATAATTGATATATTAAAAGAAGGAGGTGAAGAAATAGAAACAATTTTAGCAAAGTTATATACCAAATGTCTAAATGATAAAGATGTACCGGAAGATTGGAAGAATGCAGTAATAATATTAATATTTAAAAAAAGTGATAAAGAAGATATTAGAATTTACAGACCTATCAGCCTTTTATCAGTTTTATATAAAACCAAGATAATTACAACTCGTCTACAGAGAACTTTGGATTTCCACTAACCAAGAGAACAAGCTGGATTTAAAAGTGGTTTTAGTACAATAGATCATATCCAGGTATTGAGAGAAGTCATAGAAAGGACAAATGAATATGAGTTGTCATTATGTTTTGGATTTGTAGATTATGAAAAGGCATTCGATTCTATACACATTTCTTCAGTGATTAAAGCATTGGATCATCAAGGTATAGATCCAGGATATTGTCATATTTTAAAGAATATTTATAAAAATGCAACAGCAACAATTAGATTACATAATGATACTGGAAAAATCAACATTGAGAAAGGTGTAAGGCAAGGTGACTCCATATCTCCAAAACTTTTTACAGCAGTGCTGCAAGAAGTATTTTGTGGATTAAAATGGGAAACTAAAGGAATGAAAGTAAATGGAGAGTATTTAAGTCATTTAGATTTTGCAGATGATGTAGTTGTTTTTGCAAATAATGCTTCAGAACTGCAGGAAATGTTGCAGGAGTTAGCAGATGAAAGTAGGACTAAAGATAAATGTTAAAAAGACTAAAGTAATGTTTAATCGATTTGCTCAAAATATGAAAATAAAGATTGATTATGAAGAATTAGAAGTTAACAGTTACAAATACCTAGGTCAGATTATTAATACAGATGGAAACATAATGGAGGAAATTAATCATAGAATTAAACTTGGTTGGAGTGCTTTTGGTAGAAATAACTTGATACTAAAAGGAAATATGCCTATGTGTTTGAAAAGAATGGTTTTTAACAAATGTGTTTTACCAGTTCTTACTTATGGATCTGAGACTTGGACACTTAATAGAAGAGCAATACAGAGACTTCAGACCACTCAAAGGAGTATGGAGAGATGTATGTTGGGAGTAACAAGAAGAGATCGAAAACGCAATGTATGGGTAAGACAACAAACAGGTGTTACTGACCTTATTGAAAAAATTAAAAGATTGAAATGGAGTTGGGCTGGACATATTGCTAGAAGAAATGATAATAGATGGACAATTGAAATTTTAAACTGGATTCCAAGAGATTGTAAAAGACCCAGAAAGAGACCACATGTGAGATGGATGGATGAAATAAGAAAATGTGCAGGGGTGTTGTGGAAAAGAGAAGCTAAAGATCGGAGAAGATGGATTAAACTTGGAGAGACCTTCATCCTGCAGTGGATTGATAATGGTTGATGATGATATTTCAATCATTCATATATATATAAAATATTTATTAAGTTAACTAACATCATTAATCGAGATATAAAACATAGAAATAACCTTAGATCAAGTTGTATCTTAGCAACTAAATGCAAAGGAAATAAAATTAGAGCTCAATTACATAATTATTAATTATGATGCATTCAACAATAATCAAATACAAAATCATGAAATGAAACAATAATTTAACACATGCTAATTACCGGAAGTTGATTCCGCTATAAAAGCTAAATCAAATGATTTCCAAATTAATTCTATCTTTTACAAATGAACTAGTCACTATGCATAGTTATTTTGCTGTGTTCGAATACCGAACACATTAAAAAGATGGATCAATAGTTTGAACAAATTTTCTTTATTTATAAAATCTTTGTAAGTAGAGAACTCTAATATCACTCAAGAAAAGAGTAAATAAATTACTCTTTGTATCATTAATAATAATTTCAAAAATAAAATTATCTTTAATATAATAATTAGAAGGATTCTTAACAATATCATTCTAAACTTGAATTTTAAGGAAGAAAAATATCAAAAACATTTATATATCTAAACAAAATTGTTTTAAAAAGATTTAAAGTTATAGAAAATATATTGTGAATAAAGACAATTTGCCATAGAATCAAATGCTATTGTTCTAACCTAAAACAGTGTAATTATTTATTCCTAATGAAATACCTAATATATATATCATCTATATAATTCAATATCCAACTTCAATTTATAACAAAATAATTTATGAAAGGGTATGTCAACATCACAAGAGAGGAAAACTTAGGAACAACGGAGTATGTGGATTGCCTCATTGATGACTGAAAAATAAAATAACTTTATTCTTAAGGAATATTATTACTCAAATTATGGAAAATGAATAGGACAATACCATAAACTTTCAATATATATCATCTTTGCATATCAACATCCATAAATATCTAATTTTATCTCCTTTGCTTCTAAAATATATTTACGTTGGAATAATCCATTTTGGAAAATCATTAGATTAAAAAAAAGAAAATTTAGGTCTTCCTTACAAAGCAACTTGACCAGGTTAATAAGTAAAATTAATATGAAGGTAAGATTTCTTTTTTTTTCATATTAAATTCATTCACTTATGACAAGACAGAATTTTTGTTTATTATTTATTAACTTAATTAATTTAGTAATATTTGTTTGTTTATTACTTGGTATAAATTATTAATATCCTTGGATGAAAGGCTTTTTTTTAACAATAGGGGCCATACATAGATGAGAGGTCTTATAGAAAAGGAATCTCAAAAGGATTGGATATTACATAAGTTTTCATTTATATTTATACTGTTTAATTTAAATTTAGTTAGTTAGTGCTATCATAATCTTTGGAATTATAATTTTTTTTTTGCAATCTATAAATCATTGCTTGTGTTATAATACTATGGAATATGGGAAGGTATCATTTTAAAATTTATATACTAATATAGTAGAAATGTATGTAAAGCACTCATAATAATAAATTTTATTATATAAAGATAAATTTAAATTGTTTTAAGTTAATAAATATTGTTAAAAAAAAAAATTATTTTAAGAAAGTCTCTGATTTATTTAAATTATTTATTTTATTTTCATAATAAAATAAGATTGAATACACATACCCATATATATATATTGAAACAATCGACCTTAGTTCAAGATTGAGTTTCACTGTTCTACCACAACCCATGTTTCATCCTGCTTTTTTTCGTCACATGTATATAAACTATACGTATATTTCTGAGAAGTGTCTATAAAAATTTATAAATATAAATCTCAAATAAAATTTTCTTTAATTTTAAATATTAACTTTTATGGATGCGACTCAGATATATACATATATTAATGGAGCTTTTATATATATAAAAGCACAAACAAAACTTGTAAATAATTTTGTATTTTTTTTCTTAACTATATGTTATTTATTTTATAGATATTTTTCTTCATATAATTAAACAAATATTCAAGATGGAAGATACAGTCATTAACTGTCCAAGAGTAATTAAAGGGGTGGGATTCATGATTTTAAAAGAAATTTTTTAATTAAAGTTAATGAAAGTAAAATTTAAAACAAAGCTAATTGATTTTAGTTAGCTGTTAACATTTTTATCAAATCTATTTCCAATTTGGAAATTGATTTGAATTTATTTTTGGACAGTTATCTAAAAATTGCATCTCCACTACTAATAGAGAAAATATTTCTGCAAATTAAGGATTAATTAGAGTTAAGAAGTTTAATTGAAAACCTTCTTTGAATACCTCAAAGTTTGTATAAATAGGGCCAAAAATCTATTGTGTCAGAGTTCAGTCAATAGTCATTAACTGACTTCACATCTGTTTGATTTTTAAAAAGAGGGGCTTAAGCCACCTTCCCCTCCATTTTCAGCTCCACTCTTCACTGTGCATGATGTAGCTTCTATTGCTCAAGAGTGCCATCAAAGAATGCCACCTGCCACAGAAGATTTGTTAGTACTTCATAGAATCCTGAGGTAACCAGCCCAAAGACATTATAATCATATTACCTAAACTCTAACTTGTACATCTTTAAAATTAATGTTTTCTGTATATTTTGAATCTCTTTTAACTCGCTAATCGGCGAGTATGTTAAATTAATAGTTATTTTCTATATATTGATTCACTTCTATCAAATTAATACTACTATGAAATATTTCAACTAACTCACACTTATTTTTTTTATAATTTAGTGCGGTTATGATTGATTTTTAATATTTTTATATTATTCCTTTAATTTTATTTGTAAATCCTAATCAAACCCAGTCTTATAAACTTCTATATCCTGCTGTGGAATAGAAAAGAGGGGGGGGATTAATCAGTTCTTATTTATTTATTTCTAAATAGTTCGTAAGACTGAATTTTTCTTGTAAAATGAATATGTTTTTTTTTTAAATATATTTTACTGTAAAATTATACAAAATGTATAAACACTTTTCAGTCTGGGTGGATATTGGTGTCCATTAATTTTGTTAATTTATTTATTAATCATCATCGCCAAAAGGCTGCCGACTTAAATCTATTTTGTTATTCACACTTTTAAGTGCGCAAATTTTAGTTTTTTTTATATGTTAAAGAAAATAGTGATTCAAGAAGGGGGAGCAATGCGCAGTTCATTAATTATAGCATTAACTTTTGCTAAATGACTTTATCTCACATGGGTTATTATTTTAACATCTCATTATGTATTTGTTAAACCATTTAAGGCTTTATGTTAATATTTAAACTGAATGATTTCATATTCTTATAAAAGTGATGTTAGCATAGGCCACTCTTCATATTATTAAGCTTTATGTAGAGACGTGCATTGGAATGTCCGAGTCATCTCATCTTCATTTCAGGTCATAAACAGGGCAATGAATGTCCCTGGACCATATCTATATATACTTGCATAATGAGAGCAATGCATGGGATAATTCTGGCAAAGTTTGGACCATTGCAACTCCATCCAAGGACCTTTTGTCAACTGATTCCACAAAATGTGGGGTGGCAAAAGCACCTCAAAAAAATATTGGATCATAAATATTCAGCTATTATGCTAGCACAGCTATTTCTTATAGTTAGTTCTCTAGCCTGTTTAACAAAATAAACTGGAATGATGTGTAATAATGAAACATTTCTCTTTAAATATTTTTCATTTGAGTTTTAGATCCAACTTGTCATGAATCTGACCTTCCCTTTATTGAATAAGCCATTCTCCGTATTGATAGAGTTTCACAATATCTGATAGTTTAAATGTCGAAAATGTTTAATAAATAAATGTTTTTAAGTATATTTTGATCATGATGTATCCTCATTTTAATGTTGTAAATAAATTCTATAAATGAAAATAAAGTTATATATCTAATGCCAAGGGCATCCCATTAAAGTCATCCAAACAGCGAAACTATTATTGTCATATCTTTATATGTGTTTTAATGTATAAACGTCTACCAATCATCCAGATAAATTTGTTTTTTGTAACATTGAATAAAAACCTATTTTAAATATATGTTCAGTATTGTAACTGCCGTACTAAATTCATATCTATTAAAAGAAAATAATTGTGGAAAGATTCAAAGATTTGTAACCAAAATAATAGTTTAAATACGTGAAGTTGATTATATATATAAAACTCATCTTGAATTTTTGTCAAAATAAATATTTATATTTTTAAACTTTAATCAAATTGTTCGAATCTCCTTAATAATATTTATATTTATGTATGTTTTTAACTTATATCTTGGGTTCACTCAATCTCTCATCATCATCATCAGCTGAGTTCTCATGCAAAACGATGTAGCACTGGCCCGGAAATAATTAATTTATGTAGTATCACCGTAGGGTGTTGTCCGTAGTGTTATAGATTTGGAGAATGAGAAAACAGGTTAGAATTCATGACTGCTTCTGACCTATGTATCTCAGGCATGATTGGATTTGGGGTACTTTTGCTCAGATTCTAAATCTTGTTGGATGGACATACATTTTCGACCGGTACAATATATATATATATCATCCTTACTTAACATCATGATAATTTGATTGAAAGTAATTTTGAGAATCTATTGAAATTATATTAAGTATTATTACTGCTACAGGATATTGATGGACTCCTGAAGAGGGTTAAGTGCAAAATTCACCCTAAGTTTGAATATTGAGCATAATGGAATAATCAAGAGAGTTGAAGATTGGATGAACTGGTCTGAGTTGCATCTGTATTAAATATTTAATATTAAATTATTTTATTTGAAATATATTCAATCTTGGATTAAATTTTTACACATCATTCATGGCATCCCGTATGAAGACCATAAGTCTGACTATACTTAGATGTGTTCACTCTCATTTCTTAAGGGAATGCAGACCATTATAAGCTTTTACCTAATAATACAATGTATAAAGAAGAGAAGATATATAAAAATATTTAAATTTGGAATTCTATAAAATGGTAGACAAAAAAATTATAATGACATAGAAATATATATAAATTTGAATTGGCAATGAAAGCTAGAGAAGAGAATAATCTCAAAAGTATAAAATAATGACTTGGTACTGGAAGAAAAGTTGTTTCAGCAATGGAATCATGAAATGTGTGAAGAGTTTTACAAAGACATCCAATTAAATCTAAGAAGAAAGAAAAACTTCTAGGAAATAGTGGATTATATCTTAAAAGAAGCAGGCACAAAGATTGAAAAAATATTGAAAAAACTATGTACCAAATATCTGAATGATAAAGATATGCCTGATGATTGGAAGAATGCAGTAATAATATTAATATTTTAAAAAGATAGCAAAAAATGATAATAAAAATTACAGATATCATTTGTCTTAGTAAAAATGATAACAGAAATTATTAACTTATCATTTTTCTATCAGTTCCATTTACAACCAACTCTGGACTCAAATAAATAAAAAACAAAAGCTGGATTTAAAAAGTGTTTTTATTATGGTGAATTAATCTAAATATTGAATTAAGTAAATAAATAAAATAATTATATAACTTAATTTCTTGGGAGGTTTTGAGGGCTGGAAATGCTAAAACTGGATTCAACCCAAGATTCTTACATTCCAGAGTCTACACTAAACCAAGCAGAGCACTATTAAATTTAATTATAGAAAGGATCAATGAGAATAAGTTACCATTACGCTTTAGATTAATGGATTATAAAAAAAAAACATTTTCCAGTATATTGTTACAATCTGAAGAAAATCCAAATGCAACAATGATTAGATTACATCATGATACTAAGCAGATTAATATTGAGAAAAATATAGAACAGGGTAATGCTAAATCACCAAACCTTATTACAACAGATTTACAATAAGTATTTTGTAAATTAAAATGGGAAAGTAAGGGAATAAAAATGTATTGATCTTATTTGTCATCT
Source organism: Epiperipatus broadwayi (assembly GCA_028023455.1). NCBI lineage: Eukaryota > Metazoa > Onychophora > Udeonychophora > Euonychophora > Peripatidae > Epiperipatus > Epiperipatus broadwayi. Next base: position 3,663,303 of record JAQFVV010000048.1, on the reverse strand, counting down.
AGATTTTGGTGCTTTTGCAAATAACGCTTCAGAAGGAAAAATTGCAAGAGTTATCAAATGAAAATATTACTAATGTTAAAATAGATTAAAAGATGATGGTTTATCATTTGATTGAGATATGTAATACTGACTATGAGCAAATAAATAATCAATAAAAAATTAAATGTCTATATTTATCTTGAATTCACAGCTGCAATAAAGGAAATTAAAAAAAAATTCACACAGAAAATATGTAAGAGATAAAAGTAACAAAAGTTAATATTTAATAAACTTTTGTAGGGCAATCATTTAATAGGCACCCCAAGATCTTTTTAGATAAGTGGAGAGCCTCCAAACACTATTGAAGATAGTAAGCAAGGCAATTTTGAAAAAGTTGCTTTGCAGATTTTAATTAAACAACAGTCAAAAAAGTAACCCCCCCCCCCCCCAGACAATTTTAATGAAAAAAAAAACTTTTTGTGTATTTGGTTGAATGTTGGTAGAAGAATGATGAGACTAGCATTTTCTTTTTGGGATTTATCACTGATTTCAGGTTAAGCTAGATTTTGTTTGTAGCATTGGTCTTTTTATCACCATTATTTTTGTTTTTGTTAGATCTTGTTAGTTTGCATGTTTTCTTTTAGAGGATTAGTATCACTTTCACGTCAAGCATCCACTTTGCATGATTACACAAGTGATGTGTCAAAAATTAATATATTGTTTTTTTTTGCAAGATTACAGCAAAATAAGGGGGGAGGGTAAAAATAAAACCAAAGGAAATGAAACAATCAATTTCTTTCTTTATGCAAAGTAAATGAAAATAATAGATAAAACATTTTTTTTATATTAAGTGCTTTTATTGACTGTGCATTAAAAGGAAAAAAAGTTGCTTTAACCACAATAGGGTTTTTTAGATTTAACTTAAAATAAAGCATGAGAAGGAGGCCCAAAAATTAATGAAGTTAATCCTTTGTTATAAAAAATAGGAATTGATTTAATTACCCATGCTTTTATTTCAAATTAAATCTAAAAACATAATTGTGGTTGAAGAATTTTTTTTTTTTATTGTGCATGGTCAATAAAAGTATTTAATATAAATTTTTTAATCTTTATTGTAAAACTATATTGTACTTTAAATTGACTGGAGACTTGTACTTGATACATATATATCACTAGATATTTCTGCTATAAGTTAAAATGTATGTCTATATAAGTGATACATGAAATATTATAAGTAAAAAGTGTTTAATATTTTTATTTTGGTTGGAATTTTTTAAAAAAAAAAATGCTTACAAAACTATATTGTAAATAAACTTACTTACACATATATATATCGGTGCACCTATATATCATTAGATGTTTCTGCAGTAAATTAATACGTATACATTTTATGCATATGTCATATTTAGTACATGGACATAATTATATATGTATAAGAAATCAGTAACTTTTTTGTTTAAAATTATTGACATTTTCCTTTTTTATATTTAAAAAAAAAAGTTAAATTGAAAGAAAAAAAATATTTTCACCACCCCTAGCAAGTTAACAAATAAACAGATTTTTCAACTTCAATAAAAGGATTTAATAACAACTTTCCATTCAATTAAAACAATATTACGTTGGGGGTGCTATTTAACAATTTTAAAGCAACCAACAAGTTTTTCTTATCTATAAAGGAATTTAAAGAAAAAAGATAAATGGCGGTTGGTATAGGTTTTTTGCAAACAAATGAAGTCTAAATAATCATTTTGTGTATGTCAGTGTTCTCAAATTAATATTAAGGCACTTTTAAAAAAATTAGACAGTTTAACTGAACAAATAAGTAATTGCAGTTACATTTTAAGATGTTAACTGGAAGGGGGGTTGATCACTATTTCTTTCTGTTGTTTCATAGAAATCTACAAAACAATGTCTTAATTCAAATCTATCAAATTTACTGAAAAGAAATGACCTATTTCTTTTTGTTATTTAACTGAAATCTGCAAAACAATATCTTTCAAAAGTAGGCATAAAATTATTAATATCTTGAGTAGTATAAATATCTATATATAAAAAAAGAGTCCCAGAATGCCTACTAAATGATTGCTCTTTTGTATCTGTAAATTCAACAATGAATGTGAACATTTTGTTTTTTATCAACTTCAGTTTTATAATGACAAGTTTCAATTTTACTGATTATTATTTAGATTGCTGAAATATTTTAATTTAATGCTTTTGATAGTTTGTTGTTGAATGATTTTGTTTTTTGGAATTCTACTTAGTCTTAATTTCCTATTCATCGCTTTTGCATAAAACAGTTTTATGGACTGTTTTTTATTTTTTATTTAATAGACATTTTGCGCATAGATTATCTTTTGCTTATTTTATTTTATGTGAAACTACCAAATAAAAGCATTAAATTGAATTATATTTCAACAATCAAAAAATAAATTAATCACTGAAAATGAAACTTGATACAATAAAACTGGAGTCGATAAACAATAAATATAAATAATTTTTATTAGTCATTCATTAGACTAGAGATTATTCAATAATGAATATTTCTGTAATTTTCACTATAATCCTCTCACATAAGGTAGGGACTGGTTTCTATCTATTTTTAATACCTTGTGAAGAGATGCAATCATAAACATATGATCAAAAACATGAAAGATGTATAATCCCCAAGATGCACATTTATTATTCAATTTATGCCTACAAAGATTTATTAAATATTCTTTCATTCTTTTAATTTCATACACATTATGTATTGTAAACTACCTTTTGCTTTGTATTATTTAATTTATATTTTTTATTGCCAGATATATTAATTTCATTTATTTAATATATACTTATCTCAATAAATTCAAGAATAAATGTAGATATTGAGTGAAAGAAAAACTAATTAATAAAAGATAACATGTCTACATTTATTCTTGGAAATTTTAATGCACGTGTTGGTACAGATAGTAGACATTGGCCAAAAGTTATTGGAAATAATGGTATTGTTACTATAAATTCAAATGATTTGTTATTATTGAATTTATGCATAATATATGGGTTGACTATCACAAACATTTTATTTAGGCAAAAAAAACCATTATAAAGGAAACTGGATGCATCCTATTCAAAGCAATAATATTTAATAAATTACGTTATTATTAGGAGTCAGAATATGAGTTCACATTACAAGAGCACTCATATGACAGATTATAGATTAATATGCTCAAAGATTAAATTGATATTATTCCAATCATATTCACAAGAAAATTGATGTTCTTTAGAAGTTTCAGCAGATATTTAATAAAATTGTTAATTTGGATCTTCAGGGCTATCATATTACTGAAGCATGGGATTCTCTTAAGAAAGTGTATTACAAATACAAGTAAATCTATTCTTGGGTTCACTAAAAGGAAGAATTATGACTATTTCTGACAATGATCTTATTACTAATAATTTAATTAAAAGGAAACATGGTATTTTCTGATTGGCAAAATAATACATTAAATATGGAACTTCATAATAAATATATGAAGTCAGAATTCAATGATGAACAAGAAGGCTTTAAAATGGTTGGTGGATTAAAACTGCAAAGAAGATGCAGACATTCACAGATCATTATTCTAGATATTTTTTTTGATGCATTCAAAGTAACATATGAACCTGAGAAAAAGGATTACAATCTTATTAAATTCAGCAATAACACTCTTATACAATGGCAAGATACTTTGAACAGGTAGGAGTATTTTGATCATAATTTTGAATAATGATATAAGAATTGAGACAACTTTTAATGATATATCCATTTTATGAACTCATTTTGATTTGGACAAAGATATCCAACTTAGTGAAATTGAAACAACTTTTTATAATCTTAAAAATGGAAAGGCTATGGGTCCTGATGAAATACCCAAATGTTTAAAATATGGTGTTAGCTTAAAAAATATTGGAGTTTTTTTTAAGAATATATTGGCGCATGAAGTTGGCCACTTGATATTAACAATGTCCACTACAGCAAAGGTACTTTCAAGAATTTTGTTGAATAAGTTGCTTCCAATTATAGATGAATGATTACCAAAGATACAATGTAGTTTTAGAGAATCAAGAAGCACTATAAACATGGTTTTTGTTGTCAGAAAAATGCAACAAAAATATTTGTAACAATTATATATAATTCAGTTAATAGAACAGATCTATATCATTGTTTGAAATTAGTTGGTTATCTATCAATATTTATTCATAGGATGGAATAAGAGAAAGTTATTACTGCAGCTGGAAAATTTGAGGCATTTGAAATAAACTGTTACAAAAGCATGCATACTTGCTTCAACGTTGTTTTAAATTTTTATGATTGGTCTTTGGAATTATTTATAGGCAGCTTAATCAAACAAGAATCAAGGTAAAATAGAGATTGGATTGTGGAATTTTTTATTTGAATCAATCAAAATTAAAAACTTCATCTTTTGAATTTACAGTATGTTATTTTTTCCAGTTCAAAAGATGATTTACAAAATATTTTAATGTTTTGAATGCAACATATATAAGGCTTTGATTTATTAATTAATATTAGAAAAAAACTCAGATTCTTTATCATCCAATATCAAAGAAAAATCTTCAGCAACTTTTGGCTTGCATGATTATCAACTTGAGAATGTTAATAAAGTTTAAATCATCTTGATAGTTTTATAAGGAGAAATATGGACTTAGATGTTGAGATATAACACCAACTCAATGTGTTACTGTTTTAAATAAGGTAAAAGATAAGAATATTTCATTACAGGAAAATAACTATATTAAGTTAGCTGTTTATAGAAAGCTGTTATTTTATCTAATTTATCATATAGAAGTAAAACTTGTACATTCTATTGGCACAATATCATGCATTAGCAAAGTTTCATTTAAAGATGCTCTGTAAAATTTTAACAACATAACCAATGTTTTTCAGCTTGCTGGATGTGACACTAGTGAGTCCACTATTATAAAATCACACCTTCATTGGATTGGACACATAAAATGAATGAATAAACTTCCTAAAAAGATGAATTTGAGCATTGTTTTCATGGGAGAGGTAACCCCATCTACAAGATATAATAATTATTTCAAAACATTCTAAAAAAATGCAATGTCAATTGTTTCTATTGGAAATGTAGGCCAGAGAATAGAATACATTGGAGAGCTATAATTAGACATGGTATTGAAGTATGCCAAAAACGTTTTCTGAAAAAATTAAATCTGCATCATAAATTATCAAGTAAATAGAAAAATAAACCGGCATATTCTATAAGTGGATTTATTTATTTAAGGATCACAGATTGATTTGTATAGTCATGGCAAAACTACTTTCTAGAGCAATTTTTTTTTCTCTGAGTTGGAATAGCCAGACTCATTTACTAGTAGCTGTTTATTAATTATGCTTAGAAAACATTTTGTTATTCAAAATACTGTATATCAATTTTTTTGTTGGGGGGGGGTAAAGAATGTTTTCAATGTAATCCAAAAAAAAACATTAGTAAATGTGATAGTAATTAGTGCTCTGTAATTAAAAAATGGTTGCTGACACATGAAATTTGATTTTTAATGTATTTTTCCTTGGTTCATATATAATTGAGTGTATACTGAATGCAACACATATTGTGACTTCTGCATTTGTTGAGTGGTGTGAAAAGAGATTATTGATTGGAGAAATTTTTAGGAGAAATCTTCAACTTACAGTGAATCAATGATTGATTATGCACCATCAATTTTATATAATCATTTATAACTAATCAATTACGTTTTATTTTTATTTTATTTATCCCACAAAAACAATTATTTATTCAAATTAAATCATTTCAACATAGAATAAAATATATATTTACAGTACTTTAAAACAAGAGAGGAAAACCTGCGACTCATAAGCCAAGTCCAGCCTTAACCCGCAGACATTTTCACAAATGTATGTAAAATGGACCTGTATAAAATTATTTAAACACACACATTGTGTAGTGCAAATATTAAAAGTTAAGTAAAATAAAATATTTTCTCAGCTATATCTTTTTCTCTCTCCATCTTATATAATAATTGTACTTCATATTATCAGTTACAATATTCCAACAAATTATCTATATTATGCGGATCTGATTATAGTTTATATGACACCAAGACCAATTTGTTTTTATAGTGATTTTTGTAGATGAACATATAACTACCAATTTTTCATTTTAAATTTAAGCTGGCTACACAAGTAAGATAAGAAAAGCTGACCCAGAAAATCGCCACGTTTGAAAAGAAATGGACCAATACATTTTTATTATTATTATAGAATTAGCAAATCGATGTGCTTGATATAACAGGAAAATGTTTCAGTTAATAAAAAACATCTTATTAAGAGACACCATTTATTAAATCATTCTGACTACAAAAAAATTATTGGAAAGAAAGACATATTAAAATAAAAAACTTAAAAAGGAACTTCATCAATAGCTGACATGTTTTATAAAAAGTACAAACAAATCAGAAACTTGTAACAAACTCGCCATAATGGATGCAAGAGGGGTTGTACATAAAATCTTTATCTAGTACCTGTCTACTAATCCAGTATCCTCAGACTAGTTTCTAGCTAGAAGTTTTCATTAGTGGAGCCTTGGATTTGAGAACACTGTGCCTAGATCTTAGGATCTAATTCAACCCTCTAGCAACTACCGTTTTTAACTACAAAGCCACAAGTCTAAAATGATAATATGCCTTCAATCCAAGATCATTCACTGGTAGTCATACAGATCTGAACCCAATTTAGTAACTATACATTTTGCTGTCTTTAATAATCATAATGACCATCATCCTATGGCCAGGAATATTAAAACTCCTAAATATCACGTGGTCACTATTTCTTATGCATACATAAGCTGTTAAAAATAATGACAAATTCTCCATACAAAAGTGCCACTCAGTGCAAGCCATAGTAATCAATGAATGCAAGAAGGTTTGTGCATAAAGTCCCTACTCATCCAATAGATACTGAACTGGGTTCAGATCTGTATGACTATACAAGTGAATGAATTTGGATTGAAAACATTAGTTTTTATTTTGGAATTGTAGTTTTATATTTAACTAAAAAGGTGGGTGCTAGAGTTGCATTAGATCCTGAGATCTAGGTACAGTGCTCTCAAATTTAAGGATCATCACAGATGAGTCAGAAGCTAGAAACTAGTTTGGGGATATTGGATGAGTAGGCACTAGATAGGAATTTTATACACAAATCTTTTTGCATCCATTGATTGCTATGGTTTGCAGTGCTGTATGGAGTTTGTCACTGTTTTTAACAACTTGCATAGAAAATGGTAATTATGTGAAGTCAAAAAATCATGTGAAAGCAAAATTATTTAAAAAAACAAGCAGAAAATTCAAAACCACTTTCTGAAGAGGAGTTTTTAAAAGATTGCATCCTGACTACTGTAGAATTAACCAGTCCAGAACATAAATGTCATGAATATAGTAGGTTCAAGGTGAAACTGAAACATGGTCATTAAATGTGGAAGCCATTAATTATAATAATGTTATGGTACTTTCCAATTTTGCCCCATGCCACCACTTGAGGACACTTATTTCCAATTGTCAGAGATATACTTGAGGATACTTATTTCCAATAGTTGGAGATAATTATACAGTTGCAGGGACTAATGTTTAATGACAATCAAAATAAAAAAGACCGAACAACAATTTTGTATTCTAACATTTAATTAAAATAAAAAACAAAAAAAATTTAAGTACTAACTAGTATACTGAAATAAACAATTTGGTATTTAATCAAAGAATAAAAAAAAAAATGTAATTACTAACAAATTGGTAGTATGTAGCTTATTCGGGAGTATTTAATGAAAGAAAAAAGTTGAAAACAATTTTGTATTCTGTTAATTAAAGTAAAAAACAAAATTAAAGTAAAAAAAAAAGTTACACTTTGCTAATGGCTTCTAAAATTGTGACAAATAAATCTTCTTGGTGAAATTGCTGCCACATGAACGCAGCCAAATAAGAATCCATGTGTTTGCGAGCGGTTTCCCTGCCTTTTATTGTGCCATTTAACTAGCCCCCCAAATCTTTCTATGTTCTGGGTATGCACCCCAGTAGTAGGATCCACAAAATTATAACTATGATTAACTTTAAAATGTTCAAATCCTGCGTTTCTTAATTCATCAGTATTATAGGCCTTCCAACAGTCAGAATAAATTGTTGTGCTACATTTTGTTGAATGGCATCAAGTAGAATGGATGCTATCCGACATGGAACAGTGACAATCGAATAACCATTGTTGTGGGAGTATTATCCCTTGTTGGTTCTTTTGTTTTGTAAAAAGACTTTCTTCAACTTCTACAATTTTCCCAGGTCCTCCAATTTTGCATGATGGCCAAATCTATAAACTTTCTTTGCACCCTTCTCTTAGATAACTGTTCCAAGAAACAATAGTGTCTTTGCACAAATCCAATTCATGTTTTATACATTCAATTGTCATGGTATCTCTACTTCAATAATAAATAAATTGGATAGCTGTTAGAAACATTATTTTAGAATCTTTAAACCATGTGTCTTTACATAGCACTACACAGCATTGGCAGATTTTAAAATTACATAGCCATTCCAGAGTTCAGGCAAAGTACAATTTTATATCATGGCCATTGGTGCAGACTTTTTGAAAGGGCAGGATATGGTTTCTTTGAAAAAATTCCACTGCCTCACATTCTGTGACTGGTAGATCACAAATTCTCATTATCTTGAGCATAAAAAGACAATCAATGCAGTTTTTGATTTTAGCGAGCAAGTAATCATGTATTTGTGAAATGCATTCTGATTCATTGTAGCATATCATTTTGTTGTATTTTTATACAAAAAATTTAAAAATTCACAAGTCATAACTATGTGGTTTATTTACTTTCATTAAACATTAGTCACTGCAATTGTATAATTATCTCCGATTATTGGAAATACGTGCCCTCAAGTGGTGGTATGGGGAAAAATTGGAAAGTACCAATATTACTTTATTTTTAATTCACAAAAAAAGTTATGGCCCTCATTTAAAAGGGCAAAGTTGAAATTGTCTTATCAATTGAAAAGGCTTTCCACTCTTAATAATTCAAGGTAAAATACATTTTTTTTTATCAAATATAGTAGACTAATTTTTAAAGTCAATAATTTTGTGTGGCCCATGGATAAGACTATAAATATCCAAATGGCCCTTGGCAGAAAAGATTCCCCACCCCTTCTTTAAATCATTTCCCCATTACATTCTATTTCACTTGCATATATACAAAAAAAAAAAAAAATTAGAAATATAAACTGCAAGAACACACCAGTTTTCTTAAAAACATATATTGTAACATTTTTCATGTTTTGGTAGGCCTTCAATTACGCACTAGAATGCATGAGTTAATCAAGCTATGGTGAAGAAAAATATCTTGTTCTATTTCCACAAATGTAGCTATATTTCCTGATTAACTGGCCTACTAATTATTACAACCTACACTGCTGGCAGAATTAGCTTTTTATTTTAATATGGGCACCAGAATTCTACAAGAATTCGCTGATCCATCGCATTGCATACATCATAATTTAAAAGGAAATTTATTATGAAAGATCGGGGTCTAGATTTATTGTTATTTTAAAGATCTCTATGAATCTTTTCTGGGGCTAAATTATTAAATATAATGGCAAAGGTATTTCTTCAATTAAATAGTGATAAACTAACATTAATATCTAATATTCAAATTAAGAACATACAAAGAGTGCTAAATTAATACTAAATATTTTATTAAAATCTATTTAAAATATTTACATAAGAATTAGTAAAGAAAAAATTGAAAAAAAAAAACCATACATTAATCCAAATACTATTAATCAGATGAAAAGTTCTTGTTCCATTTAAATTCTTGTAGTTAGTTCCTTGAAACAGTGAAAATCAGTCACTATCAATATTATCATTCGTGGTTAATGTTAATTGACCAACAATTAAAGTCACAAATTGGGAGTAAATAATCTTAATTTACTGGTAAGCTTGTATCAGTTCTTATATTTGTCTTCCTTTGAAATCCCATGTTCCTTGAAATTTAATTGATCTCTCCTGCCGGCATTTTCACGTCTGGTACATTCCATAGCTGGATCAAGAAGCTCGGTTGTGACGATCTCTTTGTTGCAAAAGACGGTGTTCACAAGGCTTCATTTCCATTCTTGCGTGACTTCGTTTAGCAAGTGAGTAATGTTCCTGTGCAGACGCATTTCACTGCAACAGGTCACTCTCACGGAAACCTCCAACTCTAAAACACATAACCAGAAGATAAAAGAAAGATCTAGATCGAAGTTGTTCTTTTTATACCTTGATCCAGTTTTAAAACTTCTGCGCATGTTATTATCATGATGCTTAGATTTATAATCCTATATATTTATTTTCGGTTGTCGTCGATGAGCAACCATATCCCATTGGATGGTGCAGTTATCATGCTTAAACTATAAAATATGATCATTCACGGGCCGTTAATTATAATCATTTTGATATGTTTTTTGTAATGCAAAAATAAAAAACAAAAGAAAATTGTCCTTTTTAAATATTATTTAATTTTAAATATTATTTTTTACTAACGTATACAAATTAAATGATAATAATAAATGTAAAATAAAATAAACAAATTACAATTTGATTCGTCTTTTTTAGAAAAATAAATTTTCTATCGGAGATTTTTTACTGGGGTTACGGCTTTTTTTTTTTGTTGTTTACCGCTATTATTTATTTCAAATAGAATGACAACTAAAAATAAAAGTTGTTAGGGTTAGGTTTACGGTTAAAATAAAAAATATCAAAATCGTATTTTTGTAAATATTTTTTTTTACTAACATCTATAAAATAAATGATAACAATAAACGTAAACTATATTCAACAAAGTATAACGGTAGTCGGAGAAAAGAAAGAAACAAACTTTTTTAAACAATGACAAATATATATATAAAATGTTTATAATATATGCTTTTTATGACATTTAAAAAAAGTGTACAATTGTACTTTTCTTACTGGATATTTTTGTGTTAATGCTCTTTTTTATTTCAAAAATATACACACGGTACAATCTTAAAATGTTTCGTGGAAATGTTACGAACAGTACGTTACTTGATGCATTACCTAATTCCAATTCACTTTATACATATATCTCGTCAACATTTACTACTTAAAACTTCAATACACTACGGTGTAAAAAGTCTGTTAATTATTACTTTACAAAATCTGAACATTTCAATACTTTAAAATAAAAAATATCCAATGAAAATAACATTTCCATCCAATTAAAAAAAACACACCCTCTCCCCAAGCCGTAACCATTTTATAAACTGTGCGAATTGGGAAAATGTATTTGCTGCGTAAACATACATGCTGTACTGTGACGTGACATAGCGGCCTGCAATCTGTAGTACAACAAAAAAGTTGTATTATAGAAAACGCGGGTTTGAACGTGTCGGCCGAGGAAACTGCATTTTTATGTGTTTTAGCGCAAAAACAGCACCATCCAGTGGGATATGGTGGCTCATCGATGACAACCTTATTTTTTTTTTCTGGTACAAAGTTCTTTTTTTTAATAAATTATTCCCGCCATCTTTAATCAATATCCTAAAGGTTTTCTTGATCATAATCTTTGTACTTTTGGAATTTTTTTTGTTTATCTTGATTAGTAATCTGCATGCCTTTTTTTATTCTTTCCAATTTCAAGTTTTATTAAATTACAGATAAATAATTCGAAACAAAAAAAAATCAACTCTCATGGTGCGTTTTAAAAAATAAATTATACTAAGGAAATCTTTTTACACAATCTTTAAATTCTACCCTTTTTTTTTTAAACCTCTAAGTATTTTCAAATACCAATATATTTTGATCATCTATTTGTAGATGGTACAAAAACTATAAGAACACACCAGTTTTCTTCAAAATATATATAAAATATTTTTTAATGCTTTTAGTTAATTTGAGAACTAATGCATTAAAAAGTAAAAAAAAAAATACTTTTTTCCTTAAATCACAATTTTGGTCGCTATATATAATTAAAAAAAAAAGTGCAGGCCATCCATAAATTAATTAATTCAGTAGTAGGTTAAAAATCAGTTACAAGATTTGACCCAAATAAACAAACCGAAGGGAGAAGTTAAATAAAATATATCTAATAAATAAAATTATTTAAAATCGGTTGCAACATTTTTGTTTTTATGAAGACAACAGTTTAAAAAGCAAATTTTACATAAGCAATCCAAAGAGAAATTAAGATTTCATCCTTCATTTCTTTTACTTTGTTTTAATTAAAGCAGCTGCTTAAATAATATTGCACAACTCAAACTTACCACAGCAATTTAAATATCATTTAAAATGTAACCCACCAACACTGTTAAAATGAACAATCTGAAATATTGCATTGTCATCAAAACTGAATGTGTACAAAATTTGAAGCAAATCCTTTCAGTAGAAGTAAGTTAAAAATCAGTTACTAGATTTGACCTGGATAAACCAAAATCTCAAGTTAAACAAAAGCATTTAACAAAAGTGATTAAGTCCACAATATTGAACAAACTTTGCAATACAATCTCCTAGTTAGCTTTTTTTTTTTTTTTAAAAAAAATCAAAATCTTTTTGATTGTTGTTGCATTATATTGTTATATAAATATTGCACACAAGAGTAAAAATAAGCCAATAAACATCATATGATCACCATTTCTTATGCTTGTTTATAATTGTTATTAAAACAGGTAAAACTCTCTATATGTAATCAATGAATGCCAGAAGTCTTGTGCATAAAATTCCCATCTAGTGATCCAAGGCTCCTCACCGACAAAGGCCACAAGCCATGGGAATTTTATGCACAAGCCTTCTGGCATCCATTGATTACTATGGCTTGGGTGGCAATACATATAGAGTTTTCCCTGTTTTAATAAGAGTAAAAATAGTTGGAAAATCCAGCCCAGACAATGTTTTCTACTTTTTTTTTGACATTTGTTCATTAAAGTATTAACTTTTTAAAAAATTGAATGGAATTTTTTTTAAAAAAATTGAACAACTTTTGAATTTTAAAAAAGGGATATTCTATTAAAAATATTCCAAAATCTTTTTTTAATATTATGTTTAGGTATTTTTCTACTATTAATTGAAAAAAGTATTCTCACTTTGGTACCTTTTTCCATTAAATACCCTGAAAATTTGCTGTCTTATCTATGACCAGCTGCAATTTAACATGTTATATACTATATATGGTTGTATTTATGCATGAGAATGTAAATATTGAAAAAAATACAACTTAATGCAATAATAAAATATTTGTATTTTATTGTCTTGTGCCAGTTGTCTTTAAAAGTTAAATAGAATAAGCTTAATGTATAAATCATAAGAGAAGATAAAAATCATAGGAATTTACATATTGAAAATTTGTAATATATTTAATTATTAAATGCCACCAAGTCAATATTAACTGTTGATAATATGAATAACATAATTAAATTTAAAGATGGGAATTGTGATATTTGAATAGGTAGTTTGATTTTCATCATTATGATAAAATCAAAATGTATTTTGAAAAAGAAAATAATATTTATAAAAAAAAGTATTTTTTTTTTTTACCTTTACTTTAAATATTAAGATATAATTCAATAGATACTTAAGTATTAGTCCAATAGTGAGATCTCACATACTCATTAGTCTGGTGATTGATGGTAAGAGAAACCTTTCATACTTGGAGAAAATTATGCACTTCACAAACAAATTTATAAATAAAGACCAAATTAAACACACTTATAATCTTCTAAAAATGAAAACAATTTTTTTAAGTGAATATAAGATAATAAGCCAACATTTTGACTAACAACTTTTTCCTAATTGGGATATTATCTAGTATTCATTTAAAAATGTGTAAATAAAGACAGAACCAAGCACATTTACAATCTTCTAAAAATGAAAACCATTTTTTAAAGTGAAGATTAGATAATAAACCAACATTTTGACTAACAACTTCCTCTTGATCTGAATATTATCTAATATTCATTTAAAAAATTGTTTTCGTTTTTAGAAGATTGTAAATTGTTTAATTTGATCTTTACTTACATATTTGTTTGTGCCAATGTTTTTCATCACTGTCAGACTAATACATAAGTACCATTCATTATCATTGTTTCTTTTTCTTAGTTTGTACATTAAAATGTTTGCAAAACATTAACATTACTAGTTATTATTTCTCCAGGAATCCATACTAAATGAATCTACTTGAAAAACAATTTATTAGTGAATAACAACTATATTGATTTTTAAAGAAATTATTAGTTGATTGAAATCTTAGGAACAGTTAATGAAGTTCTGATTGATATTTTTCTATGAAACACTTATACTGAGTGCACCAGGTTTAGTGGCAGGATATAACCACTTGATCTTACCTTCACTTGAAGCTAATTACAAATCCATCTTTGATTACCAATACTATTTGAAAAATTTGATTATTTTATTTGGCAAACATTGATGGGCCATGTAAGTGATATCTTAGAATGATCAAAGTTTGGATTGTATGTGCATCACTTTATCTTTAAAAATACATGCACTTTATGGGTGATTATCGATATTATATATTTTGTGTGATACGGCATTGATTGCTATAAACATTATACAGGGAATTTAAAGTATCCTTGTGAATTTTTTAAAGGAGATTCTTATCTCTGAAGTCGATCCAAATATTAACTTAGATTAGAGTTGTTAACATCATAATTTAAAATATGAAATTAAATGAAAAACAAAACTTGATAGAATAAATGTAGAAACTTGATAGATTTTGGATCTTAAGTTTTAGATACGGGATTGATTTATTAAAGGGTTTTGCTCCTTGTCATTTGGAAAATGGTTGCTTATAGTGATATTATTAGTTTAAACTAAAAAAAGATGTACAATTATTTTTATAATAAATTATAAATTTCATTTTTCCCATGATTACTAATTATAATAATATTCATTAAAATACAATTATATAATATTACAGTTTATAATTGAATTTTTGCCCATTTGTATGATTTTCTAACATTGTATGTATATATTGGAACACTGTGTTTAAATAAGATATTTCTCTTTTTCTACTTATTTATGTTATGAATACTATATGTAAATACTGATAAATAGATCTCAAAAATCTTTCGCTTTTCCATTATTATGTTCTTATTTTTTGCCAACTTAAAAAAAATCCAATAAATTATTTTTTTGTAGTGATCCCATAATTTATTATACATCTTTTTTAACAGTCAATATTCTATTTGCTCTATTTCACTTCTATGTGAATTTAGATCATTTTAAAATTTCTTTATGAATATTATCATCTCTAAACTCATTTTTGCTTTTTTAATTCTTTATTGTTTTACTATTTCTTTTTATATTCTATATTATTTCTTCGTCATTACCTTACTTTTCAAAATGATCATATCCATTTCTTTAATACAAAATATATCTAATATGCCTATTTATTCAGATACATCAAAATATAAACATCATCAAATCCAAAATATTTGATCAAATTTTATATTCCATAAACTTCTTCCATTTATTTCTAGCATTTCTCATGTAAAATAATGAAAATCAGTTTTTGCTCTTTATAGCTTTTTATATGAATTGTTAACTCCTTTACCTGAAGCTAGTTTAAATAATATGGCAATAGAGTATTATAATCAAATAATACTTGATCTTCATTGATGATTGCTACAAGTACATATTTTGCTACTAAATTCTAAATTTTACACAAAGTTAGCAATGATAAATTTTGCTTTAAGAAATTTCATCTGGTGCACAAGTTAAAAAAAGAAATATTATTTAAAAAAGTAAAAAAATAAAAAAGAATTTGTATTAGATATGTTTTTAAAGGTGGATAAATTATGAAAGATGTATTGAAAAAGCATATAAATAGTTTTGAAATTTGATAGGCAGAATAGGATAGAGAAATTTGGAGAAAGTGTCTAGAATGATAAATATGAAATCACTCTATTAACAAAAATTTGATAAAACTGAATGAAGATCCAGTTCTCAGCAGTACACATATACAACAACCGTTACAATATTTGTAACTATAGTATTAATATATATATATATAATGCAATGCATTAATTAATGTTATACTAAAATAAATTACTTAAACCCTTTTCAAATAACTATTTTAAAAAGAAGTGATTTAATTTTTTCGCATTTATCATAACTTAAAATAACAAATACAAACATTTATATACTAAATGTATTTGTATCTTTCATAAATCAATGAAAGAGAGCATCTAAGATTCCAGATTCATATAGATTTATATTTTCATTTTTGAGGAATATAAACAAATTATTCATTACACATTGATCAACTGAAAAAGATATTAAAATATTAAGCCCCAATTTATATTTTCCACTTTTGTTCCAAAGATATAACACTTAATGTATATTACTTATTAATTTATTGAAAACTATGATAACTCCGATTTAACTTTATTATTGACATACAAATTATTTACACTTTATACACAGGACACTTGGTATAATTACATTCCATTTCATATTTGACAATTTTTTTTTTTAATGATAAAATAATTTTCAAATTTCCTTTCATTAATTACATATTATAAGTAAAAATTCTTTAGAATATGACTTATTGCCAAATGTTTTTATTAGTCATAATACCTGTTGGAATATCTTTTTAAATGATGATTACTTTCAATCCTATAAATTAGATTATTTAATGCAGATTAAATACACTATCAATTTTTGACATAAGCCTATCACATTTTTTATTTGTTTAAAATATATTCAAAACATCTTTAATCATGCATAATATCTACAAATTTTTTATATAAATAAATCTGAGTAAAAGTTTTTAGATCTTGTTTTAAAATTGATTATATATACAATGATGAATAATATTTCTGTAGTGTATGATTATATATACTGTATTTCTTGAAAAGTCTCCCCCCACCTCCATGGCATTGTGATTTTCCTTAATTTTTCTTTGGAGAAAAGTATTTATTTTAAAATTTTATAATATTGTTGTTCTTAAAATTGAATTTTCCAAAAATTATAAAAATCAGTAACTTTTGGGATTGCTGAATTTTCAATGGATAAAAATAAATTTTAATATACAGTATTTTAAATTTTTTATCATTGAATTTCTGTAAGATAAAAAAATAAATAATTATATTACTCAATTTAAAGATGACATTTTAAAAAATGGTGTCAGTTTGGAATAAGTAATAATTTTCAAAGTATATGACAATTAAGCACAAATTGGGGCTGTACTTAAATTTCTAGATTTTTATTACCACTCATCTGTATTAAAAAGTACTTTTGAGAAGAAAAACAAACAACTAACATACTAAGTTGCTTACATTTTGTGAAGATTCTTTGAAAATTAAATCAATTTATAAATTTGTGATTAAATAAAACTCATACCATGATCAATAAATAAGTCATTATAAATATTTAATTGAAATTATGAAATATTTACAAAAATAAATAATCAAATTTATTTCTCTAAAGGAGCATAATTAAGTAGTTTTTCAATAAGATCAACATGAGACAGCAACATTCTTCGGCAACAATATCTTTTCAATCCAAGTGCATCCAATGCATCACTAAAAAGATATATATATTATCATATATTTGTTTCAATAAATTCAATATAATTAAAGATATTTAATTACATAAAAAAATATACATATTAATTTATTAAGTGCAAGCAGATGATATAATAATGTGAAAGGCTGAAACCTTTGATAGAAGTGCCTTAAAAATGCTTATATGATAGCCAATCAGATGTAATAATAACTGCATAGGAAACTCTCAAGTCAAAATGTGAAGGTGTTTAAAGTTTCTCGCTCTCAGGTGGGAACCATCTTTTTCTCATAAAAAATCTCTGCCTTGTGAGTTTCCTATGCAGTCATTATTACATCTGATTGCTGTCATATAAGCATTTTTAAGGCACTTCTTTCAAAGGTTTAAGCCTTTCATGCTATTATTACATAAAAGAAATTTATGTAAATTTTCATACACTTAAACTAAACCCCTTAATTCTGTTAGTTGTCATAGTCATCTATGTATATTCTCAAGCAAAGAATTTCAATTGTAATTAAAAGAATTGACATGGAATTTACAAATTATGATCCAAAATAATAGTTAAATCGCGAGTTGCAAAAATACTGAGAAGGTCTCACCTTAAAGTGAAAGTCATGAAGTTTTTGAATGCTGGAAAATGGCGGATTTGTAGCGTGGAATGTCACAACTATGAACTTTTTTTTTTTCACATGCTAGATATTCATAGTAAAAAATACAATATTTTTAATAATATACAGTACTGAAATAATATCAGTTTCATAAATCTTTAAACACATTAAGGTAGAATGTTTACATTGAAACCAATATTATGTGTGGAATTATAAGCATAAGAAAAAGGTTGGCTGGTTTAAAAAAAAATAACAAGCACATAAGACAAATCTTTCTTTCCATTCACCTAAACAGCAACATTTGAGTAAATTATATCATACAGAAACATACAAAGTCTTGTATATAAATATTTGAAACTGCACTCTTATAAGTTCAGACAAGATCAGAGGAGCATGCATAAGAAATGTGAAATTACTACAATGGATAACAATCAATCATTATAACTAATTAATTTCTGGAACAAATCATATTTTCTAATGAATTATATTTCTTGTTTCAGATAAGAATTAAGAAAAAAAAAGTACAAATCTGTGGATCAGAAAATCCAGTTTCATACTAGAAGTCAATCAAGACAAATGAAAAATTGAAGTGCAATGCAGCTTGCTCTGTGACTATATAATTGGATTTTTTGTGGAAACAATAGTAAACCTTATAAATTACCTGACAAGTTTGAAAACTTCTAACCACAGTTAAAAAAAAAATCTTTTTTTTTTTTCAAAAAATGTCACACTGGATCTTTAATGAATAATACATGAATAGATAAATTGATTATAGGATGAGCTTCAATAACATTTTTTATTTGGGACTCTTTAAGGATTGCATATAGTATATCGTCTTTTGATAGAGAATCAAAACTGCATTTAAAGGAACAGACGTGGATACGTTGCATTTATCATGCCAAGAGTGGTGCATCTAACAGTGCTCACATCGAATATTTATTTTTGATTAAAATTATAAAAAAAATATATGTTGATACTTATGCATGTATTTATAGACTACTGAGAATAACTATTATTATTTAGCAATCTGTGATCATATTAAAACTAAACCATAAGTTTTAATTCTCAAACAATATTTTTTATTTCTACTATCAAAATAAATATTAACACACAACGAATATTGAATATGATAACTTTTGTAAAATAAATCTGTTAGAATTGCTTCAGATAATTTCTTCTATAAAATTCAAACTACATTAATTATAATCAGAATTTGAGTACATGATCCCATATATAGACAACTAATCAGCATGGCCCTAATTTTGCTAATTAAATGCTACATTTTGTCATGCTTTCTGAAGGGGGAAAAACCCCAACAAATTATCCTTCTTAAAAATTATTATTATTTTTTTGTTTTAGCTAAAATACATCTTAATTAATTTAAATATATATATATTAAATGCATAAGTATATACAGAGGCTATCAACAGGATCCACACGGATAATCTAATGACCTACAGATATGAGGAGTAATTGTGAATAATCAATAAGCAGTGTCTGACCAATCATATTTCCTGCTGCTTGTAGAATAACAAATTGGTTCATCAAAGGTTAGATGTTTTAGATAGTTTTTTCAATCTCCACTTTCCTTATTTACTTCAATAGAGGATTTTTATATGGATGTACAAAAGGCTTTTGATCAGACCAAATAAAATTTTAAAATTATTATGGGAGACTTTAATGCTAGAATTGATAAACAATTGAAAGATGAAAGTGCTGTAGGTAAATTTGGCTAAGGTGATAGAAATTAGAAAAATCATAGACTTAAATGGAATTTGTAGAAAAAGATAAACTTTATGAATTCTTTTTTTTAAAAAAAAAAGTTAAATGGAAGCATGCAAATGAAGGCTCAGCAGAATGGATTATATTCTAATAGAAAATATGTATTTCAAGATTGTAATGTTCTTAATAAATTCAACATAGCAAGTGATCATTGATTAGTGAGATATAAAATACATGTTTATGCAAAACTAGAGAGACAAAAATTATTAAGAAAAATAATATTCACAGTTGATATTCCTAATACTTTAGAAACATTCTAATAAATTTAAATTAGATCTTGCAAATCGTTTTCAAATATTAGCTGATTTTGAATATAATTCAGATTTTAATGAAATCAATAGGAAAATAATTGGTACACTTTTAAAAACTGCAACAAAGATATCTGGCAAAAAAAAGCAGCAATTGACCAATAAAATTTATATTGAAACAAGAGAATTTATGAAGAAAAGAAGGAATATGAAGATATATAAAAATGATGTATTAAGAAGGATTGAATATCTTGAATTTTGTAAAATAGTATGGAAAAAAATTGATCATGATATAAGAAAATACAATTGTAAACTAGCAAGGAAAGTTATAGAAGAGAATAAGTCTCAAGACTGGTAGGAGACTTATTTCTATAATAAGGAAAAAAGATGGAACTATTACTAAAAAAAAAAGATGACATCATGAAATGTGTAAAAGAATTCTATCAAGAATTATATAGTAATAAATAACAAGTATCTACTATAACTATTATATCTTCTGAATTGCCCAGGATTTTAAATGAAGAAGTGAAATATGCAATTAAATTTATGAAGGGAAAAGCTCCAGATAATGATGAAATTATAATCAATATATTAAAAAAAGCAGGTAAAGAAATAGAAATTTTTTTTGGCAAAGTTATATATCAAATGTCTAAATACTAAAGATGTATCAGATGATTAGAAAAATGCAGTATTAGTATTAATATTTAAAAAAAGTGATTAAGATATTAGAAATTATGGATCTATCAATTTTATACAAAAATTTTACCAAAATAATTACAACTTGCCTGCAGAGAACTTTCGATTTCAACCAATCAAAAAAATAAGCTGAATTTAAGTGGTTTTAATACAATGGATCATATCCAAATATTGAAAAAGTTATAAAAAAGTCCAATGAATATGAGTTACCATTATGCTTTGGATTTGTAGTAGATTATAAAAAGACATTTGATTCTATAAGCATTTCTTCAGTAATTAAATCATTGGATCATCAAGGTATAGACTGAGGATATTGTCATGTTCTGAAGAATATTTATAAAAATGCAACAGCAACAATGAGATTACATAATAATACTAGGAAGATTAACACTGAAAAAGGGTGTACAACAGGGTGACTCCATATCTCCAAAACTTTTAACAGCAGTGCTGCAAGTAATATTCTGTGGATTAAATGAAGACTACTTAGGTCATTTAGATTTTGCAATGATGGGAGTTGTTTTTGCAAATAATGCTTCAGACTTCAGGCAGTGTTGTAAGAGTTATCAGATTAAAGTAGGACTAAAGGTAAATGTTCAAAAGACTAAAGTAATGTTCAATGGATTTTCTCAAAGGTTGAAAATAAAGATTGGTAATGATGAGTTAGAAGTTAATAACTACAAATACCTTGGTTGGAATGCTTTTGATAGAAATGGTTGGGAATGTTTGAAAAGGAAGGTTCTTAATAATAAATGTGTATGGATCTGAGACTTGGATACTTAACAGAAAAGCAATATAGAGACTTCAGACCATTCAAAAAAGTATGGAGAGATGCATGTTAGGAGTAACAAGAAAATATTGAAAACGACATACACGGGTAAGAGAACAAACTGGTGTTACTGATATCATTGAAAGAATTAAGAGACTGAAGTAGAGTTGGGCTGAACATTTTGCTAGAAGAGATGATGTAGATGAACAGTTGAAATCTTAAACTGGATTCCAAGAGATTGCAAAAGACCAAGAAATAGACTACATGTGAGATGGATGGATGAAATAAGGAAGTGGGCAGGAGTGATGTGAAGAAGAGAGGCTGGAGATCAGAGATGGATTGAATTTGGAGAGACTTCATCTTGCATTGGATTAATAATGGTTAACAATGATGATGATGATTACTTAAGTAAATCTTAACTAGTATTAATGGTTATGCACCTATATCTGCAATATGTTTCCTGTGTGGGACAGAACTTTTGTTATCCATTGTTAAAATAGCTTCCAATATAAGTGAACAACTATTATATATTATATCTTCATAATGTTATTATTCTTAATAGACAATATGTTTATTTAATAAGAGTTCCAAACTCTTCATACATATGTTTATTTCCATTTCATATAATTATTTTCAACAAGTAACAAAATATACTGGAGAAATTTGAAATAGCATTTTTTCTTGCTTTTTTATTTATTGAATTCTTCAATAATATCTGATAAAGTCATGTCTGCTCTTTCCTCAATTATCTATCAACAATTCTGATTTACCTTTTTAACATGAGCTTTTTGTTTAAAAAAAAAAGTAATATTTTATTTTTTAACACAATGCATAGTAAAATGCAATAACTATTTCTATTAAAAGTTATCACTATAAAGACATTCTCAATTTAATCTTGCCAACAGTACTTGCAAAAAAAAAAAAAAAAGCCAATATTTTTCTTTTTAATCTTGCAATACTGCAAATTACTCATTTTCCAAAAGTAAAAAAAAACCCTTTAATTTAAAAATACAAACAAAAATGAAATATTTACTGAATTTAATATATTTTTTTTTAGTATTTGCTAAAACTAAACATAAACACAGTAGTAACTATTTCCATGACATATTATTTTGAAAATATATTTTTAAAAAGGTCAAGTATGTGTATTTATATATGTTATGTGTATGTTTTGTATGTGTGGAATTGTATTGTTTTATGAAATTTCTTTGTTATATTGCAATGAAATCACATTACAGTGTATTTTACTTTTATTATGCATTATATTTTATATCATATATAATAAACTTTTTTTAAAAAATATATATAAACTCATTTTGGAAAATTAAAAAAAAACCAACTTATTAAATATGAATGCATACACTTTAATATCAATACATTACATTAAACTTTATATGTAAATTAATACACTGTACAGGCTTATACACACCTGCACTTATAGTAGCATTTACACGGTGAAGAGAATTATTTCACAATACACTATCGATACGATCATATCAACCAAAAATTCATGTTAAATTCAAATAATTCATGCAGACACATGCCTGCCTGTACCGTCTACATATATATCGCAATCAACCCCTGCTTCAATGTGAATAAACTATTAGTTTTTGTTAAGAATATAATTGGATTGCTATTATATACAAACATTTCCCCACACCCCTCCTTCCCGACTATAGTTGTCTGGATTGATAGTTATTTATTGAACATAGTCAACCATCATACTGACTGATACAACCAATATATATACACAGCAAATCATTATTATATAATTGAAATTAAAATACTTTTTATATATGAAGTGAAAAATAAACCATGTGCAATGAGAAAAGGTGGATGACTCGAACAATTCTTAATTTGGCAGTGAGAAGCTAAAAATAATTACTGCTTCTATAGTCGGGCAAAATTCCAAATTTTCATATTCCAATATTTTTAATGAAGCAAATACTGTAGATGACTATCGGAACGATACGAAGATAACATAAGCTAAAAATACAATTAAATGTTGACTTACCCTTCAGTATATTCGGATTGCAAAAGAGAAAGATATGTTTCCCATTTATTTCCTATGACTTTACCACAAGTAAAACAACGAATAGGTATGATCATGTCTCACTGGTGGCGAAGAAAAAAACAGCGTCGGCCGCGGCAAAGACTGTACAGCAACAGTAATGGAGGAAACTGTCAAGTAAGTAAAATGGATATAAATTATCAAATTCTCTTTTTAGAAATATAAAAATGTATACTTTTATAAATACTTGTAAATAACTTAGATAAAACTCTAGAAAAATGTTTAATTTCGATAAATACTTGAATATATATGTTAACATGTTTCATAGAAGCGTTTACAATTTAAATCATATAAAAAATGTATAAAGTTTATTATAAAATAGTATTTTGTTTCAATTATATTTTTAAAGATTCCCTTAAAAATGTTCTAATTTAGAATCACAGAAAACAATCACTCGTCAAACACTTTATACTTAACTCACATTTTACCTTCAACTACTATTTGTAGAAACGTTCGGACCAATATTTAACGTTTGAGATTTCAATTTATGAATGGCATTTGCCAAGAATCATGGGAAACATTTAAATCGAAAATTTTTAATTATAATAATAAATTGATATTTTCAGTTATGTATATTTTTTTAAACAATGTATTTTATTGATTAATAATTATTTATTAATACAAAGTTTTAATGAATTTTAATTTTGTTTATTTTTTTAATTAAATATTCAATATGGCGTCATCATGTGTGGAAAAACTGGTTAGACAACTTTTTTTTTTTTAGTTAATTTAATATGCATTATGTTTTTTTTTATTATTATGATTTAGTCAGTGTATAGCATTTATTGAATTTATGTGATCATTTTGAAATTTTTTTAATTGCTGTGATATTTATACTTGAATTTGCAGCCTTATATCTTTTCTCACCTATGGCAGAATGATGTTTACAATTGACTATTTAAATACAGCATTGTCTTACGTATTATTTTTAAATTAATTGTTTACACAGACACTAAGTCAGAAATAGTTTTGAGGTAAGAAAAACTAACATTGTTGGAATTATTGTAAAGTTATAATTTCTAATTGAAGTCACTATACAGTTCACCTTGGAATTATTTTTAATCTGTCCTCATTTATTATTTTTGAATTAAGTTTATATTATTTAAAAGTGTTTTTAAAAATTTTATTGCTTAATTTATTTTTTCGGAAATAAGCATTTGATTTTTTTATTATAAGTTGCATTGCCACAGTGATTATACTGATTTTTAATAAATAAATTCCTAGTTACTATAGCTTTCGTTTAATGAAATACATGTGTTTTTGTTTTTGGATTATGAATTTTATATTGCTGGTGATATTATTAGATATAAATATGACTTTATTAAAGTAGTTATTGGGTGTGTTTTTAATGAATGAATACCGTCTATAATATAGATAATGAATCCATGTTGCAAATTTGTTTTTTGAATATTTTTATTTATTCATAAAATAAAAAACTGACGAGAAAATAAATATTTTTAATGTTAACAGTACCCGTGGAAAATAAAAATTAAGATTTTGTTCTGATGCTTAGCCAAAAAAATTGATGTAATTTTTTTTGTATAGTTTTTTTTTATTTTAGATTTATTACATTTAAAAATATTTTTTGGTGGGGAGCACGCTGGAATTTTTTAAAAGATTAAAATTCAATATCTTAAATCGATTAAAACATAATAGAAACATTAACAAGAAGTTAATCAAAAGACTTTTTTTTTTTAAATACAATAAGAAAATCAGTACATTTCGTAGTGAACAATATACATAATATTTATAAAATTATAATTAATTGCTAAACATCTATAGATTTTTTTTTATATCAGCGGTATTTAAGTGACTGATTGTCACTTCTAATATATTTATAAATCATTTTCTTGCTGCATACGTTATTGTATCGTAAGTAATAATTGATTGCAAACTTAAATGTTTGTCAAATAATAAGTATGGTTCAGAGTCTATTAATTATTTTTTATATATCTGTAAATATATTTTTTAAATATTAGCATAATTATGTAATTGTCATAAGATATTCACGTTAAATGACGAAAAAAAAAAAAAAAGAGTACAAATATCTCGTCCATAAGAGGTTCATACTTCTGACAATTTAAAAAATTTTAAAGGCATTCCTGAGAATATACAATGAAGAAATTTTTTTTTTTTTTGCTTTCTTTACTCGTTTCATGCTTAGTTGTTCATGTTTTCTGAATCTCGCAAATGTCAATTGGCACATTTATATTTATAAGATTTTTGAATAGCTAAATATGTCTTAAATTTATGTTATTGCTATGTCTTTACATGTATATTTTATTAAAGCATAAATAAATATTAGATGTGATATGTTGAACTATTTCCATCATCTATGAGTGAATGTTGAATGTACAGAAAATTTTAAATTTTATTTAAACTTTTCAAATACAAACAACTTGTTAGTAATAACACACAATTAGACAACATAGGTTAGTAATTAGACAATATTTCAAGTAGTAGTATTCTCCACTCTTCTTCAGGTGTTGCTCCTGATATGCACAGTGACAGTATTCACATAGAGGATGGCAGTTGATTAGAACATTACCTTAAAATTTAATATTCAAGAATCTAAAGGTCCATGTTTGATTCACATGCTAGTACTATCCCTGGTCAGGTCAGCAACAATTGAAGAAGAGAGGAGAGTAATACCCCTCAAAGTGTTGTGCATATACTAACCTGTGTGCTATTATTTTCCCTTTGACAGAATAGCTCAGTTGGTTAGAGCGCTTGCCTTAAATTCGATATTCAAGAATCTAATGATGCAAGTTCAACTTCTATGTGAATACTGTCACTGTGCATATCAGGCTAGCAACACCCGAAGAAGAATGGAGAATAATACTACTTGAAACTTGTAATTAATAACCTGTGTTGTCTAATTGTGTGTTATTATTGACAAGTTGTTTGTATTTGAAAAGTTTAAATAAATTTTAAAATTTTCTGTACATTCAACATTCACTCAAAGATGATGGAAATAGTCCAACATATCACATCTAACAATATACCATCTTTCAGGCAAATACATAAATAAATATATATTCACAAATTCAGAAATATTGATATTGCTAGAATTCTCCAAAAAAGAAATAAGTAATTGATATGCAAAATAAAAATAAAAATCAATAACTGCAAGAAGCAACATGCTAATTTGCATGTTAATAAAAATCCTAGTTTATGCAAATTAAAAGAAGAAAAAGAGGTGAAAAAATAAACAATACAAAAAATAAGCTGTGCAAAAGAAGTGCAGCAAGTGGTGTACTAAGTACTAAGTTTAAGTTATGTTCTATGATCAGTTCTGCTGTTCTGGAAATTAGTAAAGAAGAACTGTAGTCAAGAATCTAATTCGCCTATCTCAGAAATGTGTTTGAGCAATAATGTGCTTACAAAATTACAGAGTTAACAAAGACATTTGTATGTATTAAATCTCTACAGAGATATGAACTGTAAAGTGATCATATTCTCAACTAACAAATAGCCAGTTGAATTACTAATCTTGTACAAATAGTATTATCAATATTCAGAGTAAAATAAATTCTTGAATATTATTAAACTTTGTTATTGTTTTCTTTATTTAACATCAAAATTATCTAGCTGCCAATTGACTAGTTGGTCCTGGATATATTATGTCACGCAATCAACAAAAGCATTGGGAAATATTAAGTGGAAGAGCGTGATAAGAGGATTTAATTTATGTGATATAATTCAATGTGACTGTTGAAATAAAAATGCAGAACAACATGCCAAATATATTTGATATAAAAAATCCAGATCAAATGGGGAAATACATGTGAATCATGTGAAGTATTTGCTTATGAATGGAGTAAAAGATGATAAATTTAAAGTTGCTACGCTATTATGGATATCAGGCAGAAATGTATTAAATGTGGCAAATCGTTTATGTGATCTGAAGCTGCATGAAGAAATCCTCTAGAAGGAGTTAATTATAAAATTAAACACATACATGAAATTTATAGTGCGTCTTCATTTTTATGGGAGAATGCAGTCGTAAAATGAAAGTATATGCAAATACTACTTGATCCTATGAACATTGGTGAAAGATTATGAATTCAAGACATATATTGATGAAATGTTACTAAAATAGTTATTATGAGAAATAAGAGAGGTAGACAGATATTAGTAAGCGATAAGGAACTAACATAGTCACTATTGAATGGGCACTAGCTCATGAGGTCATGATAGATCATGTTGAAACTTTTGAAAATGCGACAGAGTATAATACTTTGGAAATGAATATAAATGTGGCAAACCCATGAGATATATGTAGAAAGTTAACATAGACTGCCTCTTACTTGTTATTGCTGTGAAAAAATAGACCAATTAAAATCTAAACGCAGATTTAAATTGGAAAAATGATTGGAAGGTCATTTGTCAAAGTTATGCAAGCGACAAATCAGAATTTGCAATGAGAGAGTAAATCGAGGGGAGGAGTATCTTAAGGACTTTGCAATG
Source organism: Epiperipatus broadwayi (assembly GCA_028023455.1). Lineage (NCBI taxonomy): Eukaryota > Metazoa > Onychophora > Udeonychophora > Euonychophora > Peripatidae > Epiperipatus > Epiperipatus broadwayi. The sequence goes on along the minus strand of JAQFVV010000048.1, from coordinate 3,635,105 downwards.
GTAAACAAATTGAAGTGAAGATACATCTAAATTAAATGTGAAGGTCTGCGGCCAAAATGTATAAATGGAGATCGACAATGGGATGGTCTTATTATTAATGTGTTGAAAGATTGGACAAATTTTAGAAAGGCAAAAATTAATATTGAATTTAAAAAAATATATACTGGAAGTGTCAGACATAAATGGAAATGAAATAAACATTAGAGGAATGATGATAGTGTCTTTAGTGGTAAAGGACCATAATAAACAATTACCACTATTTGTAACTGAACAGAAACTTAACCCAATATTAGAATAAAGTTAGTTTAAGCCTCTAGGGATAAAAATTAATATTGTGAAAAAAGTTAAATTAGGAGTTGAAATTAGGAAAAAATTCCCACCGCTATTTAATTCTAACTCAGCAGAGTTTAACCCAAAACCAATTGATACTGAATTAATGGATAACGTGCAACACTTATACAAACCAAGGAAGGTTGACTTGGTGCTCAAGTCTAATGTTCAAAAGGCTTTAAATGAATTAAGAAGTAAAGGTGTAATTATGCTTTGTGATGAATCTGCTTGGGCTATGCCCATAGTAGCAATACTAAAACCAGACGGAAATGTAAGGATATATTATGACTATTGAATTATGATTAAGAAGAACATTAACAAAAAACATACCCCATCCCTAGCATGAAGGAAATACTAGCATTTTTACAAAAGGCTAAATACTTTGACTTGAAAACAGCATTTCAAGTTCCAATGACCAAGAGAATAGCAGAATTATCAGCAGTAAACACTCATGGGGGATTATTTTAGTTCAATAGATTACCATATGGGATAATTATAGCACCAAATATTTTCCAGACGAAGCTAGTGAATTTATTAAGAGATGCAAAATGTGTTATACCATATATGGATGATATATTAATAGTCACTGTCAGTGGAATAGAATTGAAAAAAAGAGTATATGTAGTCGGTGAAAAATTACATAAATTTGACGCAAAATTAAATGGTGAGAAATGTATTAGGTCTATGAGGGACATAAAATTTATGGAACATACTATTAATGAAAACAGAAAATATCCAAACCCAGAAAATGTAATAGCAATGAAAAATGTTTTGAAGTTAAAAAATGCTAAGCAATTGCAGGGATTGGTAAACTTTTTCATGATTGGAGGGAAGATCACACTTGGCTATGCCCCTTTATTAACTTCAGAAAAAAAACCAGAGATGGAAATGGAGATAATTGCAAGCTATGGCTTTTCAGAGAGTAAAAGAATTACTGTTTGCTGAAAAGTTATTAGTACACTACAATGAACAGGAAGGAGTAAATATCACAATAGATACTTCTGAATTTGGGATAAGAGCTATGATATCATATATTGTGTAGGGTGGTAAACATCCTATTGCATATGCCTCAAAAATGTTTACAGCCAGAAAAAAACTGCAGTCAGCTAGAAAAAGAAGCTTTAGCCACAGTTTATGCTGTGACAAAGTCTCACCAATGTGTATTTGAATGGTCTTTCAAGATCTATACTGAAGATCTGTAATTATATGGAGTATTGTAAAAGTAATAAAGAACATAAATGATGTTAATATTGTCATTGGTCAGGCTAGGAACACCTGAAGAAGAATGGAGAACAATACTACTTGAAACACTGTGCAATTACTAATATGTGTTGTCTATTTGTGTGTTATTACTAGCAAGTTGTTTATATTTGAAAAGTTAAAAATATTCTATGCATTCAATACTTACTGATAGATGATGGAAATAGTCCAACATATTATTACATCTAATATACCATCATCACAAACTTTCAGGCAAAAAGTAAGTAGATATGCATTGAGTGGTTAATTATGGATAGCAAATGAGATTATTCATGGTGAAATGGGTTGGACTTTGTTTTTAATGAGGGGAATCAAAAGTAAATTATTTGGAAAGTTTCAATATATGAATAAAACTACATTAATAAAAACAGTTTTTAGTTGTATTATGTTGGTAAGGAAAACAAAGTCAGCAGTCAAAACAGATTTTCAAATATGCAAAGTTACTAGATATATCATTTATGTTGATGTATTTTTATGAGAAATGATTTAATGTGTAGAGAATGTATTATAGGTACACAAATATAAGGGGAAGAAAAAGAGAATAGAGAAGTTGGTTAGAGAAAAATAATTGAATTGTGAAAAATAAATATAAATAAATAAAATAATGTGGACCTATATAAGGATAAAAATTATACTGTATAATACTAAATCATTCATGCACTTTACTATTGTAAAATTATATGTAGTATGCTTAAGGGCAGGAGCTTTAAATACTAGAGAGAGAGCATAAAGGAAATAAAGTTATGGATTGTAGATGTAGTTTTATGGGGAAGAGAGTATTGAACATTTATTTTTGAAGTGTAGGATGTTGAAAGAGGATAAGGATAAACTGTGTAGTGAATGGTGGTAGAAATTTAAAAATGAAAAGAATAAAAGAGGCAGAGATTTTATGATTTTTTTTTTCCGTTTAGTTATTCATAATGAAATTGAGGAATATGAAGACGATAATAAAACTATCAAGCAGCTTTTATTAAAATATTGGAGGGGAAAAAAGAAGTGAACTGGAACTATAAAAATAATTGGAGAATAAGGAATAAGAAGTTAATATTGGGTATATAAGGAATTTTGAGTAAAAGAATGTTTAACTGGACTAACAGAATTTCTGGGTAAATAACTTATGATTTCATTTAAAGAGAATCATTTTACAACACATTATATCACATGAAAATAAACTGAAAAAGTCTTGTTATGCTCATTTAATATTAATTAAGATGAATGAAGTTGTTATTATCCAGATCTGGTCATATTATATTTATAAATATGTAGCAATATTTTTGCAAATTTACATATATATTTATGTATCAAATTGGTGTCCATATTTTTTTTACATCCAGTAATTAATTTTTACTATATAGCAAAATAATTTTTTTAGCAAAAAAATATTTACTAAATTTCTACTATATATGTTTTTTTAAACTTTTTTTTTCTTCTGGTAAACATTTCAATCAGCTTAATTTTTGTTACTATTAATAGAATTAGAGCCAGAGTGTTCTCACATTATCATTTTTATGTCATTTTTGATTTGTTTAAGACATGCTTTTTTTTTTTTTTTTAAATGATGGAACAATTATTTAATTTCTTAGAATTCATTTCAAAATAATGAGAGAGGATCCACAAATAGTTTTTAAATATTGTATGGATATACAGAGATAAAAAATTTGAAAAATGTTGCTAAAATAAAAAATACTATATATGCTGAATATGTATATTTATTCAGAGAATTTATATGTAATATACATGTGTAGTTAAATTATTATGCAAATCATTGTTTTATTCTGCACATTCTGTTTAAATATTAATAATTTTTGTTGCCAATACAATGTACAGTTTACTTTCTTGATGAAACTACATAGAACTTGGCAATGAGTGAAAAAATATTTAATCATTAAAAATTAAAATGTCTCTATTTTTGATTCTATGGCTATAAGAGTATATTAAATAAAATAAAGTAAATTATGTATTTTGCAATAAAAAAAATGTAGTTCCTAAAAAAATACATTGATGTCAAAATTGATGAAAAGCCATGAAAAATTTCTGCATTTATTCTTAAATCTATAGCTACAAGTATATATTAGATAAAATCAAGAAAATAATATTTGTAATAAAAAATGTGCACTACATGAAAGAAAGTAAAAAGTAGGTATGACAATAGATATTTTAAATGAAACAATAGTTAGCAAATCAGGTGTTGAGGCAAAGTGCTAATTCGTAAGAAATGAAATTCTAAAGTAAAACCATTCATTGGAGTAAATCTACTAAATAAAAACATGAAATTGAATTATATTTCAGCAAACAAAAAAAAAATGGTAATGTTAAAATTTGAGCTTGATACTGTACAAATGGAATAAATTAGCATGTATGATAGATCCACATTGTACATTTTATTTGGCATCTTTTTAAAGTAATTAAATTATTATTTTTATTTGCAAAGTATATCGTTTTTTTCATTTTATTCAATATAAACTTGTATCTATAAATTCAAGAATAAATGTGGACATTTCATTTTTTATAAATTTTTGTATTTATTGCTAAGCACTATGTAGCCTGTACATTATATTAGCACAAATATTATTATTACTAAATAAGTAGGAATTGAATTTTTAAGAGGAATATTTAAATTGTCATTTTTAATAAACTCAATTTTTTTCTGACTTATCTTTATATTTTGATGATAGGGGAAGAGAGCAGTTTATGTTTTTACTTGGATGAAATATCCTTGATATGCTCATTTTTTGCAAATATTCTCTCTCAAGATTTTATATGACCAGTTTTATTTTTTTGCAATCATCTATCTATTCATAAGGATTTTATGATTTGAAGGCAGGCATCGTATTTTTATCTGATTTATTTCCTACAGTTCATTTTAGCAATAATCTCCTTTGCAATTCCAATTTTGAGATTCCATTTTTTTTTTTTTTTTAATCTTTCTAGTTTATACGTTCAGAATGTTGTTGACAGCATATAAAAAGACAGAACATAATCTAAATAACTATGAAAATTGTTTGACTTATTTAAATTCCTATAATCTTATTAAGCATTCAAACTTTTATTATTATTTTTTTTCTTATATGTAACTTGCTAACTTTTTTATTTCTAAGAATTATTCTACTTTTAGTGACATTTTTTTTGGCTTAGAATTACAATTGTATAGTGTTTCATTGCTTTTGAACTTTGAGCAATATGTCTTAGAGTTCTAAGCTAAAAATTTAACATTGTAATTATTATCTCGAAATTACTGATTATTTTTTATAAGTATCACCACAATCTTTCTCAGTCAAGTATATAATTGGCAGTAGGGCAAAGAATTTTCAAGCAATTTTTCATAATTAAAGAGTATACCCCCTCCCCAAGAAAATTATGGTTTTCATTTTTCCTTAAACTAAAAATAGTTAGATGATTATTTGTCTGATCAATATTGGATGGTTAATTGGATTGACTATGACCAGAAAAATCCTGATCTTGGAATTTTTCAGCCATTGGAAAATGGTTTGTTTCCATTCCAGATTTTAACTACATCTCATGGTTGTCTAATATTCTAAATAGTATACAAAGCTCTATATATATAGTTGTGAATTATTCAAGATGTTGTGTTATGATTGAATTATATATATGAAATAAATAAATTATTGATGAACTAGAGCATTTAAATAAAGTTTTTTTTTTTTGATGAATAGTCTACAATCTGGAGTTCAAGTTAGGATAGTTGATTCATAGTGAGTCTACTAATTTTTTAAAAGTGTTTGGTTAATGATTATGTAGTTATTCTTAACTGGAAAATAAAGTAAAGAAATAAAACACAAACAAAAAAATCCATTGATCAAAGTTGACTTATACTCCCTTTTCTTTCTTTACTGTTTATGGAGTTTATTTAAGACTGCACTTCTCTTTTTTTTCTTCCCCAAATTATTTATTTAAGGCTTTAATACATTATTAGACTATAGTGTGTTGGTGATTCTGGGTGAAGAGTTCTTTGTTTCTCTTTTTTTCTTATTGTTTTTCATTAGAAAACAAAATTATGGAATTAATTTAATATTTTTTCTTATTGTTTTTCATTAGAAAACAAAATTATGGAATTAATTTAATACTTTTTATGAAGTCAATTAAGTATTTAGGATAGTGCACTATCAATTTATTAAAAAAATAATTTTCTTAGTAAAATAATGAATTACTGTATATGTAAAGAAATATTTGAATAGTTAAATGTCTTAATAGTGATGGAATTATTTTTGACAGTTATAATGATATAAAGTGTTTAGAGGATTATTAATTTTAAAACAGATTTGTGCTTTTTACTTAATATTATTTAAAAATGGATTACTGTTTATTTATTTATTTATTTTGTAGTGTTTAAATTTATATGGCATAAACATAGGAAGTTGAAATTAACATACAACTTGTTTAAAGGACTTGCTCTTACTTTATGAACAGCTGTTAGTTTCATTTATCTTCTTTGATGTGATATTTGAACTTGAAATCTTTAAATAAATGAAAGCCACACATTCACTTTTAAATATATAAATAGAAAACATTACTTTTCTTTGTAAAAATATCAAAAATCAATCATATAAACAATTTTGTGATCATTTTTATGCAATTATATAGAACACTGGAGTTATAATTTTAGTTTTAGTCTTTAAACATATATATATATTTACATACACGTGTATGCATGCATTTAATTAATATATAAAGATTTGTTTATTATTATTATTTATTTTTAATAAGTAAATAAGTTGATATTTTTTCTCTCTTTTAAAAAAGGATACAAATAATATACTGCATGTTTTTTAAAAGTTTTATTCAGTTCAATTATCAGAATTATTATTTAAAAAATGACTTAGATTGTAAGTTTTATGAAGTCGATTTTTGGGTTGTATATTAAGTTTTTTTTGCCAGATAGCAGATTAAGTAAATACTAAAACCAAATGATTATTCTTAAGTTTTTTGATAGTACTTTGCCATTGTTTATTGTGCCTCTTAATGTATTTTCTTTTAGCATCTCAATTTTAGAATGTCATCATAAATTTTAATAAGTCTTTTATATCATAAATATGCAAAATGTTTGATATTTATCATCTTGCAAAATGCTTGTTTATTATCAGAAAAGTAATTGTTTCCACGTTTTAATGCATAGTAATGAAGTATAAATCATTTATTATAACATCCTTACTAAATAAGGAATTACTACTCGTTAATGGTTTTATTTTTTATTATTCTTAATTTGTATTAAAACATATTAGTGAGACAACTACTGATAAAATAATTTTTCTAAAAATATATTGCAAGAGAATTCTTATTTTTTATAATGTTTTCTGTTCATAGAATACTTTTTTTTTGCTTTTGAAATAATTGTTTGTTATCAAAAAATGTTTTATTTATATTGTAACGGACCGTATAACCCTTTTAGGATAGTACACCCAGAGCCTTCTCTACTTATAGGTCCTATTACTACTCGGAGTTCTAACTCAGTGTATATATTAGCCTTTAACTCTGCTCAAGGATGGAATTAAATAGGATGGCAATAATGTGACCTCTATATAGATCCTTAATGGCTATTGCTAATAATAAATTAAAATCTGTATGCAGGTATAATAGCTATACTGGTGAGTGAAGTATGAATGATGCTTGACAATCTAGAGACCAGAGAAACAAAGGTTTTAACTTCAAACAATAAATATTTATTAACAGATCATGCTTATAGTTATAATATTTATAAATCAACCGAATATATACATGATTATTATAAAACATTAATTTATCCTTTCAACAATATGACTAGCTGTAATTCAAATATTAAAATATGGGCTGAAATAAGAATTATAAAATTTAGTGCATAATTTACAATAACGTATTAATTATTTTGAATATAAAATTATATTATTAATGTATGATTATCATTCTGTTTACGTCCTTTAAATATATCTCAAAGTTATGTCCATGAATTGCTAATTTGTGTTTTGTATAGTTAAGAAAATATTATATATATTTAATTATTAATTAGTTTGATTTTATCGTATTAATTATTTAATAAATGTAAATATTTAAAATCTTACCTTTTTGTTTCAGTCATTGTCCAGTTTTAAACCTTCCATTATGATAATATTTTATTTACAAAACATTTATAATATATTGATGTATAGTTTGAGTTGTGCATCTCTCTCACCCTATAAAAATCTAAACAAATGGGTTCTTTTTCTTTTTTTTTTTTTAAAAAAATGTTTGCTACACTTGGATAAAAGAGTGAGAAAAATTCACAACCCAACTCTCAGTATACATTAAAAAAAAAAAATTTTGTAACATAAAATATAATGAAATTTTGGAATTCCTTAAAACAATAGCACATTAAATTTTTAAGAGCAGCTTCGGGATTCTTAGCAGATAATGTCTTTCTTTCCTTCATGTATATTAAATCATGTTGACGTTTTAAGCATTACAATTCCCATGACGAAATTGAATTCCTCGGCGTTTGATTTTAAAACCATGCATTTCCATTCATAACAAGATTTTTCCACGTTGATTTAAACAATATATATATACCAATAAATACGATCCTCCATCACACGTCAACGACACCAAGAGGATAGAAAAATCCCCTGACACTCAATTAGCAAAAGTGCATTTTTAGATTTTATTTACACAATATAAATTATTAAATATGAATCCTTTTTTTAAAGCTTACGTTATATAATAAGACGAACGCTATCTCTATGCAGTTTTATTTATATATGTATGAAACGTATGATAAAGATTTTACTTTTAAAGTAATGTTAATAAAGTTCTATTTCATCATTAGTTGATTTTATTTTATCCCAGAAACATTTGATTGCAATTATATTTTTTAACAATGTTAAATAACTATGATGCTCTTAGCATTTATTTGAACAAACGAAAGTTCATCGATTAAATAGTTTTTTTTTCTTTTTAAAACATTTTACAATTATCAATAATAAAATTCCAAATATTAAATAGTTTAATATTAATAAAGAATGGAAATCCTAATAACTAATATATTAATTAAAATATTCTTTACAACTTTACTTTCGTGCATTTCAGTTGAACAAGCAAAACCAACAACAACTTAAAACAAAAAAAAAATCTGTTGCTTAGATATTTTTTTTCACGTTCCCAAAATCAACAAAGGTTTACTCTTTTTTTCCTCTTTTAAACAAAAGAAACGTGGTTACTAGAATTTAATGTTAAATATTCTTTTTTTTATTTTGTCACGTCATGATTTAAAATCTACATTCATGTATATATATGTGTATATGTATATATTTTATTTTACATTTAATAGAAAAAAATGTGTTCATTCCTTCATGAATGTATGGTTATGTTTGTGGTATATATATGTGTATATGTCTCCAAATTGTTATTTTTTTTTAATAAGGATTGGACATCACCTTACAATATATATGATAAATTTTATATATATTCTTTCATTTAGTTAACAGTTTTTTTTTATGTAATAAATATACTATGAAATCTTAATTCATTGTTTTCTCATATTTAATTTTCTCACTTTATTTATCTGCTTTTTTTGATCATAGAATTATTTTCATATAAATGTTATTTTTTTTATAGATACATTGTTCTCAAACTCATTTTATTACATTGATCATTAACAAACCATGGTCCTGGTGCTGTATTTGTACATTAACTAAATAAATATTTAACAAAGTTGGTTAAGCAAACTATATATAAAGTCTATAGATGACTAAATAGCTAGTTTCTCGTAGAGAAAAACTTTTTTGTTATCATACAGTATTTCTATGCATTGATATGAGTGATTGTTTATTTATTCATTTACTTGTTTTATGTAGTTTGATTAAACAATGTTATATTTTTAAGCATATTTTAATATAAGTCTTGAGCATATTATTTATATCTGAATGTGTATTTAATAATAACAAAATATTTAGTGAGTATATATAAAATTGTATTTCTTATTATTATCTTATTTAAATGTATCCTATAATAAACTACATTTCTATTGCTAAAAGTATAGATACTTATTCTCAAATTTTTAAATTTTTATTAGATATCCAACTCAAACTTCTCTGTATCACATATAATTCAGACAATTTTTTCACTGTGCATCCGTTTTGTGAATCATGCCCATGATGACAGTTCAATATTTTCCCATTATATTACTCTTGCAAAGATTGGGACTGGTTTTTATTCATTTTTAATATTTGAGAGGGATGAATAATCATTGTACTTAAAAGATATTTGTAGATTTTTATTAATACACCCATCTCAAACTCCAGCAATTGCAAACATATATATACCATGGTAAAAATTTAAACTAAAATAAGGTATAATTAAAAATATTAATACCATTATGTTTGTAAAATATTTATAACTTTGTTTTTAAAAACTAATTTTCAGACTATTAGCAAGACTCAACATTTTTCTATTAAATATTGATATATATAAATACATGAATGGATTGAAGCTGGTTGTTTATTCAATTTGAATAAATCATTCATTTGCAAAATTGTTTTTAAAATAGGAAAAAATTATGCTAGGATTGTTTGTGTTTCTGAAATCTAAAGTTATATTTGCAGTATTGAATAATATAATCAAAAATGAAAATATAGAAAATTCATTATGCTGTTTTTGTCATATAAATTTATAATAAAGCAATATAAATATCAATATATAACTGATTACAATCAATATGTTGAGATAAATTTCCTATCTTTAATTTATATTTAAGAAATATAGTAGTTAGCAATTATGGATTGGAATCAGATTTTATAAATTAAATTTAGATTTTATTATTAAAGTTATATGTCTATATATTATAGACACACACATGTATAGGCAAAGATATGTGTAAATAAAGAAAAATGGAATTGGTTTATTTATTTTGATTCAATTTTTTTTTTAAAAAAGTAAATTTAATTTATTTAGCTAAATAAACTTGTTTAAAAGTTATGCTATAGAAAGAAAATTATTTTAAATAATGTTGAATTAATAAAATTTTGATATAAAATAATTTATCACAATAATAAGGTAAATTCCCTTGTTAGAGGTTTTCTATATATTTTAAAATTTCAATTGAACATTTTTTGTACAGATTAAGTTAACAACTAATTTTGTAAACATGGATGATTAAAAATAATTACTGACTTGTTTAATTATGTTTTTAAAAATGTATTTTACAAAAAGGAGGAATATAAATAGTCATCCCAGAAATAAATTTTATTTTTGCTTGTTATCTCTGCTCACCAGTCATCAAGATCAGTGTTATTGTCAACAGATATTTCAAGAAATCTTTTTAAATAGTTGAAGTAACTGCCATGAGCAACTGAATCCACTAAACAACTTCCCAAGTACGGATCTCTAATCAGGATGTTAAATCTATCCCTGAGCTAATTCCAGCCTTGTGTCAATCAGCTATGTGCAGCTACAATAAACATGCTTCTCAATAGTGTAAGTTAACAACATTTGATGAAATTCTACGGAAATCTAAAAACCCCGATTATGACTGAATATTTGAAAATTATCAACTGTATACACTAGTGAACTACAAAGAGCTCTTCCATATCTTTCCAAAGTTAAAACTTATGTATGCAAATTTAATCTCCACTTCATATTTAAAATAATCTCTTCTCAGACTTAAGATAGATAATAAGTTTACTTATTAAGAGCCATAACAATTTAGTAAACTTAAAGAGACTTTAGTTAACACAAGCTAGGAATACTTATCTATTTCAGTTAATTTGTAGTTTAATTAATACATTGTGTATATTTTTCTTGTATTTTTTTCCAATGATAACTTTTGCATTTTATTTATATTTTGTAATACTTACTTTGGTTTTAATCTAAAATTTGACATATATGAGGTATGCCCTTGAATATGTGCTATTAAACCGTAATGAGGAGAAAGTTATTGTTAAAACAAATTTTAAATTGAAGTCAGTTTCATTTTCGTGAATATTTCTCAAAAATTTTAAATAACAAAGGTAGTTTTAATAATTAAGATTTAGTTTAAGTAAATGTTAAATCAATCTTTCTTCTAAAGAGTTAATTTGTTTTAAGGAATATAAAAATGATTTGTTTTAAATAGTTAAGATTTAGTTTTTGCAAAACTTATCTCTCTGAAGCAATTTAAAAATGATCAGAATGGTGTATTTAGAAATTAATGAAAATGAAGATATGTATGGCTAAAGCCAACATGGGCGTATACATAGTTTAGAAAACTTATTTCATTTGACTGGTAGTTTTTATACAGGTTGATGTTTTTTTGAATCAAATTCATATCTGAAATTAAAGGTTGGAATATATATGTGTATATTTGTATAGTGATCCTAGATATTTTATTCATTGCACTTGAATTCTATACATATTTATTTGCCTCCCTGTGATATATACCAGGGGTGGCCAACAAGTCGATCATGATCGACCGATCGCAAAGCCAATTTTGGTCGATCGTGAGGCCAATCTGGCAAGAGCCACTGGGTTACAAGTGAAACAAATTAAGTCAAGATTTTCAAGTTATTTTGTTATTTTTGTTTTTGTTCTAAATTTTTTTTTCAATTCTAGATAGGTGAAGTCTACTAAGTCATATCATTATTGAAAATAATATTTTTAATCTTGACTTAATGTGTTTAATTTGTAACCGAATGCAACGCGTGAACATAATGCACAAACACAACAGTATGCATGCAGTTATGACTCATAGAAAAACACAGCCGTTTAGCTTGAATATTTTATAGTGTCATATGGTAGCTTCTTTTCTTTAGTATTAACATTATTATTATTATCTATCCACGGTCACCACGCTGAGTTTCAATTTTTCTTCTGTTTAGAATGTAAGTACGTACTTATTTTTTATGCTTTAATTTAAATTGTGGCTTTTATTACCTATCTTCTTACTTGATTTGTGAGCATTCTTGGCAACAGATGTCTAAGCTGAAGTTGTTAACAGAGTTAATGACCTTAGTTCAGGAGTTTTTAATTTTCTTGGAAAATATTTAATTCAAAATTTATTATTTATTTTGAATATTTAATTCTTATCTATTAAGTTTGGGGAAATAAAATTGTTATTTCTTTTTTCATTTTAGTATACCCATGAACATGACTAGTAAGCCAAAAAAAATTGAAAACATCATTTCAATGAAGAATGGGAACTCAATTACTTTTTTGCAATGATGAATGATAAATGTTGTTGCTTAATATGCTTTACCTCGATAGCCATTGCTAAAAAGGATAATCTGGAGAGACATTTTGTAGCTTTACATTACAAGTATCAAACAGATTATCCACAAAATACCGAATTGAAAAAAACATAAAGTTATGGATCTTAAAACAATTAAAAATTCAAGAAAATATTTTTAAAAAGCCAATGTTGAAGTCACAAACAGTAACTACTGCATCATTCAAATTAAGCTATCTCTTAGCAAAAAAATGTAAACCATTTTCTGCGGGGAATTTACAAAGGAACCTTTTTTGGAAATGTCAGATTCATTTTTTTAACAATTTTCATAATAAGAGTGATTTTTGCTTCAATTCAAGATCTACAATTGTCTCGAAATACTGTGATGTGATGAATTGAGAAGATGTATGGAAATGTAAAAGAGCAATTATATAATGAAATGAATAGATGTTCTTGTTTTCCCCTTCAATATAATGAATTGACAGATATAAATGATACAGCACAATTACTTGTTTTCATTCATATGGTTTTAAAAGATTTTATATCTAAAGAAGAATTGTTGGGTATGATTTCTTTGAAAGAAAGGACTAGCGGGGTAGATATATTCAAAGCCTTTAAAAACTTGCTCAATGATTTAAAAGTATCACTTTAAATTAGTTTCAGTAACAACAGATGGCGAGCTGCAATGATAGGTCGCATAAATGGATTTATAGCCCTATATCAAAATGAAGATGAATTACCAGCTTTTTTGAGCTACCACTGCATAATTCACCAGCAAGTGTTAGCCAGCAAGAGACTAAACACAAAAGAAATAATGGACATAGCGTTTACAATTGTTAATTTAATTTGAGGAAGTTCCCTCAAATGACATCTCTTCCAACTTCAGCTCGATGAAGGCTAACCTGAATTATTACTACATACTGATATAAGATGGCTAAGCAGAGGTAAATTTCTGCAATGATTTCATGATTTATTGTCTGAAATAATAGCTTTTCTCCACAAGCAAGATAGAAAATGTGAAAATTTAAATGATGAAACTTGACCTAATGACTTAGCTTTTCTTACTGATTTTACTTCAATGTTAAGTCATTTAAATTTAGAATTACAAGATAAAAATAAAACAGTAATTGATATGATCAGTTGCATAGATGCATATAAAACAAAATTTATTTTGCTAATAGAAGATCTGCAACAAAATAATCTGAATCATTTTCCAAATATGGCACATCACCTACAAAAACATAAAAATATTAATTATAATCAACAAATACATCTCGGAAATCCAAAAAGTAATTGAAGATTTTAAGGTAAGATTCCAATATTTTGGTATATCTTTTCCGTTTAAAAAAGATTTAAGTGTGAAATGCATTAGTCAAAAAATTTCAGACATATTTCATATGAAGCAAAAGAGATTAGAAAATGAAATTATAATTTTACAAACTGATTTAATCTTACAAGCTAGAAAATTTGAAGAAGATTTTTGGAAATACGTCAAGCGAGAAAAATATCCCAGTATCACCAAATGTAGCGAATATATTTATTCATGTTTCGGATCTACATACCTGTGTGAATCGGCATTTTCATACTTAAAAGTTAACAAAGACTAAACGACGTTCTATCCTGACTGATTCCCATACTGAAAATTCTTTATTATTATCTTTGTCAGTATATATACTGTAACGGGATAGGGTAGTAAGAAAGTCATGCGGTGATGGAATATCAATATCACTCCCAAGTCAATAATATTTCAAATAAAATGCTTTAATATAAAATTTACAAGAAGTATAATAATTAATGAGATATATTTAAGGGGGGCATAAGATCAAGAGATCTCTGAGAGATCATTGAGAGATCAGCACAGCTAGATCAGAAGAGTAACTACAAGCATAATTTACCATCAACCAGCATTATCAAAAATTAAGTATAAGAAACCATTCCTCATCATGAATGATCTATCAAAATAGATCTATCAAAATACATCAATACAATAAATCAATAAAATCAACAGTCAACCTTGTGACTGGATCAGACATGTGTCTTCTGTAGCCTTTGCCAGCTTGGGCAATTATTTAAACATAACTTAAATGCATCACTTAAGTGCTCATCCATCAGAATACATAAGAATCAAACAATAATGCTGGGACATTAAAACATGCTGATCATCATCAATGCTCAGGCCACTTGTACTGGCCAACTATAAACTTAACTCCTAATAAGGCTAAACTAAAATAAAAGATAGCGCATGGGCTTTAAAGAATATAATCTTATGCACCAACCAGGATGATGATGATTGATCATCGCTGGATGCTCTAAAAGCACTAAATACACATCCCCATTTATATATTTATCCCATGCACAAATCTAGCTCAGAGAACACAAGCTCTATTACTGTATGTGACCAAGAGATGATGCAATACAGTTTTAACAATACAAGTTTATTATTAACAAAAAAACAAATGATATTTAAGGTCTGATTTGAATCATATACAATATAAAAAAAATTATCATATTTGTGACTGACAAAATTATTATACAAAATTCAAATTATTACATAGATTTACGTAATTCCTATTCAAAATTCCAATTGTTACATTGATTTACAAAATTACAATTTACAATTCAAGTTACTACTATGGTTTACATATATATGTGCACAGACACGTGAATTATAATATACAATTAATATTTAATAATAAAAAATGTTTAAAATTTGCATATATGTATTTGACAAACATTAACATATATGCATACACATAAATATGCAATACAATTGACTTATATTACAATCGTCATATAAAATAATATATAAAAAATACTATAAATGGTTAAAAATTTACATATGTGAGTGTGCGTGCATTCTCACACTGACAAAAAGTTACATATTTTAATTTGTTACAATAATAAAGCCATATTTTCCTAATTGATTTCATTTGGAAAACATACATAAATTTTACACATATACCCGTTTACAAACAAAATATAGATATAATTTAAAATTATCCATCAGTTTATAAGTTCCTTTTTTTTAAAAAAAAAAAAAAAGTATAGTCGATTTTTGACAGGTATTTGTTGATTAATTATCAACGGTTTTTAAATTTAAATTATAGAATCATCGATTCTTTATTATTATTTGCTTGTTTGCTTCACTTTTAAATGTCTCTTTTCTTTTTAATAAACGAAAGATAACATCGTTTTATAGAATCAAAAAAAAATATAAATTTTAAAATGTTTTATAATTGCTTATTCTTTAAAGTTAATAAGGAAGTATGTAGATGCACATTTCTTCATGTAGCTAACACATATCTAACAGAATCAAATAAACAATATAGTTATTGATTGGTAGTCTTCAGAGATGTTATTGAATTAAATAATATTGGTTGTTAATATTCAAAGGGCTATCTGATGTCAACAAATGAAATGTATGCCAGCGTATGATGATTATATACTATAATTAAACTGAGAATAAATTTTTGTTTGTTTATTATTATTACTGCTTTTGCTATTGCCTATTGATATATCTAAAGAATCTTTGTGCTTCATGAGCCAGAGTCATTAAAATATCTATTAGTAATGGTATGTGGCCGTGTAGATATATATAATTGAAAATCTTCACTAGTAAAACTTTAATATGATGTCTCTTGAGGAAACATTTTAGACTATAAATCTAGTAGCGCTTCTACTTTTGAATATTGACCATGCCTACAGTGGTAGGTTATCTATTACAAAATGTAATTATATAATAAAAACCTTTTTTGATACATAAGTTTATATTTAACATTATATGTTTTAACTGTTAAGATATTATTACATACAAAACAATATCTATTGTTTTATAGTAGAAAGAAAAATAACAATAAGAATAAATAAAATGTGAATAAAATTATGTTACAGCAATCCAAATTGTTAATATGTAGTAATTATTTAGTGAGTAAATGAAAAAACATTAAATTTGTAGATTGAGGATATGATTGAAAAGAATGTTCTAATAGATGGAATTGTTATGTGCCAGAAAATATTTTCTATGAGAAAGCTTTAACAAAGAATCCACTAAAAAGAGTAATACTAAGTGATTTATTGTAAATAGTGATTGGTTGTATAAGTTCAGATATCAATATAAGTTTATGAATATCAAAATTGCAGAAGTTGCATCTACTAATGATAAGACTGCTACCAAATTTCTATTTGATAGAATTATAGAAAAAAAATGCTTCCACAAATTGAGTTACTCTGGAAGAGGATGCCAAATCAAAATTATGTTCTCAAAAAGTAAAACAAACAAACAGACAAAAAAATCTGATTAATTTTGATACTATGTAGTAATATTGCAGAATAAATGTCCCTAGTTTTCAAGAGCAAGAATAAAATCATTTACCTATATTCAGGTAATACCATAAAAACCTAAGTCATAGCTATTTTATTTATGGATTGGTTCCGATTATTTTATCCTTAAATTAAAAATATCTGAAGCAGAAAGAATTTGAACTCAAAATCCTTTTAAAGCTAGACAATGTACTTTTAGTCATTCTGAATATGTTTTCTTGGGAGATGAAATTCCAAAGTTGTATTTTTATTGCCAAATACTATCTCATTGCTACAATTTCTTGCCACATATACTAACCAGTCTAATATTCAATCAAATATGAAAAACCCTCTGATGTCAAGCCTAGGGTTCAATTAATGAATTGCTAAAAATGATTCATTATTGCAGATAGAGAATTATTTATAAAATCAATATTTAATGAATTTAACAAGGAACTTAGTTAATGTTGGAAAGCTAAGGAGGAAGATTGATGAAGAAGTTTAAAAAAATCAGGCAATATATGAACTTAAAAGAGATGGCTTTATTATCATGATGGATGAAAATGTTATAGAACATGCTAAAAACTACAAAGAAGTTCTGTCAGATAAAGATTTACATATCTTTATTGAATCATCAGCAGAAGGATGATGGAAAGAATAAAGAACTAATAATGTAGACATTAGAAAAATTTGAAAAGTCTTTCAGATTGCACATAATCTAAAAAATAAACTTTTGGCACAACATGGTGGGATTGAAAACAATTTCCTATTACAATGTCTTTTTAAAAAAAATATCAATCAGCACAATTAAAAGATTAAAAAAAATTGTCATATTTATCTGCTTAAATATTATTTCCACTTTTCCAGAGAAAGAAATCTCTTTTCATCATTTAGTAATCAAAGGTCACTTGAAGCAGTTGATCACCCTGACCTCTTATTGTTGGAAGTGAATAACTCAGCACTATACCACAGTAAGTTTGTCATTTCACTTCATCATCTAGGCATTGTACTTATCCTTGGTAATTCATTATCATTATCAATTTTCATATCACAAAAAATGAAAAAGAAAACTACAATTTTATTGATTTATTTTGAGGAGGAAAAAAATTGATTAAAGAACACATTCACTCATTGTATATAATTACTTAGGTTTGAATACAGCACAGTGCATGCATATATGAATATATTCTCTCTCAATTATAATTAGAATGATACTATTATTCTATATTGATAGATTTTTTATTTTTTTAATTTCATAGTACTGTTCTCAGTTTATAATAGTTTTAGTTTTGTAATATCATAGATTTACTTGCTTTAAATAGTTTGAAAAAAGCATTTATGTGAATTACTTCATAAAGAAATAGTCATTATTAACAAGTATTTACCTTCTTAATATTTTATATTTATCTTAAAATGTCAAATTATAAGATTTAATTTTAATTATGAACAAACAACTATCAGTCAGTACCAAATATTGATGATATTGATTGATGCAAAAAAGCTTGAACCATCAAACCTACTTTTTAATAAGATTTTATTATAGTTGTAAATGAATGACATTTAATATTTGAAAGAAAAAAAGTTAATATGTATATATGTTAAAACATCTCAACCTATATGAAGATAGATTAAATAATTTGTTATTGTTTGCTACCTTTTAAGACTGTTTATTCATGCAATTTGTTACATTTACACATTAGTTTGTTTTGAATTTGAAAATAGTGGTTTATAAAACAGTCTTGATAAGGAAATTATATTATAAAAAATATGTTTAATGAGTAGGACTGACTGTTTAAAATTATAATTAAAGTAATTACTATTATTTAATTTACCAGACCAAATTTTTGTAATCACACATTTGATAAAAACTCTTTAGATAAATACAATAATTGTTATTAGTCATCATTTATTAAACTGGAGATTACAATGTTTTTAGCTCAGATACTGAATAAAGATATGACATGTAAGAGATTGTGACCTGGGCCAAATGAAGAGTGCTTATTCAAACAGTAAAGCATCTTAGGGGTCATGCCCAGTTTTCACATTTATTTATTAATGTTTATAAATCATGTAGGGTAAAATAAAAGTTTTAACTATGTCTAAGATATTATACATGATAAAAAGAAAAAGTTGACTTAATTATACCATGTGATTATGTTTAACAATGGATACATTAATCTTTAATTAAATTTAATGTTTGTATCTGGGCTAAAAATGATATGATAATCTCTAACCTAATAAATGATTAATAATAATAATTAATAAGTTTATTTAAATAATATTTTGTCAAATGGATGACTGAAGGAAATTTATCACTTGTAAATTAAATTGTAGTAACTTGATAATGATAAAATATGGAACATTTGAGAGATTAAACCTAGGTCAATTGAAGAGTGCTGATTCAATCAGAGATATACTTTGGAGATCATTTACTTTTTTGATATCTTTATTATACATATTTAAAGTATATGTAGTAAAATACAAGTTTTAAGTACATTAAAATAATCTATCATTGTTTATTATAAACTGAGATCTAAATTCATAGGAATATAAAAGATATATTGTCATCAATGTCTTATATAAATATATGTTACTCATAATAACCTATTGAACAATAAAAAATTTAATAGTTTGATTTTATTGTAGACAATTTGGCAATGATTTTTTTCACAAACAATATATATATTATTTAGTTTATTTATTTATTTTTTGCTGGATTTGTAAAGAAAAATCTATTTTGATCTTTGCTTTACAAACCTAAAAAAAAAATTAAATGTTAATTTTTAAAATTGGATTAAGATATAAATAAATTTTAAAAAATAGCATCTTGGATTATATAAATATCTTTATATTTTTATTTTGGAAATTTTTTATAATACTGTAATTATTTTTGTTCATCATTGAATCTAATGCTAAATTTTAAATTAAATAGCAAAATTTACATTTAGCTATTTAATTTAAAATGATATAAATAAACATAATTTCATTTTATTCCCTTTGTTGTTTTTTTTTTTTTAAAAAAAGAATTTTAAATTAAACTTTTAAAAGAAAAAATAAATCTCAAGTCTTACTTATTTTTAATAGATAATTTAATTTCTTTTTTTTTCTTCTGTTTTTTAATAACTAATTTTAATTAAATTTAAAATATCATATTTTGAATGTTATATTTTATGATATACCAAAATACTTCAGTAATAATAAAATCTATTGTAAAAGAAATATATACATCCATTAGAAAAAATTAAGCAAATATTCAATACCTTTTTTAGTTAATTAATGCCTAGCTAAAATTTTAAAATTCAATCTTTATGAAAGTCAGAACTACATGGAATCAAAAAGTGATTAAAATATTCTCTTCACCTGTTTGAAATATCTTCATTATCATTTAAAGATTGTCATTTATAGATTTAATAGGATATATATAAAATGGCAGGTTTGAAGTCTTTCTTATTTAGAAATAATAGTCTTTGCAAATATTTATCGATAAAGGCAAACATATTGAAATATATTCAAATGAATTGTTAAATGTTGATTACAATTATAATCATATATATTTAATGTTATTACAGATTTTAATACAAGATATAAGAATAAAAAATTTAATAATAATATTGATCCTCCTGCTAATAAAAAAAATATGGATATCAATACCATACATTTCGAATGATCAAGTAAATTTTATGAGGAAGATTTATAAAGGTATATGTGATATTGCATTTTACATACCTAAACAAATCAATAAATAATTCTAAAGATCAAACCTCATTTATAAATAAAAATTGTATCATTTATAAATGGATATGTAGATGTGCTAGTGGATATATAGGTGAATCGAGATGTATGCTGGAAAAAAGAAGTAAAGAGCACTTGTTGTTAAAAAGAGTTCAGAAATCGAATCAAAATTGCAAAGTAGATAATAATGTTTCAGCATCCGTTTTTCATGACCATAATAATTCATGTATTTATGGTTTTTATGTTCAATTACATCAATGTTAAAATATTGCAAATTGAAAAAAAATAACAACAAAAGAAAATTAAAGGAAGTTATGCTAATATACAAATACAAACATGACCTAATTCACAGGCAGGCAGCAAATGTTAAGATCACGGAATTGTGGGAAGGTTAGCCTTTCAAAGTGTTAGTTGACAAAGACTACAAGGATAGTCGAAAGCTCTACTAAGTGGATAAAATTTAAAAAAATATATCTGATTACTGTATTATAAATGTTCAATTATATATATATCACATGTTTTAGGCCCATATGTTATTTTCAATGCATTAAAAAAAGATCTTGTCATCATAATGAAAGTTATAGTTTATGTGCATGAATATCTAAATATATACAAATACACCCATATTCATTCCCACAACCTGAATTCAAATTCTTGCTAAATGAAACAAAACTTTTTTCAAATTGCAATTCTGACTTAGAATTTTTCTTTGAAGTAGCAATCACATAGCCCAAGCAATTAAAATACAATATTGATTAATATGTAAGTATCTATTAATTATTATTATTATTATCTAGAAGATAGACTGGGATTAGGCAAATAATCGACCTTTATTACCCTATAATTGACAAACCTAGTAAGTAATGCCTTCTTCAACATTCCTCTAAGACACTGCTATGTAAGCTTTTCCCCTGAAGTGCCTATTTCAATCATTATCATTTTCAAGCATAGTCAATCCACTATAAGATCAAATTTAATTTAGTTTTTTCAACTTTTTTTGAATGATGTTTTATAAAGATGATAATTTTTTACAGTTGTATTATCTATAAATATTTTTTAGAAATATTTGAATTAAAGGCATTCTTCACATACCTGGAGTTTAAATGTAAATATAGGGGATTTGAAGTCAGACTTTCAAGCACCCTTCAACTATCCACACTATCTCATATCACTGTTACACATAACCACACACATGTAGAAAAGATAAATAGTCACCAATGTACATATTTCATGCTGAACCAGCACTCATCAGTTGGTCCAGATTATCATCTCCCACACATGTATATAATCAGTGCTCAGTTTATATTAAGATAACAAATCTTCATACTTTAATGGACAGGCTTCAATCTATTCCAAACTTCAACTCCAGGTATATGAAGAATGCTGTATTTCAAATATTTACACATTAAGCCTGCATTCTGCCCATCCCTTTTCTGTGTATTTAAATGGATAAGGTCCTATACATAAGGGGTCAAAGTGACTTGAGGTCAACATGAGTGGCAATAATATTGGCATCAGCATGGGATTTGGATTTTCCATTATCAGATTTTCAATGGTATGGATGGCTGAAGAGTTAGAGGTTGGAGTAGATTAAAGCCTGTCCATTAAAGTATGAAGATTTGCTATCTTAATGTAAACTGAGCACTAATTATATATATATGTGTGAGAGATGATAATCTGGACCAACTGATGAGTGCTGGTTCAGCATAAAATGTGTATATTGGTGATTATTTATCTTTTCTACATGTGTGTGGTCATGGTGTATCCAGTAGCTATGAGATAGTGTGGATAGTTGAAGGGTGCTTGAAAGTCTGAGTTCAAATCCCCTATATTTACAAATAGTTTTTAGGTGAGATAACAGACTTTACTAAATTTTCATTCTTATCATTAAATTAAACACTTAGATTTCATATCTAATGGGTTATTTTTAATAGAAATTAATAAATTTGATAATCACAAGATTACACGTCTGCTAGATAGAGTGCTATAACAAAGCTAAAACACTTGTCTATCAACATTTACCATTGCTTGCTATTCTCTTAACATATTTTATTTAGCATCTCAATTTTAGAATCAAATATTTCATACTTTTATCATTTAAATTTAAAAATATTTTTATTTCCACTTTGAATAAAGTGATCTTTTCAGAGAAAAAGTGTTTTAATAAAAGTACATTTCCTTTGTTCTTTTAAAGTTTCAATTCAAATTTTTTTAAACTCAAACTTTATTAATTAAATTATAATACTAAATTTGATTAAAAAAAATTTCTATAAATTATAAATTGTCATTTTTAATGAAAAAGTGTATTGACCCATTAATATATGTAAAGTGATGTAAATATATGTAATGATCAGGAGAATGGTAAGCCCTGATCAAAATTATTTCTTTTTCTTTTTGTTGTACATCTATAGACCCATAAAGCCTTTTGAAACACACACACACACAAATTAAAGTATTATTAAATCAATTTCTGAATAGCTCTAATAGGAGTACTTTTAAGTAGTGTGTATGCAAATCTATATATTAAAAATATTAAATTTTGGTGTAAACTATTACTTCATTTAATAATTATAATGTATAATAAATTTTTAATATATATGTGCTATAAAATTTATCTACACTTTTGGTTTTCATACTTTCCTAAATTATTGATTTTGTTAAATTAAAATGAAATATAGTAATATTTCAGCATTATCTCATACTTTCTTATTATGAACATCATGTGTCTTTAAAGAAGTTATATAAGTGTTGGGAATTTAAATCTATTTGATGTACATTTACAATCTAATAATAAACTTTTTTTTTTGTTAATACATAGGGATTTTCAAATATTGATCATAGCAAATAAAGTTGAAATACTATACAATAATTTAATTGAAATAAAATTGTATAATTTTTTTTGGAAGAACAATCTATTTATTAAGGAAAGAAGACTGCATAGTATTGGATTCATAATTAAATCTAACTTGGTATCTTCTATTCTTGGAATCCTTAGATGTATCCAGTGAAAAGCTAATGATATTAAAAATATTGTTTTTCAGGCAAAGATATTTATGCCAATTTTGTCAATGCTTATGCTTCAGTAATAGATTTTGAAGTTCAGATTAAAGAAAGCTTTTATTCAAAATAGTATAGATTACTTTTTTTTTTGGAGGCTTTAATGCTCAAATTAGTATAAACAGTAAACTAAGATTTAAAGTTTATATAATAGGGATATTGATTTTATGGATTCAAACAATCTATTGTTATTGAATTTTTATATAACATAAATGGACTGGCTACTATGAACATTTTATTCAGACAAAAATTGCATTCACATTTAAAACAATGGCTTGTTGTGGAATATGAATATTACGAATCAGAATGTTGAAAAAAATTAATATTGTGTTGGCACTTTTAGATGCAGGTTGTTGTAGAAATTTATTCATATATATTGATAGAAATTTGATGTTTGTTTTTTAGAAACAACTGCTACTCTTACTAAATTTCTATAACTTTTCAACATTAAAATTACCAGTTTGGATTTTTAAGTTAATCATGTTACCAGAAACATAAAATTCTTTTAAGAAATATTCATGGAAACAAGCAAATCTGTTTTTATGATCAGTAAAATAAAAAATCATTAGTGATTCTCTTGACAATTATTTTATTAGAATTGCAATTTTTTGTTTGAAGAATAATAAAATGAATTTGGAGCTTTAAAAGCAGAAGTTATATGTGATATTGATAGTTTGAATAAGATGGAGAGAGTATTTTGATATCTTTTGAATAATGATGAAAGAAATCGGACGATGTCATTTAATGATTTATTTACCCTATCACTTTATTTACATTTAGACATAGATATTCATTTTGATAAAATTACAGCAGTTTCTTGTAATCCTAAAAATAGAAAAACAGGTTGAAATATTTGAAGAAGTTTTAAAAATATGATGATAATATATTTGCTTAAAAATTATTGGAATTTATTAAAAATATATAGATCAATGAAGTTGTGCCTACTGTTTTTAAGGATATCTTTATTGTTCCAGTTTTTAAAAATAATGGGAATAAAAAAATGCTATAAGGAATATTATTGTTATATGTTTCATAATAAGTTGTTTTTAGTTATCATTCATGAGCAGAGATATATGTTACTTTTATTAATTTGGTAAAAATATTTTATTCAACCAAGAATGTTTATGGCAATGTTTGAAAATAATTGGTTACACACTGAAATATATGAATTTTAATAAGTTATATGATTTTAATTCACAGAGAGGGGAAATGAATAAATAAAATAGATAAATAATAAATAGCTGGAATAAGATTGATTGAATTGCTGTAATAAAAAATATTTAATTAAAATGTATTGTGTAACAGTAAATTATTATCAGAAGGAAAAATAAATATCAGATAATGGTGGAAATTTAATTAGTACGAGTTAAAATGCCAGAGACAAGGTTAAACTGAAAATACATCAATTACCTGGATTTTTTCCATTGACTTAAGTATTCCGGAACTCCAAAAGGATGAAAAGCATAAAAACTGGGGGGAAAAGGAACACATTCTCTTCTTCATCATCTTTGATATTGCAACTTTTGGAAACAAGCATGAAGCAGAGGAAGAAAACAGCAGGGGATGTCTTATTCCCAGGATCTCTACTCCTAAAGATCAATAAGATGGCTAACACAGATCATTCTAATTTTATTTTAAATATCTTAAGGGCCACCAGACTTAAAGGACAGTGATGGTAGTAAAGATAAAAGTACTTCCATTGTTGTTATTATTATTATTATCATTAAATAGACTTAATAAGTGAAAAGACATCCCAATTAGCCATAGTGGGTTATATTAAATTAGAAAAACACATTTTGATATTCATGTAACTATATATTTTGTACTTATGTATTTAAACATGTGTAGATTAAATTATATAAAATTGAAGTCTGAGTCATTGCATTCTTTGTGTCCTCAAAAATTAGGATTTTGTATTAAATTGTTATTTTTTGTCTGGGAATTAGCGAGCTAAAACATAGTAAACCTTGGTACAGTTGTGAAGTTTGAATTTAGCTTAGAGAGAAAATTAGCAGTTTGAAAGTTCAAAACTAGTTTTGAAGGAATTAAAAATGTTATCATTTGGGTAAACTTGTTTTGCCGAATTTGATGTGGATAATGTCACCAAATGGATATGGTATTTAACCCAAGTCGAACATTTTTTCACACTGAACAAAATAGATATTATTCTTATAAGAAAGTTAGTGAGATAATAAGTTTTATGACCTCCTGTAACAGAAACCATACTTTATAATTGATAATTAAGATGTATATTTTAGCCTTCAACTATCCCACTATATAGTTCGCTTACATTTAAGAATTAGAAAACAGTTTAAGAGTGAAACAATAAAGGAATATAATTCAACCCTTAGGGAACTAGTGAAAGATTTTAGGTATTAGGATTTATGGACCAATTATTCTGGTGCATATCTGATGGCAAGTTTAAACAACAACTGCTAATAGAGACTGATATAACTTATGAAATTTCTGTCAAGAAAGGAATAACTTACAAGTTAATTTTAGAGCAAGCTCACACTTTTAAAACTAAATCTATGGGAGATTTTAAGATGGATAAAAAATGTTTTAACCCACACAAACAAGAATATAAAAAGAGAAATAAAGCTACATGCATCTATTGTGGAAAAAAGGTCATAGAGCAAAAGATTGTAAGTGGAAGCAGAAAACATGTTTTAAATGAGGAAATAAAGGGCATTTATTGTGTGTATGAAGGAAATTTGGAATGGAGTGAGCAAGAGAAAACAGGTGTAGAAAAGTAGGAGAGGTGAAACCCCTTCAATACTCATTTTGTAAAAGAAATGGAAGTTCGGGGACCAAAGCAATTCATCATGAAATTGAAAATTTATGGAAAAGAGATTACAATGGAGATAGATATTGGCTCAAGGATTTCTATAATGCTTGAGGTAGATTGGAGAGCACTATTAGCATCTGATGCACCAATATTCAAATAGAAAAAAATTGATATTAAGGCTCAAAATGGGAATGCACTGAAATTGCTGAGGCTAGTAAAACCATCAATTAGATACCACAAGAAAATAATTAAATCACCACTGTATGTAGTAAAAGAGAAAATTAGCCTATAATCTGAAGGAAATTGTTCCACATTGTAGGAATTAAAGTTAGTATTGTAAAGAAAAATTCCCTAGAACAAGAAATTCAAAATAAATATCTAAATTTATTCAGTGAGGAATTGGGTATAATATTAAGCCCAGTAGACATTGAGTTAGTTGAAAACACGTCTGGTTGTGTGTAAACAACGAAAAATCCCATTCACACAGAAGACAAAAGTCAAGGAGAAAATTCAGAGATTAGTCAATAAAGATATATTGAGCTCTGTAGATATATCAGGTTGTGCCACACTTAAGAGTTGTAATAACAAAATCTAATGCCCAAATTTGAGTATGTGGGGATTATAGGGCAATAAATATGGAACATATTTCAAACAAAAATTAATGCTTTATTACATGGATTAGATGGTGTAATACCCTTTCTTTGATATGTTTATAACAGCATGTTTGGAAAAGGTGCTGCATCAAAGATTAAGGTAAGTGGAAAATTGCAGAGATTCAGAGTCAATTCAAATGTTCAGAAAAGCATGTGGAACATATAGGAATTAGTATTTCTAGAACATGAACTCATGGAGGAATTAGTATTTCTAGGACATGAACTCAGACAAATGTAAGTGACCATCACCTAAGAATATAATAGCTGCATAAAATGCCGATAAACCCAGAATTGTTAAAGAGTTCCAAGCATTTTTGGGTTTGATAAACTATTTTGAACTCTTTTTACAGAATAAGGATAAAGTAGCTTAATCCTCATATGAATTATTTGGGAAAAAAAATGGCAGTGGTTAAAAAACCATGAGGAAGCTTTCATGTGAACAAAAGGCTTGCTGTCCTTATTTTGATAATAATCTTGAAATGCATTTAGTGATAGACATTTCAGAATGGGGCATGGAAAGTTTTATGACATTCATGTTACCACAGTGAACGACCCATAGCCTATATATCAAGGATTTTTACTAATGCTGAGAGAAACTATAGCCAGATTTGCAAAGAGGCCTTAGCTATTATGTTCAGCTAAACCTTTTCACATAATAACTGATCAGAAGTCATTATTGGAAATATTAATGAATGATAAGCTAGCATCTGACCATTTGAGCCTATGTATGTTGCAGTGGAGAAACATATTGTCATCATACGATTATCATATAAGAAAGGGAAATATTCCACCTGCCAATGCTTTGTCTAGAAATCCAGACGAAGATGAACCACTTAGTAATGAAATAAAAATTAATTACACAGATGTCCTACAGTCAGAAATGCTAAATAGCAATACAATTACAAAATAGACAAGGGCCAAAAAGGGTATCAGCTGCTGATTAGCTGGATTAAGAATGCTGGAAATATAAGAAACCACAGTGTCTCACATCTGCTTTTAGATAAATTGTGATAAGTTATTAATCAGAAAGGGTAATACCAACAATGGATAGAGGAAAAGTTCTAAGACTATTGCACAAAGGGCATCCAGGAGTTGTACATACCAGAGCATTTGCATGTAGCTATATTTGGTGGTCATATATTGGAAATATATTAAGAAATGCACAGCTTGTTAGTATGAAATGAGTATGAAACCTAAGGAGTATCCACTGTGGCCTAAGGCAACTAAACCATGGCAGAGACTTTACATGGATTGTGCAGGATATTGGAAAAATACTTCTCATATTTGTAAATGCATATTCTAAATGGGTGGTATTCTGCATTGTGAAAAATACATGGGCTGGGGAAACTATTCAATGTTTGAATGCAGTTTTTTCATGCTACTAATTAAAGTAATTGTTTCTGATAATGGCAACTGCTCAGGAAATAGATTTTTTCAAGTATAAAGGCATCAAACACATATGTGCTCAGAATCAAATGGCCTGGCTAAAAAAATTCATCAACAAATTAAAAAGATTCCGAGAAAGACTAATAATATAAACATGCAACAAGCTTTATATGACACTATGTTACATCAATATTTCATGCTGTCAATTATAACAGGTAAATCTCCAGGGTTGTTGATACACAGGAAATTGCCTATAAGACTATTAATGTTACTTCCAAAAATGGATGAACAGTTTCAGTATGATAATGAAGACAACATATATGAAATAGGTAATAAAGTTTGGTTATGTGATCTTATCAAAAAGAAATGAAGGTATAAACACAGGAAACTATCTAAACAAATAGTAACCATTCAAATACAGAATAAAATAATATCAGAAACATGTAAACCATGTCTGCCAAGAAGTCATAGAAGATATACAGTTTTCAGGGGCACTAGTAACAGATAGAGAAGAAATGATAGAGAAGAAATGACCAAAACTTAGGGAAAGCAAGAAATAGTTGATGTAGCATCTGATGAAGTAATTCGAGCGAATCCACAGACTCGGCTGTTGTGAAGCTGAAGCAGTAATCAAAATACAAAATGAGATACCCACAGAGCCAATGGAAGAACATAGATCACCCAGGCAGAGACCAAAAAAATTACAAGAATGTGTAAAATATAATAAGCTGTTTTCTGGAGTAAGGGAAGAATTATTGAAATATATGTACTTCAGAAAGGGAAAATAAATAAATAAATAAAATAAAATAGATAAACAATAAATAGCTGTAATAAGATTAATTTGTTATAATAAAAAAAATATTTAATTAAAATGTATTGTGTAACAATAAATTATTATCAGAATGAAAAATAAATATCAAATAATGAAGAAATTTAATTAATACAAGTTAAAATACTAATTAAATTTACAAAGACAAGATTAATACCCACCACCTGGATTTTCCCCATTGGCTTAATTATTCCAGAAAACAAAAGCATCCTTTTCAAAACAACTTTTGAAAACAAGTGTGAAGGAGTGGAGTAAACCAATGGGGGATGTTTTTTTCTCAGGATCTCTGCTCCTGAAAGTTAATAAGCTGATAAGGGTCATAACTGATTGCCTTGATCTTATTTTAAATGCTTTAACATTTGCCAGGCTTAAAGGATGGTGATAGTGATAAAGGTAAAAATACTTCTATTATTATTTTTAGTGAAGACTTAATAAGTGAAAGGACTTATTTCAATTAGCCACAGCAGATTATATTAAATTACAATAACATAGATTGATATTTATGTATCTCTATATATTGCACTTATATATTTAAACATGTATATTAAATTGTATAAAATTGAACTCTGAGTCACTGTGTTTTTTTGTATTAAATTGTTATTCTTACTCTAAGGATTAGTGAGCTAAGACAGCACACACAGAAATGCCTGTCATGCAATTATTACATGATTGTATGAAAGAAGCATTAGTACTGATGTTAGAAAATCTGAATCACTTGATTTGAAAAATGGTAGTAAACAGTGATGATGTACATTATTGTTTTAATTTTGTTGTTCACTTATGTCAGTGGCTTTTGGAATAGGTAATATGCAGCTCCATGAAATAGACTATTATCGTGATGGGGATATAGGTTTGATAATATGCAGATGATTATGCTTTTTATGTAATTGAAATGTTGATATATAGAAAATGTTCTTGATATTTTGAATGAAATGTATAATATACAAGTTTAGTAATTAATATTCGTAAAATAAATTGCTTTTATCGCCAGCAATAAAATAAAATCTTCATATGTGCAACATTCTTAGTATTTTGAATGAAATCTGTAAATACTCAAGTTTAGTATGTGTATAAAACTCATGTACTTTTATCTCTCAGTGTTGAAGAAAACATTGTCTGGAATATTTGGCATGGATCATTATGAACCTAAGAAAGTTCTTTTAATTTAAATGATTTGATAGCTTTTAGCTAAAAAGATGGATTTAAATATTATAGTGTAGGATGTTATACATTGGGTGTTATTGCTATTAATGAGTTACAAATGGATAATATATCTAGTGATATAACTACTTCAATTAAATTTCTTATTTGTAGGTTATTTTAAAAAACATTACTGTTTAGCAATGAGACATAAATGCACTGAAAATGTTCATTTAAGGATAGCCTGCAATATTTTAAATACACACTGAAAAATATGATTGATTAATAGATTCTTCAGTTTATTGGGTATAATAATATTGAATCTATTATTGTAAAGGTATATCATCTTTGGATCAGCAAATGAAACATTTAAAGAATAAATAGACTTTAAAATAATATTTTATAATAAATTTGACATAATTTTCATGGAATGGCACACCTTACTTATATCAAACAATTATTTTAAAAGATTCTAAAAAGATGCAATATTAGGTATTTTTATTGGAAAATATAATTGAGAATAGAAATGAAGAGAGCTATAATTGAGCATGCTGTTTTCATTTTTTAAGAAAAAAAAGTTTGGTACAGAAGACTTTAAAAGACAGCATCACAAAATGTCAAATAAAAAGAATAAAGTCTAGTGTGTACATATCAACATATTGTGGTTCACAGATTAGTTTGTATATATAATCATCAGCAAAACTCATGTTTAACATTTAATGAATAATATTTCTGTAGTATAATATGACTTTTTTCACATGTCTTTGGTTTTATGTTTATGATTATATCCCTCCACAAGGTGTTAAAAGTGGATAGAAAGCATTCCCTACTTTGCATGAGAACAGTGTAATGAAAATTATACTACTGAAATATTATTTCATTACTGAATAATCATTAATCTAATGAGTGACTAATAAAAATTAATAATTATGTGTAACCTTTTTTTTTTCTTATGATGTTAGTTAGATTGGCCATACTCATTTATGAATGAATAACTGCCAATGACATATTAATATTTTAAGGGGATTTTAAAGTTCACTTAATATACCATCAATTATTTAATCATTTCAGATTACACTGTTGGCTTCAGATATGTAAATTTTCCATTCTTTTATTAATATCTTAGAAGAAAGCTCACATAATAGCTTAATCCTTTGGTTTTTCATATGATTTTTATTTCAATAATTTACTTAAGATAAAATGTTACATAATGTTAATGTTTCCTAAAATTAGCCTTATTTTCTGTCATTTTTATCATGCCAACAGCAAATAAAATTTGTGAAAACCATTTTTTCATGTACTTAATTTTTTTAAATTCTAAACTTATTCCACATTATTTTTAAATATGTATATTAATGTATTAATCTAAACATAAGTTTTTATTGTTATTATCACCATTTTTATTTTTCTATAAATCGTTTATTTATATCTCACGGTAAATGCTTTTATTGAAGCAATTGCATTAACAATTTGTACAATAGGTTAGTATGCTTCTGATATATGACATTATTAGATAAAATGTATTTGTGTTTATGTGTGGGATCATTCATCATCATCAACCATTATCAATCCACTGCAGGATGAAAGTCTCTCCAAGTTTAATCCATCTTCTCCGATCTTTAGCTTCTCGTCTCCACAACACCCCTGCACATTTTCTTATTTCATCCATCCATCTCACATGTGGTCTCTTTCTGGGTCTTTTACAATCTCTTGGAATCCAGTTTAAAATTTCAATTGTCCATCTATTATCATCTCTTCTAGCAATATGTCCAGCCCAACTCCATTTCAATCTTTTAATTTTTTCACTAAGGTCAGTAACACCTGTTTGTTGTCTTACCCATACATTGCGTTTTCGATCTCTTCTTGTTACTCCCAACATACATCTCTCCATACTCCTTTGAGTGGTCTGAAGTCTCTGTATTGCTCTTGTATTAAGTGTCCAAGTCTCAGATCCATAAGTAAGAACTGGTAAAACACATTTGTTAAAAACCATCCTTTTCAAACACATAGGCATATTTCCTTTTAGTATCAAGTTATTTCTACCAAAAGCACTCCAAACAAGTTTAATTCTATGATTAATTTCCTCCATTATGTTTCCATCTGTATTAATAATCTGACCAAGGTATTTGTAATTGTTAACTTCTTCTAATTCTTCATAATCAATCTTTATTTTCATATTTTTAGCAAATCTATTAAACATTACTTTAGTCTTTTTAACATTTATCTTTAGTCCTACTTTTCTACTTTCATCTGCTAACTCCTGCAACATTTCCTGCAGCTCTAAAGCATTATTTGCAAAAACAACTACATCATCTGCGAAATCTAAATGACTTAAATACTCTCCATTTACTTTCACTCCTTTAGTTTCCCATTTTAATCCACAAAATACTTCTTGCAGCACTGCTGTAAAGAGTTTTGGAGATATGGAGTCACCTTGTCTTACACCTTTCTCAATGTTGACTTTTCCAAATGTTGCTGTTGCATTTTTATAAATATTCTTTAAAATATGACAATATCCTGGATCTATACCTTGATGATCCAATGCTTTAATCACTGAAGAAATGTGTATAGAATCAAATGCCTTTTCATAATCTACAAATCCAAAACATAATGACAATTCATATTCATTTTTCCTTTCTATGACTTCTCTCAATACCTGGATATGATCTATTGTACTAAAACCACTTTTAAATCCAGCTTGTTTTCTTGGTTGGTAGAAATCCAAAGTTCTCTGTAGACGAGTTGTAATTATCTTGGTAAAGTGCCATCATTAGATATATGAAAATACAAATATTATACTTGATGATAAAAAATGATGAGGCCATTTTTGGATTATTGATTTATTATTAAATTGTAAGATTTTATTAACAAAAATTTATAATTTTATATAAAATTATTATTTTTAGCAAGTTATTTTTGATGAGAAAACAACTATTTTAATTTCTCACATGAAAATATTTCAAATACTGTACTGTACGATAACTCAGGCTACAAAAAGTTTATTTGTACTGTATGATAACTCGGGCTACAAAAAGAAGTTTTCTATTAATTGAAATATGTTTTCATTTCTCATTGAGATTTTAGAATAATTGGGTAGGACAAATTGCTAATATCCATTTTATACATTCTTATCATTATAGTTATTATTACTATATTATTATTTACATAAGCTACTCACAAAGAAATATGGAATGAGAGGTAAATTTATTGACTTTTGTCACAGAGTTTAAGACCAAGAAAACATTATATAATTTTACTTGTCATATGTCTGATAATTTTTAATTGATACATTGGTTGGATTTTCTTGAAAGCAAGATGAATGGGTGCTTATGCTGATTCTCTTTTATATTTTCAATCATGGCAGGCAATAATAAAATTATGGATCTCATTTTCTAAAAATCATAAGATTATCAGCCAAGGCCATGTTTGACAGTTAGATGTTAAGAATATTCTAGTTATAAATCTAAACTATTATTTGATGATTACTATTAATTAATTAGTTATCAGTGAAAAAAGCTTGTACAAATTGAAAGAATAATGATAGTATTATATTGGGCATTTTTGAAAATTATGAAATTAGAACAAAAGATAGAGACTTGATTTAAAAAGTAGACTTCTGCTTTATATAATAAAGACACAAATGGCAAAAGTGCAAGTACAATTGGATTTTTTTAATAAGTAAAGGATGGAAATACAATACTATAGAGATTGATGGTATGTTAAGACAGAAAAGCAAAATTAAGTTATCTTAATAGAAGATTCCAAATAGAGATAATTTAAGTTTTTACCCCAATAAGTTCTGATTATGATGAAATAGAGAATTTTTATGTAGATATACAGAATGTTTTTAATCAGACTGTATAATATCTTAAAATTGCTATGATAGATTTTAATACTAGAATTGGAAAATGCTTGAAAAATGAAAATGCTGTGAATAAATTTGGTTATGGAAGCAGAAATGAGATACAACATTCATAAGTTTATGATTTTTTTAGAAAAAGAAAATCTAGATATTTTAAATTCTTTTTTGAGAAAAATCCAAAGTGAAAATGGATATGTGACTAACAGAAAATATGTATTTTAAGATTGTACAATGTTTATAGATTCAGTACAAGAACTGATCATTAGTGACTTTTGCTTTAACATCTATCATATATATTATGAGAGAAACTAAAACTATTGATTTCCTAATCTTCACAAATTGGAAATTACAAATCTTTTAAAAATATTTTAATAGATTTCAAAGATGATTTAAACTTGAATAAGCTCAGTAAGAAGATATCAGATATTTTACTAAAAACTGATACAGGGATAGCTGGTTCAAAAAGGCAGCAATTTTCCAATAAATTTTCAACAGAGACAAGGCAGTTATGAAAAATAAAGAGTATGAAAATATTGAAAAATTATACATTTAGAAGAAATGAATATCTGGGATTTTGTTAAATAGTATGAAAAATAATTAATGAAGACATAAGGAAATTTTACTGTGAAGTAGCAGAAACATTGTACCTGTAATTAAAATAAAAAAACATTGGTATTGTTAAAAAATAATGACATCATAAAGTTTGATAAAAATACAAAACAAAATAGGTTTTATAATTACTACATTTTTTGAAATTTTTAATATTTTTATTGAAATTATGAAACATAATTAAATATATGAAAATAGAAAATCTCCAGGAAATGATAGAATTTTTATAGATATTTTAAAAGATACAGACAAAGAAGTAAAGAAATTATTGGCAAAGTTATATATCAAATATCTAAATGAAAGAGATAATGATTAGAAGAATGTACTACAGACATTGATACCTAAAAAAGATGAAAAGAAAAATATAAATTACAGACTTGTCACTCTTTTGTGAATTCTGGCAGGATTTTTACTAAGATTATCATTACAACTCATATAAAGAGAACTTTAAACTCCAACCATCCAAAAGAACAAATTGAATTTAATTGGGTTTGCAATTATGAAAAACATTTGGTTCAATATTTTGATAGTGATTAAAGCTTTGCAACATCAAGACATAGATTCAAGATATAGTCAAATTTTGAAAAATGTTTGGTAATATGTAGCAGCAATATATGATAACTATTGATGAGAATATATGATAATGGGATTTTGTCTTCAAAACATTTTATAGTAGTTTGTAGAAAGGTTTTGTGGATTAAAATGAGAAGTAGAAGAAATAAAAATTAATGATTATTTAAGTTATTTAGATTTTACAGATAATGTGGTTATTTTCATAAATAGTGCTTTAGAACTTCAAGAAATGTTACAAGAATTGTCAGATTCAAACAAGAAATTAGGTTAAAGATAAATGCTAAAAAAACAAAAAAAAACCAAAACTCTAAAGTTCAGTAGCTTTTCAAAAAAGGGGGAAAAGATTGAAAGTAATGAATTATAAGAAATGCAAAACTATGAACTACTTTCAATAGATTATTAATACAGATGGAAACATAATAGATAGAAATAATTTAATATTAAAAGAGAATATGTCTTGATGTTTGAAAATTTGAATCTTGAATACATATAATAAAAGTAATCCAGAGATTTCAAATCATACAACAGAATATG
Organism: Epiperipatus broadwayi; assembly: GCA_028023455.1. Taxonomy (NCBI): domain Eukaryota; kingdom Metazoa; phylum Onychophora; class Udeonychophora; order Euonychophora; family Peripatidae; genus Epiperipatus; species Epiperipatus broadwayi. The sequence continues at coordinate 3,598,889 of JAQFVV010000048.1, read as the reverse complement.
GAGATATATGTTGGGAGTAAAAAATAAAATACATGATTGATAGAACAATCAAAGATCATTGACATTATTGAAAGAATTAAGAAACTGAAATGGAGCTGGGATTAACTGTAGATGGACAAGTGAAGTCTTAAATTTAATCCCAAGAGATTGTAAATGATCTAAAAAAAGACCACATATAAGATAGATAAGGAAGTTTGCTGGAGTGATGCGGAGAAGACAACATATGGATTAATTGGATTAAATTAGAATAATTTTTATTTTGCATTTGTATTGACAATGATTGACTAATATTATAAAATGATCATCCAAATAATATATATATATTGTAATGGTCTGGGAACTATGATTCAATGCTGCATAATTGACTATCAGATGTAATGGCCAGCATAATTCCACCATGTTGAAAAAGGGGAAAAGTCACATCTGACTACAATCAGACCCTGGGTCTTTGGGTAGGATGCTGATGATAACATGTTGAAATGCATAACCAATGATTGCATGTACCTGTTTATTAATTTCAGATACAATTTAGGTTAGTTCATCCACCTCTTGCCCTTTCCGGTACTGTTATGCCCTAATATTCAGACCCAGGGAGAATTTGCCTTGGACTCTCTTAATAGGTATGAACAGATACACATAGCAACTTCCGTATCTTTATATAGGTTACAACTAGCATTTTTAATATTTAATTTATTATAAAACTATTATATAAAAATGAAATAGGTATGTGTGCATATTATGATTAATAGTTGACTGTTGAATGCAATGATAACTCAATAAACCAGAGATCAGAATAATGTTACCTATTTAACATTTATTAACAATGACAAAATGAAGTATAAATAAAATATTTAAACAATAATAATAAATATATATATATATGTGTCAAATATTAGCCTCTACCATTCCATCAGTTAATAATTGTATAGTTCCAACCCCTTTACCCAATGGTAGAAATCCATCATGGCACTCATTACTTACACAAAATCATGAAAAATACAAAAATAAAATATATATTAATGATTTAAAATGATCGCAACTCTTAACTAACTAAGTTAAACATCCATTGTCTCATTCATATTAATATTTCTACTATAAACTCCTTTTATCTATCATATGTATCCTGTTGATCGATTAAGTCCCCCAACCTAAGTTTAAATACATACGATAGATAAAAGGAATTTATAGTAGATAATTAGTCATTCATACTGAAATAACATAAAACATATAATCTATCAAGTGTTGTAATTTAATCTGAGTAAAAAAGATGAAAATCTTATCTCAATATATATTTAGATAACTAGATGTCAAGGTTCTCTAGAAATTCAATGGGCTCGTCTAAATTTTATTTACAATAATAATAAAAATAACTAAGTTAACCATTCCTCCTTTCTTTTATACTAGCACTAAAAATGAAATATTTCACAGCATAAACTGTGAAGTTCATGCTTCTGAGTATGAAAATAAAACAACAAATAAAAGAAAAACCAAAATTTTTTTTTACAGTATTAATCAATTGATAAAAATTAATGGTTGAAACAAAGTTCATTGAATCACCCTGGTAATAGTTCATGATGTTTTGGCATAGAAATTTCCAATAAGCAGTTTAGCTCTCCATATCACTTTCTCTAGCAAGGATTGACCATGCAATGTTGTCTCCTGGCATCATTTAAAATATAAACACATCAATCCTTATCAGGTCCATCTCTTAATTCTCCTGTGTATGCTTCTTGGATAGTACGCATCTTCTTGGGTGTAATGATAAAGTAGAAAAAATGGAAGTTTTACACAGTCATGTTAGAAAATAGAGTGGTTAACACCAGAGCATGACTCTTTACCCCATATGCATCTCAAAATAATATTATATAACTATTTGTAATCATAAATTACATTTTTATGTTGAAGAATTTTTATATATGTTAGATAAATTATTCCATATCTTTCTTTAACTATTACTAGTATCTGTGTTCTTTTTCTGGTGAGATCTAAAAATACCAAAACTTCCACTCATGGTCAGAAAATAATCTGGTTATTATGAAAATTCATAAATTCTACTTAATTTTACTTTATATCTCTTACTGCTAAATTTGATCAAGTTTTATACTACAGTACTTGATTAAAAACTCTTGTAATTTCAAAAAACAGACTCCATTGCAGCAGCATTTGAAATTTTAATTCAATTGATGTTAGTTCATTGTAGCATACGTATTATTTTCAAGAAGAAAGATTTTAAATTGATTTTGCTTTTATACCACCCATGATTTACGTCATGCGGTACATTAAAATTTTCATTTCCTTTTAGGTTGATGTAGCTGCTTATTGTTATGTTTGTTTCATTAATAAAAAATAAAATAGTAAAGTCATAGTTTTATTCTCATACTCAGTTCCTAGCTATTTAATTTGACATCAGGTCATCATCAAGTTTCAAATTGCATCACACTTTATTGTTCAGTTTAGAATGTATAACACTATAATAATGCTTGTTTACTAGTATATGTAAATAATTATTTTCTACATGACTTTGCCATACTAAATGATTCACTATAAAAACAATCTATCATGACTTTTTTGATTAAATGCTAGTATAATAAACACATGTTTTGTACATATATATATGCTAATAATAATCAAATAATATTCCCATTATTAGTGTTTGTCAAGATGGATTTAATTTAATAAGTGGGCTAATCTTGGCTGGAATGATTGGATCGTAAGCTACCCCTTACAAACCCCTCTCTTTACAGGGTTAAAATTTTAATTTCTAATGAAAATTTTAACTTTATCATGAGTTTTCCATTTAAAATTTGTTTTTTTTTCTAAGAAGAGTGATGAAATCTATCTCTATTGTTTTGTAAACTCAACCATGCAAATTGCCCTCTATTTTTTTATCCTGTGAAATATTGTTCAAGGTGGTGTTCAAACATAGGTTGTTTTAACTAATAATGGTTTTATTTTCTGAGCACACTTATAAAATGTATCTCTGCTTCAGATGGCACATATATTTTTTTGCTTGTCAGCCTCTATCCTGCTCCTATTGAGTCTTACTGGATATCCTTTGAGGATTAACAGAAGATTAGAGCATCCATCACTTGTTGTGGATTAATTCTTTAAATTAAGTAGTCCTAAGGTATTCCAATATGTGCTCTGGCATCTATTAAGGTATACTCTCATCTTAGTTCTTAACCTTACTTTATTACATATCTACATATATATTTTTTTTACTTGATCATCATTCCATCATTTTTTTTTTTTACATATCGACTTAGATTGTCCATAATATGGTTTCATAATTCGGGCATTATATCTGCCCCTGACTTCTTCCATATCTATCCAAAATGCATTGGGATCTAACTGTTTAACTATAGTGTGAGGTCCTTCATATAGATGGTAGAACTTACTATATTTATTATCGATTTGCTTACTTATTTTTGTTCCTGTTATTAGTCTTGCTTATTAATTGAAGATATGCTTTTTGCACATTTTTCTCCCTATCAGTTTGTTTATGGTTGTTTTTATTGCACTTTATGCTGCTTGGCTAGCCTATTCCCATCTCTGGCCAAGTGGCCAATAAATTACATATTAATAGGAAGATAATGTGTACACCTATTTGTCTTTTAATATCATTTTCATTACCATCATAAGTTATTTATATACATACATATACACTTTTATCTTCTTTTTTTTTTAAAAAAAACATCACTTGAGAATTCATTAATTCATTGTGAATGGTCCATTTTTACATGTCCTAAGTTGCAACCTTTGAAATCCTTCCCTTATGTGCTTTTTCTTGTAAGCTCTGTCATTTATGTGCCTAATGAAGATGAAGGGACCTTCATAAGTGATACATAACTTATGGAACTGGAAACCTTTCTGTTTGATGGACCATAATATGGTCATCTCCATTTCTCATCCTATAACTTCCTATATTTTGATCATCTTCTCGATTATGGCAATATTTCAACTGCCATAATGCAAAACTAAGATAATTAAATGTTTTAATTCCACCTATGATCCTAAAATTGGCTCTTTTGAGGTGATAGTTTTTCTCATGAGATAGTCTTTTGAACTAACCATAATTTACTCTGAATGTTGTCATTATGTTTGTAAATGTTGTTTCTGAAGAACATTTTAGCTTCATCTTGATGGTAAACACAAATGTGCCACAATGATTTTAAATGTGTGTGTAAATTGTTTACCATCACTCATCCTTTCATGTACTCTGACATGATATCTCCACAGTATGGGATTTTCTCGACTCTCAGGGCTTTTTCATTTGACTCATGGTTAACCATGGAGTCTCGTGAGCTTAGTCTCACTTGGTATATGAGAGCATTATTTAGCTGTTCTTCCTTGAACTTCTTCAGATTTATAATATAGATCACATTCTGCGTTATCTAGAGGTAGATTGGTTGAGTGGTCTGAGCTTTCTAATTGATTTGGTTACTCGAGTTTATTTTCTCATGATACTTTGTTTTTTTGTTTTGAATGCTCTGTGCCTCACTCACATCACCTCTTTCTAAGATTTACTGATCAGGTTCAGATGATTCTCTATGACATTACTCTGTTGTGTGACAACATGGTGGTTGTGTCAGCTTTCTTCGGTGATAATCATTGGTGCTAATATTAGTTCACTCTGGATGCTATTACTACATTCAATATCCAGTTGACTGGTGATGGTACACTTGATCTCTTCTAGTCCCTATTGCCATCTTATGTCCTTTGCACTCATCTTCTTTCTCATTGCATTCACAGTTTGTTTCAATTCTGTATTATCTCTGTGTATTATTTAAATTAATGGACATTCACTCTATCTCTGCAGACAGTTTGATTTCAACATCTTTCATTTCTGTTTTCATTTGTGCTTCTATTCTATGTATGTCTCCCCTCAAACTTTCTCACAAACAACTTATACTTTCCTTCATCCCTTTGCCTATCCTAGCTTTTATGTTCGTTCGTATCTTCCTTCATGCTGTCCTTTATATCATTAATATCACTGCTCATACTATCCGCCCTACTATTAATATCATCAGTTTTAGCTTCTATACTATCTATATTCTCTTTTATATACTATCTTTGTTTCCAAATATCTATTTATTTTGGCTTCCAAATTATCCATCTTTGCTTTCACATTATTTTTTATTCTAGTTTCCATGTTATCTATATCAGTTTTGGTTGCCATGGTAGCCTTCATATCCTCTATCTTAATATTTATGTCAGTCTTCATGCTGTCTATCTTACTATTTATGTTAGCTTTTATGCTATTCATCTCTTCTTTTATACTACTTATACTACGGTTCATTTTTGTTTCCATATTATTTATCTTTTCTTTTATCCTACTTATATTACTGTCCATTTTTATTTCCATACTACCTAACTTAGCTTCCATGCTGTTCATACTTTTGTTTAACTCTACTGTTTCTTCCTTAGTCATCATGGTAACTTTTAAACTGTTCATACTTACACTCATGCCATCCATCCTACTATTCATATCAATCTTTATGCTGTTCATACTGTAGTCCATTTCCCTTTTATTTCTTCTTTCATGCTATCCATCTTTGTCTCTATGATATTCATCTTAGTGTCCACATTACCATTTATTTTAGTTTCTAAACTATCCATTTCAGTTTTCATTTCTGTTTTCATACTATTCACATCGGCCTTTATACTATCCATCTTGCTGTGCAGATCATTGTTCTTGCCATTTATATCAGTCTTGGTTGCCATTTTCGGTTCCAAGCTGTTTATGTTTTTGTCCCTCTTTGCTTCTAAGCTGCACATGCTTTCTTTCATCTCTCTCATCATTGTCTGGAACATTGGTTGCATGGTCATCATATTCTCGGTAGTCTATGCTATTTCAATCCTGGGTATTCGATTGACTTCATTGGCAGGCATCTCTTGAATTGGAGAAAGTACTTGGTTTGCAATGTGTATCCATAGAGCATGATAGCTTCTTTGGAATTTACTTATGGCAATGGGATTTGAGTACCTGGATTAGTTTTATTTGTACTTGGTACGATCTTTCTCAAACCAAAATTAAAAGGGCACTTTTTCTTTTCAACTTTGCAGACCTGAGATATCCAACCAGTAGGAAATTCAAGGTCAAATGACATTGCAGCAGTAAAAGAATGTTTAGTGCCTTGAATGGATTCAAAAATAAAAACAGGCAAATATTGAAAAATAATGGCTAGTCGCATTGCAAATGAGTAATGAACAATAATTTCACCATCTTTCCCACATGTAAAAGACCAATCTCTGATAGCAAAACATGTTGAATCAGATGAAGATAGAATAGATTGACTAGGAGTACCAGGTAAATATTCCAAACCATCTTCAGTGCCACCAGAAGAATACATAGTAGTAAGTTTTTCATCTAAAATAAATTGAAAATAGCTGAAACCATGCTTGGGTAAGTCCAAAGCTATAGTATTACTCCAAATATACAGATAATTTCAGTAACAAACAATACACCAGTTACACTAATAGTAAGGTTTACCAGGTAAAAATTTTTTTCCATCTATCAGTATACTCTCTTCACCTTTCCTTTTATTTTTGACTCTTTCTTCCATAGTTGACAACCTGACAACTCCTTTTCACTTTTAAGTATTATAAATTCAGTTTTCTGTGACTGGTTATAAAGCTTACATTTCTTAATAGATATCAAGGTATTATGCCATAAGGTTCCTTGCCACTTCTAGTTATCATTAACATTTTTGCGTAGACTAAGTATAAAAATATTTGCTTATCAGACTATAAATGAACACATGCTGTAGTGGATCACGCCATCCCTAATCATTCTGTGTTTATCTTTAACCTTTTTTTTTAAAATCTACTTTTTAGCCTTTGTCCTTTTACATGCCTAACTCTATTATTTTAATATTATTTATTTATTAATTATCTATTTATCATCGATCTCTGTTTATTGTTCAATCCGTTATATTTAAAATTTGCATTCAATACTTTGCATATGATTTTTTTTGTTGACAAATTTATTTAAAATTGGTTCATGTTTATGAAATTTATTTATTTTTTTGTTAATGGAAGTACTAGTTGTTTGATAAGTATATAAGTTCATTTGGGTTTATATGGACAAAAATATAAAATGGGATGTAAATTTACAAACAAAAAAAAAGATTTTTTTTTAAACACCAGTCCAATGGCTGGATCTCCCTTGCAACTATAGTATGCTCATGCCTAACATGCTGGGTACCAGGTGTATGGCTCCAGTACTACTATTTTATGTCCTGAAGTTGATGGCGTCAGATGTAACCCCAGATGTATATGTTCATGACCCCACGTTTGCACCAGATGTAACAGTCTGTGAACTACAATTCAATGCCTAGCTCTTTACCTATTTATTAATTTCAGATACAATTTAGGTTAGTTCATCTCTTGTCCCTTTCTGGTACCAGACCGTTAGAATATATATATATGTCAGTAAATATTTTTTCAACAGAAAGTTTGTATTTTAATGCAATCTTAAAGATTTTTTATACTTTCTAAAATGCTTGATAATTTTTTTAAACAATCATAATTATTTTTTAAATACAAATCTTACTTGAAATCATTAAGTGAATACAATATTTTAATATAATAACCCATGTATTAAGAATATATAAAATTATTATTTACAAACTTTGAAATAAAAAATATAAATAAAAATAATAATTATTGATCTTGCCAAAAAGATCCATTCTTAATTACCCATATTGAAATATCATTTCACCTTTTTGATCTTTATAAAAAAAATATTTATTAATATGGATCTGATCTTATACAATATACATTATAAAATAATAAAGTGAAGCTGTGACATATGCTATATCAATGTATGCTACTTCACTTGTACCCTATTAAAAATAATGTAATGAAACAAAAAAAAAAAGTAAAGTTCATAAATCTATTCAATTTCATGAGATTTTTATTATTTATGAAGTGGCAGCAGCCATTTTAGATGTTGGAGCATTTTCATTAAAATCCAACACATTTTAGGATTTGGATTGTTTAATAATCATGTTTTTTGGGGGGTTTGTTAATGACACATTTTTTTTTTTGCCTTTTTTTATCTTCCAAAAGTTTGATATTTCATGTAATAAAATATTTTCTCAGTATAAATCCAGAAGCTGTATAAAATTTAAGACAATTTGTTAAATACCCTCCTTAAGCAATAAATTGAAAATTATCAATTTAGTATGACAAAAGAAAAAACAACAAAAAAACTGGTAAAATATTTCTGTAATGTTTTTGTATTGCATCATAAAGCTTAAAATTTGTATGAAGAATTTGATTGAGAATCTGAAATGGGTAATTGTGAATAGAGGTGACTGCATAGATTCTGAAGTTGATATGAACTTAAAAACAAACAACTTGAGCAGTTGTGTCAGCCAATAACTAACTCTTACTATGTCAGTTCTTTAATTGTGATGAATATGGATTATTCTGATACATCACTGGCTTCACATAACTGTTCATTTTATTAAAATAAATAAAAATATTGTACAATAAATTTTTTATTTTATTTTTTTGAATGAATGAGCACACTCAGTATATATATGCTCTCTCAATTTGTTAATCATAATTTGATTTTTTAAAAATTTGCTTACATTATACACTTAAAAAGTGTGTGTGTTTATATATATACATGTGCGTATGCTGAAAAATACTGTAAAGTACAGTAAACAATATGTATAAACAATGTGAACTATTATATAATATGTGCAATATATACTGGGGGGGGGGTGTTGGAAATTCATGGCTCCATTGCACTTTATTTTTCAACCATATATTATAGTCATTATCAGTGATTTACAATCTTCTGTTTAATAAACATAAACACATTATAGAAAGATCAGCAAGTATACTTTGATATATACTATAATTATTTTGTATAAGAAGAATATAATTTTTAACAATTTGTTGTTCCTTCATATATAATTGTTTATTTTATGTTTTTTAGGTAGAAAATTATAAACTTTTGATAATGACCTTAACACATAATTGGAACCTCGAGTATATTATTTATTGTTTTGTATATTGTTTATGATTCAGTTTTTGTAAAGAAAGAAAATGAAGAATTTTTAATATATTGTACCATACTTGGTTAGATTTTAAAATGAGCATTATATTTTATTGCATACTTTAACAATAATAGACATAAACACAAATAATAAATTATGCTTTCATATATGTGTGTGACTATGTAAGTGTATATATGTTTAGATTAAGGGATACATTTTAAATCATGCATATTTTAAAATTATTATTATTATGAAAGACATATAAAGTTGTAATAATATTTTATGCTAAACAAAAAATTTAGTAAATTTTATGCATTTATTTATTTTATTATTTAATTTATAATTTTATAAGAAGAAATTGTAAAATCATTGTTTATTATTTTTATTTTAAAAATAATTCTATTTTTAAAATTGAAAGAAAATATTTTATTTAGGAATGCTGATGTGTTTGTGGAAACTTTAGTTAAGTGAAATAATGACCTGGTATATTGATAGAGGTAAATTTGAATAGGTCAATGGATATTGTAACTAAGTTGATGACATAAATATTATGTCAATGAGCAAATCATATAAAAGTCCCAGTGATATGAGTCAAAGCTCTTTTTTTTATGTTATTGTTTTTAACTGATATAATGTATTTGCAATAAGTAGAAGTTTTAAGTAATAAATACATTTTTAAATGTTGGAGTTAAATTTTGAAATGGAATGCTAAGTGGAAAATAAAGTTTACTTCAAAAGACAGTCTTGTTTGTGGATATCTATTGCAACAACTAAAAAAAAAAAGGAATTGTTTTAATGCATTCTAAGAAATTATAAAATGCTTATAACAATTTTATTGCATTGATTAATAACTAACTACGTGTGTCTATCATGTGCCAATAAATAGTTTATCAAGAGTTTTGATAAAATGAATAATGATTTGGATTTAGTAAAAGTAATGATGTGATCTATATTAAAAGAGAGAAAAAAAAGTCTTTACTATTCTGTTACTAAAATCTAAACTTGCTAAAATGTACCAAAGATTTTCTATTTTTATATATATTACTTTTTTTTATAAATCTCATATACACAATGCAATTTTTATTTAATTCCTCCTTTATTTTTCTAACAGTTTAAAGGAGGAATTATATAAAAATTGCATTAAAGTGTATATGAAGAGATTTATATATAAAAAAAGTAACACATAAATATATAAAGAAATGCAAAAAAAGTAAAGAAGATTTTCTATTTTAATGAACTTTGTGAACTTATGAAGAAATCAATTATTGGGATTATTGTAATTTTGAAATATGTTTTTTTTATGGGTCTCTTTCATGTTGAAATTTAATCAAGAAACTTTAGGATTATTGAATGGTGTGTAAAGACATTATTTATTATTTTACCATCATTTGATTAATAGATTGTATGTTTCGTTATGTGCTAACTATTTGGTTCATATTATATGTATGTGTAGCCATATGATAACATATTGTAACTGGACTGGCACTTCCAACTCTTCTATCGGTTGATTTATTTCCTGATGAGCATATTGTAGGAAGGAAAGAATGATCAGTGTTACCAAATGATAACATCCCTCTTCCACACAGCAATATTTCCTGCTCATCAGAGGATGTAGCATGAAAGAGACTGAAAGCATCTAGATATTTATCTGTTTGGTTTGCCAAATGGCACCACTAGAATTCCAGTTCACTACATCCTTACCCAGATCGAGTTATGCCAGACATAGCTCAAGAAACATGAGATTCTCGTGAGCAAGTGCAATAGAAAATGGATGACATGAAATGAGACTGACAAAATAATTATTTTATATAACAATAATTTATTTCAATAATAGTATTTGGATGCTGCTCCTCATAGTAATTCATTGCAATTCAGTTTCAGATAAATCAGTTAGTCCATTACTTTGGTAATTTTTTTGATGCCTGGTCCCATCATTGTTGATCTCACAATGTGCATTCTTGACATTCGATCATCCTGTTCTGGAAGCATTCACACAGTAGGGATTTAAACAATTCAAAACAAAACAACACTCTCCATATAGTAGTGCCATCTTGTGCTAACAAGAGCAATCAATGGATGCCAGAAGGCTTGTGCACAAGCCTTCTGGCATCCATTGATTGCTCTTGTTAGCACAAGATGGCACTACTATATGGAGAGTGTTGTTTTGTTTTGAATTGTTTAATAACAATTATTGTGCTAGTATGAGATAGTGATCATGTGATGTTTAGTGGTTTAACAGTAGGGATTTAGTTAGAAATCCATGTGTGCAACACGGATACCTCCCCTATCATTTCTCAAGTTGAATCTCTCCTTTGTGAATCTAGATTCTCTTCACATGCGCATTTATTTAACTTTGTAGACGTGGCTATTGCCAAATACTTTTAGATATGTTTAGTTTACATATGGATTCATCCTTTTATTTAATCATTTAGAAGCCAATAATTCTATTCTATTTGAATATGTTCACAGAATTAATTCCTCTGTACAGACGCAGATTTATGTCATTCATGTATATAAATCTATATTTAATAGGATATTTTTAATCCAGGTATATAAATGCAAATTCAAGTCATTCAAATACACCTGGGTCTCTTTTTACGCGGACTTATTTAACACGATTTTGAAGTTACGCGATCTATGTTTCACTGTAAGTCATAATGCGCTATTACTTTAAATAATAAATTTCGTGCACTTACGTTATATTGAAAGTACTAGCACATTATTGGAATTCGACTTTCATCTTAGTAATTTCAATATTTTCAGTACTTTATAATAGTAAGATTTTATGCAATAATGAAATTAAAATCATGATTTCCACATTTTATGTATACACACATTAAATTTTACAAGATTATAATGTAAATTTGTTCAAACATTGTGCGTGTTAATTTTGCATTTTAAATCACATTCTGTTTTTGCTTTTTAAAAAAGAACATAATCAATTATTAATCATTTAGTGACCCACAAGTTTATTTTTAAAAGGTGAGTAATAGAAGTGGGCACAATTAAATTTTACAGTTAAAAATTAAAATCTGATTTTTAATTGTAATTAACAATTTAAAAATTACTTACGGCGACTTCAAATTAATGTGATGTGAAATTTGATTTTTAAATGGAATTGAAAATTAAAAAATTAAAGACAAAAATAAGAATTTAATTTTTAGTTGTTAAGTTTCATAAACAATTAATAAAATCATTGTCCCAACGATTAATTACTAATTACGTTGTCACCAGAAAACCATTGACACAACATGAGTGTGAAGTTGGTGCTAGTTGTACTTCCTCTTGTGAAGAATTTTATTTTTTACCAGTTTGCAAATGAATGTGTTTTTCATCAAATAGCGATAATAATTAAAACATGTATAAAAAATGTAAATTACTGTACTGTAAATTATGCATAAAAATATATTATTTTGAATAAAATTAAATATTATAGTTAAAAAAAGTTTGTCTTTTATCAATTTTTTTCAAATTTTAAATTTTTTATTAATCATATTTTATTTTCTTATTTTTTTTTTGCGCAAATTTTAAAGTAATTTTACGTTGGTGCTTTGCTTTTACGCGAATTTTGAAAAATCACAGACAGCATCCCCCCTTTTTTAAAGTAAGTTACGTCTATTTTTGCACGATTTCATTTGCGCGTGTTTTCTGAGGAACCTATCTATCGCATAAAACGAGACCCAGGTGCATATAAATACATATTTAATAGAAGCATATTTTTAATTCAGGTATCGATGCAGATTCAAGTCATTCATGTATATAAATACATTTTTAACAGAAGCATATTTTTAATTCAGGTATATATAGATACAGATTTGAATTATATAAATACATATTTAATAGAAGCATATTTTTAATTCAGGTATGGATGCAGACTCAAGTCATTCACGTATATAAATACATATTTAATAGAAGCATATTTTAAATTCAGGTATATAGATGCAGATTTGGGTCATTCATGTATATAAATACATATTTAATAGAAGCATATTTTTAATTCAGGTATGGATGCAGATTCAAATCATTCACATATATAAATACATGTTTAATTCAAATATATAAACACATCTTTAATGTAGGTATATGGATGCAGATTTAAGATATATAGACACATTATATAGACACAGATTTAAGATATCCATTATATAAGTACATCTTTAACTTAGGTATATAGATGCAGATTTAAGTCATTTTCATATATAAATACATATTTAATTTCAGTACATAAACACATCTTTAATGTAGGTATATAGATGCAGATTTAAGGTATATAGACATATATTATATAGATGCAGATTTAAGGTATATAAACACATTATATAGACTCAGATTTAAAAAAATAGTAACTCTTTTTTAGTTAACATATTATTTTACCATTTTGTAAATTAATAATTTTAAAGAACTACGTTTTTCATTTTATCTTTTCAATGACAATTATGGCAATTATATTATAAAAAATTATTTCAGTACATAACATTTTATCATTTTGTAATCTTTTCAATGACAATAATGGTAATTATATTATACTATAATGGTTTCTTCATGGTGTGGGAAGAGAGATAAAAAGTTATTCTTGTTAGCTGAGCATTCTTGTGTTTTTCATCTTAGTAATCTGCCTCTTCATCTTGCAGTTTTTACAATAACTAATAGGTCTCTTCTTTGATTGATGACCTTGGTGACTCCAAACTCAGTTGGTCTGGTTTTTCTAAACTGGATTTAGCTGCATAGAAATGATTATCTCACTAGTACTTAATTTAACTTACTTCTGAATAACTGAATGATTATCTCACTAGTAATTAATTTAGCTCATTTCTGAATAACTGAATGCCTCAACAATTGTCTGATTTATTTATATTCTTTTGCTTCCCATGCTTTTTTTATCAATATTTTTTCTTATCAGCTTGTGGTTCATAAACATGTTGTCTTCCACTGCCTAGGGCAAGAAAGTAATACTATTTTGTTTATATAGTAATTCGTAAACATTCAGCTCAACAACAACAAAAAAATATTACATTGGTAACATTTGAAATCGCTGAGTTTTAATAATAAAAATTTATTAATTAAATGTGTCATTTAATTTCCAATTTTAAATATTGATTTTATAACTGTGTCAGCTTTTTAATCAAACTATTTCGAAATGCAAAGGGGGGAGGGGTAACTTTAGGATATATGAAACAACATGTAACTGTTTTATTACCCCTGCTAAATTTTGGGATGAAATCTGCCTTAAATGCTCAATTTCACTCCATAACTATAAGATTCACTACTAACAATAGTGTCTCTGCTTAGATGTTGATGAAGTAGGTAAGATGAGATAGGGAAATGTGGATACATGAACTATAGCTCCCAATGTCAGTACAGGTATATGCATAAGTGTGGACCACCAATACACTATGCACCATGTCATCGTGAGAAAATACCTCAAATTTAAGCACTATCACTCCTGTACCTAGAGAGACCATCCACTATAAGTAGTAGCCAGGGAATACTTTTGACACTGGGCCAGCCCTGCTCATTGCCATGTGAATCTTAGGGGCTTATCTATTCATGGACCCCAGGCCTATTTCTATACTGGATTACTCTTGAACTTCTATCCCTAGGTGTGGATAGTACTGAGAATATACCTCAGAGCATTGTGAATAAAATGTATCCAAGCAGCCTCACTCAATTATTCACACACCACAAACATGGAAAACAAATTCACACATCACTATATCCTACTCAAATATAGCTGCATCCTGCTTTGGGAGACCAAGGATTATGATCAGTTCTCTGATTATAATTCCTTGCATTGTAAGGTGATATACTCCTGGATTGACATATCTTTGGGCATTTATCAGTCCAGACATCATCCTTGTAGCTTGCTTCTCTACCTCCATTTCTCTGAAGTTTGTGGTTACTGTTAGACCTTTAACTATTCAGGTCTGGTACAGACTATAAATGCTGCCAGTTGAATTTCTCATTCTTTTCCATGGTGGTACTTCATTTCTTTTGTTATAATAGCATGATGGTACATTTTGGAGGGAACTTTTATATCCAAGAGCACTTATTCTCAGTACATCATCACTCCTATATGGGGCTTTATTTAGCAGCCTGGATCCTTCTTGTTTGCTGTTTGTTGCTGAGGTACTGCAATTGTCATATGCAGTCAACAGCTCAGCAATCTGCTCAATGGTCCGATGATCTGTCCCAATCAGCATCCTTTCAACATAGCTGGGGAAACTATGACATTTCTGATGATTTGAGTTCCATCAATGGATCAGCAGTCAGAGCCCTTAGCTTGGCCACTTGTTTTCTGAAGGAGTATAAGTTTCACCAGGTAGGTATTTTTCTTGTGGATCTTGTGCTTGACATCCTCCTGACAATCATCACTCCAATAACAGGTCATGAGTGCCTTTTTAAAATTGAAATTGGTGGCTGCACAAAAAGTGATTCCTACTTTGCTTGTGCTGCACCCTGCAAATGACTGCAAGCTATTGTTAGTTTTACCTCCTTAGACATTGCATTGATGCTGAAGTACCTATTTAGACTTTTCAGGTATTCAATAGGTGCTTTATTAGAGTCTCCTGCAAATGCTCATATTTTGAGGAACTGGTTTATAATCACTGGCATGTAATTGGTTACTGGGACTTCCTTGATTGATTTTGTGAAGATTTTCTTCTAAAATTTGTTTTGGGACTGTTTCTGTCTCTTCAGTTTCCTGCCCCTTATTAAGCCTATATTGCTCTGATACCATATGGCTGCATTTTATTTAGTTCCTTTACTTGGGTAATCAAGCTATCCACCTGTTCCTGCTTGAATTCCTGGATTTTTCTATCCTTATCTTCATGCCTTCACAAATCTGGGTCAGCTTAATCTCTTGTTCATTTAGAGACTAACTTCATCCACAACCTCTCTTGTAATTCTCATTGTTTGGTTAATAATCTGATTCATTATTTAAATTTGTAATTCTCATTGTTTGGTTAATAATCTGATTCATTATTTAAATTTTTTCATTTTGACTTTCAGTCACTTCTATTTGTTCTCTATTCTTTAGTTTGCTTCTATTATTTGTTTCTATCATCTCTTTGTTGGTCTCTCTTTTTATTCTCTTCTCTTTATATTTTATCTCTTTGTTGACCTCTCTTTTTACTATCTTTTTTGAACATTTCTAATAGCTGGATTAACATGGATGCATCCACTACTTTCTGTGCTCCCTCTGTTTGTTTTTGTCATCTTCTTTAGAGTCACTTCCTTCTTGTTTTTGTTCTTTATTAGGAAGGTTCTTCTCTGTTTTCATGTTCATCATTTTTCTCCTTGTTCTGGTTATCATTTTTATTTTATTCACTTGTAGTTCCTCTTGATATTGCTCTTTGATAAATTTTGTTATTGATTTATATTTCAATTTTAGTAAGCTTCTCTCTCCATCCACACCATGATTTAGCTTCAATTTCTCTATTATGCCGATTTCATTCCTTACCTATTCATTTGATTTTGCTCTCTCATTTCCCCTTATTCATTTCATTTCACATCCATACACTATATGCACTGTTTATAGCTACATAATTGTATTTT
This sequence comes from Epiperipatus broadwayi, assembly GCA_028023455.1. Taxonomy (NCBI): domain Eukaryota; kingdom Metazoa; phylum Onychophora; class Udeonychophora; order Euonychophora; family Peripatidae; genus Epiperipatus; species Epiperipatus broadwayi. The sequence goes on along the minus strand of JAQFVV010000048.1, from coordinate 3,582,321 downwards.
ACATTTGCCTTCTATATTTCATTTATTTTCTGTTTCTTTTTTCCTTCTAGCTTTTTGTGACTGAGCAGGCTAGCTAGATTGAGCCCCATATTGGGTGCTAATTATAATGGTTGAGGAGAGACTTTCCCTATCTGCCATACCAAGGTGCCACTAGGCTAACCCAGAAAATTTATATAGCATATGGATACATATTGATAAGATCCAACTTTTATTGACCATTAGCCTTTGTCACTAGCTCAAGGAATAGCTGAGTTTTATAATATAACTTATTTTTACTTATATTGAACTATATATTTTAAAAAGATAAAATAATAAGTCACTGCCAGCTCTAATAAGATGAACATTTATTATGTACATATATAAAAATCAGAATTGAGGATTACATTAACACTATTAGTTAGATTTAAATCATATTTATTTTAATATGTACAGATGGACTTTTTATATAATAATAGTTTTAAGCACAAATAGACTGCATTGAATATGCACTTAAAGACTTTGAAGTCACTTAACCTCAGGCTAAAAAGTTCACAGTTAAAACCAACACTAGCTTTCTGATACATGGATGCAACCAATGCAACATGAAGATATTAGCAAAAAACCATGCTGACAGCAATGTGCATATGTAGCATGTTATTAAAGAAGTGATCCTCATCCAGTAAAAGAATGTGATCTGTCTGGTAAAGGAATCATATATAAAATATTGAGAAATAAAAATGCTCCAAATGGAGGGAGAGTGGTTCTCGCTGACTTATACTCCCAATCCATAGAGCATAAGAAATCAAATGGTTTAGGGAATACCTCTATTATCACCAACAACATGGCTACAATTTTTGGTCCATGCATTCAGTTGGCTACTAAGTGATGTATGCTAAAGCACTTCAGATTATATTGACATAACACACCATGCATCCCTCCCACTAGCATTGATTCAATTACAAAATAAATAGTCCAAAATTAAACCCATATTATCTAATCTAAACTTAATGAATCTATGCAGCCATCTACACTTAACTTTCAATTTAATAATTTAATTAATGAAAATGGAATTGATTGAAAGCAAACATTATATATAAAAGAAATATTAATGATTAATTTGAAGTTCATTTGCTCATCAGATAAGAGCTTATTTAGAAGTTACTCCTAGTTTACTAATTGAAAGTTTGTTTAAGATATCTAAAAGTTCATATTGAATATCAAAGTTTATACTTCCCATGGTAAGTTTTTATGAATCCTCTGGATTTCAGCAGATTTATGGAAGTCCACCCTAGTTATCACATTTTGTCAATTGTTCTCCTTGAGGACTGCTGCTTACCATTAATTTAGGAACCATCATTCGGGAAGCTGCCTCAGCTGGTGCAAATAAGAAAATGAAATCTATTGCAAGACTTCTACATTGTGAGTGTTCGCAATTCAGCTGCGAAGTATTTCTAACCAGTCACCATCATTTAATCAATAGTAAATCACTAGTTAATCAATAATCAATCCTTTATTCAATTATTTTTCTTTTTATAGTATTAGGCCTCCCTTATTGCCAAATTTTCAGATTAATTGCTCCTGATGTTGCTTCGATCTTATTGGCCATGATGGTTTTTCTTTCTGGACTGTGTTTGTTGGTAACCGCATTAACTAGTCTGCTCCAAAGCAGGAAACACCATAATCTTAGATTTTATCTCTTACCTGACTTTCCATTTTTTAAGTACCCCAAGGGCTCATTTGCTTTATATTTATTACATTTTAATAAAACAACCATTTCCATTTTATTTAAGATTTAAACATACTTTTTTTTTGCATAGAAACTAATTAACATTTTAAATTATTTTTTTTTACATACTTTAAAAAAAAATACTAATCTTTTATTTTTAGATTTTTACTTTAACCTTTTTCTTGTCAAATATTCCAGTTGACCGAGTGAGGTAAAACTCTAAACTTTTGATTGGTCAATTACAGAATCAGCAGTAAAAATATCTTCCTCTTTTAATATTGTATTTATTTTAGTTTCATTTGTAAAAAAAAGTGTATTAATAATTTGTCAGATTATGAAAGTGAACAAAAGTTTTTTCAAAAATAATTATAAAAATATTCGATAATGGAAGACCTAAAAAGAATGTTTGTAGCAAATTAGAAAGTGCTGCAGACATCATTGATTTCTTTCTCAATTTATGTTTGTGTAAAAGTAAATAATTTTTTACTAAAATTTTACTATTTTTTTAAAATAATTATATTTTCAGCATTTTTATCAAAATAATTTATATGTAAAAAAAAAAAAACAAAAAAAAAATGCCTTAACTTATTGACTGCTGAAGCAGCCATATTGAATATTAAAAAAATTATGTTAATCCACAAATTTTATCATGAATTAAATTTACATTATTCAAAAATGACATAATATATATTTTTTGAAATATAAAATCCCAAAGAATGTAATTAAGTTGAAAAAATATAGTTATTGATATTTAAAGTAATAAAAAATAGAATAAAAGTTAATATTTCTAATAATCATTTTCATTGTATTTTATAAATTCAAAATTATCATGCACCCAACTTAAAACTATTGTTTTGTTAGTAAGTTAGTTGGATTCATCATAAAATTTCTAAAAATTTGGTATATAATAACACTTACCTAAGGTAATCCATCACTTGAAAACTTCATAGAATAAAGACATTAGTAATTTTCATTTTTCTCAGTAGTCCTTCAAAATGCATCTCCATACAGGGGTTTGCAATATATAAGACATCCCTAATAACATACCTTATAACAAGTAGTTAATATTGATCAATAATTACTATAATTCAAATATTATAATAAAGAACTTCAATACAGTTTATAATTTATTAAAAAGTACTACTAAAATAGTCACCATATACAAAATAATAAAATAAAAAGTGAATGAAATACTAAATTCATTATAGAGTTATTGATGTACATATGTTTGTAGTTTATATATATTGTGCTGATTACATATGATTGTAATCACACATGTATGTATTTATTATTAATAATACTATAACAAAAAAGATTAATTAAAAGGTAAAAGTGAAACAAAGAAAGTAGAAGAATTAGGTCATTGATATTTTTCAAAAATAAAAGAGAAAAAATATATATAGAACTCGTGAAAGGATTAATAATTAGTTGAAAATTAGTTAAAGAGCTGTAAAGACTTTTATTTTTTAAAAAAAGAAAAAACATAAAAGAAAGATAATAATGAATAAAGTTTGAAAGACAAAAAAGAGGGGGAAGGGGGTGTATAACAAAATACGTCTTTTTCTCTTCAAAATCACTTATTTGAAAAAAAAAGGTAAATAAAAGTTATTAGAAACGTATAGGCAAATAAAAAAGTATTAGAAAGTTATGAGATTAAAAATGTAAAGAAAAAGTAAGTTTAAATGTAAATTTTATTAAATGTGAAACTTGTACAAAATTTCATCATAGATCTATATAAGATAAAGAATAAATATGTGAAAGGACATATTTTAATTAATGGCATTCCAGTAAACAATAGCTGGGAAATCTATAAATAAGGTAGATCGAGATTATTAATCAGTTGATTTTTGGATTTTTCTGTTATCAGATTTGTCTAAAGAAGTAAATGTGAAACTAGCATTTCTGAGCAATATTAGTGGGCATATGTCTGTCAATATGCATGGCTAGTGGCCCTAAACGGATGTTTGCTTGGTCTTTACCCATCTGAATTCAAACTCACCCATGAAAGAACATCTGCTGCCTTGCCTGCTAATAGATTGTCATTATTAACCTTGCTATGCCTGAAGATTAATTGTGTTATGCCTGAAGAAAGGAATGAATGCTACTAAACAGAAAAGCAAAAAAGAAGACTAAACCACTGCAATGGACCACATCAAGAATAACCCAGCCAGCCGGAGTGTTTAGGGAAGAGTCATCTGTTTGCAAAAGAAGTGGGTGCTTCCCACAGAACAGTATAGAGTGTTGAATGTCTAATAACCTAGGTAAACATTTTTCTATCAAACATGATTTGTTTCATATCAAAAAAGAAATAGACTAGTTTAAAATTGCACAATATTTAAAAAGAAAAGGAAAAGAAAGAACTATTATTAGAGAAATATATTTTGTTAGATAAAATAACAATTACTTTCCGCTGGACTTTTGCTAATTAGCTATTCTGTAATATAATTATATTATTTCAATACTTATAGATTTGTTTATTATTTTAGATATTTTAATTTATTATGTCATTTAATTTGATAATTTTTTTTTTAATTAAACATTATTACTGCTAAAAAATAGTTGTCTTGCTTAATTCTTTTTTCACCAAGTAAACGAATAACAGTAGCAAATTAAATCTAGGTCATTAAAACTTATGTGGTTAATTTTAGATTTAAATAAATAAGGCACAAATAGCTTCACACTCTTAGATCAAAACACTTCTGCTTCACCTATTTATATATAAAAGTAGGTCGAAGTAAAGAAGGGATTCTCTCTTTTCTTCATAGCGTAAGCATGTGTTTTAAAGACCTACAGAGGTCCCTAGTGACGATTTTTTCAGACGCTCATTGCTAAGGTTTACAGCCTTGTTAAAACTATTCTAATGATAAGAAAAGTGGAATAAACAAAGAAGGAGGATGGGGGCTATATACTTATATTCTTCTGTTACCGTGATAATTTCCGGAAAAATGTTATAAATATTTTAAGCACTGAATGCCTAATAAAGCATTCCTTGTGAATACTTTTGTCCAGCAGCCAAGGGGCATCTAACGGAATAATATGTGCATATTTTTTCAGTGTTCGGTTAGGAATATAAATTTAAAAGCTAATTAGGTTTGTATTTGTTTCTTGCTTGATGTACCAGTAGAAATTAAATAATTAAATATAACGAAAACTGTTACAATATATACTGTCAAAACTGTTACTTTTATGTTAGTTTTGATAGTAATTTTTTTATCAAATATATACAAAAAAAAAACGATAATTAAAAAATTTATAATAAAATTAAAAAAACATATAATAAAGTAATAATTAAAAAATATGCAGCTTTGAAATTTATATTGCAAGTCTATAATTGGCCTAAGTTTATGTACTGTCAAATTGTTACTTATAGCATTTGCATAATGTTACTATTATTAAAATGCAGAAAAGAAATTATAGAAACATTTAAATCAGGTCACATTATATTTCCAAAATATATTCATTTTTGTCTCATATCAATTAATTCAAAGACTACGCTCACATTATAGTAAAAATGCAGACAATCACAATCTTTCTTTTTTTTTTATATGTTAGTTTTAATAGTAATGTTTTTTATATAATATATATATAACAATAATTAAAAAATATATAATTAAAAACATAAAATAAAATAATACTTAAAAAAATATAGAAAAATAAATATACTTATCAATAGGCCCTCATAACATTTTCTTCAAAATACAATGAAAAAAATACAACTTGTTCCCCTTTTACTTTTACGCTGAATTGTTCTTTAGTAACTAACAAAAAAATGAGAGAAAGACAAAATATATAAAACAATAATTAAAAAATATATAATTAAAAACATAAAATAAAATAAAACTTAAAAAATATAGAAAAATAAAAATACTTACCATAATGTTTTCTTCAAAATACAATGAAAAAAATAAAACTTGTTCCCCTTTTAATTTTATGCTGAGTCCAGTAACTAACAAAAAAAAATGAGACAAAGACAAAAAATTTCAATCTACTTGATCACAAAAATTATAAAATTTTTATTTTTTATTGTAGAAAAATAAAATTTACCTTTTTGGAATCTGCAGACAAAGCTGGAAAACAAGATCTAAAAAGCGCACCTGCGTAGATTTCCGATAATCTTAACCTCAACCTGGATGTTTATAATTTGAAATTTCTTGAGCATTTTAAGCCCTTGTAATAATGAATAAGTTAAGACATTCATTTTCATTTGAAAATCAAATAAAGAGCTTGGGGCAATGAAAATTGTTGACAAGTGTGAAAATTGTTGACAAGTGCTGATTTATTTTCAATTTACATTCATGTAAAAGTAAAGAATATTTTACTACTAAAATCTTACTATTTTTCTAAAATAATTATATTTTCAGCATATTTTATCAAAATATTTTACTACTAAAATCTTATTTTCAGCATATTTCATCAAAATAATTTATATGCAAAAAAATACTTAAAAAAACACTCTAAAACATTCATTTTCATTTTGAAAACAAAGAAGTTGGGGTGGTGAAAATTGACAGGTGCTTTTTTGTTCGAAATGAGAACCAACCAATCAGCATCTATGAAAGCCTGCCTTCCCTCATTATTGTGGCTTCTAGAGTCAATTTTATTGATTTTTTACTTATAAAATAATTCTAGAGAGGGCAGCATCTTACGGTATTTTTTAAGCTTTAAAATAAGCATAAAAACACTATGGTAATGTAAAAACTGATGGTTTTTGAGCGACTTGAAGTCTTGACTGCATCCATGTGGTTGTTTCTTGGAAGTAGTTAACTTGCTCTTAAGTAATTATTTAATAGTTTTCCATCTGTGCAGTTTATATATTGGTTTAAACAACTTTATTAATTTTTTTTAAAATTTGTATTTGATTTTACTTGTTGATATTTTATTTATTATTTGACAGTGATGTAACTGCTTAAATGTATACCTTTACAATATGTATAATAATATAAAGAAAATTTACAAACTTTAAATCAGAATTTAAATAATTGTAATAAACTTTTATTTTAATAACTGCTTTACATTCGTTTATTATATGATCTTAAATATATATAAAAAAATTGAATAAATAAATATAACAGTAAGTTGTTTATTATTTGGGATATAGAAGCATTTGTAAATAATCATTATAATAAATTAATTATTTTATTTGTAATATGAATGATTGATAATCAAACTAAAACAGATTGATATTTTTTTTATCTTTTATTTAGTATATATTATTTATTGCATATAAGATAGATAAATATTTTCTTTGTGGTGAATATTTGTACTGTCTCTGCATCATATAATAGCTGAAACAATAGGAATATAAAGCTAAACTATCTCAAACTATTGAATATATTTATTAACTAACATCTTATTATTTTATTCATCATATAAATTCATTAATTTTATAAATAAAATTACTGTTATATTTATTAAACATGATTATTTAATTTTTTATATATAATATAACAATAATAAATTTAAAGTCTTTATGCAATCATATAAATTTGAAAATTAATTAGTCAAAGTAATAATAGAATTATATATTTATTAGAATTCATCATTTAAAAAAAGGGTGAACCTGATGTTTCATAGACATTAATTGATTATTTGGATATAAGTAAATTATCTTACTATATTTACATTTTGATATTTATATTTCTTTAAATATTATTGATATTTTATCTTATTAGGATTCAATGAAATAAGTTATTGGCATTATTCAAACATAAAAGAATTAGCTGGCAAATTAGTTCTGTTATTAAATTGCTATTTAATACATATATATATATCGTTATAGATTTTGGCTCCCACATGTGTTGGTTATTACATAGTAATAAATAGATCAATTTAATAGTTTGAACTAGAATATGTAAGAGTTATATTGGAATTTGTATTAGAGAGTTGATGTTGGAGAATATTGACTCAAATATCTAGAAAAAACTGAGCTCCACTTTGGATTTGAAATCCTCAGCTAAGTATGAATTTAATTCCTACTGAATTAAATGCTCCTATTTTTTTTTTAATTTACAATATTTTATTCTCTCTTTTTTTTAATAGTTTCTGATATACAATTATATAATAAATATATGTTAAGCTGTTTGTCTAAAGCTAGATTTTGTATAATTAAAATAATTATTAAATGATAAAACCTGATCATCATCAGTAGTAGTTTTCTATTGTTTGGCATCACTGTTAATACAATTTATTCTACCATCTCAATTTTAGATTTATATTATAGACTTCAATAAGCGCTTGCATCATTAAGATAAATAAAATAAATATATTATACTTAAAAATGAAAAAATACATTAATGACATAACATACTTTGCTAGTGAATGAAAAGCCATTATTTAAAAAAATTATGCAAACAAGTTTTATATCTGTCTTTATTAAATTTTAAGAATTGATACTATTGTCTTTTTGTAACTTTCATAATATATTAAGCAAAATTATTCTTCACAATTATATCATTTATAATCATTTTAGATTAACTTTACTTAATGGCTACCAGGTGCTTCCATAAGTTACTTGTGAATACAGCAATGGTTGCTATTGTCATAATCCTAAAACCTAAATTGCTTGTATTGTTGTTTCTATCATGAATATCCTATTCATTTAATTTCTTTAGAAGTTCATTTGCCTATGCCCAATTGGAACAATTCTTCAAATGTCCATTTTTCATTTATCATTTTTGAGATTATAGCCGGTTAACTTGACAAAACTTATTAGATTTTATTAGAGAAACTTTAATGATATATTTCATAAATACAATAATTATATACATTTTCTATGTTAGTATAGTAGGGTGTGAAAATTTTTAATGATATACTCCATAAATACAATAATTACATTTCTTATATATTAATATAGTAGAGTGGTTATACAAAAGCAGCTGCTATATATACACACACAGACATACATATATGTTTTTTGATTAAAGAAGTAATATGATCATTCTGATTGAGTTTGAATTTCAAGCACATGAACTGATAAAGTATTAATATCATACTAGTGATTTGAATAATTCATATCAGAAATAAGCTCATATATTTAATTATAATAATAAAAAAGAAATCAAAGTTGAAATTCTAGCAAGTCATAAATTATGTATGTCCATAAAATGCATAATTTAACTTATAACAATTACTAATGTAACTCAGTAGTAATCTTTGTACAATTTGTAATTTTTTTTATATGATAAAAGCACATTATAATTTTTATGATATGTGGTCAGAAAAAATTTACTGTATAGATTGTAGTCATTTTCTCATCTAACCAATGTCAGATCACAAATTTGCAGTTGTTAATTTTTTTTTTATATTTATCTTATTATTATAAATTGTTTTTTTTTAATATATTGTTAACAAATTGTCTATTTATCTTACTGGATTTATGCCTAAATAGTTTGGTGCCTTTTTTTTTGTAAGCAAAGCAGCTTAAATAGTTCATTATAGGGAAATGCTAAACACAAACCCTACTCATCTTTTTGTTTTGTTTTATGCTTTAGTTAATTATTTGGAGAAAAAAAAATTAAGTTTGATTAAAAATCTTCAGCTACTTGAATTTTTATGCTCCATTTGGATTCAAAATCCATATGGTTGATGTTCTGATCACTATTGATTGTTATGAAAAAAATTATTGCATTTCATAGAGGAATTATCTTAATTGATATGATTGATTTTTAAAAGTAAAAAAACCATAATATTTTTATAATTATCTAAATTATAAAGCGGGCTATCCATGATGCTTTGAGGATGTTATTATTATATAGGTTTTTTTTTTCATTTTTTTGTATGTAATTTAATTTTTTTAGACTAAGACTCATAAAAGTGTGAAGTTATTTATAGTATATATTAAAAAATTAGGGTAATAGTATGTATACTGTACACTACCGTTTGATGGCATTGTTTTTCGCCCAGTGCACATCAATATACCGATTCACGGTTGCTGTTTGTTTTTAATTTCCAAACTTTCCTAGATTAATTTTTTAAGATTAAGAATAATTCAACAAACATTCTATATCCAACATCACCACTAGAATGTATTATGTTGCTAAAAATTTAAACAAATAATAATCAATATTTTGTTTATATATTGGTTATAATGTATTCTATGTATTTATTTTTTATATCTTTTCCAAAATCTAATTTTAAAAATTTGTTAAAAGTTTTTGTAGCAAACTTTGAGTCTTATTTAGAAATAAATTCTTTCTCTGCACTCCTATTTTATTTTCCAAGCAATCTTTATTATACTTAAGATTACAAAACAATTTTGGGTCTCCTTCCCAGTTACAGATTACAATATATTCAATTTTCAAAGTTAAATCAATTATTCCCTAAGTTTACAAAAAGGTTTACATGCAGTGACAAATCTTTACATGGAAATAATCTAGTTACATGTCTATTTGTATATTGGTCAAGATGGCCCAACCATGGTGAAGTCATCAGAAGTGCAATGATCCCCATTCTCTGCACCCCGAAATGAAAACCTACTTATTTCAGCTAGATAGGCAGACATTCAGCATTTCACCAACTGCCACAACAGGCCACAAGGTCCAGGGTCCAAGCCCACCAAACCCCAACCATCCAATCCACAGACCAGCCATGCTAGAACCATGCATGTCAAATCACAACAAGTATACAATTAAGCCAGATCACACCTGTCATTCATGTATTATCTTAGATCAAGAGTAAACAAGTTATAATAAACTCAATATAACTATAAACCAAATAAAATATCGGTTTTACATTACATTATTAGCATACAGTAAAAGCACTACTATAATTGTCTCTAAATCCAACATTGATTCACACTTAAACTGGCATTGATTCACACTTAGACTGAAACAGTCAAATGCCATATTAAATACAATGTCACAAATCATCAGTCACATCTCACCACAAATATAATTAAAATCTTACATTATATACAACTTTCGATTTTAAATCCTAAATTTTCCAGTAATAAATGGGAAAAGAACGGATAAACTATAATTATTTTTAGGATTTACAGTTAATCTTTCAAAATTATAATATATCTTTCAACTAGGTGATATAAGGTACATGTCACCGCATAACGATTCCTATTTCATATTATAACGATCCAAACGAAGTGGTAGATCGCATCGCACCGCACCGCACTACCAAAGGGCGCCATCTAGGCATTTGAGCCTAGAAAAATTTATAGAGTAGGCAGATACGCGCTGTTAGGATTCCACTTTATTTACATATTTAGATCGTTAGCCCATTGTCACTAGCTCAGTGGAATAGCAGAGATTTAATAATATCATTTACTAGTATATAAAAGAATAAAGTAAGCCACTGCCAGTAATTATCATACAAACAGATTTATTTATGCACATATATATAAGGTTTAAAATTATTTTAGTGATTTACATTTAAACATTTAACATTATTTTTAACTTTGATTTTACTTTAATTTACATTGAGTTACTATTATATTATAAATTTACATTTTTAATCAAGTTCGCACAGATGGGATTATATTAACCTGTTTAATATGTTGCTATAGATCGGTTACATAGATTTCAACGATCAAAAACATTTCAAAGTAAACATAAACGATCAAAATACAAAGTTATTGATTACTGACAATTGCAGAGGGAAATATAAGAAACCCTCTAGTATTCATCGTAAGATACCTGCATCGTCACCAATAACTTAAAAGACATCCGAATAAATACCTTTTAGATACTCACCGTCCCTTCACGACGCTCTTCCGATCTCTATATATTTTGATCAAATATGAAAACGCAAACATATTTAACCGATAGCCAATCTATGCAAGCGTCTATAAACAACTTAAATTTAATAGTTTTATAGGATCGAGCCTGAATATACTATATAGATTTGCATTCGAAAATAAAATATTCTATCCCTATTTAACCCTAGGCAACACATTTCGGAATCAACCGGCGCCAATCCATCTGATACATTCATGTATTCAATGTAGCATGATACGACAACACAATTATATTGTCAGGAATGTACATCTGAACAATATGAAGAAAGAAAAACGACATTGACACTCCACCCACAGGAATGTGACATCTGTGGGCAAGTAGATCAATAAACTAAAAACTCCATAGGAATGGGCTGCGGTCTTATGCCTACTTACAAACCCATCCATAGGCAAACAGAGGGTGTGTGGCGTATTTTATAATCCTGCCCGTAGCGGATCTCATATTACACCTACTAATTACATAAATATATCCAATCCATTGAACCAATTCAACTACGAAATGAACAACCCAAGATTACCCTCCCTTAATATATCTTTACAAATCGATACAGCCATTCACGCCCGACTTAAGTTTAACATTTTTTTTATAATTTATTTAACGGAAAACAGAAATCATAATAAAACTTAAAGAACAAAATTAAATAAATAAATAAATAAATGGAAATGATTTTACAAATTAAATACATTAAATAAAATTATAACTAATTAATAAAATAATGTTGGTCAGATAGAATAATATTAAAATCATTTTAAATATGAAAAGTTTTTAATTTACTGTTCATAAATTTTAAAGTTCTTACGGTTATTGAAATAGTTCATCCTATTATATTCCTGGCCGTTTAAACGTGAATTCCCACGTCGTCCGAAGATTAGTATCCGGTTGATTTATTTATTTATCCTTTGGAGATTTTGTTTTTCGTGTAGTTGGTCCTCATTGTATAAACGATGGCCCATTTTTTTCTCTTTCTTAGCAGAACTGAAGGGATTGAAGCTGTGCGTCTTTTTCAATCCCCCCAGCGCTAACACCTAGCTGTTACATCGTCAATAATCAATCAATTTCCAGTCACTAACTTATGCTTTCCAAAACTTGTCCTTTTTATATTTTTGTCAAAGGATTGAATTAACATTGCGTCATGGATGTAATGATCCTTTCGCTGAGGTCCGATTTCCCAAATGGATTTCTTTCATTGGCTAATCCGTTTCTATTGTTTTCTTTCTATCTGACTGAAGTTATTTCATTTAAATGCTCAAGGCTGGTTTACATTTAACTAATTAACAATCATTTCCATTTCTAATTAATTACCCTGTTTTCCAAATCAAAAATATATTTAAAGACAGATTTAGAGATATAATTTTATCTCCAAATCTTTTTAAAATTTAGTTTTAAAAATACCTTTTTCTTTAATAAAAATTTTATTTTAATAATTTTTATTATCTGTGCGACTTAATATATAAGAGTTTAAGACGATATTTTAATTTCAATTTTTAAAGAAAGTTTTTAAATGCGAACTTTTTATTTTAACTTGTTTAATAATATATATAAAAAACCAATGTAACGAACGTCTGTGCTCGTTACATATCAGTAAAGTTACTTAAAAAAAAATGATCAAAAAAAAAAAATATTTTACTTAGGGTTAGTAATTACGGTATTAACAAAATTTACAAACATTCAGTTAATAATTTTACAAAAAACTATATACAAAAAGAAAAAGAAAATGTTGACCATCGCCTACCTAAGGACCATTTACGTTAACACCCCTCCCCCCGAGAATTCTATTTTATTTTATCCATTTGATTTCTACTTACGGCATGACAAACAAATTATTTAACTTATTTAGGAAGGTTGCATTGAGATAAATATGTTCCAAGATAATGGATTTATACGTGTATATTTGCAGCACAATTATAACTACCACCAACTTATTTATGACTGATTGAAATGCATAAATAGGATTACACTGACGTAAATTCCCAACGGTACTCATCGTAAGGTACCACATTTCGATCCTAAACTTCCGTGGCTGTGCGCCTATACACGTTAACGCATAAATATATATTAACAAAAAAAAAAACATATCCAATGCAACCTTTTGATTTTCTTTTTAATTTACAAAAATTAGTTTTAAAATTATTTATACTTTCTTTTATTTAATATATATGCGCAATTTCTTGCTGGCAGTGCTTTTATAAAATTTAAAAATATCCGACTTATGTAAGCAGATAAAACATTCATTTTGATAAAATTTGCTCAGGGTATTTGTGGTTTATTAAAGATCGGAAATTTCAGCATTAATTCCCCTTCTCAGGGTCAATCTCTGAGGTAAGGCCACACTTGGGACGCCAATTATAACGATCCAAACGAAGTGGTAGATCGCATCGCACCGCACCGCACTACCAAAGGGCGCCATCTAGGCATTTGAGCCTAGAAAAATTTATAGAGTAGGCAGATACGCGCTGTTAGGATTCCACTTTATTTACATATTTAGATCGTTAGCCCATTGTCACTAGCTCAGTGGAATAGCAGAGATTTAATAATATCATTTACTAGTATATAAAAGAATAAAGTAAGCCACTGCCAGTAATTATCATACAAACAGATTTATTTATGCACATATATATAAGGTTTAAAATTATTTTAGTGATTTACATTTAAACATTTAACATTATTTTTAACTTTGATTTTACTTTAATTTACATTGAGTTACTATTATATTATAAATTTACATTTTTAATCAAGTTCGCACAGATGGGATTATATTAACCTGTTTAATATGTTGCTATAGATCGGTTACATAGATTTCAATGGTCAAAAACATTTCAAAGTAAACATAAACGATCAAAATACAAAGTTATTGATTACTGACAATTGCAGAGGGAAATATAAGAAACCCTCTAGTATTCATCGTAAGATACCTGCATCGTCACCAATAACTTAAAAGACATCCGAATAAATACCTTTTAGATACTCACCGTAAGGTATCAGTATTTGTCGAATGTCTATATATTTTGATCAAATATGAAAACGCAAACATATTTAACCGATAGCCAATCTATGCAAGCGTCTATAAACAACTTAAATTTAATAGTTTTATAGGATCGAGCCTGAATATACTATATAGATTTGCATTCGAAAATAAAATATTCTATCCCTATTTAACCCTAGGCAACACATTTCGGAATCAACCGGCGCCAATCCATCTGATACATTCATGTATTCAATGTAGCATGATACGACAACACAATTATATTGTCAGGAATGTACATCTGAACAATATGAAGAAAGAAAAACGACATTGACTCTCCACCCACAGGAATGTGACATCTGTGGGCAAGTAGATCAATAAACTAAAAACTCCATAGGAATGGGCTGCGGTCTTATGCCTACTTACAAACCCATCCATAGGCAAACAGAGGGTGTGTGGCGTATTTTATAATCCTGCCCGTAGCGGATCTCATATTACACCTACTAATTACATAAATATATCCAATCCATTGAACCAATTCAACTACGAAATGAACAACCCAAGATTACCCTCCCTTAATATATCTTTACAAATCGATACAGCCATTCACGCCCGACTTAAGTTTAACATTTTTTTTATAATTTATTTAACGGAAAACAGAAATCATAATAAAACTTAAAGAACAAAATTAAATAAATAAATAAATAAATGGAAATGATTTTACAAATTAAATACATTAAATAAAATTATAACTAATTAATAAAATAATGTTGGTCAGATAGAATAATATTAAAATCATTTTAAATATGAAAAGTTTTTAATTTACTGTTCATAAATTTTAAAGTTCTTACGGTTATTGAAATAGTTCATCCTATTATATTCCTGGCCGTTTAAACGTGAATTCCCACGTCGTCCGAAGATTAGTATCTGGTTGATTTATTTATTTATCCTTTGGAGATTTTGTTTTTCGTGTAGTTGGTCCTCATTGTATAAACGATGGCCCATTTTTTTCTCTTTCTTAGCAGAACTGAAGGGATTGAAGCTAAGCGTCTTTTTCAATCCCCCCAGCGCTAACACCTAGCTGTTACATCGTCAATAATCAATCAATTTCCAGTCACTAACTTATGCTTTCCAAAACTTGTCCTTTTTATATTTTTGTCAAAGGATTGAATTAACATTGCGTCATGGATGTAATGATCCTTTCGCTGAGGTCCGATTTCCCAAATGGATTTCTTTCATTGGCTAATCCGTTTCTATTGTTTTCTTTCTATCTGACTGAAGTTATTTCATTTAAATGCTCAAGGCTGGTTTACATTTAACTAATTAACAATCATTTCCATTTCTAATTAATTACCCTGTTTTCCAAATCAAAAATATATTTAAAGACAGATTTAGAGATATAATTTTATCTCCAAATCTTTTTAAAATTTAGTTTTAAAAATACCTTTTTCTTTAATAAAAATTTTATTTTAATAATTTTTATTATCTGTGCGACTTAATATATAAGAGTTTAAGACGATATTTTAATTTCAATTTTTAAAGAAAGTTTTTAAATGCGAACTTTTTATTTTAACTTGTTTAATAATATATATATAAAAAACCAATGTAACGAACGTCTGTGCTCGTTACAATATATAGCATACAATTTCAATATTAGAACCCATGATTCTATAAGATCATGCTTTACAATTTAAATTCATTCGGGATCATCTCAATTAAATTGACTCATTTCTCTAATTTTGTACCTCAGTTAAGATGTTTTGTTTAATAATAATTCAAATCAGTTTTCCCTCATATATTTAAAAATTATCCAATAATCCTAATACAAAAAGCCCCCCCCCCCCACACACACACACAAAAAAACAATCTTTAAATAACATTCCATAACATTTTTTTTTTATAACAAATAAATGCCCTGTTCTTCATAAGGATCTTTTCTTATTCTTCTTTTCTTCTTAGACACTTTATGCAATCTTGTCAACTTCGATCCACATTTTCTATCTAGTCCCTGAGCCAGGATATTCAATTTCTATCATTGTTAATTTCATTCCATCTTTCTGTTCATTTTTGAAATAAAGTTTTTATTTTCTACACACTGATTAAAGAACAAGATAGAAATATGAATTTAACATCATTTAGGTTTATTAAGTTTTAGGTATTTATTTAAAAGGGGGGGGGGTAAACTTATTTTTGAATTACATTTATGTTATAATTTATTTATTGCTTAATTTTTTTTTATTAAAAAAAAGTCGTGCAGTTTAATGCAATAATAGAACATGAGATTCCAGAACTAAAGCTTTCTGATTAATTGATCTGAGTAGAATAAGAATAAAAAATCCATGTAGCTAATTGAATGGAATTATTGATGTTCATTTTCTGTCATTTAATGCTTAAATATTATATGATTTCCTAGATAATTAATCATATGATTATTTTATTAATAAAAAATATTATTTAAATAAATTCTAACTTGTATCACAATAATTAAGTTTGGAAGTTATTAAATGTTCTTAATTTTATATGGTTATTAGAAGTTAAATTTTAATAACTAGATTTATAGTTTTGCAACTGTAAATTTCAAGTCAAACTATTTAACCTCTGAGTTAGTTATACAGGCAAAAAAATAACAAGAACATCTGTCATATTAGTTCTATAAGTTTGACATAATGAAACATAATGGAAATACATATCATTATAATTCTTTTTTTTTTTTAAAAAAAGAATAATTTGATAAGGAATGTTTGATAGGAAATTAACTTTGGTTTTATAAAACATTTGAGAATATCAGATCTGTATGAGTTTAAAAGTTGTATGTTTTCAGTTAGCTGAAACATCAAAGTCTAAAACTACTACATCATTAAATGTTTTGGAGGATGACTGCATTCACTAAAAATGGTATAATGAAACTATTAAAACTGAGATTTGGTAGTTAGATTTCCTGACAAGGACTAAAGATATAAATTTGATCAAACAATGCAAAATCATAGAACAGATCACTGCAAATCTTATCATAAACCTGAATACTAAACAATCAAAAATAAAAAGATATTTTTATGCCATTTTAATTCCACTGTTTTGCTATGTAGAGACTACAGTATGGAAACTTTGGTATTAATAAACAATGGATGATTGCCAACTTGTCATAATATTTTCAAATGAATGATTATTTACATTTTTTTTTGCCTAAACTCTATCAGCCATAATTCTTTGGCCCAAAATAAAATTTGATTATGATTTACTACAATTTATGAAACTATATCATGGCTTTCCTTTGGAAATTATTAATCTTAATGGATATATCACAGTTACTGATTGTTTGAATGTTTTGGGTGCCAAGTTTTATATCGTAATGCAGATGTTGTTTCTGGACTACATTATCTCATATATCTAGATGATAGTGCTCCAGTTATATAAGTCAGATATTGTTTTGAGGAACATAAGAATATTATTTGTATCTCTTGTGCCTTCTCAATATCTGATTTAAATATTGAATTTCTGTGGCCATTCTTGGAGAGTGAGTGATCACCAACATCTCAGAAAATTTGATGTTTTTTATAATGATAAATGGCTTAATATTTTTGAATATTTACATATTAAATAATTCTGTTTTATTTACTTTTATTGGTTTATAAACTTACATTATATTAAGCTATTGCAGACATTCTCATTATTTTGTTTAATTCTTTAAGCACTTACTATAATTTCATGGTTTATTTTTTATTAAGTTTTATAACTTTATCTTTCTTATTGCATTGCCAAATCCATATAATATTAATATTATTTACATTCTTTATTACTTTTGCAATGCTTCGTATAATTACAACCCATAATTGATGGTTTCAATTGGCCCAGATCTTCTTCAGACCTTCTACTTATATTTTAGGATCTTAACTGAAAATATAAGCAGAAGGTCTGAAGAAGATTTCTGGGGCAATCAAAACTGTCAATACTGGGTTATAATTATATGCAGCATTGTAAAAGTAATAAAGAATGTAAATGATATTAATATTATTTATTTTTTATTATTAATATTAATTATAAAAGAATTTTAAATCATAATTTTTTATACAATTTTTTAAATATTCTAATTTGGTAGTAAATTAAATATATTTATTTATTAATAAATAATATATTACAAAATGCTTTTCTAACAAGTTCTAAATAAAATTTATTAACATTAAGTATAACTTTTATTGAATAATATATAATTATTTTATTTTTAAATAGATGAATATGATACTTTTATCTTTTAATTTTTAAATTTGTTTGTACATGAATTTTAAACTAATGATTTGATAAAGTTTATATTTAGCAATAAATGAAAAACCTATCACTATATTTTTAGGAAAATCATAGGGTTTTTTCACTTTTCAATAAATGTAAAACATTATTATATTGTAACATTCAGTTTGTATATACATGGAATATTTATAACATTTTTGATCAGTCATTATTTAAATAAATTGTAATCATTCTTCAGATATTAGCTTTTGTCATCATAAATATAATATAGGCAAGAATTTTTATATGTATGTTAATTGACAGGTAAAGTTATTATTGAATGCTAACAAATTAATGTTGACTCCTGGTGATCACACTAATGTTTTTTTTTTCCGTGTGGTATTTTAAATTTTTTTGCATATACTATAGTAATTTGTGATTGCTGTTGTCATGACTTTTGTCAGTATTATCGTATATTGTTACTACAACGTTAATATAACTAAGGCACTATACAAAAGTAGATAAATTAGAAGGAAACAAGAAAAAATAAAAGATAAAAAAGATAAGAAAAGAAAGAAATTCTGTATAGATTTCAATATGAAGTGATGAGAATAATTACTATCAATTGTAAATATAGATTAGAAAATGTTTAAGATGCTTTGAGAAATTACTATTTTTTTCTTATAGAATTAATCATTTTTTAAATAATTTAAAGCATTAAATTACTATTTTTTTCCTTATAGAATTAGTCATTTTTCAAATAATTTAAAGCTTTTAATCTTAAATGTTATATACATAGAAATAATGTTTGAAATATTTGAAAACATTATATATATTGTACTGGTCAAAACATGTTGATCCATCTAACATGAGCTGACACTAAAAAATGTACTTCAAACCCAGCCAAGCCCGAGATTTAGGTCAGGGACCAACCTGGATTCGAACCCACCCCCAAGCCCCAGATCAAACACCTAATGAATAATATATAATGATGGCACACGAGAATTAATTTTAAAATCCAGCCCACTAGCAGAGCGGAGAAGACAATGAGACTTATTTACTACATTATGACTTAACTAAAATAGGCATACACAAGGTTGTACATGTGGACATGGAGAAAAGGGAATTCAAATGACTCAAATAAGTTTAGACAATAAAAAAAGTTTAATAACATGACAAATTATTTATATACATTTATGTGTCTGTGAATGAGCAGTCTTCCAAAAGGTAAATAATTACATATTGGAATTCATGTGAAGAGTTCTCATATTCTTTCTTATTAACTAAATAGTATATACCTGGGTCTCATTTTATGCGGTAGATAGGTTCCTCAGAAAACACACACAAAAGAAATCGCACAAAAATAAACATAACTTATCTTGAAAAATGGGGGATATGTTCCAGTAATTGTCAGAAGTCGCATAAAAGCAAAGCAACAAGGAAAAAATACTTTAAAATTCGCATTAAAAAAATAAGGAAATAAAGTATGACTAATAAAAAATTTCAAATATTTGAAAAAAATTAATACAAGACAAACTTTTTTTATTTTTTTTATTAACTACAGTATTTAATTTTACATTTTTTCATACATATTTTAATCATTACCGCTGCTTGACAATATGCATTCATTTGTGAATTAGTAAGAAATCAGATTCGTGACGAAGTCTTCAACTAGCGCCACTTTCAGTCTTAAGTTGTGTTAATGGTTTTCTGTTTCTGTATTAAAAAATGAGATCACAATCAAAACAAAAAAATTATACATTATCATTAGAAAGATGATTTTCAGTTTATAAAGTCAATAAAATCTTCGTTATTATTTATTTTAAAAATCTAAAAAAATAATTATTTCTGTTAATATCTAACAAAATACGTTTTAAAAGTTTAAAATTTTTGAATATTTATTGCGATATTTTTATACGTACGTATAAATCTATTATTATTATTTACTCATTAGTATAAGTAGGTTATTTACATAGAAGCTAAGATTCTAAATACAGCTTCAGGTCATATTCACATTAGCTGCTAATATAATGTTATATTTTTGGGAAAAAAAAGTATTTCAAGTCAAAATAAGTTATTAATAATTTAAATTTCTTGATGTGTAATAAATATAGTGAAATATGAAAGATATTAAGAAGAAACATGAATCGCATAACTTCAAAATCGCATTTAAATAATCTGCATAAAACTAGACCCAGGTATATATACATTAATGCACATCTTTGGTGGGTATAGTATTAAGATGCCAATCATTTATTTAAAAGATTACATAAGATTGCTATTAACGCTTTGGATTATGGTTCTAAACATGGTGACTAACATTATTTCAGGGAGTGTTCTGAGATTCATTACATATATAAGATAAACTATTTTCACACCGTTGAGGTTGTGAAAATAAATAAAATACATTTGAAAATTTATATTTAATTATATGACAAACTATTTATTGAAAATTCTTTTAATCAACATTTAGAAGACAGAATGCTTGATTTCCTCCAAGGTATATACTCTTAAATATAGAAATAATAAATTATGACAGTGGGATTGTATAAGACTGAAATAACATTATTAAATAATAAGCTAGTGATATTCAGAATTTACGTATATATTTGAGCAGAGTGCAATTTTAATATTATAACACTAAAAACTGGGTCATGAAGCAAAAGAAATAATAAAGAGATGGCGGTACTGACATAAAGGCAGAGAAATCAAAGATAAGGTCATCCTTCTGGACAAAAATGAAATCTAAAACCCTCTTCTAGGGCAGTGCTTAAAGAAAAGTGGATAGGCATAACGTGGCCCTGGCTTTACTGGAATCACCAATGCACAGAGGCCTTTTTATACAGAAAAGATCCTGGGAAGCTCATCTATCCACAGGATAGGACATAAGGAGAAATCTATAGGCTCGATTCTGTCACAACCCCCAGATTAGAACATATATATATATATATTTACAAAGAATGTCATAACACAATACTGATAAATGTCACTAACGACATGAAATAGGATTTACTTCTTTAAAATAAATGACCCTGTTTGAATGCCATAATTTAGACAAACAATACGCTATGCTGCTATAATATATACATATACAAGATTTTATTTAGTACCTGAAATAGTAAAATATACATTAAGATTTACCCCCTTTCTTTTATGCTATTTAAAAATGATTCAATCCCACCGTCGTGGATTTTATAAGATATTTTAAGAGTATGAAAAATAAAGTAAAAACTAGCAGTTATATATAGAAAACAAATAATAAGTCACCCTTTTAGAATCGAATAAATAACATTTTAAAATATTTTATAGCGTTAATTAGCCTAAGTGATGGATTTACCCCATGTAGAATTACCTCATTCTATTTGGAGTTGAATAAATAACAATTTTTATAATAAAAACAAACATAAAATGTTGATTCATAAAAACAATCTGTTGAGCATATTAATTAATCATACATTATATTTTAAAGAGACACTAATAATCTTAATTCATAGAGGTTTACACTTAAAAAGGGAAAAGTAAAGATTTTTTAGAAATTCAGCTCGTCAGGTTGCTTGAGATTGGCATATTAATAATAAATAAAACAGACATATAAAATCAAGTAATAAATACATATAAATAAATGACCACACCAAAGTTAAAGAAAGCTAGAGCTTATGAGAGAGAATTAGATTTATAGAAGTTATTTGAGAGTAAATTACATTTTTACATAGTAGGAAGAGATAAAATTAAACAATATGTTGGGAGAAATCTTGATAGCAGGATTTTAGATTAGTTAGACTAGATTTACTTTCAGGTGGCATTTTAAGAGTCCATATTAAAAAGTCCAGCTCGTGCATGGCAGTTCTTATGTGACAGCAAGCTTCTGATCAGCATTCCAAAGTCCTCAGGTCAGGGTTTTACTTCATTCTACAGGCAGCAGAATGGTACAGCAGTGGAAGAAAACCAAAGGTGATGAGCTTTCTACTCAATCATCATTTTTTAAATTTCAAACCAGTGTGGATTCTGTTAACTGCACAGTTCTCTCAATAATAGCTAATCTGTTGGTGTTTAAAATCCCCATTTTATTCCCCACTCAAGTATTTGTGGAATGCTTTTAATTTTTTACTTCTTGTCCAAAATCTAATCTGTGATCTAACAAAATCTTACATTTCTTTATCCATCATCCTGAAGATGCAATTGTTAGATAACATTCCAAAAATATATTCAAATCTATTTCTAGAAAATGTTTATAACAAAAGTAAAATCTATTAATCCTAGTCTCATTTTATTTTCAGCAAAACTTTAATTAAAAATACCATCCCAAGATTAAAAACAATATTATATTTCCAACCCTTTGATTATTTTTGGACAATTAATGACTGCATCTTCCATCTTGGATTTTATAAAAATATACATTTTGGTAAAAAAAAAAAAGAAAACCTTAGAAAGAAAAAGTTTTAAAAATGATGAATAATAAAATATTTATAAAACTAATATTTTGTTAGTATGTTTGCTCCTGTAATATATATAGATCTGAGTCACACCTCTGGATTTTAATATAAAAAAAAATATTAATTTTAAAAAATGTTATTGAAAAGTTAAAATTTATAATTTTTAGGTGCACATCTCAGAAATATATATATACACGATTAAAGGAGTGGGATAGGACATAAGGTTTGAACATATGTTAGGAGAAAGAACCATGAGGTTCGATCTTGGGCTGAAGATTGACTGCTTCAATATATATATATGTGGTTAGGTCCATCCCTCATGTAGCTTAAGGCTACTATATGCTTTCTTATTAAATTTTAAATTTATTTTATTTTTGGTGTGTGGTTCATATGTTGAGTGATGGGGACAAATAAAATTTCTTCATCTAAAAAATTGATTATTTTTCATTTTGTCTTGACATTCATTCTAAATTTTGCTTGTATAGTCATCTATTGAGATATTTTGCTATTATTTTTTTTTTTTATTAAATTAGTAAATTTGTATACTTTTTTATTCTGATTTTTTAATTAAAGAAAAAAATTAAAGGGGCAGTATAATTAAGCAATGGCAAAGTCAAAATATTTTAGCCTTGCCTTCATGTCTTTGATGGACTTAGTTCTTTGTAATTCATTTCAAGACCATTTGTAAGATTATTTTGATAACTATTTTGGAATAATTAAAAATTTGATTTTTTTGTGAAATTTTTAAAGTTTCATGATTATTTTTACTCAGTAAATATGTAATAATTATTAAAAATCAAAAGTATACATTGTTATTTTATAAGAATTTGTTTTATTTTTAAAAATAGAAGGTAATAACTTCTAGCAAAGGATTAACAAAGAAAACTATGACATTCTGATCACTTCATCTTATGAAAAGGATTGCTATTACATCATTGTCAGCAGTATATTAAGATAATTTGAGATATTGTAAAAAATAGAAAGTAATTTTAAAGTAGAATTTGATAGATTTATCAGAGATCACCATTTATTTGTTCACATTTTAAATATAAATTTCCACTTAAAAAAAGTTTATGAATTCATATTTTCAATATTTGTAAAGTTCTATGATTTTTTTTAGAATTTTTTCATTTGCAAATGTACATTTTTACCAAATCAAGTCCAATTTATTGTATTCTGATAAAAAAATAATGGTTTAATACTAAAAGCAAAACTTGAAAGCTTAGAAAAAGTCTCACCAGGGAGAACAATAAAATCTGTCAGAGTGCAGAAAGATTAAGATCAATTTTTATATAAATCAAATTTGCACTTAGATGCATGTTAAATCTTTAATTATGAATCATAATATGAAATTAGTTTTTTAGTATTATAAGAAATGTTCACAGCATAAAACAAACAAGCTGAAGGTTGTCTTGATTTATATATCATATATGAATTTTTTCATGCTTTATTATGTGCCAGAAATTGTTTATATAATAGTTCAATTTACATAAATGGAAGACTTATTGCATTAAAATTATCTAGTCAATTAATCTTTTAATTATTCTAAAACAATAAAACTTAATGAATATGAATTCAAATTTTATATTTGTCAATATTTTTTTTTTAAATTGATTTTTCTTACTTGTACTTTTTGTTTTTCCCTGCCAATCATACTTCATTTATCATTAGATCAAAAATTCTGAGCAATATTGAATTTGAATTTAGAAAATATATTTAATTCTATTTTAAAAGACAATATAACAATTCGTCAATTGCCAAAACTGAGAATCATTAATATAAATAAAATAACTATTGCCAAACACTCTTGGCAATAATTATTTTATTTATATTAATTAATGATTCCAATTTTAGCAATTGACGAATTGTTATATTGTATTTTATAAGTTGTATTAACAGAAGTATTACATTGATTTTTTTTTTAATTCTATTTTCTTTTTATGTTTGATTACATTCATTATCTATGATTTAAAAAAAAAACATTAGTCCAGAAGCAAGATTCAATTGATGAAAAAAAAGAAGAAAACATTTTAATCCTTTAAGTAATATCAACTTTGCGAATAAAAAATAAATGTTTCAATATAAAGAAATTTATACTAGCATTCAGTCTAAAAAATGTATTAATAAAAAAGAAAAGTTTTCTTAATTAAATCTTTGTTTCAGTTAAATTTATTAAAAGCTTATATATAAATAATAAAATTAATCTTACAAATATGAAAAATTAACTTTCCAATAAATAAATAAAAGTTATTGAAAAAAACTTTTCTGTCTGATATCACATATATTTTCAATAGTCTATTTTTCTCCTAAAAATCAAATACATGCAAACAAAAACTAAATATAAACTTCAGATATGTATTAGGAAATAAATAGCAGAACATCTTCTAACCTGCATTTATTTTCAATTATATTGCTAGCCATGAGTTGATCTTGATCTCAGCTTAAAATGCATACATATTTATCTAAATTGTTTAATGAAAATGGAGTAATATGTTTCTAATGAATATAGAATTACTATATTAGATAATATATAAGGTTTTAGAATTATTGAATTAATTTGAAAATTTGTACAATATGATAATGGTTATTTTTTTTCTATAGACCATGTGTGATTACCATTATTTCTTATTTGTGTTTTACATTTGTGTGATCTTAGGACATGCAACTGGTTCTTAAGTAATTTTCAACAATACATTTAATATGGACACTGTGCTGTCCCAAGGTCTTTATATAAGACATTTTAAAAATATTATTGAAAGCATTTATATTTATGAAAATTTGCTCCTTTATGTTTTTGCTTTAAAGATAAAACCAATATGACAAGATGATCACAAGATAATTTATCAGTTGTACAATGGTTGCTAATAATGCTTTTTTTGAAATTTATCAGAAATTAGATTACATTAGTTTTACTTGTGATTTAATGAATATGGAAAGAAGAAATATTTAATTTCATTTTAAACATTAAATTTACAATTTAGTAGTGAACTTGTATATTGTTAAAACACAATAAATAATATATGGGAAAGAGAAATATGAGAATATTTAAAAATGATCCATTAAAAAGAATCAAATATATGGAATTTTATAAAATGGTAGTATAACTAGTTAATAATAATGTAAGAAAATATAATTGTGAATTGGCAAAGAAAACTATAAAAGATAATACATTATAGTTTCAAAAGTATAATATATATTTTTATTGGAAGAAAATTTATTTTAACAATAAGATCATATTATTACTAAAATTGGAAATGATATCACAAAATGTATGAAGAAGTTGGATAAAGAATTAATAGTAATAAGGAACAATAAAATAAAATAAGTACCATAGTTACTATATCTTCTAATTTTCCAAGCATTGTAAATGAATAAGTGAGATATGCAATTAAATCTGCGAAGAAAAAAAACTCTTGGAAATGATGGAATTATTATTGATATTTTAAAAGAAACAGATAAAGAAATAGAAAAATTGTTAGCAATCTGTATACCAAATATCTAAATAATAAAAATATAATAGATGATAGAAAAAATATAATAGTATTCATCATCATCATTATCAACCATTATCAATCCACTGCAGGATGAAGGTCTTTCCAAGTTTAATCCACCTTCTCTGATCTTTAGCTTCTCTTCTCCACATCACCCCTGCACACTTTCTTATTTCATCCATCCATCTCACATGTAGTCTCTTTCTCGGTCTTTTACAATCTCTTGGAATCCAGTTTAAAATTTCAATTGTCCATCTGTTATCATCTCTTCTAGCAATATATCCAGCCCAACTCCACTTCAATGTTTTAATTTTTTCAATGAAGTCACTAACACCTGTTTGTTCTCTTACCCATACATTGCGTTTTCAATCTCTTCTTGTTATTCCCAACATACATCTCTCCATACTTCTTTGAGTGGTCTGAAGTCTCTGTATTGCTCTTCTATTAAGTGTCCAAGTCTCAGATCCATAAGTAAGAACTGGTAAAACACATTTGTTAAAAACCTTCCTTTTCAAACACATAGGCATATTTCCTTTTAGTATCAAGTTATTTCTACCAAAAGCACTCCAACCAAGTTTAATTCTATGATTAATTTCTTCCATTATGTTTCCACCTGTATTAATAATCTGACCAAGGTATTTGTAACTGTTAACTTCTTCTTATTCATCATAATCAATCTTTATTTTCATATTTTGAGCAAATCGATTAAACATTACTTTAGTCTTTTTAACATTTATCTTTAGTCCTACTTTCATCTGATAACTCCTGCAACATTTCCTGCAGCTCTGGAGCATTATTTGCAAAAACAACTACATCATCTGCGAAATCTAAATAACTTAAATAATCTCCATTTACTTTCACTCCTTTAGTTTCCCATTTTAATCCACAAAATACTTCTTGCAGCACTGCTGTAAAAAGTTTTGGAGATATGGAGTCACCTTGTCTTACACCTTTTTCAGTGTTGACTTTCCCAGTATCATTATGTAATCTAATTGTTGCTGTTGCATTTTTATAAATATTCTTTAAAATATGACAATATCCTGGATCTATACCTTGATGATTCAATGCTTTAATCACTGAAGAAATGTTTATAGAATCAAATGCCTTTTCATAATCTACAAATCCAAAGCATAATGGCAACCCATATTCATTTGTCCTTTCTATAACTTCTCTCAATACCTGGATATGATCTACTGTACTAAAACCACTTTTAAATCCAGCTTGTTCTCTTGGTTGGTGGAAATCCAATGTTCTCTGTAGACGAGTTGTAATTATCTTGGTAAAAATTTTATATAAAACTGATAAAAGGCTGATAGGTCTGTAATTTCTAATATCTTCTTTATCACCTTTTTAAAATATTAATATTGTTACTGCATTCTTTCAATCAGCCGGTACATCTTTATCATTTAGACATTCGGTATATAACTTTGCTAAAAATTTTTATATTTCTTCACCTGCTTCTTGTCTCACTTCTTCATCTAAAATTCTGGGCAATTTGGAAGATGTAATAGACATAGTAGATACTTGTTCTTTATTACTATATAATTCTTGATAAAAATCTTCTACCAATTTCATGACTTTCTTTTTAGTAATAATTTCATCTTTTTTTCTTATTGCAGATATAAATTTCCTACCAATACCAAAATATTGTTTTACATTCTTGAGACTTATTTTCTTCTACAGCTTTCCTTGCTAGTTCACAGTTATATTTTCTTATATCATTTTCAATTCTTTTCTGCATCATTTTTGTATATCTTCATATTCCTTCTTTTTTTCATAAATTCTCTAGTCTCAGTAGAAATTTTATTGGTCAATTGCTGCTTTTTTCTACCAGCTATCTTTGTTGCAGTTTTTAAAAGTGTATCAGTTATTTTCATATTAATTTCATTCAAATCGGAATCATGTTCAAAATCTACTAATACTTGAAACCGATTTGTAAGTTCTAATTTAAATTCATTAGAATGTTTCTGAAGATTAGGAATATCAACTGTAAATATTGTTTTTCTTAATAATTTTTGTCTCTCTAGTTTTACATTAACATGTATTTTACACCTTACTATTCGATGATCACTTCCTGTGTTAAATTTATTAAGAACATTACAATCTTGAAATATGTATTTCCTGTTAGTCAAAATATAATCCAATTCTGCTGTGCCTTCATTTGGATGCTTCCATGTTCATTTCCTTTTAATATTTTTCTCAAAAAAAGAATTCATAATATAAAGTTTTTCTTTTTCAGCAAACTCCACAAGTCTATGTCCTCTCTCATTTCTATTATAACCAAAATTACCTACAGCACTTTCATCTTTCATTTGTTTACCAATTCTAGCATTAAACTCTCCCATAACAATTTTAAAATGTTGTTTACTCTGATCAAAAACCTTTTGTACATCCATATAAAAATCTTCTACTACTTCATCACTATGAGAACTTGTTGGGGCATAAACCTGAAACTAATCTTGCCACTCTGTTCGACAAACCATCAATCTCCACAATATTGTTCTTCCACTTTTTATTTATAATGAATCCTACTCCATTTGTATTTTCAATATTTGTGCATTTATAATAGAGTATATGTCCACTTTTTAAATCAATTGTCTCTTCACCTTTTCTTCTAACTTCACAAAGTCCAATAATGTCCCATTTAATATAAGACAGTTCTTCTAATTCTTGCAATCTTTCTTCACTTAAAAGTGATCTGCAGTTGTAAGTATCTAAATAAAAAGTCATCATCAAATGGCAGCCTGGGTCCACAATCAGGGGATTCTTAGCACACTCTGCCTTTGGCCACCAACCGCTGCCTTGGTTGGTGACTTTACAGCCTTCTGGGAATAAGGGCCATGCTTTATTTTTATCTGTCATAATTGTATATATGTATTGGAAAAATATTTATCATTTACACTAACATTCATTATGCCTTATCAGGCACTGAGAATAAAGAGCATGGTGTTTCTTGATCTTAAACTCGGAGATAAAAAGCCAATAAACTCACCATGCTGGCTAATGCATGTTGGTGAGCAGCCCATCCATGTTCGTATACTATATGAATAATCACATAGTAATAACAGCTGCAATGACAAGAATGTATAGAGTGGACATTAGGAATTTACCCTGCTCGGTTCCTTTAAGGCCTCCAAGAGGAATCAAGCAGTCTCCCTTCAGTTAATAGCAAACTCCTTTCTGCAACCATAATAGTATTATCAATATTTAAATAAGATAAAAAAATGTTAATAATTGTAGTCTTGTTAGTCTTCTACTTCTTCTATACAAAATCTTTACAAAGGCAATTTTTAAGTAATTTATAGCAAACTTTGGATTTAAACCAACCAAAAAAACAACAACAAAAAAGCTCAATTTAAAAGTGGTTTTAGCATAATGGATCACATTCAAGTATTTAGAAGAGTTATAAGAAAGACCAATGAATAAGACTTGCCTTTACGCTTTGGATTTATAGATGATGAAAAAGTATTTATTCTATAAATATTTCCACAATGATTAAAACTTTGGATTGTCACGATATGGATCCAGAATATTGCCATATTCTGAAGAATATTTATCAAAATACATCACCCGTGATTAGATTACATAATGATAGATGATTAACATTGACAAGTATTTATGACAAGATAATTCCATATCTCCAAAACTTTTGTAGCAATTTTACAAAAAGCATTTTGTGGCTTAAAATGGTAAGCTAAGGAAATAAAGTAAATGGAGGGTATTTGAGTCATCTAAATTTTGCAGATAAAATAGCTATTTTTGCAAATAATCTTTTACAGCTTCAGGAAGTGTTGCAAGAGTTATCAAATAAAAGTAAAAAAGTAAGACTAAAGATGAATATTAAAGAGTTTAAAATAGTGTTCAATGGATTTTCTCAGAAGAAAGTAAAAATTGATAGTCATGAATTAGAAATTAATAAATACAATTATATTAATAGAAATAATTTAATATATCAAGCACAGAGTTCTTTTCAAAATAGTTCATAAATATCCAAATTAGAAATAAAACAAACTAACTCCTTTTTAAAACTTGTTTTTTTATATGACTATTACATGAAAAAAAAAAAAAAATCCAACATTTCGACTATTTTATATAGTTTTTTTCAAGGCACACTAAAATAAAATAAAAAATATATATAACAAATAACACATATTCCATAAAAATAAATAAATAAACAAAAAATTACAAAATATATTCATAACCAAAAATATACCTCTTTCCTATTACCAACAAACACAACTCAAAGAGAAACAATTTCCTTTTATTAAAAAAAAAAAAAAAATCTATATATTGAAGCAGATGATCTGATGCTCAGATCCTGCTTCACAGCCCACATCCAATCTCCTACCACCTAACCGTATTCAAACTCGTCCTTATGCACGTATACACATAACTAATAATATATTTCTTTACCCACTAGTATAAAATAATGTAAATGTATGTGTCTTAATTTAATATTTAATCTAATAATAATATTCTCATGTGTATGCGGGCGTAAATAATAAATATATATGTATATTTTAGCATAGGAGATTGTGATTGAATTAATAGTATATTATATATATAAGATATTATATATGATACTTATTATATTTTTCATATATAAGTTTGTAGCCAGAAATGATGCAATCTTGTTAGTAAGTCTCTCGAAAAACAATAACCCGGAAGACCCTTTAGATTAAAATAGAAGATTACAAATTAGTAATAATAGAAGAAACCCATTAGTGGAAATTGTCCACGCTAGCTTGTTTTAAAATCACAAGATATATTTTAAAACAATCGTTCGAGAAACTGATAACAAACTTGCATTGTTTCAAACATCTTACCAGATAAGAGTATCCGGCCAAACGATTCCAAATGAAATCTAAGTGCTTAAACCGCCTCAGGTCCAGCAGTAGTTGCCTAGTTACAAATTCAAATTAAAAGTATAAATACTGCTGGATTTGAATCCACAAGAAGGGGAGATCATTAAATAGCCATGCTGCTGAACATAATCCACGCCCGATGTAATTTTCACGCAATGTGTTGTGAGTAGTAAATTTTGCCTTGTCCCTCCGTTCTAACATGCTGATCCCATGAACGAAGCTTCCATACTCCGTGCTACTGAACTTTACATATGTCTTTCCAATGAAATGAAGTGCTATCTCAAATCATCCCGCTACCCTAGATCTAGTGACAATACCGATGGACTGATTCCTAGTGAAATGCTTTTCTCAATCATCAAGGTAAAGAACTCAGACCGCTTATAATTCCTAAAATCCTGTCTTCTATGTAATGTGTATATTTTAAACTATATCTTTTAAATGTCTTCAAATATATATATAACTCTATATAACTAATCTATGCTAAGCCTCTTATAAAATGTTTTTCTTTTATTGTATTTAAAAGCGGCGAATAATTTTTATTAACATTTTTACGTATTTATATTTTAAAGTTAATGCCAATAATATTCTAAAATCACCAGCATATAACTTATTTTGTTTTCCCTACCCATCATTTACTGGGTAAATAATTTATAATTGATAAAAACAAGTCTTATTCGGCTTGCCCAGATGCTCGCGGTTTTAGAGAAATAAATTAATTATAATTTTCATGTTTACTGTTGAAAAACAGATTTGACATCTGTTTTTCCCATTCTCCTTCCTAAATAATGCGCTATCTTTTATCTTTCAACTATATTATATATGTAAATTTCATCTTAGCTATTACGACCACCCTTTCTATTTTGCAATCAATTAATGTATTTCCTCAAGGGCATAAATCAACCAAAATTGAGGTTTAATGTGTAAAACGTAATGAATAAAATTAAGTAATATAATGTAAAGGGGGGAGGGGGACCTTAACCTTTTATTCTATGTTTATATGTATAATTATTATCTCTGTTTGCTTAAAGTGAAGCCATGTTATTACGCTGAATAGTTCATCATTCGTGGGCAATAAATACGTCCCAATAATCTTTAATTTCAGAAGTATATTTATGTTTTATTAATAAGCGTTTAGTGCATAAAGGCCATTCTATTTTATACATATGTTCGTGCTTCTTTATTACATGGAGGCAAATGCAAAGTCGTACCCCATCGTCGTCTCAATGTCCTTGAACCAGGCTGTAAAACCACCCTTGGGACATCCTTGGTTCGTGCATGCTTTATACGGGGATCGCTCTGGAAAAACCAGCCCGATACTGACATAGCCGACCACTCCTCGTCATCCATGATTCGCCTGTACCTCATTCCAGGGAATCTGGACTCTTTCTGTTCGTAAAACCGACCCTGCCAAAGTTTGCAGAGGAAATCAGTCACTTCTTAGAATTCGTAAAGCTCACTCCAGGATCCATAAAAAGGACCGATAATAAGCCACCATGCACGCACCGCTTTTCCCTTATCTTATCATTCGCCCAGAAGTATTCATAAGCCGTAATGAAATGATTTATTTAAACAAACATATGTCCCTTATTTTAATATAAGTATTAATACGATAAATTTAGTATCGTTTGTGTAAATTGTTCATTACCCATCCCGCGCATTAATTCTCTAAAATTCCCAGTTAACCGTCATATCAAATGTAATCAAATATTATCTGTGTTAAAATTATTGTTTGAAGTAATCAAATGCTCCTTTCGTTTCTGGGGGTGTGATAGCGTTCTAATAATCTATTCTAATAGCGCTAATTTACCCAAACACATACATATATTATTGGCATAGCTGCAATTATCATGTTATTGTATAAAATGATTCAAATAAATATCTATAATAATCCTGAGGCTCACGTCGGCTAAATGACCCGACATAATTATTATTAATAAATCGTAAATATATATACATCAAACTCGAATCAGTGCTTTCTTTAGTTAAGATAAATATTAAGTTATTTCTTAAGCTTAAATATGACTAGATGATCTCCGCTCTACACATAATTAACATGCTCGTTATTAAGTTATTCTATCATGAGTTAGCCTTGAGTCTTTTGTGTCTCCGATGATCGATGCCGGCGGATGAGAAGTGGATTAATCGATGTCATCGGGATTGTTGCTCATAATGTTATAGATCTGGGGAATTGGCAAATAGGGCAGAATTCATGAGTGCTCCTAACCTGTGTATCTTGCGCACAATTGGATTTGAGGTATTTTTGCCTAGATGCTAGATCTTGTTACGTGACCATACAAATCCGACCGGCACAATATATCCTTTAAAACATTTAATTAAAAACCTATTATTTTCTCTTCTGTTTATCTATTAACATCCTATTTAATTCTGGTTTTATTTAATTAATGTATACAATGCTTAGGCGATAAAAATTCTGCTGTTTACATTCACATGAATAAATTTAAGTATGGGGATTTTGATATAAAGCCTTTGGAATATATTAAGTCATATAATGAAAGGATGATAAAAGAAAGTGTATACATTAATGAAATAAAACCAGAATTAAATAGGATGTTAATAGGTAAACAGAAAAGAAAATAATAGGTTTTTAATTAAATGTTTTAAAGGATATATATAGATTTTTTTTTTTTTAATAAAAGGAAATTGTTTCTCTTTGAGTTGTGTTTGTTGGTAATAGGAAAGGGGAGTGAGATAAGGTATATTTTTGGTTATGAATATATTTTGTAATTTTTTGTTTATTTATATGGAATATGTGTTATTTGTTATATATACATTTTATTTTATTTTAGTGTGCCTTGAAAAAGACTATATAAAATAGTTGAAACGTTGGCTTTTTTTTTTTCATGTAATAGTCATATAAAAAAAACAAGTTTTAAAAAGGAGTTAGTTGGTTTTATTTCTATTAATAAAAATATAAACATAATGAATGAAATTAATCATAGAATGAAACTTGGATAGACTATTTTTGGTAGAAATAATTTAATATTAAAAAAGAAAAAAGGCTTATATGTTTCAAAAGAAGGATTTTTAATAGATGTGTTTTACTGGTTCTAACTTATGGATTTGAGGCTTGGTCACTTTAAGGTAGAGCAATATAGAGATTTCAAATCACTCAATCAATAAAATATGGAGAGATATATGCTGGGAGTAAGAAGAAAAAATCTAAATCAAAATATTTGGATGAGAGAACTAATAGATACTATTTTCATTATTGAAAAAATTTAAAAACTCAAATGGAGTAGGACTGGAAATAATAATAAATAACCATTTGTAAACAATATAACCAATTCTAATTCCAAGGGGAAAAAAAGAGAAATGAGATTGGGGGGCTGGTCCAGAAATGAGTTTTGTGATAACTATACAAACCAATCTATAAATCTTAAATGTGTTCCACATATAGAACATGCTAATTAATTTTTCTATTTACATGATATTTTACAATACTGTTTTTAAATTTCTTTAGCAGAAAATTTTTCTTTCTGAAATACCTCAATACCATGTCTAATTGTAGCTCACCAATATATTTCATTTTTTGCCATATCTTCCTAATAGAAACAATGAATATTGTACTTCTTTAGAATGTCTTTGATAGAATTCTTATAATATAGATAGGATCTACTTCTCCCACGAAAACCATGCTCAAGTTCATCATAAAATTCTTTTAGGAAATTGTGTTATTTATTGATTTTAAATGTGCAATTCAATGGAAAGGGTGATTTTACAATTGTGGACTCCACAAATTGAAGACCATATTGATTGTTTTATGAATAGAATGGTATTCTTAAATGAAACTTCTCTAATGCCTTTATATTGTACGAATAAGGTGTCCAAGTCTCACTTCCACACAATAAATTAGGTAAAATGACAGCTGTATAAACTGCTAACTTTGTAGCAGTTATTATGTTTAAAACTGTGATGAACTTGTAAAATCAACAGGAGCAGCAGCACATTGGTATTTGTGTTATATTTTAACATCTAAATCCATTTTTCTATGTATCAAAACTACCAAAGTATTTAAACTAGTTTACATTCTCAAATTGATAATCATCCAAGATAAAAATTGCTGAGGATTTTTCTTCCACCATTGGCTGATGAAAATTCATTAATTAATAAATCAAAATCTTTATATGTTGCATTCAAAACATTAAATATTTTCTGTAAATCTTTTTATGAACTAGCAAAAACAACACAATTATCAGCATATTGTAAATTCACAATCTAAGAAAATAAGTTCTTATTTTCTCTTTTAATTAATTCAAATTAAAAATGCCACCCATTAAACCTGTATCATATCTTACTCCTTGTTTCATTAGGCTGCGTGTAAACAATTCGAAAGACAATTGTCACAAAAATTGAAAACAGTATTGCAGCAAGTATAGGTTTTATTAATACCAGTTTTCATTTCAAATGCCTCAAATTTTTCCATGTTTGTACTGTACAACATAAATAAATTTTGATGGATAATCATTTCATTTTAAATAATGCCATAGATAATTTTTTTTTTATAGTAGTAACACTTCCTTTCATTCTGTCATGTAGAAGCTGTATAGCAAGAATAAATTTTGATGGAGAATCAATTAATTTTAAATAATGTTATAGAACTGTCCTGTTAATTTAATCAAATGCCTTGATCCATTCAGTAAAAGCAGTATAGAAATCATTTCTTTGATACTTTTATTTCATATATCTGGCAACAAAAATTATGCTTGGAAATAACTTATTCAAAAATCCTTGAAAGTATTTTTGCTGTAGTAGATAATAATGATACTTCATGATATTTACTATTATATTGTCTATTCCTTTTGTTTTTAAATATTGAAACAACAAAACTATCTGTAAGATTAAATGGCATAACTTCATGGATCCATATATTTCTAAATCACTAGCATATTTTAAAACTTCAAGTATTTCATCAGGACCTGCAGCCTTCCCATTTTTTAAAATCACAAAGATTTTTAGGGACATTAAGTTATGGATATCTTTGTTCAAATCTAAATGAGTAGATAAAATGATTTATATTTTAAGACATCAAATCAAATCTTGTATCATTATTCAAAACAGGGGCAAAATATTCCTTCCACCTGTTCAAAATGTTATTGCCATCATATTACCGAGTGCCGTTGTTGAATTTAATAGGATTTGATTGATACCATTTTTAGGTCTATATTTGTTTCCAATACATAAAAAAAAAAAAATCTAGAATAACCATTTCAACAAATGTTGTAGTACATCTTTTTTGCAGTTTTAATCTACTAATCAATTTTAAGCCTTATTGCCAGTAGTTGAACTTTTGCTTTCAGATCTCTAGATTTATAGATGATAATAGATGGTCAGCTGAAGTCTTATATGGGATCCCAAAACAAAAACATATAAGAGATGGATGGTTGAAATAAGGAAGTTTGTGGGTGTCATGTGAAAAGCTTTGAATCGGAGAAATGGATTACATTTGGAGCTCATCCTGCAATAGATTGATAATAGTTGAAAATGAGGATGAAATTTATTTATGTTTAATTTATAAATTAGCAATAAGAAAACTAATATTTTTACTAAATAATGATAAGAAGCTCAACATTGCAATAATTAGCTGCAACTTTTTTTTTTTAATATAAATATTTGATTAAGGAAACACTTTACAAATAACTTCAATTCAGTGCTTTATTATCTAGTTATATTGTTGTCAAAGAATGAAAATACTTTTGTCATTTTCAAATTAGACAACCAAAGTTCATTATAGACATCCTGTTTTTAGTAGAAAATAGTTTTCTATCTACAGATTTTTAAATTTTTTTTTTTTGTGATTTTACAGACACCCATAAATTGTACATATACACAAGAAATATAAAGTTTTCATGCCTTTTAAAATTTGAATATATTAGAAATTATTTTAAAAGCAATTATAAATTACCTCTGAATTATATTTATTCTTCTGTGTATGCCAAAAATTAATGTAATGTTGTTTTTATATGCCACAAACTTAAATTTTTTTAATATCACCCATATCTTAAGATTGATTCTGAAAACTTAGTGAGATTCTATAAGATGAAACTGTCTCTACATTAAAAATTTTTCCAAATCAAAAGCAAATTTTATTTTTACATTTATCTTATGCATTGAGTATTGTAATTTTTTTTATGATATGTTTTTGTTTGAAGACAAATTCAGATTTAGACCAGTATATATATAATCAAATAGTTTATTACTACGGAGTTCATTAGAAGTTTGAACATCAGAAATGACAAAATTGGTTCACAATCTGTGAATTTTGACATTCATAGACTAACATTCTAATATTGTACCAAAATATGTAGATTACTTAGGACAATGATTATCAATAGATGTGCCACAGGGCATTTCTTACAAAAATCTGTGTGTGCGAAAGTTGTATTTTTAATTTTTTTTACAAATTATTAATTAAAAAAAAAAAAGAATGCTTACGTATTTAAATGTCTGCACTTGTCATAATAAGTGACCATGTCATATAATGGCATGATTCTGAGGTATTTTGGAGATCTTTATAATTAAATGTAATCTCTGAAATTTGTAGTTATGCCATCAAAATATTATACATCAATAAATGTGATAAAAATACAACAGTCAATTGTATATCATAAAGCTTTTCCCAAACTATGTTCCACAGAAAATCAGTAAGTATTCTGTGAAATATAATAAAAAATAATATGGCTTATGATTTTAAATGCTGCTCCAAGTTGAAACATGTTTGAACATGTTGTGGAGTGATCTGCACTTGCCTAATGCTGACCATGACATCAATAGTTATTAGCAATCTATAAAAATAAATGGAGATTGGCTTAGCCTGCTGAACAGGTACTATTCATGACAATATATGTTTATTAAATATTTCATATTATTTTGCTTAAATACATAAGTTTATTATTATTATAAGTACTTTTAATTATTTTATTGTAATAGATTAGAATTGATTCCTGTAAATTTTGTGATTGAACATTTTTTATTATTATTATAATTTTTTTATAATAATTATAAATTATTTTTTATTATAATTAAATTAAGTATTTATTTTGCTATTCCAGTTTTCAACTATTTTAACTTAACTTTATATATTACAATCCTATTTATTTTGCAATCTATAATTTTTGTTACTAAAATATCAAAATCATTAAGAATGTAATTTTACTATATACTTATATATGCTAGTTTATTTTACGATTTTCATGTATTTTGTTTATGAATAAATGTTGTTCTGCTTTCTTAATTCTCATATTTAGTTGCTTAATTTATTTACTTTTAACATCTAGCAATCCTATAAAATAACCAAGGTTCTGTTAAAACTTCAAGATTTTGTGTTTAATCATTTGGAATATTTGGAAATCATTGTTCTAGTCAATAGTATACTATAACTAAGTGATAAATTTAATTACCCATTGGTGGTAGTATTCTATTATTTATCATTCCTTTAAAATATTTATTCTAGCATTTTTTTTTCTATATAGCTATACTATAAATTTTAATGATAGTTAGAATTGTGTTATAATGTGCATGAATATCTTTTTATTCTCTATATGCTATCTCTAAATAAACATAAGTTCTTAAATTTTTATGTATATTTGAATTTAATAAGTTGTTTTTTTTTGACATTAGGAATTTTTGAATTAGTTTTATATATTTTTTTTAATTACACAGTTTATATTATCATGAAAATATTAAAAATGTAAGCAACTAATAAAAAAAAATGTAATTAAAATGCAGTTGTACAAAAATAAAGAAATTTCCTTTTCAAGTAAAATATATAGGTAACATTTTCTAGGGGGGTGGAGGAAATATGAATGATGATTGAGTATTTTGAAATCTTGATTATTTTAAAATATACAAATATATATATATTTTGTTCGTGTTTATATTATATAATTATTACAACCTTGTGGTAGAGCATCTCCCTTACATATCTGCAACTCAAGTTTCCAATCAAGTTTAGAATTTTTTTTTGTTCAACCCAAACCATAGCTAGCATTAATCATTTAATATTCATCAGTAAAGTACTATCTTACTATTCTTAGCTAGAGAATAAAATACAGATCGAAAAATGCTAAAAACTCTTACCATACAACTAATGTAAGTCGTGGTAATATTACTTTTTTACTTCATTCTTTTTTGGTAAGAGGCTTTTTAAATACTTCTTCAATAGGCTTTATTTAAAGCTGCTTCACTTATATATTTATTATTACTGTTTTATATTATATATATAAAGTTGTAAAATATTTCAACATTTATGTTTATGTAATAATAAAAGACCTCATTGTATAGAGGTTAAAATCTTTGTACAGTCATATTTTTTAAGTTAAATGAAATGAAGTTTCTAAATAAGTTGATAATTTTATTAGATAGCTGCCTTTAGCCAATTTAACTTGTCATCTAGTATTGATCAATAAGTGGATATCTAATTATTTGTAACTAGAGAATAAATTAAAAAGGGAAAAACTTAAAAATTCTCAGTAATTTCCAACTTCTCTGCCTCTTAAATACAGTTTTTCTTATAATTTCTTCAAA
Source organism: Epiperipatus broadwayi (assembly GCA_028023455.1). Taxonomy (NCBI): domain Eukaryota; kingdom Metazoa; phylum Onychophora; class Udeonychophora; order Euonychophora; family Peripatidae; genus Epiperipatus; species Epiperipatus broadwayi. Next base: position 3,542,354 of record JAQFVV010000048.1, on the reverse strand, counting down.
AAATAATTTTTTAAGGTTGTTTTCAATACTTTTACATTTTTGATTATATCTTTCCAACTTACTCTTTCCATTTTCCTCCAAATCTACATCTATAAAACCTATATATGATGTCCAAAAATCAATTTGTATTGATTTCTTTTTTTGATTTCTTGCTTTCTTATAATAATTTATCAAAAGCAGTTTTCTTTATTTTATTTCGTAAGCTTATGTAATCAGCGGAGACTAAATGATCCTGTCATTATATCCACATATCAAGATTAGTTTCTGGTTTATTGCCCTCAACAACAGAGGATTAAGTTTTACCAATGGAATTAATACATTTAAGCTTCTAACAGCGATCTTAATTTTGTTTAGCATGGAATTCAAAAATTCTTAAAATTTTGAACCCAAGCAAACTTGCTTATAATTTTATATAAGTCTGATATCAGACTAATATCAGACTATTATCTTTTTATTTTAGTGAAGCCAGTTTTATACTAACTTTTTAGGCTTTTTCTTTCAACCTTTGGTTAGTATGGTTTATACCAAGAAAATATTATATTACTTTCTTTGCTTACATGTAACGTATGCTTTCAGAAGAAAGTTGACTTGAGTTCATGCTCTTAGGGATTTTTTTTTTTTTGATAGTATAAAGGAATTAAAGGTGGTTTCTAGATGCATAACAGTATTTGTACCTGTTTTAGATCCAAAAGTTCTCATCAATAAATCAAATAAACCAGACACTAATTAAATGATGTGAATATAGTAACATTACCTTCTAGCATCTATTGATTTCTCAAGCTTACAAAAGATGAGAGTAGAGTGAAAAGAATTGCTTCTGAAAAGATATAAGTAAAAGTCATGCGATGTGATTTTATAATGAATCTTTCTTGTCAAAGAATGAGAAAATGTTGCAGTTATCATAAAACTGAGATCAAAAGATATATGGTTATTGATCTAACAACATATTTATATAAATATAAAATAAGACTGCTGTATTCATGGCATTTGGTTTCAAGTTCTTTCATAGATAGCTGAAATCTATGGATTTTACCAAATACTATTATGCAAAGAATTATGTTCTTATGATTAAAAAGATATGTTTTTAATTTATGTGATATTATCCTATAGTTTGATACATGAATTTTGAATTTAAGAGTAAAGATTGCAAGTGACATAAAATTGTACGAAAAAAGTATGTTAGGAACAAATAATTATTAGAAAAAAATTATAGTGGTTAGATATATAGGCAGTAAATAACATTAATATTTTTGGAAAGATATAAGGAAAAATAATGGATGGATTTGACAATTTTTAATTACAAATGTAAGAAGTACAAAAGTTTTCTTAAAAAAATATCTATTTGAGAAAGAATGATAAGTCATTAAATTTGCTGAATTAATTTAAAAGGTAATTGCTTGCGATAAAATTTTTGTGAAATTTTGGATCAGCTTGTATCTTTCAGGAGATTATGAATGACTATTATAATGATAATATATACATATTTAAAATACAAACATTCTCTGGTTTATATGGTTTTAAGTTAACATACATATAATCTTTTAAAATCATTTATAGTGGGAGCCTTCGATACATTCAGAACAAACCACCTCATCCACCTTCTTGGTGGATATGAAATCCCCTCCACTATCATAAATATAATAAGTAACCTACCAAATAATAGAGAAATAGCAATAACATTAAATGGAAAGATCTCAGAATCCTTCATATCCACAAAATCAATCCCCCAGGATCACCTTTCAGTGCGCTACTATTTGCGATCTATATCAACCCCTTCCTTAAGGCAGTGGATGAAAACCTCCCTGGACTTTTTATCCCAGAGATCGGCAAAAGCATAACACATATCACGGACATGGATGATCTGGCTGTATTTGTAACCTTGGCCAAATTTATACCAGAGCTAATTAAAACCATGAAAAAATTCTCAACAAAATCAGATCTCTCCTTTAATTTGAACAAGTCAACAGCATGGAGACTTTTTTTTTAGGGAAAACAGTAACATCACAATTCCTCAATGAAGCCTCAGAAATATCTAGGAATCCTTATGTACCTTTCTCCACTTCAAAGGAGGAAAGAGATACAAGAAGCCATGATGGAGGCAATAAATAAAATAAAGTCATTAGCAAAAATATATCTATCATTACATGCCAAAAACACTCTTACGAATATGTTGGGCTTCCTTAGAATATTATATTACATTACATTCATTAAGTACACCAACAGATTCATAGCTAAAATCAACTCGCTCTGCTCCTGCCTATTCTGGAAAGGGAAGACAGTCGCAATAAACCTTTCCAAGATGAAAAGACATGCCAAATCGAAATTGTCTTTGCATTCTATCAAAACAATGAGGTATCAGCGAACATAAACCTAATATATAAATTAAGTAGAGTGATCCCTCAAATTAACCCACACAGTAAGATAAGTCCCATGGACACACCATTGACAATAGGATGGATAACAAAACTAAGGGCAGAAATAGCAAAAGTCACTCTCCTCAGAATAACATAACAAAAATAATCTACTGGGAAGCATATCGCTTCACTAACAAAATACCTGATCCAGAGCCCACATTGTTGAACATCACCAATCACAGAATACTAAAGAGTTCAAAAGATGGTCCCTCGAACCTAAATTCTACGATTTCGTAGTCAAAACAAACTTGGAAGCATAACCTACTAATTGGTTTCTGGTATACTGCAGAGGCTTTAAAAACATAGACCCTATTTGCCCACTATGCAAGAGAGAGGAGGATACCTTAATTCACATTTTAGAATGATGCAGTTGCCTTCAGGATTGCCGAAACTTACCAAATCAACCAATCACTAACTATCCTGATTAGACACCTCGTCAAATAATGGAGACTTCGTCACTGTGAGAAGCTCAATCTTCCTTGCTTTCAGCCTGTGGCTTACGAGATGTGAAGCAGTATACAACCCCAACAGCATAGCTCTATGCCAATCTTATAGGAAGAAACTAAATAAGACACGAACTCATGACCACATGCACCCCAGATCCCTTTAGGCTGACATGAGAAATGATCAATCTAAATAAATAAAATATGAAAGAGGGCGAGCTGGCACCAACAAATATGACAGTAACTATGTAAATGTTAGCATTAATAGTAGCTAGAGCAACATAAATAGAGACCTATCCAAAAATAACTAGCTAATGAACAGAAGAAAAGCTGAACAGGCAGTGATTGCAAGGTTGAACTTTTATGAAAATACAATAGTGATATAGGAAAGATACCAAAACTATTTTTAGACATTGGAGGACAACCTTTATAACTATTTTTATAGCAATGTATCCCTCTTATAAACATTTGTAACCATAATAAAGTCATTACTTTAATAAAAAAAATCATTTAAAGTACAAACATTCTTTGGCTTATGTAGTTCCAAGTTTTACAGATTTATAAAAGAATGTATATATATATGTGTGTGTGTAATTGTTTTCATAAGAATGAAAATGCAATGAGTTGAGGATGACTTATAACTATTTATTTAGCAACTACATTTTCTGATATATTTTCAGAAATTACAAATTTTGAGAAAATAGGTTCAAATTTATCATAATTTTTGAAAGTGCACAGAGGAATTACACCTGGGTCTCTTTTTACGCGGACTTATTTAACACGATTTTGAAGTTACGCGTTTATGTTTCACCGGAAGTCAAACTCCAATAATGCGCTATTACTTTAAATAATAAATTCCGCGCACTTACGTTATATTGAAAGTAATAGCACATTATTGGAATTCGACTTTCATCTTAGTAATTTCAATATTTTCAGTGCTTTATAATAGTAAGATTTTATGCAATAATGAAATTAAAATCATGATTTCCACATTTTATGTATACACACATTTGTTCAAACATTGTGCGTGTTAATTTTGCATTTTAAATCACATTCTGTTTTTGCTTTTTAAAAAAGAACGTAATCAATTATTAATCATTTAGTGTCTGCAAGTTTATTTTTAAAAGATGAGTAATAGCAGTGAAACGAAATTTGATTTTTAAACGGAATTGAAAATTAAAGACAAAAATAAGAATTTAATTTTTAGTTGTTAGTTTTAATTAAATTTTTCCCAGCAGTGGTGAATAAATGTCTTTTTATTATCATAAGTCTAAGTTCATAAACAATTAATAAAATCATCGTCTCAAAGATTAATTACTAATTATGTTGTCAACAGAAAACCATTAACACAACATGAGAGTGAACTTGGTGCTAGTTGTATTTCCTCTTGTGAGAATCTGATTTTTTACCAGTTTGCAAATGATCGTGTATTTTGGCAAATAGCAATAATAATTAAAACATGTATAAAAAAATGTAAATTACTGTACTGTAAATTATGCATAAAAATATATTATTTTGAATAAAATTAAATATTATAGTTAAAAAAAGTTTGTCTTGTATCAATTTTTTTCAAATTTGAAATTTTTTATTAGTCATATTTTATTTCCTTATTTTTTTTTTTGTGCGGATTTTAAAGTAATTTTACGTTGGTGTTTTGCTTTTACGCGAATTTTGAAAAATCATAGACCGCACCCCCCCTTTTTCAATGTAAGTTACGTCTATTTTTGCACGATTTCATTTGCGCATGTGTTCTGAGAAACCTATCTATCGCGTAAAATGAGACCCAGGTGTATATGCATCTAGGTTGCCTTGACTATAAGTTGAGATTGCTAATAGCTTAAGGATTGATTGTTATCATCTATCTATATTTTTACACAATTTTTTATTAGTTACGTAATATTTAATGCATCCTATTAATTTCTTAAGTTTATATAAGACAATTACTTTAACTGTCAAATATACCAATACTATATTCTTATACTTCAGATATATAATTAAAATAACAAATGTCTTAGAAGTATTGAAATATATAATAAATCTAAACATGTTATTTATAATTAACTATTTTTTATTAATAAAAGTTATCAATGTTTGATTTAATAGAAATTAGAAATGGTAGAAAGTTTAAATAATGTTAATTATAAATTATTTAAAATTCTTATAAAATAAGGTTTCTAAAATTAATTAATCTGATCAAAAAATATCTACATTACATTATTAAATACCTAAAAAAATCACATTTAAGCAGAAATAAACATCCAAAATTGTTTTCAAATTAGGTATTAAATTCTTAAGTATATTTTAATATTATTAAATTCATCTTATATCAAATGAAGCATAATGAAAAAAAAACTGGAAGCAAGAGGACTCAAGAAACATGATTTTCAATAACTAGAGAAGGCGAACTCTTGGGATATTGGAACCCAGAGAATCTGTCTCTGAAAGTTGAATGAGAAATGTAGAGACTTAAATCAGGTTGCATCAATTTTCATTATGATTTTAGTATGCCTTAATGGTCAGGTGAAGTATGCATGTAATATTAAAAAAATAGTCTAGTGATTTAATATTTTTAGAGTTTTTGGAAACATTGGGGAATCTATTGTATTATTCATATATGAAAAGTCAAAAGCACAAATTTTGCAAGAAAGTTTATAAAAATAAGTATTGTGAAGACTAACAATAGAAAACATTTTTTTGGCTGGGACATAATTTGCATCATGATACATAGCCTTTGAAAGTGTTTTTGAGGACAGAGTACAGGATTGGAAAATGAAGAAAAGTGAGACAATATTTATATAGTGCAGGTGTTTAAATTCAAAAGGAAAGCAAAAGATGGTCAATAGTAGAGAAGTGTAATTGGATTTTTTCAGAATCAGTCAGAGGACTGTGTTATATATATATTAAATTTGCTAAGATTTTAATGTCATTAACCTGAATTAAATGTATTTCATGTATATTAATCATCTTGAAGTTGTTTAGATTATTTGTCCTGCATAAATTGAACCTGCTTCTGAATTTATGATCGATAATCAAAACCATTGGGAATAAAGACACAATAAGTATTTTCTGTGATAAAACTATTCTCAATATATAATAAGTAACAATTCGTATTTCATTTATTTGTTTGGTTTTTATCTTAGAATGTTTAAACAGAATTTGAACCTAGACTTTGTAGTGACATCAATCCATAATTATTTCATTATGGAGCTTATTCTATATATTATACATTTACACACAACTTTTTTTAAAAAATCACATATAGTATTTTAAATACAGTGATTTATGACCAGTTTATTACTTGTTGAATTTATTTCTTTGTTGCCTTTGCTGATTTATATTGTTACCTGCCTTGTGATTGATGGGATGTGTAATTTTCTGACAGGATTAGTAAGGAGAGATTATGATGGTGCTGCACTTAAAATAGGTTTCTTTTTACATTATGATAATGGTTAACCAATTTAGTTTTATTTAAGCCAATTCTAACTCTACTGTGAAAGTTTTCATCTCTTATTCTGAAAAGGAAGCTGTGGTAGAGTAAATACTTTAGGAAGAGGAAGTCATTTTTGTTCAAAACAAAGAAAAATTAATGCTGAGAATTTCATGTTTATATTTGTTAGTTCTCTCAATTGGCAAGATATGAAGAAAAAAAACTCCTTTTTTATTTGCTTTTCAGATTAATTAGGATAAAGATTATTTTTATTTGATATAAGAAATGTTTTGCTAGAAGAAAAGGTAAGTCAGAAATTTATTTTTATTTTTCCCTAGTTATATGTTAGTATATTCCTTGTTTTTGTTGTCTATTTTAAAATACATTTTTTTCCCGTCAAACTAGTTTGTTACAAATTTCTACCACCTGGAACTTTTTTAGAAAAAATGTTAGTAATTCCAGAATATCCTCACCTTTTTAATTGGATGTTGTCAGCATCTGTTTAGAGGTCTAATATGCATCTTGTTTATTCTTTCTAATGGGTTATTAAAACCATAAGTTTTCTTTTTTTTGAAAGCAATCGGGATAGTTTAGTATATTAATTAATCTTGTAGGTTGTTGGTTTAAAGTTATTTCAAATCTTGACTAAAAGAAGTTTTACATTCCTTTGAGGCCAGTAGGTAGTTGTCATGGAAAAATGTAATAACTTACTTCAATTAATTTAAATGACTTTACAGAATAATATATATATGTATTTTATTGCCTCATTTAAAGTCTGTTTAAAAGAGTTGTATTTATTTGGGATGTTTTCTCAGTATGTGTTTGTGTGAAGCAGCTATTAAACATTGTTGAAATAATAATATTGTAACTCACATATTTTATTTTTTAATGAATAAATTATACATATATAAATAAAATAATTATTAATTTAGAATAAAATAATCCATCTTTTAATATATTTATGTTTTCAAGTAGATTATTTAAGAGAAAATGTTATAACATTGTTAAAGCTAATTGATTCCCCATAACCTGGATTGTTTTTCAAAACTACCAATAGGAATTTCTTTTTTTTTTCTTTAGCTGTCCAATTTTTTTTTCTGAAGGCAACAGAGTACTAATTAAGTGCTAACTCTTCATCACCATTGATAATTGCCATTGCTGGCTGCTTGTTTAAACTAATTTATTGTAGTATTTCACATCATAATTTTTAGTGAGCCCTTCTTTATTAGCATTGTATTAGCTAATAAATTTATTGACATTTCGTTAGGCCTATTACAAATCATATCAAATAGAATCATGAATGAATATATGGTGGGATATTTTCAAAATAATGTTATGTAATCTTGATTGGCTTTACATTAGAACAAAGATCCAGTTTATTTATATAGTTTTCAATTAAATTTTCACGCTCTATTAGAATGCACTCTAATTTTCACTACAATCAAAAAAAAAATAATTAAATCTTTATTTTAAAAACTTGTGTAGGCTAAGAGTTCCTGAAATCATTTTATTTATATTTAGAACATTTGATTTACTAATAGATTGAATTGAATCCAAACAGATCCAATTCTTTATTGTGTTGTGACAAATTTAGAAGCTTTTTACAATTATTTAGACATTTTCATCATTATTTATTTGGAATTTTTGTTCAGGTCTATGGATAGGAGAATATTGAAGGAGTCTTTCGCCAAATTTATTTAAAATATTTTCCAAAGTGATATTTACTCATAACTTATTCTTGTTCTCTATTATCACTTCCACTCCAATTATAATGTCTTTGAGAGGCTTATCATCAAGTATTAGTTTTAGTAGTCTATAAAATTTACTTATTTCATTATTATTACAGTTTGATTTAGGGACATATACATGGAGTGTGAGTTATTTTATTCAAGTTGATCCCATTCTAGCTTTGAATCTTTTGAGTTTTTATTTTTATTTTGGTCTAATAGAAATCATATATTAACTTTATTCTATGAATTATTTCTTGATTAGATTAAAACAAAGCCATCTAACTCTTTACAAAGTAGTCCATTTTATCTTTGTTAATCCAAGGATATCACAGATTAAGCAATAAAAATTAATTATGCTGAATTGATCTTTCTGGACTAATTTTCTATTTTGATTCATTGATCATTAATTAATATAACATTTAAAATATTTTTTGAAATCTGTTAATTATTGAAAAATAAATTAGTAAATGCATTTCTATATATATCATTAGCCTTCTAACTTCAGAAAAATAAAAAAAAAAAGAATGAAAAATTAACGATGAGTTTATGATGATTATATAACCAATACATGCTGATTCTTTACTCTGTTTGTCATACAATATGTCTTTTAACTTGTGCAGCAATTTTTTTTTAAAAAAAACAGTCATTTTGCATATTATACTCTCCATCATATTCTTTCTTAGCTATATTCTCTCAACAAAATAATCAATATTATATTTTGCTAGAATACCTTTGAGAATATTTTTATAATGAAAACAGGATCTACTTCTCTCATAAAATCCATATTTAAGTTTATCATGAAACACTTTTCAGAAAGTTTGTTATTTATTCATCTTATATGTCCAATCCAATGAAGATGTATCTTTACAATAATGAGTTTAATATATGGATTGATCTTAATATCTTGCCATCATATTTTGAAAATGTTAGGGAGCTTCTTTAAATGAAATTTTTTCAGTTGCATTAATGGAGAAAGCTTGTCTTACTTGCATACAATAAATTAGATGGACAATTATTCCAATATATAACTAATTTAGTTGAAATAATTACATCACTATTATGAAAGGCTCTTTCTGTTAAATGCAACAACAATACTTTGGAGTCTGTATTGGACTTCTACGTCCAAGTTCATCGTTTTATTTAAACAACTATTTACATATTTAAAATGTTTCCCCTTTTCAAATAACTGAATATCCAAGCCACAATTTACTGATTTCTTTTGCTCTACTACCTAATAAAGTGTTAATGTTATTTAAAGAATATGCTATGTGTGATTTTTATACATTAGTAGGGTAATAGATCAAGAGTTAAAAATTATTAAATTAAAGCTCAACCACATCACTTTTAATGCTTGAATATCTCAAGTCCTTCAAGAAATGAATTATTTAATTTAAAACATTCTTAATGTTTTGAATGCAATTTATAAATAATTTGATCTTTATATACCCAATCATATAAGAATTTAAATTCCAGTATGCTGATATCTTTTCTTTTATGTATTATAAAAAAATTTAAATAAAATTTTCCATTCTAACATTCATTGACAATAATTATGTCAGTCTTAGATGTCAGAGTGCATCATTTGCAAATAAAAATGATTTATATTATAACGATCCGGAGAAATTAGAATTAATGTAATCTGCACTACAGGGCGCCATCTAGGCATTTGAACCTAGAAAAATTTATAAAGTAGGCAGATACGTAAGTAAAAAAAAAATAATTTTTTTATATTATATATTTTGATATCCGGTCGTTAGCCCATTATCACTAGCTCAATGGAACAGCAGAGACTTATATTTCATAAATTCTTATCTAAGAATAATTTTTAAAAAAGGAATAAAATAAGCCACTGCCAGTAATTAACATACAAACATTTATTTACGCACATATATATAAAATCTAACATTATTATTTTAGCATGTTTACTTTAACATTTAACATTATTTTTAACTTTTATTTTAGATTTTAATTTACATTTTAATTTTTTATACTATTATAAGTTCGCACAGATGGGTTTATAAAAGTTTGTTTTAAAATGTTGAGTATAGATCGGTTACATAGATTACACGGTTAAAAAACATTTCAAAATAAACATAAATGATCAAAATGCAAAGTCATTGATACCGTCAATTGCATAGGGAATACAAGAAACCTAATGGTATTCATCATAAGATACCGCAGGGACACCAATAACTTAAAAGACATCCGAATAAATACATTTTAGATACTCACCGTAAGGTATCATTATTTACCAAATGTCTATATATTTTGATCAAATATGAAAACCAAAAACATAATTAACCAATAACGAATCCATGCAACGTCCATACCCAACCTAAATTTAATGCATTTTTATTTAGAGTGTCGAGTATGAATAGACTACATAGATTTGTATTTGAAAGAAAATATTCTATCCTCATTTAACCTTAGGCCAAAAGTTCGCAGCTAAACCGGAATCAATCCATCTGATATATTGATGTGTTCAATGTAATACGAAATATGACAGCATAATTAGGTTAAGAGAAGAAATTGCTTCTCGTCAGATAGGAATACTGCATCTATCTGACAATAAGAGCAATTAAAAAAAAACTCCATAGGAAGGAACTGCAGTCTCCATCTTATAATTCCTCCCATAGGCAAAATGAGTGTGTGCGGCGTATAAAGCGATTCTGTCCATTGCGAACCTCATACTACATCTACTAATTACACCAATATATCCAATCCATTGACCTAATTCAACTACGAAACAAATAACCTAAGATTACCCTCTCCTAATATGACTTTACAAATCTATATAGCCGTTCACGCCCGACTTAAGTTTAACATTTATATAATTTAATTTATCGCAAAACAAAAATCATAAATAAAACTTAAAGAATAAAAAAAATAAATGGAAATGATTTTACAAAAAAGAAATACATCAAATAAAATTATAACTAATTAATAAATAATGTAGTTTGGTCAGATAGGATTCTATTTTTATTTTTTTTAAATATGGAAAGTTTTTAATTTAATGTTCATGAATTATCTAAAGTTCTTACAATTTTTAAAATGTCCAGCTTTATCCGTGGCTTGCCATTTGAACGTGAATTCCCACGCCGTCCTAAATAGATATTGGTATCCAGTTAGCCCTTGTTTTTTATTTATCCAGAGGTCTTTTAGTTTAGCTGGTCCTTAATGTAGAAAAAACTATGTCATTTCTCTTTTTTTCTTAACAAAACTGAAGGGATTGAAGAGTGCGTCTTTTCAATCCTTTCTCCTACAACTCCACACTAACACATATCTGTTCTCTTATAATAACTCTATATAATTTCCAAACTTTTCCTTTTATATTAATTTTAAGGATTCAATTGACATTATGTGATCGATGTGATGGTCCTTTCGCTGAGGTCTGATTCCATTGTTTTCTCTCCTATCTGACTGTTGCTTATACATTTAAATGCCCAAGGCTAGTTTACATTTAACTAATTAAAACAATCATTTCCATTTCTGATTAATTAATGTGTTTTCCAAAATTAAAGATATATTTTTATCTCTAAATCTTTTTAAGTTTTTGCTTTTAAAATATTTTTTCTATTTTTAATAAAGTTTTATTTTAATAATTTTTTTTCATCTGTGCGATTTTATATATATAAGTTTAGTATAGAATTTTAATTTTCAATTTTTAATTCTTAAAAAGGAAGTTTTATTTGCGAACTTTTATTCTTTTCATGTTTACTAATAAAAAACAATGTAACGTACGTATGTGCCCGTTACATATCAGTAAACTTAAAAAAAAAATAAACAAAAAAAAATATTTTACTTAGGGTTAGTAATTACGGTACACAATTAATGAAGACATTTACAAAAACATCTGGTTAGTAATTTTACAAAAAGACTATATACAAAAAAAAAAAAATGTTGACTATCGTTTTCCTAAGGACCATTTACGTTTACCTCCTCCCCACAAGAGTTCTATTTTTTTATACATTTTATTTTTACACACGGCATGACAAGCAAATTTTATAAATTATTTATTTAAGAAGGTTGCATTGAGGTAAATATGTTTTAAGAAATAATGGGTTTATACATGTATATTTGCAGCACAATTATAAATACCACCAACTTATTTATGACTGATTGAAATGCATACATAGGGTTACACTGACATAATTCCCAAAGGTAACACATTTACGATCATAAACTTACGTGGCTGTGCGCGCCTATACACGTTAAAGCATAATATATATTAACAAACAAAAAAAACATATTAATTGCAATCTTTTGACTTTCTTTTTAACAAAATACAATTTAAAATTATTTATACTTTCTCGTGTTTAATATATGTGCAATTTCTTTCTGGCAGCGCTTTTATAAGATTTAAAGTATACGACTTATGTAAACAGATAAAAATATTTCATTTTGAAAAAATTTGTTCAGGATATACGTGGTTTATTAAACATCGGCCCCAGTTGGGAGACCAATTATAACGATCCGGAGAAATTAGACTTAACGTAATCTGCACTATAGGGCACCATCTTGGCATTTGAACCTAGAAAAATTTATAAAGTAGGCAGATACATAAGTAAAAAAAAAATAATTTGTTTTATTTTATATATTTTGATATCCGGTCATTAGCCCATTGTCACTAGCTCATTGGAACAGCAGAGATTTATATTTTATAAGAAATTCTTATCTAAGAATATATAAAAAAGAATAAAATAAGCCACTGCCAGTAATTATACACACAAACATTTATTTATGCACATATATAATATTTAATATTATTTTAGTATCAGTTTACATTTTTAACTTTGATTTTAATTTACATTTTAATTTTTATAAATTTACATTTTAAATTTTATAAGTTCGCACAGACGGATTTATAAAATGTGTTTTTAAAATGTTGAGTGTAGATCGGTTACATAGATTACATGGTCAAAAACATTTCAAAATAAACATAAACGATCAAAATACAAAATCATTGATACCGTCAATTGCATAGGGAATACAAGAAACCCACTGGTATTCATCATAAGATACCGCAGTGACACCAATAACTTAAAAGACATCCGAATAAATACATTTTAGATACTCACCGTAAGGTATTATTTACCGAATGTCTATATATTTTGATCAAATATGAAAACCAAAAACATAATTAACCGATAACGAATCCATGCAACTTCCATACCCAACTTAAATTTAATGCATTTTTATTTAGAGCGTCGAGTATGAATAGACTACATAGATTTGCATTTGAAAGAAAATATTCTATCCTTATTTAACCTTAGGCCAAAAGTTCGCAGTCAAACTAACGTCAATTCATCTGATATATCGATGCATTCAATGTAATACGAAATACGGCAGCACAAAAAGGTTTAGAGAAGAAATTGCCTCTCGTCAGATAGGAATACTACATCTATTTGACAAGAAGAGCAATAAAAAAAAACTCCATAGGAAAGGACTGCGGTCATTTTGCCAACTTACGAATCACATTCCATAGGCCAAAAAGGAAGTGTGCGGCATATAAAGCGATTCTGCCCGTAGCGAACCTCATACTACATCTACTAATTACACCAATATATCCAATCCATTGACCCAATTTAACTATGAAACAAATAACCTAAGATTACCCTCCCCTAATATAACTTTACAAATCTATATAGCCATTCACGCCCGACTTAAGTTTAACATTTATATAATTTAATTTATCGCAAAACAAAAATCATAAATAAAACTTAAAGAACAAAAAAAAAAATTAAATGGAAATGATTTTACAAAAAGAAATACATCAAATAAAATTATAACTAATTAATAAATAATTTAGTTTGGTCAGATAGGAATCTATTTCTATTTTTTTTAAATATGGAGAAAGTTTATATTTTAAAGTTCTTAATGTTTTCAAATGTTCATTAACTATATATTTCTTACTGTTTTGAAAAATGTCCGTAGTCTCTGATTTTTTTTATAATGGAAGGTGTTAATTCCCACGAAGTCATAAGGAGATCGGTGTGCAGTTAACCATTGATTCTTTATGGTTGATGGTATTCTTCTGGGCCTTGATGTCCTATGGTCTGCAATATTGGAAAACGATGTTTCATTTTTTTTGAACAACTGAAGGAATTGAAAGTGCGTCTTTCAATCCCTTCTTTTCCAACCCTCTCCAACTTAACACATATCTGTCATCTTGTAATAACCCTTCAGTAAACTTGCTTAAAAAAAAAAAAAAAGGGTTATTACAAGATGACAGATATGTGTTAAGTTGGAGAGGTTTGGAGGAGAAGGGATTGAAAGACGCACTTTCAATTCCTTCAGTTGTTCAAAAAAAATGAAACATCGTTTTCCAATATTGCGGACCACAGGACATCAAGGACTGGAAGAATACCATCAACCATAAAGAACCAACGGTTAACTGCACACCGATCTCCTTATGACTTTGTGGGAATTAACACCTTCCATTACAAAAAAATCAGAGACTACGGACATTTTTTCAAAACAGTAAGAAATATATAGTTAATGAACATTTGAAAACATTAAGAACTTTAAAATATAAACTTTCTCCATATTTAAAAAAAATAGAAATAGATTCCTATCTGATCAAACTAAATTATTTATTAATTAGTTATAATTTTATTTGATGTATTTCTTTTTGTAAAATCATTTCCATTTAATTTTTTTTTTGTTCTTTAAGTTTTATTTATGATTTTTGTTTTGCGATAAATTAAATTATATAAATGTTAAACTTAAGTCGGGTGTGAATGGCTATATAGATTTGTAAAGTTATATTAGGGGAGGGTAATCTTAAGTTATTTGTTTTGTAGCGTAATTGGGTCAATGGATTGGATATATTGGTGTAATTAGTAATGTAGTATGAGGTTCGCTACGGGAAGAATCGCTTTATACGCCACACACTTCCTTTTTGGCCTATGGAATGCGATTCATAAGTCGGCAAAATGTCCGCAGTCCTTTCCTATGGAGTTTTTTTTGTTGCTCTTCTTGTCAGATAGATGTAGTATTCCTATCTGATGAGAGGCAATTTCTTCTCTTAACCTTTTTGTGCTGCCGTATTTCGTATTACATTGAATGCATTGATATATCAGATGAATTGACATTAGTTTGACTGCGAACTTTTGGCCTAAAGTTAAATAAGGATAGAATATTTTCTTTCAAATGCAAATCTATGTAGTCTATTCATACTCGACACTCTAAATAAAAATGCATTAAATTTAAGTTGGGTATGGAAGTTGCATGGATTTGTTATCGGTTAATTATGTTTTTGTTTTTCATATTTGATCAAAATATATAGACATTCGGTAAATAATGATACCTTACGGTGAGTATCTAAAATGTATTTATTCGGATGTCTTTTAAGTTATTGGTGTACTGCGGTATCTTATGATGAATACCAGTGGGTTTCTTGTATTCCCTATGCAATTGACGGTATCAATGATTTTGTATTTTGATAGTTTATGTTTATTTTGAAATGTTTTTGACCATGTAATCTATGTAACCGATCTATACTCAACATTTTAAAAACACATTTTATAAATCTGTCTGTGCGAACTTATAAAATTTAAAATGTAAATTTATAAAAATTAAAATGTAAGTTAAAATCAAAGTTAAAAATGTAAATTAAATTTTAAATATTATATATGTGCGTAAATAAATGTTTGTGTGTATAATTACTGGCAGTGGCTTATTTTATTCTTTTTTATATATTCTTAGATAAGGATTTCTTATAAAATATAAATCTCTGCTATTCCACTGAGCTAGTGACAATGGGCTAACGACCGGAATCAAAATATATAAAAAAAAATTTTTTTTTTAACTTACGTATCTGCTTACTCTATAAATTTTTCTAGGTTCAAATGCCTAGATGGTGCCCTGTAGTGCAGATTACATTAAGTCTAGCTCTTCTCCGGATCATTATAATATTGTCTAAAAGCTTGATTGTAAATGGAATTATGAAATTGATATTTCCTAGTTATGAAACTATTTGCTATCAGAATGGAATGAAAAATATATTGAAGAACAAAAATAAGTTTGGAGTATATTTGACAGACATAATATAGTGCCTTTATGTTTTAAAAGAAAAGCTTTTAATTACTGCATGATATTAGAAAAAAGGTAGAAAAAATAAATGAATGGATTGAAATCCAATCTACATTAGTAATACTTTTAATACATAGTCTATTATTTATAAAGTGCTGACTACATATGTAACATAAAGAAGGGAACAAACCTTCAGTCATACTCTTTTACAAATTTACATGGACTCACCAGTAAGCATCAGCCTAAAAAGCATAAGTATATGCTTATGCTTACAACTTATTTGTATATAAGCCATTCTGCTCACCATGCTGAAATCAGGGCTTTAATCTATTGTGTGCTTGAATTATAAATTTTTAAGTAAATTGTACAAACATATTCATTCTATTTATTACAGTATATTCCAACATTTATTATTTATTTCTAAGCGTAAGTAATTAAAAATGAGATTCTCTATCTCTCCTGCTATAGAATGAAACTCCAGATTTTAAAGAAGTCATTATAAAATATTACAAATAATTTTAAATGCAAGTGAATATTAAGAATTGAGATATTTTTATATTAAAATACATTATGTATTAAGTTATTTATATTTTGTTCAAACAGAATATTAACTTGTATAGTTAATGAAAGTAATAATAATAATGGGAATACTTTTGTATTACTATGCATGCAACATATTTATGTATTATAAACTACTTATTTATATATTTATAAAATTTATTACTTGGTTTTTTAATCAAAATATTTTCTAATAGTTATTTTCAAATAGTCAAAATTAGAATGATTTAGTTATCATTCTATTATTTTTGTAGTTTAGTGGTGTTTGACTACTGATTAAGCATAGCTTAATGAGAGCAACAGTTATTTCACTTTCACTTGTAATGTGGGTTGTTTATTACATCTTTTTTTATTATCATTATTTCTAATTAATAAATTTATTAATCATTATTTTAAATTATTACAGTGAAGTTATTTAATTCTATCATAGTTTAAGTATTATTTTATTTTGTCTTTTTCACAATCACTAGAATTCTTGCAATTCCATAGCTAATTCTAGACTAACTGCATATAGGATAACTATATGTTCTCTTTTAGAATTATTTGAATGGTGCAGTGGTTATGGTTACCTTAGTCCACTCCCTTTATATGTTTTATAATGATAACTAGTTTTTTATTGATGACCAGAACATTCATGGTACTAGATAACCATGAACATTGATAATTATTAGTATTGATATAATGATTCCAGCATTATTTTAAAAATGTTTTTTATTATTGTTGTTTAAGCAGTTATATATATGCATGCAGCTGAAATATTGGTAATTGTTTTTATAATAATATGGCCCAAGCACTTGGCATGCAGCTGAAATATTGGTAGTTGCTTTTATAATATGTTCCAAGTTTGGCAGTGATTAGATAGATGGTGATTAGCCTAAAATTTTATACTATACTTTTTTAAAATCTAGCCAGAAAGGTTATTATTAATTATTTAAAAATGTTGATTTGATTTTTTGTATCTGTCTGATGTTGATTATTTTCAATGCTCTGTTTTAAAACAGTGACACTTATGATGTTTATTTACATAATTCCTGATAATGCTTATGAATAATTATTTATATACTTCTCACTAACCTCATATTCCCTACAAATAGGAACCCAAATGTGGGTATGATGAAAATTGAATCTTTTTTTACTGATATGTTCATTTGCACCATTCTATCATCACCCCTTCTTTATGCACTGTTATAATATATATATATATTTAAGGTTGGATTTAATATTGAAAGATTAATTATTGATGTAAAAGATGTTGATAAAATCAATAAATGTAATGTTATTTATAAAGTGGTGCGTTTTTATGGATCTAGTTTACATTGAGCATGAATTGTTATATAAAAACTTGCATAATTCTGTGGTCATTTATAAATTTCTATTTGTGCAGCACACAGTGATTTGTAATGGAGATTTATGCATTGCTAATATTTTTATTTTAAATGTGAAAAATGACTTGAAGAAAAGATAAATTAGAGTCATATTTTATAAATATGACAGATGTGTTAAATAAACAGTGTATATGTGTGAATATTCATAATTTATGGAAAATTTGTGATTCACTTGTGAGCATTAGTGTTCTGTAATTTTAATGAGATTTAAATATTGTGTGATTGATACTCAAGATGGCATAAACTACCATAAGCTGACTATAGTTGAGATTTAGATATTTATTTTTTATGTAGGCATATTGAATTTTGTATGATTTGTTCTGGATGATTTTAATTAATATATTTATTTTATATATATTCTAACCTATCCGTTTGCATATTCACTTCCTGGCAATATAATATAAAACAAAATGGGTTAGCTCAGTTACAGATTACGTTTGGTTAAATGCAAATAAATAATAAATAAAATATTCTGCATTAATATTAAATGTTCCACTAGCTCAAATTCAAAAACAAGAATAAGGTTCAGTTTGTAAAATAAATAAATAAATATTTATTATTTCATGAGACTTGGAAGTGAAAATACAGGTGACAAGAAAGATTACATTGAGCCAATATCCCACAGGATACTACCTCAATGGCATAAGAACACTACCCCCCCCCCCCTATTACTATCTCAAATAAATAAACTTATAGTATTCTTACGACTTTAATAAATCCTACTCATTAAGATTAAACTAATAATTAAATCTTAATCTTTTATCTACAATAATTTAGCTCAATAAAATCTCAGGTTCATAAAACTATTCTAAGTTAATTAAAATCACTGTAGTAAAACATGAGAAGGGATTTTTATGTCATACTCTACTACACTTAAACTAATAATAACAAATAATAATAATAATAATAATAATATTCTTCATTGTATGAACTAATTCTGTATATCTCTTCTCTTCACTATAATTTTATTACCATAATAAAATAAAATAATATAATATAATCTTTTATCTCCATATAATAATGTAAGAAAATGTGGTAGCATTTATAATCTGACAAATAAAGGTGTGTGGCAACGGATAGCATATAATTCAATGTACCATTATGATAACTAATTTATGACCATAAGATAATGTAAAAATATGATTACTTAATTAAATGAATACCAAGAAAATATTTGAATTCTTAAAATAATTCTTTATTTATCTTTGTGCAAAAATATCATGTTTGATTCAGTTATTCTGTGTATCTCATGCAGTGTAATGGGAAAATGAAACAGTCAGGACACACAAATTTTGAAAACAAATTTAACAAAGTTTATTATTAACAATAAAATAAAATAAACAATTTATTTACAATATTTACATTGGATATCCTCAATTTACACCGTTCTACATTTTTTATTACTTAGTTATTAAACAATCTAGAATTTATTTAAGTCTTCATTCTGACTTAAAATAAGAATAATAAAATAATACCATTTTATTTATCTCTTTCTAATTAAACTTATGATAAATTACATTTATTTATTTTTTATTTTAAAAAATATATCCTATCCTTAAATATTATTTAACTAAACTTTTTTTTCTAAAAAACATCCATAGAAACATACTACGGAAAAACATAAAAAATAACATTATCGTGAGTATGGATCTTTTAAAAAATAAACAATTTTCATCTTGCAATGTTAAAAGATGTCATATAAAATATCTACTAATAATTTATTACTAGATTTTGTGGATATCGTTGTTCACTACACTATGTTTATTAAATATAACATATTCCCATTTAATATTACTTTAATACTATATAGTTGTAATTACCGATATATTCCCTATTATTTAATAAATACAAAATTATACCTATGCTTATTATTTATATCGTTTTACTTTATAACATTATATTTTTAAAAATATGCAATACTTATTTTAAAACAAAATAAAGCATTTAAAAGTTATTTAACATTTTAAAGAACAACTTTGTTTTATATACTTTATTCCTGAAATTTTATTTTATTTCCAAAATAAATCCAAAAAAAACATATTTTATGATTCTTTTCCCTTTTAGGATCCATTGGATTTTCAATTCCAATTTATACAAATTCTACTTCTTCTAAGTAAATGAACTTATCTCATTCAAATGATAGCATATCTTAAACTCTAAATTATCTATTATTTCTTTTCAAATATATCATACTGTACAATGTAGTTACATTGGAAATCTAGATAGCGAATAGATGTGTAGGATCTAGGGAAGAAAAACTAGAGTATAACTCATAGCATATATCAAAAAATATCATGGCACAGTGTATCTATAAGAAATAGAGGCATGACCCTAGTCTAATGTCCTCCAATACTATCAATGATGTTAAAGCTATTCCTTCAGCTTTATTAAAACATCAATACTTAAAGAAAATAGACACTGTCCAAAATAAATATATCAGTTACAGGGCATTGTTAACTGTACTGTATATCCACGAAGATTATAAAATATTATTCATATTCCCTCATCACATCCTATTATAACATCATCTTGGGTTCATGTTCACCATATTACTACCAAGCCACTATCTTATCATTATTTCCTAAAAGATTTATCACATCTTACATCAACAAAATAACTATCTTGCATATTCAAAACAATAAACAAAATTCCATTATAATTATAGCGATCTCACTGATCCACAAGAAAAGTTTGCTTTACTTCCTTATTCTATATTCTAAAACATATACAAACTTGTAATATGAATCCTTGGAACATCCAATAATATGAAAGTTTTTAAAAGAATCACATAAATATTTATTATCATGTTGTGTTATATTACTAGTATAAAATTATAGTATGCATATTCTCAAAATAAATCCTAGTCTCATAATTTTAAAGTGTTGTACAAAATGCATTTACATATAATTAAACATTTATACTTCCATTCATTATAATTCATAGGCAATCTAAAAAAAGAAATCAAAATATACATCATAAAAATATCAATATTCATTAACTATTACCAAGTGATATTAGCTTGTTATCACCTATGCAGTCTTTGGTTTTCCATCAATTAGATACATTGCATACATGAAAAATACATCCATACCTTTATTTAAAATGTTCTTATTTAAATTATTAAATTATTATATTATAGGATTTTAATATTATCAATAGATTAATGTTCATGTTCCTACTCTTATAAACTAAGAAAATTTACATTTAAAATAAATAGTAATAAATGAAAATCATATTTACATAGTCTTCAGCTGAAAAAAAAAAGAATGTTCTTTATAAGTCCAAATATTTCCATTTTCTTTCTCAAAATTTTTTTTTTTTAAAAAATGTTCTCTTCAAGAGTAATTCTACAACCTCCCTTGTTGCTATGACAATGAACAAGACAATACATTTCCTGCAGTAAGTGTCGTCCGAACTTCCGGTACAAAAATCTCAGGTTTAAAAAAAAAAATAATAATAATAAAAAATATTACGACGTCTTAAAATCTTGAAAAATTAAATAAAATAATCATCAATCTATTCTGGAATAGTTAATAGAATAATAGTTTATGACTTCTATAGTCCAGAATGATGATTATTAAAATCATAATACTAAAAATAATCCTGTGAAGCTTCTATACTATAGTATTCCATATCAGCTTAGCTTGAACTATCCGGATAAACTATTTGCACACTATTAAACTTATTTCCATAATTCCATATTTTATTTATTAACATGTTTCTTTTCTTATAGGTTTCTTCTTCCAAGATAATTTATTGTTATTTATTACCTATTCAGAGGTTTTTATTGTCTTAAATTATCAGCTTTTAAAATAATTTTTAATGAATGTGTATTAACCTATATATTGTTCAGGTTTTAATAACATACGCTTTTCTAGAATATTTTCTGTGAGTCTTTTCTTAAAATAATTTCTTGTAAATATTTTAAATGTTTCCTTCAAAAAGGATATAACATTTACTCTTATAACATGATATTTCCATAAATTTATTATAAAGTATACTTGTCCTATTGTTTATTAATACTGGACAAGACTATCTTGCTATATAAAATAATGCGTCTTTACTTTTAATCGGCAAACAGTTTTTCTAATGAGTTTCCCATACAATGTCCATAAAATTAATTTATTCATTTGAATAGTCCTCTTGTTCAATATTATTGAAACTGCATTAATAAATATTATACTCATTTTTAAAATATTATAAGTTGAATACGTTTTACTTATTGGTATATCCATTTTATTATTGCGAAGTTATATATTAGATTTTGATGAATACTACTGACAACAGGACTTTAAAATTGGCAAGGCATATTAAATGAAGTTATTATTAATATTTTTATTTTACACTCTCTTTTTGCAAATACTTTTTAAAATAATAATAACCTATTAGCTTTGCAAATAAAATTGTACGAGAGCACTAAAAAATTGACTAAATAATAAAATTAAAATTACTATCACCTTGATAGCTACTGATATGATCTCTGCTACCTTTAATACATTTTTTAATCACCACTGATACCCCCCATGCAATCCGTATTTATATCTTAGAAAATACGTCATTCTATTGGTTGATTCTTACTTTTGGTTTGATACCAAATTTGCATAATGTTAGAAACTTACACAATTAAATTTCAAAATAAAAAATATGACGTATTAAAACTTTAAAAATATTATTTAAAAATATTACTTTTAAATCAATTATTACTTTACTAAATTATTTAAATACCTTTAAAAAGACTTTTTAAAAACAATATTTAATAAATTATCCCACTTTTAATATTTAATTTATCTATTTTATTTTAAAACAAAATATTTAACTTTTATTAACTGTATCTGTCTTTATTACATTATTTAAACATTTTATACGATGGTTAACTTAATATTTAATATTTGCTTTTATGATAGATAATAATTACATCCAATTCTATAATGCAATTTTAAAATATTTTGAATTTTACTAATCTAAATACTAGCAAGCAAGTGTGTATAACCCTATATTATTATACGGATCACATGACTGATATAACTAATACAGACGGCATCCAATTTTCTGTCTGGGAATAAATAATAAATTGCAACACTAGCTGTATTAAATAAAATAATACAATTATATAAAATTTGAAAGAATAATTTAGAAAATATAGAATTAAATATAACTTTCACTACCATAAAACTTACTTTTAAAATATATGATATTAATTATAATTATTAAATATAATTTATAAATTTAAATATAATATTTATTTAACTATAAGTTTAAGACTATTAAATTTGAACTTTTTAAACATACTTTTAAATATTTATAGCTGTGTTATTTATTATGGCCAGCTTTTGCAACCATATGTAATAATATTTTTTAGTTTTACATAACCATTCTTAAGTGATTCATTATAATTTTATGAATTACGTAATTTTATTTAGCTTTAAATTGTACTTTAAGATGTTATTAACAAAATATAACTAACACATCAAGAGAACATATTCTAAAATTTAAAATTTTTAATAATTTACTGTGATGAACTATTTCTGACCTATAGAAAAGGGCACAATATATATTGTTTATATGGTAGTATTTTGTAGTTAGAATCAATATGTTTGATTGTTGAAATGATTTTTTTTTACATGATTAGCTAATAGTATATATATACTTGTATATGTGTGAATTACATTTTAATATTGTCATCGGAGACTTTAATGCTAGAATTGATACACAATTGAAAAATGTAAGTGTTGTGAGTAACTTTAGTTATAGTGATTGAAATGAGAGAGAACACATACTTATGGATTTCACAAAAAAAAAAAAAAGAAAAACTTTACTATGAATTTTTTCTTTAAGTAAAATGCTAAACTGAAATGACATGGAGACATCTAAATGAAGGTATAGAAGAATTGGACTATATTTTGACTAACAAAAAGTATTTATTTCAAGATAGATTGTAATCTTCTTAATAAATTCAACACAGAGAGTGATTATTGATTAGTGAGATATAAGCTATATATTAATGCAAAACTAGGTAGACAAAAATTATTAAAAAACTGTATTCATAGTTGATATCCCTAACTTTCAAAAACAATTCAATGAATTTAAATTAAAACTTGTTAATCATTTTAATAAAGATTTTTAAAGATGGTTTAGATTTGAATGAAATCAATAGGAAGATAACTGATATACTATTAGGAACTGCAACACAAATAACAGATACAAAAAAACAGCAATTGAGTAGTAAATTTTCCATTGAGATGACAGTTTATGAAGAAAAGAAGGAATATGAAAATATTGAGAGGCAATATGTATAGAGAGTTTTCCCTGTTGGAATATGAAAATATATAAAACAATCCATTAAGAAGAATTGAATATCTAGAGTTTTATAAAATAGTATAGAAAAGAGTTAATGATATAACAGTATGCAATGCAATACACTGTGACTTCTCCTTATACATGCAGGCCATAGTAATCAAATGGATGCTAGAAGGTTTGTGCATAAAATCTCTAACTAGTGCCTACTCATCCAATATCCTTAGATTAGTTTTTAGTTTTTGATCTTTATCAGTATGGAGCCTTGGATTTGAGAGTGCTTCATCTAGATCTTTGGATCTAATTAATCCTCCAGCAGCCACCTTTTACTTATTTAGTTAACTATAAAGATGTGAGCCCAAAATGAGAACACAATAGTGTTTTCAATAGATAAATGGTGGCTTCTAAAAGGTTGCATTAGATTCAAAGGTCTAGGTGAAGTGCTTTCAAATCCAAAGCTCTCACTGATAAAAGCTACAAGCTAGAAACTAATCTGGGCATATTGGATGAGTAAGCACTAGATAAGGATTTTATATACAAATATTCCAGTAATCATTGTTTACTATGGTTTGCATGGGATGGCTCTACTGTATGGAGAGTTTGCTACTGTTTTAACAGCTTGTGTAAGCTTAGGAAATGATGATCATATGATACTTTAGTGGTTTAATAATGACATAAGAAAATATAATTTTGTTACTTACCAAAGAAAGCTATAGAAAAGAATAAAACCTCAAAAGTGTAAAATAGCACATTTGTATTGGTAGAAAACTTATTTCTTCAATAAGAAAAAAAGATGGAACTATTACTAAAAAGAGAGATGACATCATGAATCTATAAAAAGTTATATAGTAATAAAGAACAATAAAAAGTATTTATATATTGGATTATTTCCATCATCTAAAATAAAGTATTGAATGTCTTTAAAAAAATTTGGAAGGATAGTTCAATTGGTTAGAGCATTACCTTAAAATTCAATATTCAAGAATGTAAGGATGCATGTTCAATTCCCATGCTAGTATTGTCACTGATCAGGCCAGCAACACCTGAAGAAGAGAGGAGAATAATACCTCTCAAAACATTGTGCATATACTAATCTGGGTGCTATTATTAACAGTTGAATGTACTTTGAAAATTTAAATAATTAAAATTTTTCTTAAGACATTCAATACTTTAGATTAGATGATGGAGATAGTCCAATGTATAAATACAACTAAAATACCATCATCACAAACCCTTCAGGAAAACAATAAAAAGTATTCCCTACAATTAGTATATCTTTTGAATGGTCCAACATTTTAAATGAAAAAGTGAGACATATAATTAAATCTATGAAGAAGGGGAAAACTAAGTAATGATGGAATTATAATTGCTATTTTAAAAGAGGCAGATTAAGAAATAGAAAAATTGTTGGCAAAATTATTTACCAAGTGTCTAAATAATAAAAATATCTCAGATTATTGGAAGAATGGAGTAGCAATATTGATATTTAAAAAAGACAATAAAGAAGCTATTAGGAATTTCAGACCTATCAGTTTTTTTACCAGTTCTATGCAAAAAAATTTACCAAGATAATTACAACTCGTCTACAACAAACTATGGATTTTAATGATCCAAAAGAATAAGGTAAATTTAAATGTAATTTTGGCATAGCAGATCACATCCAAGTATTGGGAGAAGATATACAAATGACTAATGAATGTGAATTGCTATTATGCTTTGGATTTGTAATTATGAAAAGGTATTTGATTTTATAATCATTTCTTCAGTTATTAAAGTATTGGATCATCAAGATATAGATCCAGGATATTGCAAACTTTTTATATGATGGAACATTTCACAAATCTTGAAAATTAAATGGAACATTTTGGTTGTTTTATAGAGTGGATATAATAATAATAAATAAATTAAGTAAATAGATATAAGAACCAAGAAAATAAAACATTTATTTTCAAATTTTAATTATGTAAAACATAGCATATGAAAATTGTAAAATTACATTCTTAATGATTGATGTTTTTTGGTCTTTGAATTACAAATTTTTTTGATATCAGACACAATATTAGAAGACTGAATTCTTATATCCAGTACTGCATCAAATCTATTCTTATACTTTGATTTGATTGTAGCATAATATAAAAATCTTGCCTCACATAAATATGTTATAAATGAAGTAAAGCAATAATTTCTTCAAATTTATAAATCCTAAACATTTATCATTACATTTCAGTAAAACTAAGCCAGTTTTAACTAAAAATGACAAAATCAGCAAATATTTCTATTGATAATAATATATGGTGCACTATATTTCTTAAAAAATAACTCATTTGCTTTTAAATGAAGCAAAATTAAAAATTTCTTCAAATTTATGAATCCACAAACAAGGAGGCAAAACATGAGTAGCTAGTTTTGATATGGTGGGATACCCTTCTTTTAAATTTGTTCAGAAATCATTTAATAGAATCAGAGTCATTAATTAAATCAATTATGTTTTTGTAAGTGTTTTCCAAACCCAGGATTTATCCTCACCACACTTTGGAAAATATTGCAAAAGGATTGATTGTAAATGTTCAAAAATTACATTGGAAAGCTCATCATCTACTTTAGAATTTGTTTCAGTTAAAAATTCATTCAAGGTTGGAAAACATTTAAAATTATATTGTTCAACTGTCAAAATTCAAATTTGTAACTTCCTATCACATGACACTATTTTTTCTCTTACGTTAAAAGTTGTAATATGCATTCCTTAAAATTTATAAGTTAATTTCATTACACTTAGTAAAAACATTTGCCAAATACTCAAGTCTTATAAATTATGAAGGATTTGCTTAAAATTCAATGAAATTCTGTCTTAAATCATTTGATATTTAAAAAATCAATAACTCACTACAATGATCAAAAAGTCTCAATAGTATTTTTTTCTCTGGATAGCCATCTCACTTCAATATGTAATAAAAGTGCAGTATATTCATTATCCATTTCATTGTACAAAATTTTAAATAATTTGGATTGAAGTAGTCAAGATTTTACTTCATTGATAATTTTTATAATTTCATGCAAAGTAACTCCCCTATGCAAAACATAATGACTTTTTGTGCATTTATAGTGTAAGAAGTAGCTTACAACACAATCATTCCTGCCAAGATTAGCCTACTTATTGAATCAATACCATCGTGAAACTTACACTAATAATGGGAAGGTTATTTAATTATTATTCACGTGTGTGTATATATATATATATGTACAACACATGTTTATTTACATTAGCAGTTAATTAAAGATGTCATAATAAATTATTATTTTTATAATGAATCATTTAATACAACAAATATTATAGGAAACAATATTATATTTATACTATTTGACAAGCATTAATAGATGTGTTATACACTCTAAACTGAACAATAGTGTGGTGTAATTTGTAGTTAAGTGACTTAGAGATGACCTGATGTCAAGTTGGGTAACTGGGAAACAGAGTATGAAAATAAAACTATGATTTAATTATTTTATTTTTTTATTAATGAAATGTACTTAACAATAGGCAGCCACATCAATCTAACAGCAAATCTTAGCATACCTCATGACATAAGCACAGACTGTATAAAAGCAGAAATCTTTTTAAAATCTTACTTCTTGACAACAATGCATCTGCTATTATGAATTAACAGCAATTGAGTTAAAATTTCGAACACAAAAATGGAGTCTTTTATTTGAATTACAGGAGTTTTCTTTAAATCAAGTATTGTATTATAAATTTTATCAAATTTAGCAGAAAGAGTTATGAAATGAAAATTAAAAACAATTTATAAATTTTCATAACTAGATTATTTTCTGATATTTTTAAATCTTGTCAGAAAAAGAAAACTAAATATGCTAATAGTTAAGGCAAAAATGGAATAATTTATTTAATATATATATGTGCTCCGCGCACAGTTAATGAAGCTATTAATAAATTGTCAAATTTTTTTACTGCCAAGCGCTTTCGGGACAGTCTACAGTCCCATATTCATGGCAAGTTATAGAATAACTATTTTAATGTATATATATAAATTCTTCTGTATATAAAAAGTAATTTATGATTATAAATAGTTATCTAATGTTATTTTGAGATGCAAATGAGATAAAGGAAAACGTGCTATGGTGTGATCGCTTTCTTCTCTAGCATGTTTGCGTAAAACTTCTATTTTTTCTTTTTTTCTACTATATTCTAACACCTAAGAAGATGCCTGCAATCCAAAAAGAAGCATGCACAGGAATATTTAAAAATGAATCAGCTAAGGATCACTGATCAATCCTTTGCTAAAGAAAATGATTTGGTGAGCTAAACTGCTTATTGCAAATTACTATGCCTAAATCTCATAAACTACTACTACTATGATTTTATGAACTTTCTCAACTACCATTTTTGATCAATATTGTAAATTTTGTTTGATTTTTCTTTTATCTGTGTTTTATTTTCATACTCCAATGGGGCACTTCAGTTTATGCTGTGAAAAATTTCATTTTTTGAGTTAGCAGAGAAGAAAAGGGGAGATGGTTAACTTAGTTATTTTTCTTTTTTATAATTGTAAATAAAATCTAAGTTAGCTCATCGAAATTTCTAGCTTCTTAACATCAGGTTATCTATGTATATATTGAGGTAAGATTCCCATCTATTTTTACACAGATTAAATTGCAACACTTGGTAAATTACAGAATTCATCTTATATGTTATATATTGTTGATTAACCACTGTTATACATTATTTCGGTGTGAATGACTAATCAACTAGTATAAATTCTTTTATCTATCATATATGTATTTAAACTTAGATTGGGGGACTTAAATCAAATAGATTGCTTTTGCAGGAATAAATCGCAATATTATTATAAATAAGACAAAAAATATTTAATTTAGTAAATCAGAATTGCAATCATTTTAAATCATTAATATTTATTTTTCTTGTATATTTCATGTCTGTTTAAGTAATGAGCATCACAAATGGATTTCTACCATAGAGTAAAAGGGTATGGATCTACAGAATTATTAACTGATAGAATAGTAGAAACTCATATTTGATACATGTATATATTATTATTATTATTATTATTATTATTATTATTATTATTATTATTATTATTATTATTATTATTATTATTATTATTATTATTATTATTATTATTATTATTATTATTATTTAAATACTTTATTTCTAAATTCATATTGTCATTGTTAATAAATGTTAAATAGTTTGCATTATTCTGGTTTCTGGTTTATTTGAGTTGTCATGGCATTCAATAGTCCACCAATAATCATAATATGCTCACACCTATTTCATTTTCATATAATAGTTTTATGGTAAATTAAGTGTTTCAATGCTAGTTGTAACCTATATAGAGGTGCGTAAATTGCTTTGTGTATCTGATCATACCTGTTAAGGGAGTCAAAGACAATATTCTTCCTGGGTTCGAATATTAGGGCATTACAGAATCGGAAAGGGGTGAGAGGTGGATGAACTAAATTGTACATGATATTAATAAATAGGTATGGAGCTAGTCAATTAAAAGTACATGCAATCATTGGTTAGGCATTTCATCAAGTTTTTATCAGCATCCTACCCGATGACCCAAAGTTTAACCCTAGTTAGATGCAACTTTTTCCCTTTCCCAGTCTGGTGGAACTCTGCAGACTGTTCATCTGGGGCTTGTATCCTAGTCTCCAGGCTATTTTCCCATCTGTTACATCTGGCGAGCAACGTGTGGGTAGGATGGATATTTTCCCATCCGTTACAGTAGCTACTTGCAAAATACATGTTACAATTCTATCTTTCTTACTATTGCATGAGCACCATCTATATAAATATTAATACATTTCTCCCAAATGATTTCCTGATTTATAAATGTAATTATTAATACACTTGAATATATCTTCTTGATAACTCTTTCTTGTAGATATTTGCATGAGTAAAATTAGCAATAATACAGTGAGCCCTGTGATCTCTGTAGATTCATTCATTTGCAATATATATTAGCTGCAAATTCTAAATCAATGGATTAACTCTTTCTCTACATTAGCAAAAAGATCGTATTTATTTCTTTAACAAAGTATTTGTTTAACATGCATGATAACATTTTTCACAAAAGGCTTAATGGGTATCTCTACAATTGTATGAGCTTCACTATTAGATGCCTCTGTTGCACTTTCATTTTCAATTTTAGCAATTATAAACATTTCAAGTTTAAATTTTTCTAGTGAATTATGTCATTTCTGTAATAAAAAAAAATGTTTTTTTTTTTTCTGTGTAAGCAGGGCATTTCATTTCTAAGTATCTATAAAGTTTAGCTGAAGCTAGTGAATAACATGTTTGCTTGTATTTTATTACATAAAACGTAAAGTGCATCAGAAACATTTATATTACCAATACATGTAAATCCCCAATCAAATAATTTTTATTGTATTTACTTTTTGGTATGCTCTTAGATGACATCTGCTTTTTAATGTTAAATTGGGGGGGGGGGTTCCAATCATAGATGTGTCAAAAGAAGTGACTTGCCTCTCCTTATTTTAAAGATTCTCTCTAAACAAGAGTCCACTAGTAATTTTTGAATAATATTTAAATTTTAATATTATTTAGAACTGTAATAGAAAGAGAAAAAAATTGTAAATGTGAAAGAAAAATATTAAAAAGTGGTTTTTATGTGAAAGCAATTATAATAAAAATGATTTGATAAACTGTTTAGTTACTAAAATTAAAGTTTGTAATATATAAAATCAAATATAAATAGCTGAAAGCTGTAATGCCGAAACAAATATTTAATGTAATTATAATAGAAAATAATTTATTTTTATTATAAAAGAAAAATTATAATAGTAATAAAAGGTGTTCAGTCACAAAATTTATGTAAGTCACATAAAATTTATTATAATAAAACAGTCAAAAATGCTAATAAAAACTATATATTTAATCAAAATAATACAAAGATGTGTTTAATAAATAAGTATTGTCATACATATCTGCTCTACTAGGAAGCCAATATTTGCTTATTTTGATAGATTGCTGATCTGATGATGTCACGATCAGTGTTGGGCACACTCAGATCACTTCATCAGAATGTTTCAACATGGCATAACATTTAAAAATTGTTAGTGGTTTATATTAATTTTCATAATTTTTCATAGGATACTTATTTTGCGTGGAACACAGTGTTCCACGTAATATAGATTGGGAAATGTTGGATTAGTTTACATAGTGATACTAAGAAAATTAATATTGAGAAGAGTGTACAATAGGGTAATTTATATCTCAAAAAAATTTTGATAACAGTTTTACAAGAATTGTTCTGTGGATTAAAATGGAAACTAATGGAATAAAAGTAAATGGAGATTATTTAAATCATATAGATTTTGTAAATAATGTAGTGGTTTTTGCAAGTAATGCTTCAAAGTTTCAGAAAATGTTGCATGAATTAGCAGATGAAAGTAAGAAAATAGGACTAAAGATAAATGCTAAAAAGACTAAATTAATATTCAGGAGTTTTTTTTTTTTTGGAAGAAAATAAAGATGGGTATTGGTGAATTAGAAGTTAATAACTATATATATCTTGATCAGACTATTAATACTGGTGGGACATAATGGATAAAAGTAATCATAGCTCTAATCTAGGATGAAGTGCTTTTGTAGAAATAACTTAATATTAAAAGAAAATATGCCTATGTATTTGAAAAGGAAGATTTTTAATAAATGTGTTTACCTGTTCTTACTTATGTATCTAAGATTTGTATATATAATAATAGAGTAATATTGAGATTTCATACCATTCAACAAAATATGGAGAACTGAATATTATGTGGATGAAAGAATAAACAGGTTTAACTGATAGAATTGAAAAGATTAAGTGATTAAATTGCTAAAACATATGATAAATAAACAGAATCTTAAAAGGGGTCCCAAGAGATAGTAAAAGACCTAATAAGAGATCACATATGTGATGGATGAAATAAAGAAGTTTGCTGGTGTGATGTGAAGAGAAGCTAGTAGTAGGAGAAACTGGTTAAACTTGATTAGACCTTGATTCTACAGTCATTTGATAATAATCAAAAATGATGATGATCATGTGTATATATATATATTTGTTTCAAGTTACAAGCAGTATGTTTTTAGGGGAGGGGGAGAAATAATCATATCTGAACGATTACAATGAATTTTCTATCATCTGCAAAAAGAAAAAGACCAGGTGGTGAATAATTATTTGAAAGTAATATTATTTTTTTAAATTATTCCAAATACACCATAATTAATATAATTTTATATTAAAATGATTTATTGAAATTAAAGCTTATAATTAAATTAAAAACAAAAAGTTTATTTTTCCACCAATAGCTATAATTTTAAAGTATAATTAATTATACATGCAATAAGCCAGATGAAGATAAAAATAATTTGTTATCGTGATGCTTATATATGTTGTAATAAATGCTCATAATTTGAATAAAAAAAAATATGTAAAATTTTTATAAGTACAATTCATTTTCAAGAATTTAAAGAGTGGAACAAGATTTGCATGTCAAATTTTTATAAGTATAATTCATTTTCAAGAATTTAATAAAAAGAGTGGAAAAAGATTTGCTGAATAAATAAAGATTTAGTATTTGTGACACATCTTTACTGTGAAATTAACCAATAAAGGAAAGACATCATTAAATAGTCATTTGTTATTCTTTTTTATATTACTATTAATAAATATTTGTTTTGGTTGGTTCCTTTCTCTCTGAATATCAGTTTCTTTAAAATTGAGAAGAATATAGTTTGTTTTAACTAGATAGATGTTTGCAATTATTGGGTTTTTTTTTTTTGTAATTAGTCATGATTTTTATTGTTATTAATTTACATGTGATTGCAAATGGGAAGGGGGGGGTATTTTCCTTAGCTGTTCGCTTATTTATGAGGGTGGTTGTCTGAAAAGATAATTTTTTTTTGATAATTTTCTACATAAAAATAGTAAAAAAGAATCTCTGCTTAGTCAAGTGGATGGAACTATTGTGTTCTAGCGTTCATTTTGAAGATTTTAATACCTCTCAACCCAGCCAGCAACTAATTATGCAATAAATAAATTATAGTAATTTTAAGTTAATTTTTTTTTCTTATAAACTATTATCTTTCTTAATCTTGAATAATAAAATTTTGAAATGAAAGTGATTAGAAAAATAAATAATTCAACAGTCTATTTTATTAATTTATAGATTTATATATGATTCAAATTACTAATGAATAGGTAAAAGTTAGTTTCAAGAGATATTATTAATCTGTTATAATAAACATTATATTGATGTAATTCAATACGAAAATTGAAGATTTGCACATCCAGTAGTAGAAAGTTTAGATTGAATAATATATAATATCTTTTTAAAAACATCAATTATGTATTAAAAAGGTATTGAAAGCAATAAAGACAGAAAAATAACCTTTAGATATGCAAGTATTATTTAGAAATTACACATGGTTTAGTAATTATTTTTTCATATATTTTATTATTCAGTGTAAAAAGAAAAATCTTTGACAATTTTTAACTTGGATGATATCACTTTGAGAATGATAGCATTTTATGTCGAAAGTCACATTTGAATGCTGATCTGTAATACAGATCCCAATGCACTGCTACCACAAAAAATAAGTTAAATTTTATTGTAATAATATAATAATTTTATCTAAATTAGTTGTATATACATTATTATTTTTGCTTATTTTACTATATAGATGTGAAACACAGACCCTCTATTGACTTAACATAGACATAAAAATTTTAATTTAAAGATACTCTGTGAGTTTTAAAAATTATGATGCATACCATAAGACCAATTGGTATGTTTTTCAATTGTCTGGATGTGTCACTATTGAATTTTTGTTGGATTGTGTATGGGAATGAATAAAGAATAACAAACTTTTAACAAAAAAGTATTTTAAGATATTGAGCATAGTTTGAAAACTGAAGACTTTATTTATATTTTAAAAATAGTCTCAAAATCATTCTAAATAATTGTAATATAGTTGAGAATAGAAAATATTGAAAAACTACAGTTATGAAATATATTAAAGTACAACAACAACAAAAGATTCATTGCAGAAGTTAAAAGGACAGCACCACAAAATATCAGACAGATTAAAGAAACAATATGTAATATATGTGTATATATTTATGTTTAACAAATTAATTTGTATAGTCATCATAAAATTAATTTTAATTTTTATTCTTTGTATTTTTATATTTAGCTTTTTTTTCTGGAGATGATTATATAAATTGTGTATAATTAAAATGTAGAAAATGTAAAAAAGAAGCAATCCCATGGCTAAATTGACCTTTAATATTATCAATGGTTTTTGATAAAGTCTCTTTCATTTTTCTCATCTGTAATCAAGACATTTTACCTGCCTAATTGAATAATTTGAA
Source organism: Epiperipatus broadwayi (assembly GCA_028023455.1). Taxonomy (NCBI): domain Eukaryota; kingdom Metazoa; phylum Onychophora; class Udeonychophora; order Euonychophora; family Peripatidae; genus Epiperipatus; species Epiperipatus broadwayi. The sequence continues at coordinate 3,507,648 of JAQFVV010000048.1, read as the reverse complement.
AATACTTTTATTGGCATCTCTATCTTGATTCATTGGAGCTTCTAGTCTGATTCTTGGCAATCATGGCAATTTAGTATTCTTTGCATGAAACATTTGAATATTAAAAGTGAATTTTATTATTTATTTGTTTATCATATGATCAATTTATTCATGAGATCAAAAGCTTTTCAAAACTATCATTTCTAATCAACATAATACTCAGCTGGCCAATTTTTTATTTTATTTTGTAATTTGGAATCAATCTATCAACTTTAACTCTGCAACCAAATACTTTTATCTGTGATTTATATATTAAACATATCACATGTCATGAAAATGCCATATTCTGTATTTTAAGTATTTATAAAGTGTTTAATTTATTATAAATAGCTATTAATAAGCGAGCCATACAGTAATGTTTATTATTTTTATTACTGCCATAAAAAATGTTAATTCATTATTTAAGTATTTGCAATGTTATTGATACATTAAATCAGGTTATAATTGCACAATTAGTAACTGTATTTAAGTTTGAAGATATTGTTGCTGCATATCATTTTTATCTGTTAGTTATCTTGCTTAATATATAGTACTTATCATTTATATTATTTTTTAATATTTCCAAATTAGTAACATTTTTAAATGGTTTATGTATGATCTATTTATGTGTAACATGTTCTAATTGGCTATATTTAAACAGAGTTATTATTTTTTTTGTATTTTATTTGTTAGATCACGTTTTAATTATCAGAATATTTTGTTTATGCTTAAGATGATATAGCTATACTGATCTTGGACAGTTTTAAGAGATTACAAGTTATTTATTATGTATAAACAAAGGAGCGTTTTAAAAATACTACTAATAATAATTCAATTCAATTTATTTACCATATGAAACTACAGTATTAAGCCAATTACAGAATTTCACCATAACAAATATACAATAATATATGTAAACAAGTATAAATAAATTATTAATGTGGATTATATGTCATATTTCTTTGTAAGATTAGTAACAAATTTTTTAAAATCTAAAGTAAAAATATTTTCATTATTAAAATCATGATTATAGGTATTATGCAAACAAAACAAAGGTGGACATTTTAATATGTTAGGGTGATAAACCTTAATATAAAATAAATTAAATGTATGTGTTTTATATAACAATTATTAATTGTAATATTTGAAATTTTGTTAGTTAATATAATTTTCTGATTGACAAGGTTATATAAAATTTTCTTCTAATGGATAGAGATAGATAATGATCATTTAACTTATTATACTTGGAAATTTTATCATAGACTAATTGAATTTTTATATCATGTTTTGGAGCTAGGATTCCAATCAATACATATTCTAAAATAGGCAAAACCAAAGAGATATATTTGTAGAACTAGTCAATTGTCTACCATGCCTCAAAATTGCACCCATAATTTTAAAAGCTTTATTTACCATATTTTCAATATGATGATGAAATGATTCATTGCTTGCGAAAACAATACCAAGGTCTTTCTGAATATCAACAAATTTTATATTATGATCTTCAATATAATGACAGATTATCATTTCAGATGTTTTGGAATAAGAAATTGTTGAACATTTATCCATATTAATATCCATTTTATTGTCTCTACGTCATTTCATAAAATTATTAATATCATTTTGTTATGGTATGCAATCATTAATTGAGCTAATATTCCAAAAAATTTTCAATCACCTGCATAGCATAAAATTTATAAAAATTCCAACTCTCTCTTCCAGATCATCAATATAAAGGTTAAATAATAATGGCACAAGGATACTGCCCTAAGGTACTCCTATATTACAATAATATGGATTAGAATTATTAATATTTAATTTTACATAAGCCATTCTTTTTCTAATAAAAGATTCAAACCATACAACTAAATTATAGGAAAAACCTAATTTGTACATTTTGTAAAGCAATTTGGAATGATCCACTTTATCAAATGCTTTGGATAAATCAAAATAAATAACATCTAACATTGATTCTCAAAGGCATTAGCAATGTGATCAATTATTGTTGAAAGATTAGTTTCAGTTGATCTTCCAGCTAGAAAATCATGTTGCGTAGGAGCTAAAATCTTATTTATGTCATCAATAATTTTCTTATAAATACATCTTTCAAATATACATGCAATTGTATGAAGCATTGAAATAGGTCTGTAATTATTAACATCTTTTGAACCATTTTTAAAAATAGGTATAACTTTGGCAAATTTAAGAGAGTTAGGAAAAGTATAATTTTTAATGGAACAATTAAGGATACAACATAAAGGAGCAGCAATATATTCTGCACATCCTTTGTAAATAAAAGAAGGTATATTATCATAATCTATACTTGAATGTATTTTGAGTTTTTTGATACCAGATATAATGTCATTATTATTGAAACAATCAATAGAAATGCTATCATTTAAACCTTCATTAGTCACTTTAAACCTAAACATTTGAGAATTTCCAAATAATTCAGAAAAGTGAATTGAAAAGTCATTAGCACTTAAAGATGAATTATAATCCATTTGAGACTTTCTTGCTAGAACTTTTAATAAAAGACCAATATTCTTTAGGATTATCTGACAAATTGAGCTTCATATTTTTAATATATTTTTGATAATCAACTTTCTGAATATTTTTAACGAGTCTTGTATAATTAATAAAATTATTGTAAAAAAGTACATTTTGTGTTTTAATTTATTGCTTATGATGATATAATTTCCTTCTAATAATTTTTTAAGTTTAGCTGAGAACCAAAAATGAAAATAATTGTGAGAGTCATGTTTTTTGGTATATAAAAATCAATCAAATCATTAAATACTGGATTGAAAAAATCCATATTATAATTAACTTCTGATGAAGAATATAACAGCCCTTATCAAAATTATAAATTGTCTTACATAAACCCATATAATCCCCTTTTTGTAACATCTTTTAATATTTCAAGGAACATATCACTTAAAATAATTTATCTTAACAAAAAATTAAATAGGCAGGTGATATAAATCAATAGGAAAATCAAGAGATAAAACACAAAAACATCTAATTTCAGGTAAGTTACTTAGAACCTAATCAAGTATTCGATTATAAGAATTTAAATGGGAATTGTGTTGTTTTAAATTAAAATAATTAAAGAATTGTAATATCCTATATGTTTTGTGTAATAATGAAGAAATATCAAAAGAAGCATTATCAAATAACTCATAGATATTAAAATCTCCAATAATGATAATATTCATTTTATAATCAATCAAAAATTCTTCAAAAGTACAAAGTAAGAGATCTAAGTCAGAAAAAGACAAGGCTGGCCTAATATAAATATTTCCTAATAAGAATTTTTTATGATGATCAAGAGAAACCTCACACCATGTTAATTCACAACATCTAGAATTCAAAAGCACAGATTTGTGAATAATTTCTTTTCTAATGGCAATAAGAGTGCACCCCTCTCTTGTAATTACTTCGTGACATCTATCTGCATGAAAAACTTTATATCTATTATCTAAAAATATATTATCATTAACTTGGTCATTAAACCAAGTTTCTGTGAAAAAGATAAAATCATAATCTTCTGAACCAAAATTTTTTTTTATTTGATTCAATTTAGTTCTCATTCCTCTAATGTTGACATAGAAACAAGAAAAACCACCCATATCCGATAAAAAAAAAAAAAAATCTCTTTATAAATGATATTGATAAATCAGTTAAGTATTAATTTATGGGCCAAATTATTATAGAAAACAGAAAGAGAAAAACTATGAGGCCAAAAATCTGAAGAAATAAACTAATCATGTTTATTTTGGGAAATAGAAATATAAAAATTGGAAGATCTACTATTAAACTATGGTAATTTGATAACACACAACTTTAATCTGAAATTTATTTTCCAAAAGTGTTTTAATTTCTGATGATCTAAACTTTACAGACATATTATAAAGTATTTATTATATTTATCATAAATTATATTGTATTTGTCATTATTTCAAAAAGTTTTAACATTTGTTGCATTAATAATAATAATGATGATGATGATGATAGTATAACATTATAATTTACAATATTGAATATGAGGTATTAATCAAAGCAACAAATTAAAGAAATTTGATAATACTATAGTGTAATTTTAAAAACTTCTTTGACCATTTGTGTAATATGCATGTAAATTTAATATTTTTTTAAAAAATTTATGTTTTGTACTTTTTGTTATAAAAAATAAATTTGATTACATAATAATTAGCTACCTAATGATGGCTTCTTTTTTTTTTCCTTACACTTTAGAAATTAATTGAAAAGATAAAGCATTATGCTTTCAAATTTTTTTTATAGTAGCATAAATATAAAAGTATGAATCAAAAAATTCTGCAGTATTTAAACCAATATTTATAAGATGTATAGATGGCACTGTTTTCAAAAATGTAATTATATGTTAAACTAAATATATCCACCAACTTCTTTTTGCATTTTATTATTTCTAAGTGTCTACCAATCATAATCAACCTTGGGTAAGAGTGAATTATTTATAATATAGAATATGTAAAATCATATATAGTACATTATATCATTTTCCTTTTTATAGAAATTGATGATAACTGATTAAAAGAGTTATTTAAAGTGAACAATAAAACAGCAAGCCTATATTGTATTCAAAAAAACATTTGATTTATTTGTTTGGTTTAATTTATAATTTATCTTAATAATGAATGCATAAAGGAATAAATATATCATCATTATATTCAGATATATCATTTAATGTTATGATAAACAATATAATTTAAGCTTTTTAAAATTAGAAAATTAATTAAAAATAAAAGATCAACATTTTAAATAACTCTCTGTAGAATAAATGTCTTAACAAGAATGGATAAATTATTACTAAACTGGTGTTTGAATGAATTTTATTTTAAAAAAAACACATACAATCAAATATTAATTGTTTGGGAGGTCATGTGATGTGTATTAAAAATGAAGTTTGACTTTAATTCAAAAGCCTTTAGTTTTCAAGTCTATATTGTTAGGGTTTTTTATATTGGAATTTTCCCTCCATCTATAATGGGGGTTGAATGTTTTAGAAAAGTTTAATTTTTTTTAAAAATTTAAATCATTACTTTGTAATAATTTAACAAAAAAGGGTTTGATCCAAATTTTTAAAATATCAAAAAAAAAAATTTTAAAAAATAACAAAAAAGGGTTTGATCTTTAAATAAAAAACAGGTTAGTATTTGTTTTTGTGGTTTTATTTTTGTGTTGTGGTGTTTTTTTTTTTGTTTGTTTGGTGGGTTGGTTAAAAATATCACTTGTTCACTTTGTTAACAAGGTGATATTATTTCACAAGCTAGTCAAATACTAGGTTAATGAGAGTTGATGGTTTTTCATTTTAATTATCCTTTTATTTAACTGAGAATAATTAGATACCCATTTAGCAACAACCAATAATTAGGTGGACAGCTGGATTACTATAAATGAAAGACATTTTTAAATTGTTAATTTTTATTATACATAAGTAATTAAAAAAATATCTCTATTGTTTAAATACAGTTCTCTGATTGTGGACCCAGACTGCCATTTGATGATGACTTTTTATTTAGGTACTTACAATTGCAGATCACTTTCGAGTGAAGGAAGATTGCAAGAATTCAAAGAAGAATTGTCTCATATTAAATGGGACATTTTTGGACTTTGTGAAGTTAGAAGAAAAGATGAAGAGACAATTGATTTAAAAAGTGAGCATGCACTCTACTACAAAGGGACAAATATTGGAAGTACAAGTCCATGAGATTCATTATAAATAAAAAATAGAACAACAACATTGTGTAGATTGATGGTGTATCAGCCAGTGGCAAGATTAGTTATTCAATTTAATAGCAGATAACAAATGTACATAAATCAGGTTCATGCCCAACAAGTTCTCAACAAGTGATGAAGTAGTAGAAGATTTTTATATCGATGTCCAAAAGGCTTTTGATCAAAATAAATAACATTTTAAAATTGTTATGGAAGACTTTAATGCTAGAATTGATAAACAAATGAAAAATGAAAGTGCTATAGGTAAATTTGGTTTTGGTAATAGAAATGAGAGGACATAGACTTGTGGAATTTGCAGAAGAAAAAAAAACCTATATATTATGAATTCTTTTTTTTTCAGAAAAATGTTAAAAGCTGGACATGGAAACATCCAATAAAGGTACAGCAGAATTAGATTATATTTTGACTAACAGAAAATACATATTTCAAGATTGTAAGTCTTTAATAAATTCAACGCAAGAAGTGATCATTGATTAAGTTAAGATGTAAGATATGTGTTAATGCAAAACTAGAGAGACAAAAATTAAGAAAAACAATATTTGCAGTTGACATTCCTAATTGTCAGAAACATTCTAATGAATTTAAATTAGATCTTGTAAATCATTTTCAAATATTAGCAGATTTTGAACAGGATTTAGATTTGAATGAAATTAATAGGAAGATAACTGGTACACTTTTAAAAACTGCAACAAAGATAGCTGATAGAAAAAAGTAGCAATTGACTAATAAAATTTCTACTGAGACTAGAGAATTTATGAAGAAAAGAAGGAATATGAAGATATATAAAGTAATGTATTAAGAATGATTGAATATCTCGACTTTTGTAAAATGGTGTGAAAAAGTTGATAATGATATAAGAAAGTATAATTGTGGACTAGCAAGGAAAGCTGTAGAAGAGATTAAAACTCTCAAGAGTGTAAAACAACATTTTGGCATTAGTAGGAAACTTATGTCTGCAATAAGAAAAAAAAAGATAGAACTATTACTAAAAGAGAGATGACATCATTAAATAAGTAGAAAAGTTCTGTCAAGAATTATATAGTAATAAAGAATAAATACCTCCTACAACTAGTATATCTTCTGAATTGTTCAGGATTTTAAATGAAAAAGTGAAACATACAATTACATTTATGATAAAGGGAAAAGCTCCAGGTAATGATAGAAGTATAATTGATTTATTAAAAGAAGCAGGTGAAGAAACAATTTTTTTTGGCAAAGTTATACACCAACTGTCTAAATGATAAAGATGTACCAGATGATTGGAAGAATGCAATATTAATATTTTGAAAAGGTGATAAAGAAGATATTAAAAATTATAGACCTATCAATCTTTTATGAGTTTTATACAAAATTTTTACTAAGATAATTACAACTCATCTACAGAGAAACTTTGGATTTCAATCAACTAAAAGAACAATCTAGATTTAAAAGTGATTTTAGTACAGTAGACCTTATCCAACTACTGAGAGAAGTTATAGAAAGAACCAATGAATATGAGTTGCCATTATGCTTTGGATTTGTTAGTTATGAAAAGGCATTTGATTCTATAAGCATTTCTTCAGTAATTAAAACATTGGATCATCAAGATATAGATCCAGAATATTATCATATTCTGAAGAATATTTATGAAAATTCAACAGCAATAATTAGATTACATAATGATACTAGGAAAGTTAATATTCAGAAGGGTGTAAGACAGGGTGACTCCATATCTCCCAAACTTTTTACATCAGTGCTGTAAGAAGTATTTTGTAGTTTACAATGAGAAGTTAAAGAAATACAAATAATGGAGATTATTTAAGTCATTTAGATTTTACAGATGATGTAGTTGTTTTTGCAAATAATGCTTCAGAGCTCCAGGAAATGTTGCAAGAGCCTATCGGATGGAAGTAAGAAAGTAGGACTAAAGGTAAACATTAAAAAGATTAAAGTAATTTTCAATGTATTTTCTCAAAAGATGAAAATAAAGATTGATAATAATGAGTTAGATGAAATTAATAAACTACAAATACCTTGATCAGATTATTAATACAGATGGAAACATAATGGATGGAATTAATCATAGAATTAAATGTGGTTGGAATGCTTTTGGTAGAAATAACTTAATATTAAAAGAAAATTCATAATAAATCTGTTTTACTAGTTCTTACTTATGGATCTGAGACTTGGAAATTTAACGTCAAAGCAATACAGACCACTCAAAGAAGGATGGAGTAACAAGAAGAGATCGAAAATGCAATGCATAAATAAGAGAACAATTAGGTATTACTGACATTTCTGAAAGAATTATAATGAAGTAGAGTTGAGCTGGTCATATTGCTAGAAGAGATGATAATAGATGAACAATTGAAATCTGAAATTGGATTCCAAAAGATTGTAAAAGACCCAGAAAAAGACCATATGTGAGATGGATGGATGAAATAAGAAAGTATGCAGGGATGATGTGGAGAAGAGAGGCTAGAGATCAGAGATGGATTGAACTTGGAGAGACCTTCATCTTGCAGTGGATTGATAATGGTTGACACTTTGATGAGTTATAAAAATAAAATTTTAAGTACATATGTATACAATATGTTTTTAGTTTAACATTTATCCAAATTAAATAATAAATGAAAAATACAGCACGCATAAAGGAAATTCAAAATAGAAGAGATTAAATTAGATTTTACAGCAAATTTTCTATATAGTCTCTTTTCTTTGATTGACCGTTCCAAAAGAACTTATAGCTATCTATCTGTTCTATTAAACTTCTTTTTTCTGGAAAATGAATTTCACTTGGCACATATGTTGATCTTAAAAATCTTGACAGCTTTTTAACTAACAGTGCTATTCTTTTTTCACATAGATCTTCAAGGACAAAGTTTGCACATTCTCTTTACCAATATTTTAAAAAATTAGATATATAATATTTACTTTTACTGTTTCTAAAAAAGAATAATTATTACTACGCAATAATTTATTTAGATGAAATAATGATGAACATGATAAATTCTTTCTTGGATTGTTTTTTGCTATTTTTTTTTTTAAATTACTAATGAATTGGCATATAAAATAGTAAATTTTAGAATATTAATTTTGATTACCAATTAAATTAATTGTGTTATTTTATATTATGATATTAATTTGGTGTTATTCAGTGTTTTAATAGATCTTATTAAAAAAAAATCTAAGTGGTTAATTTCTTAGATCTAATTATTCTTAGTTTTGAGAATAAAGCAGTGTTCTAACTCATCACTTGAACATCAAAAATCTGATGAATATTGCCTTTTCATTTACTGTTCTTTTATGAGAAGCTGTTGGAGAGATTTTTGCTTATAGTGGGCTATTTAATATCTTGTTTTAAGAAAAATACTTAAATTGGCTTTGGAGAAAAGTTTATTTAAACATATTCAGCAATCACTATGATAAATAACTGACCATGTTTTCATTTATACTACTTAATAATGTAAATAGGCTAGCAAGAACTATTTAATTCTAGAATTGACTAGCATTTATAAATTTGAAATATGTTATCTAAATAGCTTTTATGATTCTCTAATTTTTTTTTTTTTTTAAAAAAAACAACAACTTTGCAACTCTAAGTGAATCTGCAAAATCCACAGTTCTTGGTTATGGCGTTTGTACATCTCATTGATCCTGATTTTAAAAAAGGTTTTTGAAAGTTTTGCATAAATTGAAAAGTTTATTGAATTATTGTTAGACCTTTTAACAATGACCATACTATTTTTTTAGAGTCTATTTGTAATTATTATTAGAATTTGCTACGCTGTGGTCTTTGAATTGAATTTAATATTAATTATATTTTAATTTTTGTTATAAATGATGTGAACTAATGTGAAATTACATCGTAGTTGTAATTGCTCAAACTCAATTCTGTACATGTATATATTTATCAATGTTAAGTTTTTTAATAAAAAAAAATATTTAAAATTAAATAAATAGAATTATTATTAACATAAAATTGTATTAGTAAATATTTAATTTTATTTAAATTAACTTTTTAAAAATAAATAAATAAATAAATTAGAATACAATAATACTTTTTATTTTTATTTTTAAAGAAATTTCATTTTTTTTCCCACCTCAGTCTATAACCTTCATCAGAAATCTGATAATATCACATAGTATTATATGACATTAAATGTCTAACTTCAAATACATTTTATTATATTTCACTGAATACTATTCCACATAAACATTATGTAACAAATCAATCATTAATATATATCTGCACGTTCATTTTTATATACTATACACTTCATATAATATATGTTAATTTTTTTTATTTAATAATTTTAGTTTATCTGGAATAAAATTATATTTTAAAATTATTACTATTAATTTTGTATCTTTTATATATGTGATTATTTAGGTCCCCATAAGAAGATAGAAATTAAAATTGACCAAATATTCATCTATATAAAAAAATAAAATAGGTAACAGTATAATAATGTTTTAAAATAAATATAATTTTATTTTCAGATATAATTAAAAGGGTTATATAAAAAGCAATAAACATATTTAAAATGTATAATATATAAGCATGTGATTATAGAATAAAAATGTGTGATATATTTGTATAAAATAGTGTTATAGTGATATAAATAGAATATGCTAGTCTATAAACATTAGATATATATTAACTATTGATTTTTAAATTGTTTTATTGCAGAATATGTTTATGTATATTAGTAATCATTTTAAATTGAAAAATAAAATACATTTGAAGTAATATTTAACATCCTATAATGCAATGTAATATTATAAAATAGTTATAGATATGTGATAAAGGCTGTATATAGGTTTAGCCAAAACTGTTTGGGGAAGAAAAACTGCTTTAAAAGTACTAAAAAGATAACATGTATTATTGTATTAAAATTAACCAATAAAAAAATAGTGAAGATATTGTATTATAAGAAAAAAAATTAAAAATTAATAAAGAACAAAATGTAAGTTTTCTAATTCATAGAACTGGTGCTATGATTGCAAAAGATCACAAGAAAATAGCTATCTTTTTAAAAGAAGTATAGTTTTTTTACAAATTTAATATCATATTGGAATTGTATTTTTTACTACATCAATAATTTTCATCTCAAGAATGAGGAACTAAAACTTATAAGTTTTATTTATTTATTTTTGAGAGAGTTATGTTTTAATATGTATAATTTATAAATCAAATTCTATTATTGCTATGTACACACTTTGCATACATGTTTAAAATGGTTGTATTATATTCATTAAAATATATAGACAGTGGAGCCTCAAACTATACTATATTTAACTATATGACTTCACTTATATGCTATTTAAAGAAAAATGTAAACAAACAAAAATGTCAATAAACAACAAAAAAAGACTATTAAAATTCAGAAATTTTAGGATATTCAGCAGCTATTTTTACTTCTTTGAGTGCCATAAGATATTATATACATTAATAAAATTTCTTTGGTTTATGTTAATAGAACATACATTTTATTCTTCCTTTATTATTTTTTCCAAATTAAATTTGCTGTGTATTGCATAATAAAATATTTTCTGAGGGTAATGCTAACATTTTTACAAAATTTTAAAACATACTAAAAGTTGATGAGAGAGATCATAATTTCTTGATAACAAGATGTTTCTATAAGAGAAAAAGTTATAGAAAAAATATGAATGTATTTAATAACAATGAAAATCTGACATTTCATTATTTACTTTATTTTAAAAATATAGTAGTTAATTGTTTTTTCTTCTTATTAAATACATGAATGAACATACTCCTTAAAATATATGCAGGTGTGTCTCCTCAATTTATTATTTTTAAAATTTTATTTACTAAGACAGTAAGGCCAATTACTCAAGTCTTTAATAGATTTAGAAATGTAGATGACAAGAACCTTTTAAATTAAATGTTATTAGTTTTGATTAGTGTAATTTTAAACTTTTTTTCCCTTCAAATATAAACTGAAAATAAAATGACCATTATAATTATTATTGATTTATTTCCTGGGGCAATATATATGTTTTTAACATCTTGAAACAAATCCAAGAATAATCTGCATTCTTATGTGAAGTGTGTTTTCTGGCAGAAATAAAAAATTATTAAATTGTTCCGCATAAATTGTCATTTTTTAAAACTATTTTTATAGCAGTTTTTTTTTTGTTTTCTAGTAATATGGTAGTAGAATTAATCAACTAAGAGACAAACTTAATGGTTAGTAATGTGTTGGATATTTGTAAATATATATGAGAAAATATTAAAACATGGATAAGGATAATATTTACAAAATTTAAATATTACATGATTTATTTATCTTTTTATTATTATTATAAAAGTTACCCACTTAATGTAATGCACCCACACATAACTATATTTGAACTCTTTTTTAAATAAGACAATTATTCAGGAACCATATAACAGCCAGTTTCAATTAGAAAACCTACTTTTAAGTCTATTACATGCTTAAAATATTCTCAGAATGGTTCTTCATTTATTATTTACTTATTTTTTTAAAGAAGTTTTTATTTTATTGATCTAAATATTTTTTGAGTGAACTAACTTTTTGAATCAAAATGCATTTTGATAATATCATTTATACTTTTTTTTTTTTTTTTTAGTGCTATCATTTATACTTGGTTTTATTATTTTCGTATTTTTATTTATTTATTGAAAAGATTGTAACATTTTACTGGTGACAGAATAGTTCTTACTACAAATGTTTTTATCTATGAATGATTAGCAGTTAAAACAGCCAAGCACAGTGATTTCAGAAAATTACAAAATCTTTTTTGAAGGAGTTGCATTTTTAAAATACAAGTGAATAAATATTAATTTCTGATAAATCTATAAAATTTTGCTTTAAAGCAAAATTTTAAAATATTAAAATTGTTTTATAATTTTTAGACTATTTCAAGAGATCCTATCATTGTTGATAAAGATGCTTAGTGATCAGCTTCACAAAGTGTAATGATTGTAATGGCCATAGTTGTCTTTGTTATCTTTACATTAGAATTTATTAATTTCTATTTTTAAAAATAAAACATATACAAAAATAATCACGAATATTTAATTAATTACACAAAATATCAATCTTTTTTTATTCCAAAAATCTTCTTGTAAATGCTTTCATAATTGAAGAACAAAAGTCGCCAAACATATGGAGGTTGGACTAAATTAGTTTGATTTTGTTGCCTATATGAAAATATTGGCTTCTTCAGATTTTTATTTTAATTAGCAAATCAATATACATTAGTTCTCAATTTTGGCGGGTTTTTGTTTTTTAAAATAATAAAATATTTTCTCAGAAGGCTGCCATAGAAGCATGTTATGTAAACATCAAACAATGCTTAAAATTAGGTTAATTTTTTTTAGTGGAAAATGCAATTATCTTAGTAATTGTAAAATAGTTTTTTTTAAAAAAACTCTGTTGTTGTAAATTGTAAAATAGTTTTTTAAAAAAAAACTCTGTTGTTGTAATTGTATGTTGGACTATTTCCTTTATCTAATGTTAATTATTAAATATTTTTAGAAAAATTCAAATTTTATTTAAACTTTTCAAATACATTCAACATTTCCAATGGTATTATTCTCTCTTCTTCAGGTGTTGCTAGCCTGACCATTGCTAAGCACTATTATGGGAATCCGACCAGAAACCTTTACATTGATGAATATTGAATTTAGATGATGCTCTAATCACACAGGCTATTCTATCAAAGACAATATATAGTAGAAATTTTATATATTTATTAGGTTTTTGATTTCTCCATTTTTTTCATAAGCATAGTTAATGAATAGTTTCTAAACATTATAAATTATCATACTAGTTTGACTTATGGAGTTATTTAGCATTATCATGTGATCAGCTTCTTTAAATTTTTTTTTTTTGGTACTTTTCTCTCTCTGTCCAATAGCTTATATCTCAATAAACATATGTTCACTGATAGCATACACGATCTTCTACATTAGTTACATCTGTTGTTTCCTTTCTTATCTTCAGTTTATGCTCTTTTAAAGACTTTACAGTGGGACAACTGATTTTGCATTTACTTGGTATTTTATAAATGCAGTTTTTGTTTTTTATTTCAAATGCAGGATTCCTTATAATGTGCTATTGCTTTAGAAAGCTGTTCTGTTATACTTATTTTAGATTTTCTTTAGTTTTTCTGTTATCCCTGTTAGATGCACTACAGTATCTATAATTGGCTTTTCTTTTGATGGTATAAGAAGTGTCTTTTCTTAACATAGGAAAATGTGACTTTATGGGTAGTGTGTGAATCACACATCTAACTTTACTTTTAACTAAAAAAAAATGTAGATAACCATTTAGCAATACCAAATAGATAAAAAGTTGGGTTATGTTATAGGCTATTTAAAAGTCTTCTGAGCATTTCTGGAATTCTTCTGTCATCCAAAGAAATTTAATTTCCTCCAAAGTCATGAATATAGAATACTGCACTAACTAATGCACTACTGGAATAAAAAAAATATATACTCTTTTGCTCATGTTGCTTTATATATTTCATCTCCATGGATATTTTTATTGCAGAAAATTGTGATTTTTTTTCCATTGCATTCTAATTAAAAAGGCGAACTCCTGTAAAAACATGACATCTTTTTCAGCAATATCGATGGCTATTTCATAACATGGTCAGTTTTTACAGTCAGTTCTTTAATACTTCGCCGATCAACCCAGATTAATCTAGGGTCTTTATCCTCTAACTAATAGTAATAATAAATAGTTAAACATCAATATAAACCTTAGCTAAAAGATAAAACAAAAATGCTAATTGAGCCTGGCAAATATTGCCTTTTCTTTTACTGTTTCTTCATGAAGGGCAACTAGAATGGCCTTTGTTCTACTGTAGGTTATGATTATTACATTAAACTAGCAAAGCAAATAGTGAAAAATAATTGCCAACAAAATACCAGATGACGTGATTTTGTAACTGCTGTTTATATTTTTATGACATATTATAGTGTATATGTTTTGTGAGAAAGGGTTGCAACATAATATTACCAATTACTCCTAGCTATGCCTTATTAAAGTCTACTTAAAAAAAAAAAAAGAACATTGTTTTACTAATTAAATTTTTATTTTTTAAAAATTTGTAAAACTTTAGGGATTTAGATAATAAAGTTATAAAAGATTGAACATATTATCAATTTACAAATATCTGTCCCACAGATGAAAGCAAAATTAAAATCTTGCTAATCACATAAAAACAATAACAGTTCTTTGTTATTTATGAGAACAATTATTAAACATTAATAGACAAGGAACCATTTGAATGACTTCTACTTTTGAGCATTAACTTTTCATGGCAATGTATTCAACATTGTTGATGGAAATAGGACTCTGTTTTGAATTAAAATGGTACAGGTTTTCTGGGTTTTTTAAATCCAAATAAAATTGAGCAAATATGAAATTTTCATGAATATCAAACTTTTTTAATTTGAGATAAAATTTATTCAGATATTATTAAAATATATTTAATTGATGTTTATTTTATTTTATTTTTTGTCATTCTAAGCTCTAAAGGAAAATTATCCAAGTACACTAGTAATGTGTGATTTTTTTTTTCTTTCTAAAATAGCAATTGAAAATAATAAACTAATATTTTGAATATATTTCTGCTATATTTATACAGATGTTACCAAAAAAGCTAAGTAATACATTTTTGTTAAGTGGTTTTTATTTTTATTATAAAGATATTATTCAGATGTAAAAATAAATTTATATAATGTACAAAAAATATTTTAGATGTGTATCAAATAGATATTAAAATTTAAAGTGCTTATTATTAGTATTAACAGTTATATTTAATATTGTGTTTATTGTTCCAGCATCTTCTTTCAGTACTCTAAAGACATGGAGGTCAACAAAATCATTAAACCTGAAAGTTAAGGAAGTAGGGTTACAGGATTAGATCCAGGATATTGTCATATTTTAAAGAATATTTATAAAAATGCAACAGCAACAATTAGATTACATAATGATACTAGTAACAAATGTAAATATATTAAATTTATTAATCGCAAGCAGATGATATAATAATAACGTGAAAGGCTGAAACTTTTAACAGATGTATCTTAAAAATGCTTATGTGACAGCCAATCAGATGTAATAATGACTGCACATGGAACTCTCAAATCAAAAACATAAGCCAGAAATACGAGAAAAAGATGGAACCACCTCCTTCTCTACTTCAACTCTTCACATTATTATAATGATACTAGAAAAGTCAACATTGAAAAGGGTGTAAGACAGGATGACTCCATATATCCAAAACTTTTGTAAGCAGTGCTGCTGCAAGTATTTTGTGGATTAAAATGGGAAACTAAAGGAGTGAAAGTAAATGGAGATTATTTAAGTTATTTAGATTTCGCAGATGTTGTAGTTGTTTTTGCAAATAATGCTCCAGAGCTGCAGGAAATGTTGCAGGAGTTATCAGATGAAAGTAGGACTAAAGATAAATGTTAAAAAGACTAAAGTAATGTTTAATCGATTTGCTCAAAATATGAAAATAAAGATTGATCATGATGAGTTAGAAGAAGTTAACAGCTACAAATATCTTGGTCATATTATTAATACAGATGGAAACATAATGGATGAAATTAATCATAGAATTAAACTTGGTTGGAGTGCTTTTGATAGAAATAACTTGATATTAACAGGAAGTTTGCCTATGTGTTTGAAAAGAAAGGTTTTTAATAAATGTGTTTTACTAGTTCTTACTTACAGATCTGAGACTTGAACATTTAATAGAAGAGCAATACAGAGACTTCAGACCACTCAAAGAAGTATGGAGAGATGCATGTTAGGAGTAATAAGAAGAGATTGAAAACACAATATATGGGTAAGAGAACAAACAGATGTAACTGATCTTATTGAAAAAGTTAAAAGACTGAAATGGAGTTGGGCTGGACATATTGCTAGAAGAGATGATAATAGATGGACAATTGAAATCTTAAACTGGATTCCAAGAAATTTTAAAAAACCCAGAAAGAGACCACATGTGAGATGGATGGATGAAATAAGAAAGTGTGCAGGGGTGATGTGGAGAAGGGAAGCTAAAGATCAGAGATGGTTTGAACTTGGGAGAGATCTTCATCCTGCAGTGGATTGATAATAGTTGATGATAATGGTGGTGTGAAACAGTTTTCTTTTATACCTGCAGGTTTAAGATTATGTATACTTTCAATTTTTGTTATTTATAATAAACTGTTGCTGGAGCCTTTTTTGTTTGTTTATTTTAGGGATCTGAGCCTCATGAATTATCTTTCCCTATTTATGATTGAATAAATAGGGATCAGTTATATAACTGAGGAATGTCGCTTGATTTTAAAAATGGATTTGTTTGAACTAATTTTAATCCCAACTACTTCAATTTTATTTAGAAATTTTCTGATGGAACCTAATGTTTGATTGGAAGACTTGGCTAGTAGAAGCTAATCACTGAAATAGTATAGGATAACAAGTATCTCAGCATTTAGTTGATGTATTGTACACTGAAATATTGCTTGTTTAACTAATATACTAGAAAATTAATGATTTTTTAAAGAAATCAATTCTTTGCCAATACTCTTAATGTATATTTAGTACTAGGTAGGTGGAAGTATGTCTAGTGATCAATCCTTAAGAAAACTCTTCCATCAGACAGTATGGAGAGGATCTGCTTGATTGATGGAAATGGAATATTATTTACTGATAGTGTTTTATTTAGTATGCAATGATAATCTCTAATCATTATTATTTTTTTATTTCTTTTGATAATTACAATTGCTCATTCAAATAATGTGATCATCTTACAAAGTCCCTTTGCCTGCAATCTATCTGACTTTTCCAATGTAGGACAAATAAGTAGGGATCTGTCTTGATAATTTATAAGTTTAATATTTTGTCAAAACTTCAGGAAATTTTTTTTCAAGGTTTGTTAAGCTGCTAATCTGATCAGGAAATTCTTTTTCAAGATTTGTTAAGCTGCTAATCTGATTCCATCAATCACTGCATATCCTAAGTGGATGAACTATCACAACACATTAAATTATGTTATTTGATTGAACTAATAAATGGAAGGTAAAAGCTATGACCTTCACTATTGTTTCAACAAAAATAGGCATTTGTTTTTCCTAATAGAATGGTTCTGTTATATTTTTGAAATTTCTAGATTTAATTTTTATCTATTGTGGATTAGTTGTTTTTTTGTTTTTTTTTAAAAAAAAAAAAAAGATTTGCTGATTCAGCTCCATTTTTATCAACCCATTATTCATTTGATTATGGAGTTGAATTAACACACTTATAATGGGATTTAGTTTAATCTTTTTATTTGTCAGTATTTGTTTTGCTTGCAAGTTGTTACACTTGTAGCATATTTTGAATGGGCTCTCACATATATATTTTGTACTGCTTTGAAATGAAATTCTGATTTATTACTTTGTATAATCAAATTTTTTTTCTGAAAGCTATCAACAGTTAGGGCCTGATCATGAGATGAATTTTATATGAAAGCTTGTGCAACTTCAGATGGTACTGTATTGTATTAGCAGTTTTAGCCATGTCTATAATGCTTTCAAATTGCAAATAAAATTATCTCTCAGTGCATTATTTAGACGAATTTTTTTAAACTCTATAATATAATCTTCTAATTTTTTATTATTATGATCCTGATGACACAATTGAAATGATACCATTGTAATATTAAAAGACTTAGGACAGAAGTATGTAATTAATAAGGCAATTGCCTTTTTGCTGCTTAGATCGTAAATCTTTGTAAATTATTGACTTGCATGCATGAATACTGTGATTTTTTCATTAATATTATTAATTTTGTTCCATTTAGAAAAAGATTTTAATCTATTTTAATACATGAGCCAGCTTCCCAGGCTACTTCAATCATATTTTTTATAGATTTGATTAATGGAATACTGTTGTTGATTGCATTTTCCAAGCTTGATATCTGCAGGTATAACTTGCATTAATTTGCTACTTGACAATTACTAGATTTTTCATAACCAAGACTTGTTGGGCTATCTATATCTCAAAAGTAACAGATATTCTACAATTGAACTTGAATTTATAGTCTATGTCCACAAATTGCAGTATTAAATCAAATTGAAAAATCTTGTATTTTGGTTAATAGTTGTTGTTATTGATTGTATTTCTTCTCAGTTATAATGGAATTGATCTATAAACATTTTCCAATTTGTCTTTGTACATTCAGTGATAGGCTAATGTTAAACAGGTTGAGCTTGGTCACACATTATTCAAGTACTATATAAAAACCAGTGTTATGTAGCTGTTATTTTTCATATTTGTTTTATATTCAATTTGCTTTATTATGGTTTAAAGCCAATTGTGCATTTGATTTTTGCTAATACCTAACTGCTAGATAATATTGGAGAATCAAATAATATAATTTCATACAAGCATTTTTTTCTTCTGGAAATAATACCATTGTATTGGGTTTGAACTGTTTGATAAAATTCAGAGTCCCATTTTTTTTTAATTTTTGAAGTTTAAAACCATGATTCAAAATTTACTTAAGTTTGTCTGTAATGATGCTTATAATCAGATACTTTCTTATAATATATAGGCTTGATTATAGTAATTATAACATTGAAGTAATTTTTCTTCTTTTTATAGCAATGAATAATGAGAGGTAGTTCATAATAATGCAATAAAGTGATATTTGTTTTAGTAAGCTGTTTTATATTTATTGTAATTAAACATAATTTTATTGTACAAAAATATATTCACCTGGCTTGATAGTATATGTTAAAATATAAGTTTCCACTTGAATTTATTGTATGGCTTTTATTAAAGTGTATCAACTTTTCATTGCACTTTATGGGTTTTATTTTCTGTATATAAATTATTTTACTAAATTGATGTCAAATAATTAGAATTATGTATGTGAATGATATGTATTTTCAAAATGCAGGATACGAAAATTATAAATGTAAATTATTACAAAATCTATGATCTTGATGTTTATTTTATGTTTGCCATTTTTAAAATTTATTCTACTTGAAGTCAAATTCTGATTATTTTATATCAGTCAGCCAAACAAAAAAAAACAACAACAACAACTCATTCTGTTACAATATCAAATAACCATGGTATAACTGTATGCATTTTTTGTTTAGCTGATTGATATAAAGTAATTAAATTTATAAATTGGGATTTAAAATAAATTAAAATGATGGCAAGTATGGGATATATTACATACTTAATCATACGATTAAGTCAAATAATTTTTTACTTTTGGTAAATATATATATTCTAGCATGTGTGCATGTGCGGTGCAACTGTTCCCAAAAGCTATAAAGTGTTAATATAAAATAGATAACTAAAAACAAACGAGCTGAGTGCTTTCAAAGGATCTTGCCTTCATAATCATAGCTTGCTACTATGTTTAATGATATGCAAATATGCTAATTCCATTTCTTCGATAAAGCATAGCATGTGTCCTTTCTATTTATGGCATATTTGCATATCATTAAACGTAGTAGCAAGCTAAGATTATGAAGGCAAGATCCTTTGAAAGCGCTCAGCTTGTTTGTTTTTAGTTATCTATTTTATATTAACACTGTATAGCTTTTGGGAACAGTTGTGCCCGCACATGCACACGTGCTAGAATACTTTATCATAGTATTCCCTTGCCTGCATCTCTGGATCTGCCATTGAAAAAAATTCATCATACAGCTACAACGTATAATAGAAATTGTCATCAAGAAATTTTTTTTTTTTTCAAGTATTAAAATTTTCATGGAAATTCTTTCTCTTAGATAATTGTATATTTGATTAAATCTAATAAGTCTTATGGTACAGTGATTAACACAACTACCTGCCAATCATCAACTTGTTTGAATCTGAACTATGTAACCAGCCTAATTAATCATCCAGCATTGATTATGAAATAGTATTTAGATTATAAAGAATCTTTGCAAATTTAGTTTGATTAAATGGATATGTAAAAACAATAAATATGTATTATGATGCGATCTTTATCATTTTTGGGTATGTGTCATACTCTTATGGATTCTGAGTTTGTGATTTATCTTAATTTTATATTAAGTAATGTTTTAGGTCAATAAATGCTCAAATTTAATAATTTCTGAGATGTAGTAATCATTTTTTTCCAACTTTATTCTTTTTGTTTAATTGAAGCCTGAAATTTTGACATTTCATGTTAACTTTGGAGTTAACATTGCACATAGTATATGAGCACAAGCTTTTAATGTCACAAAAAATCAGATTTATTTATATATCCTTAATATATATATAGTTAGCTTATTAAATAAAATATATATCCATTTTGTTTGTCTTTTTATATATAAACAAATACTTAAACCATCTTATAATCAAATTTGTGACTACTTAATTTTTGTTTTTATTGAGAAATATTATTCCTGCAATATCTTAAATAAAGAAAATTGTTATAGGTATTCAAATATACATTTAAGATGCATCTGCATTCATATACTTGAAAATTTGTTTTATTATTGTTAGATTATTTATACATTTAAATTTGCAAATATTCTATTTAGCAACTATTAATAGAAATTTATCTATGCTTTGATCTTGTCCTTTAAATAGTTTGTCTAATTTTTAAGACTGTTTAAAGAGAGTCCATTTGAAGTATCTGTTACAATGTTAATGGTGGTCATTTTAGACAGGAAATAAGCAGATTTCTTTGGGAATTGTAAATTCAGACATGTGAAATATTCTAAACAAGTGCTTTTATTTCATCTACTTTCTGTCAGAATAATTGATAGAGTTGCTTGAATTTAAGCCAAATTTAATGCAAATTTTTTTAAATGATGCCTGTTATCAAATGAATTTATATTTGTGAATTAAATTAATAAAAAAGTAAAATATTTATGACAAGTTAATGTAGAATTCTGAATAAATAAACAATTTTCTGTAATTTTGAATACAGTTAGTATTATAAATACAACTTGTATTTAAAGAACTGTTTAAAAATCATAATGATTTTTAAAAAAAGATTTATTAGTGTTTATATTGTTGCTCTAAGAATTAAGATGATATAATAAATAGTATTAAGAGAATAACAAGTATTAGAAATACTACACAACATGGTGGAGTATTATCTAGCCACTTAACCTTTTTTCAAACAAATAATTTGTCTGTATTAATGTATCTTTATCTGTAACTGTATAATTATTTTTTTATTATTGTAAAACAGCATCTCACAATAATGGCATATTAAAAACTGCCCCCCTCCCTCACCACCATTAAATAAATGTTATCATTAAATGAAATAGATCTTTTTTCATTCAAGAATACACATAGTGACAAACTGAGTTGTTATTGCAATATAGATACTAAAATTTCACGACCTGGACTACTAGTATCATTTTTAGCTACTACTGACCTACATATGCCTTAAGATGGCCATCTTTTACCGTTTAAATGAATTGACATTAATACAGAAAGTGGAGTTATTTACAACTTTGTTAAAAATGATTATTTAAATTTTTGAAAGTTACATTTACTTAGTTAAATAAATTGACACCAATATAGAAAGTGTTGTTATTTACAACTTTATTAAAAATGATTATATAAATCTTTGAAAGTCAAATTTACTTAGTTAAATAATATTTAGCAATCATAACTAGTGAAAAGTAAAATTTTACCGCCTGGACTAATACATAACTATCCTACAAATTAATAAGGAATGTATGGTAGATATAAAAATACTCTAGTCTAGAGATCTTCAACAACTTACCTTTGAAAGGTAAATTTACTTAATTAAATAAATAAAATGTACAATCTTAGATAATTGTAATGATTTTAACGAAGACTAAAATTCCACCTGGTCTAATACGTAAATACCACAATATATATATATATATATTAAGTGGCAGTAATGGCATATCCATAAAACAATACAATGGTAAAATACATGACATTTCTTTATAGTGACAGATAAGTATAAATTTAAAAATAAAATTATATATAAATCAAGTCAGATGTGGCATGACCTAATTTAAACAAGCTTGCATTACAAATGTTTTATAAAGAGCTGACAAATAAGCTCTTAACAAGCTTGGTAGAATATTCTCAACCCAGACCGGTTTCTGCTACTGGCTTTGTCAATGAGGTGTGAAGATATTCAAGCATTAGATTAAAAATACTAGGACAAGCCCAGCACTTTATCTAATGAATAACTATTAAGTAGAAAATCTGAAATTTTCAGACATCCATATGTCTTCCAATCCAGCTATCTAACTTAAATAGCCATATGGGATTGAACTAAGTTCAGATACACCATATATTAATAGCTTTAACAATATAAAATCACCAAAGCCTTAATAGCAAAAAATAAAATTATAAATAAATAAGTCAGATGTCACATGACCTAAGTTAGATAGCTGGATTGGAAGACATGGATGTCTGAAAAATTCAGATTTTCTACTTAATAGTTATCCATTAGATAAAATGCTGGGGTTGACCTAGTATTTTTAATCTAATGCTTGAATATCCTCATGCCTCACTGATGAAGCCAGTAGCAGAAACTGGTCTGGTATTGAGAATATTCTGCAAATCTTGTTAAGAGCTTATTTGTGAGCTCTTTATAAAACATTTAAAAATAAATATGTAAAATATGCTCTCTATTTAGTTAGTAATTAAACTAAAACTATTTTAGAATATGAAAAATAAAATTATATTTTTATATTTTTAGGAATTAACAATTATTATACCATCTAAAAGTATCATTTTTTTCCTCCAACAATCTTAATATAATTATTAGCTAATTAGAAAGAAATTTGATCTTTAAGTTAATATTTATACTAATGCATTTAAAAACTGTTTGTAGAGTAAATCTAATTTAATTGTATTTTATGTATAGTGAAGAATATAGCACATTTTTACTATTTAAAGTAAAACATTCATTATTATTTTTTATTATAAGCATTAGATATCGTTGCCATTTAGTTTAAACAAATATATATATATGCAATACATAACATATAATATCTTAATAAAATTTGAAAAATTTCCAGATAGAAGAAAAAAAACCTGATGCATCACATATGTTTCAGATTTTGAGAGTGTATTGCATGAAAACTATCAAAAATAGCGGTGCTTGTATTATAGATAAAGACGCCGTAGGATGGCGTCGTTTTCACGCTAAAACTATAAAATATGAACATTCACGGGCCGTTGATTTTAATAATTTTTCTGTGCTTTTTTGTAATGCGAAAATAAAAACAAAACAAAATCGTCTTTTTTAAATATTATTTTTTATTAACGTATACAATTTAAATGATAATAAGAAATGTAAAATAAAATCAACAAATTACAATTTGATTCATGTTTTTTATATTGTATACTTTTTAAATTGTGTTACGGCTTTTTTTTATTAATTTTCTATCGGATATTTTTTTACTTGTGTTACGGCTTTTTTTTATTATCAATTTTCTATCGGTTATTTTTTTATTTGTGTTATGGCTTTTTTTTTTTTATCAATTTTCTATCGGTTATTTTTTTACTTGTGTTACGACTTTTTTTGTTGTTGTTTAACTAAAAAATTATAATTGTAATAAAAGTAAAAGTTGTTACGGTTAGATTTAGGGTTAGTTTTAGAGTTAGTTTAGAGTTAGCTTTAGGGTTAGTTTTAGGTTTAGGGTTAGGTTTAGGGTTAGTTTTAGGGTTAGTGTTCTGTTTGTTTGTAATGCTAAAATAAAAAAATTCAAAATCGTAAGCGTACTCAGACAGAAGAAAGAAACTCAAACTTTTTTAAACAACAAACAAATGTCTTCTTTACTTATTAAACATGTTTATAATATTTGCTTTTTATTAAATTTACAAAAAACCCTGTACATTTGGACTTTTCTTACTGGATATTTTTCTCGTACCGCTCTTTTTTACTTCAAAAATATACAGACGGTAGAATCTTCTTTGTCTCGTGAATGTTACTAACTGTACGTTACTTGACACATTACCTAATTGCAACTCAATAAAAACATAGATATTTAACATTTACCCAAATAAAAGTTCAATACAGTACGTTGTAAAAAGTCTTATAATTATTGTTTAAAAACATCTGAACATTTCAATAGTTTAAAATAAGAATAAATCCAATGAAAACAACATTTCAATACAATTCAAATACAAACTCTCTCATCAAGCCGTAATTATTTTATAAATTGTGCGAATTCATAAAATGTAATTGCTGCTTAGCGACATACATGCTGTACTGCGATGCGACATAGCGGCCTGCATTCTGTAGCACAACAAAAAAGTTGTATTGTAGAAAATGCGGGTTCAACTGTGTCGGCCACGGAAACAGCATTTTAATGTGTTTTGGCGCGAAAATCGCGCCATAGAACGGCATCTTTAGCTATAAGATGAGTACAAAGCTATAGCAAATTATCATTAAATAAAAAGCCAGCAATACAAGGCAGTAATATATAGTTTTTTTTTTCTCTTTTGATTTAGTCATTCTATGAAGCATACACTTCACTTCCGAGATATAAGATGGATATATTATAATGAGTGTGGTGTTTTTTTTTTTTTTGCTTTGTGCCATAAAGTAAATGCGTGTTGTTGTTTTTTTTTTTTTAAAAAGAATGCAGTTATGAGAAGTAAATAAATATTTTTTTAGAGTAACAAATTAATAAGTTAAAAATAAAAATTAAAAAAGTTTAAACCAGGGGTGGACAACTGCTGACGAAATCTATACCTAACAAAATTATTAGGAGACTAGACAATAAAAATTTTTATTGCAAATTTTAGTTTTTATCTATAATCATTTCCTATTTAGGTCATTAGTCCAGTGATAACTTTTGAACCCTGCAATCTCGTACAATAACACCTGCATGGGGTTTTCTAACAAATTTAATCCATCATTTTTTATAAATAATGATTAATAACTTTATTTAGTGCAAAATGGTGTCCTATAACTTTATTTAGTGGTAATAAACATGTATTTATGCTTTTGAAGTGAATTGAGTTATTTGCAAAAATGACGAGAACCTTATTTCGTACAAAATGGCAACCTATAACTAGAAATAAACAAACATGTTTTTGCAAGAAATGATATTGCAACAATTAAACTTGGTAGCAATATACATTTATTCCAATAAAAAAGATAAGAAAAAAGATTGTTTCTTACAATCATTGGGATGGATTGAAGTTTTTTATGCCTTGCAAAATGCATATGATAGCTAGCTATAATTTACATGAACTTGTGTATCTGGAAGCTTGCAAGTCATCACTTTTGTAAGATTTTGGGTTTTTTCTCAGAATAACATAATACACACATAAACTTCTCACAGATAGTTATTTCAGTCTATCACTGTCTTTTGAAAGTAGTAGACTACATTGTCCTTGTTTAGTGGCAATTCTCAAATTTTAATCAATCCTTTGTTAAATAAAGATGTTGGGTACCTTAGTATTAAAGCTGCAACGTAGGGGAAATAGAAGGTCTGTTCACACCCACAGTAAATGTGTAATGTCATGATGATGTCAAATTGAAAGAAAATAATCCCTGCGAGTGTATGTGAAAATGTATTTTCTTTTTATCAATGCGATTTTTTTTTTTTTTGTAATACTTTGACATTTTCACTTATTGTCTAGATTTCTTTCTGACAAGAGCCAGGATAAATAAAAACATAATAAAAGTCTAATAATTAATCTGTATTTTTTTTGTACTTGTGTTATAATTTCTTTATAAAAAAAACATTTATTAGCACTTTTCTGAAAATTCCAGCATATTTTGCAATGATGTGGTACATTTTCAGAAGGAAATTTTTTACTGTAGATCTCCATTTTCTGTGGTAATGTATATGTGAAAGCTTTGGTTTTAACGTGTAAATTTCTGTTATATATTACATGGTAAGTGTCGTAGGAATATTGAAGCAATGGATCTGAAGTCCAATCCATGCTTCACATCTTCCTATAAACTTAATTAGTATTGTAGACCTGAATTAAGTTTATAGTCCAATATCAGCAGGGTTTTGCATTAGAGTTAAAAATAATTATGCTTATTAAATGTGTATTACATTTAAATATTTTGTTTTAAATAAATTTCATTCTATTAATAAAAATTGCTTAACCTATTAGTCAAACATATATATACATCTAGCGTATATATATGAGTTAATGCAAAATTCTGCTGAAATAAAATGCTTATTCTACTATAAAAAAATAATATATTGTTGTTAAAATTTTGTTAAAATATTTAGTATGATTTGATTTTGAGATAAGCCCACCAACATTTCTAAAAGAATGTATATTTTAATTAGTTAAGCCCATTCAAGTCAAATTAAAGATGGCCTTCTCTTTCTTTCTTTTAATTAATAGAATTCAAACTTTAAAGAAAGAAATTTAGAGTAAAAAAATAAAAGTTATTTTTAGAAAATGTTGCTTTGAAACAAAGGAGCATGGGGAGGCTTATCAAGATCTCAGATCATACAAACAATATAAGGTAGCTGACAGAGAGGGTATAAATAGAAGTGAGAACAAAAGACTAGAGGATTCAGATTTTTCTTTTTGAAGGATTCAGATTATTATTATTCAGATTTTTCTTTTTGAAGGAGCAGATTATTCAGATTTTTCTTTTTGAAGGATTCAGATTATTCAGATTTTTCCTTTGGAAGGATTATTCAGATTTTCCTTTTGAAGGATTCAGTTGATTCAGATTTTGCTTTTGAAGGATTCATTCAGAGTTTTCTTGCTGGTTATTCCAAGTTTTCTTGAGAGTGCATTCATATTTCTTTTTGGAGAACTCTCTCCGATTTGCTTCACATTTAGCTTGTGCTCCAAAAAGTTATACAGCAGTCGTTTTCAAATAATGGAGAAGTTTGAACATGCTCCAGTTAAAAGCCATAGTATTTTGAAGGAAATGAATATGCTCGGCTAGGCAAATAAATAGCTTTGCCTATCGCCGAGGTTCCTGAATACCATCCAAAATGCCATAGTATCCACTCAATGGTCATCTGAACTCTGTGCCGTGTCTGGAGAACTTTTCGTGAAACCATACTACATAATTTCATTGTCCGGACAAATACTTGTCGACAGTCGAATCAAGCCACGAACGCCGTAGGGAACATGACCAAGGAAAAAGGACGGTAATCGTATCTCCTCTATTGAACTATTTCTTATGCTACCTTTTGTTCATATATTTTTTAATTGCTTCATTGAATTATATGTATTTGTTATGTAACCATTTTTATTAGACGAGTCTTAATTATATATATAGTGTGATCATCTATCTATATTTAACCTTTTTTTTCCCTTCGCTATTCTTCCTTACTAACCTGTGTAAATATTTAGTATTCCATTGCGGTTGAGTTAATAGTTAATTTTTGTTCATTTAAAATCTCTTTCCAATTTTATTTATGTTTGTTAATTAAATACGAGTCAGTTTCTTTTGTGTGCCAACTTGATCTCTTTGATAACGCCTCTTTTGTCCGCCATTAGCTTTACGTATATCTGATTTAACTATATACGTTTTAAATAATTTTAAACACTGTTTTTAGCGCAAAGCAATTAGAAATGCTTTGCGAAAGATTCTTTTTTTTATCGTACTTTATCGAGAAGATCGAGTTGACAATTTTTAATAAAATTGGGAAGAAAAGAGTTAGACCGCAAATCTATTAATCTGTTTTTATTGTCTAATTAGTTTGTTTCATTAATTTAGGGGAATAGCGGAGGCCATTAAATCATTATTCATATTTTAAAGCCATCAATTAAACATATTATTTAACTATCAAAAGCTTGAGTTTTCTAATTTTATTATAATGCTTTATTTTACTTTTCAATGATCCAGGCACGCAAAACACATGTTTCTTAGTACTTTTATTGCACATTTAACTATTTAGCTTTTTATGTGTTTCCAGTCCATGTCTCTACCGCTGTGCTAAGCTTGGCCGGTTGAAAAATAATTTATGCATGGCTCAGATAGTGTTGTTTGTTCGTGATCAGGCCTCGAGAATAGGCGAATGGGCAGAGGTCATAGTATTCTTGATTTAATATCTCGCGTATGAGTGGCCCCGAGGTACCTTCGCCTAGTATTCGAACTGGGTTAAGCCAACATACATCATCTGACTGTCACAATATAGTTAATGTATTTTTATCCAAATTACTTAAAAATCAAAATCATTTACTGTTTGTTTGGTGTATATTTAAACTAACTATTTTTTTGATTAATGGCATCATTTTGTAATATTGCAAATCACATTTTATTTTTTGTTTTAAATGTTGTTCTTAGTAGTTGTTAGTGTTGAAAGTCGCATTTTTTTTAAAACTTGTTAATGTTGAAAGTCATACATATTTATGAAAGTCACATTTTGTTTTTGAAACTTGTTAATGTTGAAAGTAGTACATATTTGTGAAAGCCACATTTTTTTTTGGAAACTTGTTAATGTTGAAATTTTATTTTAAATGTCCTTAAAAGTTGTTAGTGTAGAAAATCACTTTCTTTTTTTTTGAAACCTGTTAATGTTGAAAGTCGTACATATTTATGAAAGTCACATTTTTTTTTTAAACTTGTTAATGTTGAAAGTCATACATATTTGTGAATATTGCAATTTTTTTTTGAAAACTTGTTAATGTTGAAAGTCCTAGATATTTGAATGCATTTGTTATTGAAAATGATCTATATATTTATTACATTTTATTATTTTTTTACTTTTGCTTATTTTTAATCCAGCAACACAGAGCATGTATTAGATCTACCATGCCTATTCACATCCATATCAACCTCCCGATAACTTTGTAATTCTTGGCAAAATACCATGTACAAGATCTGTGTACATTTACTTTTTTTTTGCCAAAAAGAGTTGTGTACAAGATCCATGTACATGTTGTAACGTTTTTCATGTTTTGCTAGTTTCTGGTAGGCCTTTTTTTTTTAACACACAAGTGAAAGTTAGTTAATCAAGCTATGGAGAAGGAAATATCTTGTTCCTATTTCCAAAAACATAGCTATATTTCCTGATTAACTGGCCTACTAATTATTATGACATAAGTTGCTGGCTAAATCAGCCTTTTATTTATTTTAATCAGGGCGCCAGGATTCATACAAGAATCCGCTGAAATCTGTCGTGCCACACAGTGTAAATTAAGAAGAAAATAATTTAGAGGATTGGGATTTTGATTTCCCATAACTTAGTTATTTTTCAGAGAATATTACACCCGGGATTTAGTTAATAAATAAACATATTGGCAAAAGTAATTTACACATTTATCACACAGTTAACTAATATTAATAAATTTAATAACTAACATTAATAACGCACAATGAAAAGTTGATAAAAGCAAAATATTTTATTCAAACAAATTAAAATATTTAAAAGATAAATTACTAATTAATTGGAAAGACTACACATATGCTAATCCAGACATTAATCAACTAACTAAAACAGTTTAACAATTAAAGTTCACTTTGTAAGTTTCTTCCAGGAAGTTGTTTGAATGATAAATCCGTGTCTCTATTAGTAGTATATTATAAGCTTAATTTAGTCACAGTCAGGATATGAATAATCTTACCGGTAAGTTTTGTAGTACGTGTTTTGAAGAGCTCATTGAAGTTAACTAGTTTCATTCTGTTGACATTTTTTTAGGTTCTTGGCCCATCCTAATGGCTAGACTCACGGTTTTTCTAAGTGACCTATACGATGAAAGGTATCTGCGGTTCCACTCCACATGATGATCCACCTCAGCATATGAGTAATGGTAGTCCTGCATGTGAGTAATCCGGGATAGGATGTTTTCTCTATCCTGGACCTAATGGAAGCTGCTAGTTAAAAATACCGTTTTAAGTTTTTCTGACTTTTTATATTCGCGATCCATTTTTAGACTTCTCTGCACATATATTTTCTTTTGTCCTTTTATCAGCTTACAAGATAATAATCTTGTACATTCTTTCTTAAATTTAAGTTATAAAGTCTTTTTTTTTTAACATACTTCTGCCATTTTTAATCGAAGTTAGAAAGATTTTACTAATTGAAATCTGCGTGTCTTTTATTCTTTCCAATTTTAACTTTTATTTTTAACTTTCATTGTATGTTTTAAAAAAATAAATTACACTAATTAAAAAAAAATCTAAAATGTGTCTTTTTAATAGATCGTTAAATTTACTTTTTCTTTTAGCTTTTACTAAATGCCAATATATTTGTACCATATATAAATAAACGGTATGTTATTTTGGTCAGATCACAAGATTACAAAGTTATCAGCAGATTGATATGAATGTGAATAGGCACAATAGTCTAATACATGCTCTGTGTTGCAACTTTAATACTAAAGTACCAAATGTTGATCAAAAAATTTAAAGCTGGACAGTTAATCATGTATATACTTTACTTTCACCAGATGATCGATTAGTCATACCAATTTTTTAAATCATAAAATTTGAGAAACACCCTTCTCCTGATTGGAACATTATGTAATAGTTAGTTTAAAAATTATTTAGTTTCCTCTTTAGAAGATTATAAAATGTTTAATTTGATGCTTAGTTACATATTTATTGTGGGATTAACTTTCATCACAGCAAGTCTAACCAGTAAGTACCTTTACAATTTTTTAAAATATGTTAATAATTTGTAATTCAAATAATTTAATATTATTTAGATTATGAATTTTTTGTTAAATTGTTCAATTTATTCTAGCATGCATCATGATAAGAAAATTTTATTTGGCCCGTTTAGACTAAAAATTTGTAGAATAATTCTTAGGATTATTGTTTATTTTTTTTAAAGACTTCTTAAGTTTTTAAATATATTATTCCAAATTATTCGACAATCTATCCTTTGCGACAAGAGCTTGTCCAATATTAATTATTAAATTATGTTATCCATACAGAATAAAATGCTTGAAAAATTATATATGATCTTTTCAAAATTTTAAAAATAATCACATTTTAATTCACAATATTTCTTTTAAAGTCTAAAATAAATAAATCATTATTAAGTACTATTTATGTTATCATATGTATAAAATTCAGGAATATTATAATATATTTAAATAAAAATTACTGATTTTATTTTTAAAATACTTGCTATCATTTCTCTTTCTTTAGCATAATTTTTTTTTACATATTAGTTTTTTTATTAATAATTTGTTGAGTAAAATTTGTTTTACTAAAATATTGCTGTTCTGTTGTTTGGAATTCTAATGCAAAATGTTATGAGGAAAGATTGCAAAACATAATGAAAGAATACTTTAATAATTAATTATCAGTGGGCAGTGAAACATATGAAAAAAAAAAAAAGAAGGTTGAATGTAGTGTTTCTAAGAAAAATTTTGCTGTATGTAAATATAATGTATTATTCATAAATATAAATTATAGAATGTCTAATATAATTAGAAATAATGCTTTATTTTATATTTAAAAAATATAATCGTAATTCTTTAGAAATTCTGCCATGATTAGAATGTCCATGTTGTATAATAAGATATTTTTTGATATTTATATGTTTGATTTCAATTTTCATGATATAGAAAAGTTTAATATATATTTTTTAATTCAGTCAATGTAAACTAATTCTTGGTTTTAAAACCTATACTTTAATTGGATTGTTACTAGTCTGATGTTACATGCTTAATAAAATTGAATAGAATTGAATTCATTAGATTTTTATATATAGGAATGTGTTTTTTATGCATGAGTAAAATTTGTTTTAAGCCAAAAATGAGTATTATAAAATTATATAGAAAGACAGGATTATATTGTCTAGGTCTACTCTAATCTTTTGATCTATTGTCCATATAATTCTTAAAAATATCAAATGAGAAGTATTAATGTGATATGAAAGATAATCAAGATTCATTAGGTTTAATTTGTTGTGAATTGGAAAATATTTATGTTAAGTTAAAGGCTAACTTTTATCCTTCATACATTGAAACAGTCAGTTTTATCCACCTGCCTGTTTCATGTATTTTATCCCCACACCTATCCATATGCTATGTTTAAACCCTCTCAGAGTACCCATTTAAACAACATTAAATTACTATATATGTGGAATTGTGTATATATATGCGAACAGTAAGTCTGTAATTTAATAGTATATGTATATATTACAGATATGTATTCATTTTATAAATATTTCTAGTTTAAGAAATATTTTAGTTTAAATTATTTAGCCAATTTTATTACGTTATTGAAATCGCTTATGTATATAAGCCATTTCCATTGTTATTCTGCAAGTATGGTAATAAAATTAGTTTTCTACTAATTATCAAAGTAACTTTTAATTTTTGTAAACAACTTTTAAATTAGGTCACGCAATAGTCATAAAATAGCGTGAACTTGATTTTATAAATCTAAAATGTAATAACAATTTCGCAGAATTTTATAGCATTGTCGCAATAAACAGCAGGAGGAAAAAAGTGGAAAAACAAAATATAAATTAGTTGTTGTAATTAAAAATGTTTTTCTAAAATAAATAAATGGGTTTTTCTACTAGTTTTAGCAATTAAATATATTTTTCTAAAATAAATAAATGCGGACAAGCTTGTAAAAATAAACAGGTGGCCAGAGTTAGAAAGGTATAAATACTTAAAGTTTTGTTGCCAAGGATCAATAAGTGTATTGTAAACAGAACCCACATTCATTTTATTTTCAAAATGGTAAGGTAGTCCAGCAATTGCTCACCGCCTCTCTCTTTGCCAGATGGAAAAGAACTTTGGTCCAATAAAATATAATCCCATACACCAGCAAACATCCCATGGAAAAACCTCCATTAACTTTAAATCATCGCCAAAAATGTCAACTTATTATCTCCCAAGTGCTCAGAACTAACTACAATGAAGACAACAGACTGGTAAATTGATAAATTTTCACTCAGAGCTCTGTTCATAAACTGTGACTTTCAATTCTTTCTTTTAAAAGCTAGCTATTTATTAAATCTGCCTTTCCCAAACACCTTTCCTAAAATCTGCAAAGAAAACTGTTAAATGTTAATGTTTAAATCTTGTCTGATTGTAAAACTTGTGATATTGAATTCTCTTTTAAAATGTAAAACTCTAATAATCTATTTTAAACTAAATGTATAATTTTCTGCAGTCTTTTATGCCTATTTCTAATCTATCCAATTTATTCTATAATTTTTATCATTTTAATATTATATGTATTTAATATGCCAAATAACTCGAAACCACGAGTATTTATAAGTATAATTTTAGCTTATCAATCTGCGAAGATAATTTCAAATCTTTGCTATAATAAATATTAAATAATTGAATTATTATTTTTCTCACTTGCTGTTTCGAGATCATATTATTATTTTACTGATTAATTTTTGGGTATTAATATTACAATAATCAGTCGTTCTCTAGGTAAAATTGTAGTTTGCTTAATTCTAGTTATAAATTATAACTATTTATATATGTAACTCATACATCATAGGAACTAGCCACAGAGATATTCTCAAAGCATATTTTAATGTTTTATTAATAATTACCCCCGCAAATATGCTTTGTCCTCCTTAGATTTATATATGTTGAGACGCAGGTGATAATCTTAAACTAGGTTACTAATTAATTTAGTCCCTAAATAGTATATTTGAAATACTAAATTTGAGAACTGGGTTGTATAGATATGCAAATAGATGCTATCTATTTTTAAGGCACACTAATATAATTTTACGTATTTGCGTTATATATGTATAAGTTGCGGATGTGTCCTTACTAAGTACGCAATGTACAATTATCTGCTTGCTGCATGATTCTTGATGAGTTGCTGGTGGAGGTCACACTTATCCACTTAGTTCGGGTAAAGCACACTCTTTTAGAACTAGGGCACAAGGACCTAGATTATTCATAATTAATGCTTATCCGACTCCCTGAACTACTAATGTTCCTATTTGTAGCAAGTTGAGTGGTTGTAGGGCAACCGAGCCTTTGAGGCTGAAGCCCGTGAATAATGACCCATTCGCACCTTCTAGCTTTATTAATATTTTAATATGTGCCATAGAGTATATAGGTAAACCTATAATAAACCAGTTTTCTCTCCCTTTATATTAAACGCTTATCTAGCATCAGTGTATATCCTAATCTAGGTTAACATGCTAACCTGCATATCTCTGAGCCTAATTATGTGCTCGACTTAACTTTGTATAGATAGACACCACAGGAGCGCTATTAAGTTAGTTATATAACTTTGGCTATTAAGTTCCATATGATTTAGCAGACTACACAAGAGCTAGAAATTTGGCATATTAATATAGGCATAAACTTCAATACCGCACTACATTTTATTGAACACTTATAATGAGATAATATGTAACATTAATCTCATTAGTTATGCAATGCCTGCGAGCGTAATCTCTCATGTTCTCATTATATAATTGTGTATATTTTGATTTACTATTTGTTATTGTTTTATTAAATTAATAATATTTAAAATTATAACTCGTTTTCATATCTTTATTGTCCATGAGTTCATTTTATCCAACTCTAGATTTATTTGCACATACATCATTATATCTATATGTAGATCATTCTATTATATTTTGTAATCAATCATTGATATATTAATTAATCACTTAGTCATATGTGTGTATGTCTGACGAAATCAATATTAAGTCAGCTAATTTATGAGTCTTTTGTTTTACCCTGGGTGACTGCCGGACCGTGGTCGAATTGAATGTCTGTGTAAGTTGAGAAATGTAATCTATAGGGTATTAGATCATTGAGCAGAGGTGAAAGGATTGAATGTTGGCCGGATTCTGGATCCTAGCATCCAGATTCGATCAGCTTTAGTGTATTTTGCCTGTGTTCTAGATTTTGTTACATGGAGGGACAATTCTTACCGTTACAACATGGATGTGATTGTATTATAATAATGATATATTATTTATTCTCTTCTTTTTTTCAGTTGAATAACACTAAGTTTATACATATGAGATTATGTTATCTATATCAAATTTCACTTCCTAAATATTTATTTTGATTGTTATATGAAAAATCATTGTAAACTAATATGCAATTTCACTATCCATTTAAAAAAAAAAAAAAATAAATATTTGTACATTACTTGATTTTTCAGTTTTCCATTATCAGTTAACTATACCACTAGTTTCTTCTTTTAATAGATGTCCTCTTTCTAGGATCATCAGAATACTATCTAATATGTAGCATGACCAAATCATTGAGATGAGACTCTTCTCAGGATTTCTGTGACTTTTACTTATAAAAATAAGAGAAAATAAAAAATAAAAACAATAACTCATGAATTTATATGCTTGAATATAAAATCTATTCATGAATTTATTATATATTATTCAAAGGTATTTTAAATAAAGGCTATTATAATTTTTAATTCACAGTGTTATTCACTAATCATATGAACTAGTGATTGTATCATATAACATTGAATATGTAAAGGTTTACTCATTTCTAAAAGAATTACCGGCTACACTTAAAGGTTTACTCATTTCTAAAAGAATTACCGGCTACACTTAGGCTTCAAGTTGTTCTCTTTAATAAATATAATTTACTATTAATCTGCTATTTTAAATCCTTCATCTATACTTTCATTAATCCTGATTGTTCAATTTAAATCAAATCTAATTGTTTGGCATATTATACAGTATATTTTTCATCATAGAAAGTATACTATTTATGATTAACCAATGAGGATATAAACACACATAATGCAACAGATAATATTGTTGATTAATGTACACAAACTAATGAGGGGATAAGCATCTAGATAAATATAAGATTATCTCTGAAATAAAAATAGTTTATAGAAAAGTACAAAAATAGTTATTCACCAAGTTTTCAATAAAATAATTAGAATTCTTAAAATGTACATATAGTGCTAGGATCAAATAATCATGGCATCTAAAAATCATTTTTGAAAACCATATTATGGTAAATATAGTTTCATTAAAGAAAACACTACTAACTCAAGTCTATTATTAATAGCAATTAAAATATATTTTAATTCTATTATAAGGTTTTATCTGTTCATAAAGAAAATATTTTGTTTTAAACTTTTAATTTACTTATTTTCATTCATAATAATATCATCCTGAAACTATTTCTCTTTTTTATTAATTGTTGTAATGACATAGTAAAACTATCTGTCTAATCTATATCTAATCAGATTGTCATGACATTTGTAACTCTGGCCACATTTGTAATGATATAAGTTTTAAACAAGGATTTTACTTTTAATGATGATCAAATGAAGTACTCTAACTATTTGTAGCTATGTTTTTTGCAAAGTATTGTTTATTTTTTATGATCATCAATTCATCGTCAAAAAGAAAGAAAGATCCTCATAACCATATTCTTTTGCTAACTCCCTCAGAGCTGAATTGTACCCTTTAAACTGCTTCCTATTTTATAAGGTTAAGTGTGCTCTGTATCAGGACTGACGAGGACTAAAATGATCACTTAATCTCTTAATTAGTTCCTCATATTTTACATTCTCTGTTATAAATATCTCACATAATCTACTTATAACCTCTGTTGCACTTTTTTGACAGCGAAACACATAAGTATCACTATTTTCCGTTTATGATCTTCAATACCCTTCAGCATAAAAAAATTCTCTAGCTGCATTACAAATAATTATTCCAATGTGTTACTGATATCAAATTCCGCTATGCTGTTTTGATCAAATGAACTCATTTCACTGTCCTTACTATCCTGTCTGTCTGCCAGGTTCAATACTGACTGCCCCTGACTTATGATTTTTAAAAACTCCTTTTTTTCTTATGTTTGAAACAACTGTGCCACTAATTTGCTATGTCCCCAACTATGACCAGGCGACCAGAAAACATGAATACATAATTGACATTAACAGACAACAACATATATAGTGGTATTAAGGCAATTTATTAGCAAAATTAAATCTTCAGTATACATGTCTGACTTAGGCTAACAAAATGAATAATTGAATAAAAATGTTCAAATATTCTAGGTAAAAGAACGGGTTTACATTTACTACACAGTTTATCTCTTATAAACACTAAACCCTCAGCAAGCCTCATAAAATAATAATAAGAACTGGATGATGTGCTAAAAATCCTAATTGGCTTGGTTATCTACAGTAGCTGAGATCCTGGGAATGTAGTCCACCAATGATCTCTGCAACTTATGTGTGGAATTAGAACAGCAGGCAGCGCTCCAGTCCTTTCTTCTCTAGCTGTATATTCCCCTTTTGTTTTCTTATCTACTTTATTCTTTTCTTTTCTGTAATAATTAATTTATTTTTTCCCCATTTAATCTGGGGGGGGGGGGGGCTCTTGGCTTTTACTTTAGTTAGTTCTGCTTGAAACAATTTAACTATTATTGGACTTAGAGTTTTGTTATCTGCTTGTAAATCAATAGTTATTGTACAATGAAATTCTCTTAACTTTAATTACCAATTCCCTGTTTATCTTAGGAATTTATTTCCACTGTAATTAAATACTAAATCTCGAAAAACGCATAAAAAAAACACGCATATTTATAATTAAAATTAATTAATACATACACTTATTTTGTTTGTCTCTATTCAAAGCTTTTATTTTTTAACTTAGTTTAATTAACCATTTTTCTTTTATTGATTTCTTCTGCATCAATGTAACCAAATTTATTAAATATAGATTGAATATTTTATAGAAGCAATGATAAACCATTTTTGTGGCTCTAGGTTGGTAAATGTCTGGGTAAGACAGTGTGTCTCTTATCATTGGAAAATGTATTAAACTGACAAGTTATTTGTCTTACTGCCACCATGTTGTCTCAATTCAATGAAAATATATATATTGAAAAAAACAACAACTATTAAGTTAATTGTCATTCAAATAACTTAAACAATATCTGATTGTAATCTAAACTACAATTCAAATAATCACTTGCACCTGGACTATATTTTTAAAATGTAGAAAAAGCAATCAAATTTTCTTTGTAAAAAAGTTTTAAAAAAGAATAATAGTTATATATTATTAGGCTATTAATTTTTCTTATTTTTTACTTCTTGTTTGCTTTCAATCTATTTTAATTACTTTTGCTTTATTCTAAAAACAAAAACTACTCTGCTAATCAAGAATTTTTAAAATGAATTTGATAATCCTAATTATATTCAATGCAATTTTTTTTAAATCTGTAAATGATTATTATTATTTAGACAGTTACATGCCTTTAATAGTATTTTTTAATATTTACATTTCTGGGTTGACTTAAAGTTGTATAAGTTTCCAAAGGTTATTCTTCTTACTCTTAATAATTTTAAGGTCAATTTTCCATTTTAGATTGTCTTTTAGAACTTACCGTCAAAATGCAATTATTTTATTATTTTTTTTATCTTGATCACTTTTTGAAATAATTGATTATTTAAAATTCCTCAAAATATATGTATTTGGTTGCAATTACCATTTATTTCTTTTATCTTTTTGTTGTTTATTAATTTCTTTGTCTCTTTGAAAAAAATATTTATTCAATGCCACTTTAATATTCTAACTAACAGCTATTAAATTATTCAAACGGAAGTCGTCTCCGATAATTGACTTCCATTTGAATAATTTCAAAGTTTTCAGTGCTTTATAATAGTAGACTAACAGCTATTACTTTATTTAAGTAATATACACTTTTTTTTAATTTTAATTTCAACCAATTTAGTTTTAATTCAGTACTAATTTGCCAAGCTTTAATATAATGAAACTGCTCCCTACATCTGCACATTGTATTTCATTCATCACAGTACACAATGCAAGTGGTAAAAGGTAAGGGTTGTTCACTTATTCTCTTTAGATATATTTTATTTCCTTTCCAAACATTAAATACATGTTTTCCTAGATTGAGATTTTTCCCTTTTCACTTATCTTGCAATTAGTAATACTGTCAGCTATGACAGGAAAAAGGAGTTGATGTATCCATCAATCTTTCCAATCATTCATTACCTCATGAAAACAACATTAATGTCAGTACCCTTTCACAATTTGCTCTTATCTTATTATTCACACATTACAAAATTAAATATGCCCTTCTAGGGTGTTAACGAGGGACACTTGGTTTGGGTAGCCTTCAAATATGTTAGGAGCCAGGATTCCACTCATTGGCATGCTAAAACGAGCCTCATATTTTTATTCATCATTTTAAAGAGTGAGGGTTAACATGGCTAACTTGCACATGCAATTCTATATTCTTAAATAAACAAATTCTTCATTTACTCTCACCCACATCAGACAATCTTTGATTCATCAATGATTGTTAGGGACTTACACACCACATCCCATTTCTCACTTATTTGAGTATCACCAACAATAAAAAAAATTTTTTAAGCAAATATTTTTATTTATTTTATATTATCATCATATATTATTCACATCCCAGATCAATTTTTAAATCCAATCATATCACATAAAGTTTGCACTATCTTTTTGGCTTAGATGATTGGAATATAAGTTGTTTCTGCCATGTCTCAAACCATTCTCCATCAGTCATCTAATTCTTTTTTTTTTTTGGATCTATTCCTAAGAAAAGCTGATGTTTAGTGATGATAATCAATGTGCCTGACTATCATTGAAGTTGTTTTGATTTAAGTTAGACCTATTTCCAATTTATCTAAATAATCTGGGTCTGATCTGCAGAGACATAATGAGGAATTTTGTTGTCTATGGCCAGGAAAGAAAATTGCTCCATTCTAAAAAAAATTAAGATATTTTTATACTTTTTATTTCAATACAATAACACGTTTTTACAATAATTTTATTTTTCAAGCTTCTTTTTTTTTTGAGAAAAAATATCAATTACATTGTTGAAATTTGTTTAGCAAAATATTTCAAATTCTACTGATAAAATACTTAAATTGATCAGTAAAGTAAATATTAAACATAATAATATTACTATATTATTTTGAATTTATTACATGACTAGAAATGCAGGTGATTGTCAGTATAGTGCAGAATGAGGTATCATTACCATTATTCAT
Organism: Epiperipatus broadwayi; assembly: GCA_028023455.1. Classification (NCBI taxonomy): domain Eukaryota; kingdom Metazoa; phylum Onychophora; class Udeonychophora; order Euonychophora; family Peripatidae; genus Epiperipatus; species Epiperipatus broadwayi. The sequence goes on along the minus strand of JAQFVV010000048.1, from coordinate 3,466,962 downwards.
CCCAAGATATATGGAAAGGTGAGAAATGTTTTTATAAAGATATTTTTCACACCAATATTAGATAATTAATTAATGCTGCATTTTTGCAAATTATTAAAATTGTAAAAATATGTTAAAAATATTTGTTATGGCTATCATTTTCAATTTTTAAAAAATGTGTTTTTTAATAATATATTTGGCAGTTAAAAATCTTGTTTTTGTGCCTATGTAAAATTAGTGCCTATGTCCGGGGCCACATTGGCAATAGCCATACTATGCATCTGCTGATATGGTTATTTGTCAATCTTCTTTTTTTTCCTCTTTTCAATCAATAGTAATAGTGTATCTTGCCTATTTTTATTGCATTACTATGTAGGTTATTATAATTTCTGAAATGATATTTATTCTCATGTTTAAATAAACTACTTTTTCTTTAAGTGCAGGCTTACTTCTATTAAATGTATTTATCAGTTCTGAAGCTTGTTTGATTGTTTTTTGGTCAGTCCTCATTACAGTAACATCTGCTTTATACGATTTTAGGAACTATAAGTTTTGGTTACTTGCTTTTTAAAAAGGGGCATACAATCTTTTCTAAGTCAGCACTTACCCTGAGATACTCTGAAAACTTCAGGGTTAGGTTAGTGATTTGCAAGCTTAGTCTCCTCCATTATAAAGTTTAAATTAAAATACCTCTCTAAATTACTGAGGTATTTTATCAGGACTTCAACTGCATGGAAAGAAAAAAATCAGTTTCAAAAATTGATTTACTGTGTTAGGAATGTAGTTGAATATATAGGAGATCTGGGTTACTTTTTTTTTTTTTTGTCCTTATTCAGGCCAAATGCTATTTGCTTTTATTTTAGGAGAGATTATATATGGGCTGTTAGAATGCTCAATCTTCCTTTTGATTAACCTCTATCTTCTGGATCTTTTTAATAATTTCTTTTTGCATCATTAATTTTTTATCTGACCTGCATTCTCTCTAAGTGTTGTACTAATTCATTCATTTCTTAACCCCTCCTCATTTTTCACTCTTCATAAACTATCACTTCAATTATCCCATTCCTCTTTGATTTGTTATGCTTCACAGATAATATTTTCCATTTTATAATTTAAGTCAATTAACTCTTCCTCAAATCTCTTCATGATTTCTTCCTTAAGTCGACTTGACTATTTTTTAAACCCTGCAGATATGTCTATTTTGTTTTGCATAAGAGCTATTTTCAATTTTTTTGAGCATGTTCTACATTTGGTTTGCATTTGTTAAACATTTTTTCAAACCTGTTCATCATCATTATGAGCTTCTGATTTCTCTTCAATTTGTGTGGTTTTGACTATTTTCAGTTTTTACAGACATGTTTTTCATTTTGCTAGGCTTTAGTTATTTTCAAATTTTGCAAGGCATTACTTTGTATCAGTACTATTGTTCTAAGATTTCAATGTTATTTACCATCTGTACTTTCTTACTTTTATTTTCACTTCAGCTTATCTTTTTTTATAAACTTTTGTTTACTATTTTACTATTTAATAATGCATTCTCCCACCATCTCCATCATGTAGTCCTCTTAGTACAACTTGGATGCCTTTTGTCCATACTTATTTAACATATTCTCTGTTACTTGATTTATTATATGACTTATCTTATTTCCATTTATTGACAAATTGTGTTTGGACTCAAATGTATTTCCTGTTTGGTGAATTTTTTTAAGGCACTAGCTCATGGGTCCCCAGGCATACACCTAGTTGACTAACTTTAGCGATGCTACTGATGATAGGAAATAGATTTGTGGAGTTCACAAAACAACTATATATTATGAATTCTTTTTTGAGAAAAGTGCTAAACTAAAATGGACATGGAAGTATCCAAATGAAAGTATTGTATAATTGTAATATATTTTGACTAACATGAAATACGTATTTCAAAATTGTAATGTTCTTAATAGATTCAACACATGAAATGATAATCTATTATTGAAATGCAAGTTACATATTAATGCTAGATTAACGATATGAAATAATTAAGAGTCAATATTAGCTATTGATATTTCTAATCTTAAGAAACACTTCAATGAATTTACATTAGAACTTGAAAATATTAACAGACATTGAAGATGGATTAAATTTGATTGAGAACAATGAGAAGGTAATTGGTATTCTTTTAATAATTGCAAGAAAGATAGCTGTACAAAAAAGCAACAATTTACTAGTAAATTTTCTATTAAAACATGAGAAAAGAAGAAATATAATTTTTTAAATTTAATGATTCATTAAGAATAATTGAATATGTAGAATATTGTAAAATGTCATAAAAAAGAGTTAATAATAATACAACTGTAAATTGGCAAGAAAAGCTTTGAAGGGAATAAAAATCTCAAAATTGTTAACGACATATTGGTATTGGATCAAAAGTTATTTCTGCAATAAGAAGAAAAGATGGAACTATTATTAAAAAGAGAGATAAGATCATTAAATGCAGAGAAGAGTTTGTAAAGAATTATATGTTAATAAAGAAGAAGGAAACAAAGTATCTCCTACAGTTACCATATCTGAGTTGAATAAAATTTTAAATGAAAAAATGAGATATGCAATTAAATCTATGATGAAGGAAAAGCCCTAGAATATGATTGAATTATTGATATCTTAAAAAAAGATGGTCAAATGGTAGAAAAATTATTGGTAAAGTTTTATACTAAATATCTAAATGATAAAGATTAACTTTATGTTTGGAAGAATGCGGTAATAGTATTAATATTTAAGAAAAGTGATATAAGATATTAGAAATTACAAATCTACCAGTCTTCCATCAGTTCTATACAAAATTATTGCCAAAATAATTGCAACTCATTGAAATTTGAATTCTAACCAGCCAAATGGACAAGATAGATTTAAAAATGGTTTTATCATAAAGAATAACATCCAAAATTGAGAGAAATGATAGAAAAATTAAATGAATATGAGTTGCCATAATACTTTGGATTTGTAGATTATATAAAAAGGCATTTGATTCTATAAAGCATTTTTACACTGATTAAGCATTTGATTATAAATATTTTATTTTCCGAAGAATATTTATTAAAATACAACAGCAATGATTAGATTATATGGTTATATTAAGATTATCATTGGTGATTCTATATCTTCAAATGTTATTACAGCAGTTTTAAAAGTATTTTGTGAGTTTAAATGGAAAACTAAGAGAGTATAATAAATAGAGATTATTTAAGCCATCCAGATTTTTCAAATTATGTGTTTGTTTTTCCAAATAATGCTTCAGACTTTCAAATGAAAGTAAGAAAGTAGGTCTGAAGATAAATATTAAATAGACTAAAGTAATATTTAGGGATTTTTTCAGGAGAAGAAAATAAAGATTGATAATCATGAAATAGAAGTTAAGAACTATAAATATCTTGGTGAGATTATTAATATAGATGAAAACATAATGGATGAAATTAATCATACAATTAAACTTGAATGGATTGCTTTACTAGAAATAATTTAATATTAAAAGAAAATATGTCAATGTTGTTTGAAAAAGGTTTTTAGTAGATGTTACCAATTCTTACTTATGGATCTGAGATTAATATTTAGCTAAAGAAGAACTCAATTTTAGATTATTCATCAAGCATGGAGTATGTCAAGAGTAACAAGAAGAAATTGAAAAGAAAATACATGGATAATATAACAAGAAAGTATTAGTGACGTCATTGAAAGAATTAAGAGACGAAGTTGGAGCTGGCCTAGACATATTTTTAAAAGGAATGATAGTAGATGGTTAATTAAAATCTTAAAAGGGATTCCAAGAGATTGTAAAAAAATTTAGAAAGAGACCACATGAGGTGAATGAATAAAATAAAAAAGTTTGCTGTTATGTTATACAAAAGAGAGATTTGGGTTCATAGTAATTAGATTAAACTTAGATACTTCTTTACTGCAATGGATTAATAATGATTGAAAACAATGGTGATGATGAATATTATTATATTTTTTATTCCTTGAATATTATTATTGCAGCTGTTATCTGTATCTTGTTCTATACCTGACATGTATGTGTGTTCATGACAACATTTAATGTGATATTCATGAAGCATAAGTAATTATGAAATAAGGGTTGAGTTGTTTTTTTTTAAAAAGTATAATTATTACCACTGTCTTGAAACTTCAACTTACATATGTTTTCTATTAACATCTGCAATATACTATTTCTTTTTCTTACAATTTATATAAATTTGGCTTAATAGAATCTTGAGATATTGCTTTACATTTTAATAATTATAATTTTTTATTTCATAATTTTTATTGATAGGTGGAAAATAGTACTAAATTATTATCAATGATACTTTTTTAATTACTGGCTTAATTTTTTTTTTGGCCAGAATTTTTAATTAACAAACATGTATTTTTTTAAAAAAATTAATATCCCTCTTTATGTGAGTGTATATATAAATAAATATTCACAAACATTGTTTTTAATGTTCTTTTCTCTTTTTTTTGTATCCTTAGTGAAGTTACTAAAGTCAGTATAGGCACCAGTTATTTAAAAAAAATTTAGTTAAAGACTGATATTAGTTAATTTTTGTTATTTGCATAATCAAATAATTCTTAATGAATTTGTAATGAATTAGATATTTCTTTAAGGGGTCTAGGTCATACATATAGTTTGTTACAAACAGTGAAATCCAGTGCAACAAATTAATTTGCTCCAGAAACTCATTTGCATTATATCACATTGTTGTAGCTTTTGTTGAAGTATTAGGGATAATACATTCCAGACATGTAGTCTAGACTAAAATTACTATCCAAAATGACCCATTTTAAGGAAGAAAAAAATATAAATATAAAAATATATATAAAATTAATTGTTGTTCTGTTAGATTTTCTTAAAAACTGAAGTTCATTTTTTAAATTGTAAAATTCAAATATAAATAATCTTACAGATTCTAGTACCTGTAAAAAGTCTTAAATCATTGATTTCAGAACTTGTGTTTTCTTAAGAGATAATGATAGCTGCAGACATAACTATTTTAATAGCTTCTATGTGTCTTATAATTATCATTTGCAATTCATGTATCTTTCTGAATCTTGACAGTTCTTCAAGCAATTACTTTACTTTTTCATAAAGAATGCCTCATTGAGGCTATCATCTGCCATTTGCTTTTGATTATTTCATATAACAATGAATCTCTAGTTTCTTAATGTTACAATGTAAACCTGCTCTGTCTGGAAATCTCTTTTGCTACCCGAGCAGAGTTTTTGTCATTTTTTAAAAGTGATATAGATTGTTGATTTAGCCATATTGCATTCAGAACTTAAATCAACTATTTCACAGTTTTCTTATTTATAAATATGCTTCTTTAAAAAAATATTAATTAGTTTTTTCTCTATTTTTTTAAATTCATGATTAAAATTAATATTTGTATGCATACAAAAATAATTTAAAAAAAAAACTAGTAAAGATGATCCAATTATGGAAGAAAAATTAGTTGCAAGTAAGCTCAAAAAATATGATAAAGAATTCTGGTGTTTTTTTTCAAAGCAGAAATGTTCTGAAAAGTCTTATATTTGTAGTTGATATATCAGTATCATTCATTCTAACATTTGTTATTTAAGCCCTTTGCATTTATTAATTTAGAAATTCCATGGTTAGCATTTAAATTTCCATTAGTATCCCACTAATTTCACTTCAAAATTATTTATTTTTTGATATCAAAATAAATTGATTTGTAGCTTTTACTCTTGGCTAAAATTATTACAGTATATATATTTTTAGGAGAATAGTTTTGTAAAAAAAATATGTACAATATTTCTATTGCTAAATTTTTAGTGATTTCATGTTTAGTATTTCTTCTTTGATGTCACTATCAATTAATTTTTAAATTCTTTTATAACTTACGGTTAAAATTATCACAGTATAGAAAATATTTTAAAAAATATTTCAATATTTTTATTGCTTTAAATATATATTAAAAAAGCCAACTAAATTAATAACAATTGTCTTATGTGACAAAGATGTCTATCATTCTTGTGTTCATTGTAGGTATTTGAATTTATTGTATAAATCATAGTTTAGTTAGAAAACGTATTCATTGTGCTGTTGTTCTATAAACTTTCCTTGTATCAGACCTCACTGTATATATAATTCGTTGTTGGAATTTATTACATTTCATTAGGAATTAAAACCTAACTATTATATATATAATGTTTAATTGTTTTTTTTTAAGTGAATTATTTTTTTGATTTCACTGATATACATTTGTAAAAAAAAAATAATTTAAATATTCATTATTGAACTTTTCATGAGGAAAAGTTCAGTTAAATTGAAATTATTATATAATTTCAATTTCATATTAAAAAAAAATATTAGCATGATTAAGACATATAAATAATTCTGTTGGGTGTTATTATAGTCATAAATATTTTGACTAATATAAAAATTTATTCTAAAAATAGTCTGTATTAAGAGAATCTTGCTAAAAGAACACTGATGCATCAATATTTTAATAATACTGTATTCCATACTAAATAAATAATTAATTTCAAACATCCTAAATATTATTTAAAAACAAAAAGATTTTTTATCATTAAACATTGATAGTGAATCCTTTCATCATATTGAAAATGTCATTGGTAATTTTTTTTAAGGTCATAGTTGTCATCTTTAGACATGGTTATCTTTTCAGTAATGATACAAAATTCAAATTATTCTTATCATTGGTTCTCCTCACAATAGAATACAGTTTGATCATCTGGAATTTTAATTCTAAATAAGATTATAGTTTATTATAATCAGATTTCAATAAATTCTCTAAATATATTTTCCTAAAAAATAATCTTTATTTTATTTCTAACAGTAATGTAGAGATCTTAATTTTTTTTTTTCAAAATTATAAATTAACAAGTTATATTATCTGATGTAATTTCAATTATTGTAATTAAGTCTCATGTGCATGATATTCTGATTGTTCTATATATATATATATTCTACATTGTTATTCTAATATGCTTAAATTTTCTTTATTTAGACTACAACTTATATAATTAGGTTTTTATTAATATTAATAATTTTAATGTAGATTTTATTTTTTATTAATTTAAATTTATTCTATTTATATGTATTTTTTGTTTTCTATTTGTTACTTTATATCCACTCTATGATTGACTGTAATCTGTTGTTTGCACTTCAATAAATGATTTATTATTGTTGTTTAAATATAAGAAGAAAAAGAAGAAGGATGAAGATTACTTTGTGATGACTAAAACCAATATGAAAAACACAAATATGTTCACATCAGAAAATGCTGGTCCATTATTCTGTTTATTAGATATTTTGAGACACTGTGTTTTAGCTTCTTCTGCAGAAAACATTTTATTTTAAATATTTCAACACTGTGTTGAATTATAATTCTGTAACATATTCTATTTTTTTTCACAATATTTTTCCAATGAATATATAATTAACATTGCACTTTTTAAGTTATGCCTTTGAAATAATTTTTGCAACATAAATGGATTTTATCTCTCCCATGAAATCATAATCAAGTTCCCCATAAAACATTCTTTTAGAAAATCTTATATTGTTCATTCATTTCACTTGTCCATTATAAAAAAAAAAAGTGATTTTACAATAATGGATCCTACAATATCACATTCAGCAAGTTGAATAACATAGATTATTCTTATTATATTGCCATTGTATTTTTAAAATTTTATTGTATATCATTAACTGAAATAATGTCTTTATGTTATAGTGATAATGTCCATGTTTTGTTTTCATCCACTAAGCAAAATAATAGTTTTATATTCATCTAATTTATGTAAGTTTTTTCTCTGTAATAAAATATCCCAACTTTTAATTTATTAAAAGCAGCATCAGATCATTGGCATTTCTACTGCACCTGATATCCAAATCCACCCTTCTACTTAAAAAGGTACCAATATATTTAAACAGGCATCTAAATAAAAAATTGCTAAAAAATTTCATTATTTACTGATTGAGTTTTTTTAAACATTAATTACCAAAACAGTCTGTATATATTGCATTAAGAATATGAGTACATTTTGAGGATTATCTTTTGAACTGGCAAGAATAGCACAATCCTCAATCTATTGTAAATCCAGAATCCAAGAAGATGAAATTATCATTTTTATTTTTAATCAATTCAAATTAAAAATTCCACCCTAAAAATCTGTATTGAATCTTGAACCCTGATTCATTATGTGGATTATAAACAGTTTCAAGTATCATGGCAATGAAAATCAGTGTTGTAGCCTTTATTTTATTATACAGAAGCTATATAATATGAATAAACATTGGTTGGATAATCAACTAATGTCACACATCTAAACCTGTTGAATTAATTGAAACAAATGCTGTGACAAAATCAATAAAAACGATATAAATCATAGTTCTATTCCAGATATTTTTTTTCGTCCTTGCCTGGCAACAAAAGGATCTAGGACTTCTTAATTCTTGAAAATTACATAACCATTCATCTATGACAGAAAGCAATCAAATTAACAAAATCTTTCAAAGTACCTTTACTATAATGAATGCTAATAATAATATTCCATGACAATTAATCTTGTCTATCTCTTTATTTAAAAAGTTGAATCATCATTATAGTCAGATAGCACAATTTCATGAGTTATAAATTTTTAAAATTCCAATACTTTTGAAGCTATCTTATTAAGACTTGCAATAATTCCATTTCTAAGATTTCAAAGAGGGGTTTTTGACTTCACTAAGTGAATATGTTTGTACAAATCTAAATGAGTAAAAGTCTCAATTTTTGTATTATTATTCAAAATATGCATGACCTTTTACTCCTTCATATCTATATATGAGGATTCTGTATCTAGATTCCCCATGACAACTGTCAGCTTATTGTAGGTATTATTTTAGAAAACAACTATTTACTATAGTAATATTTCAAAAATGGCAGACTTTTTTTAAATAGTGATCATTTTTATAATATGTTATAAGATTCCAATGTCATGAAAACAATATGTTTTTTGTATGAGATAAAATGGCAAGATTCATGCCAAGAAAAATAAATAAAATAGAAATTTTATTCATTACTTTATTAAAAAAAAAACTTTAATCAAATACAGAAATTAAACTTAAGATATATATTACACTAGTTTAAATATGATTAGTTTTCCTTTTTTTTTATTTAATAGAATTATTAAATTATTTTAAAAAAATATCTCCTAGTATAAACAAATGTCAACATTTTTACTGGTAAAAAAAAAGCTTCCGCATTGTATAATGTAAAAAAAAAAAAGTTAGTCAAAACCACTAATAAATTGAAAATTGTGTATTCTACATTACATTAGATTTTTATTTTCATTTAAATGGATTGCATTTTCATAATTACAATAAAATTGTTCATATAAACAATATTGTTTCTGTATTAGATAACATATGGTGTCTGTTAGCAAAAAAAAAAATTGGTCATATAATGCATAAAGTGTAACAAATAAATTTGAAAATAAGCATTATTTTAACTTTTTTTTAAACTTGCTTTATTTTAATATAATTAACTAATTGTGATTCAGTGGGATATTGATCTTGACATCATTTAATATGTTACTACATTCAATAAAATATTTAAAGTTACTATTAAAAATGTGCTACTATCATATTCACAAAATGTAGCAGAAGAAATGACCACCCTCTCTGAGTATGATCTTCTAATTATGTCTTTTCAAAAAATTTTAACTATTTACTTTCAGCATACAGTAAAAATCAAATCTATTATTATTTACCAATTAGTTAAGTATTAGGTAATTTTGCAAAAATATAGCTTCATTGAAGAATACTTCATACATTTGTACATTTGCTTTGTTTTGTTTTCATTTTACATTTAAAATATAAAATACAAATAATATATTTTTTAATTATGTTCTGATTTTAAATATAATATATATTTATGAGTTTATTTTTAAACTTTTTTTAATTGTATTTTAGTTTTAAATGCAAAATAAAAATATATAATGAATTTAATATTAATTGATATATGTCTTGCAACTTTTTTATGTGCTTGTTTTCCCTAAATTTAGAACCTGACTACATCTTTGATTACATTATTGTTTATTAATAAACAGTTCATATTTATACACAGATTAATGTTTTATACACAATTTAATATTTTTCTAATAGTATTATGTTTAATAAAATATTCATTAATTAGCACCTTTTTTCAATTTTAAACCATTATTTTATTTTTTTATTTTTTTTTCCAGATATTTACATTTATGACATATTTTGACTTTATGAGAATAATCTAAATTTTTTGCCATAGAAAACCATTATAATTACTTATTTTTTTAAATAAATTTTTTGATTTGCTGTGAATTTTGGAGTACATGTCTCCTTTATTAACTAATTTAAATATATAATCTAACATTTTTTTTTTTTTTAATTGCTAAAAACTATTAATATTTCATTATAATTTGCCACTTTAACATTAGAATCATTTCAACTGAAAAGCTTAATATCTGATGTCAATTTGCATGCATATATATTAATATATATACAAACACATAGACATAATTTAAAAAATTGTTTGATCACCAAGTTCATTTGAATGAGAATATTTAGCAACACATTTAAAAATTATAATCAATATAAATGTTTTGTTATAATTGCCTTTTTTAGAATTACACTAACAGAGTATTAACTAATAGAGTATTAACTGTATATGATTGTTCCAATTAATTTTAAGTTACATTTCCTAAATCTAGGATCATTTAAAATAATATATCATGTTTTAAAGTGTACATTAAAATAGCATTTATAATCTATCACTTTTAATTAAATTGAAGTTAAAATACTTAGGCAAAATAGTAATAACTTTAGAGAAAGTTCCAGATCTTTATTTTTTATAAGGTAAAACTTATAGCTTTCATCATTATTATTTTCAACTTATTATTGATCTGCCATAGAATGAAGATTCATTTTATATGTAATCTCATTTTTCACATTCATAACTTCTATTCATTACTCCAGCAAACTTCATCTTACACATTCATCTTAAATGTGATCTCTTTCTAAATGTTTTACAATCTTATAAAATCTGGAATAATTTCACTTTTTTGATCCATTGTCATTTTTTTTACTCCACTCAGTCCAATTTATTCCTCTTTGTTTTTTATTCATGTATGTCACTTTGAATTTTTCCTTATAATTCTCAACATACATCTATTCTTATTTTGTTGTGTAGTCTCAATTTCTGCCTTGCTCTAATTTTAAGCAGTAAAACATATTTATTGAAAAATCTTCTATTTCAAATCCATAGCCATATTTCCTTTCAATATTATATTAAAGCTATGATTAATTTCTCTCATATATTTTCATATGTATTGATCTAACCAAGATATTTATAATTATTAATTTCTAATTCATTACTATTAATTTTTATTTTCATCTTCTATGAAAACATTTGAACATCTTTTTAGCATTTATATTTTATTTTATTGCTTTCTTCTGATAACTTTTGTATCATTTTCTAAAGCATTATTTGCAAAAACAATCACATTAGGTGCAAATCTAAATGACTTAAAATAATCTTGTTTTTTTTTTTAATTTCCTTAGCTTCCCCGTTTATTTTGCAAATATTTTTTTAGAAAACTGCTATAAAAAGTTTTGTAGATATAGAATCTATTTTAATGTCATAAATATTTAAGGAATTTGACAATCTACCGAGTCTATATCCTTATTTTCCAAAGCTTTAATCACCATAGAAATACTTATAGAGACAAATGCATTTTCATAATCTATAAATCCAAAGTGCAATTCATCACTCATTGGATCTTTTTATAACTTCTCATAATACTTTGATATGATCTATTGTTTTAAAATCACTTTTAAATCCAGTTGTTTTTTTAATTGTTCTATTGAGTTGTAATGATCTTAATAAAGATTTTGTGTAGAACTAACCAAAGACTAATGTCTATTTTTTCAAATATTATCTTTTTCATATATCTGAATCACTATTACATTTTTTCTAACACCTAATACATTTTTATTATTTAAACATTTGGTTTATAGTTACACAGCATTGCCAACATTTTCTCTAGTTCTTTGATCACTTTTTTTATGTATCAGTAATAATTCCATCATTTACTGGAGTTTTTCCATTCATTATATATTTAATTGCATTTTTCATCATTCATTAAAAAAACTTGACAATTTAGAAAATGCATTCTTCCAGAGACTTCATGATGTTGCTCATCTTTTTAGTATTAGTATTTATTTTTATAGCTTTCCTCACCAATTCACAATTGTATTTTATTTCTTTATATTATTAATACTTTTGTATGCCATTTTATAAAACTCTAGATATTAAATTCTTCTAAATGGATTCTTTAAATATATTTTCATGTTTTTTTTTTCTTTTTTATATACATTGTATTGTCTTATTTGGAAATTTATTCATAAATTCCTGCTTTTTTGTATTGACTATAACCTTGGTAGAGTATCACTTTTTATGAAATTTATTCTATTACTATTCTAAAATAATTTGCAATTTGAATTTAATAATGTTTTTCTTATTACTTTTATTTTTTAGGCTGTTCATTAGCACATATTTTATTAATCAAGAAAAGATCTCTTCACTAAATTCTAGAGTAATTTAATGGATGCCATATGATTAATGTTATAATATCTTCATCTCCAGATTATTTTTTAACATTGCCCTCATTAATGAGAGTTAGGATTCATATGTGAAAGTCATGTGATATTGTTGTTAATATTTCATCAATCAATTATCTCTTTCTGTATTAAATATCAAATATGTTGCAGTAATTGAAATATATATTATGTTATTTAAAACATAATCCATCTCTGCTATATGTACATTTGAATGTTTTCATATCCATTTTCTCTTTGGATTTTTTCAAACAAAAATATACAGTTTTCTTTTTCTGAAAATTCCACAAGTCTGTTTCCTCTCTCATTTCAGTTTCCAAAATCAAATTTATCCATAGTGTTTTCATATTTCAATTTTTTCCAATTCTACTATTAAAATTCCCATGACAAATTTAAAATGTTTGGCCTAATAAAAAACATTCTGCACATTTAAATAAAAATCCTCTACTTCATCAGATGAAAATTTGTTTAAACATAAACCTGACATCTGCATTTGATATTTCCATTAAGCTGAATAATAAATCTTTCTTTTCTAACTGATATACCATTAATTTCCACAGTATTAAAATACAGGCCTAACTTTTAAATAAATTGTCTCTTCATTTTTTCTTCCAACTTTAGAAAGTCAATATCCCATTTAATTTTAAACAATTTATTTTCTGATTCATGCAATTTTTCGTTTGAATGACTTGCATTTGTTCTAGTTATAATGTAAATTTTGTTTTAGTTATAAAAATGCTTATAATTTTTTAAAAAAATGGCTGCCTCATAAGCAAATAGCTAACCATTTAATATTGGTAGGGAAATGGGTATTTAGATATTTTTAAATAAAGGTTAAATAAAGAATGGAAAAATGTTCAAACTCCCAAAACTCAGCAGGTAAATAGTTCTTTACTTAATCTCTATGAGATGTTGTTGGAATATTTTTGATTTACAGTAAGGCTGATTTACTCTTTACCTATTTTTTTTTAATATAAGGCAGTTTTTTCAATGTTCTTTTTATGTAAAGAATTATTACAACAAACTAATCATTAAAATAAAATAGGTAATTATTTAAGAAAGATATTTCTTAAAGAATAATATTTTAGCTGATTATTAAAAATCATATTAATTATACTCAATCCTTCAATATTCTTTTTTTTTTAGTTATAATTGAAAAATATTAGTTTCTTTTAGAAAAATGGATCTCTAAGGAATAAACTTCCCTTCCAGAATATATGCCATAAAGCATTGGTTCAAAATCCACTCTCCCCACATTTTATTCCTTGGTGAAACCAAGTTCCACTCAGAGTCCAGCCAGAAGATTTTGGAGGTGCTTGAAGGTCTTGGTTTTACAAAACTCACAATCAACTACACAGCTGCTGGTGGAGTTGGCATAGTGATAAACAGCCAACAACCTCCAAACAAATTCAACATAATCTACCAAGATAATAACATAATAGCAGCAAACATAAGCTATGGTAAAACAACATTTAATACAATGTACATATACACACCCAATAATCACTATACATACATCAGAATAGTAAATGTAATCAACATGATAACAGCCAACAACAACTGGCCAACCATCCTGCTAGGTGACTTTAACACCACATATAACAAGATGGTCTACAAATACCTTCCTTTTCTCAACAGAGGATTTATCAGCGGAGAGGGCTGCTTTTCTTCTGGAGCCTTCTCCTTCAACACCAGATCATGCCAGTCTCTGATTGATCTCCTTTTCTACACATCGGAATTGCACTTTGACTTGGAGGCCTCACTCCAGCATGTGGCTTTCCCAGATCATCTAAAAGCAATCTCAATCTCGCAAGCCTAAAAAAAAAAAGCGAAAGATAATGTTGTCCTTTTCCTCGCTCCCTCTTGATGAGCATGCTGGTGATGACAATTTCAACCCTATTCCCTCTTTTAAAAACCCGCTTCATCCGCACCCTGTCAATATTCACCCGGAAATCCATCATCTAGCAGTAGAATCCAATTCATTACCCGTTTATGTCTAATTTGTCTTGCCATATTATTGGGGTTAATATAAGGGGAATCAATTCTATGCTTCAAGTTCATGCAATTAAACATTGGTTCCTCTCATCTTCTCCACATATCATGTTCTTTGGAGAAACTAAATTTCATGTGAACTCCAATCCTCACATCATTTCAGAGATTAGTAAACTTGGTTATGCATACCTTTCAACTAACCTCTCTGCTTCAGAGGGAGTTGGTGTTCTTATTAATGACAAGCATCCCCCAAATAAATTCAAAATTACATATCAGGACAAGAATATTATAAGCATCAACCTGACGTATGGAAGTAGTAACATCAATGCTATTTACATATACTCCACAAACAACCACTCCAATTTCATCTGAATTATTAACACAATTAACTTGGTGACTGCCAACAATAGTGCACCAACCCTTCTCATGGGAGATTTCAACATGTCATATGACCAATTTACTTTTAAATACCTCCACTTGCTAAATAGAAAATTTATAAATGGCATGGATTTCTTCCACAAAATGCCTATTCATTCTACACACATAGCTATCAAACTCTGATAGATTTGGTATTCTATACAGCTGAACTACACCATGGTCTGAAGATTACGCTTCAACCAGTTGCCTTCTCAGACCATCATGCTATTACTTCAACCATACAGCTTAGCAACTATGCTACATTCAATCTTAACCATTCACTCAGATTGCTAACGAAAGCATCTATCACGGAAGCTATTCCTTCCAAAGCATACATTCTTTTCCATAAGATTGACCTGTTAAACAGACCCCTTGAAGACGCTTGGTTTGCATTCATTGGAATTTTACAAACTTTGATTGCATACTTCACCAAAAAAACAAAAGGACTCTGATTAAAGAACTAGATGATATTCATCTAAAAATAAAAGGCTGCCATGCTGAACCAGAACATACAGCTCAGCTTTTGGAACTTAAACATCAATATAAAGTTAAACAGGTTGCCATCGCTGAATACATTTCCATCAAACGAGCACAAAATTATCTCACAGCCCAGCATTGCTGGACCAGAAGTTATCTGCGGTGGGCGATGGATGCTATCAAAAAACAACTTACTCCTACATCACTGGTAATAGATGGAAGCAGCATATCCGGTCCATGTATGATTGAATACATAAGTCAGCATTTTAAAAACCATCTACAAAATAATCTAACTACAACCAGATGTAACTGGCAGACTCACTCTGATGCTATTAACCATGGAATTACATCTTCTGATCTGCAGAACAGACTTTCTGCTCTTCCAGTCAGTGTTCATCCAGGGATACATGCCATACCAAAATTCCTAATGTCACACCTTAGTAATTTTGCAATCCCGATTATGATGGGTATGGTAGACCACCTTGCTACTGGGAAAAGACAAATACACAATCTGTACCCAATAGCACAAGTACCATACATAAAGAAAAATAAAGACTCTACCAATATCAACAACATAAGACCTATCTCCATGACTCCCATTATGCTCAAAGTAATTGAAGGAGTGATAAAGGAAAAAGTACAGCAGGCGATTCTTGACCACATTCTTCAGTCCCAATATGCCAAGAAGGGATCTTCACCTTTGAAGGCAATTGGTGAAGTTAGGACACTTTTTGATTATGTTAGATCCAAGCGAATGTCCAAGCCTATTGCAATTCAACTCAACATATCAGAGGTATTCGACTCTGTCAACATTCTCAAACTTCTTGCTCTATTAAGTGAAATCAACATTCCCTCTCAAATTATCCAGATCATAGAAAATCTGCTTAACAATAGACAAATTCACATCACCCTGAATGGATGCTATACTAACGGTTTCCAACCTGATATTTCCATTCCACAAGGTTCCCCACTCAGTGCCTTGCTGTTCATCTGTTATTTAAATCCGCTTCTAAAAAACAGAGAAAATTCTTTCCCAGGAATATACATATCCAGAATTAAAAGATCGCTCAAGGTATTCACATATATGGATGATATCTTGGTTATCCTTCCATCCCAGAAGTTCCTACCAAAGCTTTACCAAATAATTGACAATTTCTCATTGTCATCTCATCTTAAATTCAACCCCAAGAAATCCTCTGCGTGGAAAATTCTTTTGGGAAAAACATTAACCTCAAGATTTCTCGCCAAGCCACAAGAATTTCTGGGCTTTGCTATTTATCTTTCTCAATCTTCAAATGTCAAGACAGATACAAAATACTCTAATAGATTCTACCTCTAAAATAATTCAAACTCTCTCAGAAGTGTATTTGTCATTACAAGGAAAGGTGGCACTTCTCAACATGAAAGTCATGACGAGAATTGCATACTATCTGCCGATCATTACCATTTCAAAAACCTTTTCCAAAAAGATTAACAGCTTATGCTCCAAACTTTTCTGGAAGAACAGCACCACATCAATTAGCATGTCTAAAATGCAAGTACATCGTAAATTCAATGGGATGTCCTTCCACTCCATTGATGCAATTATTTTTCAAAAATCTTTTACATTAATTATTAACCTGATGAAAAAACATGAATTAATAATTTTCACTGAACCAATTCAACCTACAGACCGTCCTCCACCTCGTAAAATGTGCTGGCTGTATCAACTCCTCTGGATGCTTAACCAGCATTTAACTATAGTTCAAAAATTACAAAAATCAAAAATTACCATCTGGGAGGCATACAGTATAATTAATCCAAATTACCCCATAATTACTCCAAATCTTGGTCTACAAATTAACAACAATTTTTAAATTTCTCACTCTTGAACCTAAATACCTTAATCTTATTATTAAAATAAACTTAGAAACCATGCCCACAAATAAATTCCTTCATTTCAAAAGATTTTACAATAAGATAGACCCTTATTGTCAAATATGTAAAAGGCAAGAAGAGTCATTCAACCATATAATTTACTCATGCCCTGGGCTCAGTAAAATAAATTTAGCCATACACCAAAACTTAAGGGTGGATTACTATAAAATCATGTCTATAAGGGAAGCCTTTAAACTAAACAGTTTCCTATTATTAGACTTTCCATCTTTATTGTACATGCTATATGGTATGTTAGATGTAAGCTATTATTCACAGTGCCTGTCCCTGAACCAGTCAGTCTTTTCATGAATACTATTAGGCAAGTAAAAAACAGAGACTTTATCATTGCATCAAAATTCATGTATAATGAAACGTGGAAGTTAATTGATGTACCAGATCCACCGAATCAGTAGTAGCTATGCAAAAGACGAATAATAGATTCAATTTGCATCAATGCTGATGGGTGAATGGTAAAGCTACATCAGTTTACTTATTTATCAGAAGATAATCAATATACAAATGGTCCCAGACTGTTGATGATGTGTAAAACATAGTATTTTCTGTCTTTTATAAGCATGTAAACATTATTTTTCATAAATAAAAGCTTTTGAGATTAAGACAATTTATAAACAAATTGGTTTAACAGTCTGAAGAAAAACATCATTATGGCACATACTTGCAAGTGGAATTTTTATCAAAGATAAATTTTATTACAGTCCTTCTCCATTTTTGCACAGCATTTTAATTCTTGAATATCATTAAACAACTACAGTATTTTAAAACTATTATTTTTCAGTTTTTTCATTCTTGATTTTTACTCACGCATTATCATGTTAGTTGGTATGTACCCATAAATAACATAATTTCTTGTAATAGCTTTTATTCTAACCACCAATAACTTATCTTTTACATATTGTTATTTGAAACACACTCTTTTATTTTGGTTTTAAGTTAGTAATTCTAAAGTATTTATTTACTATCAGCAGAATAATTTTTTTAAAAAAGCCCTATATTCTCTCTGTGTGTGTGGTTGTTGATTTTTTTCCATAGCTTCTTCAAATTTTTTTTTAAAGGTCATATAGTATCTTAATTGTCAAACTTAGATTTTTAATCTTTTCATGGTCCTATTATATATAATCTAACAATTTTTATTAATTCTAAATAATTGTGCTGTTGTATGATATAGTGGAACTGCAAACTATATTTTGTTTCAAGTTTCTCTTGCATAAATGCACATATTTGTTGGCAAGTCTTGATTACAATACAATATTATACAGTACTTTTCAACATGCATTTATATATATAACAGCTGCTTTATGCACGTAGTATGCATATAATTTAAACAAAATTTTAAAAAATTGTTAATAATAAATTGAGAAAACACATTTTACATATATATTTACAGTACCATGTATTTTCACAATTCCATTTCATTACAATCAAGTACCTCTTCTGGACATTTTTTTCTTCAATGTTTTTTTAAATTCTAATAAAAATGTTATTATAGCTTTGTTATTGGCAGATGCAGCTTCTCCAGTTATTTTAATACTTTTAAGACTGTAATGGTTTCGGAATGTATATATAATCATCCCTATTTGTATTGAATAGCTTGGAATTGTGTGATCATGATTCTTGGCTAACTTCTTTATAGAAATATAAGATTCTGCAGGCTTATCAATTGTCTTATGGTTCATATTGTTTAACCATAGATTTAAAGCTTTTTCCATTTTAATTAAAAAAAATTTATTTACTTCCAATTTTAACGGTTTTAGGAGAACCAGTAATAATGGCATGAATCTGCATCTCTCTTTATAATTTTTCTGATTAACAATTCATTCTTTTGAAACATATAGCCCACTTCCGAATACAACTTATCTTTCCTTACTAAATTAATGATTTTAATTTTCTTATTTAACAAAAGTATTTTATACTTCTTTATTTTATTTATTGCTCATTATTCTACACAATATTTTACTAATATATATATTGAATTTTCTCTTTGTTTGTATTTGTAATTCAAATTTGCATAAGTTTGTTCATCTGCATAACAAAGTGTTTTTTTTTCTTCTTTATAACCTAAAGCTGAGTGCACTTTCAATGAAATTCATCATAATCATATGTTTTGGAAAAAAAAAAGTTCTGTACATGTGATTTTTACTTACAATTTTGAACTGCACTTAAATCATGAAGAAAACATGAGTAAATTAATTTACGTTTCAGATTTGAAAACATTAAATTTACTAAGAAAAAGAAAAAGACTGTTTCTGTATTGAGATAAAATGTTATTACATAAATTCATACATGAAATTTAAGAAAGTGATATTTAGGGAGAAAAAATATGACTGCCACTGTACCAAGATTCGTAAAATTTAATAAGTTTGTAAATTTCAATGTTTTATTATTTGTTTGCTTACATTTTTAATTTGATTATTTAACTATTTAGTTGTTTTTTTTTTTTTTTTGATTAGGATGTAATTAAAGTTGTATAGTTTGATATAGCATCATTTGTAGTTTCACTATATTTTGATTTTTTATGCTCAATCCCAAAAACATTTCTACAGAATATTGTTTCATTTCTAGAAAACACTATGGGAGACAGTCTAATTTTCTTGAAGTGATTTTAAAACAACTTTAACAGACTGTAATAAAATTCCACAATTTATGACAGCTTATGTTTTTATCCTTAAAGGAGAACATTTTTAATACTATTTAAGGATCAGAATAATTACCAATGAAGTTTATAAGAAAACATCCTACCTCTGAATCATGTTATTCTTTTTTGAATATTGAAAATTGTTTGTAAGTTTTGATAAAAATAGTAATTTAGGATTTTTTTTTTTTTAAAAAAAAAAATTTACCAATGTTTATAGATCATGGATTGTTGCATATAACAGATTCAAATGAATAGCAACTTAGCATTTTAACGGTCAAGATTGTATATTCACGTAACAGAATCTAGAATCTAGAATCCAGGCAAAGAGACCAAAACTTACCAGACCTGGAGTGTGATGTCTTGAATCTGACCACACTTCAATTCATCTGCCAGAACTCCAAGACTCAAGACCCTACGAATGACCATGCCTGAGGTTATGCATATTGTTATCTTTCACGGCCAGCATAGGACAGGGAGAAACATGGACTCGGGGGATTTAAATATATTAACTAATGTAAATGCTACTGGCACAAAATTAAAGATAACATTCAGAAATCATAATTAATGCATAGATGGTTATATCACATATATATAATTAACTACAGCTGAATTGGATTGAAATAGGAATGAGAAATCACACAAAAACAGCATTAACATAGATTTATTAAATAAAACACCAATTAATGTGGGAGAAGCATACAGGCTTTATAACATGAGGGTTTAGCATGTCTCCTTATTAAATCTTTAATTATTATTGTGAACAGGTGCATTTAATGAATCACTATGTGGTGCCTAAATACAATTATGCCAATTTCTATTGAAAGTGGTAATTACTATTACAAAAATGCTGCACTAGTCTTAGACAAAATATTTATTGCAACATTATTAGCTTAGTAAAATATGAGCGTATAAATCAGCTCAGGATTGAGATTGAACTTAGAAACTAAAGATATATATTTCAGTTTAATACTGAATAATTAAATTATAGAACTCAGAGTTGGCTATACAAAGTGACCGACATGCTACAGCCCCAGAAAATTACAATAACAGAGCGCCCTGTGGATAGATTAGAGTCAAGGATTTTTGTGACCAACATCGGTACCCTGGGACCGAGCGTCTTGCTGCTAAAAGGTCAAAGTGGCTGAAATGATTGCCTGGAATTATATGTCAGGTCTTACTTGTGAGCGCCCCAAAAGGTAAGATGGGATGAACTTGCCCGTGGTCCCATCCTAAGGAGAAAGTGCAGCAAAACATTAAACATTGAACGAGAATTTTAAGATATCTAATCTGCCAAGTGAAGATATGACATTAATTAATATTCCAGAAATATGGGGCAATAGCCTGGTCAGTGTTACTATTATGAGCCAATTCTAACAATGCTATATAATCAAGCAACACTCGAGGGATAAAGAAAATATAATAAAGCTCTTGTTTATAGGTTTCAATCTATACATATAAATAATTACAAGGGAGGAGAAAGTATATTTGATTGACTGGTCAAATAATTACTGAATATATTTTCACTTTACTAAGACTAGTACATTACTCTATTCAGAAATGCCAATATGATGGAAATTTAAGAGTAAGCCATTATATATTTAGAATCAAATAAGAATTATAGGAATTCGAACCAGTGAGCATGGATAATATCATTAAGAAACAATCATGGGAAGATATTTATTATGTTTAAACGCTCGCTGCTTCAAGACATTGGCATATAAATAACAAAATAACAGTAAAGAAATATTGTATGCACAACCGCAGTGGTAGACAAAGAATTTAGGTTAGATTACATTTAGTTTAAATAAGATTTTTTTTATCAAGAGTTAGGCAAGTTCTACATTATAACACATTATTTAGTTTATGACAATTTATAAGGAAATCATTGTATAGGTTTTAGAAAGTTACATTAATTTGTCTTTAGCTAGCTTTAAACTTTAAGTTGAGGATTTAAATTTAGAGAATATTTAGTTATCACAGAGCTCTGCGGTTATTGATTGGCATTACCGATTAGTTGAACTGGATGGGCAGTTGTTTGGCTTTCAGGCATCATGGGGGTCTTTTTGAGCAGGGCGTAACATCTTCATTATGGAAGTAAGCTGTTGCTGGATGGTCTCAGGTTGCAGCTTCAGTTGTTGAGAGCATTGGTGGGCAGTTGGCACACCAATTCTCCATGGATTAGAAGCAGCCATTGCTTTCTCCAGTCAGATCTTTCAAAGATCAATCTGGCATGGATTATGCATAGCAATGCTCTTCTAAATTATGTGACTCCATAACTCAAGCTTAAAATATACCCTATTTATATTTTTCTTTCAAAAGCACTTAACTAGAGAAGAATTTATTTCACCTGGAAATCCATTAACTCTAAAATATAACATAAAATTCTAAGATTTCCTGATTTGATCCAAATATTTTTGTTTAGATTTTCAGGGTGCCTTAAATCTTTCTCTAGATGTCTAATAATGCTGCTCCAGTGGTTTTAATGTATACCCTTTTGTTGCAAATGAATTTAAGTATAGGAATTATAAGATTTTAAGTTTTGATTTAACCCCAGGTGCGATGGTCTTAATGTAAATTTGTTTATGGCTAAATTCTTATTTTTAATTAATATAACTAAAAGCTTTTTGCTCTTTTGATGGTCTTAATGTAAATTTGTTTATGGCTAAATTCTTATTTTTAATTAATATAACTAAAAGCTTTTTGCTCTTTTGGTGAATCATACGTCCACATACAAATTTATATTTAATAAACTTAATAAATTGATATTTTTCTACTATTTAAAATTATAACATAAATCATTCCCTTTATAAAATATAAAATTTAAACCATTATATTCGCCATAACACTTACTAGCCTATGTATGTTCAGCGTTTATTCATATGTGCATATATAATGCTGTGCACCCAGCCATGATAGTAAGATTTATACATTTATTTTAGGAAAATGAATATTTTAATAGGGTTTGAACCTAGCACAGATGGGTTTGGTTGTTAAAATAAAACGTGCAATGGGAAGGGCTTGAATCTGACCATTGCAGCATCTGTTCACTTACCTAAATTTTTGAATAAGAGAGGATAATAGTCAAACAGAAAGTTAAAAATCTGATTATTAGATGATTTATCTAAATTTTATGTTTGCCTGAGTAATAATAATCCTAGTTAAGGGAATAGCAATATAATGAAAAATACAATTAATAATGATTTGGTTAAATATTTTATTGATTATTTTTAAATCATATTTTTTCATAGAAATATTTATAATATGATGACATATGTACATTAAATTAATCCAAAATGTATTGTTTGAATCATTGGTATAACAAATATATTTTATTAATAAAGGCAATTAATACAGTTAATAGACTCTTATGGAAGTAATATAATTTTCTTCTTTCTTTTCCTATGTATTGGTTTGATATGTTAATAAACTCTTGTTTGGCTAACATACATACACACATATATATATAATATTTGAATACATGTATATTGTCTATACTAAACTTAATATAATTAAATGGGACTTAAACTCTTACTTTTAAACTTTCCACAGCTATCCATTTCATCTTATATAACTGATACATGTGAAAAAGATAAATGATCTCCAATATATATATTTCATGCTGAAGCAGCATTCATTAATTGGTCCAGATCACCATTTTCCACACATATATACAATCAGTGCTCAGTTTATATTAAGATAGTAAATCTTCAAACTTTAATGAACAAGCTTCAGTCTTATCCACACTCCAACTCTTCAGCCATTCCTATCATTGAAAATCTGAAGATGGAACATTCAAAGCCTTTGTTGATGCCAATATTATTGTCATACCCATGTTGACTGTAAGTCACTCTGACCTTTCACATATAGGACCTTAATATGTCCATTTAAATATACAGAAGAAGGATGGGCAAAAAGTCTGAGTTCAAGTTCTATCTAATTACATTGTTTAGTATAGACAATATAACATGTATTTGAATATTATATATTCAGCCTGTATTCTTCCCATATCTCTTCTTTAAATTTAAATGGGCATATCAAGGTCCTATATGTGAGGAGTCAGACTGTCTTAAAGTTAACATGGGTATGAGAATAATATTGGCACCAACAAGAGCTTCAAGCATTCTATCTTTGGATTTTCAATATGGATGGCTGAAGATTTTAGAGTGTGGAGAAGATTGAAGCTTATTCATTAAAGTTTGGAGATTTGCCATCTTAATATAAACTGAGTACTGATTGTATATATGTGTGGGAGATGGTGATCTGGAACAGTTGATGAGTGCTGGTTCAGCACAAATGGAGACCATTTATGTTTTTCACATGTATGTGGTCATATGTATCAGTTGTATAAAATGAAGTGGATGGCTATGAAGAACTTGAAAGTCTGAGTTCAAGTTCCAACTCATATATATATATATATATATGGTAATCACCATATATTTAAATGTTGATCCCTTTTTTTTAAAAAAAAGTAATTATTTTTATTGGTCTCAATTTTTTAATGTCAATTAAAACACAGTAGTTTAATATGAAACTAAGTAAGGGATATGATATGTACATAATTTTAAAATGTTCAAACAAAAATAATTTTTAATATATATATAATATGTCCAAGATGGCTTTTAGTATCTTGGAGTATCAAATTCATGACTTTAATAGTTTTAATTTCATACATCATAGTATTTACCTACTTAAATTCCATACTGTATTAGTTTGAGGGCTATTTTATCTTTGATTTGTTACATCATTTGTATTTTTAGTAAACCATGCCTTCTTAATTTCCTTTTTTATTATCTCATTTTTTACTAATATACTTTAAGAAAACCTATTTAACACCTCTTTTTTAATACGATTTGGGTATTGAGCAATAATTGGGTAAGCTTTTGTCTTAAGAAAATAAACAGAGAAATAAAGTTTGTTACTACACTTCCATAGCATGTACTACATTTGAATGGTCCTGTCATAATTTTATTTTTAAAATATAACTTCATTAAAAGTATAATTGATTGGCTTTATAGTTTGGGAATTTTTAAGAAATTCGAGTGCCATTGAATGTGACAGAGTTGAGTGCAATTTTACAGACCTCAGACTCTATAGAGTTTATTACACTAGTGCAGGGTAATAAATTCATTTAAATTTATTGCTGATTTACTGCATTATAGACATAACGCATAGAAGTCCTTAGTGTATTTTATTTTTTATTCTGTTTTTATCAATGCTATTTTTAAAATTCATTGTTTCCTTAACTACTTCTTTTCTACCATAACCAACTTTTATTAGGCCTCTTTAATATTTCCTTTCTTTTTATTTTCGTATTATATTATTTCTAATTAAAGGAGGGGGGACCCATAAAAGCTGAAAATTTATATTTATTAAAGATCCATAAATGTATAAATAGATATTTTCTTATGTTTAATGGTTTAATTTTCATCTTACAATCCATTTAAATCTACTTTTTTTTTGAACAATTATAATTTTTATATGAAGACTTATTCATTTAGCAAAATATATTATTAATACAAAGATACCAAAGGACTTCACACAAAGAAGTAAAATCAGTTTAAAGACAAAATTTCTATTCTGTGTTTTACAGCTTCTGTAGCTAATTCTTTAAATAGACAGCTTATTCATTTCTAGTTTTTGCAATGAGTCATGTATTTTCATTTTTTGATTTTATGATCATATAGAAATGAGTAGCTAATAAAAAAAAAAGAAAAATATAATACAGCTATTGACATTTGAAGTTTATTAAAGTCTAATGTAAATATTAATAGGAACCTTTTTTCTTGATAATCGATAAAAAGAAATATAACAATTATGATAGGTTCTGGGAGAAAGCAAACCTTATGGAATAGAATGGCAGATTTCATTACATAAAAGATATGCATAAAAGTTTTGTGTAGAATACTTATATCCAATAATACATAGTTATGATGTAATCATTCTCAGATTATTAAAATGTGTATGAATTTAATTGTTACTAATATAGAAGGCATATAACTAAATATAAATAGTACATGTGTCAATCTTTTTGATTACCGTTTAAATTTATAATAGAAAAATTTGTGAAAATAAAATCTTTGCAATTTATAATAAAACTGAGAATAACTTATCAGATAATATTTGAATAAAATAGATGTTTTAATGTTTTTGATATTTATTTGATGTTGCAAATTGGTTTAGTAATATAGATAGTAGTTGCAATAAATTTCAGTATATGCAAGCAAATTTATGAATGTTTATGTATATTATTGTCTGGAATATTGTATGATGTATAAATTGTTAAAAATGTGAGATTGCATTGTCATCAGTTTGCATAAGAAAGAAAGGAATAGTAAAGCAACTTCATTGCATAAAAAATTAAAAAGGATTGTAAACAGAAGTAATACTAATATTGAATATATTTAGAAAAATATAATATAATTTAGATATAATAAAAAAGTGTTTGTTATACTGAACTTCAGTTCATAATCTTGCAAAATTAAAGTAGTTTACAAGAGCAAAGATGTCTGCAGTTAAGCTAAGAAATATTGAGGAGACTGGGATGAGGCTGAATCAGCATACAAATATGGCGGTTATACATTATATTTGTTACAATAAATTTTTTCAAGGTATAAGGTTTGATAGCCTATTTATTATCCATTAACTCAAGGTTGGTAATTCTATGAATATGTTATGTAATAGTGTCTACATACATTTTTTATTATTATCATCATATACGTACGTACCTTGACTAATCATTATAAATCTTGCTTAATTTCTCATTTCAAAACATTTGCCTCTAGTTTTATAAATTTGTTAACTTAGTTTAATATGGATGCACAATAGTAAAATGGTAGGTATAATTATGATGATAAGATTCATATTTAGTAAGCAAAATTGTTTTGAAGCCAAATGGAATCCTTTTTTTTTCTTCTGTATTTAGAAATGTAAATGTTCTGATATAATATATGGTTTTGTACTGTTTAATAATGTCATTTGAAAAATAAAGTAGAGTAATGGTTTATATCAATTTTACTCAACTACTTTTAAAACAATAACTTTTGTAAATATATTGTAAATGCAATTTATGTATAATTTTGTTGTTATGAACTCCTTGATTAGATTGATCAAAGAGAGTAATGGTTGGATTTATAATAAAGTAATTTAAATGTTTTTGGCAATGCATAGTTGTTACTACTAAGATTTTTTGGATGTAGGTATTTAGTAATTATTAGTAATAATATTAATATAGATTTTTATATTTGTCATTATCCTACAGTCCAGTGATTATCTTACGATATTGGAATAACCAATGAGTAGGATGGTAGTATGTTACATGCTCTTTAAGGAAGGACACCATATTATCTAAATAATTAATGTTAATCTGCAAACGTAAAATTTTTGGTAATATTTTTTAACACAACTTTTTTTTTAACATATTATATAAAATACCAAACTTTTTTAAACTTTATATATATTTATTTGATATGACTCACAAAGAATCTCATTTTATTGATTCAAATAAAATATTATGTTTAAACATTATGTTATGTGGAAATATTCAAAAACAAATTTTTTACAAGATTATTATAAATTTGAAGATTTTGGTATTTTATGTAATGAATTATTTTGAATCTTTGATCTTATATTTATTTTTTTTTAAAAAATATTATACATTCTGCTTTTCTAAAAGATCTTTGAAATTTTTTATTTCAATTTTTTTTTTATTCGATTGAATTTTATCAAAACCTGTATTTGTAAAAATTGCCCACATTTTCTGTTATTTATCCTATCTTAATTGTAATGTCTTCTAGTCCGTTTTTTATTTATTTTTAGATTTAATATGTAATTCTCAATTGTCCAGTTTATGCTTTTCAGATCCTACTTAATAACTCTCGCCATTCACAGCTGCTTTAATTTTTTATATATTTTAGTGACCACAATGCCTAACCTTTTACTTATTATAATATATATGCATGTTCAAAAAATTTAAGCATGTTAATGAATTTTTATATATATGTTTAAAAAAAAACCCAACAACTATTCTTTGCTACATGATAAAAAATATATATATAACTTCAGGAAATTAAAACTTTACAAATTACTTTTTAATATTACTTCTTTTTGTTGTTGTTAAAAAGTTGGTGGGAGGAGGGGGATTGCATTTGATTTCCTGTTCTTGAGCTTCACTGTACTGGAAAAGATCTTCAAGCAAGAAAAAGAAAAAAGTAAAATGAACTTTTAAAAATTACTAAATTAAATTTCCTAAAGCAGTCAGTTCTTGCCAGGTCTGGTCTCTGCAATTATGTCGTTATTAGCATAAAGATGAACTGTTCTGTTAATTTATTGTTACATATATATTATTTTAAAACAAAATTATATAATATAGATTTTAATTTAAAAAAACAACTAGTGCTCAATTTATTTAGAGATAGGAATGTTATAGTCACATTTTAAATTATCATCATTAAAAAAAAAGAAGTCATTTTTATCTCTACAGCAATTCAAGTTTTCCTTTTATTGTCAAAAGAAACAGATCTTCTGTCAAGGATCTTAGTGATGCGTGACTCTAGCAGGCGCGGTGAGATGAGGGGGAGATACTAATATTGATGTAGTTATAACGTACACATATTTAACACCCCTCTTAGGATTGACCTAAGTTTAGTTGCTTCACAAGTGTTGTGCCCGTGCTGATTTTTTTTTTTAAGCAAGAAAGGAAGAAAATGTAATCTTGGAAATTATTGGATTGTAGATTTTTCAATTGTTAGGAGATTATTTTCACAATGCCTATTAGACAAAGTAGTCATACGGATTGGGCTGATAGTCCACTTTGGAAATCACCTTCTACAAGTTTTATAGCTCTTCGACCTAGCCAGCATGTACAAACACAAGCAAAACAACAGAATCAGGAGAAGGGAGCTAATGGGGTGAGCTTATTTCGTTTGTAATATTTGTAATCTGTACTGAAAGGGAAGTCATTAGTGGAGGGGGGGAGGATTGCTGATAAAAAAAAGAACTTTTTGATTGATAATTATTTTCGTTAGTAATTTATTATTACTGAAGAAAGTAATTGAAATAATATTTTGAATCTATCTTTTCGCTTTTAATGGTTTTTTTTTTAAGAGTAGCTTTATGAAAGTTCAGCCAGTTTTTTGGTCGGTTGTTGCGCTTTTCTTTTAGTTATCAGGTATCATATTTCACTAGTAAGTTGTAGTTGTTTAATTTATTTCATTACTAAAATTTATTTGAGATAAAATATTGGTTTATTTTAAAAATTGATAATTTTTGATAATTAAATACTATATAATGTTATTTTAGTAATTTAGTGGGGAGGGGAAAGTTATTTTATTAAAGACCGAATAAATATAATAGGGTGCGATAATAATTATGATAGTAATAATCATATATTTACAGTTTTGAAAATTAATGTTGTTAATATTTTTTTATCATAAATTGGTTTTTTTTTTAAATTTTAAATTATTTATATATAATATCTTCTGCAAAGATCACTGAGTGATCAAAGTATTCTAACAATGTTATAGATTTTACATATATGAAGTCAGATTTAGAATATATATAGTCTACCCGAAGGCAAGTTAGGTAATTAGGCGTGGAGTAATACTATGTTCGATGGATTACATTTGATCATTGGCGGTAATAATTTGTCGTTGTTTTTAACCCAGTTTATTTTTGCATCTTAATGTCTTATTAAGATGGAATGTGATGAAAAATGGTATATAGGTATATGCAATGATATACACATACAATATGGATAATTTCTTATGTAATACTTTAAAAAAAAAACTATAATAATTTTAGTAAATATGTAATGCAAAATAATTAAAAAAGTATTTAATGGGTATGGCACCTACCCCATCTTTCTTGTTACTTTTTGTTTGTTACAGTACTGTACAGGAAGTTATGTGAATAGTCCACTTTTCCTAGAAGAAAAAAAAAGTAAACTATTTCTGAAGTTATTAGAAGTTAATGCGTGTATGAGAGTGAATATGTGTAAATATATAATAACTCAAAAAATACTGGAAAGCTATTTTTGATATTTTTATTTTATCATTTATCTTTGGTTGAATAAATAAATGATTTATATAATCCCAAAATAAATGTTATGCTATTAAAAATTGTAAAAAAAAAACATATTTTTATTAATTAATGCAAACAGGATCAGACAGTTTTTGTTTTAATTTTATTATTTTATTTTGTTGTTTATCTGCCTTGAATAAGTATTTCTATGTCGTTGTCCTCCTCCTACATATACTTCTAGTCTTCACAAACATTAAATTTGATATGTCCAATTAACAGATTCATCCTATATTTGTTACTAACTTCATTGATCTAAAATCAGATTCAGTTGTTGAAAAATGCATGAAGTCATTTTTACATGTGAAAACAATTTATTTAATTCTTTCTGGACAAATTCGGTACAAATTTTAGAAAAAGCCAAATTACACATTTTCAATGAGATATTCATTTATTTGTAAAATATGCAATTCTTTAATTATATTTGAATTATATTTAACATTTTTTTCCTTTTCAAAAGATAGCAGATAATTAGAATCAAGAATAATGAGGCGATCATTTATATTGCAAATAGTATTTATTAAAAATTGACCTTTTTCTATTTATTATCTGTTAATATATAGATGAAAAATTCATTTCTCTTATTTGCATTTTCTATTTCTAGCAGACTCTGATTTTTTTGACTTTTTTCCATGATACTAAAAATTGAATAATTTGAATTAATTATTTTGTTAACATGAACTGTTGTGATTTCCAGCTTTTACAGTTTTTCAAAAATGAGAAATTTCCAATAATTTGCTATATCATCATCATCATCATCATTAACCATTATCAATCCACTGCAGGATGAAGGTCTCTCCAAGTTTAATCCATCTTCTCCGATCTTTAGCTTCTCTTTTCCACAATATCCCTGCACATTTTCTTATTTCATCCATCCATCTCACATGTGGTCTCTTTCTGGGTCTTTTACAATCTCTTGGAATCCAGTTTAAAATTTCAATTGTCCATCTATTATCATTTCTTCTAGCAATATGTCCAGCCCAACTCCATTTCAATCTTTTAATTTTTTCAATAAGGTCAGTAACACCTGTTTGTTGTCTTACCCATACATTGCGTTTTCGATCTCTTCTTGTTACTCCCAACATACATCTCTCCATACTCCTTTGAGTGGTCTGAAGTCTCTGTATTGCTCTTCTATTAAGTGTCCAAGTCTCAGATCCATAAGTAAGAACTGGTAAAACACATTTGTTAAAAACCATTCTTTTCAAACACATAGGCATATTTCCTTTTAGTATCAAGTTATTTCTACCAAAAGCACTCCAACTAAGTTTAATTCTATGATTAATTTCCTCCATTATGTTTCCATCTGTATTAATAATCTGACCAAGGTATTTGTAACTATTAACTTTTTCTAATTCTTCATAATCAATTTTTATTTTCATATTTTGAGCAAATCGATTAAACATTATTTTAGTCTTTTTAACATTTATCTTTAGTCCTACTTTTCTACTTTCATCTGCTAACTCCTGCAACATTTCCTGCAGCTCTGAAGCATTATTTGCAAAAACAACTACATCATCTGCAAAATCTAAATGACTTAAATACTCTCCATTTACTTTCATTCCTTTAGTTTCCCATTTTAATCCACAAAATACTTCTTGCAGCACTGCTGTAAAAAGTTTTGGAGATATGGAGTCACCTTGTCTTACACCTTTCTCAATGTTGATTTTTCCAGTATCATTATGTAATCTAATTGTTGCTGTTGCATTTTTATAAATATTCTTTAAAATATGACAATACCCTGGATCTATACCTTGATGATCCAATGCTTTAATCACTGAAGAAATGTGTATAGAATCAAATGCCTTTTCATAACCTACAAATCCAAAACATAATGACAACTCATATTCATTTGTCCTTTCTATGACTTCTCTCAATACCTGGATATGATCTATTGTACTAAAACCACTTTTAAATCCAGCTTGTTCTCTTGGTTGGTGGAAATCCAAAGTTCTCTGTAGACGAGTTGTAATTATCTTGGTAAAATTTTTATATAAAACTGATAAAAGGCTGATAGGTCTGTAATTTCTAATATCTTCTTTATCACCTTTTTTAAATATTAATATTATTACTGCATTCTTCCAATCTTCGGGTACATCTTTATCATTTAGACATTTGGTATATAATTTTGCTAAAATTGTTTCTATTTCTTCACCTGCTTCTTTTAATATATCAATTATAATTCCATCATTTCCTGGAACCTTTCCTTTCTTCATACATTTAATTGCATGTCTCACTTCTTCATTTAAAATTCTGGGCAATTCGGGAGATAGGAGGTACTTGTTCTTTATTACTATATAATTCTTGATAAAAATCTTCTACCAACTTCATGATGTCATCTCTCTTTTTAGTAATAATTCCATCTTTTTTTTTATTGCAGATATAAATTTCCTACCAATAACAAAATGTTGTTTAACATTCTTGAGACTTTTATTTTCTTCTACAGCTTTCCTTGCTATTTCACAGTTATACTTTCTTATATCATTTTCAACTCTTTTCCGTACCATTTTACAAAATTCGAGATATTCAATTCTTTTTAATACATCATTTTTGTATATCTTCATATTCCTTCTTTTCTTCATAAATTCTCTAGTCTCAGTAGAAATTTTATTAGTCAATTGCTGCTTTTTTCTACCAGCTATCTTTGTTGCAGTTTTTAAAAGTGTATCAGTTATTTTCATATTAATTTCATTCAAATCTGAATCATGTTCAAAATCTCCTAACACTTGAAACCTATTTGTAAGTTCTAATTTAAATTCATTAGAATGTTTCTGAAGATTAGGAATATCAACTGTAAATATTGTTTTTCTTAATAATTTTTGTCTCTCTAGTTTTACATTAACATGTAATTTACACCTTACTAATCGATGATCACTTCCTGTGTTAAATTTATTAAGAACATTACAATCTTGAAATATGTATTTCCTGTTAGTCAAAATATAATCCAATTCTGCTGTACCTTCATTTGGATGCTTCCATGTCCATTTCCTTTTAACATTTTTCTCAAAAAATGAATTCATAATATAAAGTTTTTCTTTTTCTGCAGACTCTACAAGTCTATGTCCTCTCTCATTTCTATTACCATAACCAAAATTACCTACAGCAATTTCATCTTTCATTTGTCTACCAATTCTAGCATTAAAGACTCCCATAACAATTTTAAAATGTTGTTTACTCTGATCAAAAGCCTTTTGTACATCCATATAAAAATCTTCTACTACTTCATCACTATGAGAACTTGTTGGGGCATAAACCTGAATTATCTGCATTTGGTATCTGTTATTAAGTTGTATAACTAATCTTGCAACTCTGTCCGATACACCATCAATCTCCACAATATTGTTTTTCCACTTTTTATTTATAATGAATCCTACTCCACTTGTATTTCCAATATGTGTGCCTTTATAATAGAGTATATGTCCACTTTTTAAATCAATTGTTTCTTCACCTTTTCTTCTAACTTCACAAAGTCCAATATTGTCCCATTTAATATAAGACAATTCTTCTTCTAATTCTTGCAATCTTCCTTCACTTGAAAGTGATCTGCAGTTGTAAGTACCTAAATAAAAAGTCGTCATCAAATGGCAGCCTGGGTCCACAATCAGGGGATTCTTAGCACCCTCCGCCTTCGGCCACCAACCGCTGCCTTGGTTGGTGACTTTACAGCCTCCTGGGAATAAGGGCCATGCTTTATTTTTGTCTGTCATAATTGTATATATGTGTTGGAAAAATATTTATCATTTACACAAACATTCATTCTGCCTTGTCAGGCACTGAGAAGAAAGACCATGGTGTTTCTTGATCTTAAACTCAGAGGTAAAAAGCCAATAAACTCACCACGCTGGCTAATGCATGTTGGTGAGCAGCCCATCCATGTTCGTATACTATATGAATAATCACATAGTAATAGCAGCTGCAACAACAAGAACGTATGGAGTGGACATTAGGAATTTGCCCTGCTCGGTTCCTTTAAGGCCTCCAAGAGGAATCAAAGGGTCTCCTTTCAGTTAATAGCAAACTCCTTTCTGCAGCCATTTGCTATATATAAGTATTAATTTATCAGGAACTGTTTTGAAAATATATATATTCAAAACTACTATTAAATGTTCATTGCTAATAATTGTAGATTAGCATGAAGAGAACTTAACTGCTCTTGAAAAAGACCTGTAATTTTGTCAAACAGCTGAAATTATTGTGAATAAATTTGTATTTCATCTTATTCCAAAACAAAAATAATTTTTAATCTTCTTTATCAAGAGATTTTGCATAGTAACTGATTCTCTTGTTTTGGGTAAATTGTTTTTATAAAGAATATCTAATTTAGCCATGAGTATTTAAAAATAATTGATGTATATATTTTTGATATAGTATTTACAAGTGATAATTCAGAATGATGATTTAAAAGTGTTCTATAATATATGTTGGACATTTTTTGCAACAGTTATTGAGCAATTCCAGACATCCTCTTCCTATCATCACACTAGGCACACTATAATAGCAATGAAATGTTTCTTTAAAGAGTGATCATTAAAATCATATTTCTAAAGATAATTAAGCAATTTTTAATTGTATCAAATCAGGAAATAAAAAGTATATATAAATTGTATTTCCGATATAGTATTAGACTTGTTTTTTTTCTTCGAGGGTGATGAATTTTTCTGTGAGAATTGATGTTTTCTTCTATACTGATAATTATGTCATTTATTTAGACTTGATTTTTTTTCATATGAGATCAATTATTTTGGTGAGTAGTACTAAAATGAGATTGTATTCTACTGGAAATGTATTTATTTAATTCTTACAAATATTAAAAAATTAAAATGGTCAATATAATGTTTATTGTATTTGGCAATATAATAAATAATATGCAGTTCCAAAAAAAAATGACTTGCTTTTCTAAACTTTGTATTTTTATGGCTTGAAGTATTTTTTTTAGTGTTGACATGTGATACTGATTTAAAGTGTTCATATTCATAAAAGAAAGCATAATTGTGAACTAGCAAGGGAAGCTATAGAAGAAAATAAGTCTCAAGAGTGTAAAATAACATTTTGGTATTGGTAGGAAACATATCTGCAATAAAATAAAAAAAGAACTGTTATTAAAAAGAGAGATAACTTCATGAAATGGATAGAAGAGTTTTATCAAGAATTATATAGTAATAAAGAACAAGTACCTCCTATATTTATTATATCTTCTGAATGGCCCAGGATTTTAAATGAAGAAGTAAGACATGCAATTAAATGTATGAAGAAAGGAAAAGCTCCGGGTAATGATGGAATTATAATCAATATATTAAAAGCAGATGAAGAAATAGAATTTTTTTTGGCAAATTTATATACTAAATGTCTATATGATAAAGATGTACTAGATGATTGGAAGAATGCAGTATTATTATTAATATTCGAAAAAGGTGATAAAGAAGATATTAAAAATTACAGATCTATCAGCCTTTTATCAGTTTTATGCAAAAATTTTATCAAGATAATTACAACTTATCTACAGAGAACATTGGATTTCAACCAACCAAGATTAAAATGGATTTAAAAGTGGTTTTAGTACAGTAGGTCATACCCAAGAATTGAGAGAAGTTATATAAAGGACCAATGGATATGAGTTGCCATTAGGCTTTGGATTTGTGGATTATGAAAAGGCATTTGTGATTAAAGCATTGGATCATCAAGGTATAGATCCAGGATAATGTCATATCCTGAAGAATATTTATAAAAAATGCAACTGCAACAATTAGATTACATAATGATACTAGGAAGGTTAACATTTAGAAGGGTGTAAAACAGGGTGACTCCATATATCCAAAACTATTTATAGCCATGTTGCAAGAAGTATGTATTTGTGGATTAAAATGGGAAGCTAAAGGAGTAAAAGTAATTGAAGATTATTTAGATCATTTAGATATTACACTTGTTTTTGCAAATAGCACTTTAGACCTTTAGTAAATGTTGCAAGAGTTAACAGATGAAAATAAGAAAGTACGACTAAAGGTAAATGTTAAAAAGACTAAAATAATGTTCATCGGAGTTTCTCAAAAAATGACAATAAAGATTGATTATGATGAGTTAAAAGAAGTTAACAACTACAAATATCCTGGTCAGATTATTACTACAGATGGAAATATAATGAATGAAATTAATCATAGAATTAAACTTGGAATATTTTTGGTAGAAATAACTTAATACTAAAATGAAATATGCCTATGTGTTTGAAAAGGAAGGTTTTTAATAAATGTGTTGGATCTGAGATTTGAACACTTAATAGAACAACAACAAAGACTTCAGAGCAAGATATTGAAATCACAATATTTGAGTAAAAATAATTAAAAGACAAAAATGGAGTTGGGCTGAATATATTGCTAAAAGAGATGATAATAGATGGACAATTGAAATCTTAAACTGGATTCCAAGAGATTGTAAAAGACCCAGGAAGTGATCACATTTGATATGGATAAACGAAATAAGAAAATGTGCAGAGGTGATGTGGAGAAGACATGCTAGAGATCGAAGAAGATGGATTGAACTTGGAGAAACCTTCATCCTGTAACAGATTGATAATGGTTGACAATGATCCATAATGAATGAAGATATGCAGTTTTAAATTACCCTTATCACTTAATAATAACTTGCAGTTTTAATTTTCTTTTATATATTTTTTTTCTGCAATCAATATAATTTTTTTTTGCTTGAAAATATTTACTTACATTGAAAAATGTAAATCATTGGAAGGAAATATAAATGTATTAATATTACTTTAAATTTATCTGAAAGAAATAGCTGACGGTTTCCATTTCATTTAAAAGTTTTCCAGGAAATTGAAAATTAACATAGTTTATTATGCAATATATTGTACACATATGTATGCATACATAAGTATTAAATAGAATTGATTTTGAAAATAAAATAAAATGGTTCAGCTGAACATTAAATCTTTTTTTTTTTAAAAAAATTAATGATTATTAAATGTAGGTATTTGTGTTTTGATTCTTTTTTAGCAGTTATATACTAAATGTCTAAATGATAAAGATGTACCAGATGATTGGAAGAATACAGTATTAATATTAATATTTCAAAAAGGTGATAGATATTAGAAATTACAGACCTATCAGGTTTTTTTTCTCCATATGTCATAGCATCGGCCGGGACGCGAACCCACAACCGTCTGCAACCAACTACTTGCTTGCATGACGGCTGCGATACCTCTCGGCTAACAACGCAAGATCTGCTTACGGTCATACTACGTTGAATACACAGGTTCTCGTCCGAGCTTTTTATCAGTTTTATACCAAAATTTTACCAAGATCGGCTACAGAGGATATTGGATTTCCACCAACCAAAAGAACAAGCTGGATTTAAAAGTGTTTTTAGTACAATAGATTATATCCAGTTATTGAGAGAAGTTATAGAAAGGACAAATGAATATGGGTTGCCATTATGCTTTGGATTTGTAGATTATGAAAAGGCATTTGATTCTATAAACATTTCTTCAGTGATTAAGGCATTGGATCATCAAGGTATAGATCCAGGATATTATCATGTTTTAAAGAACATTTATAAAAATACAATAGCAACAATTAGATTACATAATGATACTGGGAAAATCAACATTGAGAAGGATGTAAGTCAGGGTGACTCCATATCTCCAAAACTTTTTACAGCAGTGCTGCAAGAAGTATTTTGTGGATTAAAACGGGAAGCTAAAGGAGTGAAAGTAAATGGAGATTATTTAAGTCATTTAGATTTGCAGATGATGTAGTTGTTTTTTGCAAATAATGCTTTAGAGCTGCAGGAAATGTTGCAGGAGTTATCAGATGAAACTAAAGATAAATGTTAAAAAGACTAAAGTAATATTTAACCAATTTTCTCAAAATATGAAAATAAAGATTGGTTATGATGAGTTAGAAGTTAAAAGTTACAAATATCTTGGTCAGATTATTAATACAGATGGAAACAATGGATGTTATCATAGATTAAACTTGGTTGGAGTGCTTTTGGTAGAAATAACTTGATACTAAAAGGAAATATGCCTATGTGTTTGAAAAGGAAGGTTTTTAATAAATGTGTTTTACCAGTTCTTACTTATGGATCTGAGACTTGGACACTTAATAGATGAGCAATACAGAGACTTCAGACTACTCAAAGAAGTATGGACAGATGCATGTTGGGAGTAACAAGAAGAGCTCAAAAACGCACTATATAGGTAAGAGAACAAACAGGTGTTATTGATCTCATTGAAAAAAGTAAAAGTCTGAAGTGGAGTTGGGCTGGACATATTGCTAAAAGAGATGATAATAGGTGGACAGTTGAAATTTTAACTGGATTTCAAGAATTTAAAAGACACAGAAAAGAGACCACATGTGAGATGGATGGATGAAATAAGAAAGTGTGCAGGGGTGATGTGGAGAAGAGAAGCTAAATATAGCAGAAGATGGATTGAACTTCGAGAGACCATCCTGCGGTGGATTGATAATGGTTGATGATGATATTGATTATTTAGAGAATCTGTTCATATATATGCATATATTGATCATATATATTTTTTCTATCCTTTAAATACTTTCTTTGGTTTTTTTGTTTTATTTATATCTGAACTTAATGTTTGTTTATTTATTTGCCATTGTTGCCAAATCACCACTTTTAGACATTTTACTATAAATATCTTAAATGATAAAGGTAAATCGAGAGCTGGGTATATGATCAAGGTCTGAGTGTATGATGCATATCTTTGACATATTTTTTTTTTACAGCCCTACTTATTTGACCAACCCAGATTAAATGTGGATTTTTACCCTCTTATTAATAAAAGCTAAATACCTATTTACTGACTAAAAAAAAGAATAGCTAGTTAAGTTTTGTTGGCTATCTGAAAGAAAATCCTAAGCTTACTTGCAACTGGAAAAAATTTCCAAGATTAATCTGATTCAGATACTAAGATCAGATTTGGATATAGTTAGTGAATGTATTATTGTGAGATATATACATTTTATATATTGGTGATCTTAAAAAAAAAATTTAAAAACATTTTTCCATAAAATACTCTTTTTCTTTCCCTATTGGGTAGATTGATTACCCATGAATTTTATAAAATAAATCATAAAGTCACTTTATGTAGAAGGTCATGGGTCCTTTGAGCATCAAAGTTATTATGTATAATTATTTCCATTCAGTTGTTTTGCTGATATATTTTTTTTATCTGGGAATCAATTCAGGAATTTTTAGTTTAAGTTCTATTATTGTACAACTCTAAATTGTGCAGGACTTAATTTATCATTATATATTTCATTAAATTATATAAGCATTGTAATTAAAGATTTGAACCCTGACTTTTGAGCTCTCTTACTCATCCACTATATCTTATACCACTAATACACACAACCACATACATGTGAAACAGATAAATGATCTCCAATATATATATATTTCGTACTGAACCAGCACTCAGCAGTAGGTCCGGATCATCATCTCCAACACATGTATGTAATCAGTGCTTGGTTTATATTAAGATAGCAAATCTTCAAAATTTTAATGGGCAGGCTTTAATCTTCTCCACTCCCCAACTCTTCAGCCATCCATATCATTGAAAAATCTGACAATGGCATGTTCAAAGCCCTTGTTTGCCTTTTTTTTTGTCATACACATGCTGACTGTAAGTCATTCTGACCCCTTATATATCAGACCTTAAGGTCATTTAAATACACAGAATAGGGATGGGTAGAATACAGGTTGAATATGTAATGCTTAAATATTACTTGTATTTAAACATCATGTAAGCAGTTCTAAATTCACTTGCACTTGTATTAGTAATTTTTTATATATTAGATATTGTATAGATTCTCATATCCAAAATTTTTTACTTTTAATCATAGCCATTTCATTTTCTAATTTGTTAAATCAAACTATTCTTAAATATCATTTGTAAATTAATTTTACACATATCCTGTGATGAATTATATAAAATTTTAACCATCGTTACTAGGGATCTTTATTTTTAATCTTTTTTATAAATCACTTTGCTAATCTTTGATTTTTTTTTTAGTAGTCATATATTGTTTTACTTTTATAAATTTGTTTTATCATAATTAAGTTAAAGTATGTCACTATAACTAGTGCCATATTTTCAAAAAGAGAAATCTCATTATAGATTTTCATACTTACATTTTTTTTATTTGTGATGCTATGCACTATGTCTTCTTCTTTCTTGGAATCAGGAAACTCTCAGCCACCTTACCTGTAAACCACATTACCTTCCCTTTCCATTCCCCATCCTAAGTTTTTCCCATATTCTTCTCTATTCTACTCCATCCCATTTCCACAATATTATCTTTGTCCACTCTATGGTCTTTATATCTAAATCCCCTTTATTTTTTTCCAAACCCAGCATAAAAGCTAAGAACCCACTTTCTGTATAATCACATTGTTTATATTTATTCTCCCACAACATTATTTGTAGCCTTTCTGTTTGTAAGCATTTACATTCAATTAACAGATGCCTAATATTTTTCATGCCTTTTTTACATGCAGACTAAATCATCCACATTTCTCCATTTATGAGTATATTCCCTGATTGCTAATGATCCTGTTCGAACCTCACCCACAATACTCTGTTTACTTCTATATATATTTAAAACTCTTTTTACTCTCCATACTAGTGCTCTGTATCTCCAACTCTCTATTTTTTTAATGCATCTATTCTTTTCTTCCATTCCTTACTGCTATAACACTCAACAATTCTCCTAACATAGTCATCCCACCTTTTGTATAAGTATACTTATATAAAATATTTCCAAATCTGCATACCATAAGTACTTTTCTCATCCATCTTGTTGCCAGTCCTTTACTCATAATCCAACTATTTTGGCTATTCTCTTATTATCCATAAACTGCAATCCACTGAACATTTTCATTTTGCTTTTTGCATCTCTCACATAAAAACTTGACCATCCCATTTCTCCTTCAATTGACTCCTTTTAAAAGTCATCCACACATCTGCATCGAATGCCTATCTTCCTACTTCTCTTTGTACTTTTTCTATATAATCTAATAATGCACCATTACCATAAGTTAATTCTGCAATTGCCACTCCCCTACAATTCTTGCTACATCATATTTATTATGAAAACATTGTTAATTTCTTTATCAGTCCCTTACTTTTCTTTGCTTCATATTTATTATGAAAACATTGTTAATTTCTTTATCAGTCCCTTACTTTTCTTTGCTTCATTTATCATTTTTTTCTTCCATTCACCCAAGCAATTTCTCTAGTTACTTAAGGCAATTCCTAAATAGTTATACCTATTCATTACATTTAATTTTATATCCCTCAATAAAAATTATTTTTTTTCTCTTTAGCCACTCTTGCACATGTCAACATAATTTCCTTATCTTCCCTACTTTCTGTGCACAATAAGATATCATCAGCAAATAAAAGACCTGAAATATATACACTCCCTTGCCATCTATTAATGGTATTTCTACCCCTCTTCCTAGTCTTTCTATTGCTCTCTCCATTTCTCTCAAATATAACAAAAACAAATAAGTGTATTAGGGCATCCTTGCCTTTCCCACCCCACTTTTAACTCTAACTGATTCTATATTTCCTAATTGATTCGTATAGTAATTATTTTCATACAATCTCTTAATATGATCTACTAAACCTCCTTTCATTCCCAAATTTACTAAACTTACCAATAATCTATTTCTATTAAAACAGGCAAAACTCTCTATATGTATTGCCACTCAGTGCAAGCCAGAGTAATCAATGGATGCCAAAAGGCTTGTGCATAAAATCCCCATCTAGTGTCTTCTCATCCAATATCACCAGACTAGTTTCTGGCTTGTAGCCTTTGTCAGTGAGGAGCCTTGGATCTGAGAGCACTGCACCTAGATCTTAGGATCTAATGCAACTCTTCAGCAGCCACCTTTTATCTCTACTTAACTAAAAAACTATGAGTCTTA
The DNA here is from genome assembly GCA_028023455.1 of Epiperipatus broadwayi. Taxonomy (NCBI): domain Eukaryota; kingdom Metazoa; phylum Onychophora; class Udeonychophora; order Euonychophora; family Peripatidae; genus Epiperipatus; species Epiperipatus broadwayi. Next base: position 3,424,840 of record JAQFVV010000048.1, on the reverse strand, counting down.
AATTGAAAACACTATAATATTTTCAATCCAAGCTCATTAGCTTATATAGTTATATAGGTCTGAAGTCAGTTCAGCACCTATACATTTTGGTGTCTTTGGGCCTTCTGGCATCCATTGATTACTCTGGCTTGCACTGAGTGGCAATACATATAGAGTTTTTCCTGTTTTAATAACAGTTATAAGCAAACATAAGAAATGGTGATCATGTGATGTTTGTTGGCTTAAAATCAATTCATGCCTAATAGGATAGTGGTGGCTATGGTTATTAAACCAAAGACAGCAAAATGTATAGGTACTGAACTGAGTTCAGACCTATATGACTATATAAGCTAATGAGCTTGGATTGAAAATATTATAGTGTTTTCAATTTAAGATTGATTATTTTGTAGTTAAGTAGAGATAAAAGGTGGCTGCTGGAGGTTGCATTATATCCTAAGATCTAGATGCAGTGCTCTCAGATCCAAGGCTTCTCACTGACGAAGGCCACAAGCCAGAAACTAGTCTGGGGATATTGGCTGAGTAGGCACTAGATGGGGATTTTATGCACAAGTTCTTCTGGCATCTATTGATTACTCTGGCTTGCACTGAGTGGCAATATGTCTAGAGAGTTTTGCCTGTTTTAGTAACTCGTAAGCAAGCATAAGAAATGGTGATCATGTGATGTTTATTGGCTTAATCTATTTCTACTTACTCTATCATATGCCTTCTCTATATCTATAAAGACCATATATAACTCTACCTGTATTCCTATTTCATATCTATAAGTTGTGTGACTACAAATAAACTATCTTCTATATGCCTATCCATTTTAAAACCTGCTTGCATTTCTTCCACTATATTAATTTCTTCTATCCATTTTTCCACCCTTCCAGCCACCATATATGCAAAAACTTCATACAACCCTTATGTTACACTTATTGGTCTATAATTGTTTAACTTTCTATGATCTTTACCTTTCATTTAAATCAGCGGTCCCCAACCTTTTTGCACTTAAGAGCACATTCTATAATACTGGCCAGATGGTGGGCACCATTTATTTTTTCAATGTAAATTTATAGTTGGATATTGTTAATAATACTCATAATGTATAAAAAAATATTTATTTCAAAAATAAAATTTTAACATTTGATTACAATATAATACAATAATTTATAAGAAATTTTAAAAATTAAATTTATTTGTATCAGATAAATAATTTTTTATCATGTTTGTATAGTGGTGGGCACACGTAAAATGGTCTTCGGGTGCCATGGTGCCCACGCATAGGGTTGGGGACCCCTGCTTTAAATAATAACCTTACTCTTGTATTATTCCAGATATCTGGAAATTCTCTCTTCTGTGCCATCTTATTAAAACATGATAATAGATTTAATTTTGTTCTATTTTCTAAATTCATTATCATCTCTGCTATCCATCCATCTAAACTCTTGCCTTTACACTTTTCAATTCTTCCCTGCTTCATTCAATTCATTTTCTGTAAACCTAATATTTCCATTACTATATGCTTCCATGTTTGTTATCAATCTGTTCTTCACATCTATTATATGCTTATTTAGCATTGACTCTAACTCTTCCTTAGAGTTAACTCTTTTTCCTCATCATTTAGTAATACTATTTCTCTCTCCCTCTACATTCTTTTTAATATATTTCCAAATTTTTTTATTCCCATCACATCCACTTTTATTAATATCCTCCAATAATTTACTATTTAATTTCATTCTCTCTAAATAATTGTCTATTTTAGCCAACTTCTTTTTAAAAAAATATTTTTCCCATTTAATATTAACATCTTTTTCACTGTCTTTGTTTTTAATAGCACATTTATATTCTCTGCATGCTTTCCCCCTCTCTTTTACACTTTTACTAATTCTCACTTTTCTATTTTACTCTTCTGAATATTCTCACCTAAAACCCTTTCTGCCACTTTTTCTACTTCACCACACCAGTCATTATATTCATCCCCACAACTCTTCCATGATTTCTTCTACTTTTATTTTATAGTCTTCTAACTTATTCTTATCATTCATCCTCCATCCACATTTTTCATTATCCTTTCTACTTTTTTTTGCTATTTTCCATCACATTACTAACCATTTCTATTATAAGGAAATTATGATCACTGTTACATACTCTCCATTATCAAACATTTTAATTTTCTGTACTTTATTCATTCTTTCTTTCTCTACTAATACATAATTTATTGTGTGAAATATATTATTTGTAGACCATGTGTATTGCCCCTCATAAATATTTGATAAATTTCAATGCTCAAATTCACTCTCTGACAAAAAATTTTCAAAAGCTGTCCATTCTTGTTATCCACGCTTCAATTTCTTCAATATGCCCATTCATATTCCCTATAATCTTTATTTTCTTCGCCTTTTTGTGAAACTATATATTCTTACCTAGGCATTCATATATGCTACTGTTCCATTCCGTTATTGTTTGATTATCTCCAATAGCCATATACACTGCACCATCCATTTTTGTCTTTCTAACCTTATCTCTAACCACGACTGTTCTTGACACTTAACAGTATTTAAATTTTTTTCTCACATAACTCCTTTACCACCACCCGTTTTTCTATTTATACCCTGCCATACCAAGGCTTCCAGTGTAGGTTCTTCTTTTTCTCTTAGATGTGTTTCCACTACTGCTAATACCTCCAGCTCTTCATTTTTAACTGCTTTGTTCAAGTCCAGTTACTTTCTGGTTTCCCACCACCTTGCATATTTAAATATCCATATTTAAATATCCAAATTTCAACAATTTTCTTTTTTTCTTACTACCCTTTTATAAATTCTTTTGCCTTTTTTCTATTATTATATTTGTAGTTAGCTTGTTTATCATTATTTTTACAGACCCATTCTCTCTTCACATTTATATTTATATCTAAATCAGCTATCCATTGTTTACTTCTTACATCCTATCCATTCTTAACCTTTTTGATAATACTGTAATTTAAAACCCTACCCCCCTTCATATGTTTCCCAAACTATAATGTTTTTTTAATAAATCAAACCCCCTAATGCTTCAGTTTCTTGTTTTGCTAAGTGCAATCCATCTTTACTATATAACTCCCTCTTACTAATAAAAAAATCCCACACATCCACAAACATATTTATTTATTTACATTACAGGGGTGCCATCTGGCTTTAAGCATCAAGAAATAAGTTAACACATGCATATCTAAAACAATATTTTATTCAATATAATAATGTCATTACACAGCCTCATTTGTAATGCTGTGCTAAATCGTGGAGAATATACTCCAGATGAACCACACAATGTTACATAAAATAAACAAATCATGCATTAATAATTTATTTACAAGTGTACTTATTAATTGACGTACAATCTATTTTTTTAATAAAATTAACAAATCATGTAGCAGTATTTTTTTTACAAAGTATAATCATTAATTGATATACAATTTATTTCTTTATGAAAGTCCTTTAAACTTTATACATCATAGTATTAATCTATTCATAGATAATATAACATATTCACCATACTTGAATCCTGTCTTCAATAAACTTAATTGTAATTCTATACATGTATGAATCCATAATATAAACATTTCTTTAACTCCCATGTCTCCTAGTACTTATACATGCATATGTTCTATACAGGATAGATATCAACGCTATCTTTATCACAATAATCATAAGGAATTGTTTTTTTTTTGGATCCTAATCCTAAACATAACCACTTTTATACTAATAACTATGAAGGGATGGCCTTTTGGTCCTAAACTTGATTTAATACAATTACAATTATATATAAAATGAGTTTTGTAATGTGTAAAAAGTATTTTCTAAGCTTTTCTAATGGTTTTTTTTTTTTGCTGAAATAATATTTAACAAAAGATATGATTTGGTTATAATAAGGAATCAGGAGAGGTTTTTGCAATTTTTAGTTTGTTAAATCAAAGTATTCTTAAATATCATTTATAAAATAATTTTACACTTACCCTGTAATGAATTTTATGTAATTTTTAGCCATTTTTACTATGGATCTTTATTTTTAATCTCCTTTATAAATCACTTCACTAATCTTTGATTTTTTTATTAATCTTACATTGTTTTATTTTTATAATTTTATTTTATTATATTAATTTATTTATCGTCATCATAACTTGTGTCTTAATTTCAAAAACAGAAATCTTATTATAGATCTTCATATTCTTCAATCCAGTATTAATAATGCTATATTATTTCTTGATATTTTACATTATGATTACTAAACTGAGATGTGAAAGAATGGGCAGACTAATTATATAGCTATAATAAAGGAAATATTATTTTTCTTACAAAGTTTTGTTAGAGATAGATTCTATCAATGAAGTAAAATGTTCATAGAAATTTATCTTTCTATTTTGATTTAATTTTAGTTCATATAATATATTCAGAAGTAAACCAATCACACACGCTGTTTTAATATAAATTGACATGCATTCACCTGTAAGCAAAGATTTTAAAGATCAGTGAATCACTTGTCTTTCAACCTTATCTGAATAATCTTTGAATACCATGCATTATTCAGGGCTTGAGTCTATTGTATGCCTGATTCTTTAAATGATGTTCAAATTGTATGAACATAATTCAAATATTACGTGGGAGAGAATTTATCTCATTTTTAACCACCTGCAATTAATGTATAATAATTTAGAATCTAAATACATTGATATTTATTTTTTATTCAGCACAATATTTATTATAATATATTTGGAAGTAAACCAGTCTTCATGTGCACTGCTTTAAAGTTGTTACACACTAAACCATAAGCACCATCCATCACCATCATTGATGGGAATAAACAAATTAGTACAATATATCAGAATAAAATCAACAGACCATTTTGTGGCTGGATTTGAACAATATAAATCAACAGTCAACCTTGTGACTGGATTGGAAAATAGGTCTTCTTTAGACCTAGCTAACTATTGAGCCTTTGCCAGCTTGGGCAGTTATTTATAACTTGGATGCACCAGCTTAGTGCCCATCCATTAAAATACACAATAATCAGAAATCAAATCAATAATGCTAGGACATTTAAAACATGCTGATCATCATCAATGCTCGCTTTTGCGCCAACCAGGATGATGATTGATCATCTCTGGATCCCCAGTCATATATTCATCCCGTGCACCAATCTAGCTCAGAGAACATAAAGCTCTATTACTGTATGTGAACAAGAGATGATGGAAACAATTTTAACAATTAAATACAAGTTTATTAATAACAAAAAAATGAATGATATTTATGATCATAAATAGGATACAGCTCTGATTTTGAAAAGTATACAAAATTATATAAACAATTAAAGTTATTACACTGTTTTACAATATTCACCATTCAAAATTTCAAATTATTACAATGATTTACATATATGTGCGCACAAACGCGCAATTTCTAATATACAACTTTTCTCAAAATAATAAATAACATTTAAAAGCTGATTTTGAATGATATACAATATAAAAAAATTATCATATTTGTGACTTACAAAATTACTATTCAATATTTAAATTGTTACATGGATTTACATATACATGCACACAAACGCACAATTTATGATATAGAATTAATATTAAAAAAAATGAATTTTTTGGCATTTAATAAAAAAAAATATATTAAAATTTTACATATATGAGTGTGCGTATATAAACGCACACTGACGTTTACATCATATTTTAGCTTAGCAGCAATATAATATTATATTTTCATTATTAAATTCTTTGGAAAATATGCACAAATTTTATACATATATGTGTGTGTATAAACAAAATATATAATTTAAAATTTAATTTCAGTTTATAAGTTCTTTTTTTTTTATCAAACTAAATAAAGTCAACTTTTGTTTGACAGGTACTTGTTGATTAATTATCAGTGTTCTTAGACCAATTTAAAAGATTTGCTTTTACGATTTTAATTCAAACAAAATTATGCTTGTATTTGTATATTCTTTTTTTTAATGTCATTTTTTTTAAAGGAATTACCAAAACAATTTCTTCAAAAAGATATATCAAATCGTTTTTCTTTTAGACATTTGACTCAAGCAAATTATTTACGTGTTTTGTTTTAAGTTATTTATAATTTTATAAGTCGTTTTAAGGAATATTAAAATAAAATAACTCACTGTATATACACACGATGTGTTTATCTGTGGTTCTCTGCATTTATAGATAAGCAGCAGCATATGTATAACAACTTTATTCAGCTGCTCTCTTGGGCAAGCTGTTTTTTGGTCATTCCAGGAAATTGTCATCATCAGGTAAAAGTACATAATTCAGGTATGGTTGGCTTTTTCCTTTCTGTAGTCAATTCCACTTATACTTGGATTTTGTAAGCTTCAGGTCAGCAAGTTGTTTTCCAGAACACTTTTAAGGCTATGAATTACAAAGAATCTTGACCCGTTTCCTCCACGTAAATTCAAACTCCGGCTAAGAAAAACAGTCTACTATCTTGTCTTTTTACATCCTCATGGCAGTTCTTTTGATAATTATTTTAGCCATCTTTGCAGTTTGCTTTACTATGGCCATTTTCTGCTACAGTTATCCACTCTTCACCAAATATTTTAGCCAACTTTACAGCTAGCTCTTCTGCTAACTCTTACAAAACTGCAAGCCAAACTGTTCTCTTCAAAATCACTATCCAGACTGGAGCTAATTTGTTATCAGCCCTTTTATAGACTCATCTAAGATGATAACAGCAGCTTGATTAAAAACAGTTTTTATTTTTATCTCACTAATCCCTTTGAAAACATATACATGTTTTTACTTAGTGGATTTCTAATAGATACAAATTTTGTTTATTTAATTAAAATTTCAAAAATACAATAGGGTGTTTTTAAATTTCAAAATCAGAGTAATAATTAATAATAATGCAATATTTATATTTATTCAGACCTTTTTAATATTTATATTTATTCAGACCTTTTTAAAATATTAATTTCATAATGAAATTTTACTTTAAGCCCAAAGTTATTTAACTCTTTACTTATTATTATTTTATTTTAGGAAATATATAAAAAAAAATATCTACAAAAATTTATTGTGTTTATTTCTACTTTTTCTTTACTTTATATATATACACACACACACTATATTATTATGGGTGTACCACGTAACCCAACCGGTTACAATATAAATGTTATTTTTTCTCTGACTTTCCCAAACTATCATTTATCACATCAGTTATTGACAGTCAGAATCCTGACACATTTTGCCATATGAATAATTGTTTTAAAAATTTTGAAATAAAATGTACTGTATTTTTTACTTCCAATTTCCAATTTTTAGATTAAATAAAGTCTCTAAACATTCTTTGTCAATAATGATATTTTTTGAAGGATGATTATGAGCATTCCTTTTGAGTTTTAATTAGTTATATGATTCAGTTTTATTCATTACAGTGCTTTTTTATTAACTTTTTCCTTTTATTGTTTTGTTTTCTTGTTTTAGTGCAGTGTTTATTTTATCAATTAAATGAACAAATTAGTTAACCTGGAGTTATGTAACATATATGAAGCACTGATGGTAATAAAAGCTTCAAAAAGTAGCTAGAACATGAGGAAGAAAAGAGTGCTTTCAGTGAAGAATGCTCGTTGACCTCCCTTTGCACTCTCTCACCATCCCCTGTTGAAATTTTCTCAGACAGTGGTTCATCAAGTGACATCAAGAAGGAATTGTGCAATTCTGTCAGGAGAAAAAGAACCATGTACCTCACGTTTCTTCCAGCCCAGTTCATCCCCTCACACCATAAAATCTCCACTTTCCTACTGTTTCTCCATTATCTTAAGGTCACCTTATGTTTATCTCTGTTGTTGATTTAAACATTCGGGGCCTTAACTCAATCCACAGGCTTTTTGCTCTCAAATGCTGGTTTGAACTCAACTCTCCCATCCTCTTCCTTGTTGAAACTAAAATCTCCACTCACTTTAACCACAGGATTTACTCCATTTTATCTACCTTCGGTTTACTCAACTTTTCCACCACCTTGACATCTGCTGGAGGAGTCGCCATCCTCATTATTAAAGGTGCCTTCCCACCTCTTTTTCCATTCTACATCTTGACGCTCATTCTATTATCTTAGAGATGCAATTTGAGTGCTTCAGAAGTTTTGTGATTTATTTATATCTGCCTTCCAATGACACCCTTATTTAATTTATTATTCATCGAATCAGCTACACCACATCTGCTGCCTTCTTTCCTATTTTTCTTCTGGGTGACTTCAACATGGGATACCAGTCCTTTACACACAAATATCTAAATCTCTTCTCCAGGGGCTTAATGTGTGACCAGGGCTTTTTCCCAGACAATGCCAACTCTTTCTACACCCGAAAGAATCAGATCCTCATTGATTTAACATTCTACTCTTCTGATCTCCATTTCATGATTGAATCAGCCCAATTTCACACCACTCCTTTTTCTGATCACAAAGCATTACACTTTTCCTTTGACATTGACTCCAGCCTTCCAGTAAACTTTGGCCTCAGAAGAACAATATGATTCATCAATAAACAAAATACACCAATAGCACTGCTTTCAGAAATTTATATATACCTTCATAAAATCAATATCATTCAAATGGAGCCTATCTCTGCATGGATAGCATTTCTGGAAATCCTTCAAGCTGCCATCCACAAATACACCTGGAATTCCTGAGGGCTGCTCAAATTGCAGAGCAACTAAATGATCAGGAGAGTGGGCCATTAGACATTAGCACCATCATTCAACTGAAACTTCAATATCGCAATGCTCAAAGGGCCTTGGCCAAGTACATCTTGGTCAAATGTACCCAGAAGTATGTGTGGAATCAGCATTGTTGGACCAGAAATTATCTGTGGTGGGCTCTTGGTTTCCACAGGAAGCAAACCACCCTCGTCCATCACAGTTGGCAACAAATCTTCATAGGTCAGGAATTTCTCCTTCTTTTGAGAAACCATTACAAGAAAATGCTCCTCAAAGCTGACATCCCTTTTTTCACTATGCCATCAACCTATGTCTACTCTGGTCCTGGCATCACTCAGGCCATGCTACTTAACAAACTGAAAAGTTTCCCTGACCACATCCACCTTGGTCTTCATACTATCCCCAAGTTCCTCCTCCTCCAGCTAATTCAATCACCATCCCCATCGCCCTCAACATGATTAACAAGCTGGCCTTGGGCATTTACATCATCAAGGGTATCTATCTGGTTGCATTGGTCCCTTTTCTTAAGAAAGATTGGCTATGCACTGAGCTCAAGAGTCTTAGGCCCATTTTGATGACTCCTTTGCTCATAAAACTTATTGAGTCTACCATCAAAGAGTCACTAGAACAATTCGTACTCCCTGCCCCTTTGGCCTGTTTGCTTGTAAGGGGCGCTCCACTCATAGGACTGGCACACTCTTTAAGATGATCACCAGCAGGTAAGGTGGTCTCGAAGTGGCAGCCTATTGCTGTCCAGCTGGACATCTGGGCAGCCTTTGACCCTGTCAAGGTGGTCTGGGACCTTGACATTCCAGATGCCCTCCTGTTCATCCTCCACAATCTCCTGTCCAACAGAGAAATCCTAGTTGGCCTTGATGGGAAAGTTGCTCCCGGCTTCACACCCAACATATCCATTCCTCAGGGCTCTCTGCTGAGCACATTGTTCACTGCATTTCTGAATCCCCTCTTGCTCAGGCTGGAACATGACTTCCATGGAATACTCCTTCCTGGACTGGGCAAAAACATCAAATGCCTTGCCTACATAGATGATGTGGTCATCTTCCTTCCCTCGGTTGATCTCATCCCCAAGCTTCAACAGATCCTCACCTGTACCATGAAACATACAGTCTGGAATTTAGCAGTGACAAATCAGTAGCCTGGCAACTTTCTGGTAAACAAATCCCTTCCACCTTCAATGCCAAACCATACAACTTCCTTGGATTACCCTCATGCTATCTCCCAAGGACATGAGGGTCCAGGTCCAAACTGCATTGTATCAAAACATATCCATCCTCAGTGCTATCACAGGCATCTACTTCTCCCTTTATGGGAAAGTCACCCTCCTTTATTTCTAGTATTTCCCAAGATAGCATGTTACCTCACCATCGTTCTACCTACATACTCCTTCATATCCAAAATCAACATTCTTTGCACCCATTTTCTCTAAGGCAGAAAGGTAGTGGCCATCAGCCTAAAAAGAACTTGGTTTTTCTAAAAACCTCAATGGGCTGGGCCTGCACTCCATCGACACTCTTCTGATCCAGAGAACTCACAATATTATATTCACACTCATAAGTCACTTTCCTGCCAATCTTGAGCATATCATCATCACTCCCACTGACCCTCCTCCCAATGGCAGGCCCAGGTCATGGACCTCTCTCATCGCCAACATCTTACAAAAGGCTGGCTTTGCTATACCCCCCATCTGTAACAAATTAAAGTACTGGGAGGCTTTCCTCAAAATCAATCTTCATTCCCCTCCCACCAATCACTTTTTGGTCAACCATAGGGATTTCACCAAGATCTCTCCCCTATACCAGCTCTGTAAAACTGACAATGAAACCCTTCAGCACTTCCTACTCGAATGTTCCTTTTTGTCTGGAGTGAGACATATCATTAACTCCTGCCTTTTCTTGCACAGGAACACCATCTTCAATCTCTGAGGATCCATCGAAACAGGATTCTTTGCAACCATCAGACTATCAGTTTTCCTCATCTATGCACTCTGGTTGCTCCGATGTGCTATTATTTTTCACCAGATAGTACACCCAGCGAATCAAAAACTATTGGACCTGACTCACTCTCTCAAAACCAGAGATACCAAACTAGCCCCACCTCCACTCCTCACAGACACCTGGGAAATTCTCCAACTCTCAGCCTCTGTCACAGGACTCATCCAATTAAATGTTTGCGACCTGTGCAATCACTCGCTCAATGGGGATGTGCATCTTGGACTTGCAATCAAAGATTTTTTATTGGTCTGGACTACATACCCTTTCCACATTTCTTTCCCTTCTCATATATATCCTTCTCCTTTTTAGCATGTTGTTCCTGAATTTCATTTTATCATGTGATCATTTCTTTGTAAACCTTTTTTAACTGTATTTGTGTCTGTTTTTTTTTTTTTTTATGAATAAACTTTCGTTGCTGAGAAAAAAAAAAGTAGCTACATTACATTGCATCTTATATATATATCATATGCACAATACAATTATAATGATTGAATTGAAGTATAAAGTTTGTATGAAACAAATATCAATCAAAGATTTTTTTCATTAATTAGTATCTTAAATTTTTTTTAAAAGTGCATAACAACTTAAACTTTATTTTAATGTTCATTTCACTTGTGAAACACATTTATAAAAGATCTGAATTTCCATTTGCTATAGGTTAAGTTAAGCTGCTTTTTAAAACATGCAATTATTCTGACATTAAAATTCTATGTCATCATCATCAACCATTATCAATCCACTGCAGGATGAAGGTCTCTCCAAGTTAAATTCTATATATATGCACATATATTTGAAAACACATAAAGAGTGTTTTGAATGATAAAATCTGAGTTGTATTTTATATATATTTTATTAAATAATAAGGTTAGAACAGTAAATATATAAATTTAGTCAATATAACTCATCTGGACTTGATATTCCTCATTGTTTTTGTTCCAAATAGATATTTGTAAAACATTAAAGTTCTTATCAAAACAATTAAAATGAATTTTTAATATTTAAATACAAGTATAATTAATATACTTGGATTTTAGATGTAATGTAGGGGGTTTGAACAGACTTTCAAGCTCGCTTCAGCTATTCATACTATTTCATATAACTGATGCACATGATGACATACATGTGAAGAAAAAGATAAATGATTTCCAAAAATGTATTTTGTGCTGAACCAGTATTCATAAATTGGTCCAGATCATCATCTCCCACACACATATATATAATCAGGGTTTGGTTTATATTAAGATAGCAAGTTTTTAAACTTTAATGGACATGCTTCAATCTACTCCACCCTCCTACTTTTCAGCCATCAATATCATTGGAAAATCTGATGAACACCCAAATCCCTTGTTAGTACCAATATTATTATCATGGCCATGTTGTCTTTAAGTCGGTCTGACCCCTCATATATAGGACCTTGTCCATCTTAATACCCATAGAGTTGATGATAGCTGAAAGGAGCTTGAAAGTCTGTGTTCAAATCTCATATTATATCTAAACTCCATATATTTATTATACTTGTATTTAAATATTACAAATTCAACCTGTATCCTGCCCATCCATGTGTTCAAATCCCCTGTATTATATATAAAATGAGTTTTGTAATGCATGAAAAGTATTTTCTAAGCTTTTGTAATTTTTTTTTTTTTACTGAAATAATATTTAACAAAAGGCATAGTTTGCTCATAATAAGAAATCAGGAGAGGTTTTTGCTAAGTTTGAAAATTACATCTGGGTCTCATTTTATGTGGTAGATAGATTCCTCAGAAAATGCACACAAAAGAAATCGCACAAAAATAGACTTAACTTATCTTGAAAAATGGGGATCGGCGTTGTAATTTGTAGAAAACGCATAAAAGCAAAGCAAGAAGGAAAAATTACTTTAAAATTCGCATTAAAAAAATAAGGAAATAAAGTATGACTAATAAAAAATTTCAAATATTTGAAAAAAAATAATACAAGACAAACTTTTTTACTTTTTTTATTAACTACAGTATTTAATTTTTCATTTTTTCATACATATTTTAATCATTAGCGGTTATTTGGCTATTTGACAATATGTATTTGTGAAATGTTAAGAAATCAGATTCGTCATGTGACATACAACTAGCGCCACTTTCAGTCTTGAGCTGTGTTAATAGTTTTTTGTTTCTATATTAAAAAAATGAGATCGTGATCAAAACAAAAAGATTATAGATTATGATTAGAAAGATTATTTTCAATTTATAAAATCAATAAAATCTTCGTTATTATTTATTTTAAAAATCTAAAAAAATATTTATTTCTGTTATAATTAACAAAATATGTTTTAAAAATTTTAAATTTTTGAATATTTATTGTGATATTTTTATATGTTTAAGTATAAATCTATTATTATTATTTGCTCATTAGTATAAGTAGGTTATTTACATAGAAGCTAAAATTCTAAATACAGCTTCAGGCCATATTCACGTTAGCGGCTAATATAACGCTATATTTTTGAAAAGAAAAAAAAGTATTTCAAGTCAAAATAAGTTATTAATAATTTAAATTTCTTGATATCTAATAAATATAGTGAAATATGAAAGATATTAAGAAGAAACATGAATCGCATAACTTCAAAATTGCATTAAAATAATCCGCATAAAACGAGACCCAGGTGTATTTTTAAAACAGTGATGAAATCGAAATTTATAATTATTGTTATACATTTTTTTCATTGAAAAAAATAAATAAATTACAATTTCAAGTGCTATTTTATAAGTAAAACAATTATTATTTATTGTATGTTTTCTGAACCATTAAAATGCTAACATAATAGTAAATCTATAACAAAAAAATTTAAATTCATTTGTATTCAATAAATCTTTTATGAATTAACATGTGAAAGAAAATAAATGTTTCTTTTAAATAATTGCTAAATGACCGTGTTAAAATGATTTGAAAACTAAAATCATTCTTTAATACTTATGATACTTTTTAAAAAAATCTAGAGAATGTACTTTTAAACTGGTTGTGATATGATAGATAAATTATTTAACAAAAATATTAAAATTATTATTTTCTAGTAAATGTTAAAATATTTGTATTAATAAGAAATGACTTTTCACTAATGTTATAAGTTATGAACTTTTGCATCTATAGAACTTTGTTAGGAGGCTTTTATAACAGATATATAGATAAAATAGTTTAATTACCCCATTACAGGGTAAGGATCTCTCCAGAATTTTTTATAGAAAGCATGTAATGAACAAAACATTATTCACCAGGCTAACTTGTTAAGAAGAACTAGGTATAACCATAAGTGGGGCCATTTCAACTAACTCTCTGAAAATATGTTATACTTGCTTGGAAATTGTTTCACTGAAATGAAAATATATATGTTTCTACATGTTGTATAATCAAAATTATATTAATCTATTTGGATACTTTAGAAATAAATAGTTGACTCTGAAATTGGTTATCAATATCTAACCATGAATATTATCTTAATATTTTTTTAAATTGTTTGACCCTATATTATTGCTGTTGTTGTTTTTTTTATTGGATACTAATGTTATATAAATTTGATCAGTCAGTTTTTAATAACTATAAAATAAAATGATATTTAAGATAAAATGATTATTATTTTAAAAATGTCATACATGCATTTCTATATATATGTATGATTTTAATATGGAGATACACCTAATAAAATACAGTGCATATATACAATTAATTTTAAGTCTTGTGCAGATGTTTAGCTTCTTTATATTAGCAGTTATTATGGGTGCACATTTAAGAGTAGCAACACTTAAAATCTCTGTTGAAAATGTCAACAACATGTGCTAAATTTCACTAGATTTAACATTTCTATTTTGAGAATTTTTTTTCTATCTCTTTAAATGCGAGACCTTAGTGTAAACAGACACAAATATCTATTTCTTCTGGAAATGAATGCGTTCATTTTGTTTAAAAAAAAAAAATTAAGGAATTGGAATTTTCTTCTCTAGTATATAACTACATCTTACATATATATAATAAACTATTTTATATAAAAAAAATTTTTTTTTTGTAGTATGACTTTATCTAGAATTTAAATAAATAATCTTTTGTTATTTAATAATAAATTTAAATTTTAATTGCAACTGATATTTTTTTTTTTTTACATTTATACATTAAATTCTAAATAACTTGTTTTCTTTAAAAACATTTACATAATTTTATATATTAGCAATTTATTTATTTAATTCCAATGATCAGTTTTGCTTTTCAAATCTCTGTGATCTCTAGATATTGTTATAATTGTTTTATCAAGTATCAGACAATTAGGCTTATAATGTTTGAAATGTTGAATTTATTATCTCAATTATATACATGTCAATTAAACTTAAAGATGAACTTTATTATATAACTTTATAATTTATAGTATTAGAATGCATTAAACTTAATACCCTTTTTTTGTATGTTTTAAATTAATAATGCTAAACACTTAGAGTAACTAAATTTTGCTTTAAACCGTACATTTAAATTTTCTTAAAAGTGACTTTCAGTTTAACTAAAGTTTGTGAATATTTCTAAAAATAATAAAATTAAAATATATTCTGAGAAAAAAAAAAGCTTACTTTTATGCTTCAATAATGTAGAGCTGAATATGAATTGGCTAAATCAATGAACACAAATATTGCATTGAATTCCATTGACTAATATAGTATGATAAGTTTTAGAATGCCTTTTGTTTATGTCTCCATCTTTCTCACATTTTATAAAGATTGTAAATAACATCACAAACTTCTAACTTCTTTTCAAAAACTTTATTTCCATATATTAATTATATGAACATACATATAAAATCACATATTATACATTTTTAATGTTTCAACTGTTTTTTTTTTTCATCATTACAGTCATTTCAAGGACATATAACAAAAAAATGCATATCTCTACATAATACTCTAAATACAAATATCTTCTATCTCTACATAACAATCTAAATACAAATATCTTCCATATATTAAACATTAACACATCAAATACACAGTAATAAAACGTATTAACTATACATTATTATATTTTACTTACATCTTCCTCCCTCTTCTCCCTTTATTATAAAACTTTC
This sequence comes from Epiperipatus broadwayi, assembly GCA_028023455.1. Classification (NCBI taxonomy): domain Eukaryota; kingdom Metazoa; phylum Onychophora; class Udeonychophora; order Euonychophora; family Peripatidae; genus Epiperipatus; species Epiperipatus broadwayi. The sequence goes on along the minus strand of JAQFVV010000048.1, from coordinate 3,409,059 downwards.
TTTTTACATATTAAGTATAAATTTTCAAAAAAAAAAATTAGAAACCATCTAAAACACCAGTAAACAAAATACTATTTAAATCCATTTAACCCACCCCTAATTACAAATTTATTCCTCCTTTAACTATTTTATCTAACTTCCATATCAATTATTAACAATTCCTATCTATACTTTTAAATCTATTAAAAAACTAATGTAAATTATTTCTTTATCCTTTAGCAATTTACTTAAATACTATTTAAACATTCCATATTAATTACATTTTATTTTATATTCCTATATAATACCATTAATTGTAATTTTGTGGTCAAGGATTCAAATATTGCAATTGTAACTCAAATCACTGCAAATGTAAAAAGCCAAAAATCTTTTGTACCACAGAAGCTCTTCCTGCAAAAATAAATAGCTTGTTTGTAACTATATAATAAGATATACACAGAGGAACTTGTTTGTGTAATAAATAATATATATGTTTAATAATAAATAATAAAATAAGAAATATTAAAAAGCATATTTTTATTAAATTTACCATATTATTAGTCAGTAATTATGAATATTAACTGATTGATTACATGAATTATGACATATACATCTTTCAAAGTTTTAATCACAATATGTAGAAAAGAAATAGATCTGAAATTATTTAGAACCATTTCTATGAATCTTAATAACTTTGCACATTTGAGAATTATGGGGAAAATATACTTATTTATATAATTAATCAGTATATAAACATAAAAAGTTTGCGATAATAACACTTGAATGATGATGAAAGTTTGTCATTATAATTCAATGTTATTAAAACAGATTTTGAAACATGATATATAAAAAATTAACTGACTTAACTTGGAACAATAAACAAACATTTTGAAGAAATAATATGCACACAATTGAACACATAAAACATAAGTAGTGCATATTATGGCAAAACATTGATCAAGTTTAAAAGAGTGATTTACTATTAAATTATATGACTTTCATAAATAGAAATATATAATTTTTACAATTACAGATAATTTTATAAAATTATATACTTAATTGTTACTTGATTTTACATAAAAAATAGTCATTCAAAGATGTATTTCAATATATCTAAGAAATAATATTTATTATATTGCTTGCATTTTAAATTCAAGCTAATAAGTAATTAAAATAGATCTATTTCACAACCTTTTTAAAATTCTTTGATTTTTTTTTAAAAACTATAATAACTGAAACACAGGCTTATTTATATACCTGTGTCTCATCACTCTCCACTCTATCTAATAACACTGATACACTCAAGCACATATATGCTGAAAAGATAAATAATCACCAATATACGTATTTCATGCTAAACCAGCAATCATCAGTTGGTCGGACCAACTGATGATTGCTGGTTTAGCATGAAATACGTATATTGGTGATTATTTATCTTTTCAGCATATATGTGCTTGAGTGTATCAGTGTTATTAGATAGAGTGGAGAGTGATGAGTCATCTGAAAGTCTGTGCTCATATACCCTATATTACATATATAGACACAGGTATATAAATAAGCCTGTGTTTCAGTTATTACATTGTAGAGATGTCTGCCCATCCTTGCATATGTATTAAATGGATTATGTCCTGTACATGTGGGGTTCAGATTGACCTTAGGTCAACATGGGTGTGACAAGATTCTCGACCTCAGGGTGGCCTTCGAGCATTCCATCATCAGATTTTCAATTGGATGACCGGTTGAAGAGTTGGAGTGTGTAGTAGATTGGAGCCTGTCCATTAAAGTATGAAGATTGTCTATCTTAATATATATCTGAGCACTTATAGTATTGTAACAGTCAGAATCGTCTATCTTGCTAACACACTGCAGAATAAAACTTTATTTTGATAGAAAATACAATATTTAAAATATTCATAGATTGTCACAATATTTACTTGGGACAATATTTAAGTAATTCATGCCTTGCATATATAGCGTGACTTAAATGAAACAAGAATACAGGTAAATACAGATGGCTCGTATCGCACTATAGCAAATTTGGACAAATTCTGATTATACAGTATAAGTAATTGAATGCCCGAGTCAAACAAAATATATGAAATATACACGCAAATAAACAATATAGATAGTATAGAGTTTGAAAAGATATTTTATATATCAAAATATAAAGGATTTGAGTGATTAAATACGAATAAAATACTAAAATTAAGCTACAGGGATGTGGGTGTTTAAATAATTAAGATCTACAGGGATGTGGGTGTTTAAATTTTCGAGGCTCCACGTTTGGGCAAGCCATGGACCCGGAAAAAAAAAATACTATGTAACAGTCAGAATCGTCTATCTCACTAACACACTGCAGAATTCAAACCCCAGACACAAAACTGAACATTCTAGGAGGGGCTGCCTTCTAGATATACTAAGTTCGAATCTAAAGCCCAAATTTCACAGCGCCATCTACATGACAACGCATCTGATGCCACTACTAGTATGACCTTTGACCGGTGCCTGGTGGTCAGGGAGAAACAAAAGACTATACTAAAAGAAGTTTGGGTGGCTAATTAACGTCTATGGATGTACAGAAGAAATGCAGAAAATATATATATATAGACCGAGACAGTGATAGGAATCAAATAAAATAAGAGATCAAATTTAGTTTTAAATAATTTCACAAAATTTATTCATATAAATTATATATATAACGCCACTGACTGCTTATATGAGACAGGGACGCGTATTAAATAATTGTTGGCATTATATTTCAATAAATGACAAAAGATTTTAAAGCAAAGTGATATATTCTATTCCTCGGCCTAATAGCATTACGATAATGTGCTTGAAGAGATAGGAACATGTGCGAGGTGCTTTGAGTAATTATACAAGTTTAAGAAAATATTTGAAATTAAGTGTTCTAAAATATTTATTGATTTCGAGAATAGCACGGACAAAAGCTTAACAAAGTGGGAATGGGATCAAGGCATTTATCTGATAATAATATTAATAGAGTTACATTGGGAGGTCAGTATTGCTGATAATGAATTTATTAAAGTTGGAGGGTGTGACACGTTTAAGTCACGGATGCTTTGTAAAATAAATATAAAATAAAACAATACTGGAATATTTGGAATGATTACGGAGGGCATATCGCCGCTAACCCGTAGAAAAGTATTTTATGAACAGCTGAAACTTAGCGACTGTGTGATGATTGCGTTTAATTCCCAGGTGTGTCATTTGGGGACACACTCTGCCTGGAAATCGCAAAAAAAAGGTGAAGAGAACGGCCTTAGCCGTGTAAAGAATCCTTGGAAAAATAAAACAAAGTGGTCTCAACAACCAATTCATTTACCAGCAATACGAGACGAGTGTATACAAAACATACTGAATGGATTTTACTTGGATTGAGAGAAATGCCCAATCAAATTCCCAGAAATTCATTTAAAAGGGTCCGCACATTCTCGACGTCAATGATGAACTTTGTAATTAAAGTAGAACACAGTAATTAAAATAGGAAAATGCATGCTTGCGGGTTTAAAAAGTAAGTATAGATTTATATACGCAATCATGCATTAAGGGACACATTTAACCATTGACCTCGCACATACTCTTATATTAGATTAAAATCAATAGCATGTAGATTTTAAACTATGTGATTATATTATATTAAAGAAAAGAATCGCCCTCGAATGAGTGATTTGCAAGATAATAAAATTGGAAAATTATAAATTTAAAATATGCCTTAATAGCGGCATCTTACTTTCAATAAAGGGAATAGTTCACTCGGTCAAAGACGATTCTGACACATTATCATAATAAAATAAAAGAAAGCTTTATAAATAGAAAATATTAACCCAAGGATAGAGCAAAACTGTTGATTATATTTGAACACTTTAAAGAAATACATAATAAAGTTATGTGAAATCAAAGAAAAACAATTTTAAATAGCTATAGCATGTTAGTTATCACAAGAGCTCTTGGGTTAATTTAGGGTTACCTCTGGAGAAGTATTTAGGTAGATTGATGGTCAGCAGATTTTATATAATTTAACAGCAAAATCTGGAAATGTTCATATTTTTGGCAGCAGCAGCAGTTCCGGGGTTCCTTAATTGCTGAGATATTCTTGACTTCGTTTAAGGAGAAGCCATAATACATCACATCACATCACATCAAAATAAGGATTCGAAAATTTTAATAACTTTATTTATTTAGCAATAGAGGGCGTCAATATATATATATATGAAGACTTAAAGTGGGGAATGTAAAATAAAGTGGCTAACAGGTTTATCTGGGCATAATTGCTGAGATATTCTTGACTTCGTTTAAGGAGAAGCCAAAATACATCATATCACATATGTGATAGCTTCCGATGGTCTGGAGCAGCGGCCGGCTATTCCGAGGGGACATAGCCATCTTAACGCTTCTACTCTGTCATGTCAAGGTTAGCAAATTATTAGACTAGAACTCAGAATGATTTCTCTTAGAAACATTAGAATAAAAAACAAAAGAAAATCCTCCTTTTTATAGTAGAATTTAACAATAGAACTGCCCTGGAGCATTACAAAAATATATCGGACTTATCAGCTGTAATTAAATCTATCCGAATGTCTAAAGGAATTCAACATTAATTAATTTCTTTTGTTAATTTCCCTGTCGACATTCGAATTACAAACTAGATTTAATTAAAAATTACTTTTACTAATTAAAGAAAACCGTAAGTGGACATCTGCTGTTTTTAGATAAACTTATAGAACATTAACTAATTAAACTATTGTCCATCATTTATTTTAACAGAAATATTTGGAATGACTTTTATTAAATTAAACGAAAATTATTTTACTTTTAACTTGCAATATTTGAATCTATTTACTAAACGAATATTTACTAAATGAATTTTATTTTAAATCAAAATATATTATGACGGTAATATATTTGTAAATAGATTCAAACAAAATAACTTTAACAATTTATAATTTTGATATGTTTTAAAATGCATATCATAGTGTGTGCGCAATTACGACGTATATAACCTACTTTTTAATAAATCAAAATTATGTGAACATATACATAATCTATAATCTTTTATTTATTTGGGAATGACATATATATAATACGAGCATTGTACTTGTGGTTTAAAATTAGGCGGGATTTTCGGTATATAAGCGTATTGCAGACACACTACGATAGATTGGGGTTCAAACTAAGGTATGAAGTAGGAAATAGGTGAGAAAAGGTGAAACGAAGATCTGCAAAGCAGACCTTACTGTTTCAGTATATATGTGTGGGAGATGATAATCTGGACCAACTGATTATTGCTGGTTTAGCATGAAATACGTATATTGGTGATTATTTATCTTTTCAGCATATATGTGCTTGAGTATATCAGTGTTATTAGATAGAGTGGAGAGTCATCTGAAAGTCTGTGCTCATATACCCTATATTTAAAAACTATAATCAGTTTTCATGCAAGAAATTTAACATTAAAGTTATCTTTTATTGTATATCACTTCACTTAGATACAATAATTAGAAGCAAAAGCATTAACTGGCAAGAATACTCCTACTTTGGTATCACATCTAGAAAACTGAACAGTAGAAACAATAACTTTTTCATTGAAAAGATAATTGAGATCCTCTGCATATATTAACAAATTATGAAGTTTATAGTCTCAACTCACACATATATACACTTTTTATACATACAATCTTAATTATAATCACGGTCTATTAATAATTGTATTTCCTAATGCTAATAATAATTCATTAGTACAGACAAATTATATTAAACATTATTTAACTATAGCAATAATCTCAATTTTAAAACTAATTTGAATTGGTTGATTGTTTCACAGTTAAAGGAGTCTTTACATTAGATTAGTTTTAATAAATTAATCACATTTTTACTTCACTGCATCTAACTTACTTGAAATTTCAGCTTGAAGAATAACAAAATGCTGAAAAAGACTGGATATTACAAACTTTTCGAATATGACACGGTATACAAACTAAATATGTAATATATTTATAGCATTTTTTTCTATTTTAATTATAGATTTAATATTATTTTTGTTTGAGAATGAAAATTATCCAACTATATTTATGTAATTACTTAAATATTTTTGTTATTTTATACATGAAACAATCTAGTCACGGAAAATGATATATTTATTAAGATAAATGTATACAAAAAATAAGTTTAAGTACAAAAAATATTTATATCTATATATAGTTTACATTTTAAAATATCAAATTCATTTTATTCACTGAGTCCCATTAATAAAGATGGCACAATTGCTAATAATATTTAATAAAATTATCACAACTCATTTGCTATTTAACATTACTATATGTCTTATCTAGATAGAACTCAAAATATCTTTTTCCATACATAAATTATATCGTGCATTGTAAATGTCCATGATTTATATTTAGTAATTGGTGCCCATTCAACAGTTAACCGAAATTCAATAGTAATTTATAGAAATCAAAAAGTATTATACATATTTGGCTGCATTAACCCTTTATTTTTATTTTTTAATTTTTAAAAACTGACCAGAATATAATATTATCATTCAAAAATTCCAAAACTATGCAAATAATGACTGAAAAATAATAAATGAGGAAACTGGTTAAAAACATGATCGGCCATTTCTATATCTGCTTACATAATGTGTACTTGTCAGTGAAAAAATAGTTAAATTTTACTGGAAAAGATGTAAACATATAGTGAATTTTAGCACAATGAAAACTTATAGAATGAAAAAATTGCACAACAAACATTTTTAATAAAATTAAGATTTAGACAAGAAATACAAATATAGTCAATGAGCACAATGGCAGACATTATCATATAAGTTTTAATTATCAATTTAGTTAAATATATTTGAAACAATAAAACACATTCAGACTAACATAAAAATGTAAAAAATATATATATATAAAAATTAATCTTTGTCAAGCATTGGTGGTCGAGAGGTCAGCGACAGCTGCAGCATTGGTGGTCGAGAGGTCAGCGACAGCTGCTTTACAAGCAGTTGTCCCTGGTTAGCTGGTTCGCTTCCCAGCTGATACTATGACACATGAGAAAAAAAGAAAGAAAAAAAAAAATTTTTGTGGGCTCACAAATTATTGGTGGTCGAGAGGTCAGCGACAGCTGCTTTACAAGCAGTTGTCCCTGGTTAGCTGGTTCGCTTCCCAGCTGATACTATGACACATGAGAAAAAAAGAAAGAAAAAAAAAAATTTTTGTGGGCTCACAAATTATGATTATGCATTTAATATATTTGAGGTGCTATAGCAAGGTATAATCTTATTCAGTTATGTATATTTCTTGTATTATATAGAAATCTATATAGAAAGAAAACTTTCTTCAAAGTTCATGAAGATCTTTTTTTTTCTTCTTATTTTTATTATTGTATTTCTATTTGCTTTTTTTTTTCCAAACACATTTCTTAATTTCTGATTACAGATATTTATAACTGTAACAACAGCAAAACAGAAATTTGAATTGGCTAAGAGGAACCATAATCTCTTAATATAAACTATGTTGAAAACCATGAATAATAAAATAGAATGAAGCTACAATACTGAAAATCGAAACGCTTAAGCCTGAAAGTACTCAAAATGTTATGGAAAAAGAACAGAGAATATTTCTCTATTATTTTTGGTTTGTCTAACATGTTTAGATTAAACTTGTCTAATTACATAGTTCTTAATGATACTTTGAAAAAAATTGCAATAAGATGATCCCCATTGAAACCTTTAATATAGATAATATGAACAGAGTAAATTTACACAGTATCATTTTAGAATTGATAGAGTGAACTACACTAGGTTATTTTAAATCAAGAGAAAATTATGTCCATTTATTAAAGCCATGGTTAATTAAGAAAAAAGGATGTGGTTTTTATTGCTAGAAAGATATTGAAATTGTTGGATAAAATCTTGTGAATTGTGTATTGACATCAGATTTAGATGGATAGTCATTTAACATTATCTTATAATCCAACAACTCAAAAAATAAAATAAAAATTAGAAATGTTTATGATTAGGTACAAACAGATAGTGGCAAATCTTGAAAGTTAAATATACTTTTAGTAATTGATTACTAATAATGTTTTAGAAAAGAGACAAAAAAATACTATAATAAGAATTAAACTTGGAGAGTTCTTCAGTCTGCAGTGGATTAATAATAATAAAAAATGATAATAATGATGAATATGGACTTAGAAAGAAAAAAATAAAGCAGAAAAAGCAACTAAGTTTTAGTTTTTTAATATTCTTACTTTGCCAATACATTTTTTAAAGCACTGATTACACACATGTAAATTAACTGATGGAATTAATAATGATCAGATTAATTACATTCTTGACAACCAATGAGGGAAATCTTTATTCCTTAAAATATAATCAGAAGCAGATTGTGGAACAGATTTAAGTGAAACAGAAAAAAAGATGTCCATTGGTTTTAGAAATCAATTGAAGATATGAAAGTGAAAAAATAATCAAAACTGAATTGGGAAAAGGTTTGATTATGATAAAACAAACAAAAATCAAAATGAATGTCAGAAGATACAATAGTAGAAGCAAAAAGGGAAATTAAAAAAGATAAAGGAAATTTTAATGAAATTGAATATATATATATAAGTTCATTAAAAATAAAAATAAGTAAAAAAATGAGAATTATGGGGAGGGGAATATGAAATCAAAAGAAAGTTTTAACCATGGGTAATTATAAACACATTATCAAAAATCAATAGAGAATAAATGAATATATAAAAAAAACCTATATTACAAAGACACCAATCAAGAGGCTTTTGATGAGATATTTTGCATGGATGAACCATCATTAATAGTACAAGATAAGATTAGACTATATTTGAGATCAATGTTGAAAAGTAAAAACATAGAAAGTAATAACATTGCATACATTTAAAAAAAGAAAAAAAAATCAATAACTGACTAAATTATTCAGTTGATCTGGAAAACTACTCAATAGTTTGGAAACTGAAAGAAATCTATACTAAAAAAGAAGTCTTGGCATTGAGCAAACTGATATAATTTCTCTTATAAAACATATACAAGTAAAACTATGCTGAAAATTATTCAGCATAGATTAAGTCCTTACAATGAAAGATTTAAGCCAGATACAAAGCAAGATATTACTTCTCATGAAAATTGGATAATTAATCATATAAGTATGTATACATGGTTTTTATTAATTATAAGAAAATTTTTGATTTAGTTGATCATGCCATACTGTGAAATATTCAACAAAATGCCATAACAAAACATTTTATTAATTTTATGAAAAATCTATAGTTAGGAAACAAACTGGTTTCATATCACAAAGAAATTGTATAGGGAGCATATCATCACTTTTATCTTTTCAATTTAAATGCAGAATATGTAATGAGAAAGCCCAGGTTAGGTAAAGAACAAATGTGGATCGAGGAATAGTAAATATCAACAATCTTAGATAAACAGATGATATCACACTTTAAACCCGAGACATAAATGCATAAATAGTGATCATGTGATGTTTAGCATTTTAAAACTGGAGAAAAAATGCCAAGATTTTAATTGTGAAAATTAAAAAATAGAGTGAAAAGATAGGATTAAAATTAAATAAAATGAAAATAAAATTATAATAGTAAGAATTTACTAAGACACAGAAGTCATTTAAGTTTCTGTTTTTCTAGATCATTAAAAAATCAGCAATCAAGATTTTCATCACAGATTAATAATTAGTTAATTAAATCTGAAAAGGTTTTTGGTTATAGACTCATTTAAAAATAAAAATCAGAATTGTAAAAGCAATGGTATTTTATAGAGTATTGAAATGAAAAATAAGATAAATCTGTGCTAGCAAAGATTTTCCAGAATATCATGGTTATAATATTTAAGAAATTTTAACACCTTTATGTACATAATGTAATGCAATACAATATTTTATTTAATCTTTGAAACTAGCTAATAGTATTTTCTTAATAAGAGCAAACAAGTAGATAGTTATTAAGATTACATCTGACTTTTCATTTGACGTACAAATGAATTTATAATCTGGTCATATAATGAGATAATCCAATTCATTACGACATTGTATAATGCTTATAATAACCAAACTTCTGAAAAATGATCAGATAATAGGTTATCTGGGAAAAGCTACTGGGACAATTGCCAGTAGATAATAATGTCAGCTTGAATATGTAATCTATAAAGTATTTATTAGGCGATTTACATATATATTATCTACCAAAACCATTACTAAATCATTTAAAACTTATTTAAAGATTTTTGTGATATGCTTATTAATTAAAATATGACTATAAATAATTCACTATAATATGATGTATGGAGCTAGAAGCAGTACTCATGGTTAACTTGAATTTAAAATACACAAATTTTGCATAATAACTAAAATGAGTTAGTCAAGCATTGGTGGCTTAGTGGTTTGCATAGCGGCCTTCCAAGCAGCTGGCCCGGGTTCGCTTCCCAGTCAACACATTTGATATATGAAAAAAGAAAAAACTAAAATGAGGTATTTATAATAATATATAAGTTAGTAATAATAAGTAGTAATTCAACTGGCAATTAGCTAGTTAAAACACCAATATAGATAGATAGATAGATAGATAGATAGATAGATAGATAGATGGATGGATGGATAGATAGATAGATAGATTTCCACAATTTATTAAAAGTTTCCTTCTTTTAATAAATATTAATTTCTTTCTTATTTATTACTTAATTGCTGTAATTTGAAATAGTCATTCACTAGCAATTTTAGTAAGCACCTTGTTACTCACTCACATCCTTGAGTCAATGTAATTAGCTTGGACTGGATCTCGTTTTATTATATCTGTCTACAACAGAACTATTAGCTTTCATTCTACTCCTAGTTTTCACTAGTCACTTCTACTGCTTCCCCATTAAGTTTTGCAGTCAATTTTAATAACTCTGCTAATTTGCATTCTATGCAAATTAGAATATATAGTTTATTCTACTTTCTGTAAAGAATTATTTCTAGAATGATTCAACACTGCCTGTATTAACCAGCTTTGTACAGACACAGACACACCCATATATATCTTTATTATGAAATATATAACCAGTCAATATACAACAATGCTTTGCCTTCATTCTAGAAATAAGTAGAGTTTTTTACAAAAATTTTTGCCATCTGTAGTTATTTTTTCTTCTTCTGCTTTTTTGTATTGTCTTCTTGTTCAGGCAGAATATCACTATTAACCTCTATAACTTCATCTTGTGTTAAAGAGTTGCTTGCTATTCTATCTTCGTATTTGTAGAAGCATCCATTTTAATATCTTTATCCAAAACTAGAACAGTAACTGTATCTAAGCTATGAATTGTATCTTCTAGAATCTCAATTTAACATTCTCTTATATGGTTAAAGTGCAATCTTACTACTCTGTAATCCACTAGTTTTAACTCTTGTATTTGTTCCAATACTACTTTACTTATTTCTTCTGGTAGCCACTTTTTCTTTAGTGTATCCTTTATTCAAATGGTCTGATTTAAATCTGGTGTTTTCTTAATTTACACCTCTTTTTAACCCTATCTGGTATTACAGAGACATATACATTCTGATGCAGTGCTTCAATGATAATTCTGCCAAGGTTTTCTTTGTAATGGAGCTTGGTATGCAGTCCTGGTAAAACATTGCTGTTGCTAATGCTTCATGGATACCCACACATCCCATTTTATTTAGAGTACTGTTTAACTGTTGGGCTATCTTTTCTGGCAATTCCATTTGACTATGGTGATGTAATTCTGTATCTCCTTTGAAGCAAGGCAGTCCTTCAATTTCTCTGAGCTGAATCTCATGCCTTGTTTGTTAGTACAATCTCATGATACCTGTGCATGAAAAAAAGTTCATGTAAGACTTATCGCACTTTCTGTACTAGTATTCTTTACTAAATAATATTCTGTCCATTGAATGGCCCAACATGCTCTAAATGTATTTTTTCCCCATCTTGTAGCCTCAGGCCAAGATTGGAATTTATTAGCTGGCAAACTCACTGTTTGTTGGGAAGCTTGATATTTTTTGACAGTTTGTTCAATATCACTGTTTAAATCCAGCCACCAACCATATGAACATACTAATTTCTTTCATTCATATTATCCTGGGGTGTCCTGTCAGTCATTAATATGCAATTATGACATACTTCAGTCATTTCTCTGGCCATCCATTTTTAATCTATAATCAAGTTACAGTTACTATTTTTAGTCCATTCAGCAACTCTTTTACTAATAACTACTTTGAACACATCTATATAATTTACTTCAATAACACCTGGCTTTCCTGTGCTTTTATCCAAAGTTCTGGAGAGGTCATCTGCATATTTTATTTGTTTTCCCAGCATAAACAATAATTCATAATCATATAAAGCTGGGATATTTGTCCATCTTAGCATATATTGATTGGCAAGGTCTGGAGTTTTCTTATTTTTCCAGAAATTTCCAATAATGGCCTATGGTCAGTATAAATTTTAAAAGACCATCCATAAACATATTGGTGAAATTTTTTCACAGTGAAGACAATTTCTGAAGCTTCCTTGTCCAATTGGCTTAATTTTCCTTGGCCATGGACAATGTTCTAAAAACATTAGTAATACAGAAGGTCCACCTCTATAGACATTATGTGATATAAAAGTATTAACACCAAACTCAGAAGCATCTGTTGTTATTATCAGTTCTCGCTGTTCACAATAATGGATTAATAATTTATCCGATGATAACAATTTTTTTAAAAAAACTTGTTCTTGCTGTTCTCTCTATCTCTGATTTTTCTTAACAAGTTTATAAAGGGTGTGCAGCTACATATGATTTGTCCTTTAATAAACCTTCAAAAATGTTGAGTAAACCTAGAAAAGCTTGCAACTGCTTTACATTTGTTGACTTCAGGGTACTTTGTACTGGAGTAATCTTCTCTGGGTTGGAATGTTTCTGTTATAATATATCCCAGGAATTTGATTTATCTCACTAATCAGATCCATTTTCCCCCATTCAATCTAGCACCAAACTTATTTAACTTCTTGCAGAATGCATACTCTTTCTTTTATTTATTTAATTTTCAGCAACTATGGTCATCTAAGTAAGTATAGCTTCTACTTCCCTGAGCAAGTTCTCTACTTTTGCTTGGAAGATATTAGGTGCCATAGTAAAACACTATGGTAGGCACTGAATAAACTGAAACAGTGATAAATTATACTGATGAACTGAATTCAAAAGTTGTCCATGCTAATAAAGTTATAAGCTTAGTTCAAAAGTTGTTAATGCTAATAAAGTTATAAGCTTAGGTAAGAATGGCAAAAATTAATATAATGAATCAGTGTAAAATTGACCTAACTGTCACCTGGAAATATTTTACAGATGTTTGTGGATTGAGTAAATAAATATTGTATTATAATCAGTGGTAGTCTGTGGAATTTTTAAACAGGGGTGCCTTATCACAATATTGCCACTAAAAGTAAGCAATGAAAACAAAGCAGAGCATTTGTAATTTCACAATCACATTGACAAATAATAATATCTGGAATAGATTAACCTTTACTTTTTATTTTAAATTTTTTCATATAATGACAATTGGGAAAATATATTTTTTAGATATATTCAACACTAATAACTGTTATGATAAATATTTAAAATAATATTTTTTTTATTATCTTGTTATATTTTCTGTAATAAATATTTATATGTAAATTTATGCATGTTGATACTAAGAAAAAACCCCAAATATTGAAACAGTTAGGTATGTCTATCCTACTGTTTCACCTACTATATGCTATAGTAGTACTTTTCTTTACCTACCCATATACCCAAATCCTCATATATTAGACTAATTTTAGAATTAATAATCATGGGTATGTAAGTGTGCGAATATTATAGCATACAATATAGAAAGCATATGTATAATGAATCAACTTATATGCACACGTATATATTACTGTTTGCTAAATAAATGTAAATCTTGATGTATATGTAACCAAGACCTATATATATGCACAGAAGAAATAGTGGGATAGTCATAAACATAATAAGTTTTCTTTATTTCAATAATTTTATAAATATAATATTTGAAATGATAATATTTCTGCATATGTAGGTAAATTCTGTTTAAACATGTTACATATATATAATAAAGGTTTGCCAGATTTCAGATTTGTTTTCGGAAAGAAATAATTTAATAAAATTCATTCCCCTCGCTATATTTTGGCCTACTTATAAAGTTAAAAATAAAAAACAGATTTTAAAATAAGGTGGAAGAAATTAACTTGACCAAAGCCTGTAAAAAAAATCAATAATGCCGCAGGAGTCACTGGGTTTGTCAAGAATGTAGCGAACTAATTAGAAAGGCAGATCTGAAATTAAGAACTATAAAAAACATGTGGTTTTAGCTTTCACACTATTACATGTGGTTAATGAAGAAAAACACATGGCTGAAGTAAAAGAGAGGAGATGGAAAGGTCAGTATAAAGGCTTATTGCAGCCATTTTGTTAAGATTAAGTTTAAGATTAAGCTATAATCAATCATTGCGAAAGTTGTTAATACTGAAGATGATGGGCTAGTACTGCAAAAAGACTGGTTTTCTGAGCTCCCGAAAGTGGTCTACAAGATGTGTCAACATGATGACCAATGGCCTGATACCAGCAACAGGACACTTAAGATCAACATTGAATAACCATGCCTGAGATAAGAACTTAAAGCGGTAACACTTCTGCAAATTTAAAATGAACATTTAAACTAAATCTCATAATTTATCAAAGCTAGCTAAAATTATTATAAATGGCCAATATAATTTAAACTAATGTACTTTAAACTTTCAAATATTAATTCTTAAACTAAAATGTAAATTTTATGTTATTGTTTGACATCGTAAATCTTACCTGATTTAACCTGATTTAATCTGAATCAACCCAAGTTAAAACTAATTTATTCTGATTTGATTTGATATTTAATCTATCTTAATTTCATTTATTTTCACTAAGTAAAGTAAAGCCAAATCTTAGATTTCACTTGTGTGAAACATCTTTTTTTTTAGTTAAGTCTATGCCAATATTATTTTCAGCTATTTGTTTATATATTTGTGCTGTGTTTATTTAGAATGGAGTTTACTCGTATTTAAGTTAACTAGTGAGAAATGATTAGAGGTCTTCACATGTAGATAATTTTGCGTTTTTTAGTGCACAAATGAAACTCCCTTCTGAAACGAGTAAAATAAAGCTTGGTTTAGATATATAATTAAGCGATTATAAATGATTGAAAATAGGTTTGCATTAAATGAAAAATGTGGTAAATATTTAGCTGAAGTGACTAAATGCAGCATAAAGCTAGAATTTAATCTTATAATTATCCCAAAAAATGTGGTAAATATTTAGCTGAAGTGACTAAATGCAGCATAAAGCTAGAATTTAATCTTATAATTATCCCAAAATATGCTGTAGCCCTCCTTATATATATATACACTATATTTTTTTAATAGCATAATTATAAATGCTAACTTATGAACTGATTTACGGTGGTTCAATAGAAGGAAACTAATGTTTTGCATCTCAATTTTATTATATAATGATGTAGTCAGCAGGGCAAATGTGTTCTTAGGAAGTGCATATGCACATTTCCTTATTGCTGTATATTATCTCTTGAATGGGCTTCTGGTTTTAATGGCCACCCCATCTCTTTAGTTTGGACAGCTCTCTTTTCACAATGGGTTTTGGTTTTGAGGGCCATCCCATTACCTCTGCTAGGACTGGATCAGAATTATCCGGATATCTTGATAAGCTGTTCGATCACCCAGACTAAAAAGGTCTCTTTCACAGCAATGGGTATGGTAGAAAAGGAAACAGTTACATGGTAATGAATCTTGTGAGCAAGAACACATTCAGACAGACTCAGATTGTATATTTTATATATGCCTTAGTATCTGAAGTCTACTACCCACCATCAGTTCATCCATCTCCATAATAATTTATATTTCAGCTTTGATCTGAAACAAAATCTAGTTTTGTAAGTTTATAATCTATATAGAGAATTGTGTACCAATGAAATAAAATATTAATTATAATTAATGATGATCAGCCTTGGGATGATTTGCTAAAACTCTGGATTTTGTTGTGCGAATGTACAAATATGACCGTTACAGTAGTTTTTTCCCAGGTATAGATACCCAAGTATGGGGCTATTTGATTACTTCCACAGCCCTGAACTGAAGGCACGTTGGTGCTATATATATGTATTTTTTCCCTGGGTATAGCGCCGCAATGTGAGGCCTTGTTACTTATTTACCCAGCCCTGAACAAATCATAAATGGATCTTTGCACGTTTGGGCAGAAAATGCATATAGTAATTTTTTTCTGAATATATGTTTCACCTGCTGACAACTGGCACCCGAGGTAATTTAAATAAGTTAAAATTATCCTCTTATAAATGTGTTGTCAGAGACAGAAAATTTTCTTAAACAATAAAGTATATGTGATTCTGGAATGAAAATGAGCAAGAAGAAAAAAAAATATCAGGCAAGATAAGTATATACGAGTGTTTGGGGTACAAAATTTGTGAAATCACCGAAAATTAATAAGAATAGTAATAATAATCAAAACTAAATTCTACTAGCAACAAGAAGCATGATAAAACTATATTCTGCAGATAGCAACAAAAGAAGCATAGTGAGTTGAGTTTTGATTTATTTTATTTATATTGTGATATTAATTATTATGTTGGGCATCTTGGACAGAGATAGAAAGTAGGGCAGCAGGTTGAAGGGAAATGTAGACTTTCTGAGGGAGAGGAGAGCAAGTCAGCCAATTGAAAAATTTAAATTCAAGTTATAATAAATAATGATATAGGAGAAAGCATGATAGAGGAAAAAGGAGAAGTTAAAGAAAGCAGAATAGAGATACAGATTAAAATGAAAGGAAAGACACCGACATCAGAGAAGGAAGTCAGTAAAGATAGCAGCAGTGGCACAAAGGATGAGATAAAGGCAAGCATAAGTAGGGCACAGAGGACTTAATGAGAGAGTACAGGATGTCATTGAAAGAATGAAGGGAAAAAATAAAACAGGATGAGGGCTGCAGCAGGAAAGTGGATAGAAGAGAAAGACAATCAAGCATCTAAAGTACTATGAGGAATTCAGCAAGGAATACCGAATCTACCGCCCAACAGAATTATTAGAAAGGCAAGAGGAAAATGCAGCATCACAATACCAGTATAAATTGTATAAAGAGGATATAGGAGAAAACAAAGTTTTAGAGATTGAAGACAGGTATTAAAAAAAGTTTTAGGTTTGGAAGGAATACAGGAAGGAGATTCTAAGCATAGAAGAATTTCGGAAGCTAATCAGGGATATAGAGGAAAGGAGAAGGGATCAGGAAGAAAGGGAAAGAAAGGAACAAGAAAAGGAAAGGAGGAAGGAAAGAAGGGATCAGGAAGAAAGAAAAGAAAAAGAGGGATCAAGAAGAAAAGGAAAGAAGGGATCAGGAAGAGAGAGAAGAAAAGGAAAGAAGGAATCAGGAAGAAAGGAAAGGAGGGATCAGGAAGAAAAGGAAAGAAGGGATCAGGAAGAAAGAGAAGGAAAGAAGGGATCAGGAAGGAAGAAAAGAAAAGGAATGGAGGGATCAGGAAGAAAAGGAAAGAAGGGATCAGGATGAAAGGAATGGAGGGATCAGGAAGAAAAGGAGAGAAGAGATCAGGAAGAAGGGAAAGAAAAGAAAGAAGGGACCGGGAAGAAAAGAGGGACAAAGTAGAAAGACTAAGAAAGGAATTAGATCAGCTAGGAAGTCATGATGGAATAGGTAAAGAGGTAGAAGAAAATCTAAAAGGTAATGGTGAACAGGATGGAGTGGAAATGAAGGTGCTAGATGATGGGAATTGTAGAATAGCTAAGACAAAGCAAGAGATTTCCGAAGATCAGATAGACCAGAGTATAATAGAAACTGAAGAAAATCCATCTAAGCAAAGAGTGAGTATCGAAGACACAGCTGGAGAACAATTTACAAAGTTAGATGGAGAAACTAAAAATATATTTACAAAGTTAGATGGAGAAACTAAAAATAAGGAAGGGAGGCATAAGGAGATAAGTGAAGAGATAGGAGAAACTCAAAAAGGTAATGATGAACAGGATAGAGTAGAAATGAAAAGTAACGGAGAACAGGACAGAATAGAAGCGAAGGGTCTAAATGAGAATTGTGAAGGAGACAAGACAAAGCCAGAGATTCCCAAAGAAGATCAGAGAGACCACAGTATGGTAGAAATGGAGAAAGGTGCATCTGAGCAAGGAGGAAGGAAGATATAGTTAAGGAGCAGGGTGTAAGAATAGACAAAGGGCGTGAAAATAGGCTATAGAGAGGTGGTAGGCAAGGAAGAAGATATAGGAGAAAGAAGCAAAGAAATTATAAATGACTGAAAAACAGGTTGAACCGGTAGCAATAAAAACAGACACCGGAAGTACCCCAATGGAGATAGAGAGGAAAGAAAATTTAAAACCAGGGGAAGATCACCTTAGAAGGGTAGAGAATAAGATTGGAATAGATAGGCTAGCATTAATAAAAGTAAACAATAAGGTAGAAAAGGGACAAAGACGAGCGTAACCTATACAATGAATATTGTACCGGTTGAAAATGTATGTCCATCCAACAAGATTTAGAATCTAAGCAAAAGTACCCTGAATCCAATCATGCATGAGATACACAGGTCAGGAGCAATCATGAATTCTAACCTATTTACTCATTCCCCAAATCTATAACATTATGAACAACACCTATGGTGATATCACATAAATTCATTAGATTCCGGTCTGGTGCTACATTTTACATGAGACTCCACTGGTGATGATGATGAGAGATTGAGTGAACCCAAGATATTAAGTTACGAGTATACATAAATATAAATATTAATAATGAGATTTGAACAACTGGATTAAGTTTAAAATATAAATATTTATTTTGAACATAATTAAAGATGAATTTTAGATATATAATTGACTCTACGCTTATAAACTTTGTTTCATTATAAACATTAAAGAATATTATTCAGATTATGTTGATTTTCACAAATATTAAGTTAGTGCGGCGGTTACAAGAGATGGATTCATCGGAGTGGTTTGGTGGCCGTTTTATACATAAAAATACATTTATAAAAATACGATCGAGTTACGCTAATTAAAAGATTTTAATACATAAGTTTTATTTTTTTATTTAGATATTTCATTTATAATAATTACAATGCAGATACATTTTTGATCAGCAGCATAAAGCATTATTTCTTTTATATTTTCAACATTTAATGATGGGATATAGTGGAAACTCAACTGTTGCAGGAAAGGTTTATTTCAATAAAGAGGGAGGGCAGCTTCACAAGAAATTGGGTTTGAACACCAAGTAAAGAGAAAACGTTTTATTACCACATATCATTATGATTTATTTTGCTAAACAGGCTGGAAACTAACTAAGAAATGGCAGTGCTAGCATAATATCAACGAGAGGAAATGGCACATTTTGCCAGGATAAGGTCATTCTCCAATTTCTTTGTAATGATGGTACACACCAGCTTTCTGCTGAGATGGTACAAGAAGAGAAGGTTCTAGAAATAAACTTAGATTTCTTTTATGAACGAGGATACGAATGATGAGGCTTTGAATCCTTGGAATGAGGTACAGGCGATTCAATGCAGTATATATTAGAAATACTTGGAGGGGAAGAATGACGAACGAAATGATCGTGACTCCCTGGAGTGAGGTACAGCCGAATCAGATCGAAGCCTTATGTGGCTTATGAATATTTGGACATATGCTAGCAATGCTATTATAATAATATAAAATCAATAAATTTAACTATTAAAGAAAAGCCTTAAATGGTTTAACAAATACGTAATAACATGCGAGTATAATGACTATGTAATCTAAAGTCATTGATTATAAATTAACTAGTATTAATGAAGCTTGCATTGCTCCCATCTTCCTGAATCAACATTTAAACATAGGAAGCAAAACTACAAGAGTGCAAGTTATCAAACAAATTTAAGTCGCCAGTCTTTGTGACGATGATGATCAATAAGAAATTTTATAACACTAACGGACACCAATAGCCACCCCAGATTGCAAAATTATTTATACATTTCATATAAATTTACGATAAAACATTTAGATAAAAAAAATATTCATTTAAAGTATAACCCAAACTTACGAAGTATTTAAAATAATTAATAAGAACTCATTTTAATTCCCCACCCCTTCTCTTTTTAATAGAAGTTCGTAAGATTAAGTTTTTAGTGACATTTATAAATAAAGTAAGAAAATATAAAAATATTATTAAACTTAAATCATAACCACACTAACTGATAAAAATAATAAGCGTGAATTGGAGGACATAATAATTAGGCAGCAAAGAATTGATATAAACAGTTAACAAAGCTTTAAGAAAAACATTAAATAGAATGAAATTATTAGCCTACAAATTAAATTACATAGTTAAAAGTGGATAAGGTGGTTATACAGTCTTTTGGCTGGTTACCTTAGGATTGTTTGGAAGTACTGACAAATCTTCTGTGGCAGGTGGCATTCTTTGGGGCTACATCGTGGTAAGGGTCGGCTGAAGATAGCAGATGGCAACTTGGCTTTTCAAAATTTCAAACGGATGTGAAGTCACCTAGCAACAACTGACCCAACTCTCATATACACCTGGGTCTCTTTTTACGCGGACTTATTTAACACAATTTTGAAGTTACGCGATTCCTGTTTCACCGCAAGTCAAACTCCGATAATGCACTATTACTTTAAATAATAAATTTTGCGCACTTACGTTATATTGAAAGTAATAGCACATTATTGGAATTCGACTTTCATCTTAATAATTTCAATATTTTCAGTGCTTTATAATAGTAAGATTTTATGCAATAATGAAATTAAAATTATGATTTCCACATTTTATGTATACACACATTAAATTTTACAAGATTATAATGTAAATTTGTTCAAACATTGTGCGTGTTAATTTTGCATTTTAAATCACATTCTGTTTTTGCTTAATCAATTATTAATCATTTAGTGTCCACAAGTTTATTTTTAAAAGGTCAGTAATAGCAGTGGGCACAATTAACTTTGACAATTAAAAATTAAAATTGATTTTTAATTGTAATTAACAATTTAAAAATTACTTACGATGACTTGAAATTAATGTGATGTGAAATTTGATTTTTAAACGGAATTGAAAATTAAAGACAAAAATAAGAATTTAATTTTTAGTTGTTAGTTTCATAAACAATTAATAAAATCATTGTCTCAAAGATTAATTACTAATTACATTGTCACCAGAAAAACATTGACACAACATGAGTGTGAAGTTGGCGCTAGTTGTTTGCAAACAAACGTGTTTTTCGGCAAATAGCTATAATAATTAAAACATGTATAAAAAATGTAAATTACTGTACTGTACATTATGCATAAAAATATATTATTTTGAATAAAATTAAATATTATAGTTAAAAAAAGTTTGTCTTATATCAATTTTTTTCAAATTTGAAATTTTTTATTAGTCATATTTTATTTGCTTATTTTTTTTTGCGCGAATTTTAAAGTAATTTTACGTTGGTGCTTTGCTTTTACGTGAATTTTGAAAAATCACAGACCGCACCCCCCTCTTTTTCAATGTAAGTTACGTCTATTTTTGTGCGATTTCGTTTGCGCGTGTTTTCTGAGGAACCTATCTATCGCGTAAAACGAGACCCCGATTTTTAGCTTTATTTATATTAGTTTTTGGCCCCTCAGGGAATATTTATTCTAAACTAGATTTCTTGCCTCTAATCTCTATTTTAGGAGAATCTTTATTCTATTGTTAGTAAAGATTCAGTTTTAAGATAACTGTCTAAAATCAATTCAAATCAATTTCCTGTTTGGAAATGGATTTGAATAAAACAATGTTGATAGCTAACTAAAATCCATTAGCTTTGTTTTAGTTTTTACTTTTTAATTCCCTTTTTTAAAATCATGAGACAAACTCCCCATCCCTTTTAATTATTTCAGACAGTTATCTTGAATTTATATTTTGTTTTATGAAAAAAATTATAACGTATTAAAATAATAAAAAAAGACAATATTATCTAATATCTATAATATACATTTTACCTCAACAAAAAAAAAAGAAAAATGGGGCATGATGACACGTGTATTGAGGTAGAATCGTGAAACTCGACCTTGAATAAGGTCGATTGTTTCAATATGGATACCGGGTGTGCGAGACAAGTATAAAGAGAAGGATAAACCCTAAGATCAAAATTGAATGGGACATGCTAGGTCTCATCAAGGAGAGGAAAGTGAAAAGAAGAAAGCTAAGTTAGAGGGATAGGATAGAAAATAGATCTCAATGGAAACTGCCAGTCTTTGAATTGATAATAGGAGAGAAAGACCAGTATGTGCAGGAGCTTGGGGAAGAAGTTAAGTGGAGGAAGTTAAGCCATAGGGGCAGGTCAGAAAATAAGACTGTGGAAACCGCCACCCGTTGAATTGATCACAGGAGAGAAATACCAGTATGAGCAGATAGAAGAGAAGCTAGGTGAAGATTTTAGGTGGAGGAAGCTAAGCCACAGAGACAAAACAGCAAATAGAATGTGATGGAAACTGCCATTCTTCAAATTAATAAAAGAAAGAAGGGAATATTATGAAGAAATAGATAGCAAGATAAGTTGGGAGAAGTCAAGATTTAAAAGAAGGGGCAGAAAAGAAGATAGAACACGATGGAAACTGACAGTCTTCAAATTAATAAAAGAAAGAAGGGAGTATTATGTAGCAATAAATAGTAAGACATATTGGTAGAGGTCAAAATTTAAAAGAAAGGGCAGTAAAACAATGTTAAGGCTAGAGCAGAAAAGACAGTATGGAAAAGGAGAAGAAAGGGAAGTAGTCCGTATGTTTTAAGGAAGAAGAATCTGACAAGAGTTTGCACTAGGATACACCATAAGCTCCTCAAATTCAAGAAAGAACCCTACTGGACGCAACCTAAAAACAATGAAATAAAAACGATTGGAGAAGCAATAAACCCCTTAAACAGTTCCATAGGTTCTTTCCACTGTACAAAGGTTCCTATAAAATCAAAACATGCCAAGGAAATAATGCTTTCCTATTGGAGACAGACAAACAGACCATCAGTATGTACACGAAGTTTAAAACCATGTAGGATTGCGTCCGATAATACTAATTCAGCTTAAAAGGCAGATAAACTTAGAGTCTAATGTGTTATATATAATTTTAGTGTTAGTTAGTCCATTTAGATATATATATACTTTACAAGTATCCATTTGGTTAGTATGATTTATTTAATTAAGATGTTATAGTTTTCTTTTTATGTAGCTAATGTATTTAGATATACATGTACTTAATAGTGTGGTGGTTGTATTTGATCTTATCTAATGTAGAAAATGAACTAAGGTGTGCAGGGGATGTTTAGAGTAATGCAGTCTATAGTAATAATAGGGTAAGACTATCATTAAAACTTTTTGATTAATTTTAAACCCGAAGTAAAGGCAATTATCTAATAAAATTAAAAAAATTTTCCTGTGATTTTAGTGATATGAAACAGTCACATATGTCTATCCTACTGTTTCACCTACTATATGCTATAGTAGTACTATTATTTACCTACCCATATACCCAAATCCTCCTACTTTAGACTAATTTTAGAATTAATAATCATGGTTATGTGTGCATATATTACAGCATACAATATAGAAAGCGTATGTATATGTATAATAAATCAACTTATATGCGCACATATATATTACTGTTTGCTAAATAAATGTAAATCTTGATGTATATGTAACCAAGACCTATATATATATATATATATATGCAGAGAAGAAATAGTGTGATAAGCCTAAACATTTTAAGTTTTCTTTATTTAAATAATTTTATAAATGTAATATTTCAAATTATAATATTTCTGCATATGTAGTTAAATTCTGTTTAAACATGTTACGTGTATATAATAAAGGCTTGCCAGATTTCAGATTTGTTTTTTGTAAAGAAATAATTTAATAAAATTGATTCCTCTTGCTATATTTTGACCTACTTATAAAGTTAAAAATAAAAAACAGATTTTAAAATAAGGTGGAAGAAATTAACTTGATCAAAGTCTGTAAAAAAAATCAATAACACAGCAGGGGTCACTGGCCTTGTCAAGAGTGTAGTGAACTAATTAGAAAGGCATATTTGAAATTAAGAACTATAAAAAACCATGTGGTTTTAGCTTTCACATTATTACATGTGGTTAATGAAGAAAACACATGTGGCTGAAGTAAAAGAGGGGGGGGGAGGTCAGTATAAAGGCTTATTGCAGCCATTTTGTTAAGATTAAGCTATAATCAATCTTATTGTGAAAGTTGTTAATACTGAAGATGATGGGCTAGTACGGAAAAAGACTGGCTTTCCGAGCTCCCGAAGATGGTCTACAAGATGTGAGAACATGACCAACGGTCCGATACCAGCAACAGGACGCTCAAGATCAACATTGAATACCCATGCCTGAGAAAAGAACTTAAAGTGGTAACACTTCTGCAAATTTAAAATGAACACTTAAACTAAATCTCATAACTTATCAAAGCTAGCTAAAATTACTATAAATGGCCAATATAATTTAAAGTAATGTACTTTAAACTTTCAAATATTAATTCTTAAACTAAAATGTAAATTTTATGTTATTGTTTGACATGGTAAATTTTGTCTGATTTAACCTGATTTAATCTGATTCAAGCCGAGTTAAACTAATTTATTCTGATTTGATTTGATATTTAATCTATCTTAATTTCATTTATTTTCACTAAGTAAAGTAAAGCCAAAACTTATGTGAAATCTTGTTTATAATTTTATGTTTTTTTTAATTAAGTCTATGCCAATATTATTTTCAGTTATTTGTTTATATATTTGTGCTGTGTTTATTTAGAATGGAGTTTACTCGTATTTAAGTTAACTAATGAGAAATGATTAGAGGTCCTCACATGTAGATAATTTTGCGTTTTTTAGTGCACAAATGAAACTCCCTTCTGAAACAAGTAAAATAAAGCTTGGTTTAGATATATAATTAAGTGATTATAAATGATTGAAAATAGGTTTGCGTTAAATGAAAAATGTGGTTAATATTTAGCTGAAGTCCCAAAAATATGCTGTAGCTCTCCTTATATATATATATATGCCTACAAAGATAACAATAAATTAGATTCATTATATTTCGTTAATAGCATAATTATAAATGCTAACTTATGAACTGATTTACGGTGGTCTATAGAGTGAAACTAATGTTTTGTATCTCAATTTTATTATATAATGATGTAGTCAGCGGGGTGAATATGTTCTTAGGAAGTGCATACATGCATTTACTTATTGCTGTATATTATCTCTTGAATGGGATTCTGGTTTTAATGCCCCCCCCCCATCTCTTTAGTTCATACAGCTCTCTTTTTCCAATGGGTTTTGGTTTTGAGGGCCATCCCATTACCTCTGCTTAGGACTGGATCAGAGTTATCCAGATATCTTGATAAACTGTTCGATCACCCGGACTAAAACAGTCTCTTTCATAGCAATGGATACGGTAGAAAAGGAACTGGTTACATGGTAACGAATCCTGTGAGCAAGAGCACATTTGAGATGTGCAGACTCAGATTGTATATTTTATATACACCTAGTATCTGAAGTCTTACTACCCATCCCTCCATAATAATTTATATTTTAGCTTTGATCTGAAACAGAATCTAGTTTTGTAAACATAATCTATATAGAGAATTATGTACCGATCAAATAAAACATGAATTATAATTAATGATGATCAGCCTTGGGATGATTTGCTAAAACTCTGGATTTTGTTGCATGAATGTACAAATATGACCGTTACAATATTTTATTGCTCATCCTAAATGAAAACAATTAAAATTTATTCAAAGAGAAATCAGAATAGATAAATATAGCATACTTGAATAACTATTGATGCTGTGGCAGTGAGCAGCTCCAATGGCCCCAGTTACATAAATTGATGAAAGCAAACAAATCTCAGAACTTGCTGGAAGTCATAGGAAATATGATATTTCTGGCACTGCCATAATTAGCACCATCTTTGAGTAGAATCTCAAACATCATGAAAAATAATTTTTTAGAATTGTTTAATTATTTGTTTTTACATAATAATTATGCAAAATATTGAATGAGTGTTATAGTATGGATTAATTATGGGGGGGGGGTGCCACCCCAATGCTTTTGAACCAGCCACCATAGATTTTTAGGACATAATTGACATCCTGAATTTACCCTACTATGATTCAGGAAATGGTTATATATGATGTCGTAATACAGGAATTTTAAGTTGTGTCAACTGTCAAACAATAGCTAGTATTCGTTTGAAAAAATATAGTGTGGCTGATAATAACGAAAGTTTTAAAGTCATGTATGTATTGTACTTGTTAGATTTTCTAAATCCCTAAGTCTTACTGCTGCATTCTAAGTGAACATAATAGATGGTGGTTGAGAACTTGTGCTCAGAGAAAATGACTTCAAAACTTGAAGATATTTATTGTTCATAATTTCCTTGAAACTCTTTGATTGGATAATAGTACAGAATTTATATCAGATATGAGAAAATGAGAGTTGAGACATATTATTCCACCATCCTATTATCCAGTATCAAGTTGTTTTGCAGAGAAGGTGGTATGTTAAAAAGGAACTCAAACATTCAAGAGATCTTATATTCAACTCTATTATTACAACATATTATACCTTTGTCCAGAATAAAGAAAAATCTGCTGAGTTCATGCTTGATAGAAAATTATGATTCAGGCTTTTACTATTTGTACTAGGAATAATCAGTCAAAACTCACAATGTATGATAAAAGCCAAACACTATAATTGATAATGTCTGGCAAGAGTGATTTTAGATCAATATTAAATAAAAGGAGTTATATAAAAACTATAAATTTATAGAGAGAATTAATAATAAGAAAGCATTTAAGCAATTTTCCCCAACAAGGCAGAGTGGTTAGTTTAATAGATATTAGTTAAATTATCTAAATTTGTCCATATCTTATAACACATTCATATATCGCCCACTTCCGCATTTTTTATCCAATCACAGGTTTCAATTCAAACTGTTGAGACAAACTATTCAAAGTATGTGATGATATAAATCAAATTTACTTTTCAAAGAGATTTTCTATATAGAAATATATTTTAAAAATGTAAATATATCAAATTTATTAATAAAATGTTTATCTTTAACATTTTAATTTTTAAAAATGAATAAACTATTTACAATTTTTGAAAAGAAGTCGTAATAACTGTTAATAAATAATACTTTTATATATTTATAAAGATTACAGTTATGATGTATTATAAAAAAAATTATTTTTAATTATTTTTAGTAATTATTAAAATATATTTGTTACAACATACACATATCGGTATAAAAATAAAATGTTAACATTGCCCTATATATATACAAGTCATTAATTATATCAATTTATTCATAAAAATTATAATTTAGCTACTTTATTTTTAATAAACATGCAATAATTTATCCTCAAATATTTTATTTTGTTAGGAATAGTTGTATCAAGTAACTTTTTAGAACAAATAGATAGAGAATATAAAAAGTAAAATGCACAAATATTTTATTTTTGGTTACAGATGTCATGAGCTATCATAAATAAGTTTCTACATATTTTAATTGTAATTTTGTGAGAATTCTAATAAACATGTTACCAGCATTAAATTTTAAAAATGGTTAAATTCTTTGCATTTCATTGCATATTTATGTTACCTTTATACCAACATATATTTCATTTTTGCATTAGTAAACTGAAGCTATTGTGAAAACTGTATCTTAACCAAATCCAAGGAAAAAAAAAATCAATATGGAGCTATAGTAACCATGTTAGTTAATTTTGATGCTTATTTATGCACCTAATCGTCATTATAAATGAATGCTATCAGAATGTCAGTTGGACACAGCAAATACTTCATTAAATTTTTGTTTCTGTTTTAAAAGAAATCTCAAAAAAAAACATAAATGGTAGAATTCAAAGATAAATACAGATTAATTATATTGTAATTGATTTCCAAATGGCAATTCATTAATTTTTAGATAAGTTGAAATCAAAATTATGCAAACTGTATTTTTATATTGGACTATTTCCATCATCTAATATGAGTATTGAATGTCTTTAGAAAAATTTAATTTTATTTAAATATTCCAAGTACATTCAACTGTTAGTAATAGTGCATCAAACAGTTAATATATGCACAACATTTCAAGAGGTATTATTCTCCCCTCTTCTTCAGGTGTTGCTGGACTGACCAGTGACAGTACTAGCATGGGATTCGAACCTGGATCCTTAGATTCTTGAGTATTGAAGTTTAAGGTAACACTCTAACCAACTGAGCCATCCTGTCAGGTTTGAATCCACGCTAGTACTGTCACTGATCAGGCCAGCAACACCTGAAGAAGAGGGGAGAATAATACCTCTTGAAACATTGTGCATATACTAACTCCTTGATGTGCTATTACTAACAGCTGAATGTATTGGGAATATTTAAATAAAGTTAAATTTTTCTAAAGACATTCAATACTCACTCATTTTAGATGATGGAAATAGTCCAATATAAAAATACAACTAGAATACCATCATCACAAACCTTCAGGAAAACAATTAAATGTATTTGTATATATTTTCATGAAAATAATGTATCCCAGCATTCACATTCTAAGCCAGTGTTCTAATCATATCCCAATGCATTCACATAAAAAGGGGTAAAGAAAACATATTAAAAATAGATTTCATAGAAAATAATTCTAATCTAATATTTAATTAATTTCAAAATTCATTTTTTGCCTTTGTTTTGATACAAATAAACTTGACAATCCATCCTTGCTGAGATATATAAAAGTGAAGTAAAACCCAATTTCTTATAAAAAGTAATTCATTTAAAAATAATCATAATGATCTCTCAGAAAACACTTTGGAATTACAACCTATAAGTCAGGAAATTATTCTCTTATCATTAATAACTTTTATAAATTAATTTAATTATATACTTCTGCTGAATCAATAATTATATTAATGTGGGTGCAACATTTTATAGACGATATAGTAACATTTCTATATAACATACAAGTGCTTCTGCAGATTTAAAGACTGTTTATAATAGTTCTTTTAATTACAATTTTGTTTTAATTAAGCCGACATTTTATTTATATAACCTACAAGTGATATCTCATTTAGTTATGGTATATGAAGCAAATTTGAAATGAGGAATTTGCAAATTTTATTTTCTGAAAAAGTTTGGAAACATATCTATCAATTTTATTTTATTTTGTACTTTTAAATTTTCATTAGACTGGCCATTTATAATGAAGTGAATGCATTTGAGGTAATTTAAAAAGTGTGTTAAAGATCAAAGTCTTTGTAGTTTAGGAATTAAAAATGCTTGTTATTGAAGATAGTTATTGTCATTGCTTTTTTTTTTCTAACTTAATCTTTAATATAAATTATTATAATAATTAATGTTCAAGATTTTTTTCAAAGTGATGCTGATTTTCCAAAGTATCAAATTACTGAGATAAAAATATAACACGTTTAAATGTTTTTATGTCTGAAACTGTAATATAAGTAAATAATACAAACAATGTATTGAGAGCAAAACTTGATTAGTGCAGGCAATTATAAAGTACTGAGCATGCTTTTGACTGAATTCAATCATAGGCATAGCAATGCAGGTAATAGAAATAGGAGGGTATATTTAGTATGAAAACAAGTTGTTTGCATTATAAATTAAATGATTAGAGTGGGTTATTTCTTAGGGAGGAGAGTGCAGAATTATTTTTGATTGATGGCATGTTTATACCCAGAGATGTGCCAAGCCTCCTTGACTTTATGCTTAGCATTGTTGCATTTGGTGCAAATATGGAATATTATATACTGATCAAACAGATTCTTATTTTTGCACGACCCTTCTAATCTTTAAATAAAATAAATAATGCTTTATTTCTAAATATAATCAATGAATGGATTTGTCTGGTATAAAGATTAGTATGCATATTTGTCATGATTCTGTAACTTTTGGCTTTTTTATTGTGTGTGTGTTTTTTTTCCAAGTAGCTGGTTCATAACTATGTCTGACTCTTTCTTATTAAAAAATAAAATAAACAAAAAACCCACTAATGCTCACCAAAGTGGCACTTGATTGATTGACAATATTTCCTCTTCATTGTTCCTTGGTAGAAGAATACTGAAGAGACCATTGTCCTGTTATATTTTATTTAAAGCTATTATTGAGCAATGGTAACACATTCACTTCTTTCTTGTGATTTGTGTTTGAGTTCAGTCTTTGTAAAACCAGAAAATTTTTTTAGTTTCTAATCAGACTTATGATTTTTTTTTTTCAAGTAATTGGTTCATAACTAATAGCTAAGCATCTAATATTAGTAGAGAAGTGGGATTTTAATTATTTTTAACTAGACACTAAAACATAGATGGAAAACTACCAAGTTTTGGTCTCCTAACATTTTGCTGGCTTGGTAACACCTTGTTGGAGAGATCTTTGCCCTACAGTGATCTATTTACTTTTACCTATATTTCTATTAATTTATATTGAAAATAGTTTTAAATTTGTTTTATTAATAATTCCCAAATATTTGTTTCTATATTATATTATATTTCAATATTATTTGTTTAAATAAAAAGCATTATACAATAGTTTATTTTCGTCAGTAGTGTTCCTTTAAGTTTTTGCAAAGAATTGTAAGAAACTGAAATAAAACAGATTTAAAAAAGAGGCAATAATGGGTTACTGAACGTGACTGGATTGTAATTCCATGTTGCATAGAAACTGCTGGTCTTAAGTAAAGTATGAATTTTGACGCACTCCACTTTGTAGATAATACATTACTAAAGCCAGATCAGTAAAATCTAAATGCGGTTTCTAGCAGCCTTTTATTACAATTCATTTTCAATGTAAGTATTAACAAACTCATTATTATTTTCATTTTTTTTTTTAATGTGTTCTCACAAAAGTTTATGTATTGATTTCTATAAAATATATATATGGTCATTAATCAAATTTAAATTGTCTAATGAGACTTCAATTTTTGTACTTAAACTAGTTTATTAAAACTGTAGAGTTTACTTAAACAAACACACACTTTCTTATATATATGAATTTATTTTTATTTAAACACAAATTTGAAATAATTATTAACTTTTTTATATTTAAGGCCTGTTAATACATATCTGCATGTGCATATTTATTATTTTATTTTCGTTGTTTTATTTTTAAAAACTGAATGGTAACTACTCCCTTTACTTTTTATGTGAAATACACATCTTGATATTTTGTCATCTATTTATTTTCCTCATACGACTTTCTAGAATTTTGGATTTCCTCATTATGAAAGTTTCTAATATGCATAAAATTATAAATATACTATGTTGGAAGTTAGTTGGGACATGCTGTCTATTATGCATTCTTATTTAAAATTTATCTTAATTAGCTATTTTTTTTATTTTTTAAATTTACTGATGATTTCAGAAATGTAAAGGTCTTAATTTTATCATGCATCTCTAAGTATTGAGATATTCAAAATAAATTGTGTCAACAAAGAAGCAAGTAATAAATTACCATGATACTATTGTTTTCTTTTTAGCTAATTATCTTAATCTGCTTTTGAACTGAGAATTTAACATGTTTGGATTATTTGTACATTATAGACACTATTTCATACCTTTTGCATTCTGTAAATGAAGGAATTGTATATATTGTTTTCATTTGTAGTATATTATTTCTAATAAAATTGTGAGAAATTATAGTAATTATTTATAGATATTTATACAATAGGCAATATTAACAGTTATCTGTCTGATCAGACCCTCAATACCTTATATAGCCAAAATAATAATAATTGATTAAAAGTTATTTCATTCTCTTATTTACCCCCCCTCCCCCAATCATATTATAATTTTCTCTTAATATGTTTTGTATACTTTTTTTTCTTAAACTTTAAGAAAATATGGTTCAATGTAATTTTATCCCCCCCCCCTCAATAAATGCTATAAACTTTATATTATATGTGAAATCAAGTTTTAAAAAAGAGTTTTATTAATGTTAATTTTATAAAAATATTGAATTAATTCAATGATATATATATACATTTCTTAAAAAATACTCTTGGTTTTTTATAAAGGACATTAATTGAAAATATACCTTTTTATTTCTATTTTGAGGTGCAAATGTTATAACTATATGAATATTCAAATTAGTAATTGAAAATAAATAGGCTGCTCAACAGCAAGTGTCATGAATTTACTGGCTTTTATATGTGAGTTTAAGATCAAGAACCTCCATGTGTCTTTCTTTTTACTTGCCTGATAGTTTTTAATTGAAGCATTAGTTGGGTTTTTCCAAGGCAGATTGAATGTGTGTTTGAATGATCATTATCTTTTATATTTTTAATCATGATAGACAAAACTAAATTATGATTCTCATCCCCAAGAAACTGTAAAGTCATCAATCAAGATAATGATTAACAATTGAAGTCAGAGAATGTTAAGAATCCCTTGATTGTCGACCTAGGCTGTCATTCAGAGATGACTTTTTATTTAGCCATTCACCACTAGGATCATTTCCACACACACACACACAAAGATTGCAGAAATTGGAAAAATTGTCAAATATTCAATGGTATATAATTGATTTTTATGAAGATAAACAAAAGGGTGAAGAGACTATAGGAAAGTGGGAGATAGAAGCATAAATATTATAAACACAAATGAGCAAGATCCATTGTAAATAATGTGAAAGAATAACATTGTGGAAGATTAATGATATATCAGATAGAGTAGCAAATTAGTTATATAATATTATTTAAAAACTGTCACAGAAGATTTTAATGCTAGAATTGAAAAACAATGGAAAGGAAAAGTTCTTTAAAAAAATTTGGATCTGGAGACAATCATGAGAGAGTAAATCAACTTGTGGAATATACAGAAAAGAAAAAATCCCAAGTGGAAATGGACATAGAATCATATAAATAAATACAGTGCAGTATTATGACCAACAGAAAATGTATTTCAAAACTATACTATACTAAATAAATATATAATTGAAAGGTTTATTACTCAGTTCATAAGAAGTTTGAGCATCAGAAATGACAGTGGAATACTACAATCATGAATCTTGAGTTTCACTAAGTCATTCTACCATTTTACTAATTCATATAAACATGCAATGATCAATGATTAATAAACTGCAAGGTCTGTGTTATTACAAATCTAAAGAGAAAAAAGTAAATAATTGAAAGATTTATTATTCAGGAGTTCATAAGAAATTTGAGCAACAGAAGCGACAGAGGAGTGCTACAATCCATGAATCTTGAGTTTTAGAATCTGTCATTTTACCATTGCACTAAATCACATAGGGCTTCATAAGAAACTTAAGATTTAACACAGGCAATGATCAATGATTAATGAGATGTAAGATATATGTTATTGCAAAGCTAAAAGACAAAAAAAATTTTTTTTTAATACAGTATTAATAGTTCAGTTGGTGTCTTTAATGTTCAGAAATATTCCAGTGAATTTAATTCAAGTTATAACTTACAAATCAATCAAAAATATTTCAAGAACTGTTCTCATCACCCTATACTAGAGATATTTCTGTAAATTTGAATAATCTATGGAGACCAAATTATATAATGCTAAAATATTTCTATTTCCAGGCTATAGTTTCAAAGCTGGAGGGTCTTGCTAATGTCATGTGTTATTGTTATTGGATTTAAATATTAATAGATTCATATAATGGATCCAATTTTAATAGATTTATTAAATGATGCCTAATAAAGTTAGCAATATGTATAGCTAAAGCAAAACAAAAAAAGTAGCAATTCAACAAAGATAAGGCAATGAATGAAGAAAAGAGAAAATTTTTAAATATATTTAAATAATCTGGAATTTTGTAAAACTACATATATATATAAAAGTAATTGGTGAAGAAAACCATAGAAGAAAATGAGTTTCAAAAATATAATCCACTATCTTGATATTGGAAGTAAAATTGCTTTGGGAAAAAGTTTATTTTAAAAAGAAATGACAATGCATGTGACAGAGTTAGAGAAACAACATGAAACAAAATAGTCTCTACAATTATATTTTCTGAATTATAAAATATTTTAAATGAATAGATGAAACATTTAATTAAATTTATGAAAAATGAAAAACTCCAGGAAATAATGGAATTATTGTTAAAACTCTATATCAAATGTTTAAATAATAAGTTGTACCAGATGAGATTGAAAAAGAAAATAATAGAAATTATTGCATATATATACAGAAAACTTTAAGTTACAATCAAGCTAAAGAATAAACTGGATTTAAAAATGGTGGTTAACATCCATGTAATAAGAAAAATTATTGAATATGAGCTACTATTTTGCTTTGATTTTTGGATTATAGTAAGGCATTTGTAACTATTTCCACAGTGATTAAAGTTTTAGAACATTAAGATATAAAATAATGATTTTGTTATATTCTAAAGAATATTTATCATAGTACAGTAGCTATGATTAGATTATTTGGTGATACTAAGATTAAAATTGATAAGATTGTATGATAGGGTGCTTCCATGTCTCTAAAACTTTTTACAGCTATTTTCTCGCAGATTTTTGTAGATTGAAATAGGAAGCTAAAATTAGAATAAGAATACATAAGTCTTCTAGATTTTTAAAATGAATTGCAAATAATGCTTCAGGGTTTTAAAAATGTTACAAAAATTATCAGATGAAAGCAACAAAGTTGGTCTGAAGAAAATTATTGTTCATTGCCCTTACACAAAAGAATAAAATAATGATAATGAATTAGAAGCAGCTAACAATTACACCATTAATATAGATGGAATCATTATGAATAAAATTTATTATAGAATTAAACTTGGATAAGAGTGCTTTTATTAGAAATAATATATTTAAAAAATAAACCTACGTATTTGAAAAAGTTTTTAATTCTATGTTTTTAACTATTTTTTTACATATAGATCTGAAACTTTGATGCTTAACAGAAAAACAATAGTCTTTGAACCACACAAAATAGTAAGGACAGTTGGTTTACCAAAACTCATCTTAAAGCAAGGTTATATAAAAAACAAAGGATTATGAAAAAATTTAGCTTGTTCCTATGAATAAAAATTGTACCATAAATGTATTAACAACTTAACCTAGTATGTATAGTAATTAGAAAAAACCTAATGTGCAACAATATATGCATAAAACTGTGTTAGTACGTATTATGCAATTATGCTCTTAAAATATATATGTATGTAAAATAATGCAACTTAAATTATGTAAAAAAAAATCCACTTAGTTTAAAATTGTTCTTTCTAATATTCATCCATTCAGCAAATCATTATTCATCAGTGACTCATTCTAAAGATCATTGTCTTTTAAATCATTTGATGATTTTGGTTGTTTTTTTTTTTTTTTTGAAGATACACCAAGTATTGATGGCTAGGGATTTCTAGTGAAAAGGTTTAGAATGAATAGCTGACTTGCTTCTTTGATTTTAGCAACATGTGTATTATAAAACCTCATCCATTGACTAACACATTTACATTTGAGGTAGCATTCTAAATCTGGTCAAATTCTTTGAAAAATGCTGTTCATGGCTTTTCTACATGCTTGTTGATGTTCTTTTCTTTGTTGTCTTCCTTTTCTTCTTCCAGTTGTATTAATTCCTCGTTAGTTAATTCTTTCATGTGTGACTGCAAAGTGCCAACAAAATGCTGCATTAGTTGTTGGAAGTTAGTACATCTTGAGGGTTTTGATGATTCTTTGATGTACAGATTGAAGAAATGATGTGATGTTCAATGGTATTAGTTGCTGTTGTGATTCCTGTTGAAATGTATGTAGCTATTAACTTTTTTTAAAAAAAATCTTTATTACTAGGAAAGTATCTCATAGTTGACAATTTTTTTATGTTCATTCTCTAAATTGTTGATCATTATGCTGAAGAAAAAAAAACACATACTGAAATTTTATTTTTTTTCAAATTCATAGCCATAGATTATTTATGTGGAATTATTTAGAATTAAAAAAGTAATATTAGTAATACCTCATTAACTTGTACTATTGTGACCATAAAGACTTGTTATTTTTCAATGATATAAGGGTAACCATTTTATAGATCTACTCATTACCACAACCTAATTGCATAGGTAAATTAAAAAAATAATTATGACATATTAAAAAAAGAAAGAAAATGTATCTAATTTTTGCATATTGTAATAAATATTACAATTTTTTTTTAATAAATTAATAATCGGCTTTTCAAGATGATGCACATGCGGTTTATGAATCTTAACAATAAATGAATACTTCCACTTTCCAACACAAGATAAAGTCTTTGTGAAAGAATAGAATGAATCCACCTATTCTTTCAACCCAAACATTTAAGTATGGATGGGCAAATCTTAAGTACTGGAAATGAGAGCATGAAGATATTAACAATCGCTTTAAATTACTTTTTACTATGTCTGAATGAATGACGCCTGTGAAATTTACTAGAATTTACGATTGTTAATATCTTCACACTCTCATTTCCAGTACTTAAGATTTTCCATACTTAAACATTTGGGTTGAAAGAATAGGTGGATTCATTCTATTCTTTCACAAAGACTTTATCTTGTGTTGGAAAGTGGGACTATTCATTTATTGTTAAGATTTATAAAGTGCATGTGCATCAGCTTGAAAAGCCAATTATTAGTTTATTACAAATCATAACATCGCACTATATAAAAATAAATATCTATTTAAATATTTTTTTTATAATACGTACTATGCAGATATAAATAAATTGCACTTTATATACAAATATTCTAAATATAAAAGTATTTTTTATGGTATAAGGTCACATTTTATTATGCATGGTAGCCATTTTCTTGAAATGACAGCCATTTATTTAATAATACCATACATTGTAATGGCAGAAATGCAGGTTATTTAAATAAAATTAAAAGCACATAACTTCTTCAATTTATTTGTATTGCATTTTTACAATATAAAATTTATTACTAAATGCATAAAATCATCTCTCTCTTTTTTTTAATCAAGAATATGTTTGTGATAATAAGGAGTTTTGATTTGATTAAAATTAGTGTTCATAAAGATTTTAATTAAAAATTTCTCAACTGAATATTTGACCTAACAGTACACAATTTAAAATTAATTATTAATAATATATGACCAAAATTTATTTTTAATTTTA
Source organism: Epiperipatus broadwayi (assembly GCA_028023455.1). Lineage (NCBI taxonomy): Eukaryota > Metazoa > Onychophora > Udeonychophora > Euonychophora > Peripatidae > Epiperipatus > Epiperipatus broadwayi. Next base: position 3,371,794 of record JAQFVV010000048.1, on the reverse strand, counting down.
TGCTGAATGAAAAATATTTTTTCGATACTATAATTTTTTAAGTCAGTTTTATTTTTCGTTATTTTCTTGCATATGTCTAAAATAAATTATGAGATTATGATGTAAAATCTAGCAAATAAATATTATTTTTTAACTTAGATTTAATAATCTTTGATTGTATAAAATAGATTATTAATTGCATAATTCATAGAATCATTTCCTTCTCCCCCTTTTTACTTTTACTGAAAATCTTCTAGATTAACAATAATAGCAGTTTTAATTTGGTTAGAAAATTTCAATTCAAAATTAATTGACTGAATACTTCAACTAATATAGTACACAATTTTAAATTATTTATTAATAGTATAGTATATATCCAAAACTTACTTTTGTTTTACATTGAATGAAATTTATAATTCTTTTTTCAGCATGGTATTTTATATTTTCGATAATGTCTCTTTTGTCTTGGATGTCTCTGAACCAGACTTTGATATTATGACTTAAAATTATTAAGCAAATACTTTACAGTAAATTATATTTTACACTTAAATTTAGTGCACAAAATCATTATTTTCTCTCAAAATAAATTACAATTATGTAACTAAACTTTACAATTACTATATGCTGTTTGCAATTTTTCTGCAAGCAAAAGACTGTTAATAAGAATTTTAATGTATAAAAAAGGTTGAGTGAGTCTATATTATCTAAGCTAATGTACACATTTAAAAATAAAATATTAAAACATTTGGCTGTTGTACATATACAAAATAGGTGTTTGATTACTTATTCTACTGAATGAAGTACTTTTTTTTTTTTGGTACTTTTGTATTTGTTAAACTTTATTTTAAATATGTCATTAATTGATGTATTGATTGTTTTGCAAGGAAATTGAATGATAAAGTACTGTACATCAATCATATTTTAATTTTATATTTAAAATACCATATAATATTGTATAATTTCAGATTTTTCTTCACCATTAACAACTATGTAAGATTTAATACGCTTGACGTATATAGTGAAATTAAATTCTTAAAAAAAAAAAAAAAAAATTGCAATATTATTTCTTAAGGCTAAGCGCTTTCAGAGCTTTCATCTCCATATTCATAGCCTTCAAACATGATAATTTATGCAAATCTATGCAAGCTCATTTATATTGTCCATCTCTTTGAAATAGAAAAGTATGTATCCTTCCTTTTTATTGCCTTCATATCTCTTGCTATATACCATGCCTCCTTAATCTTCCTTTTGATGTCACTCCTCTCAGTGGAAATTATTGTAGCACTTGCAGGTTCAAATTCATGAATTTAATTTCACTATATACATCAAGCGTATTAAATCTTACATAATATTGTATACTGTATTATGTATAATGAATAAACTCTGTATTGTACATTTTTAGCATGAATGTTGCCATTTTTATTTTAGATGATATAAAGTCATTATTTAATGACATAATCAATCTAACAAAATGGTCATCAAAATAATTCAGAAAAAAATTTTTTTTCAATTGTTATATCGAATAATCAATTACAAATCAAAGTAGGAGATACTAATTGATGATGACTTCTATGGTAAATCCTTGCATAAATGTCCTACCCTAAGTGGATTATAGGTGTAGATGTTTTAAATATCAATGAAAGAATTAAAGAGTGTAATAAGGCTGAGTATTATTCACTATCATTTTTACGCAGCCTAATTTTTTACAGCTCCAAACTTTTTTTTAAATTTTAATGTCTGATACTAACAAAATGTCATATGACTTACTCAACTTACTTTAACACATGCTTTCAAAAGTAATTCTTTAAACCCTACTTTAAAACCATCACTTGTAAACTTTAATAAACACTGAACATAGTGTAATCAAACTAGTATAGGTTTTTGTTGTGATCAATGAAGATGTAGGATTTAAAATTGAAATTGTGCTAGTTAGGTTGGATTCAAACCTTAGGATTTTTTTAATTTCAGGGGTTAAAGATGGCTGCTAGATGCATAAGTGCATTAATTTCAGTTTTTAATCTTAAACTTTCACTGACTACAGCAAAAGCCTGAAAACAGTTTGGGGGTTGAATATTATAATACTATTATTTAAGATCCATCAATTTTTCGAGCTTGCAATAAATGGCTATAAGAGTAGTGAAGGATTGAAGATTTTTTTTTAAAGGTTAATAATATGATTATCATCACCATTGTGTTTTTTTCTCTAGTTCTTTTATTATTAACATTACTTAATATGATTAGATTTTAAGCATTTACCCACTTCTTTATATTTAATTCAAACAGTAGATGTAACCTATTTTTATTACTACCTTTTTTCATATTTTAATCGAAAATCTGATTTATTGAATCTTTTTCATATTGACTTTTAATTCTTTTTATTTTTGAGAACAACATAGTATTATTTATACAGAAGTATTACATACCAATTAAAATCAAGCCATTCTGAAGATGTTAATTTATAAAATTAATATTTTCAAAACAAAGTACTGATGAAATTTTATATAATTTTAGCATGCAATGAGTAATTTTTTTAAAAAGTAATACAAATTAATATGAACATAATTTTAAAATTTAATGTGTAATTTTATAAAAAGTAAAAAGCAATTTAAATTCATGAAAATGCATTATTTTACACAAAAACAATACAAATTAATGGAAACCAGAACATTTTAAAATTTAAGGCATTTTATTGAAACGGTCAGTTTCATCCATCTGGCTGTTATCACTTATTTTACCCACACATCTATCCATATGCCAGATTTAAACCCTCAGAGTATCCATGTAAATAGTATTAAATTATTATATATGCAGAATCACGTATATATATGCGAGCAGCATGTCTGTAATTTAATTGTATATGTATAGATTACAGATATATTCATTTTATAAACATTTCTGATGTAAGAAATATTTTATTTTAAATTATTGTTATGTTAATGGTATATATATTACAGATATGTATATTCATTTTATAGATATTTCTAGTTTAAGAAATACATTTTATAAATATTTATAGTTTAAGAAATATTTTAGTTAAATTATTTAGCAACTTTATTGTTGTATTATTGAAATCGCGTATTTATATTTCCTGTTATTCTGCATTTATTCTGCCACTTATGATTATAAAATAAGTCTTTTACTAATTATGAAAGTAATTTTGTCCAAAATAACATTTGATCTTGTAAACAATTTTTGAAGTAGGTCACGCATTGTACAGGAAAACAAAATCTAAATTACTTGTTATAATTTAAAAATGTGTCTCTAAAATAAATAAATGAGTTTCTCTACCGGTTGTAAATATTAAATATGTTTTGCTAAAATAAATAAATGGACTTTTCAGCTACATTCAAGCTCGTAAAAATTAACAGGTGGACAGAGTTTAAGAAGTATAAATACTTAAAGTTTTGTTGCCAATAAAAGATGAGATATATTAAGTGATTTGTAAGCAGAATCCACATCAGTTTCACCTTAAAATGATTGAGTAGGAAGGCGCTAAAAATCACCGCTCTTCTCACGGTGAATGGGGGACTTTGGTCCGATGAAATATAATGCCTAAAATATAATGCTGTAAACCAGCCAAGCAAACTCCATTAACTTTCAATCATCATCAAGTGTCAACTTATTATCGTCCCAAGTGCTTCAAAACTAACTGCAATGGAAATCAACTGAATAGTAAATTTTTTCTCAGAGCTCTGTTTATAAACTGTGACTTTCGTTTCTTTCTTTTAAAAGCTAGCTATTTATTAAATCTGCCTTTCCCAAACACCTTTACTAAAATCTACAAAGAAGATTGTTAAATGCTAAATCTTGCTGATTGTAAAATGCTAAATCTTGCTGATTGTAAAATGCTAAATCTTGCCTGATTGTAAAACTTGAATTCTCTTTTAAAATGTAAAACTCTAATTCTCTTTTAAAATGAAAAACTCTAATAATCTATTTTAAATGTATAATTTTCTGCGGTCTTTTTATGCCTATTTCTAAAAACTACTCAATTTATTCTATGATTTTATCATTTTAATATTATATGTATTTAATATGCCAAATGACTCGAAACCGCAAGTATTTATAAATATAATTTTAGCTTATCGATTTGCGAAGATAATTTCAAATCTTCACTATAATAAATATTAAATAATTGAATTATTATTCTTCATTCTCACTTGCTGTTTCGAGATCATATTATTATTTTACTGATTAAGTTTTGGGTATTAATATTACAGTAATCAGTTATCTAGTTAAAATTGTAGTTTGCTTAATTCTAGTTATGAATTATAAATGTTTATATGTGTAACTCATATATCATCGGAACTAGCCATAGAGATATTCTCAAAGCATATTTTAATGTTTTATTCGTAAATTACCCCGCAAATATGCTTTGTCCTCCTTAGATTTATATATGTTGAGACACAGGTGATAATATTAAACTAGGTTACTAATTAATTTAGTCCCTAAATAGTATATTTGAAATACTGAATTTGAGAACTGGATTGTATAGATATGCAAAGAAACGCTATCTAATTTTAAGGCACGATAAGATAATTCTATGCGTTTGCATTATATATATGTATAAGTTGCGAATGTGTCCTTACAAAGTACGCAATGTACACTTATCTGCTTGCTGCATGATTATTGATGATGTGCTGGTGGAGGCCACACTCATCCTCTTTAGTTCGGGTTTAAGCACACTTTTAGAACTAGGGCACAAGGACCTAGATGATTCATAATGCTTATCCAACTACCTGAACTACTAATGTTCCTATTCGTGGCAAGTTGAGCGGTCTTAGGGCAAACCGAGTCTTTGGAGACTGAAGCCCGTGAATAATGACCCATTCGCATCTTTTTGCTTAATTAATATTTTAATATGTGCCATAGAGTATATAGGTAAACCTATTATAACCCAGTTTTCTCTCCCTTTATATCAAATGCTTATCTAGCATTAGAGTATATCCTAATCTAGGTTAACACGCTAACCTGCATATCTCTGAGCCTAATTACATGCTCGATTTAACTGTGTATTAAATAGATGCCATAGGAATGTTATTATAGTTAGTTATATAACTTTGGCTGTAAAGTTTCGTATGATCTGGCAGACTACAAATGAGCTAGAAATTTGGCATATTAATAAAGATAGGCATAAACTGCAATACCGCACCACGCTTTATTAAATATTTATAGTGAGACATGTAACATTAATCTCATTAGGTATATACGCCTGTGAGCATTATATCTCATGTCTCCATCACCTAATATTGTATGTTTTGATTTATTATTTATTGTTGTTTCATTAAAATAATATTTAAAATCATAACTCGTTTCCATAATTTTTATTGTCCGTAAATTTATTTTATCCAACTCTAGATTTAATTTACAAATATATCATTATATCTATAGGTAGACTATTTTATTAAATTTCATGATCAATCATTGATATTTTAATTAACCATTTAGTCTTGTGTGTATACATATATGTCTGACCAAATCAGTGATAAATTAGTTAAATTATGAGTCTCTTGTTCTACTGGGAGTGACTTCCGGACCGAGGGTGAATTGAATGTCTGTGTACATTGAGGAATGTCATCCATAGGGTATTAAATCATTGAGCAGAGGTGAAAGGATTGAATGTTGGTTGGATTCTGGATCACAGCATCTGGATTCGATCAGCTTTAGCGTATTTTGCCTGTGTTCTAGATTTTGTTGCGCGGAGGGACAATTCTTACCAATATATAGGTTTTTTTTCTCTGTGTTTTGGCGCACTAACTGGGGCTTTCGAATATAAAGCTGCATACCTGAGAGGGGAGGGTGACAAAGGAGTGTAACCATATCACTTATTATATATATGTAAATTTTTTTCCCCGGCTTCTGATCGCCCAACAGGAGCAGTTACTTAGTTACACAACCCTGAACAAACCATGAATGAATCTTGGCACAAAAGAGGGAAAATACATATGTAAATTTTTTTTTACTGAGTGCTGGCCACCCAAACGTGAGTCTATTAGATTACTTTCATGGCCATGAACTGAAAACACATTGGATATATATATGTATGTGATTTTTTCCTGAACCGAATATATGTGGAGAGAAGAGATGTGCATATATGTGTGTATAATTTTTTGTCCGAGTTCTGACACTGTAAATTAGGAATTTCGAATAGTATACCCACACTCCCTGTGATTGATACATGTATAATTTTTTTTTCTCCAGGTTCTAGGATTTCAATTGTATAATCACACATATATCCTAAGTCAAATATTTTTTTCCGAGTTCTAACTCCAAAGTAGAATAAGTTTTAAAAGTTTTTTTTTTTGCTTCCTCAATATATATATATATTAGTTTTTTTTTTTTTTTTGATCGAGTTCGTTAATTATTTCCATAACAGTACATTGAATGCGTGTGAGTGGAAAATATATATAGGTATTAGTTTTTTTTTTTGCTCGATTCGTTAATTATTTTCCATTACCTTGAATCGAATATATGTGGAAATAAGAAATACACCTTTACCCCGCTTAGCGATGGCAATTGGTCCTCCAAAACTCATCATTAAGCAAAAATATCGTAGACAAAATACGTAATTATAATGGGGGTCTATGGGAAAAAAATTGGTCTGTTCCAGTGATGTAAAATATCCACATTGATTTCCAAGCTCAAAGATTTTCTTGATTTTTTCATGACAATGATGACTAAATACGGTATCTAAAAAGAAAAGTTTTATATCACTAGGAAAAAAAATGCATATTTTCACTTTAAAAAGTACAGAACAGCAATGAAACTAAATTTGAATTTAAAAGTTTTTATATTCTTCCGCGGAAGTTTTTTATCGTAATGAAAAAAAAATCTATACTGAAGTGCTTTTTTTTAAAAATTGTATTACAGTATATATTACTACTATACATTTATTTTATTACTTATGTGAAATTATTCAAATTAAAAAACAATGTTTAATTATTAATTATTTAATTGAACATATAGAAAAAAAAATCAACTTATTTTCAAAGTAAAAAATCTAACTTCTAATTTTCTAAAACATACAGGTAAGTTTATTTTTCTTACTGTATATTTTTAATAATGTAATAATGCCCCCTCCCCCCGTTCGAGTAGAAAGATTTTTAATTAAATGCAATCTGTTTTTTTTTTAAACTTTTCTAATTCGACATCATTTTAAAATGTTGTTTTTCTTCTGATTAACGAAGTTACAAAATCAACAACTATTTTTTACATAATTATCCAGGTTTTCTAAAATTAATATATCGTATTTCAGAAACACACACACACAGTTTAATATTCATATTTAGTGTTTTCTTGAAAGTTTGTGATGATGGTATTTTTGTATTATATAAATATATATACTGTATATGTTCAGTATTGAGATAAGAAAATAATTTTTGTGAAAAAAGGAGAAGGATTTTTAATTTGTTGATATTATTGTAGAACATATATACGTATTTTAAAAGAAAAAGTGGATGAATATTTGCTGTGTTATTTATTATATATGATGTATTATAGATAAAGTAATTATAGGTATTTTAAGGGTTTTATGAATATTGTATGTGTATAGAATTACAGCAAAGTCATTACCTGTATACATATTATAATAATATACTTTTGTTTTTGGTTATAATATAGCTATCTCTGACGTCATCAGTGACGCAAAATTCAAGATGGCTGCCAAAAAAAATTTTTTTTTTTTAATTTTTCCCGATCGTTATAGTGAATAATCGATTGCACATCGAAGTAGTGTGTACAAATTGATGATGATCGCTATTGCGAAATATCGCTAAGTAGACAATCGCTAAGCGGGGTAAAGGTGTATATATTTGTACATTTTTTTTCTCTCGGATTATAAACGCCCAGATGTTAGATTTTGGTAATTGTTTTACACGACCATTAATTGAATGCATGTGGGCAGAGAGAAAAGATAGGAAGGGGATAAATATATATATGTGTACTAAATGTTTTTTTTTCAAAAAAAAATATGTATTGATTTTTTTCCCTCTCGATTTTTAATGCTACAATATGGATTTTATAATGTAAACACACACATACCATAAATGATAATTTTGGTTTTAAGGAAAAAAAAAAGTAGAACAGAAAAGAATTTTTTTTTAAAGATATATAAAGTTTTTTTTTTATATATATGCGATATAAATTTTTTTTAAACATGATTCCGGATATCCAAGCATGAGGTCCTCGATCTAGTTCACACACTGAATATGCGTATGTGTGTGTAGAATTTTTTTTATTTATTGATTCATTATTACCTATAGAATTTTTGTCCAGCTTTGAATACTTTATTGGGGAATAGTAATCTATTTCATACACTGAGTTGGTCCATATCTTCACACTCTGTGAAAATTTTCCAGAATTTTTTTTTACATGCCATAACTTTTATTATCTAAATTTTGTATGTTTATAATAAATTGACCGGGATAAAACATGTACAATAAAAGTTTTTTTTTGGTTTCAAACTTTGTCAAATCGTCAATCCCATAGTCAAAGGTTAAAATTATAAAATAGTATATGGATGTAAAATTATTTTTCCCAGATCATATATGTAAAATATTTTTCTTTGATTGGCATATAGAGTTTCAAATGAATTTTCTTTTTCCTCTTTTGCTGGCACAGAGTAGATATATACACATGGGGCTATTGAAGTGAAATACTTCATTGTTATTAGAGTGGCCTAATAAACAATTAAAGATTTTTTTTATATATATGATGTGCATAAGTTTGATTTTACTTACTCACTGATGACTGGCACTCAGAGAAGACTATATGTCTCTCATAATAAATGTTGTCATCAGGAGTGAGAAAAGCCTATTAATGATAATAAAGGAAATTAATGTTTTTTGTAATATTTTGAAGAGTTTTAAAGAGTTAGATATGAACAATGGAACGAGTTGGGCAAGATCAATAAATTGTATTATTGTATGGGTACTCAAATAAAGTTAAAACTGGCATAATAATAATATTAAATACAATAATAAATCTTTATAAATTTTTTTTATTAGTAGAAACGATTGCAGTTGATTTAAAAGGAACCAGGCACTTGGTAAGAATTAATTTCATTTTACTAAATATTGATTCATGAATTTTATATAGCTTATATTTTCAAATTTCTAGTATTATAATTTATGAACTATATATGTTAGGCAGAAAAATTTAATAACAATGTTGGGCATAACTATTGTAATTTAACTAAAATTGTTGTGGTTAAGTAAGACACTATATATATAATGGAGATAGGACAAGTTAGAAGTAGGCTGAGGCTATTAGAGAGTTGGACCATAGGTGGAACCATTCCTAGAGTGGAAGAGTGGTGATAAGCCATATTTATATGATATTGTAAAACTTTTCTAATCATAATATAAAAGTAAGGATTCATAGAGACAATATAGCCAAAAAAATGGATAGTGGGACTGAGGAAGAAATAGGAGGGGGAAGTGAGATAGAAGACGTGGAAGGGATGAACAAAAGCTTAGAGGAACAGGGGATAAGCTCTGTTATATCTGACGAGTCTGGGGAAATGCTGTGTGAGGAGAGTGTAGTTGGGGATAAGGGGACCGGTGCTGGAACATCAATCCAGTGGAAAGCACGATTCAGAGGGGGAACGAGAAGAGGAAGTAAGGCTTGAGCAAGATCCAAAGAAGGGCTACGTGGAAAGCCCCGTATATTTTAAAAACCCTTCCATGGTACAATCGGCCATGAACGTACAGCCTGCCATGAATGCAGACGCGGTTGCCCTGCTCTGCCAACTTATCATAAAAGAGTTAAGAAGGTTGGAAAGGGGCCTAGAGGAAAAATTCAGAAGAGTTCTGAAGAGAATTGGAGAGATATAACAAAACTTCAGAAAAAGCTGGAGGCAAGAGAGACCCGAGATAGAGTGATAGAGGAGAGATTGCAGGAAAGCTTGGAGGGATTGAGAATAGACTGTAGGCAAAATTTCCAAACTATCAAGGCCGAGGTTACAGAGCTCTTAGAAGCTCATGAGGAAGAGACAGGCCAGGCTATTCAGAAACTAGGAAGTGAATGCGAGACAACTAGGAAGATGGTTGAAGCCCAGAAAGATTCAGTAGGAGTAGTGGTAGAAGAAATTAAAAGCAAATTGGAAAGGAAACTAACCACTGCCAAAGAAGAACTGAGGATACAGGGGGAGACTATAAAAGAATTGCAGAGTGTGCAGGGGGATATTCTGGATGACTTGCACAAATTCCAAGAAAATCTCACCCATGTTCAAACCCCTACAATACTGAAACCAGCTTGCCAAGGGGACCATATTAACCCTCCAATGGGACAGATTCAGACATCTTTGGGGACCTTGGCTAGCTCAGAGGATTGTGATGGCCTGAGTAGGGATATAGAAATGAGTAAGCCTAAAGAGCTGAGGGCTATAGATGCTACATTACCCAAGATCATGGAGACTGGGTCTCAGGGTACTCCAAATACAGCTACAGAGTGCCGTGGCTTATGATATGAAAAACTGGGCATCAGAGATTATTGTTGTAGGGAAGACAGAGGATAACCACCAAACATCACATGATCACTATCTCATACTAGCACAATAATTGTTATAAACAATTCAAAATACAGCAAAACTCTCCATATAGTAGTGCCATCTTGTGCTAACAAGAGCAATCAATGAATGCCAGAAGGCTTGTGCATAAAATCCCTATCTAGTGCCTACTCATCCAATATCCCCAGACTAGTTTCTGGCTTGTGGCCTTCATCAGTGAGGAGCGTTGGATCTGAGAGCACTGCACCTAGATCTTAGGATCTAATGCAACCCTCCAGCACCCACCTTTTAACTCTATTTAACTACAAAACTATGAGAATGAAATTGAAAACACCATTAATATTTTCAATCCAAGCTCAATAGCTTATATAGTCATATGGGTCTGAACTCAATTCAGTACCCATAAATTTTGGTGTCTTTGGCTCTTTAACAACCATAGCCACCACTATCCTATTAGGCAGGATTGGTGTTAAACCACCAAACATCACATGATCACTATCTCATACTAGCACAATAATTGTTATAAACAATTCAAAATACAGCAAAACTCTCCATATAGTAGTGCCATCTTGTGCTAACAAGAGCAATCAATGAATGCCAGAAGGCTTGTGCATAAAATCCCTATCTAGTGCCTACTCATCCAATATCCCCAGACTAGTTTCTGGCTTGTGGCCTTCATCAGTGAGGAGCCTTGGATCTGAGAGCACTGCACCTAGATCTTAGGATCTAATGCAACCCTCCAGCACCCACCTTTTAACTCTATTTAACTACAAAACTATGAGAATGAAATTGAAAACACCATTAATATTTTCAATCCAAGCTCAATAGCTTATATAGTCATATGGGTCTGAACTCAATTCAGTACCCATAAATTTTGGTGTCTTTGGCTCTTTAACAACCATAGCCACCACTATCCTATTAGGCAGGATTGGTGTTAAACCACCAAACATCAAATGATCACTATCTCATACTAGCACAATAATTGTTATAAACAATTCAAAATACAGCAAAACTCTCCATATAGTAGTGCCATCTTGTGCTAACAAGAGCAATCAATGAATGCCAGAAGGCTTGTGCATAAAATCCCTATCTAGTGCCTACTCATCCAATATCCCCAGACTAGTTTCTGGCTTGTGGCCTTCATCAGTGAGGAGCCTTGGATCTGAGAGCACTGCACCTAGATCTTAGGATCTAATGCAACCCTCCAGCACCCACCTTTTAACTCTATTTAACTACAAAACTATGAGAATGAAATTGAAAACACCATTAATATTTTCAATCCAAGCTCAATAGCTTATATAGTCATATGGGTCTGAACTCAATTCAGTACCCATAAATTTTGGTGTCTTTGGCTCTTTAACAACCATAGCCACCACTATCCTATTAGGCAGGATTGGTGTTCCTGCCTAATAGGATAGTGGTGGCTATGGTTGTTAAAGAGCCAAAGACACCAAAATTTATGGGTACTGAATTGAGTTCAGACCCATATGACTATATAAGCTATTGAGCTTGGATTGAAAATATTAATGGTGTTTTCAATTTCATTCTCATAGTTTTGTAGTTAAATAGAGTTAAAAGGTGGGTGCTGGAGGGTTGCATTAGATCCTAAGATCTAGGTGCAGTGCTCTCAGATCCAAGGCTCCTCACTGATGAAGGCCACAAGCCAGAAACTAGTCTGGGGATATTGGATGAGTAGGCACTAGATAGGGATTTTATGCACAAGCCTTCTGGCATTCATTGATTGCTCTTGTTAGCACAAGATGGCACTACTATATGGAGAGTTTTGCTGTATTTTGAATTGTTTATAACAATTATTGTGCTAGTATGAGATAGTGATCATGTGATGTTTGGTGGTTTAACACCAATCCTGCCTAATAGGATAGTGGTGGCTATGGTTGTTAAAGAGCCAAAGACACCAAAATTTATGGGTACTGAATTGAGTTCAGACCCATATGACTATATAAGCTATTGAGCTTGGATTGAAAATATTAATGGTGTTTTCAATTTCATTCTCATAGTTTTGTAGTTAAATAGAGTTAAAAGGTGGGTGCTGAAGGGTTGCATTAGATCCTAAGATCTAGGTGCAGTGCTCTCAGATCCAAGGCTCCTCACTGATGAAGGCCACAAGCCAGAAACTAGTCTGGGGATATTGGATGAGTAGGCACTAGATAGGGATTTTATGCACAAGCCTTCTGGCATTCATTGATTGCTCTTGTTAGCACAAGATGGCACTACTATATGGAGAGTTTTGCTGTATTTTGAATTGTTTATAACAATTATTGTGCTAGTATGAGATAGTGATCATGTGATGTTTGGTGGTTTAACACCAATCCTGCCTAATAGGATAGTGGTGGCTATGGTTGTTAAAGAGCCAAAGACACCAAAATTTATGGGTACTGAATTGAGTTCAGACCCATATGACTATATAAGCTATTGAGCTTGGATTGAAAATATTAATGGTGTTTTCAATTTCATTCTCATAGTTTTGTAGTTAAATAAAGTTAAAAGGTGGGTGCTGGAGGGTTGCATTAGATCCTAAGATCTAGGTGCAGTGCTCTCAGATCCAAGGCTCCTCACTGATGAAGGCCACAAGCCAGAAACTAGTCTGGGGATATTGGATGAGTAGGCACTAGATAGGGATTTTATGCACAAGCCTTCTGGCATTCATTGATTGCTCTTGTTAGCACAAGATGGCACTACTATATGGAGAGTTTTGCTGTATTTTGAATAAGACAGAGGATAGAGAAGTGGAGTCCAGCCTCCAAAGTATGGACAGGGCAATAGAGAATATGCCAGTGGAAATACCCCATATAGCTGACGTGAACCTTCCATTGCAAATTGCCAAATTTATCCAAGTGAGGATGTTTAAGGCTGAAGTGGGGGAACAGTCCAAAAGCCCATCTGGAGAGCTTACAGGAGCTCTTTCCTTTCCAGCAGGTGAGGGCATCGGACCAAATAGCATTGGCTGTACATTTACAGGGCTATGCAAAATCTTGGTGGGACTCTTTGACAGCAAAACCATCTACATTTGAGAGTTACCAAGCCGCCCTGACAAAAAGCTTCTGGAGCACAGAAAGGCAGAATGGTATTTATTACACAGTCTTATGGGAAAATTATGGGTCTATCCCTAAGGAGACGCATGCCCGATTCTTTATAAGGCAGGTGTCAAGGCTGTGTTCCTTGTCTGCCTTTACCTTCACCGATGCCCAGATAATTTTAGCTATACAGCAAAACATGCCCCTACCAGTCAAGAAAATGATGACTGGGTGTTGGGCTAAAGCCATCAAAGAGATGGCCGAGTTACTGACAACAATCAATTATACCAGATTTTCTAAAGAGCCTCTCAAAAAGGTTCACAAAATCGAGCCATCAAGGTATCAGACAGTAGCAGTTGATCAACAATGGTCAAGGAGAATTTCGGGCCAAACAAGGGTGAAAAGACCCTATGAAGGGCAGTTGTTAAACTGGAGGGGACCCCATTAGTTTCCCCTATCGGAATCCCATTGGCATTGAAGGGAACCCTAACCATGTTACTGCCACAATATTGGAGGCCGGAGAGGCTGTTGTTGAGGTTTACCTGGATCCCTGTCCAGTGGTTCAGGTTATGGTGGAAGCTATGCCAGTAACCACCTTAGTTTATACAGGTAGTCAGGTATCCATGGCCTCAAAAGAATGGGTTAAGCAATTGGAGGCAAGCTTTCCCACAATAATGAAGTTAACAGCCAGGCGTAAATGAATGATCCTGGCTAATGGCCAAAAGACCATGACCAAGAACTATCAGGTGTGGTTGGATGTCAAGTGGGGTCAGACAACACTTGGCCACTCCTTTCTGGTCATGACCAGATTAATCCATGATGTTGTGTTGGGGAGCAATTTTCTGAGCAGGCATAGTTGCGTTATCGATTACATCAAAGGTACCATGATGATGTGCCAAGAGGGGGTAAAGTTTGGTGTAGCAGCAGCTATAGATAGCCATGACAAAGGGCAATTCTCCAAAGGGGATCCAACCACACTAAAGGAAAATGAGGAAAAGAAAGGGGAGACACATCTCGTCACAGCCACTGCAAAAAGGGAAATGCAGGTGAAAAGTTTTCTTATGCTATCCCTAAGAAAGACCAAGCAGTAAACCCAACATCCCGACATAGGAAGAGACCAAGGGGAAAATTAAAGAGATACTCCGCCATGTGTGGTGAGCATTATTTTGATGACTTGTACACCAATTTATGTACTGAATATGAAGAATATAGGGGGAGCAGGGAGATTCGTTTCGAAGGGAGTGCTTTTGCCAGTTGTCTCGAGGCAGTTAGGGATAATCCCTCACTGTTTGATGGGCTGGATGAGAGCGGGTATGATTGGATGTCAGAACACGATGATCTAGTATTTTTTGATACCGTATCACCCACACCAGATATCAAACAAACCCCTGATTTTACCTAAGCAATAAAAACAGTACATGGATCAAACCCCTACCATTTCCCCTTGTATATTAAATTAACCAACCCTAGGGTTTACTAACAACATCTAATTACTTTTACATTTGTTTTTTTCATATCACTTTAGAAATATAGTTTTTTTATATATATATAAATTTGCATTCTTATTAGTTTAGGAAGTTTTTTGTTGTTTTATATATCTATTTCTAATCTAAGTTTCATTATGGTGGGGTGCGTGAGTGTAGTAGCTAAGCAAGGTGTGGAATACATTGAGATATATTATGACAGGCATAGAGTTTTGAATTTGGTTGGTTAGATGAAAACCAAGATTTGATCATTGATCATTGATAATTCAGATTAAGTAAAGGCATTTCTTTTTATTGTTTTTTAAGTAAGTTTGGGGATATGAAACAGTCAGTTTCATCCATCTGCCCGTTTCACTTATTTTACCCACACATCTATCCATATGCCAGGTTTAAACCCTCAGAGTACCCATGTGAATAGTATTAAATTATTTTATATGCAGAATCACATATATATATATGCGAGCAGCATGTCTGTAATTTAATTGTATATGTATAGATTACAGATATATTCATTTTATAAACATTTCTGATGTAAGAAATATTTTATTTTAAATTATTGTTATGTTAATGGTATATATATATTACAGATATGTATATTCATTTTATAGATATTTTTAGTTTAAGAAATACATTTTATAAATATTTCTAGTTTAAGAAATATTTTAGTTAAATTATTTAGCAACTTTATTGTTGTATTATTGAAATCGCGTATGTATATTTCCTGTTATTCTGCCACTTATGATTATAAAATAAGTCTTTTACTAATTTTGAAAGTAATTTTGTCCAAAATAACATTTGATCTTATAAACAATTTTTGAAGTAGGTCACGCATTGTACAGGAAAACAAAATCTAAATTACTTGTTATAATTTAAAAATGTGTCTCTAAAATAAATAAATGAGTTTCTCTACCAGTTGTAAATATTAAATATGTTTTGCTAAAATAAATAAATGGACTTTTCAGCTACATTCAAGCTCATAAAAATTAACAGGTGGACAGAGTTTAAAAAGTATAAATACTTAAAGTTTTGTTGCCAATAAAAGATGAGATATATTAAGTGATTTATAAGCAGAATCCACATCGGTTTCACCTTAAAATGATTGAGTAGGAAGGTGCTAAAAATCACCGCTCTTCTCACGGTGAATGGGGAACTTTGGTCCGATGAACTGTAATGCTGTACACCAGCCAAGCAAACTCCATTAACTTTCAATCATCATCAAGTGTCAACTTATTATCGTCCCAAGTGCTTCAAAACTAAATGCAATGGAAATCAGCTGAATGGTAAATTTTTTCTCAGAGCTCTGTTTATAAACTGTGACTTTTGTTTCTTTCTTTTAAAAGCTAGCTATTTATTAAATCTGCCTTTCCCAAACACCTTTACTAAAATCTACAAAGAAGATTGTTAAATGCTAAATCTTGCTGATTGTAAAATGCTAAATCTTGCCTGATTGTAAAACTTGAATTCTCTTTTAAGATGTAAAACTCTAATAATCTATTTTAAATGTATAATTTTCTGCGGTCTTTTTATGCCTATTTCTAAAAACTACTCAATTTATTTTATGATTTTATCATTTTAATATTATATGTATTTAATATGCCAAATGACTCGAAACCGCAAGTATTTATAAATATAATTTTAGCTTATCGATTTGCGAAGATAATTTCAAATCTTCACTATAATAAATATTAAATAATTGAATTATTATTCTTCATTCTCACTCGCTGTTTCGAGATCATATTATTATTTTACTGATTAAGTTTTGGGTATTAATATTACAATAATCAGTTATCTAGTTAAAATTGTAGTTTGCTTAATTCTAGTTATGAATTATAAATGTTTATATGTGTAACTCGTATATCATCGGAATTAGCCATAGAGATATTCTCAAAGCATATTTTAATGTTTTATTCATAATTACCCCGCAAATATGCTTTGTCGTCCTTAGATTTATATGTGTTGAGTCGCAGGTGATAATATTAAACTAGGTTACTAATTAATTTAGTCCCTAAATAGTATATTTAAAATACTAAATTTGAGAACTGGATTGTATAGATATGCAAATAAACGCTATCTAATTTTAAGGCACGGTAAGATAATTCTACGCGTTTGCGTTATATATATATATGTATAAGTTGTGAATGTGTCCTTACAAAGTACGCAATGTACACTTATCTGCTTGCTGCATGATTATTGATGACATGGTGGATGCCAAACTTATCCTCTTTAGTTCGGGTTCAAGCACACTTTTAGAACTAGGGCACAAGGACCTAGTTGATTCATAATGCTTATCTGACTACCTGAACTGCTAATGTTCCTATTCATGGCAAGTTGAGCGGTCTTAGGGCAAACCGAGTTTTTGGAGACTGAAGCCTATGAATAATGACCCATTCGCACCTTTTGCTTAATTAATATTTTCCCTTTATATCAAATGCTTATCTAGCATTAGATTATATCCTAATCTAGGTTAACATGCTAACCTGCGTATCTCTGAGCCTAATTACATGCTCAATTTAACTTTGTATTAAATAGACGCCATAGGAGCGCTATTATAGTTAGTTATATAACTTTGGCTGTAAAGTTCCGTATGATCTGGCAGACTACAAAAGAGCTAGAAATTTGGCATATTAATAAAGATAGGCATAAACTCCAATACCGCACCACGCTTTATTAAATAGTTATAGTGAGATATGTAACATTAATCTCATTAGTTATATACGCCTGCGAGCGTTATATCTCATGTCTCCATCACCTAATTTTGTATGTTTTGATTTATTTATTGTTGTTTCATTAAAATAATATTTAAAATCATAACTCGTTTCCATAATTTTTATTGTCCGTAAGTTTATTTTATCCAACTCTAGATTTAATTTACACTTACATCATTATATCTATAGGTAGACTATTTTATTAAATTTCATGATCAATCATTGATATTTTAATTAACCATTTAGTCTTGTGTGTATATATATATATGTCTGACCAAATCAGTGATAAATTAGTTAAATTATGAGTCTCTTGTTCTACTGGGAGTGACTGCCGGACCGAGGGTGAATTGAATGTCTGTGTACATTGAGGAATGTCATCCATAGGGTATTAAATCATTGAGCAGAGGTGAAAGGATTGAATGTTGGTCGGATTCTGGATCACAGCATTCAGATTCGATCAGCTTTAGTGTATTTTGCCTGTGTTCTAGATTTTGTTGCATGGAGGGACAATTCTTACCGTTACATTATATGGAAACAATACATGCTAACCAAAATATTAATTTTATAAACAACAACAATAACAAAAATAATATTCTCAGATCACTTTGTCAGGAAGAAAAGTTGCATCAATATTTTTGTTATAAAGAGATCTTTATTGCTTCTGTTATTGTGTTTTTCAATGGATATTATCCAAACAAGAGCTTTTACCAATGTCTGACATGCAGCATTTGATTATCACTTATCTTCATGTGATGATACAGAGACTAAAATTTCCAAAAGGATAATATCTGTGTTTCATTCAAATAATAGTTAAGATAATAGAAAGTATCAATTTCATTTCATATTCATTTTGGAAAACAAATTGATGTTAGTGAAAGAGACTGAAATTGATGAAAATATGCCATTTTCTAACATTTGACTAATAATTCAAATAGTTTGCTTCAAATAGAAATTATCAATTTTAATTAATATCAAAAATTGATTGATTACTTTAAGAATGAATTGCTTGTTTCAAAAATTATAATGAATAATGAAAATAATTTGGAAAAATATGATGTTTGCCATTTTCTTTTGTCCAAATTCTAATTGAAATTATTGGTTGTGAATAGAAATGGTCAGTTTTAATTTATATGAAAATGGTTTATTTTGAAAATTACAATAAATAGTTGAAATTGTTTGAATTTGTTTACTTTTTGATAAAAATCTTCAATAAGATTTTAATATTTGACTTAGTTATGTAGTAAGTCTGTTCAAATAGTACTAATATATTGATCATATTATTATTTGGCCTACTTTTACAATTTTAAAATGTAGCTAATAAAAGTGATAATTTCAATAAAGGTAAAGAGATAATTAAAAGTATTTTTGCATATATTAAACATAAAAACTGAAATTATACATATCTAAATCCATTAAATTTATACTAAAGTCTTGTACATTAATGGATGTTTTTCTTTTTCAATGCCAAAAAAAAACAAAAAACTTTTTTTTTTCAAATATGGATTAAAATCAATATTAAAAAAAAAAAAAAACAACTATTATACATTTCTTGTTTTTTTATTTTCTTTTTGATAAAGCCTGCACAAAATTATCTATAAATCATATAAAATATGCATGTCTAACATGCAAAAGTTTTTTTTAGATTTTTGACAATATGACAAAACAGAAAATTAACAATCCAAACTGCTATAATGTTATATGAAAGAAAGAAAAAGGAGTCAAACATATTTAACTAATAGGATTTTGTCATAAAGAAAATGAGCATATGAGGTTCATAATGCAAAAATTGAAGAAAACAATAATAAATATTAAACAAAATTTAATTATAAAATATTTATTAACCAATTGATTTAATTAATGCAATACTTTAGATTATTTGACAGAAATTAGATTCTTTTTATATTATATAATTTTGAATGTAAATTAGAATCAAGATTGAGCACCATTCTATTCTCTTTCGTTTTTTAAATATAGCATGAAAGAAAATGCTTCTTCACATAAATGTGTTATATAAAATGAAATAAAAAATATAATTGTCTGTTCTGAAACATCTTTAAAATTTTTCTTTTACTTATAATATTGTTTTTTTTTTAATTCATCCTCTATATTTCTATTATATAACAATTTTCATTTTTGTAATTAACTGAGAATTTTATAGTTATTTATTAATTGAAAGCAGTGAATTTGTATATTTAATATTAATGCATTTTTAGTGTTAAATTAATTTTTTTCAACAAAACTTTATAAAATTTATACAAAATTTGAGTCAAATCGTTAATAATATCAAGTTTTTTATTATGATTACATTTACTCAGTCTTTCACAACAAAATGCTGTATTTAGTTTTTATCAAATTTAATTTGATTATTAAGTCTTCTAAAAATGTTAAATAAATATGTTAATCTAACTAATTCATTGAAGAAATAATTTATATGTTGTATTGCAAAGAAAACTTGCATTTCTGTTCAAAGTTCAAAAAGTCAATCATTTTTTTGGCATTTGGCATAAAATTGTGAATGCCTTTAAATTTAGTACATAAAAATGTCATAATTTTTTATTTAATTACAATGAAAAATACTAACTTTTTTTTATTTTTCTTTAATACAAAATAAATGCATGTGTTATTTCACAAGAATTCATAAAAAATTTGAGCACTGAAAATGTCAGAGCTGGAGCTGCAACCCATGGATTTTGAGTCTTCAAAGTTCATCATTTTACCACTGCACTAAATCATGAAGGGCACTTTTTAATAAGAGATTAATTTATGGATTAAAATTTTATGATCAAATAATGATAATAAACTTATTTTAAAAAATTAATATTACCAATAGCTAAAGATATTGTTTTATCATTGTTTGATCATAAAATTTTATTCTTTTATATATTCATGAAATTAACAATTCCATAATACAATCATTCAAAAAATACTCTATGAGGTTTAGCACAATGATAGAATGATGGATTTTGGAGTTCAAGATCTATGGATTACAGCATCAGCTCTTGTCATTTTCAGTGATCAAATCTAAATTCCTACAGAATAAACCATACAATTATTTTTTATTGCAATTAAATCAAAGTACTGACACAAACCATTCTTACTTAACGTAGAATTTTTATTTTGTAAACCTCTTCCAAGTGCAAATCGATTTTTAAAAAAAAAAAAAAAAAAGATGATTTTGACATTCCATGGAAAAATTGCATTAGCATAAGATAAGTGCACTCAATGTAATTAAATTCATGGAGAAATATTTGTAGCAATTCTTAACTTTTTTTAGTAGGTGATAACAAGAATTGTACTTATTTTTATTGATTGTTGAAATATATTTTTAAAATAGTCATCTAAAAAATTTAAGAATTAAAATCTTCAAAAGAGAGAAAAAGAAATAATTATGGAAAAGTGAATATAATTATGATTTATTCCTTAATTTTGCTGCATGCTTGAATCTCTTCATAACACATAATTAATTAAAATCTAATCTATCATTTAATTGAGGAGTAAATAAGAGTGATTGAAATAAGTTATTTAATGCTTTTCAAATTCTAAAGCTGCAATTTTAAAAACATCAGGAAACTTTATCTAACTTCAAAGTATTAAGTTGTGAAAAGTGGAGAAATTGTTTTTTTTTCTTTTGACAGATATAGGATTTAAATTAATCTAAAAGAAATAAATATAAAGTTAATATCTTTTTATAAGAGATATTAACACACTTCTCATTCCAGCTTCAATCTATCTATATAGTACATGTAAGTTAATATTTTAAGATTTTTTCCCCACAAATATTTGACTTAAAAAGATTATGGATTGTAATATCTTGAAACATGAGTGAATTCTTAATATAAAGACAATTTCATAAATGTAATAGTTTTGGTTGTTTACAGACTCTTAAAAATGTGTTATTTGTAGAGTTACATGTTTTTAAATAAGAATAAAAACATTAAAAATGTAAGAATTGTATTTGCTAATATGCAAATTTGGACAAGGTGAATTCTATGTTTGCATAATGTGTATGTGCAGAGAGGCTGATAAATAATGGCAGCTAATGGTGAAGTCTGTAACATATTACAATCATATTTTTTCAACACTGAATCAATATTCATCTGATTAAGTCAGATTAACTGGGACTTTTATTAGCTAATAATAGCTAGATATATATTTTCTGACTATTATTAAATACTGGACCGTTGTGAGGTAGTTATCTGAGAGAAAAATTCTAAGCCTGTTAGTAACTTGAAAAAAATTTAGTACATGAAAAATTTTTGAGATTACTCAAAAATTCTCCAACTACTTAGGAAAAAAATCTTACTTGACTTCAGATTCCAATCCCAAGTCTTGTATATGGGCAGGCTTATTTACTATTTATTACATCATGTTGCACTTTATATAATCAATCCAAAAAAAAAAAGAATAATCATTATAGATTAATTAAACAATCAATAAAATATTATTTATTATTTAATATAGCATTATTGAGCTATCTAATTTTAGTAAAAAAGAATAAGCTTTAACATATTGCTTGTTTATTGCACTAATAAACAATGAACAGAAACATCTTTAATTAAAATGTAAGATATTAAAATTTCTTTTTAAAAAAAAATAATTAAACACACTTGAGGCTTACCTTCAATCATTTTAAACTTTATCAGTCCCATATGTTTTAAACTTACTGCAATTAATTTTGTCACTGAAAATGAATAAACAATTACTTCTATTTTTAAAGTTTAACCAATAAAAATTGTCTGTGATTTAACTTAATAAGATCATCTAATAACATTTCCAAATATTAATTATATTTTTAAATAATTAATTTATTAGTTACTTTTTAATGTAGATTTTACTTTCCAGATGCATATACATACATGTATTCTTTACTAAGCAAAGAATATGTGGTATAAGTGACAGAATCTTTTATAAACAGCTACTATTCTGGTGGAATTGAAAAAAGAATGATAGCATAACTATACTACTAATTAACTGAAGTATTTGACTGACTCAGGAGTTAAAGAATCCTGGATTGAAGATCAATCTATCTTATGATCTCCTGAGTAACTAGCCATTCAGTTCTTTTTAATGATTTTACTATATTTTAGTTTATTTTATATTTTTTTCCCATAAAATATTTTATTTGCGGTAACAGATAATTGCATTTATTATGCCCTTAATGAATGTATTGCAAAATAAAGATAATTTCTTGAAGTAATTGTTACAATCCAATTTTTGTTAACCCCTACTGTTATAAAAAAGCGATCATGAATTTAAAACATTTTCACTTCATATTAGTAATAATATTTTTATAAACAAAGCAAAACTCTCCATACAGTATTGCCACCTGTGCTAAACAGAGTAATCAATGGATGCCAGAAGGCTTGTGCATAAAATCCCTATCTAATGCCTACTCATCCAATATCCCCAGACCAGTTTCTGGCTTGTGGCCTTCGTCAGTGAGGAGCGTTGGATCTGAAAGCACTACACCTAGATCTTAGGATCTAATGCAACCCTCCAGCAGCCACCAAACCATGAGTCTTAAATTGAAAACATGGTAATATTTTCAATTCAAGGTCATTAGCTTTATATAGTCATATAGGTCTGAACTTTAAGACTCACGGTTTTGTAGTTAGATAGAGATAAAAGATTGCTGTTGGAGGTTTGCATTAGATCCTAAGATCTAGGTGCAGTGCTCTCAGATCCAATGCTTCTCACTGATGAAGGCCATAAGCCAGAAACTAGTCTGGAGATATTGGATGAGTAGGCACTAGATGGGGATTTTAAGCACAAGCCTTCTGGCTTCCATTGATTACTCTGGCTCGCACTGTGTGGCAATACATATAGATAGTTTTGCCTGTTTAATAACATTTATAAGCAAGCATAGGAAATGGTGGTATGTGATGTTTATTGGCTTAAGACCAATCCTGCCTAATAGAATAGTGATGGCTATGATTATTAAAGAACCAAAGTCACCAAAATGTATAGGCACTGAACTGAGTTCAGACCTATATGACTATATAAGCTAATGAATTTGGATTGAAAATATTACCGTGTTTTCAATTTAAGACTCATGGTTTTGTAGTTAAGTAGAGCTTAAAAATGGCTACTGGAGAGTTGCATTAGATCCTAAGATATATGTGCAGTGCTCTCAGATCCAGTGCTCCTCACTGATGAAGGCCACAAGCCAGAAACTAGTTTGGGGATATTGGATGAGTAGGTACTAGATGGAGATTTTATTCACAAACCTTCTGGCATCCATTGATTACTCTGGCTTACACTGTGTGGCAATACATATAGAGAGTTTTTCCTGTTTTAATTGCAGTTATAAGCAAACATAGGAAATGGTGATCATGTGATGTTTATTGGCAGTGAATATTAAATGGTAGTGCTTTATTCAAACCCCCTCCCCCAATTAATTTTTGTTGGTCTTCTTCAATGAGGAACATTTTCACCTATACATTCAGAAGTCACTTTTACATTTTTATTATAAAATTCAATTTAGTAACCTGATATTAAATCTGACAGTATATGTAAATATTATATTAGCCTGAATATTATAAAAGAAATTAATTAACTTTTGTAATTGTGGATGGAAATTTAATGTTCTTCACTGAAAAAGATTAATTATCAGAAAGTATGCCTCCTGTGAGTAAATATATAAATGTCTGAATCTCAAGAAGCCAGCCCAAAAGATATCTCTTGAACTGTATGCTGCATTGATATTAATTATTGAAATATGAATTTAGTCAAACAAAATGCATGAAATTTAAATTAGCTATTATTTTAAATTGGTCATAAACAAACATGTTTAATATACACATACAAAGAAAGATTAAACATTAATCATTTTTAATCTTTACAATCTCCCAACATAAATATATATAAGAAATAAACTAAGTGCATAACCTAGCTGAAATTAAATATAAAATGACAAATCACTCTCCCAAATGTTAAGTAATTTTAAAAAATGTATAAAAATCCGAATTTCAAGCAGCCAGGTCAAACTTTTATGTATTTATACATAGAGTATGTAGCTGAAATTACTTAACATTTTGGAGAGTGATTTGTCATTTTATATTTAATTTCAACTAACATTATGCACTGGGATTACGATTATCTTGTATGCAAGTTAGCATGATGTAATATTAGACTAAATAAATATGAAATTTTATTTGAAACAATTTTATTAATAAATTCTTTATTTTTTTATTTACAAAACTACTTATTTTCATTCACAGACCAAATGCCATTGTTTCCAAGACCTTAAATTGTGCAAGTCAATCATCCTAAATGACCTGAATGAATTGTAAAACATTACATAATTAGTAGACATTTAATGTTTTATTATTTATTATATGCATTTATTATATTTTGAATTATGTTACTACTTCTGAACTTTAGAAAGTGTGTCAAAATAGGCTTAACTTGTTAAACAGAACTATTGTGAATTATAACAGTTTGTAAAAGAAATTAAAATTATTATACCTATTTATTGATTGAGGATCAAATCAAACATTCTTTAAACCAAGTATGTGTATTCAATGATATCTGATAAAAAAAAAGAAGACAATTTCAAAACTAATCAGATTTTGTGTTAGTTTAAAAGAGAACCTTTGAGTATTTTTTGAAATCTTTAAATGAGCAAGCAAAATAAATTTCTAATATCCACTCCATACATTCTCATTATTTCAGCTACTATTATTTGTTATTTATATCATAAACAAACCATAAATAGGCAAAAATATGTACCAGCCAACATTGAGAATTTATTTGTTGTAAACTTCTGATTGTAAGACTAAGAAAGATTATGATCTGAAACGTAAATTTCCCTTAAATAAACAGTAATTGATTAAACGGCTGAAGCTAAAGTGGAATTATAATATTAAAGTTGCTTATCACTTTGTATAATTTATTCTGGATCAAATATCTTCCCGAAATTTAAGACATTTATGCTTCACATATTATAGAATTAAAAAATTAAAATTCTGGGTAAGTTTTTAAGTTATCATTAATGCAATTTATTTCTAAGCATTAATTTCATACTGATCTTTTGTGTATTTACAGACAATTATTAATTTAGAGCAAAAAAAAAAGAAAATAAATGGGAAAAGTAAATTTTAGTATTAAATACTTTATCAACTAAACCTAATTTTTACTAAAGGTCATCATTGTGCAAAAACCTTTTTAAAATTATTTATTGAACTTTTACTGTGTTCTAGCCTATAACAGTTTTATTGGGGGTTTTAACTCAAATCAATGCAGGAATTCATATTCTTTGTCTTATCAATTTTTTTTCTTAGTTTTTTTTTCATGGATTCAAACTCTGTCTTTACATGCATAAAATTATTTCTAATTATATATAGATAAACAATAAGCTAAAAAGAATTGCTATTCTCAATATTTATTTGTGAAAATCTTGAAGAATTTTCATATAACTAAGAACATTCTTTTGCATAATTCTAGATTTTTTTCAGATAGACATTCAGTGCAGTATGTTGGGGAAATAGATAGTTATGCTTATTTGGAAAGGAAAACCCATGATGAGCTGGTTAATCAAATGACAATGCACTAATCATAAAAAATCATGATTAATATAATATGGTACACCCTTTTACTACTGGTGAGAGAGTTATCATACATTTATGGGCTTCCATCATGCTTAGAATAACTTTCAATGGGGGACTAGATCTTATTTAACAATTGACATGTGCATAAATTAGTATTTATATATTGAGAACTAATTTTTTTGCTCCAAATATGTGTGTACATTTATTCTTTAACATATTTTTAATATTGATCTAAAATTATACTAGATTTTTTAAAAAAAATATTAACTATTTATTAGCGTATGAATTTTTAATGGTCACCCATTATTATTTTATTTTATCATATTAAGAAATTTTAGAAAGCAATTATATTTTTAACTTCAAAAAATTATTATATAAACTTTTTTAAAATTAATTTTTTTTCTTTTATATTTGCAGCATTGTCCAAGAATGGGATCAGGGGGCTACAACTGTATTCGCTATACATTTTTTACTCTTAATGTCATCATGTGGGTAAGTTTGTCTCTTATTTTAACGTATGTGTGTTTGTGTAAGCATATATTTAATATTATTACTTACTAGATGTCAATTTCTTTTTTATCATTAATTTTTTTTTCCCACAAAATTTTGAAATGCCATTACCCTCTTGCTGGTTGTCAGTTTTAATTTGTCTTATTTATTCCACTGAAAATTTAATATGTTGAACTATTTTTCAATTTATTATATGCATATGGTATAATTTGATACTTTATAATATAATGTATATCTTTCAAATATTTTATTTACTATGATAATATATATATATTTTTTTATATAATAAATTTGCTATTTGATATTGATTAAATAAATAATTTGTTCTTTCCCAGTATAAAATTTCATCGGTATCATTATCTGGGTTATTGATCATGATTTTTTTTTCTTCTCTGGGCATTATATAGAATTTGTATCATGAAAAGTAAGTAATTTTTTTTTTTACACAATATAAAATTTAATGGTTTTGAATATCAATTCAGTACTATAATAGCTTCCTGTAGCTGGTATGTGGAGAATGAGAAGAAAAAATAATAATGATTGTAAAATGGTGTTAATTTTATTTTTACTCAGGAAACTAAATCAGTTTGAATTTAATAACACTTGTATAGTTTAAAATAATTTTTTTATATATGCTATACATAATTTGGATCAGAAACAGTACACAATACTTTCATTGTTGTTATAAACTTTTGTTGTTGATAGTTTAAAAAAATATATTTAAATAGAGTTTATAATAAATAATTTTTTTGTTATTCTCTTAGTTGTTTTATTGCTATTGGTTTTTTTTTTTTAAAAAAATTAAAAATGTAGATCATATTGCAATATTAAAAGTTACTTTGAAATATAGAAATTTTCTCAATTTACTTTAATTTGATTAGATTGGAAAATACTATGTAGACATGCACTTCATTATAATGAATAGTTTTATATCCTAAATAAAAATCTTTGCATTATGGAATACCATTTAATAAAAATAAAAGGGATATAGTGTAAGCTGGCACTTACATTAGGCAAACTAAGCAGCTGCCTAAGATGTAAAGCTTAATGAAATATGCACTACTGACATTTAAAAGTCATGATTTTATAGAAATGGATGTTTTTATGAAACAATCAATTTTTTTTTTTTTTTTTTTACAAAATATTTGTTATATATAACTAATTATTTATTTATCTAGTGCCATGTTTTATTTGTAATAGTCATAAGGGAATCACTTCCGATACATGCGCTGTATGAATTTATAAAGCTGAGGAATACTCTCATTTTCTAAACATAAGATAGTCTTTGAAAAGATAAGAATGAATTCATCTTAAAATATTTCTTTTTAAAAAATCAAAGTTGGCAAGCCTTTTTTTTAAGTAATGGCGGTATTTGTGAAAGTAATTGACTTTTTCTGAGATACAAAATAGCTTAGTACTATCCTAAAGTATAGAGCTCTGACATTTTGTCTTGATGATGAAAGTAGAGGGCATTCAAGGAAAGTCAATTGAATTAATAGTTTAATATTTTCGTTATGCTAATGAGATGTTCACATACCACTTGATTTCCAAATTGAAAGAGCTAATCTTATTATACAGAGTGTCCCTTAAGTCTGGACACATAGGAAATCTCATTAACTATATATCAAAAAATAGCAGATGAATTTAATGCATATCATCCAAAGAGGATGGCAATCAATGGTTAAGGGCTGATATTCAGTTTGAAAGTAAGTTAAAATTTAAAATTTATTTTGAAATGAAAATCAGTTTTTTTCTCATTAAATCAAATAGCTTCATAATATTTTTTTACATGATGGTAATTCTCATGATATATCAAAAATCCTAGTTAAGGATCCTATTAAATTCATGCATTGAGAGACAAAAAATTAGATGGTAATTAATAGTATTTGGAATACTTGTGGTTTATCATAATTACTAGATTTTTTCCCTCTCTCTCTCTCTTTTTACTTTCATTTCTCAGATAAATACTGTATATGAAAATAGTTGTGGTTTATCACAATTACTAAAAATTAGTCTTTTTTTTTCTTCCTTTCATGTCTCAGATAAAAATATAAATGAAAATTCCTTTTATTGTCATTCCAATTTCAATTAATCTATACTTGAGAATTAATTCCTTTTGTTCACTGATTTTGTTACTTTATTAAAGTTTAAATTATCACTTCAAAAGATTTTGTGTATTTTATAATGTATTTAAAATTTTATTTTATTTAATGTGCAATTTTAATTCAGAAATTAATAAAAGCAATATATATAAAATATCTAGTATCAGAATATATTTTTGTGACTATCTCTTGTTTTAAAAGATTAGGATCTTTTTCTTTTAAAAAAAATCATTCATACTTGTGTGTTTGCCAAATTATGTATCCGCCTTGTTAACTTTTACTGATAGTTGGCATTTATTCTTCAAAGCAGTAAAATGATAGGAAATTAAAGATTAACACTTTATTGGTTGAATATTTTTTTAAATAGTGCTAATGTAATATCATAATGATAGATATGTTAATATATTTATATTTTATTTGATAAATTGCTAAATAATATTATAGCTATAAATTATTAAATGATAAATATATATAAAAAGTTATTTTATTAAAATATTATAAGCATTATTTATGAATTTGTTTATATCAATTTAAAGATAGATTTTTTTTTTTAATATAATGAATTTTTTTAATGTTGTTAATCACTCATTGAAGTTTATGCTATAATATAAATATTGAGATACTAATTGGTGGCAAATAATCATGTGTTAAAAAATTAGAATTATTACATAGTTATATTTAAATCTGCCTTTGAATAGAGAATATATGTATATACAATGAAATTCATTCTTATAGAAGAAACCAATGATTGTAAAAATTTGATTAATCTGATCTTTCAAAAGTTTGATTGTATGTACATATTTATATTAAGGTTCTTTATATAAATACAGGCTGAATTATTAGGTGTTAGAATACTACAGCCAAAATATATGATTATTAAAAAATTATTATTTAGTGAGGCAAAATTTTAATATTTTATTGTTAATGTCACTCCCAGGAAGAAATGTTAAAATAAGTTTGTTAAGAAAGTGACAAGCATTGGAAAACTATCACCATTGATGATTAAATGATATCACTTGATTTGGTATGCTATTAGACATTTGCTAGAAGTCAGCTCCCATATATCAACCATATTACTTTCTCTGAGCCATTTTGTGCCTTTTCCTATTCTAAAATACCATAATTATTTCTCTTTCTTAAAATATCAATTTTTTCCTTTTGGTGGTTGTTGATTAGACATCCATGCTGCGTGATGGTGTTGTTTTTCTTGAAAAAATATAACTTATGAACATTCTCAGGCCTTATTCCTTGTTTTTTTACTTTTTTTTTTTTAATTTACAAATGAATTAAACACAAATTTTATTTTATTTTTTTTGTAAACATTTATTTTTATTCATCATCATCATCAACCATTATCAATCCACTGCAGGATGAAGGTCTCTCCAAGTTAATCCATCTTCTCCGATCTTTAGCTTCTCTTCTCCACAACACCCCTGCACATTTTCTTATTTCATCCATCCATCTCACATGTGGTCTCTTTCTGGGTCTTTTACAATCTCTTGGAATCCAGTTTAAAATTTCAATTGTGCATCTATTATCATCTCTTCTAACAATATGTCCAGCCCAACTCCATTTCAATCTTTTAATTTTTTCAATAAGGTCAGTAACACCTGTTTGTTGGCTTACCCATACATTGTGTTTTCGATCTCTTCTTGTTACTCCCAACATACATCTCTCCATACTCCTTTGAGTGGTTTGAAGTCTCTGTATTGCTCTTCTATTAAGTGTCCAAGTCTCAGATCCATAAGTCAGAACTGGCAAAACACATTTCTTAAAAACCATCCTTTTCAAACACATAGGCATATTTCCTTTTAGTATCAAGTTATTTCTACCAAAAGCACTCCAACCAAGTTTAATTCTATGATTAATTTCCTCCATTATGTTTCCATCTGTATTAATAATCTGACCAAGGTATTTGTAACTGTTAACTTCTTCTAATTCTTCATAATCAATCTTTATTTTCATATTTTGAGCAAATCGATTAAACATTACTTTAGTCTTTTTAACATTTATCATTAGTCCTACTTTTCTACTTTCATCTGCTAACTCCTGCAACATTTCCTGCAGCCCTGAAGCATTATTTGCAAAAACAACTACATCATCTGCGAAATCTAAATGATTTAAATACTCTCCATTTACTTTCACTCCTTTAGTTTCCCATTTTAATCCACAAAATACTTCTTGCAGCACTGCTGTAAAAAGTTTTGGAGATATGGAGTCACCTTGTCTTACACCTTTCTCAATGTTGATTTTTCCAGTATCATTATGTAATCTAATTGTTGCTGTTGCATTTTTATAAATATTCTTTAAAATATGACAATATCCTGGATCTATACCTTGATGATCCAATGCTTTAATCACTGAAGAAATGTGTATAGAATCGAATGCCTTTTCATAATCTACAAATCCAAAACATAATGACAACTCATATTCGTTTGTCCTTTCTATGACTTCTCTCAATACCTGGATATGATCTATTGTACTAAAACCACTTTTAAATCCAGCTTGTTCTCTTGGTTGGTGGAAATCCAAAGTTCTCTGTAGACGAGTTGTAATTATCTTGGTAAATTTTTTTTATATAAAACTGATAAAAGGCTGATAGGTCTGTAATTTCTAATATCTTCTTTATCACCTTTTTTAAATATTGATATTATTATTGCATTCTTCCAATCTTCCGGTACATCTTTATCATTTAGACATTTGGTATATAACTTTGCTAAAATTGTTTCTATTTCGTCACCTGCTTCTTTTAATATATCAATTATAATTCCATCATTTCCTGGAGCCTTTCCTTTCTTCATACATTTAATTGCATGTCTCACTTCTTCATTTAAAATTCTGGGCAATTCAGAAGATGTAATAGATATAGGAGGTACTTGTTCTTTATTACTATATAATTCTTGATAAAAATCTTCTACCAATTTCATGATGTCATCTCTCTTTTTAGTAATAATTCCATATTTTTTTCTTATTGCAGATATAAATTTCCTACCAATACCAAAATGTTGTTTAACATTCTTGAGACTTTTACTTTCTTCTACAGCTTTCCTTGCTATTTCACAGTTATACTTTCTTATATCATTTTCAACTCTTTTCCGTACCATTTTACAAAATTCGAGATATTCAATTCTTTTTAATACATCATTTTTGTATATCTTCATATTCCTTCTTTTCTTCATAAATTCTCTAGTCTCAGTAGAAATTTTATTAGTCAATTGCTGCTTTTTTCTACTAGCTATCTTTGTTGCAGTTTTTAAAAGTGTAACAGTTATTTTCATATTAATTTCATTCAAATCTGAATCATGTTCAAAATCTCCTAACACTTGAAACCTATTTGTAAGTTCTAATTTAAATTCATTAGAATGTTTCTGAAGATTAGGAATATCAACTGTAAATATTGTTTTTCTTAATAATTTTTGTCTCTCTAGTTTTACATTAACACATAACTTACACCTTACTAATCGATGATCACTTCCTGTGTTAAATTTTTTAAGAACATTACAATCTTGAAATATGTATTTTCTGTTAGTCAAAATATAATCCAATTCTGCTGTACCTTCATTTGGATGTTTTCCTTTTAACATTTTTCTCAAAAAATGAATTCATAATATAAAGTTTTTCTTTTTCTGCAAACTCCACAAGTCTATGTCCTCTCTCATTTCTATTACCATAACCAAAATTACCTACAGCAATTTCATCTTTCATTTGTCTACCTATTCTCGCATTAAAGTCTCCCATAACAATTTTAAAATGTTGTTTATTCTGATCAAATGCCTTTTGTACATCCATATAAAAATCTTCTACTACTTCATCACTATGAGAACTTGTTGGGGCATAAACCTGAATTATCTGCATTTGGTATCTGCTATTAAATTGTATAACTAATCTTGCCATTCTGTCCGATACACCATCAATCTCCACAATATTGTTCTTCCACTTTTTATTTATAATGAATCCTACTCCACTTGTATTTCCAATATGTGTGCCTTTATAATAGAGTATATGTTCACTTTTTAAATCAATTGTTTCTTCACCTTTTCTTCTAACTTCACAAAGTCCAACAATGTCCCATTTAATATAAGACAGTTCTTCTTCTAATTTTTGCAATCTTCCTTCATTTGAAAGTGATCTGCAGTTGTAAGTACCTAAATAAAAAGTCATCATAAAATGGCAGCCTGGGTCCACAATCAGGGGATTCTTAGCACCCTCCGCCTTCGGCCACCAACCGCTACCTTGGTTGATGACTTTACAGCCTCCTGGGAATAAGGGCCATGCTTTATTTTTGTCTGTCATAATTGTATATATGTATTGGAAAAATATTTATCATTTACACAAACATTCATTCTGCCTTATCAGGCACTGAGAAAAAAGACCATGGTGTTTCTTGATCTTAAACTCAGAGGTAAAAAGCCAATAAACTCACCACGCTGGCTAATGCATGTTGGTGAGCAGCCCATCCATGTTCATATACTATATGAATAATCACATAGTAATAACAGCTGCAGCGACAAGATCGTATGGAGTGGACATTAGGAATTTGCCCTGCTCGGTTCCTTTAAGGCCTCCAAGAGGAATCAAAGGGTCTCCTTTCAGTTAATAGCAAACTCCTTCCTGCAGCCTTATTTTTTTTTTTTCTGCAGCCTTATTTTTTTTTTTTTCTGCAGCCTTATTTTTTTTATTTATTAACATAAACAAAATAAATAAATATAAAATAAAATCAACATTTTTCGGGTTTTTTTGGGAGAGTTCTTTTTGTTTTTTAAATGTAAAACTTAGTAAACTTATTACGTTGTATTTTTGGTTTCCTATTTTTGTTTAAAAAATAAATTCTAAAGTTAGTACGTTTTTTTTTTTTTAAATAACATAAACAAATTTAAAACTTATTACGATTTTTTTTTTTTGTTTTCACTTTGTTTTTTTTAAATAACATCAATAAATTTAAAACTTATTAGGTTTTTTTTTTTTTGGTTCCACTTAAAATGGTATTATTTAGCTATCATCCCATTTCACCTACTATATTCCATCATAGTTAGTATCTTTTCCAACAGTTCGAACCTCACAGTCCATGTATATAATCAGAATAATTTATTTTGATATGTAATAGCGTATGACATCCATGCTGTGTGATGGTGTTGTTTTTCTTGAAAAAATATAACTTATGAACATTCCCAGGCCTTATTTTATATTTGAATTCCTTGTTTTTTTACTTTTTTTTTTTATTTACAAATAAATTAAACACAAATTTTATTTTATTTTTTTGTAAACATTTATTTTTATTAACATCAACAAAATAAATAAAAAAAAAATAAAATCAATATTTTTCCTTTTGGGGAGGGGGGGTTCTTTTTGTTTTTTAAATGTAAAACTGAGTACGCTTATTATGGTTGTATTTTTGGTTTCCTATTTTTGTTTAAAAAATAAATCCCTTTTTATCTTACTTCATACAATATATAATCATCAAAATACAAGTCCAATATAATATATTTTTGACTTACTAATTTTGTTAGTACATAGTAATTATTTACATAGTTTAATTTTATATTTTTAATCTTATCTTCCACAGATAAATTTAAAATCTTATTATGTTGGACTGCTTTCATGCAGAAAACCTATTTATTACATTTTTTAAAAGTATATATTTAAATTTAACAAAATCTTGTTATAATAATGACAATCTACGCATATTTTAAAATTATTGATTTTACAATTTGTGTGTGCATTTTTTAATGATTATTATTATTAGAAATATTTCATAAAATGCTGAATCTTAACTTTCAGAGATAGTAATATATATATATTTAAAAATCTTTATTTAGGATACAAAAGATATTTTTCAGAAATTTTTTAATATTAATAAAATTGTCTAAAAAGGAAGAAATGATCACTAGGCAAAGAATTTTGTAATTAAGCAATAAATGGAAGGAAAAATAAAATAAGATTAAGATTGGTGTAAAAATATCAATAAAATATAATTTTTTAGGCAATCAATAAAACAATGATGCAAGAAGATTTGAAGGAAAGATATAAAAGATGAGTCATTGATTAACTTCATGAATCATATCATTTCAGATACAGTCATGATCACTTTAGATTTTTTTTAAATATTTAAAGTAACATGAATCAGATAAATGATATCATATTAAATCAATGAAAGATATTCTTTTTATGATAATGATATTTTAAATGGAAAGTCTATTTTGATATCTTATTATATGCTTTTTTATTAACTTGCCATGTCTATGTATGTTTCTGTTTGTATATCCACATTTTTCAAATTTGCTTCTGCTGAAATTTTTTAAAATTTTAACAAAATAATATGTTTAAAAAAATGTTTTTTACATATTATTTGAATAATAATGATACAAGGATTTAAATGACAGCATTTAATAAAATATTCTGCTTGATGAAATTAAATATTTCTTTATAGTCCTGAAAATGGAAAGACTACAGATATTGATAAGATAATTTGAGAAGTTTTAAAATATGTTGTGATGTATTTGGATCAAATGTATTGAATTACATCTTTTGTTTCAATTTATAAAAATAATGGAATAGGTTTATGGAATAACATTGTTATCCATAACAATAAAAGTGTTTTAATGATTTTATTGAGTAGGTGTTTTCTAATCATAAGTGAATGTTAACATAGACTCAATATGGTTTTAAAGAATTAGGAATCACTGTAAACATAGTTTTTATTGTTATATTTGTTTTGTAAATTGCTTTTTTTAAATTTAGTCTATTTATTTGGCTTATTAATCAAAAAATTTGTTCATTAAAATTTATTCATATTATATAGTTCATATATGATAGGGTGAGAAAAAACATTATTACTGGTGATGGAAAATATGAAGCATTTGAAATGAAAATTAGAGTTAAACTGAAGTTTGTTTTTTTAATTTTTTATTTTTATGACAATCATTTTTTGAAAAAATTATAAATTGTTTATGAAGCAAGCAAGCATCAAGAAGCAATGTAAATTTGATAGTGGGGATTTTAATTTGAATTCATTAAAAGCAAAAATAAAAATTTT
Source organism: Epiperipatus broadwayi (assembly GCA_028023455.1). Lineage (NCBI taxonomy): Eukaryota > Metazoa > Onychophora > Udeonychophora > Euonychophora > Peripatidae > Epiperipatus > Epiperipatus broadwayi. The sequence continues at coordinate 3,335,890 of JAQFVV010000048.1, read as the reverse complement.
ATCTTTTTGATCCTAAATTCACAATGGTCTGATAATCTTAAACAACTTTTTTGTAAGCTTGGATAGTTGGGACTTAAAAATAATAATTAATTTAAATATTTTGGCTTTTTTTTAAGTAGATGGCTAAAGCAAGGATGTCCTATGTCACCTATTTTGTTTGTGTTGTATTTGAGTGAAATGGAAAGAGCAATAGAAAGATTAGGAAGAGGGATAGAGATACTATTAATAGGTAGTAAGGGAGTATATATTTTGTCAGATCTTTTTTTTGCAGATGATATATTTTTATGTGCAGAAAGAAGAGAAGATATGGACGTTATGTTGAGGACATGTGCAAGGGTTGGTAAAGAGATGGAGATTAAATTTAGTGAAGAAAAATCAAATATAATGATGGTTAATACTGGTGAAAGAGAAGATGTAGAATTTTTATTGGGAGATATTAAGTTTAGTGTGGTGAATAGATATAGTTATTTGGGAATTATTTTAAGTAATCAGAAAAATTATTTGGATGAAAAGAGGTATTAAATTACTTAGAAAAAGTTCAAAGGGAAGTAGGAAGACATGCATTGGATACAGATGTATGGACAGCAAAAGAGGCAATTCAAGGAGAAATGGGATGGTCAAGTTTTCATATGAGAGATGCAAAAAGTAAAATGAAAATGTTTGGTAGATTGCAGTTTATGGATAATAAAAGAATAGCTAAAATAGTATTTAATTGGGTTATGAGTAAAGGGCAGATAACAAGATGGGTGAGAAAGGTAATGCAGTATGCAAAAGATTTGGATAAAGAATTTATATTAGTATATTGTACAAAAGATGGGATGATTGTAAGAGGATTGTTGAGTGTTGTAGTAGTAAGGAATGGGATAAAAGAATAAATTTATTAATAAAGAATAGGGAGTTAGAGAGATGGAGAAATAGTATGGAGAGTAAAAAGAGTTTAAATATATATAGAAATAAACGAATATTAAGTGTGAGTTAATATATGATAATAGTAAGGAAAGTAGTTTATTATTTAAGGCTCGAACGGGATCTTTGGCTACAAGAGAATATACATGTAAATGGAAAAAAATGGGTGATTTATTTTGTAAATTATGTAAGGAAGGAATAGAAAATATTAGGCATTTGTTATTGAATGTAAATTCTTGAAAACAGAAAGGGTACATATAATGAAGTTATTGAAGAATAAATTTGAAAAAAGTGATTATACAGAAAGTGAATTATTGGTTTTTATGCTGGGTTTGGGAAAAGATAAAGGGGATTTAGATATAAAGGTTATAGAGTTGACAAAGATTATGTTGTGGAAATGGGATGGAGCAGAATATGGGAAAATTTAGAGTGGTGAATGGAAAATAAAGTGGCTAACAGGTTTATCTGGGCATAATTGCTGAGATATTCTTGACTTCGTTTAAGGAGAAGCCACAATACATCACATCACATCATCATCACAATGATTCCAATATATATTTAGAAAATAAATAATATATTTTTTTTAGTAAATTTTTTTTATCTAGTAATCTTATTCTGCCATATTTATTTTGTAAAAGTGAGTGGAACTCCCTATTGGGATAACATAAAGACATGGGGAAAAAATATTTAGCAAGGTCATGTGCGATTGCAATGTTATTTCATTTTTGAATAAAGTGACAGATATTTTTAAAATATTTTGTGGTAAGCATGAGCATGATTTTTCATAAAAAATATTTTATTTATAATATAAAGATTATATTAAAACACTTTAGAGATAGACAATATTAATTATTTATATTGGAAGATAATGGATGAAGATGGGTGTGTGTCAAATAGAGACTAAAAAAAAAAACAGCACACATTATATGTATAAATATTTGTGACTCACAGATTGGTTGAATAAACATTGCAAAACTCACTTTCGACGTTTTATTTTTTATTTTTAGTCTGGAATTAGAATTGGTAATAGTAATTTATAAATTATAGGGATCCAGATTAATGGTATTCTATCTCTAAATTAATAGTTAACAAATAATTCATAAAAAGTTGTCTTTGACTATTATATGTTATGTTGTTATTATTTTTTGAATATCTCAATGCATAAATAAATGTATGAAATTTGACCATTATCATTGTAGAGTTTTTCTTTTACCATAACAATACTATCATTGATTTTCAGTTTAAACTGTGGATTTATGATATTTATATAAAATGTCATTGCAAAATTGTATATATGATTAACATATTTGTGTGTATAATATTTTCTAAATTTAAGTTAAAAGAAGAAATTCATCAAATATAATGTAGCAAATAAAATCTAAAGCTATATATTTTTTTAAAATTTAAAATAATTTAATTCAGTGTTGTAACTGTATTATTGTTGAGTTTTTCCCCCTCAATATTATACACATAAAATGCTTTGTGTAAAATATTTGTAACTTTTTATTAATTCTCAATCATAATTTTATTTTAGCTTGCTGGATGTGGCCTTTTAGGTGTAGGAGCTTGGCTTCATGTTGTTCATGCTGGCTATATTTATTTATTACCTCACTTTACAATTCTGCGAGCAAGCAGTTTATTTATTGCAGCAGGATGTATGGCCATGGTTGTGGGATTTTTTGGTTATTGTGGATCATGGATGCAGAGTCGTTGCTTGCTGATGACTGTAAGTGATATTATATTTTTTAAAAACTAATTTATTACTTTTTAAGCAATATATAAATTTGTATTTATAAAAATTGAAATACAGTTATATTGCAAAGTGTTGAAAATTCCTGAGCAAACAATAAAAATGAAACTCAAATACAAAATAATTTTTCGTTTTATTTTATTTTTTTCTGCATTTGAGTTGTGAAGTTTGCAGAAAAAGCAAAGCTGTATATTATGATTTTTTTCTTTGAGAAAAATGCTAAATAGAAATGGACATGAAAGCATTCAAATGATTGTACAGCAGAATTAGATTATTATTTTGACTTATGGAATATATTTTAAAATTGAAATATTCTTAATATATTTAACATAGGAAATGTTCATTGATTATTTGAGATATAAGATACATATTAATGTAAAACTAGAGAGATGAAACTATTACGAAAGATAGTATTAATATTTAATATTTCTAATCTTCAGAAACATTTCAATAAATTTTAATTAGAGCTTGCAAATTGTTTTAAAATATTAACTTTTTCAAGATGATTCAGACTTCATTGAAATCAATAAAAAGATAACTGAAACACTATTGAGAACTGCAAGATAGTTGGTATAAAAAAAGCAACAATTTACCAGTCAATTTTAACAATATTTGAAAAAAAGAAGGAGTATGGAATTTTTAGAAATGATTTATTAAGAAGAATTGAATATCTGGAGTTTAAAATAGTATGAAAAATGATTAATAATGATGTAAGAAAATATAATTGGGAATTGGCAAGGAAAGCTATAGAAAAGAATAAAAATAGAATTGTAATGAAAAAATAAATAATCAAATGGCTTTATTGCTAGGAGTTGATAAAAAGTTCAAATGCTGGCAAAGTATTAGAATTGAAATCAATCTGAGGACTTTACATTCCAAAATCTGACACTGACCAAATCATGTAGACCAAAGTGTAAATCAACATTTTGGTATTGGAAGGAAAGTTATTTCAACAATAAGAAAAAAAATGAAACTTTTAGTAAAAAGAGAGATAACAGCATGAAATTTGTGGTAGAGTTCTATAAAGAATAAAGTACCTCCTACATTTACAACATTTTCTGAATTTCCAAGTATTTTAAATAAAAAAGTGAGGCATGCAATTTAATCTATAAAGAAGGAAAAAGTTTCTGAAAATGATGAAATTATTATTGATATTTAAAAAAGAAATAGTTGAAAAAGTAGAAAAATTGTTAGCAAACTTATATATCAAATATCTAAATGATAAAATGTATCTGATGAAAGGTAGTGAAGAATTTATTAGAAAATTACAGGGATATTCTTAATAATACCAGCCAGGTAGCATTAATAAGTTTATTAAATAAATACTACATACAAATTAAATTTAACAAACAAGCTTATTCACTTATCAAAGAAACAAATATAAATAAAATAAATAAATGAAAATGAAGAATTAGTTATTCTTAAGAATTACTTTGTGATCTCTACAGTCCATTATTTGTGCTTCTTATGCATGCATGCCATTATATACAATTGCTACACATGATGATTGTACATTTTTTTTGCTTCCACTGCAACTATAGTTTATAAACAGCCAAACTCAATGATTATGGCAATATTCAAACATCACTACTCCACAACATGATGATGACAATGAGAACGAGAATGTTGTATATTTCTGGAGAGTTTTCTTATATTAGTTCAATGCTGCATAAATCTGTTTTCAATAGCATGTATTAATTTTAATGGCATTCAAACATATGCATGACACATGTAGATTTTCTAGAGTATAAATTAATAACTAAAGAAATTTTTTCATGCACTATAAGTGCACAGACAGTTTATTTCTCCCCTCATTCTATAAAATAATCCTATTAATCATAAATGTAGTCTTCTAAGTTCATAGGTTTTCTACATATTCTTAACTGTCTCAGCAGTAGAAAAGGTCTTTCTTCCTCTTATTCAGCTTTCTTTTTTTCATATTTGACCTTTTTAGGAGATAATAAACCCTCAACATATCTGTTTGATTGAACATCAGCTATAGCTAAATCTATTATCTCTGTCTGATTATCAGTGGACATATCATCATTTTGCACAACTGAGAATGTGTTAGTATACTCCTCTTCTTTGACAAAAATGTTTTCTCTATCACTTGCTGATTTTATTTTGATATTTTCTGATTCTGATAGCTCCATCTGATGAGTCCTTAAGTGATTGATGTTTGCATTATTCAATTGAATTAAACTAACTTGTCTAGATATTAATCCTGGAAACCATTTTTTTCTTAAAATACCCCATATTCATACTAACTTGCCATTTTTAAAATTCACATTTATCTAGTAAATGCGATAGGGCATCAACATGGCCAATATCTTTACCAGACTTAAACTTAAATTTGTAGTCATAAGCAGCTAATATACTCATCCAACGAATCATATGCTGGCTAGTGTGTTCGGAAACAGTTTTTGAAATTTTCTAACAATGAGTATTGGTACATATATATTTTAAATTCATGACCAATGAAATTTTTTAATAGCAAAGACAATGATCAAAGCTTTCGTGTCAAGTTGATTGTAGTCTTTTTCAGCAGATGTGAGTATTCTTGATAATATGCTTTCAGATATTCTCCTCCATAGTAATGCTGTGAAATGATAGCCCTACTCCATATTCTGAAGCCTCTGTTGTAATTATCACTTTCTGATCATTGCGGTAATGTACAAGGTGTTGTCTGGAAGTTACAAGTCTTTTACTTTCTGGAAGGTTCTATCATGCTCTTTATTCCATCTTTATAGCTATCTCTTTTTAAACAGTTGATATTAAGGTATCACTACATGCTACTTGCCTTTCATAAAAAATTAGAAGGCCTAAAAACACCTATAAATCCTTTACATTCTTTAGTCTTGCAGCGTTTTTTATCGCTTTAACTTTTTTTGGATTTGGATTAGTCTTCTAATTAATAATTTGACCTAGAAACTTTACTTCAGAGATAGACCAAATGCATTTTGATGTCTGAAGCCTTGCACCAGGAATAACTCCTTCCATTCCTTAAAGTAAGTTATTCATATTGACTTGAAATACATTGGTGCAACAGTTATTTTATAAGTTAACGTGTTGCATTTGACTAATCCCAGATGAGAACTAATAGTCAACAGTTTTTCCAATCTATCCATGATGGGAGTTTGGTAAAAAGTGGACTTGAAAATTGATTTTTGCAAAATGAGAAACTTTCTATAATGTTGCTAATATCTTGCACACATTTTGAACAAAATGAGCTCATTTATTAATGTATCTATTTCATGTTAAATGGTAGTCTCCATGTAGACAAATGGTTCCATCCAGCTTCCACTAGTGTCAAAATGCCTTTATGATTGGCTGTGCATCTTTCACATGTTCAATATCCACAGACCATGGTATTAACTCTACAGGTCCAGACTTGAACAACCATGGTAAGTTATTAAAATCTTCAAAATCCAGCTGCACTCTTTTAATAATGTTAATACTAATACCCAGTGATCTAAATCAATTTCTACCCAATATAGGACCAAACATTAACTGTGGAGTTAATTTTAACTGGTATAATAACTTTCCCATTTATTTTTAATTTATTACTGTTTACATCTGTAGCTACTATGTCGGTTTTCTCAAGTATCAGTGTTCTTTACACTTTGCACTAATTTTTGACCCGTCATTCTGGAACATCATGGATAAGTCAGCATTACTATCTACTTTCTTATTAATTTTCTTTTCACAGATATTAAATGTTCAGCAAGATATGATCATTATCTATAACACATTTTTTTAAACATTATTTTTACTTTTAGTGCTTCCTCCCCTCGATTACTGTCTGGACTTAGTTTGATTTTAATAATTTTGTTTTTAGTCTGACACATACATGTTAAATGTCCAATTAATTTCACACATGACATTTTTCCCTTTTATATTCTACAATTTATATTCACATGGTTTTTTCCACCACAGCAATAAATAAAATATTGAAACATTCTTGTCTGGTTTGGTTTGTCAGTTTCTGTTTTGTTTAGAGCTATAAGGGTTTTATCCGAGTGTGTGCTAACTTGAAATTCTGTAACATTTTCCAGTACTGTTTCCTGATCAATACATTTTTCAATTGCATGCTTATAATTTAGATCAGTCTCACTTAATAGAACTTTCCTGAACTTATTATCTGCCATTCCCTGTAGTATTGATCTAATAGCATATCATCTAACTTGACATTAAAATTACATTCTTTAGTTAATGTCCTTAAAGCCGAATAAAAAATTTGATATTTTTCTTGAAATAACTGTTGTCTATTTCTGAATTTAAGACATGCCACTCACTTAGACTTAACTGGTTTAAAATAGACAGTTAACATCTTTAAATGCTGATACAGTATTTCTTCAGGATATTTGATACAGAATCAGTTTGTGTTTTGCAGAATCTCCTAAGCATTGTGACTAACTTTTGCATCGTCAATTTTATTAATAAACATGTATCTTTCAAACATGTTCATCATAAATTTTTTCATCCGATGCATTATTAATATTAGATTCACAAATATTATTATTATTTAGTAACACCATATTGCTTCATTGCACAAAATTCTACTAATGTCAAATGTGTTGTCCATTCCTTAATCTAGCTATTAAGGTATTTCTAGTAAGGAACTCAACTGACAATATACACTACATTATTTACTTGCACAGGTTTTTCTACTGTCAGATCTGTGTCATTCCATTTGCTCACAAGGTTTCTCCACTGTTGATTTGTGCCATTCTGCTTTATCCTGGGGATATTCTTAAGAAAACCAGCTTGGTAGCATCAATAAAATTATTAAATAAATACTAAAACAGGCAAATCTCTCCATACAGTAATGCCACTCAGTATATGCCAGAGTAATCAATGAATGCCAGAAGGCTTGTGCATAAAATTTCTATCTAGTGCCTACTCATCCAATATCGTCAGACTAGTTTCTGGCTTGTGGCCTTCGTCATTGAGGAGCCTTGGATCTGAAAGTACTGCATCTAGATCTCAGGATCTAATGCAACTTTCCAGCAGCCACCTTTTATCTCTAATTAACTACAAAACTATGAGGATAAAATTGAAAACACAATAATATTTTCAATCCAAGCTCATTAGCTTATATAGTCATTTTGCATTAGATCCTAAGATCTAGATGCAGTGCTCTCAGATCCAAGGCTCCTCACTGACGAAGGCTACAAATCAGAAACTAGTCTGGGGATATTGGATGAGTAGGCACTAGATAGGGATTTTATGCACAAGCCTTCTGGCATACATTGATTCTGGTTTGCACTGAGTGGCACTACTGTATGGAGGTTTTGCCTGTTTTAATAAGAGTTATGAGCAAGCATAAGAAATGGTGATGTTTAGTGGTTTAAATAAATACTACATACAAATTAAACTTAATAAACAATTTTATTCATTTCTCAAAGAAGCATATATAAATAGATGAAAATAAAGACTTTGTTATTTTTGGAAATTACTTTGTGCTTCTTATGCATGCCAATATGTATAACTGCTACACACAACAATTGTACATTTTATTTGCTGCTACTGCAACTGTGGCTTATGAATAGTCAAACTCAGTGGCTACATTGATGTACACACATTGCTTCACAATATCATGATACGACAATAGGAAGAGGATGAAGACATTGTATATCTCTGCAATTTTCTTATATAGTCTGATTTTGCATAAATCTGCCCTCATTAGCCCATTTTAATTTTAATTGTATTGAAATATATGCTTGGTGCATGTAAATTTTCTAAAATGTAAATTAATAAATAGGGAAATCTATTCACGCATTGTTTATACTATATTTACAAAATTTCATAGTAAACTTTAGTTACAATATCTATATTCATATATATAAGTGCACAGACTTTTCAATCAGCTTTCCATTGTTTTCTGTACAAAATTATTACCAAGATAATTATAACTCATTTATAATGAACTTTGGATTCTAATGAATCAAAAGGTATTTAAAAGTGATTTTAGAATAATGAATCATATCCAAATATTGAGAGAAATTATAGAAAGGGCATATGAATATAAATTGTCATTATGTTTGGATTTTTAGATTATGAAAAGACACTTAATTCTACAAAATATTTCCATGAAATTTAAAGCTTTAGATTAGTAAGATGTAGATCTGAGATATTGTCATATTCTGCAAAAGATTTATCAGAATACAACAGCAGTAATTAAATTACATTGTGATGCTAATAAATTTAAGATTAAGAAGGATGTATGATTGATTATATATTTCTAAAACTTTTTATAGCAGTTTTGCAAAAAGTATTTTGTGGATTAAAATGGAAATTTAAGAGAGTAAAAGTAAATGGAGGTTATTTAAATCATCTAGATTTTACGAGTGATACTGTTATTTTGCCAATTCAGAGCTTTAGGAAATTTTGTAACAATTATCAGATGAAAGTAAGAAAGTCAGGCTAAAGATAAATGCTAAAAGACTAATGTTCAATCAGTTTTTTCATAAGAAGAAAATAAAAATTAAAAATCATGAATTAGAAGCACTTAATAATTATCAATACCTTGATCAGATTATTAAACCATATGGAAACATAATGGATGAAATTAGTGATAGAATTTAATTTGTGGAGTGCTTTTGTTAAACTACACTTAGTATTAAAAGCAAATATACCAATGTATATTAAAAAAATTTATTAATCATTTATTAAACTGGAAATTATCTATTTAATGAATAGTAAGTACTTCTGAAGGGCTGCAGAAAGGAGTTTGCTATTGCTGTGATTTAGCTCTTTAATTACAGCGCATGAATATTAGTTCCCGGACTAGTTAGAGTTTAATTTACAAAGTAATTTAATTTGCTAACTAGTTTATAGTTTAGACAAAGTTCTCAACTGTTTGAAGTTAAGGGCGTGATGAGAGATTAACGTATACAAATTAAAACAGTTTTGGTTCCTGCTGAGCTGTATTAGAAAACTACACTATGTACGCACAATAACGAATACTTGCACTATAATCCTGAACATATAGTTACTATGTCTTACTTCTCTTCTCTCTCAACGTAGGGTAATTTGCAATTCCCACCCTATTTTCTTGCAACGGATGCTCTGCTAGAATTCCTGAATACGCTCTGCACTTTCTCTCTTCTGCTCCTTTTTAAATCCCCCTCTTTTATCGGTTTACTTTCTTTTGTTTTCTGGATTAACGTTTATAAATTAAGGTGGAATTTAATTAAATTGGGTTTTGCTAATTAAATTCCCGCATTATCTGTTTAATTAGTTTAATACAATTGTTTGCATTTTAAGCTGAATCAGACAATGATTAATTAACATCTATGATTAAAATATTAGAAATTTAAATGTCTTTTAAAAGTAATATTTTAGAATAAGACACTTTCGTATGTACGTTTAATTTTAAAATGCATATTTTACAGCTATTAACTGAAAGGAGAACCTTTGATTCCTCTTGGAGGCCTTAAAGAAATCAATTAAGGCAAATTCCTAACATCCACTCCATACGTTCTTGTCGTTGCAACTATTATTACTATGTGATTATTTATATAGTATATGAACATGGATAGGCTACTCACCACCATGCATCAGCCAGCGTGGTGAGTTTATTAGCTTTTTACCTCTGAGTTTAAGATCGAGAAACATCATGGTCTTTCTTCTCAGTTGCCTGTTAAGGTAGAATGAATGTATGTGTAAATGATAAATATTTTCCAATAAATTTATACAATTATGACAGACAAAAATAAATCATGGCCCTTATTCCCAGGAGGCTGTAAAATCACCAGCCAAGGCAGCGGATGGTGGGCAAAGTTAGAGGGTGGTAAGAATTCCCTGACTGCAAACGCAGGTTGCCATTTGCTGATGACTTTATTTAAGTACTTACAACTGCAGGTCATTTTCAAGTGAGGGAAGATTGAAAGAACTGGAAGAAAAATTGTCTTATATTAAATGGAACATTATTGGATTTTGTGAAGTTAAAAGAAAAGATAAAGAGACAATTGATTTAAAAAGTGGACATGTACTCTACTATAAAGGTACAAATATTGGAAATACAAGTGGAGTAGGATTCATTATAAATAAAAAGTTGAAGAACTACATTGTGGAGATTGATGGTGTATTGGAGAGAGTGGCAAGATTAGTTATACAACTTAATAGCAAATACCAAATGCAGATAATTCAGGTTTATGCCCCAACAAGTTCGCATAGTGATAAAATAGTAGAAGATTTTTATATGGATGCACAAAAGGCTTTTAATCAGAGCAAACAACATTTTAAAATTATTATGGGAAACTTTAATGCTAGAATTGGTAAACAAATGAAAGATGAAAGTGCTGTAGATAATTTTGGTTATGGTAATAGAAATGAGAGAGGACATAGACTTGTGGAGTTTGCAAAAAAAGAAAAACTTTATATTATGAATTCTTTTTTTGAGAAAAATATTAAAAGGAAATAGACATGGAAGCATCCAAATGAAGGTACAGCAGAATTGGATTATATTGGACTAACAGAAGGTACATATTTTAAGATTGTAATGTTTTTAATAAATTTAATATAGGAAGTGATCATCGATTAGTAAGATGTAAGATATGTGTTAATGCAAAACTAGAGAAACAAAAATTATTAAGAAAAACAATATTTACAGTTGATATTCCTAATCTTCAGAATCTTCAGAAATATTCTAATGAATTTAAATTAGAACTTACAAATCAGATTCAAGTATTAGTAGATTTTGAACTTGATTCAGATTTGAATGAAATTAATAAGAAAATAACTAATACACTTTTAAAAACTGCAATAAAGATAGCTCATAAAAAAAACAGCAATTGACCAATAAAATTTTTACTGAGACGAGAGAATATATGAAGAAAAGAAGGAATATGGAGATATACAAAAATGATGCATTAAAAAGGATTGAATACCTCGAATTTTGTAAAATGCTGCAGAAAAGAGTTGAAAATGATATAAGAAAGTATAACTGAACTAGCAAGGAAAGCTGTAGAAGAGAATAAAAGTCTCAAGAGCGTAAAACAAGATTTTGGTATTGGTAGGAAATTTATATCTGCAATAAGAAAAATAGTTGTAATTATTACTAAAAAGAGAGATGGCATCATGAAATGGATAGAAAGACTTTTATCAAGAATTATATAGTAATAAAGAACAAGTACCTCTTATATCTATCACATCTTCCGAATTGCCCAGAATTTTAAATGAAGAAGTGAGACATGCAATTAAATGTATGAAGAAAGGAAAGGCTCCAGGTAATAATGGAATTACAATTGATATATTAAAAGAAGCGGGTGAAGAAATAGAAAAAAAAAATTAGCAAAGTTATATACCAAATGTCTAAAGGATAAAAATGTACCAGATGATTGCAAGAATGCAGTATTAATACTAATATTAAAAAAAGGTGATAAAGAAGATATTAGATCAGCCTTTTATTAGTTTTATACAAAATTTTTACCAATATAATTACAACTAGTCTACAGAGAACATTGGATTTCCACCAACCAAGAGAACAAGCTGGATTTAAAAATGGTTTTAGTACAGTAGATCATATCCAGGTATCGAGAAAAGTTATAGAAAGGACAATTGAATATGAGTTGCCATTATGCATAGGATTTGTAGATTATGAAAAGGCATTTGATTCTATAAACATTTCTTCAGTGATTAAAGCATTACATCATCAAGGTATAGATCCAGGATATTGTTATATTATAAGAAATATTTATAAAAATGCAACAGTAATAATGTTACTGGGAAAGTCAACATTGAGAAGGGTGTAAGACAGGGTGACTCCATATCTCCAAACTTTTTACAGCAGTGCTGCAAGAAGTATTTTGTGGATTAAAATGGGAAGCTAAAGGAATGAAAGTAAATGGAGATTATTTAAGTCATTTAGATTTTGCAGATGATGTAATTGTTTTTGCAAATAATGCTTTAGAGCTGCAGGAAATGTTGCAGGAGTTATCAGATGAAAGTAGGACTAAAGATAAATGTTAAAAAAACTAAATTAATGTTTAATGGATTTTCTCAAAATATGAAAATAAAGATTGATTATGATGAGTTAGAAGAAGTTAACAGTTACAAATGCCTTAGTCAGATTATTAATACAGATGGAAACATAATGGATGAAATTAATCATAGAATTAAACTTAGTTTGAGTGCTTTTAGTAGAAATAACTAAAGGAAATATGCCTATGCGTTTGAAAAGGAAGGTTTTAATAAATGTGTTTTACCAGTTTTTACTTATGAGTCTGAGACTTGGACACTTAATAGAAGAGCAATACAGAGACTTCAGACCACTCAAAAGAAGTATGGACAGATGCATGTTGGGAGTAATAAGAAGAGGTCAAAAATGCAATATATGGTTAAGAGAACAAACAGGTATTACTGACCTCATTGAAAAATTAAAAGACTGAAGTGAACTTGGGCTGAATATATTGCTAGAAGAGATGATAATAGATGGACAATTGAAATCTTAAAACTGTATTCCAAGAGATTGTAAAATACCCAGAAAGAGACCTCATGTGAGATGGTTGGATGAAATAAGAAAGTATGCAGGGGTAATGTGGACAAGCAAAACTAAAGATCGGAGATCGATTGAACTTGGGAGAGACCTTCATCCTGCAGTGGATTGATAATGGTTGATGATGATGATGGTCATGATGTCTCTGAAGTGTAATTTTCACAACACTCTCAAGCAAGGTAGTGAAATTATTCCCATATACTTACATGTATGTGCTTCATGGCTGCAGAAAGGAGTTTTAAAGGAGACCCTTTGATTCCTCTTCGAGGCCTTAAAAGAACTGAGCAACGCGAATTCCTAATGTGCATTCCATACATTCTTGTCACTGCAGCTGTTATTACTATATGATTATTCATATAGTATACAAACATGGATGGGCTGCTCACCAACACGCATTAGCCTTATTGACTTTTTCCTCTGAATTTAAGATCAAGAATCACCATGGTCATTCTCTGTTGCCTGATAAGGCAGAATGAATGTATGTGTAAATGATAAATATTTTTCCAATAGATATATACAATCATGACAGACAAATGGCTTTTATTCCTAGGAAGCTGTAAAGTCACCAAACAAGGCAGCGGTTGGTGGCCGAAAGTGGAGGGTGCTAAGAATCACGATTGTGGACTCAGGCTGCCATTTGATGACGACTTTTTATTTAGGTACTTAAAACTGCAGATCACTTTCAAGTGAAGGAATATTGCAAGAATTAGAAGAAGAACTGTCTTTTATTAAATGGGACATTATTGGTCTTTATGAAGTTAGAAGAAATGTGAAGAGACAATTGATTTAAGAAGTGGACATGTACTCTACTATAAAAGCACAAATATTGGAAATACAAGTGGAATAAAATTCAATATAAATAAAAAGTGGAAGAACAACATTTTGGAGATTAATGGTGTATCGGACAGAATGGCAGGATAAGTTATACAACTTAATAGCAGATACCAAATGCAGATAATTCGGGTTTATGCCCCAAGGAAGTTCTCATAGTGATGAAGTAGTAGAAGATTTTTATATGGATGTACAAAAGGCTTTTGATCAGAGTAAACAATATTTTAAAATTGTTATGGGAGATTTTAATGCTAGAATTGGTAAACAAATGAAAATGCAATAAAGTTTGGTTATGGTAATAAAAGTGAGAGAGGACATAGACTTGTGGAGATTGTAGAAAAAGAAAAAGTTTATATTATGAATTCTTTTTTTGAGAAAAATGTTAAAAGGAAATGGACATGGAAACATCCAAATGAAGGTACAGCAGAATTGGAATATATTTTGACTAACAGAAAATACATATTTTAAGATTGTAATGTTCTTAATAAATTTAATATACAAAGTGATCATTGATTAGTAAGATGTAAGATACGCATTAATGCAAAACTAGAGAGACAAAAATTATTAAGAAAAACAATGTTTACAGTTGGTATTCCTAATCTTCAGAAATATTCTAATGAATTTAAATTAGAACTTACAAATCGGTTTCAAGTATTAGTAGATTTTGAACATGATTCAGACTTGAATGAAATTAATAAGAAAATAACTGCAATAAAGATAACTTGTGGAAAAAAGAAGCAATTGACCAATAAAATTTCTGCTGAGACTAGAGAATTTATGAAGAAAAGAAGGAATATGGAGATATACAAAAATGATGCATTAAAAAGGGTTGAATATCTCAAATTTTGTAAAATGGTGCAGAAAAGAGTTGAAAATGATATAAGAAAGTATAACTGTGAACTAGCAAGGAAAGCTGTAGAAGAAAATAAAAGTCTCAAGAGTGTAAAACAACATTTTGGTATTGGTAGGAAGTTTATATCTGCAATAAGAAAAAAAGATGGAATTATTACTAAAAAGAGAGATGATATCTTGAAATGGGTAGAAAACTTCTATCAAGAATTATATAGTAATAAAGAACAAATTCCTCCTATATCTATTATATCTTCCAAATTGCCCAGAATTTTAAATGAAGAAGTGAGACATGCAATTAAATTTATGAAGAAAGAAAAGGCATCAGGCAATGATGTAATTATAATTGATATATTAAAAAGAAGCAGGTGAAGAAATAGAAATTGTTTTTAGCAAAGTTATTATACCAAATGTCTAAATGATAAAGATGTACCAGATGATGGGAAGAATGCAATGTTAATATTAATATTTTGAAAAGGTAATAAAGAAGATATCAGACCTATCAGCCTTTTATCAGTTTTATACAAATTTTTTATCAAGATAATTACCACTCATCTACAGGGAACATTGAATTTCTACCAACCAAGAGAACAAAAAGTTGGATTTAAAAGTGGTTTTATTACAGTAAATCATATTCAGGTATTGAGAGAAGTTATTGAAAGGACAAATGAATATGAGTTGCCATTATGCTTTGGATTTGTAGATTATGAAAAGGCATTTGATTCTATAAACATTTCAGTGATTAAAGCATTGGGTCATCAAAATATAGATCCAAGATAGTCATATTTTAAAGAATATTTATAAAAATGCAATAGCAACAATTAGATTATATAATGATACTAGGAAAGTCAACATTGAGAAGGGTGTAAGACATGGTGATTTCATATCTCCAAAACTTTTTACAGCAGTGCTGCAAGAAGTATTTTGAGAATTAAAATGGGAAGCTAAAGGAGTGAAAGTAAATGGAGATTATTTAAGTCATTTAGATTTTGCAGATGATGTAATTGTTTTTGCAAATAATGCCTTAGAGCTGAAGGAAATGTTGCAGGAGTTATCAGATGAAAGTAGGACTAAAGATAAATGTTAAAAAAACTAAAGTAATGTTTAATAGATTTTCTCAAAATATGAAAATAAAGATTGATTATCATGCATTAGAAAAGTTAACAGCTACAAATCCCTTGGTCAGATTATTAATACAGATGGAAACATAATGGATGAAATTTATCATATAATTAGACTTGTTTGGAGTGCTTCTGGTAGAAGTAACTTAATACTAAAGGAAATATGCCTATGTGTTAGAAAAAGAAGGTTTTAATAAATGTGTTTTACCAGTTTTTGCTTATGGATCTGAAACTTGGACACTTAATAGAAGAGCAATACAGAGACTTCAGATCACTCAAATAAGTATCGAGAGGTCCATATTAGGAGTAACAAGAAGGGATCGAAAATGCAATATATGGAACAGCTGTTACTGACCTCATTGAAAAAATTAAGACTGAAGTGGAGTTGGGCTGGACATATTGCTAGAAGAGATGATAATAGATGGACAATTAAAATCTTAAACTGGATTCCAAGAGATTTAAAAGACCCAGAAGGAGACCACATGTGAAATGGATGGATGGATGAAATAAAGTGTGCAGGGGTGATGTGATAATGGTTGATGATGATGATATATGCTTCATATCAATTTCGTTTAAATATTGTAAAATCTTTTATAGGAAGCATAAAAATTAATTTTATTAAAATATTTTAGTCATAAGAATGAATGCAAGCACATGTATGTGTGGTCAGAAACAATTAATTTAAATTTCACAAATCTAGAAAATTCCTTAATATTGGATAAATAATTAGTAACTTTACAAAGTCAGGATGTTCAAATATATAAATGGTTCGAGAACATTCCGTTAGAAACAATAAATAATTTAAATTAAATAATTTCAAATTCCTTAATACTATATTTTAATAAATTTGTAAAGGCACAGGATGCATGATACTTATATATAGAAAGATTACAAGGCACAGGTAAATTTATTATTATTGAAACTTTATCTAATTATTAAAAAAATAAAATAATTGTTTTTGTATTATCTATGTAAAAGATAAAAGTTTGCAATTTGTGGCCTTACGGTAAAAGGTATTATTTGAGGCTTAATTACTGTAAGGAATACAAGTAGACAAAAGGTATTCTGAATTCAGAAAATTTTGGTAATTAATAAAAAGTAAATGCTATTTATTTAAATGTTAGATAAGCTCATCAAAATTATTATGGTTGTATTCTCATCCTTGGTGTTCGCCTTAAGATGGCGTTGATGCTAATCAAAAACATATACATATAACGATTCCGGGCCAGACCTAAATGATCAATTTGATCTAAAAAGATCTGATTTCTTAGATTTGTAATAAAATATTCTATTAACTAATACTATTATATGATGTTAGTTTTTTTCATTTTTGTAAATGTTTATTAATCTTATCTTGTTTTTGACTTTGTGTGTGTGTGTCTTTAAAGTTACGATGTTTTTTTATTTTTTATTTTTTTTTTTTTGACTTTACGTGTGTCTTTTTAAAGTTACGGTCTTTTTTTTTTGCAAGAGTAAATCAATAATTTTATTCAAAAGCAAGACGTAATAAGTAAATGTTTATTAATCTTATTTTGTTTTTGAGTTTGTGTGTGTGTCTTTAAAGTTACGGGGCTTTTTCTCATTTTTTTTTTGGACTTTATGTGTGTGTTTTTTTTTAAAGTTACGGTATTTTTGGTAAATCAATCATTTTATTAAAAAAGCAAGACGTAATTCTAAATCTATCAAAAGTAACGTAATTTATATACTACAATTTAGAATTGATACCTGACTACTATTAGTAAGGACCGTCATTAAAAGACTCGATTGAAAAATGATACCCGACTAATTTCCGTTTTCTTTTTTTTTGGGGGGGACGGACAGTAATGAATCAGAAAGTGGGTTGTTTTTGTTAAGTCTGTCTATATAAAAAGGGTACCGTTATTGAAATACTAAATTTAAAAATGATAGCCAACTAATTTGCGTTTCTTTTGACAGTAATTAATCAGAAAGTGGGTTTCTTTTTTTTTTTTGTAAATCTTGTGTATATATAAAAACAAACAAACCGTAATTCAAAGACTCCATTGAAAAAAATCAAACCCCGTTGAATTTGAAATAATAAATGTAACAAAACAACAAAAAAAAAATACCCGACTAATTTTATTTTTCGGACAAGTAATTCCTAATAATTAGACAGTGGGTTGTTTTTGTTTGAGCATATATATATATATAGCAAAAGTAACTGGTCACGGACGAATTCTCGCGAAAACGGTACTTTTCGCATGATCCTTTAATTTTTTTTCCCTTTCGCACCCTTAAAAGCAATTTTTGAGGGTTACCCCTTCGTAATGGAATCTTCACGACATTTTTACTAAACTTACAACAGTAAAGTAAGTTACAACACATTAAAAAAAATTAAAAATTTAAATACAACTGCTTCAAATACATACACTCTCACACGAAACTACAGAGAAAATAGATATTCTACTATTACGAGATAATGATTGAACAAAATCGACTACTATGGCAGCCAATCAAGGCATTTCTTTCTCTTTGCTTTTAGCATAGAAAAAAAGCCATAACCGGCAGCCGTCGGGAACTCTGTGTTTTATCATAGAAAGAAATCTCTTTGTGTTGGCTTCTGTCGCTGCCGCCTCCTCCGTCCAACATAACATGAGGACTTTTCTGTGTTTATAATGTAGAAAAATTTCTCTTTGGTTGGTGAAGGCCGATGAAACGGTATATTTCTAGGAATTTACCTAGAAGTAGCGACATCTTAAGGCGAACACCAAGGATGAGAAAACAACCATTATTATCAACTGAAATATATAAGAACTAAATCTGGATGCCTTTTGTTGAAAAATGATATAAAAACCTATGTAGTTGTACATACAAACATGGTCTCTATCAGAAAATTCTGCAACAAGGTCTCTATTAGAAAAATTCTTCAAGATTGTTGACAAAGATCTCTCTCCACAAAGTTATTTTTAAAAAGTTTGTCAATCATTCTGCCAGTAAAAGCCATGCATAATGAAAACTAAAGAGCAAAAACCTTATGTTCACTTCCTCATCCCAGAGGAGCATGAGTTTTAAATCCTGATATAGTCTGTGAACTGTTACCCATCTGAAATCTACAATTGATTGTATTTATATGCCAATTCTCCTGCAATAACATGTGTATCCAGCCTGCTGACCAGCTGTTCCTCCATTCAAGAAATGAGAAAAAAAAGTTACTTAGTCAATTATGCCACCCTTGTTTGTCTACTAATCTGAAGAATTAGCCTATCTCTATAATAATAAATTAACTATTAATATTTGAGAAAAGGGCTATCCAGGATAAAGTTAATGTGAATTGTTCCTATGAAAAGCATTGGTCATCACATCTACACCCTACTCTTCACATATTGTCATGTTTCAAACCCTTTGTGAAGGTAATTGTAGAAATATTGAACTCTTGCCATGAAATCTCTGCAATCCTAAAATACTGGTAAAAACTTAACAATTCATGTACTATATTGATTTTTTTGTATGTGTTTCTTTAATATGATCTAATCTTGTTATTATACATAAATTAAACTAACCTGCCATGATCAAGAATGGCCCAGTATATGTTGCTATATGCAATCATTTATCGCAAAAGTCATATATGTGCTATATTTAGTATTTGAATGGTCTGGTGATGAAGGGTTATTTTACAAATATAAAGGCTTTTTCCTTAAATACCAAAAATTGATCTCCCCCTTTAACCTAGAAAATCTAATTGAAAAAAGTGCAGGGACACTTCAATCTCCCTTTCTCACCTGGCTCAAAGATTATGTTTTCTGTAATATAATCATTCAAGCATTTCAATTAGAACCTTATTCTTCTTGCAATTATCAAGATCAGAAAACCAGGTTTTAAACAAATATAAAATAAAGTTGAACTAGTTTTAAACAATATTAAGAATAAAAGTTTTTTTTTTTTTTTTTTTTATGGAACAAATGCATATATGCTCTAGCCAAGATAATTTAATGTTAACATTTGAAGAAATGTTTAATTATAATTATATAACTAAATTGCAAACCTCTCAGGCTATCATATATATGTTTGTATTTATTAGTAATATGGATGAATATGATCTTCAGGTTGGATCTTCATTAGACAGGAATTAATGAAATATGTTATCATTTTATGAGTATTTATCTTCATTGAACCTATTAGGCATTAATCCACTGGACAATTGATATATAACTATTTATGCAATCTTATAATGTACTACTCATGCTTGTTTTTAAGATAACTGTAATTTCCAGGCTTTAATAACTAATGTTTAATTATTGTTTGTTTCTTATTTAAATTGCATTGCTGGGTTATTTGTTTTTGTTTTTATGTAATTAATTCATATATTTGTTGTACAAGCTGATGATCATTCCTGCTTTTTAGAAATTGATTAGCCAAGTGTTTTTAGATATGGTCACACCAAGACGAATCTATCTTTTATAGTTTTATATTTGGATAATTTTTGTTATTGTTATTAATATTATTATCAATGCAGATGAATTTTCCTGTAAGATAATGATAAGTTTATGCTAGTTATAATGGCAGATGCCCTTTCCTGCCTCATATGACTTATGATCCAGTGAATTTCCTGGGTGTGGTCTCTTCAAGGTAGGCACACCCTTTTTTTCATCATCAGGCAAGTTTCTGCATTTAACGTAACCTAGCACCATGTTCAGTATTTCTTAAATGTATTTTAAAGCCTGAATTAGCAATCGTGTAATATGTCCTCAATTTTAATTCATTCATGGTTATTTATTAATTACTTTAATGTTATGTATGCAAATCAGTACTCATAGCTTAACCTTGCTTGATCATTAAATGACAGCTAAATCATTGTAGAATATCCACCCTGTAGGTTATTGAAAGATGTGAAAAATGTAGTCCCCTCTATTTAACAAAGCTAGCTTTGATAAGGCTGTTTATTTATTAATTCATTATAAACATATAAGAAATGCAATAGAGTCTTAGGTTTGAATCTAGACTTAATATTAACCACATATGAGCTTTTATTTCACTTTATTCTATTTTTTTTTTATTGTTACTAATAAAGATTTATACTTATTACTTCTCGCACATGTGTCTTGTTAACCATAATTAGCACTTTAGTTTTTAAAGTCTCTTATATCTCCCTAACCTCAGTGGGATATAAGAAAAGGACATATATGTTAACATCAGATGCAATAATCATGTGGAAATTGTCTTGGGGGCATAGGTAATGAGGTTCAACTTTGTATTGTTTGTGGTAATGTTTATATTGATGTTACACACATATGTGTGTTAGTGATCGTAGCTTGATTCCTATGATTAATTTTGCTGTCTACACATATCTGACTGTTACAGTAGGGAATGGTTTTTTTTTTTTTTTATGTTTTTTAATAGATGTGTTTATCAATTCTTACTTATGAATGTAAGACTTAAACACTTAATAGAAGAGCAATAATTGAGATTTTGTACTACTCAATGAAATATGTGTTAGGAGTAATAGGAAGAGAGAAAAAATGAAATACAAGTGAGAGAACAAACAGGAATCACTAACAGGATTGAAAGACTTAAGTGACTAAAATAGCTCTAGGTTGAACATATTACTATAAAAAATAATGATAGATGAACAATTGAAGTTTTAAGTGAGATTCCAAGGTATTGTAAAAGTCCTAGAAAGGGACCAGAAGTGAGGAAATATAGTGTGATGTAAAGAAGACACATTAGATATCAGAGAAAGTATATTAAACTTGAAGAGACTTTCAATCTGTAGTGGATTGGTGATGATTGAAAATGATAATAATGATTTAAGTTTCATTTTTGTTGTTTGTTTTTTATTTATTTATTTTAAATCAAAATTTAATATTTTAATTAATTGAATAGTCATTTCAAGAATTTCATAGAAAGCAATTGCATAGATTATGACAAGAATTAGATACTAAAGAAAAGTAAAAAAAGAGATCAGAGTAAGAGAAATCCTTTTTTTAAAATTTATTACGCCATTCGACATAGAAATTGTTTCACTTTAACAGAAGAGAAATAGCAGTATACAAGTAACCAAGTGTGAGCCAGTAGATAAATATCCCAATTTTCAAAGTTTGCAATCAGTCATATGTGACCAGACATATATGGAAAAATGAGTTTGAGTAGATGCACAATAAATCTTACTTCATGTTAGGCAAAGTAATGCTGCTATAAATGACAATAAAAAATAAATAAATGGTTATACAAGTGTAGTGTTTGTGTGCATTTGTATCTGAATGATTTATAATTTATATTGTAAGATATTTCAGATTAATAATGTATCATAATATAAATTTGGGTAAGAATGTTATATGAAGAAAAAAATGAATATAGTACAAAATATAAAGAAAATGAAATTAAGATTTAATGGTACTTTTATCTAAAATTATATTTTGTCACTTTTTTTACTTCATTACATTAGTCGTTTCAAAAACTCCATCTATCAAATACAATACATACATGACTTTTGTGACAAATAACCGCATATAGCAACACATATTCAGTCATTCTTGATCATAGATAGGTTAGTTTAAGTTATGTATAATAACAAGATTAGATAATATTAAAAAAGCACGCACAAAAAAAAATCAATATTAAAAATAAAAGGAAAACAAAATATTTATGAATTGTTAAGTTTTTACCAATATTTTGGGATTGCAAAGATTTCATGGTGAGAGTTCAATATTTTTATAATTACCTTCACAAAGGATTTGAAACATGGCAATATATGAAGAGCAGTGTGTAGATGTGGTTGAAGAAGTCACTGCACTTATTAAATCTTCAATTTCTTTTTATTTGTTTTTGTAAAAAAATGTTTTTTAATCTTATGTCTTTTATTTAATTAAAGCCCTCTTTGCACATTGATAATCAAAGTTCAATCTGTCACTTGAGCTCCAATATTATATGACTTTCTGAGTAACTAATCATTTACTTATTATCTTTTTCTTTAAATAGAAATAAAAGAATTACAATTATTATTTACTTCTTGATAATGATATATTATAGATTCAGACTACAATTTTCTAAATTCTATAAAAAGATCTACACCACTATTAACATCTTAAATTTATTGGATAAGAAAATAAATATAAATAATAATAAGTTATGATAATGTAAATTCAAATGAAAGTTAAGAAATATTACTAGCAAATTTTAAGCAAATATCAATACAAATATTATGTTATGAAAAAGATAAAATGCTTTTTTGCATATATTAAAAATAACGATATCTTTATTGTTACCATTTTTTTTTTTTTAGAGTTTTGTTTAGTAGTAATATTATAAAAGAATTTATTTTATTACACATAAAAGAAATATGAAAAAAGTGTATGTTTAATAGGAAATTATATAAATGAATAATGAGATATTTAATAAAATGGCACAGAGAACAATATAGAAAAATATGTCTTGATATAGATAGGAATAAATTTAGAAAACTTTATAGGAAATTGATAAGTATAATAGATGAAGCTAGACAATTGTCATTAGATAAAGAACTTATAAGATAGAATAATTACAAAGAAAAGATATATTTGTTTTAATTTACAGTAGGAGAAAAACAATTTGGATAAATAAGATATGGTCTTAAGAATAAGTAAATAGTAGTGAGTTATTAATAGAAAAATTAAATGTATTGAAAAAATGGCAAAGTATATGAATGTTTTGTATAATAAAAATAAAAAGCTGTCATTTATGTTAATAGGAGAAAAGATTGAATATTTAGATTGCAAAATAACAGAAGAGGAAGTAAAATATAGAGAATTGGTACAATTTTAGTTGGAGAGATTTAAAGAATTAATTACTTGATGTTTTTAATACAATTTATGACTCAAAAGACTGTCTAAAAGATTTTTTTTCTTTAGTAACAGTAAACTTAATATCACACGCAGCTAAGGTTTTAATGAGGGCCTTTATAAATAAATAAATAAATATGTAATAGATTTGACATATTGATGCTCTGAAAAACAATTTAGATTTAAATTAGTAAAAGTACTGCAGATACAATTGATGTGATGAGAATTATTGTTGATAAATATATAGGGAAATAAAAGAATTATTTGTTTCATTGATCTTGAAAAGGCATTTAATAGAGTAAATTCGATTATTTTGGGAGTTATTTTAAAAATAATAAGTATAGATTGGAAGAAAATAACTATTTTGAATTATATATATAAATCTAAAGATATTTATCAAATTAAATAATCAACTTATAGAAGAAATATATATAAATAAAGGCTATAAGATAAAGATACTGTTTGTTTCCTGTTTGTTTAATATTTATTTAGATGAATCCACTAATGAATATTATTTTTCTGAGAATGAAATTAACATTAAAAATAAGAAAGTTTATTGTATTGGTTTTACTTATGACATAGTAATACTCAAGCAGTCTAACAAAATATTAAGTAAAAAATAATAAAATTTGAGAATTTGTAATGTAAATAAATACAATGGTTACAGATAGAAATAATAAAAGATTCAGAGTGATAATTTGAAAAAAAAATCGTTTTGTTTTATGACTGATTTTTCTCCATATTTTGGTTAGGCTGTTCTTAAAACAGATGGCCGTCTTTTATTTAAGTAATTAATAATAAAAGAAAAAATATATTAAAAATGAAAATTTTATTTGTTTATATGTACATTTTTTTTTTTTGTTTATGTACATTGTATGTAATAAGGAGGGAGGGGGACTGTGAAAATCTATTTATATATAAAAAAAACAGGTAGATTTTATTGATAAATATTATTTTATGACATTTTAATTTTTTTTATTTCAGTACTTTATTTTAGTTCTTGTTATTTTTTCATTGGAACTTACAGCTGGTATTCTTGCCTATATAAACAGAAATCAGGTATTTTATTTTTTTTCTATTTTTTTTATATTTATTCTATTGCTTTTAATAATTATAATTATTTACTCTTAAGTTTAATGAATTAATTTATTTTTATAAACTTATAAATTTTAAGCATTAATTACTTATTTTGTTTAGAAATGAATTTGTTTATAATAAAAACAAATTATATGTAACAACATGAAAAAAATGAAGTCAATGTTTAAGAATGACAGAAATATTAACAGTAAATAATAAATGAAAAATAATGTCAAACAAATTAAATCATTTAACAATATATCAGAAATACATAATAAATAGAACACATATATATGTATATAAAAGAATTAATTTAGATATTGCTGTTTTAATCAGCAAATGAATTGATATAAATGAAGTCCAAAAAAGTCATGGTAATGAATTTAAGATGAAAATAAACAAGTGAATTAGTACATAAAAAAATAGATTAATACAAACAATGCAGATAGTTTTTGAGGTACTAACATATATGATACCATTTAAATTTGAATAATAATTTTAACTTTATGGAATAGAAAGGAGGGGAGATCCCCTCCTCCTAATGATTAGCATCAGAATAAATTGTAGAACATTCAATACTTTAAGTGCTATTAGAAATATGAATGTTTTAAATAATATGCATATTTTTAAAATATTTTTATTATAGTAAATCCTCTGCAAAAACAATTATTCAAAGAAGATGCTTCTTAATAAATACATCTCAGAAATAAAAATTTATAATTTTTTTTTATTTTAGTATAAATCAAGTTATGTAAAATCTGTATTTTTATTCATTGTAAAAAAAAAAAAGATTTTTTTATTATATGAAATATTTTTTTTTTTTGTAAGAATTATAATTTTAAATATTTTCATTAAATTAATGTTTTCAAATTGTGAAAAATTTTTTTAATTTAAATTTTTTTTTTTTGTGAAACTTAAAAACTTAAGAGGTTAATTAAGTTAAATCAAAGATTGTTATCTTTGATTTTGAAAATGTTGTTTTTCCAACTCTTAATTTTTTAATTATTTTGAAGAAATAATTTAATTAATTAAAAGTTAATTTATGAATAGAAATTGATTGATTGGTTATAATTTTTATGAAAATATATTTTTTTTGATAAAATGAATACTATCATGTCAATTTCCTTTTTTTTATTGTTAATCAAAATATTTTTTAGTCTTTATTTCTTCCAACTCCTGTTTCATAAATTGTAGTACACCTGGGTCTCGTTTTACGCGATAGATAGGTTCCTCAGAAAACACGCGCAAACGAAATTACGCAAAAGTAGACGTAACTGACCTTGAAAAAGGGGGGATACGGACTGAGATTTTTCAAAACTCGCGTAAAAGCAAAGCACCAATGTAAAATTACTTTAAAATTCGTGCAAAAAAAAAAAAGGAAATAAAATATGACTAATAAAAAATTTCAAATTTGAAAAAAATTGATACAAGACAAACTTTTTTTAACTATATTTAATTTTATTCAAAACAATATATTTTTATGCATAATTTACAGTAATTTACATTTTTTATACACATTTTAATTATTATTGTGATTTGCCGATAAACAGTTCATTTGCAAACTCGTAAAAAAATCAGATTCTTGACATGAGAAAATACAACTAACGCCAACGTCACTCTCATGTTGTTAATGGTTTTCTGGTGACAACGTAATTAGTAATTAATCTTAACAACTAAAAATTAAATTCTTATTTTGTCTTTAATTTTCAATTTTAATTGTGCTCACTGCTATTACTGATTAAAAATAAACTTGCGGACACTAAATGATTAATAATTGATTACGTTCTTTTTTAAAAAGTAAAAACAGAATGTGATTTAAAATGTAAAATTAACACACACAATGTTTGAACAAATTTACATCATAATCTTGTAAAATTTAATGTGTGTATACATAAAATGTGGAAATCATGATTTTAATTTCATTATTGCATAAAATCTTACTATTATAAAGCACTGAAAATATTGAAATTACTAAGATGAAAGTTGAATTCCAATAATGTGCTATTACTTTCAATATATGCGAAACTTATTATTTAAAGTAATAACGCCTTATCGGAGTTCGACTTCCGGTGAAACATGGAATCGCATAACTTCAAAATCGTGTTAAATAAGTCCGCGTAAAAAGAGACCCAGGTGTACATGTGACTTTATTTCTTGACAGCTTAATTAATGTTCTATGATTTTTTTGAATGATCCCAATAAAACTATTTACTTATAATAGGTAAACCTAGAAATTATTTAAAGTGATTTATAATAAGCTGCTCTATTTATTTATTTATCTCTTGTTCACAGTAATAATTTATAGAGTTCTTGCTTCCTGAGTTAGATTTGTGCTTTACAGTTAGTTATGGAGTAGGGATTTATATTGATGATGATTTCATTACTTCTCTAATCCTGGATGGCGCAAAGGAATATTCTTTAAAGTTCATGCACTACATTTCATTTTATTTATTCCTTCTTTAGAAATTTAGTTTATAGTTGGCCAGGACATTTTGGTATCTCAGCATTATTTAACTTATTATTGTATTTTGATGGAGAGTAGCACCTAAGTATAGGCATCTATATAATTATTGTTTGTTTCCTGCTGTATGTTCGGCAGTGGCTAAATAATTAGCCTAGTCTATAGTGGGCCACTTTCAAATAGTCACAAGATTGACTGTTGATTTATTTTTATTCGTTATTCATGGTGATGAATGATTATTACTTTTGGGTAATGCTGGTGAATTTATAGTTAGTTCTGTGTTGCTCATTCCTTTTATATTTTGTTTATTTAGGGATGATGATGGTTTCCCATCTCCTTATAAGTCAGCCCTAATGTAGTGTACTGTTACAAATGGTTACCCAATTGTGGGTCATTGTAACCTCAGATTCCCTATTATTAACCCCTATTTTCCATACTGTTATAATTTCATAATATGAAAACTGTCTAAACATGAGCATGGAAACAAAAGGATGATGTTGATAACAAATTATGATTATGCATCTTTTCTTATTCTGAAATTTGTATTGTTTATTTTTTTTCCTATAATAATTTTTCATAAAAGAATCCATATATATATATCTTTTTAGTCTTTTATTTTGCCTTGCTTTCACTTATTTATTTGTTACTATATCTTATTTACTAATACTTATATAGGACAACACAAATGCAAGATGATATTTGTATAATTGATTTTAGTCAGCAGTGCACAATATAATTTATATGACTACCAGGAGCAAATAGCTATTTGATAATGTCTTAATAATAATAGATAAACTATTGGAGAGCAGTTTTTTGTGATTTAAAAGACATTCTTGGTGAATCACACTACAAACAAACAATAAAAACAATGATTTTTATCAATATTAGCTTGCCATTTTTTTTTTGCAAATTTTTTACTAAAAATTATATAATTTTAATTTATGTGAAAACTTTTTTGCTGTTGACATTACACTTTCTATTCTTAGTAAATAATAAGAAATCTATCAACTATTATGAATAAAAAAACAATTAAGAGATTTAATTCAGATGTTCTGAACAAAATAATGTTATTTTTTAGTAGATGTTTTTTTCTTTCATCCTAAGTATTGTTTACTATTTTTTTTTTCACATATTTTTATTGATATTCATTTAATATATAATAAATTGAACAATATTAAATCTTCAAAATGCTATTTACAAATATAAATACGTATGATAAATTCTCAGCCTAATGACAAGTGCAATAGGATACTATGATCAAGCAACAACATATGATATCGTAAACTTGAGCTTGTATATCATTTAGATGTAGTCTCTTTCTTTTTTTCCATAGGGGAGGAAAAAGTATATATCATTGATTACAATTCATAACCATAATATAAAAATGATCAATTGTATTTTTTTCAAAAAACATTAATAATTTAGAAATATCAACTAACCAAAAATTTTCATATATGAAATTAGTGATAAATTGCTTTAATTAATTGTAATAAAAAGATTTTAAAAAGTCTATGCTAATAATATTTATGATACATTTGTTAATGAATAAATTTCTATTTTTAATATTTTATTTTTATAAAAAAATTATTACCAAATATATCAATTAATTTAGTCAATTTTTATTTCAACAAGATTTTATTTTTAAATGTTAATTAAACACTAATTTGGTGTTTACAAATGGCACTATCTTAATAATCATGAATTAATATTTCATATTAATTCTTTTTTAGTATCTTTTAAAGATGGTAGAATATCAGCTGTTATAGAAAGTGTTCCTTTTAAAGATTATTCATAAATTTCAGTTAGTCTTTTTTTAAATTTTTTTTACTGATTAAAACAAGACATTGTTCAGATTTGGGTTTTACAACAATTCTATAGGTTGTATGTAATCCAATAGAAAATAAACAAAATCCTCCATAAACCATGGATAAATAACATTCATTTATCAACAAACATTATAGAATAGAGTGAATTTATCTATTCTTTCAGTTTTTGATCTTTATAAGCTTTCATTTGCTGGCATTGCCAGAAATTAAGAATGGAAATTATATGTTAACCCAATTTAAACATGGCATTAATTATTTTGAAATTACAATTGTACAAATAAAATAGTTCAAATGACCTTCATGATATGAAAATTAACTATAAAAAAAGGAAGAAAAAAATGATAGTATGTGAACAAAAGTATGTTCTGTTGCTTTGTAAAATAAAATATTATCAAAGACTATGCAATATTTCTGTCATAAATAGTTCTTTTAGAATTCCATCATTACAAACCTTTTATACTCATCAATTATCTCTCTGCACTAGTAATAGGACTGTCTGTTTCCACAACTACATTTCTATTTTTTAATTATAAATGTAGAAATTCTAATCTTGATCTTTTTTTTTTTTTTGCTTTGCTTTCTTTATGTAAAAACCTTTAATTGAGAGAATATGATGATGAGGATAAATTTACAACTGTGCATCCTTAGTTATCAACTTAAACAAGGCAGGGCAATTAATATTAAGTCACTTTTCCAAATCTAGTTTCAATATAATAACATTATTAGGGTTCTCACTATATAAGAAAAAAATATTATTTTAATTTTGTAATAATTAGAAAAGGTTACCATTATTTTTATGCTGTTTTTTTATTTTTTATTTTTTTTGTATGTGTTTATTAATAGTTATAAATGATATTTGTTTATTAAAATAAAATGATCGCATAAATTTTGATTATGAGGTATGTTTGTGATTAAACATATACACACATGTACATATTATTATTTTATCTTATATATCTTGTAATAGATGAAATACACAGGCTTATATATACCTGTGTCTATATATGTAATAGACAGGGTATGAGCACAGACTTTCATATGACCCACCACTCTCCACACTATCTCATAATACTGATACACCTGAACACACATATGTCAAAAAGATAAGTAATCACCAATATACGTATTTCATGCTAAACCAGCAATCATCAGTTGGTCCAGATTACCATCTCTATACATATATGCTACAAATGCTCAGATATATATTAAGATAGCAAATCCTCCTACTTTAATGGACAGGCTTCAATGTACTCCACACACCAACTCTTCAACTGTCCATCCAATTGAAAATCTGATGATGGAACGCTCAAAGGCCACCCTTAGGCCGAGATTGTTGTCACACCCATATTGACCTAAAGGTCAATCTGACCCCTCATGTATAGGACATAATCCATTAAATACATAAACAAGGAATAAGCAGACATCTCTAATATGTAATAGATGAAATACACAGGCTTATATATACCTGTGTCTATATATGTAATAGACAGGGTATGAGCACAGACTTGCACATGACCCACCACTCTCCACACTATCTCATAATACTGATACACCTGAACACACATATGTCGAAAAGATAAATAATCACCAATATACGTATTTCATGCTAAACCAGCAATCATCAGTTGGTCCAGATTACCATCTCTATACATATATGCTACAAGTGCTCAGATATATATTAAGATAGCAAATCCTCCTACTTTAATGGACAGGCTTCAATGTACTCCACACACCAACTCTTCAATTGTCCATCCAATTGAAAATCTGATGATGGAACGCTCAAAGGCCACCCTTAGGCCGAGATTGTTGTCACACCATGTTGACCTAAAGGTCAATCTGACCCCTCATGGTATATATTTCCATATTTGTGCAACATGGTGATTAAAATAAGGTAGTAATATTAGAGGTGTTTCTGTTATTTTGTTCAGTATCTATGTGCACAAATAAACTATATATTTATAGAAGTTTATTTTTATCAATGAACAAAATAATGAGTTTAGACATTTGTAAACATTTTTTTACATTTTATATAATATTATTTTGGATTTTTCATTAATTACAATAAATTATTCAGTATTATTCTGTATAGAGTTTTCAGTAATTCCTTTGTGATCTCTACAACTTCCTGAACTTTCTGTTTTTACAACATCTATATTCTTTAAAATCATACTTTCAATGTTATAATTCCATATCATTTTTTTCATTAATATAGATACATATTTTCCCACTCTTCTTTACTCATATTGTTCTCTTTTTTTTTTTTTGACAACGACTTTATTGAAGCCTCAATCAAACATTTTATTATACCATAAATTAATTCTTATTTGCCTTTTTCTGGTAATGCATATATTTTTTTTTTCTGATCAGTTTTGATGAAACATATATAGTTTGTGATAAATACTTTTAAAAATTTGGTAATGCAAGTATTATATATATTGAATTTGTTTAAAAATATTTTGATTAATTAATTTAACTCTTATGTAATAATATTTTTAAATTTAAAAATGGTAAATCAAATGTGATTTTTTTTCTTCTGATTTTCATTTTAATTTTTGTGTATTTCTAAATATATTATAACATTTAAACAAAATGTTAAATTAGAATTGCAAATGACAATCTAATTTGATACTTTATAATTTTAAACTTTATTTCCATATAATTCATCAAATGAGTATGAATAATGTTTACATTATTCATACATAATAAATGTAGCTTGTATAATACATTTATAAAATTAGATTTTTCAGAATGAAATAATTTCAAATTTTTTTTATTTGCTTAGTTAAGTGAAATTATAAAGGAAGAATTAAAAGCAAATATAAAGTATAAATATAGCACAAATAATGCTGGAGGAATTGCTGAAACATGGAGATATGTACAAACAAATGT
The DNA here is from genome assembly GCA_028023455.1 of Epiperipatus broadwayi. Taxonomy (NCBI): domain Eukaryota; kingdom Metazoa; phylum Onychophora; class Udeonychophora; order Euonychophora; family Peripatidae; genus Epiperipatus; species Epiperipatus broadwayi. The sequence continues at coordinate 3,303,907 of JAQFVV010000048.1, read as the reverse complement.
AAGTACTACAGCTTTGAAAATTATTATTTTTATTTTTAAATCATTTTAGCAATCAATAATACATATGTCATTTTTACCTGCTAGCATTTTAAGATATATGATAATAAAGTAGCACAAAACCTATGATAATTCTTAATCATTATGATTGTGGTTTATAAATATTTTTGCATATATTGTAAGTTTTTTTGCCTTTTTTTTTTTTTTTCAAATATGTGTAAGCTTTCTAAAGAATAAATTATACTTACTTCATTTGAAAAACATATACTAGTTCTCAAATTTGAAACATGGAATGGATATGTTATTTATTATTTTTTAGAAAAGAAAGTTGAACCAAGATTGAAAAGGAGTTAGAAATTTTCTGTATTCTAGGAAATAATATGAAAGGATAATTTCTCATATGTTTGGACAAAAAAAAAAAAAGTTTTTAAATATGCTCACAAATCTTTCATTTGTAGTGCAAATCAAAGAAAATGGAGGAAAAAAACATGTTCAATGTGGATCAAAAGGATGATCAGAAACATCAATCCATGTAAGATAACATGAATAAAAGCTCTCTTAAAAGAAACAAAATTTTTAAAATGATAGTGGCTAGAAAACATCATGAAAAAATAATAAATGTAGCAAATTGTTAGTTGAACAAAGACTTAAATTGATAAAGAAGGAGAAGAACCAGAGAAAAAGATAGCATGATGAATTAAATAAAAAAAACCATGTATATAATACTTTAAGCTAACCTTAGTTTTGAGGCAAAATCAGTGGATCTATACTGCTAACATCTACATATAACAACAATGTTTTAGAATGATATTAACCATAGTTGATCAGCAAAAGATCATTTCAAACTGTGCTAAAAAGAAAAAATAATAATTGTTAACCATTCTCTTTTATACTATTTTGAGAAACCTAAATAAAAAATAGAATAAAATAAGTCACTGGAAAATAAGTTTTTCAAATTTGAAAGTATTCATTGTGTTGCTGAAGAAGAATGAAGAATATTTTCCATTGTTTTAGATTTCTAATTGCTGACATCGTTGTACAGGAAAGGAAAATCCAAGACTGCAAGAGAAAATCACCATTGGAAAATGAAATGTGCAAAGAATGAACCAAGACAGGTTTGGTATAATAAAGATGAAAAATGATTATTTACACATAGATGTCATTATACCACTAACAATAAAAAAAAAAAATGGTATAGTTTTTTTTCCCAGAAAGGATAATACAATGATTTTTAATGATTAATTAATATCAATTTAAATTTATTTTATGAAAATCTATTCAAAATTATTATTATTGATATAATTATTATGCCTCATCAACTCAAATAAATGAAGAATAAATTGAATGCTTTAGAAATGTTATATTTTTAGTAATGTGTGACTGGAATGCTTAAGTTAGAAATGGTAAAGAAATTGACTTACAAGTTTTATGAATTCAATGATCTTTTCATAGCACTATATATATATATGTATTTGTTAAGTATCTCTACTACTGACTATACACTTAAATATCATTATTACACTTCATAAGAAAAAAATTGTTTATATTCATGGCATTCATTGATGGAAAATATCAATTTTAATAGAAAAAACTGGTCCGAATTATATTATAGAAAAGATTTTGAATTACTAATATATATATATAGAATTTTATATATAGAGCTCGCAAAATAAACTCTTAACAAGCTTTGTAGAATACCCCTAACCTCAGACTGGTTTCTGCTACTGGCATCCTCAGTACCAGTCTGAGGTTGGGGGTATTCTACAAAGCTTGTTAAGAGTTTGTATATAACATTTGTAAACACAAGGTTTATTAAATTCGGTCATGTGATATCTGACTTGATTTTTTTTTTAATATATAGAATTTGACTGGAACTAGAAAAATGCTATAGACTTGCCAACTTCCACAATATAATCTAAAAAATATAGTTATTGCTTTTAAGTTAAGAATCAGAAATTTTGCATGTAATTAATAATATACCAAATGAACTATTATGAAAGTACAAGAAATAAGTCGAATCTGAGAAATTAAAACAAAATGAAACTACCAGAAAAATAGATATTAGGAAATATATGTATATTTTAAAAAAGAAAAGCCAAAATTTTAAAAAGATGAAATCTAATTAAATTGAATAGGAAATTGGAAGTTTCAAAGATCATTCAGGAAAAACAAAAAGCAGAAAAGCTTAAAAAACAAGAGCCTATCTTTCAAGGGATTTATGACATCGAAAGACAATTTCAATTATGGATTATTTGCTGACATACACCAATCAAATGATTATAACTAAAATGATAAAGATCAAATAGTTACAAAAATATATAGAAGACAACTTTTAATGAAATACTGTATTCTATATAGAAGAATTTCAGTAATGGAGCATGATATTATATTAACCTTGAGATTATCGCCAAAAGGTTAGTCTATTAAATTATATAGGATTCTGAAAAAAGTCACTAATAAAAAATGTTGACCCAATTACATTCAGTGATCTATAGATTTGAATGAATCAGTTTATATTCATTTATTAAAGAAATAATCTTGATAGAATATATAAACTATCATACAATACTACATTTTTATTAGAGCTTTTTACATTGGAAAACAACTTTCAGATATATAAGCTATTTTCAAAAAAGGCCGAAGAATAAATATTATTGCTGATTTAAATTGAATTATTGAAAATGCAGTGAAAAATCTGTATGTAGATTTTTGTTTACAAGATTTTTGATTCAGTTGACTATGCTAAATTGTAAAATATTATAAGTAAAACGGTGTATTACTGCATTTTATTGCTCTTGTGAGGAATTCTACAAAAGCCTAGAACCTATAATTAAAATGAGCTACAGAGAGCAGACTGATTTTGCATTGGTAAAGATATTAGATAGAGTTGCATATTGCAACGCTACTTTTTTATTGAATATGTATGTAATGAGGGAGGTATATTGGTGGAATAAATACCACCAATCTTGGATGTGTCGATGATGCTTATGATGACTGATATAACAGCTAATTAAAAAACTGATGGTAAAGGCAAATAAATCATCGACAGTCTTTGGATTATTTATCAACAATAAAGGAATTGGCCAGCAAAAAAATTCATCATAAACTAACATTGGTCAATCTTGCAATGAAAAATTTTCATAATGTTTTTAGATATATAATCATATCAGAATTATTCAAGATATAGAATGTCTTGTGGTTATGTGTGAATATGAAAATTGGACAGTGAAAAAGAAGTATAGAAAAGGTATTAATACTTTGTAGCCCTGATAAAAACGTTTAAAAATAAATATCTCGTTAGCAAGAAAAGCAAAGAAATAGATATTTAATCAAATTAGACTTGAACTCTCACTTAAAACACAGATGACAAGATGAAAATTGTTTTGTTTTGATCATATTATTAGAATATAATTTATTAATAAAGTTTATGATGCTCAGGATGATTAGTAATCAGAGAAGCAGATGATTATTGGTAATGAGTGAGAGGATCCTATTATTATAATAGTTAATTTATTTTTAAATAAACTGAAAAACCAGACAAACATTAAGTTATTGTATAGAAATCTATTAGGAATCATTCTATCTTGACTACTTATTGCCAATTCATTATCGTCATCAACCATTATCAATCCATTGCAGGATGAAGGTCTCTCCAAGTTCAATCCGTTTTTTTTTTATCTTTAGCTTCTCTTCTCCACATCACTCCTGCACACTTTCTTATTTCATCCATCCATCTCACATGTGGTTTCCTTCTGTGTCTTTTACAATCTCTTGGAATCCCATTTAAGATTTCAATTGACCATCTATTATCATCTCTTCTAGCAATATATGCAGCCCAACTCCAGTCTTTTAATTTTTTCAATGAGGTCAGTAACATCTGTTTGTTCTCTTACCCATATATTGTGTTTTCGATCTCTTTTTGTTACTCCCAACATGCATCTTTCCATACTTCTTTGAGTGGCCGAAGTCTCTGTATTGCTCTTCTATTAAGTGTCCAAGTCTCAGATCCATAAGTAAGAACTGATAAAACAGATTTATTAAAAACCTTCCTTTTCAAACACATAGGCATATTTCCTTTTAGTATCAAGTTATTTCTACCAAAAACACTCCAACCAAGTTAATTCTATGATTAAATTTTATCCAGTATGTTTCCATCTGTATTAATAATCTGACCAAGATATTTGTAGCTCTTAACTTCTAACTCATCATGATCAATCTTTATTTTTATATTTTGAGAAAATCCTAAACATTACTTTAGTCTTTTTAACATTTATCTTTAGTCCTACTTTCATCTGATAATTCCTGCAACTCTAATGCATTATTTCAAAAAGAACTACATCATCTGCAAAATCTAAATGACTTAAATAATTTCCATTTACTTTCATTCCTTTAGCTTCCCATTTTAATCCACAAAATACTTCTTGCAGCACTGCTGTAAAAAGTTTTGGAGATATGGAGTCACCCTGTCTTACACCCTTCTCAATGTTGACCTTCCTAGTATCATTATGTAATCTAATTGTTGCTGTTGCATTTTTATAAATATTCTTTAAAATATGACAATATCTTGGATCTATACCTTGATGATCCAATGCTTTAATCACTGAAGAAATGTTTATAGAATCAAATGCCTTTTCATAATCTACAAATCCAAAGCATAATGGCAACTCATATTCATTTGTTCTTTCTATAACTTCTCTCAATACCTAGATATGATCTACTGTACTAAAACCACTTTTAAATCCAGCTTGTTCTCTTGGTTAGTGGAAATCCAATGTTCTCTGTAGACGAGTTGTAATTATCTTGGTAAAAATTTTGTATAAAACTGATAAAAGGCTGATAGGTCTGTAATTTCTAATATCTTTCTTATCATCTTTTTTAAATATTAATATTAATACTGCATTCTTCTAATCATCTGGTACATCTTTATCATTTAGACATCAACTTTGCTAAAAAAAAATTGTATTTCCTTCACCTGCTTCTTTTAATATATCAATTATAATTCCATCATTACCTGAACCCTTTCCTTTCTTCATAATTTTAATTGCATATCTCACTTCTTCATTTAAAATTCTGGGAAATTCAGAAGATATAATTGATATAGGAAGTACTTGTTCTTTATTACTATATAATCCTTGATAGAAGTCTTCTACCAATTTCATGATGCCATCTCTCATTTTAGTAATAATTCCATCTTTTTTTCTTATTGCAGATATAAATTTCCTACCAGTACCAAAATGTTATTTTACACTCTTGAGACTTTTATTCTCTTCTACAGCTTTTCTTGTTAGTTCACCGTTATACTTTCTTATATCATTTTCAACTCTTTTCCGCATCATTTTACAAAATTCGAGATATTCAATCCTTTTTTCTGCATCATTTTTGTATATCTTTATATTTCTTCTTTTCTTCATAAATTCTCTAGTCTCAGTAGAAATTTTATTGGTCAATTGCTGCTTTTTTCTACCAGCTATCTTTGTTGCAGTTTTTAAAAGTGTATCAGTTATTTTCATATTAATTTCATTCAAATCTGAATCATGTTCAAAATCTTCTAATACTTGAAATCGATTTGTAAGTTCTAATTTAAATTCATTAGAATGTTTCTGAAGATTAGGAATATCAACTATAAATATTGTGTTTCTTAATAATTTTTGTCTCTCTAGTTTTGCATTAAAACGTATCTCACATCTTACTAATCGATGATCACTTCCTGTATTAATTTTATTAAGAACATTACAATCTTGAAATATGTATTTTCTGTTAATCAAAATATAATCCAATTCTGCTGTACCTTTATTTGGATGCTTCCATGTCCATTTCTTTTTAACATTTTTCTCCAAAAAAGAATTCATAATATAAGGTTTTTCTTTTTCTGAAAACTCCACAAGTCTATGTCCTCTCTCATTTCTATTACCATAACCAAAATTACCTACAGCACTTTCATCTTTCATTTGTTTACCAATTCTAGCATTAAAGTCTCCCATAACAATTTTAAAATGTTGTTTACTCTGATCAAAAGCCTTTTGAACATCCATATAAAAATCTTCTACTACTTCATCACTATGAGAACTTGTTGGGGCATAAACCTGAATTATCTGCATTTGGTATCTGCTATTAAGTTGTATAACTAATCTTGACACTCTGTCCGATACACCATCAATCTCCACAGTATTGTTCTTCCACTTTTTATTTATAATGAATCCTACTCCACTTGTATTTTTAATATTTGTGCCTTTATAGTAGAGTACATGTCTACTTTTTAAATCAATTGTCTCTTCATCTTTTTTTTCTAACTTCACAAAGTCCAATAATGTCCCATTTAATGTAAGATAGTTCTTCTAATTCTTGCAATCTTCCTTCACTTGAAAGTGATCTGCAGTTGTAAGTACCTAAATAAAAAGTCATCATCAAATGGCAGCTTGGGTCCACAATCAGGGGATTCTGAGCACCCTCCGCCTTCGGCCACCAACTGCTTCCTTGATTGGTGATTTTACAGCCTCCTAGAAATAAGGGCCATGATTTATTTTTGGCTGTCATGATTGTATATATCTATTGGAAAAATATTTATCATTTACACATACATTTATTCTGCCTTATCAGGCAACTGAGAAGAAAGACCATGGTGTTTCTTGATCTTAAACTTAGAGATAGAAGGCCAATAAACTCTCCATGCTGGCTAATGCGTGTTGGTGAGCAGCCCATCCATGTTCGTATGCTATATGAATAATTAACATAGTAATAACAACTGCATTGACAAGAATGTATGGAGTGGACATTCGAAATTTGCCCTGCTCAGTTTTTTTAAGGCCTCCAAAAGGAATCAAAAGGTTTCCTTTCAGTTAATAGCAAACTCCTTTCTGCAGCCTATTGCCAATTACTTGAATCTATATACATTAACAGTTAACAAAAAAGCCATTATTCAATGTGCTGTACTCATAACTTACTTTAATCAAACTAGTGACTTTAGTCAGTAACTTAAAAGAAATATCATATTTTATTATTTCAGTGTGATGATAATAGACATATAAAAGTGTAAGCCCTTGATGCAACAATTTATATATATATTGTAATGGATAAATAATTTCATACGTAACTTTACTAGAAAACACTCCTAGATAATAAATCTAGACTTCTTTCTAATAAAAAATTGTAATTAAAATTGATAATTAATATAAGATAATGCTAGTAAAGCCACAATTACAAACAAATATTGGGAAGTTATGAATTACAAAATGAAACTATTCCACCTAATAATAAATCTTAAAAATAAAAGACAAGTTTAAGTATGACTTACGATTAGACACCTATTAATTTGACATGTCAATATTTTGTGTTTTATAATTCAAGTAATAGTCAATAATAAAAGAAATAAAATAATTTATTATTAAACAAAATTTATTTAAAAAATAAAATAATAATGTCATTGTAATAATTACCACTATCTAAATTGATACATCCGAATCAACAAACACATGTGTAATCAACAATCTGAGGCATTGCCAAAAGAAACCAAGCTATCCTTATCTCAATACCTAGTATCACAGTAAATATACACTGAGGGCTATAAAATTAAGCAATAGATAAAATGCCTGTTATATATAAGCTTAACTCTCTATTATAATATTTTAGATAATGGCATAAAAATAAACAACTATCTTTAAAACTTCATATATAAAACATTTAAATATTAATTCATCATTATAGTCATATTATTTATAAAACTATAAACATTACCCATGCTTCAGAAAGTATTCATTACAAAAATGAAATCATTATAAAATGAAACCATAGGAATTTATAACTGGAACTAACCAATAATATCAAGCTAAATATATCAGTATTTCAGTTGCCACTACATACAGTATCAGTCAAATCTCATATATAAAATAAATATTTATTACTATTTAGACAGTCATTATTTAAAATTATAAATATCATTAAATAACACAGATTATATATTTCATAATCTATATTGAAATGTGATGTCTTTAAAATAAAATAAACTATTATTTATTACATCTGTATTATTTTTGAACATTACATTTAAAATGCTTAGAAAATATTACTTGCAAAGAGCTTTTATAATTATGCACACAATGATCAATCTAATATTTAAGAATTGACAATTTAAAATAATCAATATCAGTATAAAATTATGTATATATAAAAAAATCATTTATAAATTAAACAAAGTATTTAATAGAGACTTATAAACTCTTTTATTACTTTAACTCATTTACCAATAAATAAACTTAAATGTCTTTCTGCAAATTTATAAATATAACAGATGATCTCTTCATTATGGCACTTCATTTGAAATATAGAAGATAGGCCTAAATAAGTTGTAGAAAAATCATGATTTTGCAGCAGTTGATGATTATGAAGTAATCCTATTTATGATAAATGAAAACATGAAGAAGTAGATTATTCATTTGAGTCTTGGTGTCCAAATTCTTGGGATAAAAACTGTTTATTTACAAGTTCATTTTGAGAGTTTAAAATCCAATTTTTCCATTTTAAATTCAGCCGTCAATGATCCTGTGCACATGATCAAAACAGTTTTTTTGGTAAGAAATAATTCATGGCTATTTGCCGATAGGGCAGTAAATAAATCTACAGTCAATTTTAAAATTATTTAAAACAAATTGTCAATTTTTTTAAGTTAATGTTTTAAATTAAACACTTGAATTTCTTTTTATATTATTAGTTAATAAAATCAATTTTTATTTATAAAATAATCTATAATGCCTTTAAATTAGTAATAACAATTCAATATTTTAAAATATCAATGATATTATACTGTAAATTAATAAAATTTCTTTCTATACATTTACTTAATTTATATAGCAATGAAATATATTTCAAAGGAGTATACAATTTCAATATATATATATTTAAACTTACAGCATTAAATAGCTGTAATAGATTTAATATCATGATGGACATGACAGTGAAGAACAATCCCAATTTACGCATTAACATTTGCAAGATTGATCTTAAATTGTCTTACAGGAATAAATTTATATTCACATACTAATATAGTAAGTCATCCATATCTTTAAATTAAAATCAACATTTTAGTTCATTAATAAACATTTGATTCATAAAAATGTTCTCCCCCCCCCCATCATACAGATATTGTCATCATCATTAAACTTTTGTTTAGCTCTATTTTAAGAAAAAATTTGGTTTTCTCAAAAAAACAATATGTACTTGGGACTTTAATTTTTAACTTTTTTTAAGTATTTATAAATCCAAGTGATGTGCATTTGCACAAACAAAATAGCGAGATTCTTCAACATTTAATTAGAATTTCTAATTTATATTTTACATGCATGAGCAATTAATAATATTAACTCAACACATATTGTATTAGTTAATTTTAAATGTATAAGCAATAGTATCATGGTGCAGGATTTTAAATTCCATTTATATAACTCTTTTAATCTTAGTTACTAAGTATTGTTAATAAATTCAAATTTTGTAAATATAAATAATGTTATATTTAAATTCTAAAAATTAAATCTCCTGTTTATGAATTAAAATGTTGATTTTATTTTTAAGATAAGAATGCTGCATTTATTAATATTATTGTAATTGTAAAATATATTTAAGATATAAATTATAGAAATTAATTTATGAAATAGTTTGTTAATAAACATAGTTTTAAAAAAACCCGATATATTTATTGAAGCAAAACTTTGTTCTTCAATAATTCATGTCTAGCAAATAATGAAACAAGTATGCATGTAACATTTTGTATTATATAAAGCACATAAATTGTTAATTAATTGAATGTACAGCATGTAATCAGACAATAAATGTTTATTTATTGAATTTCTAGATAATACATATATTCACAGAATTACTGTCTTAAATATCATATAACACCATTACTATACTTTTTTTTTTGCATTATATAGAAATGACCACTTAATATCAGCCATTCTATTTTTATATAAGTACTATGAAATAAGATAAAAGATGTTCTTATAACATGATACACAAAAACCTGAGGATTGTTTTTGACTTGTTCATCATATTTGCAACTTATTTAGTAGGCAACCTGCAGTAAATTATGTAACTATTGTTTTCAGCAAGGGACAGGACATGACAATACCAACAAAATCCCAACAGTTATTAGAAACTATTATCTAGTAGCCAGAGATTAAAATCCATGTTTCACAATTGACTAAAAAAAATAAAATAAGGATCATTACTATCAAAATAAGCCTCTAGTTATTTTACTTTGCACCAAATTATTTATTATGATAAATAATGTTTTGATTTTTAAATTATGATGCTGTACTTTTTCATTATATATTTTTTATTTCACAATAGTCATCACAATCAATTAAATAATAATATATTTATTTTTCTAAATTTATGTAACATTTGTAAAGTTTCATTTTCTTTTAAAATAATTTTACTGATACTTTTTATATTATTTATTAAATAAGTCAATTATTTTATATATCGCAATGTTTTTTACAAACTGTAATGTTTAAACAGCATTAAACTGTTGCATATGCGCTTTAGATTTCCATTCTATCTTTTCCAAAGACTTTATCATGTGTTTGAAGTGTTTGCATTCATTCATTTTATAGTTAAAATCTAAAGCGCATGTGCAACAGTTTAATGCTGTTTAAACATTACATTATATTGTTTATTGTAAATATCTATGTTTTAAAAAAATTGAAATTTGTTTTTAAGCCAAAAATTTTTATCTTAAAAATAAATTTTTATAATTTTGTATAAATTGTATCTTATTTTTTTTATATTTCTCCCTCTCTTTAAATAAATGATAACTATTATATAAAAAACCTCACTATAAACTTAGGACATGAAATTGATTGCAAAAGCTGTCAATTCCTTCAGCCTCCCCTTCCCTTTAATATTTTGTAACTATAATTTTCATCCAATTGTTGCACTTTCATCATATAATTAATGAAATTTGTCAATTTTAGTATATAAATGTTTGTAGAGCATCTGCTCATAAATCTACTGAATCTAATATATTTTGATGACTTGTTAAAAGCATACAATGGAATTTTTTTTTTCTTTTTAAGTTTCAGTGCTGTGGAGTTGATTCTCACCGAGATTGGTATCTGATTGATGCATGGCCGGCAGAAACTTGGGTTCCAGATTCTTGCTGTTTATCATTATATGCTAACAAAACCAATTGTGGAAAAACTTTAGAAAAAAGTTATTTTCATGAAGAGGTAAAAATAATATTTTTAATATTGTTTTAAGATATTAATAATTATGATTTTAATAAAGAAGGTTCTGAACAAAATTTGAGAAAGGCTGATTCACACACTTATCAAAAATGTATTGGAAATTATAGTTTTATAGGAATAATCTCTATCTTGATATTGGATTATGTGATTTTACTTTTGGGGTTTTTTTTTTAAGAAAATAATAATAATATATTTTTTGTGTGTATTAGTATATTTATTTATGTGCATGTGTGATAGATGTTTGCAAATAAATACATTATATATATTTAAAACACAACTGTATAACATATTTTTATTTACTTATTTATAATGTGTGTTGTTTGAATCTCCAGAAAGAAACATTAAGTGTAATCACTTATAGTAATGTATAAACAGAGCAAAACTCTCCATACAGTATTGCCACCTGTGCTAAACAGACTAATCAATGGATGCCAGAAGGCTTGTGCATAAAATCCCTATCTAATGCCTACTCATCCAATATCCCCAGACTAGTTTCTGGCTTGTGGCCTTCGTCAGTGAGGAGCTTTGGGTCTAAGAGCACTGCATCTAGATCTTAGGATCTAATGCAACCCTCTAGCAACCACCTTTTATCTCTACTTAACTACTAAACTATGAGAATGAAATTGAAAACACAAAAAATATTTTCAATCTAAGCTCAATAGCTTAAATAGTCATATGGGTCTGAACTCAGTTCAGCACCCATACATTTTGGTGTCTTTGGCTCTTTTACAACCATAGCCACCACTATCCTATTAGGCAGGATTGGTGTTAAACCATTAAGCATCACATAATCACAATTCCTATATTAGCACATTAATTGTTGATAAACAGAGCAAAACTCTCCATACAGTATTGCCACCTGTGCTAAACAGAGTAATCAATGGATGCCAGAAGGCTTGTGCATAAAATCCCTATCTAATGCCTACTCATCCAATATCCCCAGACTAGTTTCTGGCTTGTGGCCTTCGTCAGTGAGGAGCTTTGATCAGTGAGGAGTTTAGTAGTTAAGTAGAGATAAAAGGTGGTTGCTAGAGGGTTGCATTAGATCCTAAGATCTAGATGCAGTGCTCTTAGACCCAAAGCTCCTCACTGACGAAGGCCACAAGCCAGAAACTAGTCTGGGGATATTGGATGAGTAGGCATTAGATAGGGATTTTATGCACAAGCCTTCTGGCATCCATTGATTACTCTGTTTAGCACAGGTGGCAATACTGTATGGAGAGTTTTGCTCTGTTTATCAACAATTAATGTGCTAATATAGGAAATGTGATTATGTGATGCTTAATGGTTTATAGTAATGTACTTATCAAAAAGATTTGTAAAACTATAGTTTCTTATAGACTATTCTTTCTTATGTTATTCTGGACTCTGCAATTAATATTATTCTCTATCATTATTAATTATCTTCCGAAAGACAAGTTCACACATTAAACCAGAAACTCCTATTTCTAAATTTACTTCTTAAAATCATTGAATAACTTCTTTATTCTACTATCTCTTTTTCTTATACTATGCAGTTTTCTCTGCTTCTCAAATATCATTCCTGATTCAATTTCTTTTCATAATTTTTTCAATAAAACAATTCTTTTTAAATGCTTTTATATTAACTTGCCCTGTCTGTGTTTCTATCAGTATGTCCACATTTTTGAATTAACAATGAAAAAAATCTGGTACCATTTAGAATTGAACACTTAGACAATGGAAATACTACATTTGTAGAATAAAATTTTGTTAATATTGATTTTATTATTAAATTAATTAAAATAAAAGAAAATATATCATTTGAAGAGTAAAATTTTGTTAATATTGACTTTCTTACATAATTAAATTAGTTAAAAAGCCAATACACACATATTTTTATATAGTAGATGATCATATGATATTTAAATTTAAAATTCGTTTGTTAGAGGGCGTATTTTCTCTTTTCACGTCTTATTGCTAAATTATAATTTTTATATTTTAAAGGATTTTATTGTTTCAATATTACTTGTTTTTATATATATAAAATCATACTTAGGATGACAATAAAATCTATAATAGTATTATAATTAATGATATATAGAATTATTTATAATCATATATTGTACCAGTCAAAATTGTGTGTTCGTTCAACAAGACCTAGAATCCAAGCAAACTATAGCAATCTAGCATGTGCGAGATACACAGGTCTGGAACAATACTAAATGCTAACCTATTTGCCTGTGCTCCAGTGTCTCTGCCTACATGGACAATGCTTTTGAAGATACTAGCAAGCTTTCATTTACTCCAAACCCGGCAATGAGAACAGGTGAGCAAAGAGACTTGGGGAATCAATAATTTTCAAATAATTAGCTAATGACTATTACAACATATAATCCTTAAAGAGCCATGCAAACTATTGCTTAATATATTAACAATCAGGTCCATAATATTGTTCAAGGCAACATTAAACAAAGGGAGTTTAATTAATAATACTAATAAAATCTTTCATTCAATTTGAAATAACTTAACTTAATAAAACAGTCATACTAGAGACTTGGGCAATGAATGACAAATATGAGAATACAGAAAATGATATAATATAAATTTTATTAATTAAATATGGTAATAAACAAAATAGATGTGTAGAATGTCTGTACAATGGTAGTTACAAATTTGATTATGGTTTAATTTGCAATTATGCACTTTATGGATGGAGTCAATAAATCATTGAATTTACATAAATACATAAAATCTTTAGGTGATTACATAAAATTAGTTAATACAATTACTACATATATAAAACAAAAGTAGTTTGTGCAGTTGCTCATATATATATATATGATGGTGCAGTTAATATGCCAAAGACCAAACAAATTAATTAGGTAATCAAGAATACTTTGTAGCTTAACCCCCATTTAATATTTTATAATTCACACTAATGAGTTTATTAGTCATTACATATATATGAATAAGAGTTTAGGATGTGTGATTTGAAAAGTGTGCAATATTTGGGAGATCACTCAGATGAATAGGAACAAAATGATTCAGCTTAAAAGAAGCTGTAATTCAAAATCTGACTTAGAAAATTAAAATGAGTGGATGGGGAATGACATGCAATTATGACTGATAGAGAGCATTGCAGGTGGATAGACAACTCGTTAATAATAATAAAGGCGGTATCATGTTATCACTCACAATCGCATATAGAGAGGTGGTCATTTAAGATGTTCTTGAGGGGCTTTGTCATATCTGTGCAAAAGGAGTATGCCTGCATGATGGCCAAGGTCATATCTCTGAAGAACAATGGCACTAGTTGCATGTTGGGACAATTCATCCGTATGTTTTCCATACCCTTATTCATTGGAGGTGCCTGGAGAAGATCCCGAGTAGGAAATGCATCTACTTTGAGAGGGATAATGAAGAGTGGGATTGGTCATTCCGAAGATTCCAAGATACATGACAAAGCAAGAAAATCATAAATAACGATTGCAACGATATACCTATAACACCCAAAACATATAAATAGTTCATGTCACTAACAATCACAGTAAATTAATAAACACCTGATTCTTATACGATGCTCTCCTGCATAATGGAATGCTTAACACAAACCATCCTGGGCAGTTAACTAATGATTAATAAAATGCACATATGGGTCAGAGTTTAAAACTAAAAGGGAATATTGCTCTCTCCCAAACCTTAGAAATATCTCCTCATATTTCTACAAGCAATCATTGCACAGATAACTGATATTACTTACAAAATAAAATCATAGATTGCACATTAAATTCACTTCTGATAAGATTTAATTAGTTAAAATGATATAACAACTTTAATAATTAGATGAACATTAATTTTGCAGTTAGTGATAACAATTAACGTAAATATCAAGGCCTTCCGGTCATTTAAAGAATAAAATTATTGAAAAATAATTGGTATAAAACCGAGTGAGTTTATAACAACGAATTTTAAAGGAAATTTACATCTCCTTAGTTTAGTAGGAGAAAACTATTGGTGGTGGGTTTAAATTCACTCGCTAGATTGTATACCTTCTTGGCATATCAGAATGAATTGGAATAATAAAATAAGAAAAGTCAAATTAATTTTAAACTGTTGCACCAAAACATAAGAATTTATATAGCATGAGAATAAGTTTCACAGACATTATTAACTTATATAACAGCTGGAAAAATTAAGTAAAAGAAAGAAAGGTGTACAGTATAATTTAGGATTAGAATAATTTATTAATTAAGAGTTCATTAGCTGGCGGCAATATAGATATTACTTTGGGCTTGGGGACACGATGATGGAGGTAATCAGTGAATCATGATCATGAGCTGGCTTGGGTTTGAAACAGGCATTGCTAGAGATTCAAGATTCACTTTTAGGCACACATATCACTGAACAGTCTGCATATTTGGTCTAGATGTTCCTAACCATGGCATTGTGAGCTAGATAAGCTTCCCAGAGGTAGGGGGATGCAGACGATCTCCCTTACCCCACCATGTTTTGCTGCACAAAGAGCCAAAAAATATAACTTTAGCTATTTATACATAAAAAAAATATCTAAAGAATGCTGGCTACTGCCTCAAACTCAGACACTTGGTTGAGATTCGAAGTTGATCTCCATTTCCATATATGGGAATGAAAAAGATCAGAACAATTAGTTAAACAAAATAATTAAAGAACCTCTGGCACCTATAACCTTGCGTGCATCTTTTAGACTGACACAATGGCCCGCAAACTTTTGAGACTGACCGATTGTATTGTTTCACTCTTAAATATCAGTTTACTTTAGACAAACTATTAGCAATAAATTTCCAAAATACTGTTGTTTGTCTTTTAAATGACAATTTTACTTTTACACAAATTGCTAGCAATAAATTTCCAAAATACTACTGTTTGTCTTTTAAATGACAATTTTACTTTTATACAGATTATTATTTGCAAAATATAAAAATTACAAAATATATATATTATACATTAGTTAGAAAGTTATTGAAATAAAATTACAAAATTTTATAACTTTCAAATGTTAGTTTTCATACGCACATACACGTGCAAATTGAATGGGCAGACGAACTAAATGTTCGCATATTCATATATCTCTATATATACCATTGCCTATTAAATTTATATATAATTCAGGTTCAAAACAGTTCTAGTGCTTATATAATTGGCACTAGGTGAAGCGCAAATCTGCAGAACAGATTTCCAGCTTCAATATCTTATATATTTATAAAAATAAGAAAAATAATATTCTCCTTAATAATGCTTCTGCTTATTAGAGCTAACATTCTAGTATCTTAGATGCTGATACATTAAAGATCATGTATCAAATATACATATATTTTATTTTAATTAATTTAATAATGATTCTAAGAAAGAACACAATACTTTCTGGATTAAATTAGAATCACACAGAGCAAGGGATGAAAATAATTTTGTCATATTTTTTTATAATTTTTTTTTTTTTAAATATGTAAATATAATTAAAAAGTACAAAAATAAAATATAAAAAATATCTTTTTTTAAATAATGCTTTTATGTAAATAGCCATCTAAAAAATACAAAATAACAAAATAATCCCCTCACAAATTTATCAATTTTGGGAAATATCAGAGATATTAAGAATCTAGATTTACTATAATAAAACAATTGGAAATTGCAAAAATATTGTCATTTCATTAAAGCATTTGAAGCTCAAATAAATAATAAAAATGAAAAAGACCCCAAATGCTTTCATAAGATGTCAATATTCCTACACTTTTCAATTATTTTATAAGTCTAGATTCGTAAGATCTCTGATATTTTCCAAGAATGACAACTTAACTGAGAGAGAGTTATTTTGTTATTTCATATTTTTTAGTCTGCTATTTACATAAAAGCATTATTTTTAAAAAAATCCTTTTTTTTTTTTCACATTTTATTTTAAATATTATTTTCAACTTATCTTTTCTGTTTTTTTCCAAATCCATAGCTTTAAAAGCAATTAATATTTTCTCTATTTTTTTATTATTATCCATTTATCTGCTAAATATAAAGTTGCACTTCAATTAGAGCTTTAAAAAATCATATTTCAAATCTAATTTCAATAAACTATAAAAAAAATTTTTATTAAAATTTAGAGCCATTATAATTCCTATTCTCATTTTTTATCATTATTTTCACCATCAGTTGATCAATTTCAGAAATAGTAAAAGTATTAATCTGCTATATAACTTCCTTGTTTTAGTTTTATTTGCAAACCTTTTGCAATCCCTTTTAACTCTATTTAAATTTTATAAAATTATTCTTACTATCAACAAATTTGCTATAATAAATCTTTTTATTCCTGTTCTGATTTCATTCTTATTAAAACACATTGATTTAAGAATTTATTTAAATATATATTAAGCAAACAGTGTAATGATCTCCTTTTATGTCTTCTACTCCAGTGGTAATTTCATTCTGACGAGAATAAGACTCCTTAACAACTTATCTAAATATATTGTAATGGGTTGCCCCTTCTCTCATTACTGTTTTATTGGACTAACGCTATTTCTACAAATTATTTTTTTGGTATTATTATATTTATTACTAATAGATATAATAAACACCTCCATACTTCCCCGTTTTTTTAAAATTCACTTAAATAAAGTTTTAATAAAAGACAGATGACCTCCAAGATGTATTTCGTGCTGAACCAGCGCTCATCAGTTGGCCCAGGTCTCTATCTCTCATATATATCTTTATTATATGAAAAATATTTATCTAGAGCAAATGATTTATAATGAAACCATTTAATCAAACAAGATGGCCTTATAGTCACTTACTTATTTATTAACACTTCCCTCCCAGTATATTTATGGACATCAGCCTATTATGATTCCAAGTGCTAATCCTTTGCTTACGTAAGAATTATACTGAAAGGGATGAGGAGAATAATTATGACTTGTTAATAAATGCCTGGCCACTGGCTAGCCTCCTGAGAGTGAGTGGTACTTAGACCGACAGAAATGTGTATAGGTAAGGCAGTAAGAATCAAATTAATTAAATTATTCTATAACTAAAAGCATGCATATATTTTTGAACTAAGTAAATAATATATGAAATACAAAAATAGAGTAAATAACAGTGCTCAAATATTTAATGAACATAATAGCATATATATTTTTTCCTACAGACAAATTGGCTAATCATTACAAATATTAAATAATTTATCTTTAAGATGGGTAGTCTGATTTAATATAATGAAATTACAGTCTAAATATAATATTGACAATGCACATTAATATAAGTTTAGAACGTACATATTACCTTTGAATCTCCCAGAAAGGTAGCTTGTTCGGATTCATAAAGAAAGTGAGTTTATTCAGGAAACACTGTGGCATAGCATTGTTCAGCAAGGATGTCTTGTTCTTTTTTAAATTTCCAAAGACACAATAATGATTCAAGATACCGGTAGAGACACAAATGGACAGATGCGGATTCTTTTTAACTTTGGACAGTTATACAAGCATGTAGCAGCAGCCCAGCATGTTTTCCCCAACCTGTTCATATTAACTGGCGAATATATTTTTTTCTTTAAAAAAATCAGCATTCAGAAATCTCTGACATGAATTAAATATGGCAGTGAAAATAACAGCATAAAAAACTAAAATGGTCTCTTGATTTTGCTATTTATACTTTTTTTTTTCTTTTCTAGAAAGTTCTATTCTCCTCAAAAATGTTAGGTATTTTCTCTTGATTATTCTGTGGGATCTGAGGTCCTCTTTTCTCCTATTTTCTTCTTTTTTCCAAGAAAACCTTTTAGCACATTTTTTTTTTTATCTTAAAAAGTTTCTTTAGATACTTTGAAAAATAACTTCAAGCAATACCTACATAAAAGCATTCCATAGATAAAAATCTGTTTAGTTTTTTTTTTTTTTTCATATGTCATAGCATTGGCCGGGACGCGAACCCACAACCGTCTGCAACCAACTACTTGCTTGCATGGCGGCTGCGATACCTCTCGGCTAACAACGCAAGACAAAAATCTGTTTAGTTTCTCTTTTTTTTTTTTATCATTTACAAATTTCTTTCTTTTTATTAAAAATAAAACAAATTGGACACAAAATAAATTAATTTACATTATATGTTTTTCCAGAAGATTCTTTCTGTACGTTTGACTGTACAATAACATACACATAACGTAAATGAGCACCACTACTACCCCCAAACCTATTTTAGCTCTTTATTTAATCATTTTTAGAAAAAAAAAACAATCAAATATATATACACCAATACATATGTAGTAACCGTATTGTAACGGTATACATATATGCCTTATATCACTTTCAAATGAAATTGTAAAAGATGTATAAATAAAATTGCCCTCAAATAGAAATATATATAAAAAGAGAGAATTTAATAATTTTATTTAAATTAATATATATATAATGCACAGATGGCAAACTAATTATATAATTATTTAAAGTTAAAAATCTAAAAACAAGGTTGATTTTCTATAATGACGTAATAGCAAGCAGGCCCTTGGACATAAAGTCAGATAAGAGATAAATTAAAAAATACTAGTGATAAAATTTTGAGTTTTCACTCTAAAGCAAGCTGGTCTATAATGATGGAAATAAACACATGGTCAGTCATCATCACCGATAAGAACAGCGCCAAGCCATGCAAGATCGATCTGGGAATTTGATGATAAGAATTCAAAATGATATAAAAAGAAAACTTTTAAGTGGAGATTTAGATTTGGATTGCTCTTGCTGATTGTTTGTTATTTAAATATATTTATAAGTGTATTGTGAATCTCCAAAATGTAGGGGTCATGCAATTTTACATTTTCCGTATTTGCACCAGCTGAAGTGGTCTTCAGAATAATGATTTCCGGAAAGCAGCAAATGGTGAAATGGAAAGAACTTCGAATTGTGTGGCACATCAAGGACCGCAAAAACGGACTTCTATAAACTTACAGCATTGGAAAGTATGAACCTTTGCTTTAAATGAACTTTAATTATATAATACAAATAAACGTCACTTAAATTTTAAAAGAAATCTCTTATTTGATTAAAATTTAAAATTATTTATTATATTTTTTACATATGTATTTGATATCATTTCCATTCTTTTAAATTTTATTTAAATTAATTATTTAAAAATAGGTGTAAATGGCTGTATAAATTCGTAAGATTATGTTAATTTAAGTGGGTTAATTTTGGGCTAATTGTTTCGTAGTTAGATCGGTGCTGGTGAATAGATGTACGGATGTTTTATATCAATGTAATTTGGGTACGCACATTGGATACTCATTTCCTTGTGGCATGTTAGCATACAGGGCATAATACCTACCTGAATGCATGGCCCAAAAGTGTAGCAATCACATTGCCAATGGTCGTAGATGTATTTCCTATGGCACTGATTTTCATATGCTCTCTGGTTGAGATAGTAAGCCGGCAAGGACCGCTATTCCCATTTACAGAGCATCTCATATATATATATTTCAAATGATTTCATTTTTTTATCACCAATTGGGCAGTGGATCGTTCCTATTTGTTGGTGAAATTTATTAATGATCATGGGGAAGATGCTCATTCCTTCCCACTATGATTCTTTATTTCTCTAATGATATCATGCTACAGATGTAAATTCCTATCATGCTACAGATGTAAATTCATGTCAGCATGATTGTGTTATGCTAACAATATCATTTTGCATTGATCACATCAGTATATGAGTAAGCTAGCGGTTTAAATATGAGATTTTAGCCTAAAGTTAAAAAGGATTGGATTGGTTATATGCATAATCTATGTAACATATTTATGCATAGCAAAATATTAAAATTGTAATAAATCTATTAATGTACCCTTCTGTGCATATAATTTAAATCAAATATATTCAATAGTAAATTTAATCTTCAGATGTTTGTATTAATGTGTGTGTGTGTGTGCGCGCGCGTAATAAAATGTTTTGTTGAAATAATTTGGCAGCAACTTATTTTATATATTTTATTAATAATATTTAAAATTAAGAATTAGAAATTTTAAATATACAGTATCCTTTATTTATATCCATAATTTTGTATGAAAATTTTTGAAAATAAAATTGCTAAACTATATTTTTAAGATTTCCTGATAAAATAGAATAGAATTTTCTATTGCATTGTGTGCTATTTTAAAACACCTGTGATTACCACTAAAGGTATTGAAAGAGCTAGTTTTTTGAATAAAAAATTATATTTTTTAATTGTTTAAAATTGTGTAAAATGTATAGAATACAAGGTTGAAAGATTCCTGAGTATTCATGTCTTCTAATTTCATATTAAATAATCATATTACCCATCTTATGAAATGAAACAATTTGTGAAATAAAAAAAAAGCCCATCTTAAAACTCATTATAAGCAAAATAATTCTTATTTTACAGTTCTCTTATCTCAAATTTAAAGCCAATGTTCTTGAATCTTACTTTGAAATGTTGATATTATTTATAAGCAATTCAATTTCAGTAAATTCTAAGTAATGGAAAATGAAAATCTTGTCAGAATAATATAAATATATCAATGACTCCTTGATAAGTAGATATTTTAAAAGCTTAAAATCAGCAGATATGTTTTAAAATTTAATTGCTGAATGAAAATGTTTTAATACATGCTTTTACAAAAAGTTTCTTAAAGTTTAATGAATATTTTATTTGAGTGATCATTCTTATGGAAAATAACATAATACTTTATATGGATTTGCTTACCTAGTTATAAATATATCATTTTGACTTTTGAAATTGTCTAGTTTTTTTAATAGTTTATCAATCACAAAAAAAAAAAAAAACAGTATTTGAAGAAAATATTAGTAAAATATAATCATATACAGAAATTCAGTGATCAACACGATCATTTGCCTAATTAGAAGTCTCTACAGATTATCATTATAATTGCCAATAAAGAAAGTATATTGTTCAGAAAACCATCAAGACTGTATTATATAAATATGAATTTATTTCAAACTTCCTGTGATAATGACTGGGGCTTTTGGTTTGATAAAAGAGTAACCTTACCCATAAGTATCTGCTCCTCTATAAATTTTATAGATTCGAATAGCCTAATGGTGCCCTGGCTTGACAGATAGATTTGTAAGGTTTTGCCGACTATTATAATATATGTATGTGTGACTATAGAATGCCTGACCTTGGAACAGGGTTCAAACCTTGTTCCTGTTATAATACATTAAACAAATAGGTGATAAACAATTCCCCAAGTTTACATCTCTTCTTATATCTATATCTTCTGTATGATGATCTTTTAATCTTACAAATTTTTAATGATTAATATATATAAATTTTTTAATCAAATATTTAAGTATCACATTGTTTATTGGAGAATATTGTGTATTAAATAGAAACAATAAACTTTCTTTTAAAGTGCACACTGTATATTAATATAAAGACTTTTAATATTAAAGTAAATTACAAACTGAATCGAATAAGATCTGTATGGGCATCTCCATGGATTTGATATCTCAATAAATATCATTTTTAATCTGCTATCTATAAACGATCTGTCCTTGAGATGAAAATGGATTCATTTTTCATTTGCATTAATATGTAGCTTGCTATTTAAGAAAAAGTTTATTATTCCTATTTATTACAATTTTTTTTAATAAATGCTGCCTTTCTTTTTAATCTATCATTCTGTTCTAAATATCCAATAAAGTAATTCAATTCATTTTGACAAATGCCTTTCAAAATCAATAAAACAGAAATTAACTTCCTTTCCTTTCTACATCTTGTAATAGTTATTATCACCATTCCAGTTGTTTAGCTTGTTCTTTGTCTTTTTTCAAATTCAAACTGCTGTTTAAAAATAAACAAGTTTAATATATTGCAGTATGTCTATTCTATCTCACAGTATTACTTTTATGTGAGATTAAGTTAATTGTTATAAAATCTTTACATTTCATTGAACTGGGCCTTTTATCCACTGTAATTATAACTGGTAATGAGAAATGAATTAGCTGTCACATTTCTAAATCATGAATAACATAACAAACATTCCATTTAGAATACTTCTACTTTATACATTTTTTAGACATTCTTAAGTTTGCTTATTTAAACTATAATTTGAATTCAGTATACCATTTATGATAATATGCTGGACTATTTCCATTATCTATCAGTAAATATTGAATGTATAGAAAATTTTAAATTTTATTTAAACATTTGAAATACAAACAACTTGTTAATAATTTGTGTGTTATTACTAACAAGTTGTTTGTATTTGGAAAGTTAAAAATTTTCTATACATTCAACATTTACTGATACATAATGGAAATAGTCCAACATATTATCGCATTTAATATACCATCATCACAAACCTTCAGGCAAATACAATATACCTTTTGTTCTTATTACTTTTTTTTGATATTTTATATCACTTAATCAGTGATTCATTTGGAATCTTATTAATTTCCTGTGCTTTTTCAATTTTCATTTTAATTTAAAACTTGTTATTATTATTGCACAATTCCTTAAATCTTTATAAATATTATCTGACTTTCAGTTAATCTAGATAAGAGCTTGTTATTTCTATTGTACACATCTTTTTACTGCATCTATTTCCTGTCACTATTTTGTTCTGGGCATCCTGTTTTTCATATCCAAATCGTTTTATTCTATTATTTTTCTTCATTCTCTTTCTAAACAATTATTTCTACTTTTATGTGTTTCATGTTCAAAATTTACTTGTTGCACTTTTTACACATCTATCTTTTTTAATTCTGCCATTTTAATCATAACTTAAAAGTTTTTTTTGCTCTCTTACTTTTTTAGAACTTACTCTCTTTATTGCAGCATTTTTTAAAAAATTTTTCAATACTTTCCATTCTTTATTTGAATTTATTTTATCATGCCTACTATCATTTATGGTTATTTTTTTATCCAAATCTGTTTTTTTAATAATAGCTTTTTTTAAAATTATTATTTGCATATTTCTTTATATCTCATTTTTTTATATTTTTTAAATTTATAATCTATAAAAATTCCTTCTTGTGATTTTTAAATCATGTGCTCATTTTTATTATATTTTTTCTTTTTTTTTTTAACAAAAACTTATAAACTTCCCAGTTTTCTTATT
This sequence comes from Epiperipatus broadwayi, assembly GCA_028023455.1. Taxonomy (NCBI): domain Eukaryota; kingdom Metazoa; phylum Onychophora; class Udeonychophora; order Euonychophora; family Peripatidae; genus Epiperipatus; species Epiperipatus broadwayi. The sequence goes on along the minus strand of JAQFVV010000048.1, from coordinate 3,279,609 downwards.
TTTATACCTATAATTTGTAATCTTTTACAATTATTATCTCTTGCTTGTCCTATCATAGTGTTTTAATCTTTCATGGTCATAATGCAAACATTTTTTTTTTTATTGACTTTTAGGGTTTTTTTTTTGCTTTATCATTATCATGAATATCTTGTATATCTGAATAATCAAATTCTTTCAATTTAATCATTAGCAGTCTAATTTCAAAGGAATACTACTTATAAAACTTTTTTAATTTTTAAACCTGAAACAATATATATTATTATGTCTGCTTCTATCCAGAATACAAAAATTATTACATCTTTATTTTTTTTCTTGACAAGCAGTCCTATATGTAGAACCCATTTTAATTACATTTTTTGATTCTAATGATTTTGAAAAGATATTCTTAAATTGATATAATATATAGAGTATATGAGCACAGACTTTCACATGACCCACCACTCTCCACTCTATCTCATAACACTGATACACTTAAACACATATATGTTGAAAAGATAAATAATCACCAATATTCGTATTTCATGCTAAACCAGCAATCAAACAATTGGTCCAGATTACCATCTCTACACATATATGCTAAAAGTGCTCAGATATCTACTGAAGAAGTTTTCCATTTTTTCCAGGCACTTAATTGTAGTTATTTTATTGTAATTGTTCTAGATCTGCTAGACTTGAACAAAATAGTGCTGATATTGTTCTCATGGTTATTATAGCTGTGTTTTAGTTTTTTACAAATTTTTTATCTCTTAGATGGCTAAGTATGATTTAGAGACATGGTAATCTTATAGATCTTACCTTGATACTACTAGTGGTCTTCTAATATTTCTTCAACATACTTTTTATCCTGAATATTCAAACTTTGTTTTTCTTTTAGATGTAAATTTGACATAAAGTTTTGCTATCTAGAAAATACATCACATATATATATACACACACAAACTTATAATTAATAGATCACTGCTGCATTTTGATATATAGCTCTTAAGATACATTTCAATCTACCATGCCTTCAGTTAAGTCATTATAGATTGAAGATATTTGATTGATTGAAAAGTATTTTAGAAGTTATCAACATTTTTTTTTCCAATATCTGTAACCATAAAACCAAATCAAATAAGTTGTTAGTTATAAATAAGATTGTGTCTTATGAAGTGTTAAGAATCACAAACTTATATAAAAAATATTATAAATATTTATTCTATTAAAAAATGATTATTTATGTGTACATTGAAATGTGATTGTTGTGAATAAGTGCTTGCAAAAAAAAAACAAAAACAACCTTAATTATAAAATAAATTTATGAAATATGTACAAATGTATAATAATAAACAAATAATATCAAGATAGATTATTTGGCAAAAAATATTATTTTAATATATAAAAACTTGTTTCAGTAAGGTCTCACCTTCCATGTAAATATGTATTTATTTGAACTTATTATATAACAAAATATGAATATTTGTAATAACATTTAGATTATATTTTTTATAACTGTGTTTTATATATATAAATACTAATAATAATAATAATAATAGTAACAACACCAATAGCAAGAACAACAACAACAGCAGTAACAACAATTTTATATATCATGATATATTTGATTAGGGAATTACTAATCCAAAACCTAATGTAGTCTGCACAACAATTCAAAATTCTCTGAATTTAAACCTTTAAATTACTTGCAACTCTATCATAAAAGGTAATTTTAAATTATTTTTAAAAAACAAAAACAAAATTAGTTATAAAGTAAATGTTTGCAAATATCCATTATGAATCTATGAGGAAAAAAAACCTAATAGACTTAGTTCACAGCGTTGGTAAAAGATAACATAAATGGCTGCCATGCCTTCACTATTTCATAAAGCTAATGCAAAAACAAGCCTAAGATAATATAAGGTTATTTTAATTACTAAAAAAACATTTACTGATATTGCAAAAAAAAAAAAAAAAACCTTGATAGCTCAACACTAATCACAAACATGAATTTGAATCACTTTCCCCAAAGATTCAGAAAATCTACAACCAGCGATAATGAAAATTTAGATTTACAAAATCAGGGTGAAGAAAGACAATTCCCCTCCATCCCCTTCTGTAATATGGATTGCTGATATGCTAGATAGCATTTCTGAGAAGTTCCACAGTACTATTCCTAATGAACTGTTAACACATAGTTCTTTGTATAAATTCCCAAGATCTTTACTATATGAAGCACTCACTTTGTACACTTAGCTGATCATAGAATTCCATGATCAAAACCAGAGAAATCGATTTAAAATGAAGATCAAAACATCCATTTTCCTCTAATTCCTATAGATGAAAATAAACACAGAGATATAACTAGCATATTGAAAAATACATACCTAGGCTACTCCACATGGGATTTTCAAAACTAATGGGGCTTCAGGAAGGTTATTTCATTGCAACTAGTTTACCTAAAGAACACTCCAGTTCCAATATACAGCAATAGCTATAAGTTTAAAATCAAGCTAAACAAAAACATCAATCCAACTACTATATCTACTCAGATTACAGACTAAGAGGCTACACTTTGCCTATTCATAAGAGGATTAAAACCACAATGTTTATCTCCTAACCAGCATGGTCATCTGGCAATCAACTACACAACCACTCGATGCTTACAGTGTAATTAGGTGAGTAACCATACACCTAGATGCATTCATAGTCAAAACTAGGATAATATTGACAAAATACTTAATACACACACAAATTCTCTCTCAAATGAAGATGCTTCACCAGTTGACCTCTCCATCAATCAGACAAATCAAACATTCATCACCCCCATTCATCCCCACCATTAACATCAGCAACAAAACTGCTCAGAGTGCTGATAATCAAACTCTCATCTCATCAGCCAAACCATGTAACCAGTTAGTTTTATCTCATATAGCTAAGATACCACAGACAGTAATTCACAATGACAATACTAACCAATTTTCACCTATAAACAAGATCAGCATAGATGTCATGGATATATTGACACCACCTGAAAGCTGTGACACAGATTATATTTCTAAAAGAAAACCTGGGCGGCCACAAAAAAATCACAGTAATAAAAAAGTAAAAACACTTGATCCCAAAATTAACCTAATATGCTCTACTAATAACAGCATTTATAATCTAGAATCCTGTAGCCCCCACTTAACAGACATTCAACAAAAACAGCAAGCTCTAATTGAGTCCAAATATATTCATCATTCACTTACAAAACCTCAATCTCAAGCAGTGAATCAAAAACAAACCTTGAAGAAAAACATTTATAAACTAGTATACCAATAGATATTAAAACTTCCCTGCTTAAAAAATAAATGCAAACAAAACAACTCTTAAATATTTTGATGCCCTAGATGCCACCTCTGAAAACTTTAATTTTGAATCATAGCTGGCCATTTATGTTCATACAAGTTTTTCTCTAGACCTTGGAAACAACACAACAAATGAAAACAGCTGATTTTCTAAACATATATTCTTCTAACTATTTTTTCTATTCATTTACTTTCAACATGAAAACAAAGATAGGAGCTTTCAATGTTTGAGGTCTAAACTCAATTCAAAAAAATGTCCAGCTAAATAAATGAATTCAGTTTACACAGCTACACATCCTGGAACTGCTGGAAACAAAAATACATAGTGGTTCTCACATTGACCCCACAACCTATTTAAGAACCCAAGACTTTTGCACTTGTTCCCGAGATTCATCATCATCATCAGGTGGCACTGGCCTGGTCATCACAAGAACCTGCCAATTTTCATCCCTTAAAATTATGTGTATTGACTCAAACCTATTTATAATCACTTTTCACCATCATACTGTTTCTCTCAACATAATTTTTGTTTACATACCTCCTGGACCAGCTGTCATCTCAAGATTACAGTTTACCATACCCAGTTGTATTACTGGGTGATTTTAACATGAGTTATCACACTTGTTTCGAAGTGGCTACATCAACTTGCAATACCCCTAATAAGCACTGAAGGTTTCTTACGACCCAACTCCATCTTATTCTATAACTTTCATCACACCTCACTTATTGATCTGTGCTTTTATTTACCTATGCTTCATCACTTAATGAAGTTAACACTTAATCCCTCACTCTTTTCTGATCACTCTAGTCAGTGCTTGAAATCAATCTGAATGCAATGCAAATATCAATAATTCATTTTCATAAAGCAATAAGAATAATCCTTCCTGCACACACTTCTGAATTTTTGTGCTTTGAAACATGCAACATGCTATTTAAACTTAGAAATAAGCAATTTGACCCTGTTCAACAGTATATTTACTTTTATCAACATTCTGTCATTCAATATTAATTATATTACCAGAACCACTCCACCACCACTTTAGCTGATGAGTTACATAAAAGGATCATCATGTATAAATCTGCATCAGACATCTACACTCATATAATAAAACTTGTCACACAAGTATATAATAACACCTGCAACACTAAAATAATACCTTTCCACAAAAAAAAGAAGAAAATCCTGTCTATCAAAACAACACACTTGGACACAAAGGTACATTAGATGGGCTTTAAGATATCCTTCCACTATCAGACTTCCACAAAACACTTGAAACTGAGAGTGTCACCAAATCTGGACATAATATGATAAAATGAATATACAAATATTTCAAACAAAAGCTGCAGACACATTGTGCCTTTGCACCACTTGAAGATCTTTTTGGCAACTGTAATTAGATTAACCATTCCCTATTGATTTCATGATGAAATTAACCACAATACCAAACTCTTGCCATAACATGAAATCTCTAAATATATATTCTTACATCTCAGTTTATCATCACAAATCTATGTGATTTAGCAAATAATCTATCACAGAAATTGTTTATCATAAAAGATCTATATCCAATCTCCTTACTTCCTTTCAACAAAAACAAGCTTCAATATCCAATCTATCTAATCTGTGACCAATCACGGAGACCCTTGGTATTAAAATCCTGGAAAAGATTCTAAAATATAAAATCGAAACCATATCTCCTCCCTCTATTATCACCTATGTAACATGCAAAAAAAGGCCCCTCAACAGGCCTAGCTGCCCTCATTTTCAAAACCATCTTAAATTTCAATTCAAGATTAGAAAAAGTATACTCCAATGGCTGTTCAAATTGACATTGAGGCTGCTTTTGACTCGGTTCCTATTGAAATTTTTTAATTCAGACGCTTGCAGACACCAAAATACCTTGTTCCTCTTAAACTTTTTAATCAACCTACTCCTTAGTCGGAAAATCCACAATTAAATAGTAGATCATTACCTTCATTCCTCCTAGCCAATCCATATTTTAAGGATCTTCATTCAGTTCTTTGTTATTCAAATTCTACATTAACCCCTCATAAACAAAATACAACAAAAACTAAAAGGGAATTCAAATTCCACACACTGGACTATACATGAATGACTTTACCTCCAAAAAGCAACTATCTACTCTGGACAAAATACTTAATGATTACACCTTCAAATATAAACTCAAGATCAACAGTAATAAAACATCAGCTTGGTTTCTCTATACTGTCAAGATATATACACAAATTTATCATGGTAAACCTACTAATTTTCTCGGATTTCCTTTCTACCTAGGGTCCTCTGAAATGAAACAAAAGATCCAGAAAAAACTGAAAGATGATGCAGAGTGCATAACCAAGTCTCTCTTCAAAACCTACCTCTCGTTATATGCAAATGTATGCCTTTTCAATCAGCTTGTAATTACAAAGATAATTTACTACTCACTAATCATAAACTTCACTAAATCTTTCACTTTGTCCATTTACTCACTCTGTAGCAAGTTATTATGATGCAGAAAAGTGATCTCCACTTCTGTAAAATAACTTAGTCTCCCACCAACCAGAAATGGATTAGATTTTCATTCACATTTTTTTAACACAAAAAAGTATTAATCTCCTGGCTGCATTGATAAGAAGTTTTCCAGCTCTCGAATACATCCTTTAAATTAGAACCACAGACTGACCACCACCCCCACATGGATATTTGTCTTTACTCAAAAACCAATCCAAAGCATTTATGATCAGGTGTCTTTTTTGGGTATTGGCAGATACACCTATTGAAGCATTTATAATATGCTGTACTCGGATCTGTTTATTGTCCCACAGTCACCAATGCTAAATGTGAACAACAGTCAGTTGATACAGTGATTCAAAAAATGATCATTGGAATCCAAATTTTTTGACTTTCTCTTAAGGCTAAATCTTCATGCCTGCCTACCGCTTATTTCCTAAAACACTAAGGCTACACACCAATGCTGATACTTTTTGTTCCTTGGGTCATAAAGAAGAAAAAAAGCAATAGCGCCTATTCTGCACCTGCAGACCTCTGACAAATATCTGAGAGATTATGATTACCCCATATAGACAAAATAACATTACACTTGATAAACCTAATAGAAAGACTCAGTAAAGGCTCAATCCCTGCAGCCTGTGCAGCAACTTTTTGTTTATATACTTTGTAATGCACCAGGTATACTTTCTGCCTTGGAAATAACACCAGAAGGCACCCAGCCACCTTCTGTAATAAGCTCGAACAACTAAAGACCAGAGATGGCAAAATTGCACTCCCAGATATTTTTGCTGCTACATGGTGACTATTAAAAATCCAAGCCAGACCATAACCTCAAACAACAAAATTACTTTTGCTATAACAAGAACAGTTTTTTGTCACATACCTCATTTTTAACAATCTTTTGAACATCACATCTGTGTACTGAATAGTCCAAATGATATATTTCTTCAATCAAAAAATATATTTTTAAACTGATGAACTAAACCCTCAGACAATGAAAATAGAACCATAGACAAAACACAGTTTACAAGTCTAAACTTTATCAGATACCTGCCTAACAATTTACTTAGATTGTACCAATAATATCTATTTGTTTATTCTGAAGTTACCTAGTTTCTAACCAAGTATTTTTAACATTATAATTCTTTATGGACAATAAAGTTTGATTTGAAACATAATAATAATTATACTAATAATGACAAAGAAGAAAAAGAAAGTAATGACAGTGAAAAACAAAATACAAATAATAATTATAAAATGTAGAAGTACTTTTTTTCTTTAAATGGTAACCATTTAAATTTAATGCATGTAAATGTCATCATTTTATATCCCAAGATTCTTAATTTTTATGTTTGCACTTTGTCTATTAAAATTTTAAAAAATAAAGATGCAACAATTTTTGTATTCTGGATAGAAGCAAACATAGTAATATATATTGTACTGAGACAAAGTCGGTACAGGTATATACGCACACACACGAGCAATGTAAACACTCTATATTTTTTTCTCTTCTTTCACTTTCAATGCGTTATAAAATACACTGTAAAATAAAATGTTAATATTTCTGATTAAATAGTTAAGGCTTTCATATAATCTATTATAATAATATTCTCTAAAAAAAAAATAAAATAAAATATAAAGTACTACTAATATGCCATTTTAAATCTTAATAAGTGATTTCTACTTGTATATGCCGCGGGGGTAATTAAAAGGGGTTTGTTTTAGATTATAACTGTAGTGAAAGTTAAAAGCTTATAGAAGTGATTTTGAGACAGATTAAATGCTCGACTTTTAAACTAATGTAAGTTAAATTGTTCTCTTAAAACACGCACACATGTATGCATAAAAGGTGTGAATGAGTATGAATTTTTTTCTAACTGAGATTGTAATATGAGATTGCATAAACCTAAGATTGCCTCAAGCATATGGATTGAGTGGACATTACGTAGGACACGGACCCCAACGACAACTCAAAGAATATTGAACTCTGGGTGGAGATTCGATCCTCAGATAATAACCAACCCATATAAATATGAATCTAAATTTTTTTTTTTACACTTGGTCTTTTACACTTTTTTCTGCTTATAGTTTTTTTTAAATTCCTCCGGAAGCTACAACTAGAACTTTTCTTTTTTGCTATACGGTTTATCCAATATGATCACTGTGAAATTAACATTTAGAGCGTCGATCGTCATGATGGGCTAGAAAACCCTTCAGTGATTGATCGACGCTCCACCGCCAGAACATCTCCACAGCTATGAATGATCAACAACAATACCGTCCGAACATAGTGCTCCAATCAGTATAAGGACGTTGTTCCGTTTAATATACAAGAATCGTCCAAACATACTACGCTGAACTTATGTGAAATGAATAACCATGTATTATGGAAACATCATCTATCAGGTTTGAACCTTCACCAAATTAGAAGCAGCAGAAGACTAAGCAAAATCCTAGGTAAACATTTTTTTTATAATGCTTTCATTCATTCTTTACGTAAATTTAAAAGGCAATCTCATAATTAATTAAATTCGACTTTCGTAAAACAAATATAAAATGATCTGTAATCTCTCATATATTAAATCTTATTATTTTAATCTCAACTTTCGTAAATAAAAATATCAGAGGCTACATAGTCCATCATATTTAAATCTTAGGACTTTTCCAGTTATGAACTTTGATCCGAATTATTATTTTCTTTCGCAGATAAACTATAACACACACTTACTTTCAAAATGTAATAAGAGGAAATATATTTTATCAGCCTTGTTTATTATGCATAATATGTTCTTTTCTGTGCGAGTGCGAGAATGCGCGTATGTGTGTGCAAATAAAGCTATTAATCAATGTTTCATTTTTTTTTATAATCAATAAATTTTTTTTTTTATTTATTTAAACTAGTCGAGCATTCCTCAAATCATTTTCTATAATTAAATATTTTTTTTTTTTGAAGTTATTATTATTGTTAGCATTTATTCATGCAATTAATTATTTTACTTTTAAATTTGTCTTTCTTATTTTTTTCTTTTTTTTATCTCTTTTAAATTTCATTCATAAACATCGTGCCGTAAGTCACGATGTTTATTTATTATGTAATTAACATAGGTTTAAGAGTTGGGAGGGCCTATTATTAATAAATATAAGTAAATGTCAATAGAGCTAGTATAAATAATTCTATTGGATTGTATGATAAAGGGAGGGATGATGTTATAAGCATCTAGTTGTTTATTCTAATGATGCCTCAACCGAACATTCGTATTAGTTATAAATAACCAATGATCTCGTCCAATGCTTGGACCGATATGTTAATCAACCGACCTTCTTATCCATTGGTTAATATTGTGTCATTTGCCAGAATAAGAGTCTTGAAGGCAATCACATCGCGACCCTGAGTGACCCCTATTGGTCCATGCTGGGAGTTTGAGCTTATGGGCAGGGATTAGACTTCAAAATCGTTTTGATATGACGTAAGGTGATGCGAGAAATTAAATTATGAATCAAATCATCGTATCTGGCGCCCTCTTGTGTTGATAATGAACAACTATTGATATAAGAAAAATAAATAAATCTTTACGCTGTATCATGTTTGTTTTGGAGCTCACAATCCCTTTTAGGAACGGTTTAATAGGGAGCCGGTGCAAGGGGTAACTGGGCTCGGTATATAAATGGCGCTTCCAAACGTGAGGCTAATATAAATAATGTTTCGGAGAGAAGCAAATCAAGACATTAGCCAAAAGCGGCCGAACCTCGTGAAAGACGCAAAACTGAAAAGAAGAAAAAATTTTTTTTTTCACGTAAACGAAAGTTTGGACGAATAGAAAGGGAAGGAAAAGGGAGAAAAGGAAAATAACAAACGGAACAAAATACAGCGATTCACAATATCGCAAATCTTTTAATAAAACACTTGGAGCCGGAACGAAATAAATAAAAAAAAAAAACATAGCAGGAGATGGGGGCGCGGACGTCGATTAATCACTTCTTATCATAAAAAAAAAAAAAAAAAAGGGAAAAATTTTTTCCTTTATTAAATCATAAATGGACAGCAATAACGATAATACGTGGGAAAGTGAAATAGGAAAAATAGTACAAACATTTAAGGGAAAGAGAAATGAGGACCCAAATGAACACATAGAGAGCCTAGAGAGATTATTCGCTTACAAAACACTTAGTGAAGAAGGTAAAATAGCCATAGCAGTCAGCCACATACGAGAAGGGGCTCTAGATTGGTGGAAATCGATACAACAAAAACCAAAGACATTTAGGCAGAATGAAGAAATGATAAAGGAGAGCTATTGGGGGAAAGCAAGACAAATGAGAGCCTTACGTGAAATAGAAAATGAGGAATGGAAAACAGGAGAAACGATGGAAGGATTTTTTTGTAGGAGAATGGCACAGCTAAGACAAATAAACTTAGGCGCACCATCGGAGGAATGGTTGGTCAGAATAGCACAAAGGGGATTACCCGCATGGGCAAAATGATTCTTGACAGGGATAGATAACATGGACAAGGTAATAAGGAGGTTGGAAGAGATAAAGGATGAAAATGAGGAAGAGGGAGAAAATCAAATAGCCAATATAGGAAAGATCATAAAGGAAGAGGGAGGAAGTAGAAGTGGACCTCGATGCCCTAAAATAGAGGTTAAAATAGGGGAAACGAAAACTCACGCACTACTCGACTCAGCGAGTCAAGTATCAGTTCTGTCACAAGAAACATTCAGCAAACTTACCCAAGAAGAACTAAACCTCAAAACACTACTGCTTAAGATAATGCGCATAACCTTGGCAAATGGGAAAAGGGCCCAAGCGGAAGCAGTACAGGCATGGGTAGACATAAAAATAGCAGGAAACCAGCATAACCAAATCATGCTGGTAATGCAGGGATTAATACACGATGTTATATTAGGATCCGATTTTATGGGAAAATACAAATGCAGCATCGACTACGAAACAGAACAAGCCCGGATCTCAGGAAAGATGGTACCTTTTATAGAACAAGATCAAACAAAAAACATGGAACAGGCCGTACATAGTATGGAGTTAGAAAAGAAAATGGTAACGAAGGAGATCGGAACAAAGCAAGAGAAAGAAGAGATGGAATTGGGAAATGTCATTGAGGAATACAAGGACGTATTCTCCGACATACCTGGAGTCATCAGTGGTTACGAACACAGGATAAAGCTCATTCAGGATCAACCGTATCAATCTAGATCATACCCGATCCCCTTTCAATACCGGCCAGAGATAGGCAAACAGATAAATAACATGCTAGAATGGGGAATAATCTCAAAATGCTCCTCACCATATAACAACCCAATTGTCGTAGCAAAGAAAAAGGATGGTTCGGTACGATTGTGTCTGGACGCGAGGCTCCTCAACAAAATCACGATCGCGGACACAAATGCTCCGCCCCCCATGAGCGAATTAATAAATCGGTTCAATGGGAAAGGTGTTTTTTCTACCCTAGACATGACCAGCAGCTACTGGCAGATTAGCCTACACCCAGATGACCGCCTGTACACGGCATTCCGATATAATGGCATCGCCTACCAGTTCAACCGGATACCATTTGGTCTGAAAAATAGCGGAGCAGGCTTGATACAATGCCTTGATAGAGTGCTGTCAGAGGAGGTAAAGGGGTTTAGCACTACGTATGTTGATGACATCATCATTGCATCTGAGGATAATAAAGAGCATATTAAATGCCTTCGAAAATTATTTCAGGAATGTCGAGAGAAAGGAATCAAAATAAACCTGGGAAAAAGCAGGCTCATGACACCCGAGGTGAAGTTTTTAGGGCATATTATCAGTAAAGAGGGGGTATCACCTAATCCTGAAAAAATACAAGCCATACAGGAATTTCCAGAGCCCAAAAAGAAGCGTGACGTCAAGGCTTTCCTCGGACTGTGTAATTTTTTTAAACAGTACTATCCAAATTTTTCAGAAGGGATAGAACCACTGCTCAGACTTCTGAGGAAAGAAACACCATGGGCATGGAAAGAAGAACAGGAGGCTAGCTTCCGCCGAATAAAGGAAGGGTTCTTAAGACACGTAGTGTTGGCACACCCAGATTTTGGACGTACATTTTATGTACAAACGGACAGCAGTGGGATAGGAATGGGGGCAATGATGTTTCAAAAGGATAGCAAGGGGCAGAGCAAAGCAATCGCCTTCATAAGTAGACTTTTTACGAAGGCCGAGCAGAACTACACGGTCACAGAGAGAGAGGCCTTGGCCATCGTATGGGCTTTCAAGAAACTGAGGCAATACCTGATAGGATCAAGAGTGGTGGTCGTGACCGACCACCGAAGCTTAGAGTTTCTGAACAGGAGTTTTCTGACAAATAGCCGCCTAATAAGGTGGAGCCTCGCCCTTCAGGAATTTGATTATACGGTAGAATACTGTAGGGGGAGGGACAATATAATAGCAGATACCCTTAGCCGATATCCCATAGGACGAGGCCTTGAGGAAAACGAGGGGCCATACATAGCGACGACACGAGCCCAAAGCAGGGAGCATTATAGCCTTCAGAAAATTAAGGAAGCACAACAGGAAGATAGAGAGTGTAGACAGGTCATGGATTTTGGCAGGCACCACGCGATACCAAATAGTCGAGGAAACACATTATGGGCCCATCGAAAGAAATGCGTTGTCAGAAATGGACTTCTTCAACGACAAACAAGAAATGGGCAGAATTATCGGGTGATAATACCGAGAGCAATACGACAGAATATTATAGCCCAGGTACATGATGAAAGAGGACACTTCGGGGGCAACAAGACCGCCGGATGGATTGAACAATGGTTCTACTGGCCAAATCTACACCGGGATGTGACACAAGAAATAAAGAAATGTATGACATGCGCCAAAACAAAGCCAATGAATAGGTCGAATGAGGGAGTATCGACACCCATCCTTGTGTATGAGCCAAATGACACACTAGCTATTGATTTCTACGGGCCACTGCCGATGTCAAATGGGAGGAGGTATCTGCTGGTGGCATATGACTTATACTCTAAATTGGTATCAGCTTTTCCGATCAGTCAAGCAAATGCAAAGCAGGCGATTCGAGTTCTGGAAAATCGGCAATTTAGGGAAGTGGGAAAACCAAAAAGAATCTTGTCAGATAATGGAACTCCATTCGTATCCAAAGAATGGGCACAGTGGACAAAAAAAATAATATTAAGCATGCCCTCACGTCTATTCGAAATCCTCAAGCCAATCCATGCGAGCGAGTGATGCGGGAACTGGGTCGACTTTTCAGAATATATGTGCATGGAAACCATAAGGCGTGGGTAAAGGAAACGCCCCGGGTTGTGAGCATGATAAACGAAACCCGGAATGAGTCAACTGGTTTTGAACCCGACTGCCTTCACTTTGGGAGAAGGAGGCCATACCCATATGCCCAGGGACCCTGGCCTCAAAGGGAGAAAATAAATCGGACAAGGGATGCCCAAGAAGCTAAACGGCAACTGCAGAAAATGAGCCAAGTTCGAAAAAAAAGACAGGGAATCGTGGTAGGAATATTCAAGGAAGGAGACAGAGTCATGGTACGGACAAACCCGGTCAGTCGGCCAGAACAGGCCATTTATAAAAAATTTCAACCCTTATATGAGGGACCTTATGTCATAGGACGCGCATACGGGAACAATGCCTTCATATTGTATGAAGGGACCCGGAGGATTGGGACATATAATGCCCGGGCCTTGAAATTAGTGAATGAAGTTCGAATCCCTCACCATGCGGAGGGAAAGCGGGGTCAAAAATAAGGAATTTTATGGTGAAAATTAAAATGCCAAGCCTCTCATTTTAATTTTTAGACGGATCGCGGGGATATGTACCGAGACAAAGTCGGTACAGGTATATACGCACACACACGAGCAATGTAAACACTCTATATTTTTTTCTCTTCTTTCACTTTCAACTTATGATAAAAAAATAAATGTAGTTTTCTTTCAATGCGTTATAAAATACACTGTAAAATAAAATGTTAATATTTCTGATTAAATAGTTAAGGCTTTCATATAATCTATTATAATAATATTCTCTAAAAAATATATATATATATAAAGTACTACTAATATGCCATTTTAAATCTCAATAAGTGATTTCTACTTGTATATGCCGCGGGGGTAATTAAAAGGGGTTTGTTTTAGATTATAACTGTAGTGAAAGTTAAAAGCTTATAGAAGTGATTTTGAGACAGATTAAATGCTCGACTTTTAAACTAATGTAAGTTAAATTGTTCTCTTAAAACACGCACACATGTATGCATAAAAGGTGTGAATGAGTATGAATTTTTTTCTAACTGAGATTGTAATATGAGATTGCATAAACCTAAGATTGCCTCAAGCATATGGATTGAGTGGACATTACGTAGGACACGGACCCCAACGACAACTCAAAGAATATTGAACTCTGGGTGGAGATTCGATCCTCAGATAATAACCAACCCATATAAATATGAATCTAAATTTTTTCTTTAGACACTTGGTCTTTTTACACTTTTTTCTGCTTATAGTTTTTTTTAAATTCCTCCGGAAGCTACAACTAGAACTTTTCTTTTTTTGCTATCCGGTTTATCCAATATGATCACTGTGAAATTAACATTTAGAGCGTCGATCGTCATGATGGGCTAGAAAACCCTTCAGTGATTGATCGACGCTCCACCGCCAGAACATCTCCACAGCTATGAATGATCAACAACAATACCGTCCGAACATAGTGCTCCAATCAGTATAAGGACGTTGTTCCGTTTAATATACAAGAATCGTCCAAACATACTACGCTGAACTTATGTGAAATGAATAACCATGTATTATGGAAACATCATCTATCAGGTTCGAACCTTCACCAAATTAGAAGCAGCAGAAGACTAAGCAAAATCCTAGGTAAACATTTTTTTTATAATGCTTTCATTCATTCTTTACGTAAACTTAAAAGGCAATCTCATAATTAATTAAATTCGACTTTCGTAAAACAAATATAAAATGATCTGTAATCTCTCATATATTAAATCTTATTATTTTAATCTCAACTTTCGTAAATAAAAATATCAGAGGCTACATAGTCCATCATATTTAAATCTTAGGACTTTTCCAGTTATGAACTTTGATCCGAATTATTATTTTCTTTCGCAGATAAACTATAACACACACCTACTTTCAAAATGTAATAAGAGGAAATATATTTTATCAGCCTTGTTTATTATGCATAATATGTTCTTTTCTGTGCGAGTGCAAGAATGCGCGTATGTGTGTGCAAATAAAGCTATTAATCAATGTTTCATTTTTTTTTATAATCAATAAATTTTTTTTTTTATTTATTTAAACTAGTCGAGCATTCCTCAAATCATTTTCTATAATTAAATATTTTTTTTTTTTGAAGTTATTATTATTGTTAGCATTTATTCATGCAATTAATTATTTTACTTTTAAATTTGTCTTTCTTATTTTTTTCTTTTTTTTGTTTATCTCTTTTAAATTTCATTCATAAACATCGTGCCGTAAGTCACGATGTTTATTTATTATGTAATTAACATAGGTTTAAGAGTTGGGAGGGCCTATTATTAATAAATATAAGTAAATGTCAATAGAGCTAGTATAAATAATTCTATTGGATTGTATGATAAAGGGAGGGATGATGTTATAAGCGTCTAGTTCTTTATTCTAATGATGCCTCAACCGAACATTCGTATTAGTTATAAATAACCAATGATCCCGTCCAATGCTTTGACCGATATGTTAATCAACCGACCTTCTTATCCATTGGTTAATATTGTGTCATTTGCCAGAATAAGAGTCTTGAAGGCAATCACATCGCGACCCTGAGTGACCCCTATTGGTCCATGCTGGGAGTTTGAGCTTATGGGCAGGGATTAGACTTCAAAATCGTTTTGATATGACGTAAGGTGATGCGAGAAATTAAATTATGAATCAAATCATCGTATCTGGCGCCCTCTTGTGTTGATAATGAACAACTATTGATATAAGAAAAATAAATAAATCTTTATGCTGTATCATGTTTGTTTTGGAGCTCACAATCCCTTTTAGGAACGGTTTAATAGGGAGCCGGTGCAAGAGGTAACTGGGCTCGGTATAATATGTTGTTTCAGATCCAGAATAAAAGCGTTAAAATTCATGAATTTTACAATGCAACATAATGATATTTATTTCCATTAAGTTTAAATTTAAAAAATTTACAGTCGAAGAAAGTTATGAAAATAATTAGAAATACTTCTGTGTTTTATAATAATTGTTTTTATTTTATTTTTCATCATTAATACTTTGTTATTTCATTATTATTACAATAATTATCCTATAATGGATATTTTATTTGATTTATATATATAAATATTTATATAATAAATGGTATTATTATAATATTTATGCAGTGATACAGTCCTTATCATTAATATAGGTTTAATGTGCACAATGTCTACCATCAGCATTTACAATCACTGAATAATGGTTACACCAAATTTAATCTAATTTTTTCAATGAGTAGATTTTTTCTTCCTCATCATTTTATCACATTTAATTATCTCATTCGGCTACCTCATTTGTGGCCTCTTTTTAGGTTTTGTATAATTTTGGGGGGTCTAACTAGTTCATCTGTTATCATTTCAGTCTCTTAAATTTTTTTAGTGATTTCAATGACTCATATTTTTTCTCTCATCCATGCACTTCACTTTTGATGATTTTGTTATATTGTCTGCAATTTCTGTTTTATTTTTCTGTTAAGTTTTCAAAATACAAATCTAAAAGAAATTACTACTAAAACACATTTATTAAAAGTCTTTCTTTTTTATTTTTTTTAATAATAAATACATATTTTCTGTTAATATTAAGAAAGAGAAAGGCATTATTAATATTAAGATTAGTTCTACTCAAAATATTTCATTCAAATTATAATTTTACGATTAATTTCGTCCATTATGTTTCTAAGATAATAATAACTGTTATTTTTAATTCATTGTTATTAATCTTTATTTATTTATTTTTTTGAAAAATCTGTTGAATATAACTTTAATTTTTTTATCATTCATCATTAGTTTTCTATTTTTTTGTTTCATCTGATAGTTTATATAATTCTTCCTAAACTCTGAAGCATTATTTATAAAAACATAGCATTTGCAAACATCTAGATGGCTTAACTTAATATTTATTTTTTTATCTTTTTATTTTAACGTACAAATTTCTTTGTATAAAACTGTTATAAACAAGTTTTAGAATTATGGAATCATGGCAACATACACTATCATCACTGTCACATTGTAATTTAATCTCTGCTATTACATTTTAATAAATGTTTTAGAATTTGACAATATCTTGGATCTATGTATTGATGTTTCAAAACTTTAATCACCATTGAAATGCTTATAAAATCAAATGTGTTTTTATAATTTATAAATTCAGAATAAAAAACAAGTTATATTCATTAGTTGTATCTATAATTTCTCATACTACTTGAATATGATTTACTTTGTTATTATTATTTTTATTCCAGCATACTGTTTTTGTTTGGTTTGAGTTTAATATTCTCGATTTGTAATGATTTTAGTAAAAATATTATATTGAATTGATAAAAGAATAACAGATCCATAATTTCTTGTCTTCCTTTTAATCCTTTTTAAATATCACTATGATAATTTTCAATTATCTATTTATTCAACCTCTGAACATTCTCGTTCAAATACATTACCTAGAATTAGTATTTGCAAGCAGACTCATAACAAGTCAATTTTACTAAATTTGCAAATACAGTTTTACTTTTTATTTATCAATGCCCTTTCATTCAGTCTGATAAAAAGATAATTCTTTCTTCATCTGACCTCCAACTGTACATATTATAAATAAATCAACATAGACATCTGAAAAGCTCTGAAACTTATTAGCAGTGGTCTTAGTTTACAAATTAATCAAGTCAGCTTAATATCTCATATATTATTTTAAATTTGATATTACTAATTTTAACAGGATGCAAATAACTTTTTACCACTGCTTAAATATGTAACTTGTAGTTATATAATCAATCTCAGAATATTCTCGTTCAAATATGCTACCTAGAATTTATTATTTGCAAGCAGACTTATAACGAGTCATTTTTAATAATTTGCAAATATAGTAAATGCCCATTCAGTCTGTTAAAAGAATTCCTCCTTCATCTGACCTCCAACTGTTATATATTGTAAATAAACCAACATTGATATTCAAAAATTTTTAGTTCATAAATTAATAAGCCAGCTTAACAACTCATATATTATTTTTAATTAAATATTACTAATTTTAATAGCATGTAAATAACTTTTTATTACTGCTTAAATATATAACCTATAGAAATATAATCAATTTCTCATTTAAATACGTTACCTAAAGTTATTGTTTGTAAACAGACTCATACAAATCATTTTTAATAAACTTGTGAATACAATTTTACTTTTTATTTAGCAATGCCCATTCATTCAGTCTGATAAAAGGTGAATTCCTATTTCATTTGAGCTATAATATTTTTTATAGATTCAATTGCATGTCTTCATTTACAATATTTGCCATTTCAAAAGAAAACTATTTTGTTTTTTAATATTATATAATTCTTTATGAAATTCTTTCTTGCACTTCATATCTCCTTTTTTTTAAAGTAGTAGAAATATTTTCTTATTGCAGAAATAATTTTTCTTCCAGTTCCAAGATATTGTTTTATATTTCTGAGATTTTTTTTTTGTATAGCTTGCATTACATGCACTTTCTAGTTATATATTGTGGTGTGCACATATCTTCATTTGTTATTTTTCTATAATTTAAAAGTGGTTAAATAAAGAAAACAATTCAAAGTCATATGTATAATAAAATATGTTTATTATTTTAAATAAATGTAGAATAAATGAATCATTTATTTATTAAAATTAAAAAAAATATTTTTATTAAATTATATTGATGACAACAAAGACATCACATGTTCAAAACTAGTGTTTAAAAATATAGACTGAGTTGTTTGTATTATTATAGAGACAGAAACAATTTTATCAGAAAGAACACATACTTTCTTTTCTTTAAAAAAATTCGTTTTAACCTTAACCTTAATTTATACATAAAGCTAATAGCAAAGAAAGATGTACTGCAGATAAAACAATGGGGAGGGGGGAAGCTTTTTCCTTTCTTTGGTGTCTGGGATTAAAATTAATTAAATTCCAACAAAAGTGCTATGCTGGCCATCATAAATCTAAGACCACAAAGTTACTTGAAATATAATATCAATAAAGAAAAAATAATTGGATAACATTCTCTTTCTCATATCCATAGCTTTTCTTCTTCACATCTCCCAGCAAACTTCCTTATTTAATCCACCCATTTGAGATGTGATTTCTTTCTAGATCTTTTACAATATCTTGAGATTTAGTTTAAGATTTCTACTATTCATCTATTAGCATTTCTTCTAACAATATGTACATTCTAGTTCCATTTCAGTATTTCAATTTTTTTCAAAGATGTTGGTAACATCTGTTTGATCTCTTATCCAAATACTTTACTTTTGATTCCTTCTTGTAATTTCCAACATACATCTTTCCATATTTCATTGACGATTCTAAAGTCTCTGAATTGTTCTTCTGAGAAGTGTCCAAGTCTCAGATCCATAAATGAGAACTAGTAAAACACATCTATTAAAAACCTTTCTTTTCAAATCTGACAAAGATATTTTAATTTCTTAACTTTTTCCAATTCATAATTATCAATCTTTATTATCTTCATCTGAGAAAATCTATTAATCTGTACTTTAGCCTTTTTTAGGATTCATTCTTAGTCCTAATTTCTTATTTTCTTCTGATAACTCTTGCTATATTTTCTTAAGCACTGAAGTATTATTTGCAAAAACAATCACATTATTTGCAAAATCTAAATGACTTCCATAATCTCTATTTACTTTTATTCCCTTTTTTACTCATTTTAATCTACAAATTTTTTTTTATAAAATGGTTAATAAATAGTTTTGGAGAGATTGAATCTATCCTACACCTTTACCAATATTCCAATATTAATCTTCTTAATATTACCATGTAATCTGATCACTGCTTTTTTTTATCCTGCATCTATACTTATGTAATCAAATGCTTTTTTTATAAATCTACAAACCCAAAAATTAATGGGAATACATATTTATTGGGGTTTTTTTCTGCTGTGCTAAAACTATTTTTAAACCCAGCTTGCTCCTTAATCTGTAAATGTGTTGTAATTATCTTGGTGAAGATTTCATATAAAAATGATAGAAGACTAATAATAGATCAGTAACTTCTCATATTTTCTTTCTCACCTTTTTTTAAATATCAATATTATTACTGCATTCTTCCAGTTATTTGATATATCTTTATTATTTAGACATTTAAAATACAGTTTAGTCAACATTTTATCTATTTCTTCAACTGCTTCATTTAAGACATCAATACTAATTTCATCATTTTCTGGAGCTTTTTCCTTCTTCACAGATTTAATTGTGTATATCACTCTTCATTTAAAATACTTGTCAATTCTGAAGATGTAATAATTATAGTACTTAATTATTTTCTTGTTCTTTTATTATTATATAATTCTTTGTTTCTGTCTTCCACACATTTCATGATGGCATTACTCCTTTCGAGTAATAATCTTTTTTTATTGTTGTTATTGTTGCAGAAATAATTTTTATTCTAATGCCAAGATGTTGTTTTATACTTTGTAAAATGTTTATTTTTTTTTCTTCAGTTTTTCCTTGCCAATTCACAGTTATATTTTCTTATATCAATATTTACTCTTTTTCATACCATTTTATAGAATTTGTGATATTCAATTCTTTTTAATGGATCATTTTTAAATACTTACATATTCTTTCTTTTCTTCATATATATATTTTTTTATCTCAGTTGGAAATTTACTGGTAAATTGCTATTTTTTTGTACCAGCTATTTTTCTTGTACTAAAACTGGCAAAACTCTCCATACAGTAGTGTCACAGTTATGAGCAAGCATAAGAAATGGTGATCATGTGATATTTTTCTTGCAATTCTTAGTAGAGTATCAATTATCTTCTTATTGATCTCGATTATGTTTGAATCATCTTTAAAGTTGATCAGTACATTAAAATAATTAGCAATCTCTAATTCATCTTCATTAGAGTGTTTCTGAAGGTTATGAATGTCAACTCCCAATAGTGTTATTTTTAATAATTTTCATTTCTCTAGTTTGGCATTAATATCTTATCTTATGTCTCACTAATTGATGATCATTTTCTGTGTTGAATCTACTAAGAAAATTACTATCCTAAAATGCATTTTTTTCTATTAAGCAAAATATAATCCTTGGATGCTTCTATATCCATTTCCATTTAGCTTTTTTTTTTTTAAAAAGAAATAATTTATTTTTTTATGCAAATTCCACAAATTTGTCCCCACTCTTGTTTCTGTCACAATAACCAAATATACCTACATTACTTTCATCTTCCAATCATTTTCCAATTCTAGTATTTTTTCCATAACAGTTCTAAAATATTGTTTAGTGCAATCAAAAGTATTAATTGCATCTATGTAAAAATACTTATTTTTTTTATCACAATGAGAATTTGTTGAAGCATACACTTGCATTACCAGCATTTTATATTTCCATTAAATTGAATAATTAATATTGCTACTCTGTCTGATGTACTATAAATTTCCACAATAATGAATCTCTAGCCATTTGTGTTTTTAATATTTATGTCTTTATAATAAAATATATATTCACTTTTCAAATCAATTGTCTGTTTATCTTTTCTTCTATCTTAACAAAATCCAACAACTCATTTAATATTAAGTTCTCCTTCCAAATCATGTAATTTTCCTTCATTTTAAAAATAATCTGCAGTTTGTAAGAAGCTAAATAAAGTTATCAGGGAATGGCAATCAGGTTCATAATCAATGAATTTTTAGCATTTACTATCTTCAACTACCAGTTGCTGTATTGGCTTATGCCTTTGCAATCTTCAACAAATTAAGATAATAATTTAATTTTGTCTGTCATGATTATAAATATCTAGTTAAAAAAAAAATCATTCACACACATCATTCTTCCTGCAATGAAGAAAATTTACCTGATGTTTCAGTTAGGCATTGTGGAAAAAAAAATTAGAATTTTTTTAAATCTTAATCTCAGAAGTAAAAAATCAATAAAAAAACTGTGCTGGCAAATGCATATTGGTGAGCAACATATCCATGTTCTTTACTCTATGACTAATTATATAATAATAACATTTGACAAGAACATATTGAATGGACATTAGGAATTTTCCCAGCTTGATTCCTTTAAGATCTCAAAAAAGAGCTAAAGAGTTTCTTTTCAGTTAACAGAAAATTCCTTTTTGCAGCCAAAATCTTGTATATATGGAAGTGTGTCAATTGTAATATATTGCTATGCATGCATATATAGATACTTAAACACAAAATAAAATATATTATGGGTCAATTTCATTTATATTGTATGAAATAAACAGCTATATATTATTTATTATACTTAATGTAATGTGAAGATCTAATTTTTATTTTTAAGAATCTGTTATATAACCATTTATTAAATAGTGAACTTATGGTTTTGATATATATATATGAATAATTTAATTATTATATATTTTTATTATTTTTCAAGGGATGTTTTTCAACAATACAGCTGTGGTTAGCAGAAAATCTTTATATTGTTGGTGTAGTTGGTCTTGTATCTGCTTTTATTCAGGTAATATGTTATATAAATTAATTAATAAAATATTATATAAATTTAACTCAAACTTTTTGTAATGGAATTATAAAGACTATTATTATTTGACTTTTTCTTTTGTCAAAATATTATAGTAGAAATACTAAATCAAATAATTTTTTTTTGTTGGTTGTTAGTATACTCTAGTTAATTAGATCTCATGAGAATAGTGATAAGTAACTGAATATTTTATTAATGATAGTTTATTCTTATTAAAGAATATTAATAATGTATTTTGAGTTAGGTCTTTATATATTTCTTAAATATAAGTAAATAGTTAAATCTATAAACTTCTCTTAATTGATAGACATATTATAATTATGTTGATATAATCATTGTCACAAGGAAATTAAATAAACATATCAAGTAAAAAAAAAAATTTGTTATGTTGTATTTTGTTTTAACAATAAAATATTAAATGGATGAAGCTGATTTATATAATACAAATATCAAATTATGGAACCAGAGTGCAGTAGAACTATGCAATTTAACAAATAAGGTGTGCTTGATCAAAGTTTTTCCTGTATGATTTTCTAATCATTAGATTTTTATGTGTGGCTATAATTTATTATTGTAATACATAATTTAGTTTTTGATCACAAGATTAATATCAGTGTAATAATTATGAATGAAACATTATGAGTAATTATTTTATAATAGTATTATTGATAGTTGTTTGTTTGTTTAATCTATTTACATGTATAACAATATTGAAAGTTGTATTTTCAAGATAATGAAAATGTGAATTTGTAATCAGAATAATTATATGTTTTTCTGAAGCCAAGTTTGGAATAAAATAAACTACTTTTAATAATTGAAAATTGTATAAATATTATGTACATAATTTTCTATTTTCTCCTCCTTCTTGTTTCTCTTGTTAAGTATAGAATTTAATTTGATTTTATATTTTGAAAAACTGTAATTGTTGAACATAGAAAAACATCAAATAATTGCTGTTTTTTTTTTTTTTTTTTTACAGTTGTTTGGGCTGTTATCATCTATAATTCTGTTTTGTTCATTGAAGTCTGGCAAAAATAATTCTTGATAAATTTTACAGACAAATGGAAAAATTTTCTGCCTAGGGCAGGTTTATGAATTAACTGTTGCTATAGCAACATATATAAACTAAACATTGAGAAATGAAAGACTTGGGTAAAACTTGCAGGATCATATCAGGAACTAAATCATTTATAAATGATTGTTTTAAAGAAATGTGTATATGGTATATATATCGTACATTCTCACATTTATTTTGTGGCATTTTAAATAACTACTTAAATGAGATTTTTTACGCACAGCATTTAAACTCAAGTATTATTGCCATTTTGCTTAAATTTTATTGAAAATATTTTATTTGAAAATGTTATTCACTTTCAATTTTTTATCTCTAATGTTTATTTTGTGTTAATTTTATCAACTTGGGATTTTTGAAGAGATGGAAAAAGGAAATAAAACAAAGTCCCAAATTTATTTTCTCTGCAAATTTAACCCATTTTATATATATATTTGTACTTTTCTCCCAAATTGTAAATATATTTATTATATGTATATGAGTTAAAGATTTGAAACATTTTTATTATTATATTAGCATCTATAAATACTTATTATTGTGGGTATATTGGCAGTTCTTAATAGTATTTTAAATGTCATTTGTATTAAAAGTTGGATTTGTATAATCATTTTAAAATTTAGGTATTATTTTAAGTAATGTTTTAACTTGTTATGTATATAAGCTTATAATTATTTTATTGATATATTTATGAATAGAAAGAAGTTTTAGACCAATGGTCTCCATAGTTGGTCATTGCCAATCCTTTTTTATATATAACTATATGTTTTATTTTTGTAAATAATAATAATATTTAAAGCACTCCCTTATACACCAGTACAAGGCAATATTTTATTAAATTATCCAATTTGGCTGACACTTTTGACTATACAATAGTTTTCCTCAGAGCTCTAAATATATATATATATATATTTCATTTGATAAAATTATTTTCTTAAATATACTTTTGCAATGCAGAAATGGGTATTTTAACATTATATTTAAAAATATTCAAAATAATCCAAAAAGTCCATGTGTGATTTTAAATTTCAATAATTTTAAGATATATAAATATTGCCATGCTAATGATAATCACTATTTGAAGGCTTAAATATTTGATGGAATTTTTTATATATTTAAAGTTTGTGAAATTTGTGAATAGATGAATCAGTAAAGAGGAATCTCGTGCTTGGTCATGCTATTTAAGATTAAAGGCAAAATTAAATAATCACTGAATTCAAGAGATGGGTATTTTTTTAGAGTTAAATAATCAAATTTTATATCATAAATTTTAATTGTTCTAGTGAAATTTAAAATGAAAATTCTTTACTCATTTGAATTTTTCATAATTAAACTTTAAATGTTGTTTTATGGTTAAGTTTGTGTTCTTTATATATTTTAAATTATTAAAATTCAATATTTGCAAAAATGCTTTAAATAAAAATATTTGTTTTTATTTATATAATAGAAAACATGATACAAAGAAAGTCAGTAAATAATATTATAATCGGCATTTGCCACATTTCTCCAAAAACTTAATTTTTTTTTAATAATCATTTGAAATATTTTGTAATAAAATTCATTAGTAATTTTTTTTTTTAATTTCATTTTTATGTAATCCAAACTTTTATATAACAGCAAAAAGAACTCAAACAATAATTGTGTTATAGACTGTCAAGTAAATAAGTAATGCAATCATAAGCCTACCATTTTTAGACTTTATGGGTACTTCACAATTGCATATGCTTATTTTTATAAGTCAGTAAAATATCTACAAAAATTCATTCCTTAAAAATTTAATGCTAAAAATAAAATAATCCCCTATAGTTAATATAATCAATATAAAAAGAAATATAAAAATTGATTTATTTATTTTTTAATTTCTTCTCACTATCTTTTTGCCCAACTAATCATTCTTTCAAAGCAAAAGTTATTCTGGATACTGATTGATTCCTGTGTATTTCTATCTATAATACATTTATGTAAGACTTGCATTTAAACTTTAGCATTTATTCTAAACTTTAATAAACACAAAATATTTTTGCCATATTTTATATCGTCTTTTGATCACATTTTGATTTTAAAACTATTATATAATCTTTTGCATAATAAAATCTAATAGTTTTATTTTAACTGACTTGATGAATGTGTTTTTCCCTCTCTTTTTTTTTTTTTTTTTCAATTTACAACTTGGTTCAAGAATTTTTGATCACTTTCTTACAAATACTCAGAACAAAATTTTGATTCAGTATATAGTTGAGTTTAACCTTGAAAAATATATATATTGCAATATCACATTGTTCATATCTATCTGTTGTATGTTAATTTATTTAGCATGCAGCTTTATGTGTCTGTTTATATATACAGTATATAGCTAAGTATTCACAAACATTGGAAAAGATCTCGTGAAATTTCCAACGGGGAGACACTTTTCTAGTGATTTTAGTAAATTCTATAATTCTGCAAGTGGTTAATCTTATCTGATGTTTTTTATTTTTATTTTTGTCTGATATGCTTTTTTTTTTTTTTTTTAAAAAGGAAATTCCAAGATTTTCATATGTAACTTTTAATTAGTAAATATTAATTTTGAATTTATTATCAGAGAAAAGTTTTTATTTTGAATAAATTATAAATAAAGTTATAATATGTTTTTTATTAACATTGAAGTTTAATTATTCAATAGTTAATCTAGGAATGTTCTGCAGAGTTTAATGAAAAGTTAAAAGAGTGAACCACGAAGCTAAAAGTTCCTGAATTGAAACTTTGTTGCTTAAAAACCTTATGATTAGTCACAATAAATAAATTAATAGTATTTTGAATAAATATTTTATTTTTTATTTGAATCATTAAAGAATTAGTATTAGAAAAAGTTAATACTGTGGATATAATTATGAATTGTATTATTTTTTTAATGAATAATAAAGTTTAATAATCAAAATAATCTGAGGTGTTTTAGTAATACAATTTTTTTAGCTAATGATTTTGACAGGTTATAATGATGCTTTTGGATTTATTTACTTAACATTTTAACATTTGCACTTTATTGCAACTATTATTTGTTTTGTTTGTTTTTGCTGTTGTTTTGGCATTACATTATTGTGAATAAAATCAAAGTATTTTAAAAATTTAATATTTTATATTTCAATAATACATTATAAGTATTTTAAAATATTCACATCTGAATGAGCCTAATGATTATATTTATTTATTCATTAATCAGTCATAAGAAAATAAGTCTATTCCAATTTCAGAAAAAGAGAGACGAATAAAATGTTTAAAATATATTTTTTGTGCTTACTAAACAAACTGATCTATGATCATTTCCACATATATCATATGCTGGTTCTTTAGTTTGTTCATTTCAAATCTTGTGATATTTTTTAACTATTTCTGTAGCAAACTATTTTTTTCTGAAAGACTTCAGTATCCATTCTAACTATAATTATTTACAAATCTTTTTTATTATATATATTTGTAATACAGATATTACCAGTGGTGGATTTCAAATAATCTAATAATCAATTTATTACCCTAATTACTGTTGTAAGTATAAAAAAACAATATACCAAAAGATACTTTATTATTTCATGCAGTTAATACTTAAATAAGAATAATAAAAGAGGTCTACAAAACTAGATTATATTATAAAAAAGAATTCTTTAAATATTAATGAAGAAACATTAAATAATGTCTGATAAAAAAACAATAAAACTGTTATTTAAAATATTTCCATATTGCTTTTTTGTTGAGTCCTCACTTGCAATTTTCTTTGCTTTTATCTGAGCATCATTGACTAAAGGATTTGTCCTTAACCATCTTTTCACTGTAGGAATAGAATTCTATTTCTTTAGACTAATAGTCATTACATTTGATATATTAGAAACAGAAAACTTTTCTTCTCTGAACATACTGTGTTCATCTTTAAAAAAAAAAAAACCTTCTTGCTTTTTCTGAACTTACAGCAATTGTTCTGACAATATTTATAAGTCTTTGAACACTTTCAAAAGTTTCATATTTCTGGAAATTTTTTAAAACGTTTTTCATGAAATCTCAATCACTAATATCTATTTGATAATGTAAAATGTTATTAAATACAAGCAATTGTTCTTCAGCTGATTTCCATGGAACTAATACTTCTTCAATATTCCAGTAATCTGGCTTTAAAAAATTGAGAAATTATAATTTGTTCTTGTCTTGAAATTGGCTATTCATAATCCATTAATCTTTTTTTCAAATTTGTTACAATATTTTCTAAAAGTTTTTCCCGAGGAAAACTGACAAATTAATGATTTTCTACAAATTTTATATTTTTGAGGGTTTTGAAGTAATTCATTCATCAACTTTTTTTTTGTATGAATCATTAGCTTTTTAGCTTTTAATTATGTCCATATTTTTTGTTGCAGTGCATTTGAAAGAAGAGAAATTTTGGTTAAAATATCAATCATCAATGCCAAATCAGTTATGAAATATATATTTTTAAGAAGAGCAATGATACCTAAATACTTTTTATTTGAATAAAAATAGTGATGTAGCATTGTGTAAGCACATCACACAACTAGGGTTGTCCTTAAACTACAGGCAGCTTCATCTTGGTCCCAAAACTCTACTAATCTTTATAATTTCAATTCCAAATTGTTTGTTCTTACTCGATTTATAAAAAATAGTAATATCACTAAATATTTTTAAATGATTTATTTGCTTTATTTCCTTTATCGAATCATCTAAAACAAGATGGAGGCAATGATTTAAACAGTGCTATAATATTATGCTTGGGAACTCTTTTGCAATCCTAGTACTCACTCCAGATTTTTTTCTCAAGCATAACTCTGGCATCTCAAAGCAAAATCTTATTAAATTTTTTTCTAAGTAATTCTTAATAAGCCCAACATTATTTAAACTTTACATAACTGAAGAACATATTGATTATGCATTATGTTTTTCCAATTCAACTAATTCAATGAAAATTGTGATGTAACTGAATCCTCAACTTTTAAGAAAAGTATAATAACTGGTTTGCAGGGTATCATTGAAATTTTGTCAATAATCAAACATATTTTCAATAATTTTATTAAATATTTCTTTTTTAATTTCCTTTGCAATGAAATCAACTACTTTCACAACAGTTTTATGAGAGAGTTTCCATAACTAATCCATTTATAATTTGCATTTCTATCTCATCATGTCTGAAAATGGTTTACATCTTTTTGCCAGGTTGTAAACTATATTAAATATGCGACAAGTGGCACTTAAATATTTTTCATTTATCACATCTATTACTTTTGTTATTATAGTCTGCTCACATTGTTTTAAGTTCTCTTTACCAATGTTATGAGCTTTTGATGAAAATTGTTTTTTCATTTTTTTCTCTTAAAGAAGCTTGTTGTACTTTTTTATTTTCCCCTGATGCCTCAATCTGAAAATATTTCCATTCTTTAGACACATGAATACTCTTCTCTTTTATCAAGTCATATTTTGCACAATATTCACAACCTAACTTTTTGTTAAAAATTATCAGTCCAGCATTCAGCAAGATTATTTTCAATTTTGGAGTTATCATTTTTTATTTCAATAATTGACATGCTGCTTTCTTCAAATTGGAGTGTTTGTGCTTGTGACTGTTTTGTACCATCCAAGCCACTTCTGATATAACAGATTCTGATTTTGGTTTTTTACTGAAAAAATGTTTAAACTTTGTTGCCTTTTCATTATTTTAAGGGCTATTGCAAAAAAAAAAAAAAAAAAGTTTTATTTTAATACATTTTAGAGCTGTAGCCAAGATGTGCTATATATTTGAATATTTTTATTGGTTTTGTTCATGTGTGGTCATATCATAAACTTTTATAAACAAGGCACTGTGCTTGTATTATTGAAAAACATTAGTTAGAACATATATTTTCTTCATTTCAATACTAAACAAAATTTTCTTGCTGAATTCATAAATGGCATAGGTTATGCAGATTAAATACAATAAGATAATGTATAAGACAAACCTGTTTGTCTCAAGAAAGTTGTAATAAAAACTTCTTAATTACCATGTATACACTGGCATAAAGATTTCAATATGATTCTTCCATAGCTTCTGAAATGAATAAGATAAAATCTTGAAATCTATATTTCTATTGATTCATTGTGTTCAAGCTTTTTATTGTTTTTATTGATAAGGCAACATTAGCATACTCATAATATCCCGTGAATTTAGGGCATAGCACAAAGTTGAAACAAATGACAGTGTGTCATATCATTCTCTGATTGTTTGGCACTTTTTCTCTTTATGTTATATGTTTGTATCAAAGATATAATGCGTTTTATGAAATGAATAAATAAATATTACAAGCATAGTTCAGTCTAATTGATTTCATCTATAAATGGAATGAACATTACTATGGACATTTAAAACAAACTGTTGCGTAGATGAATATTAAAAAAGAATAAGGAATGTAAATTTGTGGTTTCCACATTGAGCAGCAGGTACCCATCTTAGAATTCTGCTCACAAATGCCACTTTAACAACCAATTCATCAAACTAAACAAAAAATTAAGTATCAGTTCTGCTGAACCGGTGCAAACTGGCTGAATCCCACCACTGGATATTGCAAACTATTTGTATTACAAATACATTAATACTATATGTTCTTTTATAACCATACATTATTTATTAAGAATTTTTATTAATATCATATTAAACTCTTTTTTTTTTTTTACTTACTTGCACAATGTTTTTTAATTTATTTTCCTGTTTAAAAAATATCATTGAAGATGGTTAACAGATTTTGACGAGAACTTGCAAATTATTTTAATTCCACAACATTGTATAACATATTTTGTTCATGAGTAATTTGCTAATAGAAAAAAAACAAAAAAGTATGGTATTAATGATAAAATTGAGGGTAGGAAAACTAAAGATCTCTTACAATTAATAAATTAGAGGAAAAAAAATTTTTTACAATTAAGAATATTTTTTGATGTACCTTTTTAGGAAGGTAGAATAATCAAGATTGATTTTAATCAAAACAATAATTGTTGTTTACAAACCATGTTTATTTTTTTTCGCAAATCCAGCTGTAAATGAAATGTTACATATGTTTTTTTCATAGTGAAAACAATGTGTGATAATGGAAATTATTTCTGTTAATTTCAAATATACTCAAAAAGCTTTTTTTTAATTATTAGGACTATTATATATAATTAAGTTATCCTCAAAACTTCCTCTTTTGTATTTTTATGTTTATAATACTTAATGAAATCAAAACATGAATCCATTGTTTAGATTAATTGATCATTTTATGATTTTCTTCTATAGTATAACATGATTTAATCAAAAGGGGGAAGATTGCAGTCGAATAATGCTAAGACTGCATTGGACCATAATTGGGGACCATTGATTTAAATTGTTTTGATATATTTATCTTATTCGTTATTTTTTATAAAAACTGTTGATTTAACAACATTTGTTTTTATGTATCTAGTTGAAATTAAAAAAAAAAAAAGTTTTGAACATGTTGTTTAATTTATTACCGATCATGATTTTTTTTTTTTTTAAGTTATTATCATAGTACAAAAATTAAATATTTTTATTGTACTTTAATTTACTTTTTTTTTTTTTTGTAATAATTAAGAACTGTCATAAATCTCCCTTTCACCCCCCCCCCCTTTTGTTTTATGGATTTGAGATTTTTGTTCCGTTTATGCATTTAATCTGTACAATGTTTTTTTTTTTTTTTAAAAAAGAAAAGAATTGTTATTTGCAGCAAAAAATGGTGTATAAAAAAAAAAAAAAAATCAAGATTGGGGGGGGGGGTAAATTTAGTATTATATTTTTTGGGTCTTTTTTTAATATTTTTTTTTAATATTCCACTAGAGGGCAGTATAAATTAATGTATTGATTCCATCACATAATGAAATTGCTAAAGGTGCCTTGTATTTTCATTTTGTAAGTAATTTTTATGGTTATTTACATATCATCAAATTAACAAAAAAAACATTTTTTTTTTTTTTAAATTAAGTTTAGAGTGTTATCAAAAAAATAAATTACAATTTGTAAAATTATATTGCCATAATTGCAAATTTTTTAGAACAAATATTTACTTTGAAATTCGTAATTATTTTTTAGTGAATAATTAGTAGAAATTGATGTGTTTGGTTCTAGTCGTGCATTATAATGATCCAAGAACTGTTTTATTGTATGATTTAGCTTTAAACAAAGAAGTTACTATATTGTTTTAAAGATATGATTGATCGCCATATTTACTAATTGCTTTAACTACATTAAGGCACAAAATGTGCACACATACAATTTTGCCCTTTTTAGGCAAAAAAACACACACCCCAACAATGACTGAGTAATAGAAAAACAGATGCCAGATCATCAATAGTAATTATTTTCCAGTATATTTTTTCTAATTCAGAATATTACTGCTTCTATTTTTGTTATATATCTTAGCCAATACAAATTATCCAAAAATATATATTTAAAATTCTTCTGGATCTCATAAAAAATATTTATTATCATAGTTGCTAACATTTGGAAACAATACTTATTTTATACATAATTTTTCTTAATGTTTTTATGTGAGGGTGAATGTATGTATATATTTTTTCTCTGTCATCTTAAGAATTGATGGTCAATACTGTTTAATTCCAATGATATACTTTCTTGATTCAGTTAATGTCAACCAATAATTCTTTATTCATTTTACTTCTTTTAGTTCTCCCATCCATTTTAGCCTTTAAAAGCACTATATAAATTAATGTAAAACAAATTTTATTACAGAAATCAAATATATTTTTTATTTAAAATTTCATCACAAAGAGATGTAAATATTTATGTGAATAAATTAAAGTATGAGACAGAAAGAATTTAATAAACTTAAGAGTAAATGATGTATGAATTATAATAAAAATTAATTTTTCACAAATGTCAATTATAATTTGTGATAAATTTTCTAGCTCATAATATTTTGCTTCAAAACTTTCAGGCAAGGTATTAATATATGTGCTAGCATGAGAAAAAAATGAAACAAACAGAACTTAAATTCATTAATTGGAAGTTTAGGGTGACTTGCATCATATTTTTGTTGGACTTTTCTTATGCTCAGCTTCTGAGAAATTTGAACTAAGCATTTTTGTTGAGTGGAAAGTTAACATTGCTAAAGATAAACTTTATATTTATAATAATATAATCAAAGAATAAGCCAGTGATTTGTAAAATGAAGCTGCAAATTATAGACTGAAATTTATTCAAAAACAAAACATCTTTTCCTGCATAAGAAATTCAAAGCCTTATCAGAAGTACAATTAGTAAAATTTTTTGTTTTGTAGCAAGAGGGATATGAAGCCATTATATTAAAGAAAGTGCATCACTTATTAAAAATCCTAAGAAAAATCCCAGATTGTACAAAATAATTATAATATGAAAAAAAAAAACATTTAATAAATGTTATATTATTGCTCTTTTTGTCACCCCCCCTTTTGAGTTTATATTCTCTATTTTCATGGAACATTTATGTCATCCATACACTAAGCTTAAATGAATATTAGAAAATGATTCACATATATATATAGATCTGTTAATCCATAAAAAGGTGATTTTTTTTTTAAAAAGGAAAGGAAATTTAAAGTATAAATCATTATGTGGCATAAAAATCAAATATCACATATTTATGTGATGTTATCTTTATTTTTTTTTTAAATCAATATTATTGAAAAATCCTGCAATTTGATTTTTTAAGAATTGCAATTATAGTATTTCCAATATTTTTATATGAGTTTATACATATGGTTAAGGGATAAAAGAATTAATTGTACATTAATTTTGGTATGAATAATTTTGTACTAAATTTTGTATGAGTAGAGTTGTAAATATCAGTTTTGCATTAAATAACATTTGTATAAAGTTAACTGTGTGATAAAAAGATAAGAAAGTTATTGCACTGATTGAAGAAAGCACTTTTATATCATAACTTCTTATTTATTCACCAACAGACAGAAGTAATAATTAAACCTAAATGAAAAACCATTTTATATTACATGTTGCTTAAACATTTGGGTTGATAAATGAGTATGTGTATTATTTTTTATTTTTAAACTGAACAAAAGAGCTTTAACATATTGCATTATCTAGAAAAAAAATATTTTCAAATGAATATTAAATTAGTATGGCAAATATTGATTTATATTCATTTTGAATTTCTGAGTTGCAGGAAAAAATCAAGCTTTACATATCCACATAAACATGTTTAAATATATATAAATATTGACTAGATATATAATTTTTTATTAAGTAAAAAACTGAATTTTAATATTAATTTTTTGACAGAATATTTTTTAAATGATTTAAAATATTTCAAAATTTTGCATATCAAACATATAACTTGATGCAAATAGATAAGAGATTGTAAGTGATGGTCATATTTTTTGTCTATAAAGATGAATATCTTAATTTTTTTTTTTTAATGTAGTTCTCTATAATTTTATGTTTATAAGCAATGCTATGAGAAATTGTAATATATCAATTATTAAATAGTTCTATTTTTATGAATATTGTACTATATTTGTTGCCATATATTAATCAATGAATAGCCTTACATCAAATAAAATGTAATTTATAAGCCATAAAAAATTACTTTCAGATTTAAAAATTAAAGTTGATTAACATTGAATGATCCATGTTTATAATGATATGTAATGATTGAATATATGCTATACTGAAAAATTACAGTTTGTACATAATTTTTTATGCCTGATCAGAGAAAATATATCTGATATTTACTGATCTGCAGTACATTAAATCCAATGTCTGTATAGTTTGTTTTTTTCTCTTTCTCTTTTATAGTCACTTGTTGTATAACTTGCTTCTAACCTATAATGCAGTATGTCTTCCATCTCATTTGAATGCTATATACAAGCACAAAATAATTTTACATGATTCTCAAAGCTTACATGTAATTTTATACTATCAGCAGTAATTAATTATTATTTTCTAGAATTACTTACATAAACATAAGTAATCAATATCTAGTAATAGCAACAAGTAGATATCTAGACTAACTTCTTGCTATTAGATCTCATCAATGAGTAGCATTGGATTGCACATATTCATCTAGTTATTTGTATCTCTTTTATACTATTCAAGCTAATAAACTTGAAATTTTGAATGCCGTAAGAAGTTTAAATCTAAACCAACTTTCTTATATAAATCTGATATTTGGTCAGCAAAAATATATTTCAATGATGAAAAAATCAAAAGTACCCACAGATAGTAAAATATGTAGTTGTTGACTTAGTAGTAGCTTAAGTTCAAAATCTAAGGTGTTTGAAATTTAAGTAACACAAAAGATGAAATATTATTAAGTAACAGACAATTAAATACAATCCTGTGTTTTTCACTGGTGAAACCCATTACTCATAAAGTAAGTAGAACAGGGTTTTAATAATTATTGCCTTTTGGTGTTTATTGATTACTCATTGTTATATAGATAGCTTTAGAGTAAAGTGGTATAATATAAGCACAGATTGATATATATCTAATAAACTTTTCATTATGTAGCAAACTTATTTTGATATATCTATTGAGATCAATAAATTGTAAAAGTTCTGAATACTTTAGATTTCACTAGTGAAATATTTATAATTGATTGACTTCAGAAAAATTGAAAATCAGAATAAGTGATATTCAAAGGGAAACATGGCAAGCATTTTATACTACCAGGAGTGGATTTTTTAAAAACAGGAAGAACGACAATTGTAAATAAATTATGGAGAACTTATTTCAACTGTGTGGAAGCATGGAATGCCATATGCCACAAAAGCTAAAATTCATGTCTTTCTTTTTTCCGTATCAATTTAGTGTTTGAATACTGCATGACCTCTGATTAATTCATCATACCGTATATTTTTTTATGATATTTGTAAAGTGTGATATAATAAAAATCTTCACATTAAGAAAAATATCAAAGTTGGTAGGAGAGATTAATTATGAGTGATTATATTTAGAATGATAGCTATAAAAGGCAATTTTTAGAGTATCCATTCTTTATAAATCAATTCTCTTATACAATTAATGCAGCTTGATAATTTTTAATTAACACAGCATAAGTTTATTTTAATTTATTTATTTTATTAAATATCTGTATAAGATTAATAAATTTTCTTGAATTGGTATAGAATTATTAATGGAGGATGGTCATTAATTTTGGATTTCTCATATCAAAATACATTTAAAAAAAAACACATATAGTTATTGACATTTTATTACAATATAACTGATCAAATATATAAGCTTAGGTTAGAGGTATGGTAGAAAAGCTTATATGTTCTTAAAGTGTATGAATTTTACAATTAATTTTGTCTATAAAACAGATCTTCAGTTTTAATATTATTATAAATGCTAATTTTTATCTAAATAAATTTGATTATTGGATTCTTTAATTAAAAATAAAGCATTTTAAAAAGATAATAAGTAATATGAAATATCTGCAGCTAAATAATTTTCAGGGTAAACTATTTTATCCCATCAATCTGTGTATATGCATAATCTACCTCAGTTTGATTTATTAAAAATCTTTTGGGGAAAATAATAAGTGCAATAGTAATAATTGAGTCTTCCTTGATGGTTTATATTCATATTTATGTATAAAATATTGTATTCACTTACTTTTGAAACAAACAAAATCTCAGGAAAAGGAAAATACATCATGTGATGAAGAATTTATAGTGCCCTCATTTACATATCTTAATTTTATTGAAATTTGCATCTTAAAGGTTGTGTATATTAAAGTTCTAATGTTTAGTTGTTGTATTGTTTGTTGTTTTTTTTTGTGGTAGCATTACGACTATTCTAACAAAATACCATGTTTTTTATGGAACTACAAGAAGCTATTTTTATATCTTTTTTCTCTTTTGTTAGATAATAAATTCAATTAGTTGAAACAAATGATGTTATTTATTTATGCACACCACACTTTTAATCTAAAACTTAATTTAAATAATGCATTGCATAAAATAAAGAGAATTTTTTTCTGACTTTTATTAATGTATAATTATATAAATAGTTTTGATTTATAAATATCTGTAGTTTAAAGTTATTATATGCTACATATTATTGGATATTATATAACATTATTTTTAGTAATGCAACAAGTATATAATATTTACTCTTTGGCTAGCATAATACTGGACTATTATTATGAAGTATCTATAAGTTTAAACATTGTTTTATCAATAAATTTTCTATGAGTTGTTTTTTTTTTATTTCAGACTATGGTTTACTTCTATTTCTGCATTATTTTAGTACATGCACTTTTGCATTTATGTATTAAAATGTATTATTTGTTATATATTTTTTATTTAATATGTTTTGATATACTTTTGATTAGATCATCTTAATCCAAACACCTACTATTCAAAAACTTCTTTTATTTAAACAAAATTTCACATGTGATAATTTAATCTTTTACAATAAATAAATTAATATTAATAATCAACCATAAAGCTAATGCACAGGCGCTTTGTGGATTTTTAACTATAAATGAATACTCTCACTTCCAAACACAAAATGTGAAAAGATAGAATGAGTCCATCTATCTTTTCAACCCAAACATTTATGTATGGGAAAATCTTAAGCATTTGGAAATGAGAGCATGAAGATGTTAAGCGATCACTTCAAATTACTTTTACTATACTTGAATGAATGACGTTTGCGAAATATAAAATAAATATTTCATTTATATATATTTAATTTTAAATAAGAATGACGTATCGTAAATTCTAGAAAATTTTGCAAGCATCATTCATTCAAGTATAGTAAAAGTAATTTAAAGTGATCACTTAACGTCTTCACACTCTCATTTTCAAATGCTTAAGATTTGTCTACATAAATGTTTGTGTCGAAAAGATAGATGGATTCATTCTATCTTTTCACAAAGACTTTATCTTGTTTTTGGAAGTGAGAGTATTCATTTATAGTTAAAAATCCACAAAGCGCATGTGCATTAGCTTTATGGCTGATTATTAATATTATAGTTTATAAATATAGCACTATATAAAATAAATATTTTGTTTAAATAAATAAATTAAGTAGTATATATTTCTATAAATTCTAATTTCAGTATGTTGCTTTTTTTTTTAACTTAGCAGAATTTAGATTTATAATAAGTAAGAAAAAATCTATTCTTGAAATCTGAAAAATTCACCCCCACCCCCCAAAGTCTTGAACTAGTGATTTTGGAATCATGGTGTCTTACTAGTATACAAACCTAATAAAAAAAAAAGAAATTTCCATTCCAATAATTATTTTTAAATATATACATCTATTATTAAAAAGAAGGAACAATTAATGGTTATCCAAATATATCATAAAAAAGTATTGTAATGGGATGGGGAGTATCGGAAAAAGGAGTGAACCTGGGATGATGGAAAAATCATCATCATTCACAGTCAATTTAAAATGAAATATCAAAAAAAATATAAGTAATTTGGAGAGCATGAGCAATCTATAGAGATCATGCAGAGATCAGGAGTGACTAAAACCATAACTATCAACCAGCATTATAAAGTAAAAGTAATTATAAGTATGAGTACTACTCAAAATACCATTCATCATCGTGAATGATCAATCAATCAAATATAATGAAATCAGTACAATAAAACAACAGTCTATCTTGTGGCTGGATTTTGAACAATAAAAGTATA
Organism: Epiperipatus broadwayi; assembly: GCA_028023455.1. Taxonomy (NCBI): domain Eukaryota; kingdom Metazoa; phylum Onychophora; class Udeonychophora; order Euonychophora; family Peripatidae; genus Epiperipatus; species Epiperipatus broadwayi. The sequence goes on along the minus strand of JAQFVV010000048.1, from coordinate 3,241,288 downwards.
AATCAAAAGTCAACCTTGTGACTGGATTGGAAATGGGTCTTCTGTAGATCGGGCTAACTATTGAGCCTTTGCCACATTGAGCAATTATTTAAAGATAACTTAGATGCACCATGTGCTAATCCATTAGAATACCCAATAATCAGAAAATCTAAACAATAATGCTGGGAAATAAAAACATGCTGATCATCATCAATGCTCTGGCCACTTGTATTGGCCAACTATAAACTTAACTCCTAATAGGGCTAAAATAAAATAAAAGATAATGCATAGGCTTTAAAGAATATAATCTTAGGTGCCAACCAGGATGATGAAGATTGATCATCGCTGGATGCCCCAAAAGCACTAAATACACATCTCCATTCATATATTCATCCCGTGCATGAATCTAGCTCAGAGAACATAAGCTCTATTACTGTATGTGACCAAGAGATGATGCAATACAATTTTAACAATTAAATACAAGTTTATTAACAACAATAACAAAAAATTGAAATTAAGGTCTATAAAAATAAAATTACACACATACATCTTTCTGATTTTGATTTTAATTCAAACAAAATTATGCTTGCATTTAAGTTATATATTCTTCTTTTAATGTCATTTTTTTAAGGAATTACCAAAACAATTTCTTCAAAAATAAATATCAAATCATCTTTCTTTTAGACACTTGACTCAAGCAAATTATTTACTTGTTTTGCTTTAAGTTATTAATTTATAATTTTAAAAGTTGTTTTAAGAAATATTAAAATAAAATTACTCACTGTATATACATGTGATGTGTTTATCTGTGGTTCCCTGTGTTTATAGATGAATAGCAGCATACAATACACCAATTTATTAAGCTTTCTCTTGATAAGCTTGGTTTTTGGTCCATCAGAAAAATATAATTTTGGGCTTGTTGTCATCATCAGGGGAAAGTATTCAAGTAATTTGTTGGCATATCATGAGCTTCCCCCTGTAGTCCAAGCAATTGTCAAGCTGTTTTCTAGAACATATTTAAGCAGCTAATTGATCCATTTGAAGTGCGCCTGGCCTCTTGAATCAAAACTGCAGTAAACTATAGGGTAGATACTGGACTGTACTCCCTTAGATCTTCATAGGATCTCTGTATAACTCTGCTAGCTATTTTGTCCTCTTTTTTTTTAGGCTATTGATTCAGGAGTGACCCAGTTTCAAGTAAATCAAAACTCTTGTGAAGGAAAATAGCAGCAGCTTCTGGATCTACAGTCCTGCCTTCAGCTACAACAGTTTATGGTAGCTATTCTCCCAACCCTCTGCTTCAGCCAACAATAAACTGCAGCTATCTATTTTGATCAGCTAATTGCTGCCACTTACTCAAAAAATTTTAGTAGCCAAGATGTTCTGTTCAGTTCTTACAAAAACTACAATCTAGACTGTTCTCTTCAAAAATCACTATCCAGACTGCAGCTATTTTTATCAGCCCTTTTATAAAATCATCTGAGGTGATAACAACACCTTGATTGAAAACAGTTTTATTTTTATCTTTCTAATCCCTTTTAAAAACAAGCTTGAAATTTTTGTCAAAGTGTGATATGCATGTTTTCACTTAGAGGATTTTTAATAGATAGAAATTTTGTTTAATTTATTCAAAAATTTCAAAAATACCATACTTGTTTTCAAATTTCAAAATCAGAATAATAATACAATATATAAATTTATTCAGACATTCTAAAAGTTTAATTTATAAAACAATATTTTAAATCAGAGTTTTTTTTTATTTAATGAATGTAGAAAATACAATTTTTGTCTGTGTTTATTTCTACTTTTCCTTTATTTTATATATATGCACACACACTATATCACTATGCTATGTAACCCAACTGATTATAGTATATAAATAGAAATCTAAATAAAATAATAAAATCAAGGAAAATAAAAACAATATATAGATTTGTTTAAAATATGCATGTAAAAAAATTTAATGCAAGCACTTAATGGAGAATAAAATTTGAATTCATATATAAAAGAAAGTCTGTTATAATTAAATTATTAAATATAAACATAGATAAGGATGGTGAAATCATGGGTGTATATATAAAATAAGAAGACTGTTATAACAACAAAATGATAAATAACTATTGGAAACAGAAATCAAATTACAATAACAATTAAATGATAAAAAATCATTCATAAACATAAAATAACTTCAAAATAAAAATGATTAAATTTATAAACAATTACAAAGAGAACATAATTAAAGAAACATTGTATATTGGATAATATAACATCTGCTTTAACATTGGCAAAAGTAAAGATATATATATATAGCTAAATAATAATAAAAATTTAAAGTTTCTGTAAATTTAATTTTGTTTTTCCAATTTATAGATTCTCTTTACTCCAATTTTCCACATACATACATCTATCTCATATGTTGTCTTTTTCTAAGTTTTTTAAAATAATCTTTTAGTATCCAGTTTAAAACTTCAGTTGTCCATCTCTCGTATGTTGCTGTGTTTTATCATTTTTCAATTAAATTGATCAAATATTAGAGTTATAAATTTATGGGTAAGTTAAATTTTTTAAAACTTTTTAATCTCAAATACCAAGTAATGCTTTCTTTTAGTAATAATTATATGTTGGGTTATTTAAATCATGTAATATTAAATATTGGATGTCATTAGAAAAATACAAACTTTATTTACTTTCCAAATACATTCAACTGTTAATAATAGCACAAAGATTAATATATAATACAACATTTTGAATGGTATTATTCTTCTCTTTTCTTTAGGTATTGCTGGTCAGACTGCTAACAATATTTAATATTAGATAATGGAAATAATGCATATAATTACTACTAAAATGCGTTTGTCATAAACCTTCAGACAAATGTTTCCTTTTAATATTAAGTTATATTTATTAAAAGCAATTCATCCAAATTTATTTCTATGATTAATTTCATCCATTGTATTTATTTTTATTATTAATTTCTAATTGATTACTATCAATCTTTTTATTACTTTTTAAAAAAGCCATTGAATTTTATTAAAGTTTTTTTTAATATTCTAATTCTTTGCATTTACGGAAATTCTAAAACATTATTTGTGAAACACATCATCTGCAAAATCTAGATGACTTAATTAAATAATCTTCATGTATTTTTATTTCCTTAACCTACCATTTTAATCTACAAAATATTTACTGTAAAAACTTTTGGAGGGATAGGGTCTTATTGCCATACATACTTCTCAATGCTAATTTTCTTAATATCACCATGTAATCTAATTGTTGTTGTTAAATTTTTATAAATATGTTTCAGTAAGTGACAATATCTTGAGTCTATGTTTTAATATTTCAAAGCTTTATAATAATTGCTGAAAAGTTCATAAGATTAAATCTTTCATAATCTGCAAAGTAAAATGTAATTTACTATCTTTTGTTGTTAGTATTTCTCATTATATCAAAGAAAGGTTAATCATGGTAAAATTTGCTTTACACAGTAATAATGGTGTTCCTTTTATTATTGGATATGCTCCAATCTTAGATTCATAGAATTGAGAAAAAGTATTCCTGGTGTAATACATCATTACAGTAATAGCATTAAAAGATAAATGTTGCTTTTGAAGATTTTTATGTGTATTACAAATAGTGAACTTTGACAATAACTTGTTGGAAATAATAGTATTGGTGTTGTAAAGTGAAATGGTAGATTAATATTGATTGGTTGATTATCTCAAATACTTTGTTTAGGCAGAAAAACCACTATAAAGGAACTAAGATACATTCATGCTCAAATCAATGGCATTTAATAGATTATATTATAGCTGGGAGTCAAAATACAAGAGAAGTTCATATTATGCTTGCATTTACAAGTGAAGATTGTTGTATGGATGATATATTAGTACACTCTAAGATTAAAATAATATATGCATTTAAAAGTAGTTCTTATTATGATTATATTCATAAGAAAATTAATGTTCATTCTTTAAAGATCTCTACAATAAATACTAAATTTCAACAGCTATTAAACACTTCAATTACTAATTAGATTTCCACATTTGTTGTGGCAGTTTCTTACCTTATTGTAGGGAATTTGATGCATAAAAATGATTAGTGAATTAAAACTGCAAAACAGATACAGATCTTCAATGATTGTGATCATTCTAGGATTTTTTTTTTGATACATTGAAATCAGAATAAAGATCTGAGAAATGATATTACAATCTATTAAATCCAGGAATGGCATTTTCTTATACAATGACAATAATATTTTGAATAGATGGAAAGAGTGATACAAAAATTGAGATGACTTTACTAGATTTGGACAAAGATATCCAGCTTGGAGAAGTTAAATCAGCTCTTTGTATTCTTAAAAGTGAAAAAGTTGCTGGTCCTGATGAAATATTTGAAGAAGTTTTAAAATGTGGTGGTGATATGTTCACTTCAAAAATTTGGAATGTATTACAAATATATGAACCCCATAAGTTCTACAGCTGGATTTTAAGGATGCTTCTAGTGTTTCAATTTTTAAAAATAAAGATAAATAGACAAAATTGCAATAATTATTAGAGAATATCATTTATTATCCACTACTGCAAAGTATCTTCAAAGATTTTTTTGAATTAGTTGCTTTCTGTTATATATGAATGGTGGATGTAGTTTTAGAGAATCCAAGAAGCATTATAGATATGGTTTTATCACTGGGAAAATGGAATGAAAATATTGGGTGTTGGGATCAAAAGTGTGATTTATACATTGCTTTTATTGATTTAAGTCAAGGTATTTGATTCAGTTATTTGAACAAGTTTTTGACATTATTTGAAATTAGTTGATTGTCCATTAAAATTTTCCTATTATACAGCTTTTTCATGGTAGAATGAGAGGAAGTGTTGCTACTACAAGTGGAAAATCAGGCATTTGAATATGAAAGTTGTCTTTGGAATTGTTCATAAGTATCTTAATGAAACAAAGATCAAGATGCAATACAAGTTTAGTGGTGAAATTTTTAATTTGAATCTATCAAAAATAAAAATTCAATCTGTTTGGATTCTGAATTTACAATATGCTGGTGATTTGTTATTTTTGATGGTTCAAAAGATCATGTACAGAATATATTAATGTTTTGAATGCAACATTTAAAGATTTTGGTTTAATAATTAATGTTCGAAAATCTCATTTTTATTATCAGTCAATCACAGAAGAAACAATCCTTAGCAACTTTTAGTTTGAGTCGTTATCAACTGGAGAATCTAAATGAATTTAAATATCTTTATGATAGTTTTATAAGTGGAAAGATGTAATTAGATATTGAGATACAACACGATGAGATACAATACAGATTCCATTGTGCTGTTGCTGCTTTTAACAAATTAAAAGATAGACTGTTTTATCATATGGAAATAATTACTGCAACTAAGTTATTGTATTATTTTATTTACTTTATTAGATGAGAGTAAAATTTGAATACTATCAGCACCATATAAAGGCATTATAAAAGTTTCATTTAAGAATGTTCTGTAAAATTTTAAAAATATAATGGCAAGATCATAAAATATGTTCTCCAATTTTCTGGATGTAATAGTAGATAATCCTCTTGTAATTTATCTCCATTGGATTTTCATGTAAAATGAATGAACAATGCAAAACTTCCTAAAAGTCCATATACTTGAGCATGATTCTTGTGAGAAAGGTAGACCCCAATGTACATTTTAAGAAGTATCTCAAAACCATTCTAATGGGAAAATATGCCAGAGAAGAGAATATTGGAAAGCTACAATTAGACATGGTATTTCAGAAAGAAAAGTTTTTTACAGAAAAAATTAAAAGATAGCATTACAAAATATCAACTAAACAAAAATGTACTAGCATATTATCTATGTTAATATATTTGTGGTCCACAGGCACTGCAAAACTCATTTCTAGAACAGTTTTTTTTTTCTCATCCTTTTCTTTCCTTGGAGTTTGAATGGCCATACTTGTTTATAATTGGCTGCTTTCAGAGGAGGTTAGTTTTATAATGATAGGAAAGTGATTTATTGAAGAAATTCAAACAATTCACAAATCCAAAAAGCACTGGAACTAGATATCAGATTAATGTTAGTGTACATATTCCCTTTTTTAAAAAAAAATCAATGTCTTTTGTAATGATATCAAAATATAACCTCATCTTTTCATGTCTACAAGTATTTTTTCCCAATAATCATTAGCTGATTTTTTATATTATTCAAATCAATAAACCATATCTGTCTTTATCACATTTATCCCTTTTAAATGATAGTTTCTTTCACTCACTTCACACATTAGTAATGCTCTTCATATTTTTTATAAGGGTAATCTTTGATATATAAGGACTCTACTATTTAAACAGATCAATTCTATTAAGAAAACTGTTTGATTCATTTTTTATTATTTTAAACCAACTACTACATTTTTTTTAAAAAAAATATTTACTACAAATACTATATTTGCAGAAAATATCTTCTCTGTGAGTATATTCATTAGCTCAGAAAAGTAAAAAAATAGTAACAATTGAATCACAAATACTATATTTAAAATAACAGAGTAATCACTAGTAATTTTTAAATCATTATTATGTAAATGTATATTCTTAAAGTATAAAATAAATATTCCTCAAATGCAAAGTATATACAATTTAACAAATTTCCAAACTAAACTATTAACTTAGCTCTTTGTATGCCAACCAAAATATTCAACTGTTAATATTTTTTCTGCATTAGAGTGGTGTATCTTGATCTCCATCTATAAATAAACAATGATATAATCATTAATATATAATAAATGATTTGTCACCTGAGGTGTCATAATATGACAATTGTGTGTATTACAAAAAAATTTAACTCTAATTTATCACTCTATTAAGGTTTGCTGATTATGTTTGAAGACTGAAAGCAGCAGAATTAGGCTTTGATACAGGAATCTTTTTCTCTTCTATATTATGTCTGTTTTTTGGGAGTGTTTTACTGCTGCTGATATAGTTAATTCATACAATTTTTTTTAAAATTCTATAAAGATAAATTTATTTTGTTGAAATTTACTACATAATGGTTTTGAAATAATTACTTATATGTATATCAGTGATGATGCTTATATTTCATTTTTTTTTAAATTCAAAGGATATTTATTTAATTGAAAAGAGAAGCTTGATAAATTTTTGTTTTTAAAACACATTAAATTTACTTCATTGTTTTATATAGGTAAAGGTAAAATATTTTTTAAATAACCCATTATAATACAAACACTTTTTTTTATAGTCACTGCCTTTTCCAGATTTGCCAATTGCTCCGTGCTAGGTCCAGGCATGTCTAACTAGATAAAATTGAGCCTGTTAATCTCACAATCAGGAGTTATGAGCTGGATTAGCCTCGATTATATAGTTAATATGTGTGTGTGAGAGAGAAATGAGTTAGATTTAAAAAGTAGTTTAATTAAACTTATGTACATATATATACAATATAGAAAAGCTGTAAACTATAATAAATGACCTGTATACCAACCTCAGATCTGCTTTTACATTTTTAGAGGCAAGAGTCTCTGAGTAACCATTTACATCATGAGACCATCTTCTTAATGTGTGTTTGGGGTTTATATCACCATTGTTTTTATCATTCTTTTGAAGGAGTGAAATATCTTGCATTCATAAGTTTATTATGACCATATGTCAGAGTTCTCCAACCTTTTGCACTTAAGAGCACATTCTATAATACCGCCAGGTGGCGGGCACCATTTAATTTTTCAATGTAAATTTATAGTTGGATATTGTTAATAATATACATAATGTACAAAAAAATATTTCTTTCAAAAATAAAGTATAGTATGCCCTACAATTTGATTACAATATAATACAATAATTTATAAGAAATTTTAAAAATTAAATATATTTGTATCATAAATAAATTTTTATCGTATTTGGATAGTGGCAGGCATACATTTTATGCCATGGTGCCCACAGGCATAGGATTGGGGAGCCCTGCCATATGTGGTCTGGTTCTATAGACTCCATAATTTAAGGAATCTCTAATTGTTTGTTAATGAATTCCTATACCACTAATTACAAAAATCTTTTAGTGATAAAATTATTTGCATATGTGCTGCATTCATTGTGTTGTTAATCACAAAGTATTTACTTTAACTGCACACCTGAATAGTTAACTGTTATCCTTTATTTATAATTAGTTACATGCATTAGTATAATTTCTAGTTGTTTACGTAAAAATATGTATACAATTTTATTCTTTATTGGCTACAAATGTTAATATAATATCACAGTATATATATATGTGTGTTCTCAATACTTTGTGATTATAGAATATTTATATACATGAATGTGTAAGCTGTGTTACCTTAGAATGTAGCACTTCTCCCCCTTATTCTGGAAGATATTGTCTCTGCTCATTTGTTGGCTCATTTGGCATCAGATTCTGGCTTGTTTTGTCTTGCTCAGATAGATAAACATTTTCTGGATGGCTTGCATGTATCCAGTGTTTACTACATAATGTCACACCAGCTTTTATCTCAACTTCTGTGCTATATTGCATCTGCTGATGATTGCTTTTTCCCATTTCATTCTTTACATTATTTAGAACTTAAATGCTGTCTCTAATTTTCAGATCATTTTTACACTGCCACTTTGCTCTGAATTCTGTTGGGTAGCAGCATTGTTGTCTTGGTTCTAATTTTTGTCCTGAATAACATCTCTGCCTGAGACTTTCCTGTGGCTTCTGTTGGTATATTGCACTGGTGAAGTGCTATCTCATGTAGGGCTTCATATTTTTTGGATTTAATTTTTATAAAACTGCCTTCATTGCTTGAACAGCTTTCTCATAGAGTCCATTTAATTTAGAGTGATATGGTGGTGCTCAGATGTGCTCTATCCCCCATTTCTTTAAGAGGCTTCAAATTTTTCTGGGGCAAAAGCTAGCCCATTGTCTGATACAAGTGTGGTTGCCTTTTCCCATTTTCTTCCTTACATTATTTAGAACTCAAATGCTGTCTCCGATTTTCAGACCATTTTCACACTTCCATTTTGCTCTGAATTCTGTTGGGTAGCAGTATTGTTGTCTTGGTTCTAATTTTTGTCCCAAATAACATTTCTGCCTAAGACTTTCCTTTGGTGGCCAAGACTTTCCTATGGCTACTGTTGGTATACTGCACTGGTTCAGAGAGTCCATTTAATTTGGAGTGATAGGGCGATGCTCAGATGTGTTCTATCTTCCATTTCTTTAATAGGCTTCAAATTTTTCTGATACAAGTGTATCAGAAGTTCTGTGAATAGCAAATATCTTCTGAAGTTTTATGATAATTCTGGATGCATCTGAATTTTTGTATTATTCCATATTTTTTTAAGATCATGTATCCCTTCCATGAGCCAGTGTGACTTAGGTAAATGACCATGCAACGTATTTCTTCAGTGGGAGATCCATTATGGTTTGGTATGTAATATTTTCCTCTGGGTTACTTAATTCCTGGGCACCAGATGTAGTCATTAAAACTAGATAGAGCCTTGGCTCTTATTATTCCGGGGTAGTCTTGATGTTGTTTAAAACTTTTATGACCGATGCTCAGTATCACTACTTTATCATCTATTTATCAAAAAACTTTCTTGAACTGTCTATGGGCCTTTGTATTGATACTGAGGAATTTTTCAGGCCACTCTTTGGCATTCTTCTTAGTAGGTGTTGGTATCCTGAGTCTGCCTTAGACCATTCTGCTATTGTCTTAATGTTGACAATCTTGAACTGAAATTTGTCTATGTGGTTTACACATACATCAGTTATAGGGTTTCAGCTTTGTCCAGGATATCTGAGTAATGCAACCACATGTTGGATGATACTGTTCTTCCTATTAATTAGTTATAGTTGTTTCCACGCAGTAAATCCAGCTAGCATATTCTAGGATTCAAGTGATCTGTGACTTGGTTTTTATTAATATTCCCAATATTAAAGTCAGAGATGCATAAAGCTATTGATCTCTTGCCTATTCTGGTGGACTAGCATAGAATAGTTCCCACTCCATATTCTGACATGTCACTCATGAGTGTGATATATAGCTTATGATCATAATGAATTATCATAATGGATGCTGTGAAAGCCAACTGTTGTTCAATCTACCATCTACATCACTGATTTTTTTTTTACATATAGGGATTGAGCAATATTAACCATTTCATTCAGGAAAGCTTCTAACTCCTTCACTTACAAGGCTGAGAGGCATTTTTGATAGTGCCAGGGCCTAATTACATGCCCCAGGAAAGTTAATTTATTAGCTTCTATAAGTTCAAACGTTGTTTGCAATTCTTCATTGCTCTTACTCTTAGTAATAGCTTTGAGTTAGCCAATATCAGATTGTCATCGAAGTATGGAATCATCTCTTTCATGTCTCTAAGCAATTCATCTCTTTTTGCCTAAAAAGTATTTTGTGCAGTGATGATACAAGATGTATGGTTATAATGGTAATCATCAATATTTCTGCAACTCTTTTAGTTACTGGAATCTGGTGGAAAGTATTATTTAGGTCCAATTTTGAAATGTATTGCTTTTCCCATTACTGCCAATATTTTGTATATATTTAGTGCTGACTAGTTCAGCAAGAAATGTGTATTTTGGGATCATTTAACTTTTTCATATGTCTTTAATTGTATGTTACAGGAATATGTGATGGAATAGAAGTTTTGAAGTACATCTAAAAATATATATGAAATTGAAGTCTAAATATATCTAAAAATGTGGATACAAAGTTAAATTATAATATGTTTTACTTGCTTGAAAAGTAAAGTGGATGTTTCAAAATGCAGTGTTGATAGATGGTTGTGATATGATAGAGCTAAGATAAAAGATGCACTGTTAAAAACAAAATACTTATATTTGCAAACTGAAATTTATATAAAGGATGTATTTACATTTAAAAACTGAATAATTTTTAATAATAATCATCTTTAGGAAAAACAATATAAGGTTACATTGTGCTAATTTTTGAATAATCTAAATATTAATTTGTCTTAAAATGTATCATATAACATACCCTTGATTATTATGCAATGTGATACACTGTTACTTTTATTCAGAGTCAATAATATCTCAGCCAGTATGCCCAGAGAAACCTGTTAACCACTTCCCTTTTCATTCCCTGCCCTAAGTTTTTCCCATATTCTTTATCCTGTTCCATTCCATTTCTACAACATAATCTTTGTCAACTCCATGGCCTTTATATCTAAATCCCTTATGTTTTCACAAACCAGCATAATAACCAAGAACCCACTTTCTGTATAATCATTTTGTTTATATTTATTCTTCCACAATTTTATTATTTGTACCCTTTCTGCTTGCAGGCATTTACATCCAGTTAAAAGATGCCTAATATTTTCTATGCCTTCCCTGTACAACTTGCAGACTAAATCACCCATATTTTTCCATTTACATGTATATTCCCTTGTTGCTAAACATCTTATTCGAGACTTAAAGAGTAAACTACTTTCCTTGCTATTATCATAAATTAACTTGCACCCAATATTGTTTTCTTCTATGTGTTTTTAAACTTTTTACTCTTCTACATGCTTTTAAACTCTTTTTACTCTCCATACTAGTTTTCCATCTCTCCAATTTCCTTATTCTTTATTCCTTGCTCTATAATACTCAAGAATTCTCCAACACAATCATACCATCTTTTGTGTAAGTATACTGACACAAATTCTTTATCCAAATCTTCTGCATACCATACTACCTTGCTCACCCATCTTGTTGTCTGTCCTTTCTCATAACTCAACTGAATAATATTTTGGCTATTCTCTTATTATCTATAAACTGCAATCTACCAAACATTTTGCTTTTTGCATCTCTCATATAAAAACATTACCATCCCATTTCTCCTTGGATTGCCTCCTTTGCCATCCACACTTGCGTCTAATGCATGTCTTCCTACTTCTCTTTGTACTTTTTCTAAAAAATATAACTCCCTTTACTAACACATAATGCATCATTACCATATGTTAACCACTGCTACTTCCACTCCCTCCCATACAAATCTAGCTGCATCATATTTATTATATGACAACACTGTTAATTTCTTTTATCAGATCCCTTTATTTTTTATTTTTTGCTTCATTAATCAGTTTTGTCTCCCATTCATCCAAGCAATTTCTCTGATTACTTAAGACAATTCCCAAATAGGTAGACCTATTCACCACATTTAGCTTTATATCCCCCAATAATTGTCTTCTCTTTCTCCAGTATTAATCATCATTACTTTTGATTTTTCTTCACTAAATTTAATCCCCATCTCTTTATCTACCCTTGTGCATGTCCTCAGCATAACTTCTATATCTTCCCTTCTTTCTATGCACAAGAAGACATCATCTGCAAATAAAAGACCCAATAATGTATATACTCCCTTACCACCTTTTAATGGTATCTCTTCTTAGTCTTTCTATTGTCTCTCCATTTCTCTCAAATACAACAAAAATGAAATAGATGATATAGGGTACCGTTGTCTTAGTTCCACCCCATTTTTAACTTTAACTGATTCATTATTCCCTAATTGATACGTAGAGTAATTTTTTTCATAAAATCTCTTAATTAGATCCACTAAAGCTTCATCCATTCTCAAAACTAAGCTTACCCATAATCTATTTCTATTTATCATATGCCTTCTCTGTATCTATAAAAACCATATATAACTATCTACCTCTTTCTACTTATATATTTAAGTTGTGTAACTACAAACTATCTCCTAAATGCCTATCCGATCGAAAAAAACCCTTGCATTTCTCTTACTATATTATTTTCTTCCATTCATTTTGCAACCTTTCCAGCCACCAGATATGTGAAAACTATATAACACTGCTGCTACCACAATCAGTCTATAATTGCTTAACTTTCTATGATTCTTACTCTTCCCTTTAAATAGTAACCTTAATCTTGTATTACTCCAACTATCCAGAAAATCTCTCTTTTGTGCCATCTTATTAAAACATGATAATAGGTTTAATTTTGCCCTATGTCCTAAATTCAGTACCATCTCTGCTGCCCATCCATCTAAACCTCTTGCTTTTCCACTTTTCAATTTCTTCCCTGCCTCATTCAGTTTCTTTTATGTTTATTACTCTGTCTTTCACACCTAACATTTTTTCTATATCCATTACATACTTGTTGAAAATTGTCTCTAATTCTTCCCTAGAACTACACTCTTATTCCCTTATCATCAAGTAATGCTATTTTTCTCTCCCCTACATTCCTTCTTTTGATGTATTTTCAAAAAATTTTACCCTATCTCTTCTACTTTTATTACTATTCTCCAACAATTTACTACTTAATTTCATTCTCTATAATTATCTACTTTAGCCAACTTCTTTTTTAAAAAATACTTATCCCATTTAACATTAACATCCTTCTCACTTCTTTGTTCTTAATAACACACTTATAATCTCTGCATGCTTTTTTCCTCTCTTTTACACTTTTACTAACTCTCATTTTTCTATTACTTTTATTCTTCTGCATATTCTCACCTAAAACCCTATTTGCCATTTTTTCTACTTCTCCACATCAGTCCTTACAGTCATCCCTAACCAACTCTTACATGATTTATTCAACTTGTATTTTATATTATTCTAACTTATTCTTATCATTCATTCTCCATCCACATCTTTCACTATCCTTTCTACTTTTATTACTATTTTCCATTTCATTATTAGCCATGTCTATTATATTAAAAAAATATGATCACTATTACAAACTCTCTCTTTATATCAAACACTTTAATTTTTCGTACTTTATTCATTATAATGTGCACCATAAAGTAGTGTCATCTATCTTCAATGCTTGTTTTTAAAGTTAGGCAGTAAGTCAAAACACACTAATCACATAACAAATCATTTACTTGTAAATTATTTGATACCTTTGCCCAATAGTACACTATTTGAATCATTGCCAAATGGTCAGAATTAAAACTCCATATTCTGCCTATGTTGATTTTATTTCTGTTTTGGTGCTAGCTTTAAAAACAGATTTTTCATTATATACTTATATGATTTTTTGATGTCCACTATATTTGCTAAAAAGATTCTCTTAATTGTTCATCAAATTTACTAAAATATTAAGTATTGTAGTTTCCTGTCATTACTTGGATGATAATAATTATATGATCATGAACAGTAAATTTTTTTTCTGAAATTATCTTTTGCACAGATGAAACACAATATTGAGATAACATTAACTTGTAAGCATTACATTTTTTTTTCTGTTGTCTTAATTTATATTGTAACTTTGAAATCAGTCTCAAGTAGTTAAAATTTATAATGAATTGTTTATTAGTTTTAACAGTATCAGTATTTTTAATAATTTTTTTTTTTTTAATTTGAACTGCCTTTTCAACATTTTATCAGCATCATATAAGTTTTATAAATTATTCACTATGTATTTAAGTCTATCATGTCAATAGATTGAAAGTATTTGAAATATTTTATGAAGTAAATAGGATGAAGAAACAGATGTCATCTATTAAAATCTACTTATCATTACTTCTGATTGGCTAACAATTACTTAAATGTAACAACAAACCTTGACAGTTGACACAAGATTGACATCATTTTATTTTTTTAACATTTCTTCTGGAAATAAAATATCAAGTATTTTCAAACATGACAGAAAATCTATTTAAAATATTATTTACATTATAACCTAATCACCAAAAACCTGAGCTAATCTTGGTATCTAAATCTAACCTAAATTGTAAATTTTAATTGCAAGTAACTGTCCTAAATAAAAATATTCAATTTAAAGCATCAGTAATTTTTAAATATTATACATTCAATATGCTTCAGAATAAAATATCATTGTAAAATAATATAAATTCAATAATATATATTGTTACATGAAATAAATTTTTATTAAAGTTGTAAAATTTAAAATAACTAGTTATAACATTGTTAGTGCTACGTAGTTACAAAATGGTTTAATGGTGTATAACTATCGGCTTTATGAGCAGTAATTCAAGAGCCTTTGATTATAAGCTTGAATAATCAATCATTGACAAAGCCCCAGACTAGTTTCTGAACATTGATCTTCATCAACAGAAACTTTGGATTGGTAGTGACTCATCCAGCAGCTATCTTTGCTTTTTTATATACTGTTCAAGCTTGAACACAAGCTAAATTATTTGTATTACTATATAGATTCTACACTAGGCAAGCAACTGAATATTTTAATGATATCCGCTACATATTAATCAAGAATATTATTATTTACTACACAAAACTGTAAGCTGAGAACATCATATGATGCTTTGTTTTCAGTTTGATAATGGAATGTTGGAAAAAAAATGTTTGTTTTAAAATTATTTTGGAATTAAATTCTTATGACAAAAATGTATCGTAAGGATAGGGTTTGACATTTTTTTTGTGCTTATAAAGATAAAGCCAAAAAATATTTCTTGTTTTGGTATAATATGTTGCTATTGTCTTGATTCATATCTTTATAACAAAAAACATTTTTAGACTGGAATGTTGACACACATCCAATGGAAACTAAGAGGAGCTGAAGATACTGTTATTTTTTCCATGTTGTGTAATGAAGGTTGCTGTAAGAATTTTAATTTAAGCTATTGCTTTTTTAAAGAAAATGAAAATAATTTTATATAATTGAAAGAAATCAGTACATCTATGATCTGAATAAAAGTTTTGTCATATTTTTACACAAAAAGGCCATTTAGGATACATTAATGAATCTCATGATGAGAAAAAACAATAAATGAGATTAATCTCATGGTTAATAAGTGGATTATACAGTAATGTGGTCATTAATCCAAGGAATTTTTTTTGGCAGGAAGATCACACTAGTTCTAGGAGTAAAATGCCTTAATCTATTAGTATGTTTTTTTATTACTAATTGCCATAGAAGATCTATATAAGATAATGTCTTGTTCATCAGGAATGTTGATTTTGTCAAAATAATGTTTCACCTTTTCATTTATTTAGTAGGTTTAAATTGAAATGAAAATCTTCACCTACTCTGAATGAATGACTTTATGTCAACAAGTTTCTACAATCAGAGATTACACACATTCTAAGAGTTTTATATGAAAGGAGATGGATATTCACAGATGAGAGAAAATTAATTTATTTTTATCAGCAAAAATAAGTTGCATCAATGGACTATAGAATACGATTAACAGTTTTTGAATGATTATTTACAAATCTAACTATATTTTTCATATGATGTTTAAGCATATTTAAACTGAAGAAATCTATGTTTTATGGTATCGTTTTTCTGTACCTGATCTTAGTGAATGATATATAAATTGGTATACCTAAAACTTTATTGAAAACATTTGATGGTAGCATTTTTCCTACTAAAATAGTTTAATTAATGGCTTTTTCACTTGATTTATAAAACCTGATAATTTATCCAAATTTGATAATCTGAGCACTCTTGGTGATGACTAAGATATCATCTACACAAACTAGAAATGTGCCTGTTCAAAATAATATGTAAATTATTTTAAGGAAAGATTAATATATAGTACAAATAAAAAGAAGGAAATGGTCATATCTAAATAATGGCTTTCATTATCTAGAACAGTGGTCTTCAACCTTTTCACACCTGCGGATCGGTAAAAATAAGGATAAGGTTTCTGCGGACCAGCAGAAGTCTATAGATAAATTTTCTTAAAGATGTAAACAGTTTAGCCTTAGATGAAGTTATATATATATGGAGTTTGTATAATGAAAAACTTTTTTTTTTAAATTTTGAATTTTTAAAAAATTTAATTCTATCCCCTCCCCCATAAACATCTGTGATAACTACAAAAACAAATTAATTTATGTATGATTGATTAGATTTTGTTTTTGTTCTGTTTTTTTTTTTTAATCCAGTAAAAGTGCGATGAAAAAATAAATAAAAATTGTTTATATTAATTAAAAGTTTAAAATCATATTATTTTGTTATTACAAACTTTTTTGCCAGTCTAACATGGATCAGCAAAAAACTTCTGTGGCCCAGTGCTAGTCCACGATCCAGTGGTTGAAGACCACTGATCTAGAATACAAGAGAGAATCTTGAGAAAAGTTGTTATAACTATAGATTGTTTTTTTATAATTGATCAAAATATATGCAAATTAAAGATTATCATGATCAAATTTTATATTAACCTCAAGATATTTAGATTCATGTAATCATAAGCACTTTCTATATGTATGGTGATTATATCAGGCAAGTAATTTCTTTTGCACAAGAATTTAGCTGTTGAAAGGAAAGCTTAATAACATGTTTCATATGGTTGTTTTATCAACGCAGACATGATAGTTATTCTTTTCTTATTATAAAAAGTAACATTTTGGTGATTGAATTTTTGTAAAGATTTTGATATGGATTTTTGATTATTATTGATTTAATTTTATATATTTAATTATCTTTTTTTTTTGCTTAAGGCAAAAACAATTTGCATATTCATCTATGTTACATTAACAAATTGATTTAAAGATAAATTATATGCATTCATCAAGTAAAATAGCAGTAACTGCTTGAAGTGATTTGTCATGATATTTGTCCATTCAAGACTGGTAATGAACTAAATCTGCTGATTTGGTTCTCTCATTATCATCTGGGGTAATCAGTGAAACATCTGACTTAGTAGGCTGATTCTTGACTTGAAAAATTAGAAAATTTTGTCTTTTTAAAAATATTTAATGATTATACGAATCCCTGAAAAATAATGCCATTTAATTACTATTAATATGAAGGCTAAAAATCTTGAATGATAAAAAAAAAACAGAAGTTATAATTGCTTTGCAAAGTTATTGCAGTTCTTCAAAGTTGGTTTGCTGGTTTTAGAATCATCCTTATACTTTTAAGTCTGTACATCTTCTTGTAGACAACTTAAATACATAGTCATAATGTTTATGAAAAAATAAATGATTTAATAATTGTATGGGTAAAGTTAAATTTAGGTGAAATTTCCTTCATCAAGATTGTGATACAGACCTAGAATATATAATGATATGCATTCTTTATCTTATACAGATAAAATCCTATTAATCTGTATTGCACGGTTTCAGGACTTTTTTAGATTTTTTTTTTTTTTTAATTTCAAGAATGAATTTTTGATCATCTTATATTGTAAATCCAAATTCTACTATGATAGAAAAAAAAAGATTATTAACTTACAGATATTTACAGACTTTATTATTATTTTGCTAATAAATGTGTGCACAAACTAATTTATTTGCTGTAAAGATCGCCTTTGTATTTTTATTTAACCTTTTCACTTACGAAGCAGCCATATTGAAAATTTTAAAAATTGTGTTAAGCCACAAATTTTATAATAACTTTATATTAGTCTAAAGTCACATAATATATATTGTTGTATATATAGAAGATCAAAGAATGTAATGAAGCTGAAAAAATATAGCCATTGATATTCAAAGCAATAAAAAAAAATTAATATTTCTAAAAATTATTTTCTATTTTTTAATTGTTATATTATAAAACTACAATTTTATTAATAAATTAGCTGCATTCCTCAGTAAATTTCTAAGAAAATGAAGTGTAATATGACTTAACTGAGGCAATCCATCATTTCAAGGAGTAAAGATATTAATACCTTCCCATTTTTTTATAGTAGCCCTGCAAAATCTTTTTTCCATACAGGGGGTTTGTAACGAATATGGCATCTCTGATAACAAGTAGTTAATATTGATTAATAATTAGTATATTTTGAATATTGTAATAAAGAACTTCAATAAAGTTTGAAATTTATTATAAAATTAGTTTAATATTTATATGAGGAAAAATTAAAAAAAAAACATTTTTTATTTATTAATGATGTGGTAATCACTACTAAAAATTACTATATACAAAATAAAATAGCAAAACAAAACAATAAAAACAACTTATATATATATAAACTAAAAAATTATATATGAAATTATTAAAAAAAAAAATTATATATGAAATTATTAAAAAAAAGCAAACAAAATTTAAATTATACATAAAATTGTTATTAAAAAAAGCAAACAAAGATAAAATTATTATAAAGCAAACCAAAATAATACAATAAAATGTTAAAAAATTTAATTAGAGATGACCTATTCAAACTCCATGCTTGGTGCAGCTAAACAAAAAAAAAAGGGGGGGGGGGTAGAATCAGTGGTATGTAATATATTAATAATAATGCTGTTTATTATTTATCCTACCTGTCAACAGCTTATGGCAAACACTTTATCTTGTTAGATAGAATTTGCCTTGTTAGATAGAATTTATCTAAAATATAAAATCAAGTGATTACTACAAAATGTTAGCCTACAATTAAAATAATACTGCAACCAAATGCAAATAATATTTATTGATTAGAGCTGCTGATGATCATCTACATGGGAAAATCTTGACTGATCTGGCATGCTAGTTGACCCTCCTGCAGAAGTTAATCATAGTGGTGTCTGGGGTGTGGTACCTATCACACTCACTGTGATAGATAGTAAAACAGTTCCTCAAAGCACTTTAGCAGAGCTGACAGATCCACATTCCACGCAGCCAAAAAACTGATACCTTTTCTTTTTAGGCAGACAACACAAGCCTCTCTTTTAGGGATATTGGGTTTGCAAAGGTCAACTAGCATATGGTTTCCAATGGAACAAAGAGCTAGCTGTGGTACAACATGATAAGCTGTATGGTTGCTGACTCTTGAAGAAAATCAATCTATTAGGCTATCTGATAAGATTCTTCAAAAAAGTAAAAGTGGTTGAACTTTTCTCTGTTTTAGAGTCATATATTCAGTGTACAGAATATGTGCATTTGTAACAGCTGTATCAAAGCAGTGCCATAAAGCACATTTGCCATCAATTAGACTTTCTCTTCCAAACATACTGAAGTTGTTTCCTATTGGCCAAGTCTACTCCACCCATTAAGCAGTTATACATTTTTATTGCAGGTGGGCATGGATAAGAATGAAGTGTCCCATCTTTATGTTATCTTTTAATAGCATCATTTTCAGAAGGTGGATAAGCATTGGATAGCATTATAATTGGCTTCTTATTCATCCAAATTAAAAATTGACGACCACTGTCTTGATCTATTTCAAAATGTGAGTCTCCCCATAATTTTTATTCAATTCTTTGATTTTGTCTGGAATACCTTTTCTATTTGCATTTAGTATGCCACAACAGTAGATTTTGTTTGCAGATAGTTCTTATGCTAACTATGCTTGTAAAATATCTATCACAAAAAATGATATTATGCTGTTTGGATAGATGTAGCAAAACTACTGAAAGCACAGCTCGAGTACCCAGACCTTGGCCAGCATCTGACATTTATATGGGACACAATATTCATTATGGCTATCTGCACACATCCACCATTTGACCCCTTACTTTATCGGTTTTGAGAGCCCATACTACTTCATGCTATTATGACCAGTAAATTTGGTAATCACTTCATCAACTGCTATATCTCTGTGTAATTGTTAGGCAGCTTTAAAATTTACATTGCAGTAGTCTATAATCAGCCTAAGTTTATATACTCTGTCAAAATCTTTACTTTTAGCATCTGGCATTTTTTTATTATTATTAAAATGTAGGCAAGATAACATGAAATAAAATCTATATCGGGTCATAATATTTGCAAAATGAGATTGCCATATTTTCAAATCTGAGTTTCATATGTCATCTAATTCATGTACTGGACATATGGAAGAAATGCCTACTCTCATGCCAAAAAATGCAGGTAATTTGCAATATGACAAATTGACTCAATCGTGACCTTTTTTTTGTTCAGTGTACGTATGTGTTTCTAAAATAATTTTTTCAAATATTTTTCTATTAAATAATAATTGAAAAAAGTCAAAAATTGCATACTCATTTATTGTGGAAAACTTGAGCCCTGGAGACTTAGTAAAATTGGACAACCCAATAACGTTAGGCAAGTTGTTCAGATCTGGTCAGGAAGATGGGCTTAGGGTAGGCAGAGCTGGATAAGATATAGCACTTGTATTCAAATTTCCTCTTCTTTTTGGTACCACACCTGAATCAAATTCATCTTCACTGGAAGAAAATCCATTAAATGAGCTGCACAGAGCATCAGAATTCCAAGGCTCATTAATAACAAGGCTATCATTGGTCATACATTCCATTTTTGTCCATGATAAAAGTTTACAGTCACTTATTTTCCGATAAAAATGAAAAAGCTGAAGAAAAAAAACCCAAAAAAATTAAAGCTACTTAAGTACAAAAATTATCATAAAATTGTCAATTTTTGTGATAGAAAAATAGAACTTACATTTTAAGAAATGCAAAAACAAGATGGATCCAAAAATGTAAAATGCGCATGTGTAGACTGCATAGTTTTCCCACAATTTTAAGCTGAACCCGAATATTGTAAATTTGAAAATTCTAGCCCACATTAAGCAGGCATAACTATGAACAGGTTTATAAGACCTAAACATACGTATATGTGCATTATATTATTAACAACATAGTAATTTTTATTCTAACTTTTTGCAATATTCAAATTTTAATAATCTGACATTTTGATTATTCAAGGATTTTTTTCCAAAGACCTAAACAAGAAAGTCATACATTGTTATTAATAAAGATTTTTTTTTTTAATAACACACAATTGTATAATTTCTATTGTTTAACTCATTAAAAAAGATTGTTGAACAATTAAAATATCAAATTAATCAATAAAATCTGAACCATGCAAAAAATTGGAGATAATTTACTAAATATTAAAAACTATTGGCATGCATCCTATATTCTCATCTTTTTATTTTTTTTTCCCCCCTTACTTTTTGCAAGTATAAATTTTCTAAAAAAATTCTTCTTTGATCTCTTTTGAATATATCTTCACTACAGCTATCATTTCAAATCCTTCATTATTGTCTCTTAATTCAGATCATTTCTCTAGTATTATAACCATATATATTATCCAATTTTGATAATTTTCTTTTTTTCTTCGTTTTTTAATACTTTTATTTGATTGTTACATCTTCATTTTCACAATTTAATTCTATTTTTATTTTCTTAAATATTTTTGAAATAAACATTTTTTTAGCTATATTATTTTCAGCTGTGATCTTTCACAATATATTTGTGGTTGATTGTTAGATTTTCATTTTTATCATTTATCTTGATCTCATTTTCTTCCATATTTCTGAAAGAAGCATCTTTATTTTGCTTTTACATTCCCCTGCAATGTAGTTGTTAGTAAGTTAATATATTTGGTCTATTTTTAAATAATTTTTATTATTCTCTTCCTAAAATTTGCTGTTTTAAAATCTACCCATCGTCCTTCTAATTTTTCTTAATCAAAATTTATTACAAATATTCTCAATATTTCATTTTCCATTTTAAAAATGAATACCAACTCTAATGGAAATTTTTTTTAAAACTTCTTTCCATATTATTAATTTAATCTAGAATAAGTCCTTTGAATTACATCTATTATCAGTTTTGTAATAATTTGACTAATATTAATTTTTCATTAATATTTATCAAGTGATTAAATGGTTGTATTCTTTCTATATTAGTTTGACAGATCCTGCAGAATACTCACTATAATAAAAATGTTTTCACATTTGTTGTTTCTGTTCTTTTAGAGAAAATATCCTCTAATTAGAGTCTGCTATTAACATAGATTCACACTTATTTCTTATTTTCTCCAGCGTATTTATATAAATATTTTACTATAAATATTCTGTATTTTAGTACTATATCATGTAGCAACAGTAGCCGTTTACAAACAAGTATGATAATTCCAAGAGGAAAAAAATTAAATAATGGGTTTGGGATACTATTTTTAACTTTTTCTGCAAAAAGCTTTTTTTTCTTTAAATGCTACAACATTTTGTTTAATTGTACCTCTCCTATGTATTTTATCCTCTACCATATTTTCCTAATGAAACAATATTGCATTTTTAAAAAATACTCTATATAATCTTTATAACATTTGAAGTTCTGCCTCTTCCACAAACACCGTACTCACATTCACTATAAAACCTTTTTTTAAATAGTCTGTTAAATCTAATAAAGGTATGACTTTACAATAGTAGTTTTTTTTCCTCATGTGTCATAGCATCAGCCGGGAAGCGAACCCGCTATCCCGGGACAACTGCTTGTAAAATAGCTGTCGCTGACATCTCGACCACCAATGCTTGACTACACAATAGTAGTTTCTGTAACATTATAACAAGCAAAGAGAAAAACATATTGATTGGTTTTACGATATTTAAAAATTTTTACTGAACATTCTTAAATGATTTCTTCATAATCCTTTTATGTTACATCAGTAGAATGTTCAAGTCCATTTATATACATTAAATTAGGTAAAATAACAGTTCTCTATTGTACCGGTCAAAACCCACCACCACCGCAAGTCAAATCGGATTCAAACTCAGCTGAACCAAAACTGAATTCAAACCCAACTCAACAGCTCAGATAGCAGAAATCGACGGCAGTGCTATGCGCCAAGAACTAGCTCAACGGTTGGTGAGGACTAGAGACTCCTGAGTAACACTAATATCTAAGAATTTATATACTTTGAATAATTTTATAAATTGAATCATATGTATGTTCGGGTTGCCAACACAGACAGCGAGTATTAACATTTAAATAATTATAAAAAGAATGATGAACTAAGAAACCAAGTATGTTAGAAAATATTTAATAAAAATAATTTGTTTTGTTTCATAAAATAAAGAATGCATTAATTACCTCTAGTCTTTAAGATATCTTACAATTATAATAAGAGTGGCGGTCCTTATCATATGCCAACAAGTATTACGTAAATTGAAAGTCTCTGCCTATGCCCCCAACAAGAAATATAAAGGCTGATAAAGGTATTCATTAACGAAGGAAATGATTGCTCTAATTTGATTACGATGGAATGTGATATTTATTTTCACATTCGAAAATCTATTCACGAAGAGCAAGATACGTATTTTAGGGCATAACTTTAAAATTGATTTGAAACTTATTTAATTAATAATATATTTGAGAATTTGTTCGACTTTAATTTAAATCACTTCATCACGAATTACGAGCATGGAGAGGGTTTTACCGGAACAAAGATGCAACGGTACTGACGGCTTACGAGACAGAGAGGAAAATTGAAATACGATCGCTAGTCGATGATCGAAGTCCTATGGCGGCTTGCATCTAACAAGTCTTACGCCCTTTGACTAATGAATACGAAAGGAAGTACTTTCTTCCTTGAGAAATTTAAATAAGAGAATATGATCACCGACCAGCCTAACGGAGCGGAAGATTGCCCTGCGTCAGCAACGTTCGATGATGATGACTTGATAGTCATCGTTGAAAAATAAAACCCATGTAGAATGCTCTACGTGATGACTTGACCAATTAATTAAAGTCAAACGAGCTTTTATCGAACTATTTTAAAACATTTATAAACTATATTAATTATGCCCTAATTATCGTGCACTTCCTGAATATTAATACAAACTAACAAAAGTTGAATTAAAATATATTTAACCCTTTATCGACCCTTTTGCAAAAACATTTTAAATATATATATGGATAAATAAATCAACATTAGTGAAGATCGGAAAATACCATTTTAACATTATATGAATATATATAAACACTTGTAACTTAGGAGCTGGGGACATAGGTGAAAAACGGAGCTAATAGTTTATTATTAGCCAATTATAAAAATCATAAACATGTAATATTTTCTTTCGACTCGATGATTGATAGAACTTATAAATTTAGTTTTAATGGGTGAGAATTACTATTTGAAATTAATATTATAATATTTGCGTGAGGCAAATAGAACAGGGGAGCTCATCGAGTTGAAAGATTATTGGCATATAATTTTAAATAAACGACATTAATAAAGCATACAAATATATATATTAAATGAACCGCCAGGTAAGAAAAGAAAAAGTTTAAAGACTAGAGATTGAAAGAATTACGCTATAGATTTACAGTAGCATTTTATAAATATTTTTACATTGAAGAATAAAGAGCTCTTAAATAGGAGGAGAGTAAAATAAAGTTCGAACTGGCCAGAAAGTTTAACGTTCATTATAGAAATATATTACCCCTTCCGCTGGTCCTTAAGTTGCACCTCCAAGTTGTTGAAAACGTAGGCATCATTGGTTGACTACTGGAACAGTATTTTAGTAGCTTTCATAATTTTAGCAGAATGATCGGTCCGGAAAAGGTTCAGCAGCTCCATTGAAGATTTCTCGGGACTTTAGGAACCGTAGCCAGATTCCTGATGTTCTAGCCCTCTATCATGATGAAATACAAATTAATATGCACAGAGTTCACTGCACTACTCTACAACAAAGCTAGCCTTTTTTTCTCCTGATTTCAGGGCTATATATACTGTCCCGATGCCTTCCGGCTAGCGCTCATTTTATTATCAATGTGTTTTTTTTATAATTAGTTGTTTTCAAATACATTCCCTCGATAAGGCTTTCAAACTAATTAACTTGAATTCCTTCTCTAATTGAAAATGAATTCTTAAAATCTGAAAATGATTTAATTAGAAAAATGAATCTTTATCTTTTTCCAATTCATAAAACTTTACTATTGTTTTTAAGAATTTTAAAGCTTATCGAAGGAATGTAGCTTTTAATTAACGAAACTTTACAAATTATTTAAAGGTGAAAAAAAACAAGTATTCCCGACGCAATGAAACTTTCGAACAATTATATATATTTAATATTTACAAATATATATACGCACAATCCACGCAATTTAATATATATAAATTCATGAATATTTTATCATGAATTTATTTAGAGAATTGATCAATTTTAAACTAAACTAATTAATTTTACTACGCATTTGAAATAAGTTATTCATTATGGAAATTAGTGTGGATTGAACGTATAAAGCCCCATTACATCGAAAATTTAAGGTTAGTATTAGGGTTTGAAATGAATTTACCACTAAATAACATGAAGCTAGGATCGAACTCAGATCCGACTGCTTCACTATACATCTAATATAGTTGTAGTAGTTATTTCACTGTAGTGAAAACCCTGGTTTTTAATGTATTAAAGGCAGCAGTAACACATTGAAGTTTGTGCTACAGTCAACATTTCAGTCCATTTTTTTATTTTAAAAATTTCTAAAATATTTAAATTGGTTTTATATTCTCAAGTTGTTAATATCCAAGCTAAAAATTGCCAACAATTTTTTTTCTATCATTGGTTAATAAAAAACTTCTAGTTTTTTGAACATTAATTATTAAAACAAAGTCTTCATATGTTTTATTCAGACCATTAAATAAATTCTATAGATTGTCTTTTGAAATGGAAAAGTAGCAAAATTATCAGCATACAGTGAACCTAGAATACAAGATGTTCTTGTTTTTAATCTATTCAAATTAATACCATATATACTTTACATTACTGATATGTTATTTTGTTAATTTGGTTGCACTAATGATTTTAATTTAAGCTTCTGTTAAATCTTTGCTTTCATTTTCTTTAGATAAAGTCAGAAGATTTTATGCATAGGTTTGCTTGTGAAATATTGATATCTAATCTCATATTACAAACTTTTAAATTATTTCTATAATGTGCCAAAATCATTAAAATGTATTAATAGACTTTTTTAAAAATAATAAATAATTTACTTTAGTTATTACAATTGATTACATGCTTTCCTTATCGTAAAGTTTTTTAATGGGATTTTTGTACATATTGCTAAGAACAGTTTATATTATTTATCTTAATAATGAGATTATTTTTAAAACAATCAAACCTGAATAATATTTATTCAAATTAGTAAGTTTGAGAAATTAAATAAAAAGATAGAGGGGGGGGGGTATGCTTTTGACACAAGTAGAATAAGATAATTAATAAACATCCATGTTTAATGTAACTTGACTTTTAAGCAACCAAACACATAATAATTAATAAGGTAAAACAGATTTTTAAAAATTGGCTTATTTATTTTGCAAGCTATCAGTCATGTCCCTGCTTTAGCATAAGGTTTGTCAGATGAACTATGAAAATTTATTCAATTATAATCAGAAATTGTTTTCAGATAGTTGACCCACAATCAACATAACCAGCTATCCAGTATATGTTAGTAAATGCATATCTAGTTATTACCTGAATGGTTTAAGATCACATATTAATCTGACTTGGTCAAAAAAGTGTCAATAATAAGATATATCCTTCAACACTAATTGTTATACTCTTAAAGGGTATAAAATCTATTTTACTCTTATCATAAAATAAATAATCACTACTTATCATTATTATATCTTTTATATTCCTGCTTAATTTTTGTTGAAATTCATATAAAGAATAAGGATAATTTTAGATTACTTTAAATTTTAAAAATGAAAAATAACCTCATAAAATTTTACATGATAATGTTTAAAGATAGAAAATAAGAGTTCTTATCTATCAAGATCATTTATATATTAAAGTGTCTCTATATAGAGTTTAATTTGCTCTGTCTTTAGGTTTTCTCTTAAAATCATTTCAAAATGAATTATATAATCAATCTTAATTTTCAGTATAGGTATTTTTAGAAATAGAACAAGAAATGCAGGCAATGTAAGAAAAAACATATCAATCAGATCTCTCAGTTGAATCAAACACACAATTTTACAAATACCACATGCCATTGTTTTGTATTTATTGATATGTATTACCAAATTTGTAAATGCCATATTTTTAACAAGCAGTTCTTTGCAATAATCATCTTTTGATAAACATCAATTCTTTATTAGGTTAAAATTTATTTCAACTTCTATAGAAGTCAAATATATCTATTAACCCTTTTTGTACAGTGTATAACAATCTCTTTTTTAAAAAAAATCCATTCACTTCTTTTTATTCTGTACCATAATCTTATTTATAATTAATGACTCATATTTTGCAAATATACAATAGTTAGTGAGACAACTTTAAAGTATGTACTAGTTAAGATAGGATATGGTCATAAAAACAGCAATTATTAGTTATATGAATATAAATTTCTTTTAATTTTTAAAAAATACTATGTATATCTAAAACTTGAAGATAAATTAAGAGACTGGCAAATTACCAATGGTGAATAAATGTTATTACTTAGATGAGTGGGTGGCTGTTTATACATATATAAAGATTATTGCAACAATAGTTTCTTTGTTTTCCAAATTTATAAGTTTTAAAGTATTTACTGAATTCTAAATTTTAATTAAATATATATATATTAAAACTAATTAACCACATATATACTATACACAGTTTTGCATTTGTAATTATAGCTACAAGGGTCAGGGTTAGTTCCATATATGAGACACTGGCATCAGATGCCGAATTGAAATAGGCACTAAAATGATCCACTATATTGATTTATATATAATAAATATTTTTATTTAATACATATTTTTCTATTACATTCATTGCTTTGTTTACAATAAGTCTTTTTCAGTGATTTTTAACATACACATTTTATAAGGCTTACCTTAGCCACAAAATTGATGGCTAAGCCTTGATAAGGATGCTGTGGTTATGTTATTATATATGTAAAAATAATTGGTATTTCGAATGAAATTAAGAGCCATTTAAATTTTTAATATTGCATGATTACTCATAATTAGCATTTAATTTTTATTTAATTAAATAACTTAGAATATTATTCATCAATTTAAAAGAATGCAAATATTTTATGAATTTTAAAAATAACTGATTACAGTATTGAATAATTTTATTGTTTTTTATCTTTATTTTAATTATTTAATAGTGTTGTTGCATAACTTAGAAAGAAATAAAAAAATTGGACTTGTATCAAAAATTATCCTCTCTCTTCTTTTCAAAATCTTTCATCGGCTGTCCATGTTGAAATAAACATATTAAAAATACTTATTAAATGACGTTTAACATTTGTTATTGTTTAAATGTCAGTAATTTAAACTTGTTTTTATTCTGTCATTTACTTCACCCGTTAAATTCTAATACAGTATATAAAACGCTACTACCGTAGTATTTTCTGTAGAAATGATACGAAAGACCACTAGGTGGCACTCAATTGTAAATGCAATAATATGTTACAGTATATAGAATTTAAATTTTTCAAAGTTTGCAGTAACTTAAAGACTACTCATACTCTATCTTTAGTACCGTCTAGTAAGAAAGTAAATAAACAATTATTTTTTACATATTGACTTTTTTTAAAAATTAAACATGTTTGAAATATTGAATATTTTATATATACTGTAATTTAAAGCATTTTTATATTTAAATAGAAGTATGTTTATGAATAATAATTAATAAGATAAAAATACGACTGTACAAAGTTCATTTTACTAATTTTAAAATGAAAATTAAATACAGTACTTTTATTTTATAATTATCTAACTTCAGAAATACATTAAACCATGAGACTTAAGCTGCAAACTGAAATTAACATTTATTACATATATAACAAGCTTCAGAATGTATAATAACCATATAATTCTATAATTAAAAATCACTTCTTTTCTTTTCAAAAACTTTATTTGATGTATATATATATCCACTTATTTCCAACGTTTCGACTATCTTTACTCTATAGTCATTTTCAAGGATCTAGAAAAAACATTACATTATAAACAAACTTCACATAATAAAAACAAAATAATCAAAAACAATATAAAGCATATAAACCCCATAAAATTTAAAAATAAATAAAATACATTAAAATCAATTAAATTAAAAACACAAAACATACACCACACTTACTTGACTCCTTCTCAAAAAACTTTCCCTTTTACATTTTTTATCCAAAAAACCAATTGTTACAATAAAAAACTTATTTCCTTTTTCTTTCTTAATATACTTCAAAAATGAATTTATTTCCAAAAATAATTCTTTATTCATGTCTTATCCAATTCTATTTAAAACAGGTTTATATCTTTTTATATATAAACTCTCTTTTACCATTCTTTCTTTATACAATCTAACCCCCTCCAACATTTTAATCTTAAAATCTGTATGTCCAATTTCCTTACTATGTATATTTACATTAGAATTCCTATCTCTCAAATGCTGTTTCAATCTTGTCTCTAATTTGTTCTTTGTTGTACCAATATATGATACATCTTTATTCTCTTTTTTACAATCCAAACATTCTATTTTATAAATACCATTCATGTTTTCAACATTCCTATTTCTTATCATATTACCTAAATTACATTTTCTTTTATATACTGGTTTCAACAATAAACCACATTCCTTACCATATTTCTTATTCATATCCCTCATTATCTTTTTAATCTTAAAAAAAGTACTTTTTGACACTTTATACCCACTATACATAAATTCCTTCTTTTTTTCTTTCTTTTTTCTCAATTTCCTCTCAATTTTATCTATATTCTTTTTCCACATAATTTATTAATAATCTTAATTGGATAATCATTTTTTATTGTCTCATTTTTTATACACTCCATTTCCTCCCTAAATAACCCCTCCTCTGAATAATAGAATAGTTAGAGGAATTAATCTATGTTCAGAGGAGGGGTTATTTAGGGAGGAAATGGAGTGTATAAAAAATGAGGCAATAAAAAATGATTATCCAATTAAGATTATTAATAAATTATGTGGAAAAAAGAATATAGACAAAATTGAGAGGAAATTGAGAAAAAAGAAAGAAAAAAGAAGGAATTTATGTATAGTGGGTATAAAGTGTCAAAAAGTACTTTTTTAAGATTAAAAAGATAATGAGGGATATGAATAAGAAATATGGTAAGGAATGTGGTTTATTGTTGAAACCAGTATATAAAAGGAAATGTAATTTAGGTAATATGATAAGAAATAGGAATGTTGAAAACATGAATGGTATTTATAAAATAGAATGTTTGGATTGTAAAAAAGAGAATAAAGATGTATCATATATTGGTACAACAAAGAACAAATTAGAGACAAGATTGAAACAGCATTTGAGAGATAGGAATTCTAATGTAAATATACATAGTAAGGAAATTGGACATATAGATTTTAAGATTAAAATGTTGGAGGGGGTTAGATTGTATAAAGAAAGAATGGTAAAAGAGAGTTTATATATAAAAAGATATAAACCTGTTTTAAATAGAATTGGATAAGACATGAATAAAGAATTATTTTTGGAAATAAATTCATTTTTGAAGTATATAAGAAAGAAAAAGGAAATAAGTTTTTTATTGTAACAATTGGTTTTTTGGATAAAAAATGTAAAAAGGGAAAGTTTTTTGAGAAGGGAGTCAAGTAAGTGTGGTGTATGTTTTGTGTTTTTAATTTAATTGATTTTAATGTATTTTATTTATTTTTAAATTTTATGGGGTTTATATGCTTTATATTGTTTATGATTATTTTTGTTTTTATTATGTGAAGTTTGTTTATAATGTAATGTTTTTTCTAGATCCTTGAAAATGACTATAGAGTAAAGATAGTCGAAACGTTGGAAATAAGTGGATATATATATATACATCAAATAAAGTTTTTGAAAAGAAAAGAAGTGATTTTTAATTATAGAATTATATGGCTATATGTACTGTATATTTTTGAAAAGAAAAAAGGATTGAGTCGTGATTAGAAACAGAAGTAAATGAATGTATAATAATTACTAAGATAAAAATACGACTGTACTTTAGTAAATTTGTAAGGATTATGTTTTGTACTAAGTTTTTTTTTTTAATATTATAAAAAATATATACCTAATTTCGAATTTTAATAATAAAAATTTATCATAATTGTGTGTGTTTTTATTTAATTAGATGTCCCAAAAGGAAAAGAAACGTTCTAGGTATAAAAGAAAGAAAAACGCTTCTAGAATTACTCAGTACTTCACTAAACAAGTAATGAAGAATGATTAGAGCCAATTCATGATTGCGGATATTTTTGATACACTCTGTCAATTGAGAAAAAATTCCAGTAAAGAAAGTGAATAGACTGAAGAAACTGTCACTCATTTGGGATCCAAAGATAATACAAAGGAAACAAAAAGTATGTTTAATTTTAATGATCTTGGATTTTGACTGAAAACATTGGCAAGCCATTTTAGAAACAGATCCTAAACAAATTAAAGATCTTAGTTTTTCACAGACAAAAATTTTCACATACATATTATAAAATGCATTTAAAAAATCACAAAGAATACAATAGAAATTAATTAATTTATTCAGTTTCAAAAAATGCAGTTTTGCTTTTGCTGCAAATTATTCAAACTTTACAATTCCAAACATAATAAGTTTATTCAGGGAATTAATGACTGGCAAATCGTCATAATAAAAATTTAAACATTTTGAATAATTATAAATAAAATGGAGAAAATTAATTATATACTTAAAAAATAAAACTTGTATTGATCATTTGCAACAAACATTTTTAGATGATGAAAGGAAATGTTGATATGAAGTTATAAAAAGAATAATTCTTGTAGTACAGTTATTTAGGCAAATAAAATCTAGCTCTTCATGAAGAAAAAAATAATAAACTTTACGATTGCAACAATGGCAATTTTTTAAAAAAGCATTGAGATGTTAGAAAAGTTTGATCCTTTTATATTGGAATACATGCAAGATTAGCTAATGATCCTGACTTTAAAAATATGCTGACTTATCTACGAGATAAAATTCAAAATGAAATACTCACTTTATTTAAATCAAATATTAAAAATAATGTTATTAACCTGTGTCAACAAAACAAATATTTTTAATTATTTCAGATTGTATTCCTAACGTATCACATACTAAACAAAGAAGTGATAATTAGATTCATTCATTTCAATTCAGAATATAAAAGTATTGGAATACATGAACACTTTTTAGCATTTTATCCAATTTTAGATGCTGCAGGGGCTGGATTGACAATAGTTCTTAAGTTGTTATCTGAAACATGGTGGTCGAGCAGAATTGATGCCATAAAATCTCTTTATAAATATTTATTTAAGTGTGTGATGCTTTATTTGAAATTTGTGATTCACAGTCCAAATATCAGGCAAAATGTCTAGATGGAAAATTTTCTACGTTTACTTATTAGAGTTGTAAAGAATATATATATTGTAACATAAATAAAGTTACTCAAAGAAATATTTAAAGGAGTCCAAATATAACACTATCAAGAATTATAAGCAAATTATGAGCAATGTATTAATAACCAGTGTATTATATGAAATCACGTGAAGTGAGTACACTAGTAATTCAATAAAATATAACTCAGGTATACAGGCAGTAGGTTTTATCCACTTTCATTCCTTGGTTTGATGTTAAGTGCATGTTTAAACAAATACTAAGTGAATATGGTCTAGCAGGGCGCCACTAGATTATCTGAATCTAGACACGGTTATATCTGATAACCTTTCACATGTACCGGGTTTGAATCCCTTTTGGTACTTTATTTCTAATAAAAATGAGAGATTTTGCTTTTTGAGCCATATCACTAGAAGTACTAATAGTTAGGTAAAAGTAAAACCTCTATAAACCAAAGTGGAGTATATTAGACATAAATCATTTCTCAGATCTTAGCATAACAAATGTGTTTCAATAGTTTTGTAAGTTTACTAGCTCAGATTATATATAACTAATTGAGGATGGCAATTCACTCATCCTTGCATGAAATAGATGATGGGATGTGGTTATAATAATACTAAGAGATCACTAAATATTATAAAATCAATATTTATTTATGGCCTTTAAACAGTTAAACAGCTCATTAATTAAAATGTTGATGATGATGATGATAATAATAACAATAATGACAAGGGTTTCAATTACAGCTCTAGGACTAAGCCTAAACATAAAACTAATTTTTATAAAGAAATTCCTAATTATTGCTTAATTTTAGCATATTTACTTATATCTTAAATAACTAATATTCAACCATTGATGATGATGAATAATCACACTTAACAAAGACTACAATTAATGAAATATATACGCCTCGTTTAATAAAACAAACTAATATTTATTACTACATTTCTAACATATACATAAAAATTTCTAGATAAATATGAAAATTGACATGAATAATAATAATAATAATTGATTATATAACAATCCTCAGATTAATTTTAAGTTCTTCCCCCTTTCCCTTCAAATGTATTTTGTATTAAGTTGGACGTCACATTGACCATGATTTTCACTCCATGAGAAAAGTATTAAAAAAAAAATATCTGCTCATTGGCACACATACTTTAAAATCCAACATGTAAATAGAATGTAAAAAAAAATGTTAGTAAAATTGAAAGAGCAAGTTTTAGAAAAGAGTTTTAAATTATTTTCTCCCCCTCCCTTCCAAGCGCTGAAATCTATACTTAACTTGAAACAAAATAATCCAATATTCTAATACTACTCATTATTTCACATTCACTCCCA
Source organism: Epiperipatus broadwayi (assembly GCA_028023455.1). Classification (NCBI taxonomy): domain Eukaryota; kingdom Metazoa; phylum Onychophora; class Udeonychophora; order Euonychophora; family Peripatidae; genus Epiperipatus; species Epiperipatus broadwayi. Next base: position 3,207,020 of record JAQFVV010000048.1, on the reverse strand, counting down.
ATTATACACATATAAAAATATTATTATGTATGTGCGTGTTTTATCCCATAATAACAAAATATTATTAAAAACCAAAATAATAATAATGTATCAGTTAAAACTAAAATCATAACACCATAAAAAAAAAAATTGTTTTACACATTAATATTGTAAAATTAATAAACAAATAATTTTCATACATTCAAGGTCATTTATGAAGCTCAAAGTTATTTTTAGTAAGACATTCTTGTTTTTAATTGATCTGAATAGTCTTTAAAAGTTCTTTAAATAAAATATACCACTTTATTGCTAAAATGTTTATTAAGACTGATATCATAAAGAAAATAGATATAAAAAGTCATATTACCGATCTTTTGTTTGTGGCGAATTTCCAAGGGTTCAAACTTGTCTTGTATAAGGTTTATATTTCTGCAGCTACTATGTGGGAACAATCTCTTTCTTGAGGTGTATAACTATTTAATGATGATGACTCTATTGAGGTTATTTGCTTTAGTGGACAATTTGGAAATCACTATATTAAATTTTCTTCTCTTCCTGTCAAGCATGTGGATGAAATACAGCAGTTGTTTTCCCATTTGTAAATTTTCTTGAGTTTAAAATCAGTTGTTGTAACAATTAATTGGACTTGATGATTAATATTTATCAGTAGATTAATTCATCTTCTTTGAATGCAGGTGAATGCTTTCTTCCTTCTATTAAAAACATCTTATTTATCTGGTCAGTTGAAAGGTGTAGAATATTATTTTAGACACATCTTTTCTTTCCTATGTGATGTGCAGCTTCCCCAGATGGTCCGGCAAATGGGATATACATATAATTTTTCTAGCAAGACATTTCTTATATTTTCAGCATTCAATTGGATAGTTTAATAATCTGAATCAAAAACAACAATAATAATCTTAATAATAATTCAAGACAGCTTTTTATATCCAATTTTTAGCTAACTTAACCAATCAGAGATAGCATCACTTGCTATTTTTGGACAAATTTGTTTTAATTAGATCTGTAATTTATTTTCAACTACATTATTTTTCAACTGAAAAGTTTAATCCTTTTTCCAGACACTTTTGTTTAAAAAAAAAAAAATAGACTCAATCCTTATTTCCTTTCTTTTCTTTTTCTTTTTTCTTTTAACATCCAGGTAACACTTCAAATCTTTGAGCTTCCTTCTTTAGATCTTGAGATAAGACAATTTAATTTTTAGAGTTCTCACCCATTATAAGCTCCCAAAGTGAAACAATCATTTACAAAAAAAAATTGCTACAAAGATCGATATCTGATTAAACAGATTTCCTCTTTTAACAAAAAATTGTACAAAAAAAATAATTTGACAGATTTAATACTTCCTTTTCTTTCAATATTGAGGAAATGTAAAATTTTGTATGTAATGTACACACATCCTTCATTCTTTCAAATCATTCATAAACTAACCTTAAATACTATAATTGCTAGCTTAGTAATTATAACCCAATTATTTAATTAAATCTGTAACTTTTAAATCCCAATTATAATTAAAGAAAAGCAAAATAAAAGCATAGAATAAAATAGTAGAATTGATCAAGCATAGGTTAGTTTTAAAGAAAGTTAAAATGTTTAATATTTGAAATATACAACAATAAAATAATTTACACATACATTGCCTATATGTATGCATTATAACTTTGCTTTTTAAAGAAAATTTAAATATTAAATAGTTTAAATGTGTGTATTACCTTTCTATCAACACACAAACAAATAAAGCATGTAATTGTTGACCCATTCTTTCTCTGTTTAAAGCTTTTAGAACTGGACCTTGTAGGGTTTGAACTTGGATGCCCTACAGCTTCTTTTATGATTATATAAAAATGTGATGATGATTTTTGGTTTACCTTTTCTACATGCACATTACTATAAATTTAGCTAGTGACTAAATTGTAATGGCACAATATATATATATATATACTTCAACAAAAATCAAATTAAAAACTAACTGTGATAAAACATAGTTTCTGACGCTTTAAACATAAAATTACAAATATAAAGCTAAGCGCTTTCGGGGGACTTAAGCCTCCATAATCATAGACCAATACAAAATATAAACACTTATTCATAAGTAAAATGCGTACCTCAAATAAAATGTAAACTAAATCTAAATAAATAAATAAAATACAATATAAATAAATATTATAATGTCCATATTTTAGAAATATTAAAACAAGAATCCTTTCTATTAATAGCATTGGGATTACCAGCTATAAAACAAGCTTCTTTAATCTTACGCTTTACGTCATTCTCCTTACACATTAATTTTGCCTCTACTGGTTGACATAGGTGTCCAGCCTTATTTTCATGTTCCACAAATACTGAATTACCCAAAGATTTAGTTTTAGTATGATGATATAAATATTTATGCTGTGAAACTCTATTTAAAATATTGGTTTTAGTTTCACCATAATAAATAGAATGACAATCTTTATGAGGACAAGAAACACTATAAACCACATGCTGTGTTAAATTAGATTCAATTTTAAATTTTGAATTGTTAATCAATCTATTCGTATTTGGATGTGAATGAAAAATTACTTGAAAATCTGGAGATAACTTATTAGTTAACTGTTTTGTAATAGAATGAATATATGGCAAAACTATACGAGGTTTTTCCATCTTGTCAGGTTTAAACTGCAAATTATGTAAAAATTTTACAACTCTATTATTGATAATTGAACATTTATATCCAAGATTCACTAAGTCCTCAATAAAACAAATAAGATTTTCTTTCCTATGTGCCTCAAATTTACAACGATGGTGGTTTCTATATATATATAAAAAAAACAAATTCAAAGATGCCAACTTGTGGACTTGAGGAGAGTATGAATGCAAATGAATTAAACCCCTAACTTTCATAGGTTTCACAAACATACGGTAGTCCAAATGATCTTCTGTTCTATGCACAATAATATCTAAATATTTCATTTCCTGTAACCTATGGAAGTTAGGGTTTAATTCATCTGCATTCATACTCTCCTCAAGTGCACAAGTTGGCATCTTTGAATTCGTTTTTATATGGAAACCACTATCTTTGTAAATTTGAGGCACATAAGAAAGAAAATCTTATTTGTTTTATTGAGGACTTAGTGAATCTTGGAAATAAACGTTCAATTATCAATAATAGAATTGTAAAATTTTTACATAATTTACAGTTTAAACCTAACAAGATGGAAAAACCTCTTATAGTTTTGCCATATATTCATTCTATTGCAAAACAGTGAATTAATAAGTTATCTCCAGATTTTCAAGTAATTTTTCATTCACCTCCAAATACGAATAGATTGATTAACAATTCAAAATTTAAAATTGAATCTAATTTAACACAGCATGTGGTTTATAGTGTTTCTTGTCCTCATAAAGATTGTCATTCTATTTATTATGGTGAAACTAAAACCAATATTTTAAATAGAGTTTCACAGCATAAATATTTATATCATCATACTAAAACTAAATCTTTGGGTAATTCAGTGTTTGTGGAACATGAAAATAGGGCTGGACACCTATGTTAACCAGTAGAGACAAAATTAATGTGTAAGGAGAAGAATGATGTAAAGCGTAAGATTAAAGAAGCTTGTTTTATAGCTGGTAATCCCAGTGCTATTAATAGAAAGGATTATTGTTTTAATATTTCTAAAATATGGACATTATAATATTTATTTATATTGTATTTTATTTATTTATTTAGATTTAGTTTACATTTTATTTGAGGCATGGATTTTACTTGTGAATAAGTGTTTATATTTTGTATTGGGCTATGATTATGGAGGCTTAAGTCCCCTGAAAGTGCTCAGCTTTATATTTGTAATTTTATGTTTAAAGCTTCAGCAACTGTGTTTTATCACAGTTTTTAATTTATTAGAGTTGTGTATATTTTAAATAAAGTAAATTTTGTCAGAAAAATTTATTTATGAATCTCCTACTTGCTTTGGATGCATTAAATGATATAAATCAATTTTCAAATGATTATAGGTCTGATGAAACTTTCAAAGAATTGTAAAAATCTCAAAATTAATTGCAGCAAAATTTGGGCAGAATCTGTATTTTGTAAAATGATGTAAAAAGACAACATAATTTGATTAGATCATAAAGAATCTTTGTAGAAAAGATATACTTTATTAAAAAAATATATGAAATTTATTTCAGTTTTTGTATTTGTTAAGTACTTCACAAAATAAAGAATATTTATTACCTTGTTGTAAAAATTGCAACAAAAATTAATACATGAGTATTATTCAGATATTAATGCAAACGATTTATGTAAAAAAAATTTACACAACATTCAACTATTTGTAATTTTAAAAATGATATACATCAGATAATTCATTATATTTATTTAAACAACTTTACAATTACTATTTAGATTCTTTTATTATTATGGTAGCTACAGCACTTATAGCAGGGGTGGCCAAGACGTCATCCATAAGGTCTCTAAAAGTCGACTACGAAACTTACATGAACATTGACAAATTATATTGTTAAATTCAGAGCTGATTTTGAATATAAAAAATAAAAAAATTCAAAATTATGCTCATTTAAAAATAATTAAATTTAAAATAACACCTGTTATTGTCGATCTCAAAAATAAACCCAGGTTGGAAGATGCTGAAAAAAATTAAATTATTTTTGTGTAATGCCAGAGCTAAAATTTTTAGAAATATTTAATTGCCATTTTCCCAAGGAGAAATGACAATAACTTGTCCTGGAAAAACAAAGATTTTAATTAACTGATTTCAAAACAAAGAATTGTGAACTTTTTAAAATATTTTGTATAGTGATTTAATAATTGTAATTTAATCTTTATCTCATTCAAAATACCTATTGGCCGAGGGAAGTTCTAAATTTTTGATTGGTTAACTACAGAATCAGCAATAAAAATATATTTAATCTTTCAAAATTATACTAGTTTTTGTTAAATTTCTAAAAAGCAAATTAATAATTTGTCAGATTATTAAAGAAAACAAAAGTTTTTTCAAAAATAAATTTCTATTTATAATTGATAAAAATAATCTGATAGCGGACAACATAAAATGTACTTTTCATAAAAAATGCAGCTTATGTCATTGATTTCTTTCTCAATTTACTTTCTCTAAAAGTAAATAATTTTTATTAAAATCTGAACTATTCTAAAATTATATTTTCACACATATTTTATGAAAATAATAAATATGTAAAAAAAAAAACCTCTCTAAAACATACATTTTCATTTTGAAAATCAAAACAAAGAACTTGGAACTGTCAAATTGTTGACAGATATTCTCTTTTGTAGAGAATATAAAACAACCAATCATTGCCTTCAAAGGCAGAGCTTATCTCATTGTTATAACTTTAAATTTAAATATTAGATTTTTTAGTTGTAAAATAATTATAAAGAGAGCAGCATCATATGATATGTTTTTCTTGATAAAATAACCGTAAAATTGGCAAAATAACATAAAAATTAGCAATTTGAGAGAAAGTTAAAGCTGCATACAAGTATCCTCGTGAACAGTCCATTAATAAATATTTTTAAAGTGACATAGACAAATTATAATATTAGAAGGAGCTGAGGTAATTTAATAGTAATCATATAAAGTGTCTTCAATAGTTCATATCTCATTGAAAAAAAATTCATCAGTTCATGTCTTCTAAAAATGTCACCAATATAAAAAGCCCTTATAAAAAAAGTCCACCAATTCATTAGTACATTCTTAAAAAACCAGGACTTCCGAACCGTTATTTTTTTCTGTTCCGGTTTTCCTTCCAGTAAAAATGGTTTTTTTTTCTGATTTGAAACCCTGAAAAAAAACCTCACCCCAAGGTACATTTACACCAAAAAAATCCTCCCAATGTCTAAAAGTTTGGTCATCCCTGATCTCTAGAATGACCCTTTTCTAAACTTAAAATTATTGAAACTACTTGTACTCCTCAATGGTAAAAGATAGACATTTAAATTTTGCCATTATATTGAAACAGTATTGTTTGCCTGGCATCCTGTTTCACCTACTATGTCCTATAGTAGTATTCTTTCCTTAATTCAAACCCCTCCAAGTCCACATATATTAATGTATATCGAACGTTTGTGTACATCTATTTATATATATTTGCGTACATTTAGAGATATTAATGTCTGTACTTATATTGTTATATATATATTAAATTAAAAATAAGTTATGAAAATGTATGTGTATGAGAGCGCCTACCTACATATGGGAATGAAGTTGCAATACAATAGATTTGGTTAAGTGTTGCAACGAATTAAATTATTTTATCTTTAATTTATTAAAATAGAAATGTACAAATTTCTTTATTTAGTTTAGAATTCGCATATAAATCTCAGTTCATGAGGTGACAGAATTACATATTGAAGCAATGGATCTGAAGTCCAATCCATGCTTCACATCTTCCTATAAACTTGATTAATATTGTAAACCTAAATTAAGTTTATAGTCCAATATCAGCAGGGTTTTGCATTACAGCTAAAATTAATTACGTTTATTAAATTTGTATTTGCTTGTAAATATTTTCTTTTAAATAAATTCCATTGTAACATTAAATTGCTGTTAAAAATATTACTTGTGAAAACCGTTTAGTCAAACATATATATATGTCAAGCATATATATATGAATTAATGCAAAATTCTGCTGAAATAAAACGCTTATTGTATTAAAAGAAATAAGAATGTATTTTACTTTTAAATCTTGTTCAAATATTTAGTATGATTTGATTTTGAGATAAGCCCACCAGCATTTTCTAAAAGAATGTATATTTTTAATTAGTTAAGCCCATTCAAGTCAAATTAAAGATGGCCTTCTCTTTCTTTTTTTTAATTGATAAAATCCCAAAGTTTAAAGAAAGAAATTTAGAGTAAAAAAGTAAAAGTTATTTTTAGAAGGTGTTACTTTGAAACAAAGGAGCATGGGGAGGCTTATCAAGATCTCAGATCATACAAACAATAGAAGGTAGCTGACAGAGAGGGTATAAATAAAAGGGAGAACAAAAGATCAGTCATTCAGATTTTCCTTTTTGAAAAAGATCAGGCAATCAGAGTTTCCTTTTGGAACAAGTCAATCAGAGTTTCCTTTTGGAAAAAGTCATTCAGATTTTCCTTTTGGAAAAGATCAGTCATTCAGATTTTCCTTTTGGAAAAGATTATTCATTCAGAGTATTCTTGCGGGCTGTCAGATTGCTCTGTGGAGAACTTTAGAAATTTTGCTGTTGCCTGCTGTGATTTTATTATATGAATTCGATGGAGTCTACCATGCTTGGCTAGGCAAATAAATAACTTTGTCTACCGCCGAGGGTTCCTCAATACCAGAAAAATGCCGTAGTATTTACTCAATCGTCATCTGAACTCTGTGCCGTGTCTGGAGGACTTTTTGTGAAACCATGCTACCGATTTCCACTTTCCTTGTCCGGACAAACACATCTCATCAGACGGATCAAGCTACGCCCGTCGGTGGAACATGACCAAGGAATAAGGACGGTAATCATATCTCTCCTCACGAACTATTTATTATGCTACCCTTTGTTTTGTCCATACTTTTTATCATTGCTTCCTTGAATATTTATGAAATGTGTGCTTAATGATATTTATAATGTAACTATTTTTATTAGACTAGTTAGATATATGTATATGTGATCATCTATCTAGATATTTAACCCTTTTTCCTTCGCTATTCTTCATTACTCCCATGTGTAAATATTTTAATTCTATTGCGGTTAAGTTTATTAGTTAATTGTTCATATAAAAATCCCTTTCCAGTTTTATTCATACTTGTAAAATTTAGTACGAGTAAGTTTCCTTTTTTTTGTTTGCCAACTTGATCTCCTCGATAACGCTTCTTTTGTCCGCCATTAGCTTCTTACATATGTCAGATTTAGCGATATACAGCTTAAATCATTTTAAACTCTGTTTTAGCGCAAAGCAATTAGAAACTGCTTTGCGAAAGATTTTTATTATTGCACTTTATCGAGCAGATTCAAGTTGACAATGTTTAATAAAACTGGGAAGGAAAGATTTAGACCGCAAGCATATTAATCGGGTTTTCATTGTCTCATTAGTATTCATTAATTTCGGGGAATAGCGAAGGCCATTAAATTATTAATAATATTTCAAATGTCATTTATTAAAGATATTTATTTAACTAAAAAGCTTGAGTTTGCTAGTTATCTTTCAATGCTTTGTTTTACTTTTAAATGATCCAGGCATGCAAAACACATATTTCTAAGTATTTTTGGCACATTTAACTATTTAGCTCTGTAGGTGGTTCTGTCCATGTCTCCCGCTGATGCTAAGCTCGTGGCTCGGGAAGAAAATATCTATGCGTGTCTCAGATAGTGTTGTTCGGTTCATGGTAGCTTCGAGACTAGACGAATAGGGCAGAGGTCATAGTATTCTTGGTTTAATATCTCGCATATGGGTGGCCTCGAGGTACTTTTGCCTAGTATTCGAACTGGGTTAAATCAACATACATCATCTGACTGTCACAATATATAACAATGTTTACAGAACATAAATCTGTTTTAAAAGATTGCCTGCTTCTTGGAAAATATCCTGACACACACACCTGGTTTAATTTGTGTGGGAACCAAGAGCAGATTTCTAAAATAAGTTTTAAATTTTAATGTTAAAAGAAGTCCAGTCAAGCTGCACTATTTTATGAATAATGTAGGCTTCCCTTTTGTCTTCTCTAAACTTAATAAAACTATGTTAAAATTCAAAATTAAAAACTAAAAATTGTAAACAAGTTCATGGCTTTTGCAGGGGGAGTCAAGGAGCTAATATAAAAAATCCCAAAATGAAGCACTAAGGTTCATCACCCTCTTAAATTAATGATTCAGTGGCTGCCAGGGGGGCTACATCCATTTTTACAATGGAAACAAGCAGCTAGAATGCTTAAATTTTGCCATCTTCCTTCAGGTGACCGGTCTATAATAATGGAGAAGTTTAAGACCAGCAGCCTGCCATGAAGATATCGAACAAGCAGCCCAATGAAGAACGCCAGTGCTAAACACCATGAAGGATGCCTTAGCTAAAAGATTGATAACATTTCTTCCCATAGAGCTCTTAAAATTAAATCTAAAATTAAACTGTTTAATAAATTTCTTAAGCTAGCTATATAAGGTTGAACATTCATAAATTTATAACCTTAAATGATTTCTTAATAATTAAACTCTGTAATCTAAATAATGTAACTGTAATAAATTTTCTAATGTAACTTTTAAGTTAATAGTAATATTTGCAAGAATTTTGCCTCTACTTAAATGAATATTCATAATTTAATAATTTTTCTAAACATAATAATTGTATTCAGTTATTATATCTATCTTTCTAATCTGCGGTCATGCTTATCTTATTTTATATTTTATTGTTTATTTCATTAATTTGTGATATGCCATGATTCAAAACAGAGATTATTAATATTGATATTATTAGAGAGATGATTAGAAGCACTCACATAAATGATTTATGCTGCTTTTTAGCAAACATAAATCTCCATTTTGATACCCATTATATATATATATATTTAGTTAAGCTATTATGTTTTAGCTTACCATAATTAAGGTTTGCATGTTAGTAAGTTATATCTAGTTAATTAATAGCAAGAATGATATTTTAAAGCATATTATAAATAATTAATTACATCCCAAATATGTTTTTCCTCCTTAGTTTATGATATAAACTATTCGGATTTAATCTGTAAACTAGATCACTTGAATTAATCCCTTTTTTAGCATGTTATACATATGCTAATGCACAAACTGGTGGATAGTAGTTTCGCAGTTCAAAACTATAGATTTAGCACTTTAGTTTAATATAATATTTGATATTTTGGAAACCGTTATGAATGTGTCCGTATAAAGCTCACACATGCTATATGCTTTGCTATATATATTTCTTTATTAAAATGGGCTTCTGGTCTTAGGCCATCCCATTAGTATTAGTTTGGACAGCTCTTTTAGAACTGGAACACGAGGCTCCAGAACCATATTTTAAGCTACTCCAATCCCCCAAACTAAATGTTCTTATATTTTGTAATAGCAAGTCTTATGGACCATGGGAACTGAGTACTTGGTACTGAATCCCATGAGTAATTGCACATTCAGGCAGCAACTGTTATTTAGTTTATGTAGCATTGTAGTCTCTGAAGCTATGCTGCAAATCACCAATTTGCCTTCCATAATATTATTCAGTTCAGCATTGATTTGAACACCAGATCTAGTTTATATAAACAATCTGCACAGGGAGCACTTTATTGCTTATTATGTAATTTTAATAAATAAATTATATTTAATATTATCATTCTTGTAAACTTAACTCTTAGCAAACCTCATAGGAATGGCATAGCATAATGATTATAATTATAAAATGCATCCTGTAGATGAGACTTTATTTTGAATCCACTCATCATTGTAAGACACCTGCGAGTGTAAAATCCCAATTCACTTCTATTTTGTATTAATTAACTTATATTTTAATAATGAAATATATTAAACTTATTATAATGTTTAGTGCATCATTCGTAGTTCACTCTCAAGTCTTGTCCAAATCTATTCTAATTTAGTATTATTAATATATGCATTATCTAGTCAGCCATATGTGTGTGGGTTTATTTAATTTAGTATTAATTTAGTCATTGTTCCCTGAGTCTTGTACTCCACTCTTTGTTACTGCCGGCACACAAGCTAAAAGAGGCCGAGTGTAACCTCATATATGTCATCCACAGGGTAGTAAATCACAGAGCATTGGTGAAGGAACTGAGGTGCGATCTGATTCGAGGTCTCAATCCCTCATCTAGATCAGCTTTGAGATAATTTGCCAAAACTCTGGATTTTGTTGTGTGAGTGTACAAATATGATCATTACAATGTCAATAATTGGATTGATTTGATATACATAATATTATTAAAGAATTTTCATTAATGAAAACTAGAAAAGTTCAATTGATTATTTGTCAACTAATATAAATTACTTCATGGTTTTCCAAATTATTTTTGTTTTTATATCCTTGTATATTTATTATTATTTATACATTAATTTCTGCTTTTTATTCAATAAATTTATAATTAATATCTTTCATATTTCATTCTCATTGATATGTTTTTATAAAATGATTTTTTTATTGGGGGGGATAAGGGTACTAACTAAAGTTTATGCTGGACATTACTACCATACCCCTGATTCTTTCATACATGTTCAATGATGTAGCTAGAATTTTGGATCTCTTGGGAAAAAATTTAAAAAGTTTCTTTAATATTTATAACATAAACCTTAAAACTTTTTTGGGTGCTTGTGTATAATCCAGTCAACCAATCTCAGCTGCAGTTTTTTTTTAATTATATAGTTTCAGGGGCCCTACAAATATTTATGTTTTTTTTCTTCAATTTATGTTAATAAATGATAGTTCTTAAGTTTAAAAAAATTAATAAATCAATTATAAACTCCATTCAGAAGGTTTATTTCAATTTTTTTTATATATATTATAATGTCTAAATGCCACCATGATCAAATCATTTTTGTTTGTTTAAAGTCAGTGTCTTTCTTTTTGTCACTATCATTTTGGCAAAATGCTGAAGATATGGGATCCTGCCTTCCTGAAAAATGTTTTAATTGCCATGATATGATAGTTTACCTCAATAAATATTCACATGACAATACCTGGATTCCTATTTAGCTGAATTTATGTAGCTTTGACTACACAAAGAAGAAGATTCATTTGAGGTGTTTTTGCACGCCCTTAGAGATTTCAGGCTGTCAACATGAATAATTTTCAATTATCCTTCTTTATAAATAATGAATAAGAGGTTTCGTTTATCTTTTTTTTTATTTGTTTGTTATATTTTTTTCCATTTTTATATTAATAAATTCAGTTAATAAAAAAATATTAAGAAATAAATTGGAAATATCGAATACGATCATTTCTTTTTAGCCATTTTGTTTTAAACATTTATTGTATGCCCATGAAACTGTATAATTTTTAAAAAAATGCTGCTAAGCTTTAAAGACTGGATTATACATAAGTATCCTTTTTTGAATATATATAATAAAAATGAACTATAAGCATTGTCTTCAAGATAGCTACACCACTATAAACATCTAATATTCTTGGTAAAATATTTTAGAAACTTTAATGTACATAAGGTTAAAGTCTTTCAGTTATTTTTTCAATACACGCACCATTAGCTAATCAAACAATATATGCTTAACCATGTTAGAAAGGAACACTTTATGACCTGCACACATATTATCACACAATACTTTCTAAATGCCACTGCAATATTTATACCATGCTATTAATTTATAACTGTTTATGTCGACCTATGTGTTATAAAGCAAATTACAGAATTATTAATTAGTTATTAAATTGTAATTTGAAATAGCTTTGATTATTCTAATTCTCTTAGAGGAAATTAAATCGTTTTATTAATAGTTGAAGATTTAAAAATAATTTATTGTTTGGTGATTTAAAAAAGACGATAATATATTATTCTAACAATTTTAATTTATTAGAGACGCATTGTGGAGGGAGGGGGATTCCCCCCATTTCAGAAAACATTTAAAATGTCAAATGCTGAGTATGTCGTCAGTAATTGATTCTTTCAGAAAAGGAATTACTACTGCACAATATTAGAAAATTAAACTGAATATTACGTCAATTGAATAGCTAAAATAACTGAGCAACTTTTAACTAATTACCTGTAAAACTCGAATCATTCTGAAGTGTTGCCAAACAACAACTAAAGTATTTTGTTACTAAAGCTTTACATTCACAAATAAGAGTTTTAGAAAATTTATTGATTGCGATGGCGTACTTTAAATAATAATATTTGAATATGCAAAGAAAAGATATTTCGAACAATAAAATATTATTTTAAAAAAATCACTTGGAAATTTTAAATTTCTATCCAAAAAAAAATTTAATAAGCAATTATTCGTATTATATTGTACTTTAGTCGAATAAAATCTTTTATTATATAAAAACAAACAACAAATATTATCAAAACTTGTTCACTAATAAATATATCATTAAATTGAGCTCGGCTGCAAAATAAAAAGAGGGTAGTTTGTTGTTAACTAAAACGAATCATTTGATTCCATTTTGAAATCTTAAAAAAGAATAGTGCAAAGCAAATTTTTAATGTTCACTCCATAGTTGTTATTATTGATAAATATGGATGAGCTGTTGACTAACATGTTAACCAGCTTTGTAAATGTACTGTTTTTCATTCAGTTTAGAATGAAGAAATACTATAAACCTTCCTTCTCAGATGACTGATAGTTATTACACAATTCAAAACAAAGCAAAAATCTCCATATAGTAGTGCCATGATAGTTCTTAACTAAGACGGCTAAGTTTTTGATATTTATTTTCTGAAAACAAGATAAACACATAATTGATAGTTTTTAAATGAGATTTCAGAAGGCTTTTTTTTTTTTGAGGAAGGATGAATGCGCCATTGAATGTTCATTGTTTTTTTATATTTACATCGTAGCAGATATATATGGTTCTCATATCGCAGAAGCCGTGAAGTCGTCATTTAGTAGCTGGTAACCAGAAAGCAGGAGGTATTAAAAAATTGCTAGTTATGACTTAGCAGCCTTTCGATGATTATCTTTTGTTTATCTATAACAATTGTAGATTGCTTTCAAGCAAATTAAGATTGCACAAACTTGAAGAATTGTCTGATATTAAATGGAACACTGTTCAGGCTGTAAAAAAAGAAAAGGTAAATGGGCCATTGATTTAGGCACTAAAATTAAAATCATATATAGAGTGGGATTCATTATGAATGATAAATGGAAGAACTTTTTGGAGATTGATGGCATCTTAAAATGAAAGGTTAGTTATTCATTTTAACTAAAGATATCAAATAATTAGTAAATGCTCCCACCATGTTTTATTCTGATGAAATCATAAATAAATAAAAAAACATTTATGAAAAAGAAAAACGGACATAGAAGAATCCAAATGGAAATATAATTGTTAGACTATATTTTGACTAACAAAAAATATGTAATTCAAAACTAATATATTTAACAGATTCAACTTAGGATGTAATATTTCTATTGTGAAATTTTCACTACAGCACTCGTACAAGATAGGGACTGGTTTCCATCCGGTTTTAACATCTTGTGGAAGTGTATAATCATAAACATATGGGACACATGAAAAAGATCCCCAAGATTTTATGTGAGAATGATCTAGTAAAAATTACACTACAGAAATATTCATTAAATGGATAATCTCTAGCCTAATGAATGACTAATAAAAATTATTAATATACTTCCAACAAGTGGTTTGTGTCAAAGTTGTGAGGACAGTAAGTTTGACACATTACTTATTATATATACTAAATAATGATAAAGATATGTGTAAGAAATTGTGATCTGGGCCAACTGATGAGTACTGGTTCAGCAAATAATGTGCATCTTGGGGATAATACACCTTTTTCATGATCTTTGGTCATATGTTTGTGATGACCCCCCTCCACAAGGTGTTAAAAGCAGATAGAAAACAGTGCCTATTTTGCATAAGAATGGTGTAGTGAAAATTACAATACAGAAATATTACTTATTAAATGGATAATCTCTAGTGTAATGAATGACTAATAAAAATTATCAATATAGGAAAGTGATTGTTGATTATTGTATATTTGTGGATCTATTAGAAATGATAGCATTAAAATTTGATATCTCTCATTCCAATAAATTTAATTTAGAATTTGCAAATTACTTTAAAGACATATTTTGATGATGCATAGATTTGAATAAATTCAGTAAAAAATAATTGATACTCTATTAAGGATAGCTGTACAAGATACCAAATCGAATATTCTCCATTATGTCCATAACATTTATATTCATCGATTCGGTTATCCATGATTAGAAAAAAAATATTAAATAAAATTTTTTTAAAAAAAATAGAAATTATAAAAAAGAAGTCATTTTAATTTTTACTTCTGGAATAACTGAGGATATAATATATATTGTAAATAAAGAGCCTCTATTAATTTTTGTAAATAGTACAGGTTATTCCAATATTTAAATATTCCAATTTAACTACTCTAAAAAAATTACATATGCGTTCAATTAAGATTTGTAAATCAAAATTAACAAAATTGTGTTAAAATTAATTATTTACATACAATCAGAATAATGTCACATTGGTGTTGTGCTAAAATGGTTTGTCAATAGAAGAGTAAAAACCTAGAAATCAACTTGATAGCAGTGAGAAGCTAGTAGCTGTAGTAAAGCTAATTGTTATGCCTGAATGGTATGTATGCTATATAAGCATATGAAACAAACTTTTTAAGAGCCTGATGTGTTTGAAGAAATAATTGTATTGTTAGATAAAGACAAACTTTAATTTCCAGAAGATTATTGCTTGTAAAAGCCACACCTACCTATATATCTAACTGAATCAAGCATATCTATATTTGAAATGACTGTGAATTTTCAAACACAAAATGTGTATTAAAATCTTATTCTTGATGTATGACATTGTGAATACCACTAGATGATAAATTTTAGAGACTTGTTTTCTTGGAATAGACTTTCCAGTCTCTATTTTTTTACTTTATTATTATTGTAATAATTTATATAGCGTTTGACTACATATGCAATATAAAGAAGGAAATAGGTCATGCATTTTTCAAGAATTTACACACACTCATCCATAAGGATCAGTTGAAAAAGAATAAGTAGATTACTTATTCTTAGAGCTTATCATTATATAATCTAACCTTTGCTCACTGTGCTGAGATTGGGGCTTTAACCTATTGTGTGCCTAATATATAACTTGACAAATGAATTGTATAAACTTATTTACTCTATAGTAGGAGCAAGAATATCATTTTTAATCACCTGTGATTAGAAATAAATATTAAATTTTGAATTAACTAATAAATAATCTATTTATACAGCGCTTGACTATATGTATGTAATATAAAAAAGGGAATAAATCTTTAGTCATGCGCTTTTTAAGAATTTACACATCCTCTCCCATAAGCATCAGTTTAAAAAGCATTGTTAAATAAATCTTTGCTACTAAACTTGTATTTATGTATCATTGACATATAACACTTCAGAAGTTGTATTATCATAACAGCAATAAAAAATCTCTTTTGCAAAGAAAAAAGAAATGCTCCAGATCCCAGCAGAAAAAAATATGGGTAAATGTGTTATTAAACAAAGCAAAACTCTCCATACAGTATTGCCACCCTGTGCCCTGTGCCAACCAGAGTAATCAATGAATGCCAGGAGGCTTGTGCATAAAATCCCTATCTAGAGAGTTTTTCTTTGTTTATAAACAATTATGTGCTAGTATAAGATAGTGATCATGTGAAATGTGTTATTGTTGTGCTAAACCTGATTTTTTTTTTCTCATGTGTCATAGCATCAGCCGGGAAGTGAACCCACTAACCCGGGACAACTGCTGATTATTTATGAAGAAACTGCCAAAACAAAAAATGTAGAAAGGGTATTAAAAAGGACATTTAACGTCAGCATATGAATAATTGTGGACAAAATGTATCAATGAATTGGATAGTGGAAATGATTAAAAATCAGTGAACTGTATAGTAAGAGGTCTTCACTGGCAAATACAGATATTAATAAAAGATATTACCCATGGAACTAAATTCAAAGGTAAAATTTTTCATATATAATTAATAAATATTCTAGTCCATTACTGGGAAGGAACTGGTTTTAACCTTTAGAAATCCATGTAAATGTAATAAAGAGAGCTTGATTGAAACTCTAATGTAAGAGAGATATCCTGGGTTGTTTAAATCTGGATCATGATGAGTTAACATTTAGTTGATAGAGGATGCACCATCAGTTGTTTGTAAATCCTGCAAGGTTCCATTTGCTCTGAAAGAGAACATTGAGAAAATGCTCAATGAGATGGTCCAAAAAGGAATTTTAACACAAATGGAAGATTCTTCCGGAGCTACAGCTATAGATATACAATGAAACCTATGGAGATTATCAAGTTATGATAAATAAGTTAGTGAATAAAGGTTCTTATCCCATTCTGAGTGTATGCAAAGAATATTAAAGTGAATGACTGAAGAGAGTTTGAAAGTCTGGAATCAAATCCCCTTTAATTATATCTAGCTTAGATATATGTACTATGCTTGTATTTAAATATTATTAGCAGCATTACAAAGGCTTCATATTTTGCAAAGATAGACTTTAAAGCTGCATTCCATCAGATTCCAGTGACTGAAAAAACAACAGAAGTATTAACAATGCATAGGGGATCGTATAAGTTCAATAAATTGCCATATGGAATTACAGTAATATCATATGTCTTCCAGATAAAAATGGATACTTTTTTTCCAGTCCATGGACAGTTTTATTTCCTATTTAGATGATATTCTGGTCATTGCTAAATCAGAGTTGTAGTTAGAAAGCAAATAGATACAGTTTGCTCAAAATTGGAAAATATATGAACTAAGATAAATATTGAAAAATGCATTTGGTCTATTAGGGAGATAAAGTTTCTTGGATATATCATAAATGAAAATGAAAGGTGCTGTACTCTAGATAAGATGAAGGCTATAATGAATGATGTTAGATCAAGAAATGTAGAAGTTACAAGCCATTCAAGGACTTAAGCTTTTATGAAAGCTTCTTAAAAGGAAAGACACATTTTTTATCATCATTGTATTAACTCTTTCAACAAGTCAAAAATCTTTTAACATCAAATAAACTTTAGATAAACTACAATAGTGATACAGATGCTACAATATTACTGTAGATGCATTGGAATAAAGTGTTGGAGCTGTCATTTTTCATCTATGTTATAGAGCTAAACTTCCAATAACCTACACCTCAAGTGTATTGTCAGCATCTTAAAAAATTACAGCCAGAGTGTCAAGGAGATATTCAGTTATTTTTGCCATAAATTTCACCAGCATATCTATGAATGAAAATTCCAGAACACATAAGCCAATGCATGTTATGCTGGATCAATATTTGGTCATGCTATGATTACAAACTAGTCTATAAGCCAGAAAAATGAACATACTGATATTTTATCATATCTATCTGATATTAAAGAAAAAGAATGTGGCTTGTGTCACTTAATAGTTCTGCAATTGCTGAGTGGACTAACTGGAATAAGGGTTTTATTCAGTTATTAAAGTGAATAAAATACAGATGGCCTAAAAGTTGTCTCATGGGAGTGGTAAAGACTATTTGGAATGTGTTAATGATGGATCGAGTACTTGACCCACCAAAAGGTCATGAGCTCTGGCTTGATGATACATTTGGTGACCAAATCTGATTGATGCAATAGAGAAGATGGTTAAAAAATGTATAAGTTGTCAACAAACTGTCACCTAAAAAAACTGGAAACTTATATTAAGTCCATGATTCCTTGGAAATATCTACATTTACATCATACAAAACCAGTGCATGGATATATTACCTGATTCATTTTCTTGTTGGGCAGAATATAAAATAGTGAAAATATGATTGTGGAATGTAGCATAAAAGTGCTTTAAAGAAATTTATTTTATACAAACCATAAGTTACCCACTGGTTTTACTTCACAAAAATTTGCAGACTATTTAAAAGTTAAAGGAATAAAGCAGGGATCCCCAACCCTTTGCCCACGGGCACCATGGCACCCGTAGATCATTTTACATGTGCCCGCCGTTATCTGAACACGATAAAAAATTATTTATCTGATACAAATAAATTTAATTTTTAAAATTTCTTATATATTATTGTATTATATTGTAATCAAATTGTAGGGCATACTATACTTTTACAGCGTAAAAATATAAACGTTAATTATATGTTAAAATTTTATTTTTGAAATAAATATTTTTTTTGTACATTATGTGTATTATTAACAATATCCAGCTATAAATTTACATTGAAAAAATAAATGGTGCCTGCCACCTGACCAGTATTATAGAATGTGCTCTTAAGTGCAAAAAGGTTGGGGACCCCTGGAATAAAGTATATTCTCATTCCAGTTTATCATCCTGAGAATAATAGAATAGCAGAAAAAGCAGTTCAACAATTAAAGAATACATTGAAAAAAACTGGTTTAGAGATGCCTCAGAAGCATTAGTTGATACTATGTGTAATCAACATTTTACTCTGCAATCAGTAACAAATAAACTTTGGCAGAGTTACATAGTTGCACTTATCTCACAAAGCTATTGCCAACTTCTATTAAAAAAATAATGATTTATGAAATGAAAAATTCATATGGATATATGCCATTTTGAAAAGGAAATGGATGCCAGAAATGATATTGCAGACTTTGACTAGGCAGTTATATCTGGTTAAATTAGAAAATGGAGAGAAGATAAGAAGATATATAAATATCATTCATGACCTCATTTAAATGACTTACTAGTGGACATTATTTATGATAAAATTGTTCTAAAGGATAAACAAGTCCAGAGATAGAAGAGGGAAAAAATATACTTTGTCAGCTGATTGGAAAAGTCAAAGTGATTAAAAATAAATAGATGATCACAATAGCTAACATATAAATGATGAAGAAGAAATATAACTATTTCAATGGAGGAAGAAGAAAACATTTTCCTAAAACTTCATGCATAAATAGATTACCTGCTGAACTTAAGAACTATATATAATAGTAATGGTAGTACTTCTAGAATAGGGAGAGGATTGAAATGTCTGTGAATATTATATATACTGTAAATAAGGATTTTTTTTTTTTTTAAAAAAAACGTATAGATTATTTCAATATTTAATTACTTCAATTTAACTACTCCAAAAAAATCTATATATGTGCTCAGTTAAGATTTGCCCATTAAAATTGTATATAAATTAATCATTTACATACGAATAGAATGATATAATAACACCCCTCCCAAATCTAAAAAATGATGTTACATTGATGCCGTGCTAAAATGGTTTATCTGTAGAGGGTAAAACTGAGAAATTAACCTGATAGCAGTAAGAAGCTAGTAGTTGCACTAAAAGCAAATGTTGTATCTGAATGGTGTGTGTACTATGCAAACAAAGGAATTTTTAGAGAATTTGAAGTGTTTGAAAAAATAATTGTATTGTCGAATTTAGAAGATTTAAATATCCAGAAGAATATTGGGTAATACATCATCGATTGATCCACGCCATAAGATGGCGCTGTTTCTACGCTAAAGCACATAAATATACTGTTTACAAGGCCACTCATAGATCTTACGGCCTAGTAAACTGTTCAACCGCTAAGATGTTGAAGTGCATCCATTACCCCAACATCTCTAGTATGTTGAACATTATTAGTGACGAGTATGCAAGACTCTCTATAGACATTACTCTTAACTATTGTACAGCATATGATGTGAAGGTTTCTGTATTTTGAATGTCGAAAACTATATTATAACGTTTTTTTTTTTTTTTTTGGCTTCAATGTATTTTTTTTTATTTTCGTTCGTAAAAATTGTAACGATTTTTCAAACGCCCCTGGTTTCGTTGTCAGGGATCAGAATTCAGTTAATGAGGAGTGTTAGTCACAATTCAGCAAAGTTCACGATCAAGTCGCGCACTTTCCGACACTTTTTCGAGATCAAAACATTTGAATGGCAGACTACAGAAGCAGATGTGGTAGCCTTTCTTCAACAGAGAAATATTCTCTTCACTCAGAAGAACTGCCTTTATGGTAGTTTAATGAAAGTAAAAAGCCAAAAAAAAAGTAAAAAAAGTTACTTTAAAAAGAAGAAGACCGTAATCAAAAGCGAAAAAAAAAAAAAAAAGGAAGACCGTAATCCAATTTTGTTAACCAACAAGTTTTACAAAAAAAATAAAGAAAAAAAAAGGTTTTTACAAAACGTATTAAAAAAATATATTTAAAAATCAATTTATTTATTTATTTAAAAAGAAAATACGGTCGCAAAAAAAAAAAAAAATCCAAACCAAAAAAAAAAAAAAACACGATAACATTACAAAATAATAATAATCAAATCAGCCCGGTAATGTTATATCTATTCGTTTTTCACTAGCAACAGCGCCATTTATGGTGTGGATCAATCGATGCTGTATTACCCAATATTCTTCCGGATTTTTAAATCTTCTATATTCGACAATACAATTATTTTTTCAAACACTTCAAATTCTCTAAAAATACTAATACATCTAAGTGAATCAAGTGTGTTTAAAATGACTGTGAAATTTGAAACAGAATAATCTTATTCATTGTGCATTGAATGATAAACATCATTAGAGAATAAATTTTATAGACTTGTTTATTTGGAATAAACTTTCAATTTCTTTATTCTTTTCATTTTATTATTATTGTCTTTGCTACTAAACTTGTGTTTATGTATTATTAGCATTTAAGCTTCTTGGCTGGTATTTAAAAACCTTCAGGAGATAGCAACTTCCCAATGTACCCACATTTTAAACATATACTGTATATTCTGTATGTATAAACCCCTGTGTGTGTGTGTGTGTTAAAATGAATATTATAATACTATCAATTTTGATATTCATAATGTGACTTGGAACCAAATGTGGATTTAAAAAAAAAACTATTGTAAAAAAAAAAAATCAGTAAATTTTTAACTAAGACAAGCAATATATAAATAAAGAAATATGGAAATATTTAAACTTTCATTTAAAGCAATTAAATTTCTGAAATTCTGTAAATTGGTATGACAAAAACAAAAGTATTACACAAAGTCTTGGTATTGGAAGGAAAATTGTTACACAATAATAAGAAAAAAATGGCATTATTACTCAAATAAGAGATTGCATGAAGAGTGTGTGTGGAAAAAAGTTCTACAAACAATTATAAATAGATAAAATATTTATTGCAGCTATTTTGAAATTCCAAATATCTTAAAGTGAAAAAATTAGTAAAAAGAGCTCCAGAAAATCCTAAAATTATTAACTAAATCTTAAATAAACAGATAAATAAAATAAATTATTGGCAAAACTATTTGCCAAATGTTAAAGATGATCAAAATAATTCAAACAATATAGTGATGTTGATATTTAATATAAGTGAAAAGGAACATGTTAGAAATTATAGATATTTCACTTTTCTATCTTTATTTAAAATCATAACTTGTTTTCAGGAAACAAAAAAGAAAAATTGAATTTAAAAATGATTATAACAATAGTTCATGTCAAATATTATTAAAAAATTACAAAGACCAGTAAAAATGAGTTATTTCCAATGAGTTGGAAGATTATTAAAAGACATTTGATTCTTCAAACGTTCCCAATTAATAATATTTATCAAAATGCAACAACAATAACACTAAGATCAGCGTTGATAAGGGCATAAAACAAAATTATTCCATATCTCCCAAATCTTTTATAAATATTTTTACAAATATTTTGTGGAGTAAAATGGAAAAGTTAGAAAAGAAAAATAAATGGGACTATTCAAATCATCTAGATTTTGCAGATGATGTAGCTAATTTTGTAAATAATGTTTTAGAGCTTCAGGAAATGTTACAAAATTATGAGACTTTTGGGAGGAAAAAATTGATAATCATTGATTAAAAAAATTAACAACTATAAAATAGATTATTAATGTAGATGGAAACATTATCGGTGAAATTAATCACAGAATTAAACTTGGGTTGAATATTTTTGGTAATCATAGCTTAATATAAAAAGAAAATATGCCTGTGTTTGAAAATAAGTTTTTTAATAAATGTGATTTATCATTTGAATTTTGGTCACTTAATAGAAAATATTACATAGATTTTGAATCCCACAGTGACATATAAAGAAGTGTGTGTTGAAATTAGCAAGGAAGGATCAAGAACAAAATGAGAAAATAAACAATTATTATTGACATCAATAAAAGAATTATGAAGCTGGCTATACATGTTGCTAAAAACATAATAGTAGATAGCTTATTCAAATTTTGAACTGGATCCCAAAAGAATATAAAAGACTTAGAAAGAGACTATGAGTGAGATGGCTAGATGAAATAAAGCATATTACTGGAAGCTATGAATCGGAAAAACTAGATTTAACTTGGAGAAACCGTCATTCTGTAGTATTTGAAAATGATGGTGATTATGCTGATTCTTAAAACAATTAAAAAAACAAACCTGATTATATATATATTTGGTCCGTATTTTAATCATTTCTTTGATTATACTTCATTAAATTAAATTTATTTCTCTGTCTAATTCATATTAGTAATTTTATCTCTATTTTATTTGATTTATTAAAAACTAATCACTGGTTCTGACATTGTTTGACGATTAAAGTTCTTTCTGCTTTTAATAAGTTATAAGATCTGATATTTTTTCGAGATAAATAATTTATAGGTGTTTCACAGGTAGTCATGTGACAAGATTTATTTTTATCGACTTCAGAAGAATGCAGTCAGCTGATGGTTATTTTATGATTATCATTCTATAGAATGCGCCTTAGTTTGTGAGAGAAATTCTGGCTAAATCTCTACTGTCTTATAAAGTGTTTTTTTTTTTCTAAAATGAACCTAGTCTGGACAGATTAAAAAAACGATTTTCAAAAACTGTAAATGATGAAATTGAAGTGATTGATAATATGAAAGGCAGAATACTCATTTTGTTATAAAAAGTATTTGATCTTTTTTTTTTCTGTCCTTTATTAGAACGCTAACTGAAAAAGAAAGAAATATAAAATATTCAATAAAGAGAAAGAAACATACATTATTACTTGATAAAATTAATTTCATCATGATAATGTCTAAATATAATTTAAATGTTCGTACATGAAATGAGTAATCAATGAACACTAAATCTCCAGACTAGTTTATGAGTAAAAAAAACAGTAGATAGCTCATATTCACTAAGCAGTCTCTTATATTAACAAAGCTAAGACTAAATTATGAAGTTGCTGACCTAGTGTTAGAATTATATAGGTGGATAAAACGGTTGATAAAGTTCAAAATATTGAATAGGGCAATAAAAATAAAGGTAGCTGTTGGATGGATAAATACAATATCATGTTTTTTATGACAATGGCCAATAATGAACTATTATGGGATATTACATAGATGGTTCTAAAGTAAAGAGATGTTGAGTATTTTGTTCTCCAGTTAATTATTTGAATTTTAAAAGGAATAAGGGTGGAATTCCTTTAAACTATATCCTGAATTTATATATAAAATTGTCTTTATATGTAAAAATAAACTCTGATATATTACAATAAGATATAATTGTACTAGACTTGCAGGATAAGCCAGTTCCAGGCTTCAAAAATGAAATAATGCACAAAGTTGATAACCATGAATTTCTAATTGTCAATAATAGCTTTTACATACAGAGCAAAAGAGAAAAATTTCACAACAAAGTATTTTCCTAAAATCATAATGAAATAGATACTTTCATTTTAAACCTTGCAAATAAAACATTTCTATCTAACCCAAGTTCACAAGCTTTCCAATATCTTAAATTTATATTAATTTAATATATAACATTAGATGTTTCTTTAAAGATAATGAAGGCACTGATCTATGAATAGAATAAAAGGTTTTGAAATATATATACATATTTTATGGTGTTAATATTCCAATGTTCTTTCCAACTTGATAAGCCAAATCTTAGTTCAAAGCTACTTAATCCCAAGATAAAAACATAAAGTGATTGAAAGTATATACAAGTTATCTTGGGAAAATAAGAACGTTTTCATACTTGAAAAGGATCCTATCCTTCAGAATTAATGAAAACAATTTATTTCAGGTAGATGCAAAAATTTTAAAGAATATATTACAACCAAAGATTCAACAATTAGTGAAAAACCAATGAATAGGTTTTCATAATATATGTGTGCAAAGAGATAATGGAACAAAATAACAATGATTAATTTGAGTTTTTGACTCTATGCAATTTACTCGGTGGTAGTTGGGAGCTAATGGTTTCTAGATTGAAGCGCAACCGGACAATTTTGGGCTTGAATTCGATAAAACCTTCTAACCATTTTAACTATATAAGATTCAGTCAATGGCCTGGAATCTTTTATAAATTTAAGAATGATTAGTTAGTTTATTAGAAAAGCAGAAACCATAGTAACGGACTAAATATTACACTCTATCCAATTTTCCCCAAACAAAATTGGTTTTTACAAATCAGTTAACAGACTTGACTCTATTTCTCATACTACTGAGTATTTCACATAGAAATAAATAATGTAATGATATCTTTAGATTATAATAAACATTAAAATGTATAAACAAGACTTTTAACCTTAAGACTAACAGTCTAAAAGATAATTAAATAATTATCAAAGGAGAAGTTTTTCTTGAATTCTTTTAGAACCAAAACTTCTTTGGTATATTAAAATTTGAAAAGGCTCTAACAAAATATGAACAATTGATATTTTTTACTTTATTAGAGATGCAATTAAACTTTATATGGTGCTTATCTTATAGCTAAAGATGCCGTTGGATGGCGCCGTTTTCACGCTAAAACTATAAAATATGAACATTCATGGGCCGTTGATTTTAATAATTTTTCTGTGCTTTTTTGTAATGTGAAAATAAAAACAAAACAAAATCGTCTTTTTTAAATATTATTTTTTATTAACGCATACAATTTAAATGATAATAATAAATGTAAAATAAAATCAACAAATTACAATTTGATTCGTGTTTTTTATATCGTATACTTTTTAAATTGTGTTACGGCTTTTTTTTTATCAATTTTCTATCGGATATTTTTTTGCTTGTGTTACGACTTTTTTTGTTGTTGTTTAACTAAAAAATAATAATCGTAATAAAAGTTGTTACGGTTAGATTTAGGGTTAGTTTAGGGTTAGGTTTAGGATTAGTTTTAGGGTTAGTTTTAGGGTTAATGTTCTGTTTGTTTGTTTGTAATGCTAAAATAAAAAATTCAAAATCGTAACCGTATTCGGACAGAAGAAAGAAACTAAAACTTTTTTAAACAACAACAAACACGTACAAATGTCTTCTTTACTTATTAAACATGTTTATAATATTTGCTTTTTATTAAATTTACAAAAAAACCTGTATATTTGGACTTTTCTTACTGGATATTTTTTTCGTACCGCTCTTTTTTACTTCAAAAATATACAGACGGTAGAAGCTTCTTTGTCTCGTGGAATGTTACTAACAGTACGTTACTTGACATGTTACCTAATTGCAACTCAATAAAAACATAGATATTTAACATTTTCCCAAATAAAAGTTCAATACAGTACATTGTAAAAAGTCTTATAATTATTGTTTTAAAAAATCTGAACATTTCAATAGTTTAAAATAAAAAAAAATCCAATGAAAACAACATTTCAATACAATTCAAATACAAACTCTCTCATTAAGCTGTAATTATTTTATAAATTGTGCGAATTCGGAAAATGTATTTGCTGCTGTGCGACATACATGCTGTACTGCGACGCGACATAGCGGCCTGCATTCTATAGCACAACAAAAAAGTTGTATTATAGAAAACTTGGGTTCGAACGTGTCGGACACGGAAACAGCATTTTTATGTGTTTTGGCGCAAAAAACGTGCCATAGAGCGGCATCTTTAGCTAAAAGATGAGTACCCTTTATATATATAAAAATTGACTATAACCACTAGATATAAAATAATTTTATTACACTCTTCTTTCTTAAACAGGAAATATTCCAGGAACTGATAACAGGCCACATAATAGCTTATAAAACTCTTCATCAATATTATTTTGATATAGAAATTAGCTTAAAAATTTAGCTTGAAAGCATAATTACAATTAATAATCTTAATATTCAACAGATATAACAATGACTCTATTCATAATCAAAATATTAACTTAATATTAGAGTAATAATTTTTAATGAAAATCATGTCAATAATTAAAACCTTATTACCTTCTTACAAAGTTGGATTTAAACAAAGATACATTGAAAAGTCATACACAGTAATAATAAATGACATATAAAGGTAGAAACTATGAGTACTTCATACAGCAGAAAAGCTTTTTACTGAGAGGGATGTAGTATGATTTTTATCAATTTATGGTATTTTTGGCTTTTTATTTTGGATTAGCCTATTATGAAACCTCTAAAATGTTTAATGTTTGACAAACTATAAATTTTTGTGGCAATCACATCAATGGAAAAATTCAATCTACAAAAAACAACTATTGATGATAAAAATAAAATTTGTCTATAATAATGTTGACATTGCCTTAGTCTAATAAAAAAAAAAAAAAAACCCTCAGAAATAAAAAGATTTGTCAATAAGGAAATAAAAACTGTATAAATAATCAAAAAATAGCTTATTTTTAATCCTGTTAAGATATCGTATTCAGCCTTCCAGGTAATACCGCCTTCCAAATAAACATTAAAAAAAACCAATGTAATAATCATGGAATAAATAGTGAATTACATCACTACCTGGTAGTGATTTTGACTCGCAGATAAACTAATTTTTACCATTCATGAAAGATTAGATATTAAAATTTTCCAGAAACAATTCCTTTAGATTGAGACTCAGTGGTAATACTCTTACTATTTTAACAATATTTTAAATGCTAATGACTTATTTATGTATTAAGATATTAGACTTGGCTTGCAGACAGTCTTTAATTGAAACTTTCTGGTAAAAGAAATCAATTTAAAAAACCATAAAAATATTGATCTAAGTAAATTGCTAACTCACGTATGCATATAGTGATAATAAAAAAAAAGCTATAAATGCACAGTAAAGGTATACCTATAGTTCATTGGTATAAAATCGAAATAAATTGCACTTGTTTACTCATAAAATAAATTTTATTTTTTTATTTAGAGAATATATGATTTAGCTAATATTTTTTCAATTTAATTTGTAATTAAATCAAGATTATTTTAGATTTTTAAAATAGAGGAAAAAAATCCTGATGTTATAATTTTTAATTCCATAAAAATAACATTTTATTGTTTATTTCTAAGGAATTAGCAGCTATGATAACATTTTTTAAAAAAATCTTAGTTTAATTAATTGTCAAACAGAAAATATATTAAAGCTTTAAATCATCTGTACTATTTATAAGTTTAAAAGATAGTTATTGTATAAATATATTTTAGTTCTAGAATGCTATAAGCGGATAAAAATAATTTTCTTCTGATAAAAATAAAACACTTGGATGCTTTTAGCTTCAAATATAACTTCAAATATTGAATTTTATATAAACAACTAGTCAAATAAAGAATCATAATTTAAAAGTAGCGTCATTGTAGCAATGATCATTATTGCATCAGTATTGTTGTTGTTGTTGCTAAATTTTTGTCTGTTAATTAATATGATTCTATAATGACATATAAAATCAGACAATATACTGTAGTACCTTATATTAAAAAATGGATCATTCAAAAAAAAATATAAATAATTCTAGAAATAAAATTTACATCTTAGACAAATTAGATTGCATCTAATAATTGCATGGCGTACATATATTAAACACATAATAAATATAGCGAAGACCGAAGTATATGTAAAATAAAACAAATCAATTCTAGAGGCAAAGATCTATAAGTATATTTGTTACATATTTTT
Source organism: Epiperipatus broadwayi (assembly GCA_028023455.1). NCBI lineage: Eukaryota > Metazoa > Onychophora > Udeonychophora > Euonychophora > Peripatidae > Epiperipatus > Epiperipatus broadwayi. The sequence continues at coordinate 3,178,532 of JAQFVV010000048.1, read as the reverse complement.
ATCAAAGCTTTGGATTTATTTATTAAAATTCGAAGGTTAATATCAAAAAACTTTAATTTGAAACTGTACATCACTTTGCGTTGTATTAATAGTTTTGTTTATTTTCCTTCTGAATATGTATGTATATATTATACATATATTCTAACTGCTTTAGAATGTAATGGGCCTGATTATAGGAAGTAGCAAGGATTGGTAAATAAAATATCAATAAAAAAAAATTAATACAACAGTAAATGATCAAAGGACCAGCTTCGGAAACAAATAATCATCAATAGATAATCAACAATCATTCTTTGTGACTGAATTTAGAAGGCACATACTATAAAATCTTAGGCCAATCATCATCAAGTCAATGTCAAACTTGAACATAATATTATAAAAGCAATCATCAATATTTCTTGCTTTAACATAAATGCTATAAAAATAATTGTATATCAAAAAATACAAGGATCATTATATCAATGCTGATTATCATCAATGTTCAGAGACAGCAGATCTCATGTTGTACTGGCTACCACTGAATTAATAATCACCATAAAATATATAAAATGACCAAACTTAAAGAAAATATCTTTATTATTTTAGTGCTATCCAAATAATTTTAAAACGAATCATATAGATATCCACACACAATATATCCCATATATCTTTAGTCTTGATCTAGTTTCTTGATTTGCAAGGACTCTGTGGCTGTGAACAAGGGCAGATACACAATTTACTTAGTATTAAATAACAACTTCACTGGAATAAATTAAAATAATGATTAAAAAATAAATAAAAAAAATAGTAATGATTAAAAATGTAATAAAATGAAATGTCTAATAGATATTTTCTAATACAAATAGTTCATTCTGATTTTGATTTAAGATATTAAATATTAATTATTTCCATAGATTGACAAGAAAATTGTATATGTAGCATTGTTTAAATTGGAATTTAAAGAAATACCAAAGTTATAAATGGTTATAAATATTACATATATGTCTGCACATGTGTATGTCTGATAATACAAAAATATTCCAGTCATTATTATTATTACTTTTACTAACTATACAGGCTAATATTCTATTTTAACCAAATATAAATAATTAAATGTTAAACATATGTAAGATGTACACACATGTAATGCTACATATTAGTCCATATAAAAATAGAACATTTCTTATCTTCTTTGACAGACTGCTTCTAAATGTTTTTTAGCTTCTGTTCTCTTCAGTTATAAACTTTAAGAAAGTTTTCTCAAATTTATTTTCACTAGTTAACTAATTTCTTGGCTGGCTGCTTTGATTTTATTCAAAAATTGTTTATTTCCAGTTATAATTAAAAAAAAAAATTCTCTTTTTAAAAAAATCAACAAATTGAATTGAAATCCAGTGAAATAGTATTTCCCCCACTCTTTACTACTGCAGTGAACTAACTTAGGTTTATCATTTCCCGTAAAATTCAAATCCTAGGATAAAAATGATTTATCTACAGATCCCGGGATGTCCTGAGATGCATTAACAAAAAGCACTTAGTGCATGTTGTGTTCTTAAGGGTAAAGTTTTTTTTGTTCATTTCAAAACAATATAAAAAATTTACTATGAGTTTTTTAAAAAAGTATCATTTTTAATGCTAAAAACTTAAATACAAAATAATTCATTATAAATAAAACAAAAATAAATTCATATTAATTTGAATAAAATATAATGAGTAATGAAAACATTAATTTTTATCATATATTTTTAAAAAACATATGTTATCAATGGTGCTATCAGCTGCAGAAAAAGCTTTCTGATTCAATTGATGTCAGTTGGGATAACCATTAGTGCATTATATAATTTTTCTAAATTATTTGTGTGTTTCCCTGTTGTTTCAAAAATACCCCTTTCCTTCGAGATATTATTGACATTATATGATATATCTTTTGGATTCTCAACTCTAGTCTTTCTTATAATTCAATTTCCAAAACATAGTTAAAATTTTTGTATTCTTTAAAAAAAATTTCTAACCATAAAGATTTGTCTTTAGGAATTAAGAATAAAATTTTCAAATGTTACTTAAGTACTTCTTTATTTACTTATGCTTTTGTTTATACTAAATTACTCACAGTAATAATCGTAATAATAAAATAAAGTTCACATATTTACCAAAAATAACTACAAATAAGAGGATTCCCTAAGTTTGAATTTAATAAAGTCAAATTTCATAACATTGTACAACGTTTTTGTTTACAAATTCATATTAAAAAGAATTTCAGAGTGGAAAATGAGTTTTATAACAATAGGTTTATACTGAAAAGTTTGTAAATTATAATTGTAAATGACAGATGATTACAATTCATTATATTTGAATTTGTATGGTAAATTCTTTGCCTGTGACCCATGTATTCCATTTTTCTAATTTTGATGGAAATTCATTATTATGACAAAAAAGTAGAGCAAATACATATACTAAAATTTTGAATGTGAATATTTTCGATATCATTAAAAAAAGTAAAGAAAAAAAATTAGAGCAATTCTCAGGAAATTTGATTTATTATCCTGGTATCCTGGGATAACAGGATATTTTTTTACTCTTGGAATCTCAGGAAAACAGGATCTCATCATCCCATTTGAGAAGCCTTAGAATTACATGCATAACATTGTACTGATAATTTGAAAAGACTACCTTTAAATATAGCTAATTGGTTTAACTTTCATAGAGTTATATATAAAACAGATAAGCATGGAGATGATTGAACCTAAAAATCACCTCAATAAAATCAACACTAGGAATTCAAAATACACTTTCCCACTCAGGAACAATTTGTTTTAATTTCAAAGGCATGCATTTGCAGCTTTTATTAGAGCACCATATTTTCATTTATGAAAAGAAAAAAAAGGTGAATGATTCAATTTCAATTGCTACATTTTCCCAATTTCTGATAACATTTGGCATTTATGCAGTAGTTAAGCATTCTCTCTAATTCAATCCTTTTTTATATAAACGCAGAATTTATAAGTGCTAGTGTGAATATTTGAAATGAAAGCTGTGATATAAAATGGCATTGACAATTGTATTTTATAAACAGATAGTTTGTGTATAAGATACAATTAACATACCCACACACAAAAATAAATTCATACAATGAATAAGCATATAAAAATAATTAAATAAAAATAACTTAATTACTAATACAGTATTATGATTCTGGAAGTGGTCTGCCAAATGCATACTTAGTGCATTATAAAAGTCTCGAATTTCAACTTTTACTTTTTTGTAATAGTTTATAAAAATAATATAAAAAATTTAATTAAAATACAGTAAATTGATTACTGATGTATTAAGGCCTTTTCTATTTTTTTTGTTAAAGTTTTTAAAAGGTACAAACATACTATGGTACATATATTTATAATTTTCATTACTGATCAGTATGGGATAAAATGTGGTATGTCTCTTATTCATCCAATTTGGGCAATTTAAGTGTTCAGTTTCCAACAATGATAGAGACACATTCTTCATGAGCATAGGTGTGTTGTAATTTATCTAAATTGTAGCATTTAAGGGTCAAGATCCATGTAGTTCTCATGAGATGATTATATAATTATGGAGGACTGATGCATGTTTAAATTAATTGGTAATGCATTTTCTGTGGCTGTATCAACAAATAATAAACAAGAATTTTTATTTCTGGTAATGATGATTTATATTTAGTAAATCATTTATTTCCAATACAGCAATGTATATCTCAACCACAGTTATAGTTCACAAAGCAAAAAGTTTCTCCTGAAGTTAATATTATATCTCAGTGAACAGTTTTTTCTCTTACTTTTTTCAATAATTAGAGCTAGACAGTTTTTTTTTCTTTTTAATGTTACTCAGTAATGCTAAAGAATGTCTTCTTTTAATCTTTTCCACATTTTTCTTTTTAATATTTCTGTTTTTAATTTAATATACATAATAGATTACTGATTTTTTTTTTTTTTTTCCATATGTCATAGCATCGGCCGGGACGCGAACCCACACCCGTCTGCAACCAACTACTTGCTTGCAAGGCGGGTGCGATGACCTCTCGGCTAACAACGCTTGACTTCTTTTTTATCTTTTAATTACTGTTATTTACCAGATTTGTAGATTCTTTTTTTTTTTTTAATCTACAAATCTAATCAAATTAATTATTTAAAATAAAATAGTAATACATATATATTTCATGCTTTTTTGCTTCTCTTAAAATGCCATTCCTGTATCAAAATCTTTTACTGATATTTATTTTAATAAAGCTTTATGAAAAAACAAACAATATTGGCATCAGTATGGAATTTGGGAATTCTATCATCAGATTTTCAATGATATGGATGGCTGAAGAGTTGGAGGTTAGAGTAGGTGGAAGCCTGTCCAAATCCCCTATATTTACAATTAGGCTCCAGGTATAAGAGTGCCTGGTATTTCAAATTTTACACATTAAGCATGCATTCTTCCCATTCCCTTTCTATGTATTTAAATGGATACTGTCCTATATGTGAGGGATCAGAGTGACTTGAGGTCAACATGGGCATGACAAAATATTGGCATCAGCATGGGATTTGGGAATTCTATCATCAGATTTTCAATGGTGTGGATGGCTGAAGAGTTGGAGGTTAGAGTAGGTTGAAGCCTGTCCATTAAAGTGTAAGGATTTGCTATATTGATATAAACTGAGCACTGATTATATATATATGTATGGGAGATGGTAATCTAAACCAACTGATGAGTGCTGGTTTACCATGAAATATATATATTGGTGATTATTTATCATTTCTGCATGTATGTGATCATGTGTATCAGTCTTATGAGATAGTGTGGATAGTGAAGGGACTTGAAAATCTGAGTTCAAATCCCCTATATTTAATAAAGCCTTATAAATTTTACTATATTTTTATTTATTTATTTAATGCAAGTAAGGAACTTTTATATATCTTACCTATTCACACACATACATGCACATTCAAAAAATATATATAATTGAATCATTGTATTTCCATTTTAACCAATTATTATTATTAATATTAAAAAAAAAAAGAACAATTAATTACAGGCTACTATATCATCTATGTACTACTACTACTATCTGACCACCTTTTTAAGCTTCTATTTCTAGCACTTCAATATATATATTGTTAAAAGGAGGTTGTCTTGACAACAGTTTGAGATTGTTATCTATATTGGGATTGTCTAAGTGTTGGCTGGTACCGTCCACCTTCTTTCTTTGTAAACAAAATGTGGAAAATCTAAATTTTTAAATTTATTTATTTCTATCCCTTTTGTTTAGTTCTATCACTATCTTTGAAGGCTTCTGGTCATTCAGGAAGAGATAATAATATCACTGGTAGCAAGCTATTAATAATACCAACTCTCTGCTATTATAATACATGCCATTTAAGCACTTTACTTATTTTAAGGAAAAACCAAAAGGCACCAGTTAATTACTATGTAACTAATGTGCTTGCTCAACCAGCTACAAATTTAGTACCTGACCTCTCTTCAGCTAGCTCATTGGACTCCAACTATTCCCAATTCTCTGCCTACACTATGAATCTATTTTTCAACACTTATATCACAAATATTTGATTAATAGAATACTTATGCGTTATTTAATTCTTCCACATAAATCCTTCCCTTACTTTTAACATTACATCCAATTATCTACCTAACGATAATAAAAATATTTTATATCCAGCTTTCTTTCATTAATTGCTCATTCTTGCCTTATAATATAAATGCGTACACACGTTCTATTAAGGAATACATTTCAATACGTTTCAAATTACACACATATACATTTAAATATATAAATAAAATAAACACATATTTAATCATATGACACACACTCATAATTAATGAGATATTTGATTTCAAAGTCTTATTACGAAAGCTAATGCATGTAGTTATATCATGGAAATTAATAGTTCTATATTAGATTAAATCTAATTTATAGTTCTTGAGATGTTTAAAAGTTTTCTCTCACTTATTTATGGCTATGAATTAAGATTTTTGAAGACAAAAAAAAATGAATGATTTACCTAGGATTTGAACACTTTCATACACAAATAGGGCAACATAGCTTTCTCCTGATTCCAACCAGTTGGGGTTGATTCCTCATAGGCTTTCTTTATTTTATGATGTGTATATGAATTACTTGTGGATATTGGCATGGACACTGATGATTCCCAGTTTTCACATGAACATGATTTTTCCCTCAAACTAACTGCTGATTTTACTGCAAAGAAGGTTCAGACCAGCCACATGATCCGATGGGTTCAGCAACGCATTCTATATGACAGCATGTTCATTCTTAGTTATTTCAATATTTTTAGATCAAATTTTGATGAATTCTGATTAATTATTGATTCATGATTTTTTTGATTGATTGATTATAACAATACGAAATTTCCCTTATATAGACAGTGTTCCATATCTGAGGATCAATCAAGCAGTCTGCTGCAAACCTATTGGTTTTCAATTTCTTTTATTTAAGAGTTTAAGATTCATTACAGTCTTTCCATTGGCTTTTTATTTTAATCAAACAGTAGTGCTTAGTCCCTTTGTTCTTTAATTATATTTCCTTTGTTTTGATTTTAAGTTTTCACTTCCTTTATTTGCATTGCATTAGCTTTCAATTTTATCATTTTAAGAAAATTCCTTTCTTTTAAATTTTATTTATAGACCACACATTCCACTACTTCCATATTATAAGACAAAAACGAGATATTTAATTTAAAATAACAATGTTAATCTTTTTTCTTTTTTTTAATTACTATTCATTACTGAAATCTTTTCCTTTGTACTTTTCTTTTTCTTAAACTTTCATGAAAATCTTTTTTCTTTCAAACTTTAAAAATAATATTTTCTTAAAATTTCTTTCACTAAAATTTACTCTTGATAAATGCTAGAAATATTATGTAATGACTTACATCGATACAATATATACATGTGTGTATTTTTTCAATATTTGATTTTTTTATCTGAGTTCCCATGCGTACATGAAATAGATCTCATGCATGAACAATATATATATTGTGCCAGGCATTATCAAATGTTCATGCACAAAGTCTGTTGTAAAGAACATTTACACATGTAAATTTATATATATTAAGCACAACAAATATATAAATGTGCTACAGTAGTAATGGAAGTGGGGTCTGAGCATTAGAATACCCACACACACCAATTTTAAAATATTGTACACAAATACACGTATAATAAACTGATGTATTTTTTTTATTTATTGTTTTGTATATTTTCTGTATATGTCATTTTATGTATTTTGCTTTTCTCTGAAAAGTTCAAATAGAGAAAGGGAAATTTTATTGAACAAATGGATCACATGTTGAAACATATTAGTAAAATAAATAATTAAAGTAATTGTTCCAACATATTTGTATATATTTTTTATTTTTTAATTACTTTTCTAAAACTGTAATCTTATTCCGTAATCAAAAAAATGTGATAAAAACTTAATCAAAAAGCAAAATGTTTGATAATGAATGTTAAAATTAAAATGTTACTTTTTTTTTTAGATAAAATAAAATTCTTTTGAATTGATATCTGTAATCAAGTGATCTGAATATTCAAATTGGAAACTAATCATTACATCAAACCCTAAAATGTAGAATATGGAAAAATAGAATGGAATGTGTATGATCTAAATGATAAGCTAAAATAAAAGGTTTGGCTGATTCATACTTCTCAGGGGGATTCCTGAATTGGTTCTTATGAGTGGGGTGGATAGGTTTAGTTAGTGCTGTGGGATTCAGTTCATTCTTTCTTTGGCAGTCATTCTGGGCAAGTCATTCACTACTTTGGCTCCGGAATTCTCCAATCATTCAGCCAGTTTAAGATTCATATACAGACCAGACTATTACTGATATTTCTTAAGAAGAAATTCAATATACAGTTCTTTTAAGAATTCTTGTCTTCTTGTGGATTTGAGTAACCATTCAAGATAGCAGATGAAAATTTAATAATCATAATTATTACAATATACAAAAAAAGAAAATAAGCAATCTACTAGAGGTTCCAGTAAAATGACCATGGGATAGACAACCAGCCAGTGCACCTGCCCTTTCTCTGTCCAAATCACCAAGATGTGATCACACCAGTACCAGCCGGCCATGTTGATGACAAAAGCCACCTTGCCTATGCCTGAATGAGATGAAATCCTCACCACACAGCTTGTTGAATTGAAACCTGCTCAAAGCGCAGTCAGGAGAAGATGAAGACGCCTACAAAAGTTTCTTTTAAAAATATTTTATTATTGAATTAATTCATTCAGATATTTCCGATAATTAGAAATATATATTTATTATTATTAATCATTTTTAAAAAAGGAGAGAGAGTTGTCTCTCGCATATATATATATATATATTGTACCATTTATTTATATATGGTACAAATGTATTGGCATTTGGTAAAAGCTAAAAAGTAAATTTAGATTTTTTTTTGTTTGTATAATTTCTTTGTATAAAACGTACGATGAAAGTTAAATTTTAGTCCACATTTTTTTGAGTCTAATTAAAAATAAAAACTGGAGAGAATAAATGACAAGCAGATTACTAATCCAGATAAATTAAAATAATTCCAAAAGTAAAAAGATAAGCTAAAAGAAAAATATTTTAGCTAATTAAAGATGGCCGAAAAACTTGATAAAAAAAGAGAACTTTATAACATAAATTTTATAAAGAATGTACAAGATTATTAACGTATATTTTTGACAAACAAAAGTATGCGCAGAAGTCTGAAAACTAGACCTCGAATATAAAAGGAAAAGGCCAGTTTGATCAACGTCTTTGGCTTATCTGTTATTCTTTTGGCTGGTCTAGGGTTATAGAATCCAAGACCACTCCACGATGAACTAATACTTCATGCAGGAGTTGACCAGAGTGTTCGCTGACATCGTTACTAAAGATAAACACCAGAAAAGCTTTCACAACTAGCCTTGGAATCAGAACCAAGAACAAATTAAAACTAATGGCCACGAGCTCATTCTAACCCAGAAAAACTATGCATAGTAATCTACAAGCTTCGTGAACTCACTAACTACTTATTCCTGATTGTGACAAAAATAAGCATTCGCAAACAATTCTTAAAATAATCCCGATAGAGACATTAATTTTCTTTAAGAGACTTTCGTTTAAATAATTTTATACAAGATCTTGGAATTGAATTGTAATAAATGAACATTATTAAATTACTTTATCCAACTGTTTTTTATAAATTGATTCTTGTCTGGATTGGCGTGTGTTCTCTCCAGTTTATTTAATTCATAATTTAACTTACAAATATTTTTAGTTTGTTAGAATAAAAGAGATTTTATTTTTATCAACCTTTTTCATTGTGCGTTATTAATAATAGTTATTAATTATCATTAAATTTATTAATATTAGTTTAGTGATGTTTAAATATATAATTTACTTTTGCCAATATGTTTAATAAATTCCAGGAATAATAATATTTTGAAAAAATAATTTTAGTTACGGTAAAATCTAATATTGCCTTTTGAAAACATTTTTTTTAAATTTGTGAGTTACGATTTGTTTGATGCAGAATCAGTGAGTTTAATCACTCTGGCACCCTCATTTATAAATTAAAAGCTGATTCAGCTCACTATTGTACTCGTAACAATTCTAGGCCAAGTTGATCAGGAAATATAGTTATGTTTTTAGAAATAGAAATACAACTTTCTTCTTTTTGACATAACTTGATCAACTCAAGCATTTATAATGCATATAGAGGCCTAGCAAGATGGAAAACGTTATAATGGTGACCCAACTCAGGCTTTGATACAAAAAAACCATAACCTGAGATAAGATGTAATGATAAAGAACGTTATAACGATGACCCAAAAAACTCTTAGCCAGAAAATAGATAGTAGTTTTTTTTAAAAATTATGGAAACTAACTAATTAAACCCTGATTATTAAAATATAAAAAAATATTTTTTTAATATGACTTACAGAAAGAAAAAATATATGTATATTTGGTTGTCATTGATGAGCAACCATATCCCACTGGATGGCGCAGTTATCACACTTAAACTATAAAATATGATCATTCACGGGCCGGTAATTATAATCATTTTGATGTGTTTTTTGTAATGCGAAAATAAAAACAAAAGAAAATTGTCTTTTTTAAATATTATTTAATTTTAAATATTTTTTATTAACGTATACAAATTAAATGATAATAATAAATGTAAAATAAAATAAACAAATTACAATTTGATTCATCTTTTTTAGTTTTCTTTTTATTAGAAAAATCAATTTTCTATCGGAGATTTTTTTACTGGGGTTACGGCTTTTTTTTTTTGTTGTTTACCGCTATTTTTTATTTCAAATAGAATGACAACTAAAAGTAAAAGTTGTTACGGTTAGTTTTAGGGTTAGTTTAGGTTTAGGGTTAGTTTTAGGGTTAGCTTTAGGGTTAGTTTTAAGGTTAGTTTAGGGTTAGTTTTAGGGTTAGCTTTAGGGTTAGTTTTAGGGTTAGGTTTACGGTTAAAATAAAAAATATCAAAATCGTATTTTTGTAAATATTTTTTTTAATAACATCTATAAAATAAATGATAACAATAAACGTAAACTATATTCAACAAAGTATAACAGTAGTCGGAGAAAAGAAAGAAACTAAAACTTTTTTAAACAACGACAAATATATATATATATAATGTTTATAATATATGCTTTTTATGACATTTAAAAAGACAGTGTACAATTGTACTTTTCTTACTGGATATTTTTGTGTTAATGCTCTTTTTTATTTCAAAAATATACACATAGTACAATCTTAAAATGTCTCATGGAAATGTTACGAACAGTATGTTACTTGACACGTTACCTAATTCCAATTCACTTTATACATATATCTCGTCAACATTTATTACTTAAAACTTCAATACACTACGGTGTAAAAAGTCTGTTAATTATTACTTTACAAAATCTGAACATTTCAATACTCTAAAATAAAAAAAAAATCCAATGAAAATAACATTTCCATCCAATTTAAAAAAAAACACACCCTCTCCCCAAGCCGTAATCATTTTATAAACTGTGCGAATTGGGAAAATGTATTTGCTGCATAAACATACATGCTGCACTGCGACGCGAAATAGCAGCCTGCAATCTGTAGTACAACAAAAATGTTGTATTATAGAAAATGCGGGTTCGAACGTGTCGGCCACAGAAATGACATTTTTATGTGTTTTAGCGCAAAAACAGCGCCATCCAGTGGGATATAGTGGCTCATCGATGACAATCATATTTTTTTGATATGTCTAAAAAAAAACACGATCATGGCTGATGTAGACGTAAGTCACAAGTATTTGACCGGGTAGGCAGTTACTGGAGAAGGGAAAAAGCATAGCCCCGGGTCTGTGTATGCAGTATATAATATAAGACTATCTTTATATGCCCATCAGTCTATTTCTAGCAGGGATCCTGATAAAGGGGAGATGGATCAAGTTGGACCAAGTTGCCGTGAGCCTATAAGACTCAAAATGATGAGCAACACTCATTTGTGCGTATAGCTTGGGCTTCTTATCATTACTATTACACTTAAGCGGAAAGGACGCAGATGAATGTGGAAATATTTTTCATTCCCGCCGTGTTAGACCTAAAAGTGGGCGTTAAAGCCAAATGTCACTTGTGAATGAATCTATGAAATATATCAGCATGCTAATACAAAAAAAACCCACACGAATATGGACTTAAAGCTTAAGAATAAAATTAGTTTAAACCCCTATTTTATTCTCATCTCCTGGCCTGTTGGTATGTACCGTTTATTTATATATGGTATAACTGTATTGGCATTTGGTAAAAGCTAAAAAGTAAATTTAGATTTTTTTTGTTTGTATAATTTATTTTTATAAAATGTAGGATGAAAGTTAAATTTTAGTCCACATTTTTTTTAGTCTAATTAAAAATAAAAATTGGAGAGAATAAATGACATGCAGATTACTAATACAGATAAATTTAAATAATTCCAAAAGTAAAAAGATAAGCTAAAAGAAAAATATTTTAGCTAATTAAAGATGGCTGAAAAACTTGATAAAAAAGAGAACTTTATAATGTAAATTTTATAAAGAATGTACAAGATTATTAACGTATATTTTTGACAAACAAAAGGTATGCGCAGAAGTGTGAAAACTAGACCTCGAGTATAAAAGGAAGAGGCCAGTTTGATCAATGTCTTTGGCTTATCTGTTATTCTTTTGGCTGGTCTAGGGTTATAGAATCCAAGACCACTCCCTGATGAACTAATACTTCATGTGGGAGTAGACCGGAGCTTTCTCTGACATCGTTACTGAAGATGAACACCAGAAATGCTTTTGTGACTAGCTTTGGAATCACGACCAAGAACAAATTAAAACTAATGGCCATGAGCTCATTCTAACCCAGAAAAACTATGCATAGTAATCTACAAGCTTCGTGAACTCACTAAACTTACGGGTAAGTTAAGACTACTTATTCCTGGTTGTGACAAAAATAAGTGTCCGCAAACAATTCTTAAAATAGTCCTGATAGAGACATTAATTTTTTTTATTAAAGAGACTTTCTTTTAAATAATTTTATACAAGATCTTGGAAATGAATTGTAATAAGTGAACATTATTAAATTACTTTATCCAACTGTTTTTTATAAATTGATTCATGTCTGGATTGGCGTGTGTTCTCTCCAGTTTATTTAATTCGTAATTTAACTTACAAATATTTTTAGTTTGTTAGAATAAAAGAGATTTTACTTTTATCAACCTTTTTCATTGTGCGTTATTAATAATAGTTATTAATTATTATTAAATTTATTAATATTAGTTTAGTGATGTTTAGATATATAATTTACCTTTGGCAATATGTTTAATAAATTCCAGGAATAATTTTGAAAAGATAATTTTATTTACGGTAAAATCTAATACCGCCTTTTGAAAACATTTTTTTTTAATTTACGAGTTACGATTTGTTTGACGCAGAATCAGTGAGTCTAATCGACTCTGGCACTCTCATTTATAAATTAAAAGCTGATTCAGCTCACTATTGTACTCGTAACAATTCTAGGCCAAGTTGATCAGGAAATATAGTTATGTTTTTAGAAATAGAAATACAACTTTCTTCTTTTTGACATAATTTGATCAACTCATGCATTTATAATGCGTATAGAGGCCTAGCAAGACGGAAAATGTTATAATATATATATATTGAATTTACGGTTATTACAGGCATAATGATACAGCTTTTACTTAAATCTTTTATTTCATGTTTCTATCCCAAATTCTAGTATTTTCAGCAAAGGTTGCAATTAGTTTTTTTTTATTGCTGTTTGTTTTTCTTCTAATTGAAAATTGTCGTATACAAATATACATGTGTATATATGCACATATACACTTGTAATATTTGGTAAATACGACACCTCATGTTGAGTGTCTAAAAAGGTATTTATCCGTATATCCTTTTAAGTTATTTTTTGTCACTGTGGCACCTTATGATGAGTGTAGAAGGGGTTTATTCATTGCAAATTCCCCATAAGCAAGTCCACTAATAACTTTATATTTAGAATAGTAGTCAGTGTATAATTGTGCTGCACATATATACATCTATCGTAAAAGGCAAATAAATACAGCACCTCATGTTGAGGGTTATATGATATCTGAGCTAACACAGCCTTATTGATATGTTGTAAAATACAAAATTAATGAAATATTTTATAGTGCAAATATATGTATGCGTAATTGTTTTTTTTATTATATTTGCTATCAATAAAACAGGTTTAAAGTCCTGAGTAGAAGTGTATGCCTGTATAACCAAAAATCTTTTATATGAGAAATATATATTGAAACAGTAAGATTCATATTCAAATCTTAAGTTTCACCTTTTTCTATCGTCTCTCACTCACCGGTCTAAACTACCCAAATTTAAACTTTTTGGTATCGAATTGTGTGTGTAGCAATATTAAAAATGTATAGATATATGTAGAATTCACCATAAACATGCACACATTTCGATCTCAAATTTAAGGCAATAAATAAAGATAAATAATATAATTTAGATTTCTTCTTTTAGTTATATAAAAATATATAATTTTAATCATTTATTTTGAATTGTAAAATTCGTTAGTTATTGCTTTGTTTAAATTTCATTTAGTAATAATTTTAGAAATAGATTGTAATATTTAATTAAAAGTAAAAATAATCGTATGTTCCCTTTTTGTCTTTGAAATTTTAAAAGCATCGGTCGGTGAGAGATAATAGATTAATTAAAAAGAAAAATTCCCTAAAATGTAATTATAAAAATTAAATGTAAAATCTAAACGTAAACAATAGAACGGCAGCTTTCTCGATAATTAAAATTAACAAAAATGCATTGATTATCCTCAGGGCAGATTAAGTGGAATTCAAAAATAAACTATGACAAAAATGTGAAAGATAAGATATAAGAAAAGAGGCCATTTTAGACTTTCGAGAGACTTTTGACTTTAACTTTAGCTGTGCTCTCAATCAGTTGAGAGTCTCCAAGATATTAAATAAATTTTTCCTGCCACGGTATGATCGAGTAAAAGCGCCCAGACTGTTCTCCGCCCGGAGATGGCCTATCGGATGCCAAACCTTCCATTGCCCTTCATAAATTCAACCACGAAGATCTGCTGCCTAAAATAATGAGAAAGCTGCTGCTGCTGTTAAATTTAATGAACCATCTAAATACAAGAAAGAACTGCTAATCATGAACAATTTGCTACTAACCAATGGAATCGGAAAACTTTTCATAAAACAGGTACCTGTGTCCAAATTCTCTAGAGTACTCTACTAATATCCAGTTATGCTTATTCATTCTGTATATAACTTATAAATTGTAGAATTATCATTTGAAATGCTAAATTTTTAATAATTAATATGTAAACTTCTTTAATAATCTAGCCTGCCTAACTCTATCTTTCTTGGGTGCATATTTCTAAAATCTATATTTATTATTTAATTATTGCATGCTCATAATTGTCTAAATATAAATCTGTGATCGTTTGAAACAGTGGATGCATGTCAAATTTTTCATTAATATTTACTTTCATAAATGATTAATATTTTCGTACAAACAACATGCATTCAATGCTTCCATTATTGTAATGCAGGGGTCTACTGCTTAGCAAATGGCTGACATATCAGTTGTAATAATCACCCAGTCTATATATTGTTTTTATATCTTATTAAACTGTAATTAATAATTCCATAAAATTTGCATTTCTTTGAGAGTTGCAAACGTTCCTTATTAAATGTTGATAATGTAGGGCCGAGTTATAAAATATATTTAAGTCTTAACAGGATTGTCTGTACATTATACATGTGTTATGTTTCAGAGACGCGATGACCCATTACAAGCCGTGAACATTCCGGATTCTATAGGGTTGAAATTAACCCCAGTCATCCTACACAAGCTGACAAATGAATGTCCCGTAGGACTTGATGACTGTCATGCAGCCAGCAGGTAAATCATGGCACAAACCACTTGTCTCTAGTTATGCTTATGTGACACCTTACCTCTTTGGGCCAATGGAAAATGCCAGCCCATCATTCTTATAAACTCATTCATGGCTTTGCAGTTTCAATATACTGCCATTTCAAATCGCCTCTCTAGCATACCATGTGTTTTCTTTTATTTACTTTATTATTCTATGTATAACTCTGTGCCTGCATTGTTGACAATTCACTCTCAAATAAATGTTTGCCCTTAGTTATTAATAAATATTTTTAATTAAATAAATATATGTCCGCCGCTACTATTATAAATCTTATTTTAGACTCTTGCATTGCAAAGGTATAAATCCCTAAAGGCATGCCTTAGAAATACTTGCTCAAGAATTTTAGGTATCTAGATTACGTTATCAAATAAATGTATTTCTTTTTGTAAAAATAACAGTATCGGAAATACTGCTACTGAGGTCTTAAATCAAAAGTATTATTGATGAAATTATTTCATATAAATGTTACTAAATAAATAAATGTATTTCTTGAATATATAATAGTATCGGAAAAATTCCGTTACTCAATTTAAATCTTGTCAAATATTATTAGTTTTACCATTAAATGATATAATGTTAATAAATAATTTCAAACTATACGTCTGCAGTTACGTTTTATTTATTCGATACCCATTCAGTATAATCTTTCCTCGATTTTGTAAATATAAATGTTTAATTAATATTAGTGTTATTATTGGCTAACTTGAAATAAAATCATGAATCTCTTGCAACATCCCTGACCACCGTGCCTAAAGAAATATTTACTAATGTTGCATCAGATGCGTTGTTTCATAGATTGTATTGTGGAACCGATAAACTATGTTCGAACTCAGTATTACGGGTAGCTTCGCTATCTAGATGGTGCTGCAGTTCTGTGTGGTGGTCAAATTCTACACTGTTAACGATTCACACATTTTCGGACCGTTACAATATCAAATCACACAAGACATAACTTATTTCTACAGGGTAAAAAGCTCAGACCACTTCCATTCTTTATGAAACATTGTAAATAGCTTTAGGGATTTATTATTTTTCTTATTCATTTAAAATTGTATTTATATTTTATCTATTTCAAAGAATCAAACATATATGGGTTTGTAATAACAATTCATTTATTTATTTTAATTATATCATTTTAAGTATGAAACGGTGGTGGGTATCTGGGATTAAATAAATACTTGATTATAATATTAAATTTATTTCATTTTCGTATTATTATTTAGTTGATAAAATGTACGCTTTCCTTATCAGTCACGTACCTATTATAACCATTTAACTTACCCATTGAAGACCCTGGATATAGAGTGTACTGAGCTAGCCACACAGATATCACTCTATTGGGGTGTTAAATCTTATTATTATGCTCCACTGAACATATGGTATTGCACATCCTTCTAGGAGGTGGGGAAATTCATTTTTTATTCTTTTCTAGGAGTGGCATGCAAAAGCTATTTTGTAAATAGACTTTTCAAAGGTGTGTACTTACCATAGGTCCTAAACATTCGGCATTCAAGTAAGATATTAACTAAAGGGGTTTTTAATTGGCAGAGTCCTGTCAATTCACTCTTTCTATCAGTTTAGCTGGAAGTACCAATATATATGAGTACGTCAATTGGCTAAATTGATATCCATTTCTTTCCCTGTTCAATCTTGATCACTTCATGCTCAGTGCAAGATTAGGAGCAGAATTCCACAGGGAAGTATGGTCTGGTACAATATAATGACTGAAAATGGATTTTTTAAAATCTGTTTTTATATATATTGTAACAGTTAGTTATTTATTCCTTTTGATCATGGAGAGTGCCACCAGATCACTGCATATCTGGAAAATTTATTTACCATGATCAAAAGTAAAAATGATGATGGTTTGTACTGACTAAATCCAGGGAGATAGCAAGAGATCTTAACTATTGTTCAGACAATTGAGAAAATAAAAACCCTAAGACAAATGTCAACAAAATTAAGTTTAAAGTAATGTGAAAATTTTATTAAATTCAAGAAAACAAAATCAAGTCAATCTAGCCAACAAAATACAAAAGTTTGACCTAGATTTTTTTTATAAGCGTACTCATCTGAGAGTGCTTATGAGTATAGCAAATATTAAAACATTGAACACTCTGGCAGCCAAATTCTTTCTCTCACCTATAATTTAAAAAGGGAATTAATATCTTCCTGCTGGTGATTTATATATATACATAAAACAATTCTAGCCTTCTAATTCAGAGATATCAAAAGGAATAGAAATAGTCTTATAGGAAATTAATGAAACACAGACAAGTGATCACCAGATTATTGGCTAGTGATATCATTTGTCTGCAGGATAGCTCATGATGTACCATGTTTAAGGCAATTAACAGTTAATTTCACATACAAGACAAAAAAAATGATTACAATTTTATGTAATATAGAAATGACACAAAGTTTCCAACTTCAGAAAAACTAGAATAACAAACATGATAAATCACTAGCCAAAAGATTTGCAGTTTGCTGGAAATGCAAACCCGACTTAATTAAAATTAATTAGAGGATTACCAAAAATAGGGACAGGTGAGCAAAAGAAAACTATGAAGCTCTGCCAAAGTATTTAGAAAGAGTTTGAATATAAATAAAGAAAGGCAAATTACACATAAACAATATAAATTTACAATACACTTTCAGATAAATAAATTTAAAACAAACCTGGAATAGACAAAAGAATAAGTAAAATGATTTTGATATAATTTATACATGTCTACTTTAGATTGAACGGAGGTTTTACTAGAAATTAGAATTAACCCTGGCAAGCATATAAAAGAAACTACCTTGGTGTTGGATGGTTTACTGAGTACTCAGTTGGTTGCAGGTAATATTAATAAAGGTGAAGTCTTTAAATGATTTGTTCTTTAAATGGCAGCGAGTGTGGAGGCAGACTTTGAAACAGTTCATGTTTAAGCTTTATGGCATATTGGAAGAAATAGCAAGGAGGTCATGATCTGTCTTAGGTTGGCTTAGCATGACATACTGCAATTTTGCATACCCATGGCATAAAATTTGACCATATGATGAGAAAACATTATTAATTCAGACAGCTAATTTTGAGAATTCAGTGGGCAGTCTAACAATAGGGTTATGTATATAAATTTCTGATGGCCGGTCCAGAAAACGAGCAGCAATATGTTAGTTTCAATGCAAATATGAATCTTTAATCAAAAAATATTAATTAATCTGCTAAATGAAATCAGCTGCCTTATATTCTTCTGCAAACTAGCCTAGGACAAGCTGACCAAGACAAATCACTTGTCAGGAAAATAATCAATCTGAAGCTTACATCTCTATAAATATTTGACCAATTATATTAATTCATAAACTCAGGGCTATTTAAACAACTCCCTTATCTCCCACGTAAACTTTGTTTTCCAATTTTTAATTAAGGAAACAGTATATGCCTAGGGTTAATTTACTACCACACTCAATCTAATTAAAATCTCACCAGGGTCTTAACTTATTGAAAACAAAATTAACTAATATAAAATCTCTGCTTTTAGATAAATTATAAATTAAAATAGATTTATAATTAAGCAACAAGAATGCAATCATTTTTGATTTAAAAAAAACTTTTCATAAACAAGAATGCAATTATATATATATATAAAAACTTTCCCAAAAGATAAAACAAAATGTTAGTTGTTTTTTTTAAGTGTCATAGCATCGGCCGGGACGCGAACCCGCAACCCGGGCAACTGCCTGCTAGTGCAAGGCAGTCGCGCTGACCTCTTGACCACCAATGCAAGACACAAAATGTTAGTTTTACTTTTTTTTTAAAAGTTTTTACAAAATTAACTTAAAACAGATTTTAAACAAAACAAATTACAGAAAATAAAATAAATGTGTGTGTGAATCTTTAAAATAGCTGTCAAAGTCATGATCAGAATTTTGAAGCAGATAATATCTGGTTCAATATATATAAAACAGCATTTGTATAGTGTACAGCACTGGAGTCTCAAAATTACTTTGTACTTTGAATACATTACTGTTTTAATTAACACATCTTGGATATCAAATGAACAAGATAAATGCTATAGTCCTCATGTCAGTT
Organism: Epiperipatus broadwayi; assembly: GCA_028023455.1. Classification (NCBI taxonomy): domain Eukaryota; kingdom Metazoa; phylum Onychophora; class Udeonychophora; order Euonychophora; family Peripatidae; genus Epiperipatus; species Epiperipatus broadwayi. The sequence continues at coordinate 3,158,967 of JAQFVV010000048.1, read as the reverse complement.
TAGCTTATTCATAATTTTTGATTTTCAACTTGGCAATAGTGTCTACTTTCCAAATATTGGGCTAGCAAAATCATTGCACTTTACTATTCTGGGAGTTCAAATTCAATCAACAGATTGTCAGTAACTGCCTTTACTTTGAAACTAATTTTCTACACTCTCTCAATTAAATGGAACCCATTATTTATATTAGATACAATAGTGTTTATAAACAAGTATGATTAACAATAAGCCTCCAGCTTTTTGATTAATAAAAACAAGATAATAACTAATTTACCATTCTGTTTTTTAATTTGCTTTCATCAAATGCAACTTTAATCCTTTAAGTAAAATAGATTAGAATTTTTTATTACATGTTTATTATAAAAAAACTTCCTTGTTTCAGATAAAAATAGTTTGTCTGTTACATCAAAAATTGTATATTTTTGTTGAAATCAGAAATAATTTTTTATATCAGTGACTTTTATATTTGATTTTAAATACTTCAGATTTTATCTTAAATAATTATGTATCTAAACTTTGTCTGTGTCCATTTCTAGTTTTAATCTTTAAATATATATGCACACACTACATTGCCACAAGAACAATCTGTCTTACTAGTAAAATAAAAAACTGATTCCTGACCTATCTGAATCTAAATGTGTTACTACAGTTTACTCAGATCCTTAAAGAATCACTTTAGCAAACTTATAAACAATGCCCGTCATCTTATATTAATGTTAGTACATTGATCAGAAAAAAAGTAACCACTTTTATCTGACCCCAAGGTTTTTTAAATGGCCAATGAAACTAAGCATCAGTATTGTGCTTGTCAAAATGTGTATGCTGGTTTAACCCAGTTCGAAGACTAGATGAAAGTACCTTGAGGCCACTCATATGTGAGATATAAAAATCAAGAATACTATCGCCTCTGTCCTATTTGTCTATTTTTGAGTCTAACCACGAACCAACAACATATCAGAGACACATATAAATTATTTTCTAAACCCGGCCTGCTAGCATCAGGGGAGAGATAATCAACTAGAACTACTTAAGTACCTAAAATTAGAGTAATGTGCCACTACATATCAAAATATGAATGAAACGCTTGTGATATGCTTGGATCATCAGAAAATTAACCTAACAGATTAATCAAATGAAAGGTTGAAAGAAAATAATCATAAGACTAATGCTTTTACTTTGAAAAATATACTTTAATAAGTGATATAATAAAATATTAAGATTTTTAATCTCCGCTAATCAATAATTTTAAAAATGAGGCAGTCTAAATTACATATGATTCTGCAGCATGGATATTGCTTTTCCAATTTAATTTAGTTTAACAACTCGTATCCCCTCGGTAAAGCAAGGTTTAAATAAATATTTCACAAAGCATTTAATCACTGCCTTGTGCTATGCATATAATTTAAACTATTTGAAAATCTCTTAATAATTAACATTTATCCTTAAGAATACATAAGAACAAAATACACGTTATCGAGGAGATCGAATTGGTAAAAGCAAAAGAAAACCTGAACTAACATTAAGTCATAAATAGTCATTTTTAAATTGGAAATATTTTCAATAATAAAAATAATTACACCGCACAAAGAGACTAAAATAAATTAGGTCATGCTTATTTGATTTTATAAAAAAAAATTAAAAAATAAGGAATAGCGAAGGAGGACATTTAATTATAAAGAATGATCAATTTAAATAAATATAATATTAAAATTAGATAAATACATAAGAAAAGATAATAAGTTAAATGAGAATATTTAAGAGAAAGGTATAGATTTAAAACAAGGAAAGTAAAAGTTCGTGAGAAGATGATGAAAGGTTACCAGTACAGATTTTTAGTCTTTGTCCATTTTCCCCGACATCCTAGCTTGACTGACATTCGTGGATTTATTTGTCCGGACAAGGTTATTATTTTTGAAAGCATTTGATATGTAGGGTGCACAGGCAGCTCACAGTTCAGTTCCATTATATACTCAACACTCTTGCGGCAATTGATGGATCAGAGCCACGATGGCAGGCAAAGCTGATGGGCTTAGCCGCCGTACATGGTCATGTCCACAAGGTTAAAATAATTTTTGAAATGTCGCATTTTTAAATCAAAGTAGAATTTTCAGCAAGAATCTCCGCAAGAACTAGGCAGCAATGGGTCTCAACAATAATTTTCAGCAAAACCTCAGAACAGAGGAGTCATAATCATTAGCCAAAATGGAGCCATAAGACATGGTCGCCATAGCAGAAGTAAGAAATAAAACTCTCTGAAGTAAGCCGACGTAGCAGTAGCTAATAACAATCTCAGAGTCCAAATAAAAAAATTAATCAGAATAAAAATCAGAATAATATCAGAGTAAAATCTGAATCAGAATAAACCTCAGAATCACATCAGAATAACTCAGAATAACTTCAGCTATTTTCAGAAATAATTTCAAAATCCTCAGAACAATTTCAGAAATAATTTCAGAATAACCCAGTCCTTTGTTCTACCCCACCTTTTATACCTTTCCAGCCAACTCTTTTCTATTGTTTTTCATATGATTCTAGATCTTAATAAGCCCCCACGCTCTTTTGTTTCAAAGTAACTTTTTGACTAAAAATAAACTTTAAGGTTTTATTATGAAATTTTGCTTAATTTTGTAATTTTATTTATTAAAAAGACCATATTTAATTGCCCCGAATGAAACTCTAATTGATAATGCAATTACTTTAGGAATGTTGGCAGGTTTATCTTAAAATAAAATCATACGACATATATTTTTAAGTAGATTAAAACAAAAATATATTATTTCTTTTAACCAAAATGAAGTTTTAGTTTCAACAGAATCCTGCATTAATTATATATATGCTTGCAATACATATATGCTTCTTTAATAAATTTTGAAAAACAATTTATGAACGATTTATATTTTGATCAAATTTACTTTAAATGAATCTTTCAAACTAAATAGTTAATTTTATGATCGATGAATAGACAAAACGAAACATTTTAATTTTCTATTTAATGCAAAACTCTGTTGATACTCGAATATAAACCTAACCCAGGTTTGCAATACCGGTTAGTTTATAGAAGGCTGAGAAGCATGGATCTGACTTCCGGATCCATTGGTTCAGTACTATGAAAGTATAAAGCTTTTATATTAATGACATTTTTTTAAATTATTAATCAAGCCAACTTACAATTTCAATAAATCAAATAAAAATTCTAATAATTTTAATAAGTCTATAAATAAATCACAATTATTAAATATGATCTGGAATTCAAATAAAAATGACCATTGAATTGACATTAATACAATAAATGGACATTGTTTACAAGTTTTATAAAATGATTCTTCAGTATTCTGACTTGTGAATAATAGTAATGTATAAAAAGTTATTTAAAGTGTGAATAAATTTATTATTCTAAGTGGCACATAATTAATATCCATGATGGACTTATTAAAATTATTAGAATTTCATCTCATTTATTATTTGAAATTGTAAAGTTGCCTTGATTAATGATTACAAAAATTGTCATTAATATAAAAGTTTCACACTTTTATTGTATTGATGATTAGTTCATTTACTATTTAAAAATCCAAGGATAAAATAAAAGTGACCACTTTTATCAGACCAATAAATAACATTAATACAAGAGTGTGGATGTGGTATATAAGCTTGTTAAAATGATTTTTTAGGAATCTGATTTGCAATTCATAACAACATATTGAAACTTAATTGATCCATTTATAAGTTCATATATTCTAAATGTTAATACATAGTAACAATGATTTATTCATAGACTAATTAAAATTATTATAATTAAATATAAACAACTGAGTAAGAATCCACCATATTTACAATAAAAATGTTTTTAATAAAAATTTGTATTGTGATTCTATTCTCTAATAGTTCATTAGCATATTGAAGTCTTTATGCAAACTTTTCAAATCTTATAAAATTTTACTCTTTAAATGAAAATCAAAATGATAATAAAAAATACAGATTAAAGTATAATATTTTATTATAAATATGTTTGCGATAAAAGAATAAGACTAATTAATTATAGCATCTATAATATTAGCATACATAGCACAGAGGTAAAAAAAAAACCCTTAAGATCTACATCTTAAGGTTTTTTTTTTTTTAAAAGATGCATTAATTTGTACTTCTACTTCTGTGCTATGTATGCTAATATGATAGATGCTATCTTTAATTGGTCATTTTTTATCACAAACATATTTATAGTAAAATATTATACTTTAATCTGTATTTTTAATTTATTATCATCTTGATATTCATTTTAAAGAGTAAAATTTTACGAAATTTTGTAATGTAGTAAGAAGTGTATCTACAGAAAATGAACAATTATATAAGCCTGTGAGATATCAGACTTGATCTAAGGTGTTAGTGCTCAAAACTACTGAACAATTTAATGCTTCAAAAGCAAAATATTCAAGAATGACTCCATTTATTAGAAATAAACTTGTTAGAATCAATAGTAGAAATAAAAATCAGTTACTATTAAGAGAGACTGGAGGGTATTAAGAGATTGTAGGCCCAAAACATATAACTAAAGTGTAACATATCATTGCTGAGGTTAACACACAAATTGGCCACACCATATCTACCAAAGTAGGACAGTTATGAAAAAATTATAGTTTTAAAATAATAGTGTTTTGTATGTCATATGAACAGATAAATTATTCTTGAAATTTTTTTTAACCTCTGAAATAATTTAGGTTATGCTGTGAAGTATTACAACTATATTACTGTCTAACAATAAGAATAATAATGGAACTCTAAAGATTTGTGCAACCTTTATTATGATATTCTTGCAATTTCTTCTTCATTAAAATATTCATCCTGTGATATGTTACAAATGTTGCTTACATACAACTCTGCTATTTTTCGAAATGTCAATGTATCAATCCATGTGGTCAAATGTTGATTTGAAAAACATAAAGATGATGTTACACGTTTATTTAAATATATTACTGTAATAAACAGCTTAATTTTACTTCATTCATGATTCGTGATCTATATATAGCGCTTGAAACGCACATTCGTGAAGCTATATTAAAAGTTTACTATTGCTTAGTGCTTTCGGGAACTTCGTGATTTGCATACATCTCTATTAGACAAGCTAACAACAAACATTATTATTATAAGCTATGAATATGGAAACATGAAGTTCCCGAAAGCGTTAACCAATTATAAACTTTTAATATAACTTCACGGATGTGCGTTTCAAGCGGCAATTTATAGATTAAATATATTACTGAATTTTTGTGAACCATTCTTGAAAAAAAAAAAAAAAGGTGGAGATCCTCCATTGACATCTCAGATAAATTGAGATTTTCTCTATGATGAATAATTTAACATTACTATAGATATGTTGGTAGAAGTACCTTCACTATATTAATAAAATATCATAGATGATTTGTTACTTTGATAAACTCTTATATACATAAGTGCGTGCGCGTACTAACATCTTAAATAAATAAAAAATATAGATATTAGTCATACGACTAGATCAATATTTTTTCGATCTTATGTAATGACTGATCAAACTTTTAAAATAATTTAATTTAATACAGCGTTTATTTTTATGTATATTTAAAGAGTCGCGTCATTATGATTCTGCGGATTTACTTCCTTTACCAATAAATTGTTCTGTTGCTATTTTCTTTTGCTATTTTTTTTTTCTAGAAAAGAAAAAAAACCACTAAATAATCAAGTTATATTGTATATGCTAAAATTAGAAATTATCAATATGTTACCTGCTTTTAAAAAAAGCTAAAAAATTCAATTTATTGACTGTACGTATGAAAAAAAAATCTCCAAGTTATTAAATGTTGTTTGTCTTGCGTTGTTAGCCGAGAGGTATCGCAGCCGTCATGAAGTAGTTGGTTGCAGACGGTTGTGAGTTCGCGTCCCGGCCGATGCTATGATACATGGAAAAAAAAAAGTTATTAAATGTTTCAACGATAAATCAATGAATTGTTTAAAAATCTACGCACACGTTATTATTATTTTTTTTTAATCGCGTTATTTACATCCATCGAACAGAACATAGTATGAAGCCACGGAGCTTTGAAAGCGCTAAGCTTTAAATAAATTATTAAAATATATATAACTTCTTTAACGAGCGTTTAAAGCGCATAATTATTGATATTCATGTGTATCAGTTGTATGAGATAGTGTGGATAGTTGAAGGGTGCTTGAAAATCTGAGTTCAAATCCTCTATACTTACAATTAAGCTCCCAGGTTAGTGAAGAGTTCCTGGTTTCAAATATTACTTATTATTGTAAATTAAATTGATACAACTTGTAATTTGATTGAATATAAGTTGGCTTCTTTTTAGACGAACTTAGATTTTAGTGTGTATGCATATAGGCCAAATACTTAGATACCCTATGATCTAATCTAAAATGAATACTAGCATCTATTTATGATTAAACAAAAAAATATGAATATTGTACAAATATTTATAATAAATTATTCATAGCCCACTTATTGTTTCATTTTTTTTTTTTTTGTATATATAAATGATGAGGTTATTTTTTTTAATGTATATTCTCTATTTTATTTATTTAATATAAATATTTTAATTCCACAAATTTTTTTTGATGAAGCTTGTTATGAGTTTTTCTTCAAAATCTTGATAACTAATATCTGTGTTGATCAATGAATTTTACTAGCTCAGTATAGAATGTAATTCTTTTAAGAAAGTAATAATCCTTCTTCACTTGCACTGTACTAGGATACTCTTGCTCCAGCCACAAGATAAAGATTTTGAGAAAATAAGAATGACCTTATTTTTAAATCTAAATGCATTTATATAGATCAATCTTAAGTGTCTTAGACTGAGAACGTGAATGTATTTATCCATTCACTTTACATCCATTTTTTAAATAATCTTATTAACACTTATGAAATATTATAATTTAATTCATGCTAATATTAGAAGATGTTAAACTATGTAATGATCAATAAATTTTACTAGTGCAATGTCAGATTGCAATTCTATTTACAAAGTAATAATTCCTTCTTACTTGTGCCATACTATAAATCAGTGATGTTAAATACAAGAATACTCTCATTCCAGCCTCAAGATAAAGACTTTGAGAAAATAAGAATGGCCATCTTAATTTTAAACCTAAATGCACTTATATAGGCCAATCTTGAATATCATAGAATGAGAGTGTGAATATATTAAATCATTTACTTTACATCCATTTCTTTTAGTAATCTTATTAATTCTTATAAAATATGATAATTTACTTTGTGTTAATATTAGAAAATATTAAACTATATAATGATCAATGAATGATTTAATATATTTATGATCTCATTCTAAAACACTTAAGGTTGGCCTATATAAGCATTTGGGTTTGAAAATAAGTTGGTCATTCTTATTTTCTCAAAGGCTTTATCTTGTGACTGGAGCAAGAGTATTCTCACATTTAACATTGCTGGTTTATAGTTCAGTACAAGTGAGAAGGAATTATTACCTTATAAATAGAATTAATATGTTTTGTTTTTTTACACTAGTGACCAGACTGTTTCGATCAAAAATTGGGACATAAAGGCCAATCATTTTTATGGTATTGCATCCTTTTTTTTTTTTATAAAACTCCATTCCTGTGTATATTCATCATTGTAAGTACTCTTCTCTTTGGCATGCTGTCTATTGTTTAGGGTTATTAATATTCCTATTAATTTTATCACTATAGAAACTTAATATCAATTAAGAACAAATAAAAGTACACTTTCAATCAAAGCAGGTGCAAGTGCAGTTCAAATTTTAACCTACAAAAATCCAACTGTGCATGCTCCAAGGCGAGGTTGGATATGAAAATGTGTCTAACTTGAGAACTGAGCCATATAATATAATAGCGAGCTTTGTTTTGGTGTTGGAATTTGTCTGAAGTTTTTATAATATTGCTGTAGAGACTGAAATAGACAGAGAGGGCTAAGAAACTGTCATTTTGCAATAAATTATTTATGTCAGACAAATAATAATTATGAGTATTTGAAAATTGGGACATACAATAGTCCCAAAAAGACATTCCGGAGATACTGGGACATCTAATCAAAAATAAGGACAAATTTCGAAAATTTGAGATGTCTGGTCACCCTACACTAACATCTGATCATTATAATAAACTTTTAAGATAACTTTTAATGTTTCAAATTAATAATATTTGTGTTTTAATAATATCTCTGCAATTTGTAAATAACTCTAGGACATTATCCCTTTTAACAAATCCAACTTTTTGACTTCTTTCCCAAGTGCTAATAAAGATCTTCAGCACTCAAGTCAGGTTTGTTCACTATTAAGCCACAAGTTCAGCGATACATAATTAATTTCTTTAAATAAACCATTTTAAATTTAAATACATAATGGATTAATAATTAATTCCATGGTCTGATGAAAAAAAATAAAATTCTTATTTAAGGTTAAATGAATTCCTATAAATTTATTGCAATTTTTAATAATGACTCGTATTACTGATATAATTTACATCTTAAATTCAATAATAGAATTTGATACCTACATTTTCACTATTTTTATACAATGTTTCTATGTATTCATTTCATAAAAATCATTATGTTTAGTTTCTTATTTGTTTTCTTTTAATTACTTCAAGAAATCATTGATGAGTCTAGAGGGAAATCATAAGTGAAACAATTAATATAAGATATTGAGACAATATGAACTATAATTGGAAAAAAAAAAGTCCATACAATTATGATGGCTCACTAGTGAGTAAATTTGGATATGGAGAGAGGAATGAGAGAAAATACACAGATTTATGAAATTTGCAGAAAAAGAAAAAAATATGCGTAATGAATTCTTTTTTTAAAAAAAAAAGTTCTAAGATGTAGAAAGCATGGAAGTAACTATATAAAATTACTGCAGAAATTGTCTATATTTTGATTAACAGAAAACATGTATTTCAAGACAGTAATGAATTTGACAGATTGAACAAATGAAATTGTCAAGTTATGTGATAATGTAAAATTAGAAAAGCAAATGTTGTTAGGAAAGATAGCTGATATCTCTAACCTTCAGAAGTATCTATTGAATTAAAATTTATGAATCATTTAAAAATGTTAAAAGGCTTTGAAAATGCCTTATATTTGGATGAAATCAATATAAACATGAATACAGATACTTTATTATATAAATAACAAAAACAAACAGCAATTCAACAGTAAAATTTCAATTAAGATCCTGTACACACAAAAAGAACAAAATGAAAATAATCTAAAATGATTAATTTTTAAAAAAAAAGTGTAATGTCGTGAAGCAGAATAACTGAAATGGTCTGAAATATTACAGAAATGCACTAGTCTCAATGATATAAAATCTCTGGTATTGAATATAAAACTATTTTAATATTTAAAAAAATATTACATCTTTATTAAAAACTGGGATGACATCATGAAGAGTATAAAAGAATTCTAAATATTATAGAACAAGAAAACAGTTCATGCGCAACATCATCCCATTTTCAAATTGAAGAATTGAGATTTGTCATTAAATATTATACACTTTTTATTTATTTATTAAATTTATGAAGATCAGCAATACTTGGGAGAGGAGGGGTGAAATTACAAGTGAATAAATAAATAGTGAAACTGTTGGCAAAATTATATTGTCTAAGTGATATATAACAAGGACTGAAAAAACTTATTAATGATACTGATATTTAAGTGGATATTAAGAATACCTAACAAAAAAGATATTAGGAATTGAAAAACACTATATTAAGAATTATAACCCTATCAGTTACATACAGTGAAATTGTTATATCTGCGGTCTTAAAAACCACTGGTTCATTTAGCTATTATCTGATAAATAAATAAGAAATTTATATATTTTTTAAAAAAATCACATTGTATCTGCTATACACTGCTGAAATCAATTACAAAATATCACTTATTGCAGATAGTTGGTTTTTATCCAAATAAAGAGTTTATGGTTAAATAATTTGATACTAGGATTTTTCAAATGGGGTGACAGGATTCCATTTTTCTGATATCTCAGGGATAAAAAATTATCCCACACTAACAAACAAAATTTCCTGGGAATTGCTCTAATTCTTATTAAGACTTTTTTTTTTACTTAAAGATATTGAAAATATTTGCACTTGAAATTTAATTTAACAAACATTGAACTCATTGACGAGCTCTCTTAAACGATTCAAGAAGTCTGAAAAATTATTCAAATGTTTTGTAAATCATCACTCAAAAATGAAATTTTACAAAAATATGCAAAAATTGAGTACAATATAGAACTCTGGTTGATACTTGATGCAAAAGCAAGATAGAACAGCCTTCTTATAATGCTGGATTGATTTATTCATTGAAATCTTGCATAATAAAGGCTTTGATGGATTTTAATTTGAATAGTCTCAATAATATTGAAATAGGAGGACAAATATTTAGTATTGAACATTGTAGTAACAGTATTGCAAACAATAAAAATTGGTATTAAAAGACTTGGTCGATGTAATGCAAACCTGCTTTAATCAGAGGGTGTATTAGTATTTATTTTTGATGATTTATGCAAGAATAAAAGCTGATTCCCATCTAGAGTGCTGCAGTGTGTGAAACAGAGAATTGTGAACCAATGGACTGCAAATTTAGTTGGCTTATTAAAATATTTAGACAACCCATCAAATTATAAATATGAATTAGACATAGATTTCATATTATTACTGCCATCAAAACCAGTATTAAAGGCTACAGTTAAAAAAAAAAATTTTTCTAAACTATTTGTTGCAGATAATGAAGCTGGTTCTTCCTCTAATATTGGAGAATTAGATAGGTATGATGATGGGGCTGAAACTTTATTGATGATAAAGACAAATCTCTCGACTACATTTGACTTGATACTTCATCAGAAATTGGTTGCTGCCATTTCAAATGTCAGTAGAGGCGAGAATCCAGAAGATATCCCATATGACGTCAACAATATTTCAAAGGAAATGAGTATTTTTGAAGCAATAGGGAAGTGCACAAATAATTTAGAAAAATTATATAACGCATTAATGACCACCCGATCGATATGAATTGAATTGGAAAAAGCTTTTTCTGCAGCTGATCTTTTCATCACGAAAATTCGGTCACAACTTATGATTTTTTTTTAAATAATGTTTTCATTTCTCATTATATTTTATTCTAATTAATATGAATTTATTTGTGTTTTGTTTATAATGAATTATTTTGTATTTAAGTTTTTCGCATTAAAAATGATCTTTTTTAAAAAACTCAGTAAATTTTTTGTATTGTTCTGAACTGAAAAAAAAAAAAACTTCCCTCACAACAAAATAACATGTATTAAGTGAACTAATTCGTGCTTGTTAATGGATCTCGGGAAATTCCGGAATCCCGGAAATAGAATCATTTTTATCCTTGGATTTGAATTTTATATTTTTTAATTTTATCACAATTGATTTTTATTGCAAACGAGAACAAATGATGAAAAGTTTAGAAACTTTTTTTATCTATTTTTTAATGTGATATTGGTAATGTTAATATTAATTTTGATTAAATTTTCTTTAATAATATTTCATTTATTTATTTTCTTTCAAAATGTAATTAAGTATTCATTAATTGTAGATAATGTACATTTGTCTATTGTACAATTGTTAATTGTTTTTGCTTATATCTTAATTTTTTAAATGATTGTTACCATAATAAATAAATACATACATCTATACATAATAATAATATTTATGGAGAAATATAATATATGTGCGTGTGTTCTAAAACTATGTTATATTGTATGTTAGAGGTAGAATTCCATTAGTCTGAAATCTTATGTTCAAAGTTGAGTTTGGGTTGAAAAAAACTGTAATTATATTGATAAAATGGAACATATTTAAAAATTAATCATAATATATTAGCATAACTTAATGTAGCACATTAGTGAATATTTCTCTAATACAATAATAAAATACATTTAAATTCGTAATTTATAATTGTTTACAAAAAATGTTGCATTAATAAATTGCAGAAATTCAACTACTAAACTATACTATATGTTGCACTATTTTTGTACATTATAAAAGTTTAATTTACTTGTAAATACTGCCATGGCTTTAAAAAATTAATTACGATATTATTTTGAATATAAGCTGCACTTTTTATTCAAATTTTGTAGTTGTAAAAGTGGAGTGTGTGTTAAATTCAAAGTGAACATTTTAACATCTTATTTCTGCTGATCTTGCATTCCCCAATAATCATGTCTTCGCTTTATGCTCTACACGTATGCATAGTATTATGATCATTGATAGCAGCTGTGTCGAATTATGTGGTATATTGGATGTATTTTTGTCATTTTATTGCCCATACTCACTAATAATAGGAAAATGATCTACCTATGATGCTGAATTCAAAGAAAAGTTATATTGTGCACCAAAGAAATTGGAAATCATTCAGCTGGTAAAAGATTTACAGTTGATAAAAGTAATGCTTGTCATTGGAGAGCCATGAAGGAAACCTTATTTAATGTTAAAAAACACAGAAAATCATTCTCAGGGCCTAAAAAGGGAAGGTATACTTCAATTGACTCAGATGTTTTATCTTATATAAAGGAATTACATGATAAAGATATACTAGTGACAAGAGAGACAGTTATGATTAAAGCCAATGAGTGTGCTAAAAATAGCATAATGTTTAAGCAAAGTCATGGATGGTGCAAAAAGTTTATGAAATGAGAAGAATTAGCATTATGAAGAAGCACTACAATAATTTAAAAGTTGTCTTCAGATTATGAGAATAAGCTTTTTAATTTTCAGCATGATGTAATCAAATTAATAAAAGAATATAAATATTGTTTGAGTCAAATTGAAAATGTTGATAAAACAATAATTTTTCTTGTTATGTGAAATTTTACAGTAAACAAAAAAGGAGAAAAACAAATTAAAATTTTTACTACAGGATAGAAAAATCACGAAGTACTGTAATGCTGTCTATAACCATCAATGAAACAAATTGTCACCTTTTATTATTTAAAACAGAAAAACTCTACCCAAGGAAAAATTTCCTAAGGGCATTGTAATTCAAGCACACAAGAATGCATGGATGACAACAGAATTGATGAAAGATTATTAAGAAATTGTTTGGGAAACCTGGTGCCCTTTTAAAAATCAAAGCATGCTAGTAATAGATGCATTCTGAGAAGATTTAATCAATGACACTAAACTTAAAATAAAAACAAAAAACTGTGATCTGGTAATAATACCATCAGGTATGATTTGTCAGCTTCAATCACTTGATATATCTGTTAACAAACCCTTTAAAGATAGAATGAAAATCTATTATGAAGCATGGTCAAATTGAGAAGATTAACCTTTGACACCAACTGGTAAAAAAATGATTTTCATCTTCTACAATAGCTCAGTGGGTTTTGCAATTTTGGAAAGATATCTGTGAATAAATTATCAAAAAATCTTTCTTAAAATGTTGCATTGCTAATGGTTTAAATGGCACTGAAGATGATGTATCTTGGTAGAATAGTGAAGATGAAAATTCAAGTTTCTGAAAATGAAGATGTTGAAAATGAAATTATGTCTGAAAGTGAAAGTATGTCTTAAGAAGATTCACAATAAATCAGGTGAGCTTATTGTACTTATATTAGTTCCTATTTAAATTTTAAAAAAAGTTTCTTATTTTTCAATACTATAAAAACATTTTTAGATTTTCCCTCCAATTTTCCAAACTTAAAATGCTACTGCAGCTTAAATTCGGGGGTGGTTTATATTCAAAGTACAGTAAATAAAAAATATATATTTAAATTTACTATTAAGCACTAATTTACTAGAAAATTTGCATTAATAACTGGTAACAAAAAAATTTATAATAAAATTCAAGCTTCTTTGTATGCTTTTTTAAAACCTGGTGTAATGTAAAAATGATCACCTTTATGAAAATTAATTTTGAAGGTAAATGTTTACTATAGAATTTTGAATTTTTTTGCTTTTATATTTTGTATAGAGCTGAAAATAAATGATAATAAACAGACATGATTTTGGACAATTCAACTTTTTCATAAAGAAAAAATGTATTCTGAAAACAAATTCCTACATCAAATTAAAGTTATATAATCTTGTGTGAAGATTAAAACTGTCACCATTTGTTTTAATGAACTTTTAATATAGAATCACAAATATTTTGATTTCAGTTGATAGAATTATGAACAACTACACATTTATACATTTATATATAAATTAAAAATTGTCATAAAAAGTGAGTTGAAGATATTGTTTATTATGTTATGTTTCATTAACTATCTGATATAATATTATGCAGACATTAGAACTGTAAAATGATTTTTAAATTAATTTTTAATATAGAAAATTACAAATTTTTGCTTTTAAAAATTACTACATACAAAATTGGAATTTTCATACAGCTTATGAGTAACTTATTTTAAAATTCTGATATGTTATTAAACTGATCACATTTTTTTCTTTTAATCTTTGTCGTTATAATAATTTAGCAATCTGACATAAGAAACAGTCACTGTATAAAATTTATCTCTTTCATTTATTACTGAAAAGAAACTTTTAACATATAACTAGACATTTTTTTTGCTTTTGGAAATTTCTGAATAGAAAATTGGAATTTTTATACAACTTAAAAATATATTTAACTTTTTTTTTAAATGTTACAGATTTTTGCTTTTAATTTTGATCAATGTGATAATTTCTTAATTTGACATTAGAAACTGCTATTATTGTGTAAACTATGCAGACAAATGAAAAATTTGTACACATTAAAGATTGGTTTAGTTCCTTTATAGCAAGTTTGGATATAAAATGACCATATGGTTTCCTTTTTAATATCAGCTAAAGGATTGATGATTTGACATTAGAAGTTGTTACTGTAAGTTATTTTCCATTTGTTATTAAAATAAAGCTTTAGCATAGAACTGTAAACTGCTGAGAAATTGGTTTAATTTAATTATAAAAGTATATTATAGATAGAAAACTGATTATGCAATTTTCTTTATGTCTACTAAAGTAAAGATGATTTGATATTAGAATCGGTCTTCTTTTTTTTGGCTTTGTTTCTGAATTAATGGAAATAAATTTTTAATATAGAATTAAAAGTTTTGTTTTTATATGTCATGGATAGTTAAAAACATTACATGTATTCACACAGCATTTAGAATTTAATCTAATTTTTTTTAATCGATTCATCTTTTTTTAATAATGTATGCACTGCAGAAATTGTTGTCTGTATAATTCTTTGTGATGCCATATTAGCTGTATGGAGGATTGTATTTTTTTGTTGTTGTTGTCATAATGTATATGTATAATTGTAAAATGATAACGAATTAAATAATTAAAAATGATCATATAGTTGCATTGTTTATAACAATAATAAAATAAAATGCTCAAAAGCTAAAGGTTTTTGAATCAAAGCTCATTCTGTCTCTTCTTGTTTTCATGTTACATGATTTAGTGATTAACCATTCACACACTCATGCACACACACACACACACACATATATATATATATATATATATAATCATTGAATTAAATTTGAAAGGAATGTTTTTATAGAAATAATGTAATCTTAGTAGAAAAATATTTCTAAGTTTCTGAAAAAAATTTTTTTTAATAACTGTGTTCTGCTATGCTTACATATGAGATAGCAGTAGAGTGATTATTGTTAAATATGAAAAGTTGCCTATTAGAATTAAGCAGGATCAATTGAATGCAAAATAAACAAGAAAATCAACTGGTATAATTGAAAAAACTAGAAGAATGGGCTAGGGCAAATATGTTTCTAGAAGAGAAAACTATAGATATGCTAAATTAACGAAGAAAGTAAAAAAGTTTTCTAGGACTGATATGAAAGGGAAACTATAGATTAGAAGTACTTTACTAGATTCAAAAGAACTTCATTCTGCAGTTTACAAAACAGATTGAGTTTAATTAATCTATTTATTCAGTATAATGAATGTTTACTATAGTAAATAAAGGGATTTGTACTCTAGATTTTCAGTCTATATTCATCCTCCACTTCAACTCAAACAACAGATACACATGTCCACACACATGTAAAAAAAAAAAATGATCCAAATATATGTATTTTGTACTAAGTCAACACTCATCAGTTAGGATCATAATCTCCCACACATATATACAATCAGTGCTCAGCTTAAGGTAACGATTTCTTAAACTTTCACGAACATGCTTCAATCTTCTCATCCTTCCAACAATCCAACCATCCATTTATTTTTTCTTATTAATATAAATGAATTCATAAGTAATGTTCCGATAATATGAGATGTTAAATTGATGTTATGTCTACATGGATGCGACTACAATATCAAATCCACCAAGGGCTTTAAGAATTTTATCATTGTTTTTTTATGAAATGGATGGTTAAATTGTTGGAAGGATGAAAAGATTGAAGCCTCTTCATTAAAATTTAAGGACTAACTATCATAATATAAGATGCGCACTGATTATATATATGTGTGTGGGAGATTATGATCTGATTCAATTGATGAGTGCTGGCTCAGCATGAAATACTTATACTGGGGATCATTTCTCTTTTTCACATGTGTGTGGCCATATGTATCGGTTATCTGAGATGGAATGGAAGATGAATATAGACTAAAAATTCTGGGTTGAAATCCGATTGAGTTTAATTTTTTTATTTCTTTTAAAATTCTTTGATATATAAAAATATTTCTAAGTATTGCATTCAATTATTTTACATTTTCATTTTAACTTTTTATCCGATTGTTTGTAGAGCGATTTTAGAAATCTGCATTAGAATGGAAATTTTCATATTGTAAGAAATTCAACAAATGCAGTCAACATAGTACTTTAAAGAGACATTTTTGTATATTTAATAATTTCATCAACTTATCTGTAAAAGTAAAAAGATAATATAATGTCAGAAATGCCAGTGATTTTCAAATATTCATTTATAGTTTGATTGTTATTAGATCCTATAAAAAATTAAAAGTGGTAACTTGAGAGAAAATAAATCTAAAATTATTGTGAAAAATTTTGGCACAAAAATAAGGAAATAAATTACTGGCAAGAAAACAGGTTAATTGTTCGTTTAAAAGAAAGGTCATTTTTTTGTTTGTTTGCTTTTTTTTTTTTTTGAAAGTAGTGATTATTTTAAAATAATTTGAATAAATAAAAAATATGTGTAAATAAAAGAAAATGTTTTCAGTACTTTTAAAACATGTTGTAAATTAGATATACGTAGTATTTATATATCCGCGTAATCTTAATATTTATGTAAGCATGTTCTAATGATATCTTGATTCTTAAGGGAGTAGATGTTCAAAACACAAATATTTCCAAATCAGACAAATCTGGGATAAGTTATTGAGTTCATATTGCCTCAAGAAATAATAACAAAAACTTGTAAATATTTATTAAATATAATTATATATGAGTGTGGGTGTATATTTATTTCGCGTGTGTATAAACGCACGTCCGTGCTTACACATGTATGTATGTGCACAATATATACGTGCGTTTTCATATATGTTTTAAGTTTATTTATCTGCCTGAGGATATATACATGGGGGTTCATATATATGCATGTGTCGAGAATATGCATACGTGTGAAATATAAATATATAGATCTGTATACATTTATGTGAAATGTATATATCTCCTTGAGTGCACCTGTGGCAATAATAATATTTAATATAATCTCAATAGGCTTTCAAAATTACTTTCAATCAAGTTATCGTGATGTTAAGTCAGGATGATATATATTTGGGTATGTGTATTCAATCTTATTTCATTATGAAAATAAAATAAATAATTTAAATAAAAATTCTAATTAATTTAATTCTTCTAAGTCCATATCAACATCAGAATATATATGCATAGTCATTCTTATTTCCATTTTTCAGTCTGATGATGGAATGCTCAAATGAACATGGGCACGAATAATATATTGGTGTTAAGAAAAGATTTGGGTATTCCATCATTAGATTTTCAGAGATATGAATGGCTGAATAATTGTAGGGTGGAGTAAGTAGATTAAAGCCTGTCGATTAAAGTGTGAAGATATGCTATCTTAATATAAACCAAGCATTGATTATATATGTGTGTGGGAGATAGTGATCTGGACTGATGAGTGCTGTTTCAGTACGATATACGCATATTGGAGATTATTTATCTTTTTCACATGTGTGTGGTTATGTATATCGACTGAGTGAGATAGAGTGAAGGGAGTCTGAAGTCTATTTTCAAATTTCCTATATTTTCGATTTTTTTCTAAACGTAAACTTGTCTTTTGACATAAATGTTTAATTCAATATTCTCAATAATGCCTCAAAATTAATATTTTAAAGTCATTACCTTTTACTAGACGATCTTTTCGATAAAGAAGTCAAATTGTTAAAATAAAGTCTATTGGTTACTTCGTTTTGTTTATAATCTAGTTTCAGTCATTAAATTTAGGATGTGTGTATATACTATATATATAGATGCCTTATATAGCAAACGATCTACCATTATCATTTATATTTACAATATATATTTCAGCAGATTGTTTTTTTTCTCCAAAAAATGTGGGTTTAGATAAAAAGATTTTTTGGGCTTCAATATTATAAAAATATAATATTAAATACTTTGAATCATCAAATATCTGTTTGCTGGCATTTATTTAGGTTCTTATTTAATTTTGCGTAAGATAAATCATCTTTCTCAAGCGAATGCTACTTTGTTGCATGGTATGCGATATAAATGCTATTTTGTTTTGAAATTCGTAAATAATTGAGTTGCAATTTACGTTATAGCTGTTAGAATCATTATAATGATGGCAATTTTTAAGTTATTCATCTTAGAAAAAACTACAAAATATTAATAAAAACAAAGGTTTATGAAGTTGTACTTTTAAAAACATATTTCTAAATGATATTACTTTTAATAAAGAAACTAATAACACTGAAAATACTTTACTATTCAAAAAACTTAAGTTAAAGTACTGGTATATAAACAAAGTTTTAAATTCTTTAAAAGTATATAAAAATTTTGAAATGGATTGCATTAAGCCTATTATTCCGATCTTTTTTTTTTTGCACAATACATTCTATTCACTATATATTAGAATACTTTACACATACTCACCCCTTTCCTAGACGTTATTGATTTTAAAAATGCATTCCAATAATAAATGAATTTGAAAATGTTTATTTATTATTACTCAGGTTATTTTTATTGTGAAGTTTTACCAATTTAAAAACACCTATTTACTTAATACAATAAGCTGAAGCATATATCAATAAACAATAGAATGCTAGGTGCCAGATTCAGTCACTTATTGTTTTTTTTTGTTATTGTTATTGTTTAAATAAAGGAATGCTTCAGGTTATTTCTAATCACTAATCTATTTCTTTGCTTTATTTTCATTTGTAAGAAACTTAACATCAAATTTATAAAAATATACCTGACACAAATGGAAGTACGAAGTTTCTTTTGTGTAGGAATTATACATTAATTACCAAATTCTGTGATTGGTTTCTTTTCAAATATATTTTTTACTGCTGAATCTGTCTTTAACTTCAGAAGTTCATCTTAATTAATTAACATCAAAAACATTGTTCAATTGACAATATGAATTAGTTTTACACCAAATCCATTTCTTTATTATTGAGTTCAAGAAAATATTACTGAATACATTTTCAGTGCTTCCCACAGTAAGAATTGATAGCAGTTTCTCAATTACTGAGATATTTCTATCTTTATCTTTCTTTTCCAGTTTTTCAGCTTTTTGATGAATATTTTCAATGAATTTCTTATATCTGAAAATTACATTTATTTGGCTTTTCAAAAATATGACAATACCTTGGTATTAGACCTGCAACATGAAGCATGTATTAGACCTACTGCACCTTTTCACATTTGTATCAATCCACTGATGATATTTTGGCAAGATTTACAAAGTTATCGGAATGTGAAAAGGCATAGTAAGTCTAATACATGCTCTGTGTTTCAGGATTGAAATAAATAAAAGTAAACAAAATAATAAACATATTTATCATTTTCAACAAGAAGTGTATGATTTTGAACAAGAAATTGAAATATGTATGACTTTCACATTAACAACTTTTAAGAACAACATTTGAAAAAAAAAGTGATTTGCGATCTTAACGGGATGAAGACATTATACCAAAACATTGTTACTTTAAATATGCACTAAACAAATAGTAATTTTGCAAAGGTTGCAAAAAAAAATAATAATATGTATATAAATCTTGTACATGATATTTTGACAAGATTTACAAAGTTATCAAGAGGTTGATACAAATGTGAAAAGACATAGTAGTTCTAATACATTCTTCATGTTGCAGGCTAAAAATATCTAAAAGTAAAAAAATAATAAACACATTTATCATTTTCAACAAGAAATGTATGATTTTGAACAAAAAATTGAAATATGTATGACTTTCACACTAACAAGTTTTAAGAACAACATTTGAAATTAAAAAAAATGTGATTTGTGATCTTAATGAAATGATGTCATGATGCAAAAAAATTGTTACTTTAAATTATGCACTAAAGAAACTGTAAATAATTTTGGTTTTTAAATAATATTTATAAAAACACATTAACTATAAGTATACGATACTTTCAGTGTTACCACAGAAAATGGAGATCTCTACTAAAAAATTTCCCTCCAAAAATGTAACATGTGATTGTAGAATATGCTGAGATTTTCACTAGAAATGCTAATAAATGTATTTTTTTATAAACAAATTAAACCAAAAAAAGAAACAAAAAACACAAAAAGTACTTATTAATTATGAGAATTTTACTAGGTTTTTATCCTGGTGGAACCATTTCTTTTATATCGTTAACTATGGCAGAAAGAAATCTGAACAATAACTGAAAATTTTGAAGTATTACAAAAAGAAAAGATAATGTTGATAAAGAAAAACACATTTCCACATGTATACTCACATGCTTTATTTCCTTTCAATTTGACATTATCATGACATTACACATTTATTGTGGGTGTGAAAAGACCTCCTATCTCACCTACACTGCAGGTCTAATACCAAAGTACCAATATGTCTGAATCCATTTCTCATCATTCAGCCAGACCAGAAAAATTTATTTCATCTATTAGATTCAGGCTTTTATCTGCCTTTTTTAAAAATAGAAATGCTTAATGATTTATTAAACTGAGTAAGTATTTAAATTCAGAAATAAACTTTTTTTTTGTTTAACTTCATGATAACTAATTAAAAATTCTTGAATTGAGAATGCCTCCTTTAACAAAATTTGCAATTTGAATAGTTTAATTAAAATCTTTTTCAGTACAGCTGGAAACTGCTTTTGGAGCTAGTGTCTAATGATACATCTTTTAATGACTGCTTTTCACTTTTAGAATTTTGTATGGTGATACTCAATAAAATTCAATTTTTATTAATTTCTATTTCTTATTATTTTATATTTAATAATAAAAATACTAATAAAACATTATATTAATTTCAACTTTCCTTGATCTTGACTTAAATTTATTCAACAACTTATCATTAAGCACTAAAAGAGAAAACTAATATATATATAAAAAAAACTACTTCTGATTATTTTCAATCATTCATCGTGCTTTTTTTTGGAAATGTAGCCACTATTCCCAATTTAATATTGTTTTTTAAATGAATTATTGATAGAAATGGATTTTTTTAAAAGTTTCAGCATTATTTATTATAAATAAATAAATAAAATTTGATATAATTCCATTACAGTAACATGGAAAAATAAAGATAATCTCTGTGTAATCAGAAATGCATAAAAAATGAAAGGAGTTTCATCAGAAATATGAAAATTTCTTATTTAAGAATAAAAATGAATTATGGAATTTAGTATTGTAAAATGAATAAAATAAGGAAATTTTACACATGTATATAAGATTAATCACTTGAATAAAACATATGATCAATATTTGTGAAAAATAAAAGCTTTCAAATAGTTATTTAAAATCAAAGAAATTCAAGAAATAAGACACTTTGACTTTTATGAGTTGGGTTGCTGCTTGATAATTTGTAAGACTGCAATTTTATAAAAATTTCCATAATTACCAGCATAATGGGATATTTAAACTATAACAGTACTTACAATGATTACTTCTTGAAGGCATTGGCAGGACTTAACATTCGGCTTCATAAGAAATATCTGTATCAATAACATATAATTTGACATAGGTTGATAAATAGGACAAATTTTTAATGTAATTTGGTTATGAGTGTCAATTTGGATATTTTCTCAAGTGCTGTGATATGTTTCATCTGATATTTTAAAGTAAATGGATCATTATTCAAAATTTCAATTTTTACACCCATAGATGCAAAAGCATTTGCATTATTATATAGCCTAATAAACTTATACAAATTATTGCTATTTGTATCGTTTTTAATGAATAATTTTTTATTGCATCTGGAAAATATTCTGATCTATTATCAAGAGTTAAGGCACTTGCCATTGTGATAACAAATGATTTTTATTTCATTTTTAAAATGAACTGCTTTTTTACACTCAATATTTAAAGACTTGACTTGTGAGCATTGGAATAAACAACATTTAAAGACAGAATGAGTGCTGATTTAAAATGGCTTTTCTAAAGCATTTTGACATTCAGTTTTTTTGATAATATAACATCTGATGAGCCATAATTTTTTTTACAAATTCTTTCATAAAATGCTCATAATCAAAATAAACTACAAAACTTGCCAATTCAATAAAAATTGTAATTTTTTTGTTTTCTAGAGGTTCTTATATAGTACTTTGAATCATTGTGGAATTATAAATAGATTTCTTTATTTAACTTATAAAAAATTTGAAAAAATGTTATAAATTTTATTTGAAATTATAAAAATTTAATAATGTGGAATTGATATAAAATTGTGCAATAAAAAAAACATTAAAATCAAACCATCACAATTTACTAAAAAAAAAAAAAAAAATTATTCGCTAAATAATAACCTTAAATGCCACTTCTTTCTCTTTTTTTTTTTGTATTCTTATTCTTTAGCACTTTAGGGTTACAATTAGATAAGTTTGTTCTACTCAGGTTTAAAAAATAAATTATTTAATATTTATGAGAGCAAAAAATGTTTAAATTTAATTTTAAATTATAAAAATGTCTTAATGCAGAATTGTTGAAAATTATTTTTTCTAAATAACAGTTTGTGTTTGCAATATTTTAAATTGTTATAGTTTTCAAATAGATAATTTTGTTTTATGAGAATGAAAAAATGTTTTTAATTTAATTTAAAATTATAAAAAAAAATTGAGTACTTAGGTGTCATCCATAGTAATAAAATGAACTAATGCAAAGTACATTCCACTTCAAATTAAATTCATGATCTATATTTTGCAGAATCCACTTCTGTATTTTGCAAATGTAAAGCATGTTATTTATTTATTTTTTTCTGTTTTAAACATCATATTTATTTCAGTGTGCCGATGACTAGAATTGATACTTCAGTGCATATAACCAAAGATTGAAGTTGATGAAATAATGAAGTGTAATATATTTGCCTGTTTCAATATTGTGATTTAATTCCAATGTAATAAAAAACTTTTTTTAAAAGAGACTGCTATAAACGCTAATAATTGAACAAATCAAAATATTTGTTACTTTTAATAATATATTCTGTGTATTTAATTTTACTGAGAATTATATTGCTTAAAAAAAAGATCCTTGTGTGTTAATATCATTAATTAAATCTCTTAAAAAAATGTTGTTGCAAGAATTAAAGTGGTAAATCTTATAGCAGAGAATATTCAGGATATAAAATGATATATTTACAAATATAAAATGTGGATTGAAATAATATGGATGAATTAATAAGCACCATTGCAATAATTTAATATAAATAAAGTTAGAGTTGGAGGTAAAGTTTGAATTCTTTGTATTAAATTAAGTATTTTTTAAAAATGGTAGAATTATTTTATATTGTCATTACCTTTTTGTTTTTGGACATCCTTGTTTTCTTTTATTATACATCACTAACTGCACATTTTTTATCATTATTCATATTATTTTAATGAAATAAGTATTTAATTTTGAAATTAAATACATTATGAAAAAAGTGCTTCATTAGAAAGTAAATAAATGATTTTCTTAATTCTTTAATAATTGTGACTAACATTTTAAATTTGTGCAGAAGTATAATTCTGTCAATAAACAAAAAATATAAAAATGAGCCCACTTGTACTTTAGCTTAGATGGTATATAAGCATTCACTTTATTAACATGTTACAATGCAGAGCACGAGTTCTGTATATTAACATAATTTCAGGACAAATATAAGCTATTCTGAAATTCTTATAAATACTCAGAGGAAAAGGTTATGTCTCATAACGACCCCTAAATATTAAATGAAATCATAGTTAACATATATAAATATTAATTGTAATATTTCAAATGTAGATGAATGCCTATAACCAAATATGAGCTTATAACCCATTAATATATAGAATTCATATTCTACATTGTAACATATCAACAAACTGAATGCTTATATGTAATCCAAGCTAAAGTACAGGTGGGCTTATTCTGTACTTTTTCATTTATTGATGAAGTTGTATTAGTTTTATATATTTTTTCTGGTAGTTTAATAACTTTCTCATGAATTTCATCTACACTTGCGTTATCAGAATTAATAATATGGCTAAGATTTTAATTAATTTAATCATTACTTTAATACTTGATGCATTAGAGGATATGATGTTGATTCATAAAAGGGTAAGTATTGTTTCCAATAGAATTTATCTCTTCTCTATGTGCTTTTACTTTACTGCATTCAATCACTTAAGTAAGTATAAGCTCTGCTCATTATGAGTCTGTTATATCATTGGTCACTTCTCTGGCCTAACTATAACAATAGGATTGTATGTTTGTGCAATCATATTTTTCTCGTTTAATTACATATATATCTGACTTCAGTTTTATCTTTCGATGTGTATACATGTTCTTAATAAGTAGAAAGCAATATTAGAGATAGAATTATTATACTGAGATATCTTAGTCGATCTTTGAATAAGACAGTACAATTAATATGGGTAAATTTCAACTTAGCAAAAATTTGTAGTTTGGCATCCCTCTTTAAAATTCTTCTGTCTATCATGAAAATATAAGGGATCTTGGAAATATTTAAAAAAATGATTTATCTCCTTCTACAAATATTACTTATCTTCAAAATCAATAATAATAATGTTAGTAAAGCAGGAAATAAAAGTAGTAATAAAAGCATTTAATTCTACATAAATACTTCACATGAAATGTGTGGAGGTAACATGAAGTGGATAGTACACTGCATTCATAACTAAGGAGCTGTAAGGATTTAAGATTGATATAGCAGTTTTCAGTAAAATTTCTCTTCCAGAAGAAGAAAATTTAATTAATCAGTAATAATGCTTGAATTGATGTGAGGTCTTATTTGATATCTTTTATTTTGAAATTTCTAGAATATTTTATTAGTGTTTATATTCTAACAGATTCAAAGATGCAGAGAAAAAAAACTTATTCCTTGTAGGATAATTTTATTAAGTCAATATTTTTCTAAGAGTAATAAAATTTATTGAAACTGATAATATTACTACTGTAAAACCAATCATCTATGATTATGTCATTTTTGCAAATGCATTGACAAAAAAAATCATTGTAAATGAACATAGATGCATGCTCAAAAAAATGTCATTAATTGATCACTTTTAGTTAGAAGTCACAATGTAAAAGAAATTTATATTACATATGCACTTACGCATTTATATTATTGGATAGATCATAGATTAATGCATTTAAAATTTAAAATAATAATTACATTTAAAAAGGGTCCTACTTTGATGTTTGTTTTCAAAAACATCTATTATTTAAACTAAATTGCTCCAGCTACTAAATATTAGGAATTGTCAATTTAAATTTTTTAAGATTTCCATGTCACTGGGGTATGAAATTCTTTTAAGGGATATATGTTAAATCCAAGTATGCATACACTAAAAAAAAATTAATTTGTTCTTTTACAGTGATTAACAGTGATTGTGATTAAAAATAAACAATGCATTTTCCACTTGGCAGAATAATAAATTGTATAAGGAGCTTCACAACTAATTTGCAGATTTGAATGTTGGTAATCAACATCTATCAAACAGGCTTTAAAATGACTGATATATTAAAACTGTAAAAAAGATAATCATTAATCACTTGTTAATAATGCTCACTTCATATCTTTCTGATACTTTGAGAGTCATATATAAACATGAAAATGATAATTCTATTTAACCAATGAATGATTTAATGTTTTCAATAGGTAAAGGGAGTATTTTGATCAGTTTTTGAATAATGGTACTAGAATTGAGATAACAACTTTCAATAATTTATTCATTCTATCAAATCATTTATATTTGGACTATGATATTAAGTTTAATGACTTTAAAAGTGCTGCTTGTAATTTACAGAATAAAAAGACTGCCAGTTGTGATAAAATAATGGTAGTATATTAGATTCAATACTATTGAAAAATTAGGAATAACTTGTATTGTTTTTTTGTTTTTTTAATAAAGAGGATGAAAAAATCTATAGTAGTTATGATTATACGCTACGAAAAAAAATACTTTAAAGAATTTTATTGAATAAGTCAGTTTCAGTTATAGATAAGCAGTTACAAAAAATTTCAAATCTAAATTTTAAAAAAAATTAGATTTTATGGTTAAACACATTTCAAAAAATCTTGTAAGTCAAGTTACAGTTTGATGAACATAACTCTTTCCAGATGCTTATATATTCAATATGTTCATTCTAACATACATTTTAATCTATGTATTAAAGCAGTGCATATCTGCATGCAGATATGTTTGCTCCATTCTTGCTTAAATTCTCACCCATTACCCATTGTATGTAATAATTTGCTTAAAATTTACACACATTAGTAATAGGTGTGCATGTGTGAGTACAATTATACCTTATTTAAAATTAAAAGTTAAAATCTATG
The DNA here is from genome assembly GCA_028023455.1 of Epiperipatus broadwayi. Classification (NCBI taxonomy): domain Eukaryota; kingdom Metazoa; phylum Onychophora; class Udeonychophora; order Euonychophora; family Peripatidae; genus Epiperipatus; species Epiperipatus broadwayi. Next base: position 3,131,979 of record JAQFVV010000048.1, on the reverse strand, counting down.
AAATTAATTAAATGAATGTTAATGTAGTATATACAATGGGAAAACGGTTGGTAATAAAAAAGAAGCCTTTACATGAGAAAAAGTGAGTGGCTTATTTCCCTATCAATAGTTAAAATTGGTTAAAATAGTTACAGTTGAACATCTTTAAGATCTGCTCATGTTTAAATATGTTAGAAAGTAAACAGAAACAAAAGCAAGAAAGCAGACTTAGCAGCAAGTTAAGCAATGAGGAAGTAAAACATTAATGGAATTGCAATTAAAGTTAAAAAAGGATCAAATCCATTAGAATTCAGACATACAAAAATAGAGATATAAGCTTGGGAGAGGGAACTGTTATAGAAATATTCCATTTTTTATAAGAGTGACTTTTATTTTACGTAAACATTGATTTTTGATCCATAATATAAAATAAATAGATATGTTTAAATTAACTACCAATGAGTAAGTAATCTGTTCTCAGTTTCTTCATGGTCATTGATGAAGCACGGCATCAAGATTATAGTTCCATCAACATGATTGAAAGCCATCCATGTTCCTGTCAATCCCATGCTGATCCTGAGAAACAATGAAATGCTGTATTTACATCTGTGCAGAGAAAATCCATGGAGCCATTACAATTGTGCTGGTAAACCTCATTAAAATCCATTGTACTGTCTTTTACAAACTGTAACTAAATTATTGTTATTTATGCACTAGTCTTAACTTTAGAAAATTTTATATTATTATTAACTATGTAAAAATCTACTGGTTTCAGTTGTTTGTTGAATTCAAATTTATTTTTATCTTGTTTACATGTTAAATTTGAATGATGGAGGGAATAATTTTAAATGTTTTTAAAAATGTTTTGCACTTCTCTTCCCCTAATATCCCAAGAGATTATCACAAGTCGAGAAGACCCTAATTTTAAAATAGTAAATTAAAGTAAAATAACAATATGTATTTTGATTAATTTCATTTTCTCCCTCCCCCACTTTCCTCCATCATTTCAAGTAAAGATTTTTTTCTACTTCTCTTTCTTAAAATCTTGCTAAGAAGGATGATGAGCACGATTATCATTATTTCAAGATTTTATATAAATGAGTTTGCTTAATGTTATTCCCTATAAATGCTTAAGAAAATAAATACACTTAACTCTGTCTTATCGGTGATTTTATAGTTATATTTAATTTATACATGTGTATTTATATTAACACAAATATAGAGTTTACTAATACTTTTCTAACACATAGTTGAATATTTAAATATTACAATATTAGTGTAATGGAGCCTACAACACATAATATAATGGCTTTGAAGTCATTGCTGGAGATATACAGGCAAAGATTAGATTTTCTGATCAGGTGTGCATATCTGGTCCATCCTAATTTGCATAGTTTATTCCAGCTACTTCTTGAAAATGAAAGCTTAGACCTTTGAAAGTGCTCGAGTAAATTGATAAAATTTGTCATTCATTTGAGACAGTGATTTTATAGTTTGTATTTAATTTATATGTGTGTATTTTGAGGCAGATGATCTGATGCTCAGTTCCTGCTTCACAGCCCACACCCAATCTCCTACCATCTAACTATGTTCAAACCAGTCTTTACACACGTATATATATTTATTAATATGTATATTTCTTTTGCTTTAGTATTTTACATAAATAACGTGGATATTTATATATCTTAATCAAAAACCATTTTAATAAATAAATATTTAATATCATTCTCATATGTATGCGTGTGTAAATGATAAAAATATATATATTTCAGTGTAGGAGATTGCTAACAAATCATTAAAAATTGTTATATATAAATTGTACTTAAAATCATATATGAAACTTATTATTTTTTTAATATGTAATTTAGCAGTCAGAAATGATGCAATTCTTTTAAAAAGTCTCTCAAAAACAATTACCCAAAAAAGCACCTTAGTTAAAAGTAAAAGATTACAATTTTGTAATAATAAAATAAACCCATTAGTGGAAATTTTGTCCACGCCTGCTTGTTTATTGCAATTTTGTAATAATAAAATAAACTCATTAGTAGAAATTTTGTCCATGCCTGCTTGTTTTAAAATCATAAGACTTATTTTAAAACAATCATTTGAGAAACTGATAACAGAATTGCATTGTTTCAAAAGTCTTACCAGATAAGAAAGTATCCGGTCAGCCGATTTTGGATATACGTTAAGTGCTTAAACCGCCTCAGGTCCAGCAGAAGTTGCCATGTGACATTACCAAAATAGAAGTATAAATACTGCTGGATTTGAATCCAAGAGAGGAGAGACCACCAAATTATGATGATGCCAAACAAAATCCACGTCAATTTTAATTTTCATTCAATGTGCCATGAGTAGGGGAAATTTCCCCTTCCCCTTCATTCCAATATGCTTTTCCCATAGCGAAGCTCTGGATATCATACTGATGAACTCTAAATGTCTGCCAATAAAGTAAATGCTATCTATCATGTCATGTTTAAACCTAGATCTAGTGAATTAATGCCGATGAACATTATTCTTATCCAGGACTGCTATTCCAGATATCAAGGTAAAAGAACTTTAGCCACTCTTGATTATCCAATTCCACCTTCTTTATAACCCTGATGCTCTGTTCTGATACTAAATTTAAATGTTTTCATATTATGTAAATTTCTATAACTCTATATAACTGATCCTCATTAAGTCTCTTTTAATATATTTTCTTTCTTTATTTCCATGCGGCAAATAATTCTAGTATAATATGTTTATGTATTTATGTTTTCTTTAAAATGCCAATAATAATTTCCAAAATTGCTAACACATATTTTATTTCTATTTTTCCTACCTTTACTTTTGAGGTAATTAAGCATGTAAATTAATTAAAAACAAGTCTTACGCAACTTGTGCAGGTGTTCGCAGTTTTGGAAAATAAAGTAATTAAATTATAAAATTTGCTATAGAAAACAGATCAACATCTGTTTTCCTAAAAATGTTTATTTTTTTTCTTTCTAAATAATAATGCGCTATTTTAACTTTAATGTATCTTATATATATGTAAAATCTATATTTTATCCCAACTATTACCACCATCCCAGTTATTTATGTATCAATTTTATTTACTTTCAAAAGGCATTTATTAACCGAGATTGATATTTATGAAATGTGTGGAGAGTTATGAATAACTTAAAGTAAAAAGGGAGCGGACTCTTTATATCGTAAATTTATATATTTAGTTAAATCTATCATCCATGCCTGTTTAGTAATTAATTCACACTATTACGCATTGTATTCCATAATTTATGGGTATTAAATAAGTAAGATAGTCTATAAAGCTATTTATGCTTCATTATTCTCAAGCTTTACATGCATAAAGGCCACTTCATTTTATATATATTCATGCTTCTCTCTAATATGGAGGTTTTCGCTAAGTTGAGCCCCATCTTCATTCTCAATGTCCTTGAACCAGGCTGTAAAACCACCCTGGGGACATATTTGGTCATATGTGCATGCTTTATACAGGGAGCGATCTGGGAAAACCAGCCCAATAAATGCATCGCCGACCGCCCTTCATTTCTAAACCGATCCTGCCAATGTTTGCAGAGTAAATCGGTAATTCTCATTCATTAAACTTCATGAAGCACACTCCAGGATCCATAATTGGACCACCCAAACCTGCCACCATGCACGTACTGCCTTCCATTATATTTCTAGTAAACCCATGAACATCCATAAGCCGTAGTAGTGTGACTTTGCTCAAACAGACATCTATGGCCATTATTTAATATGCGCGTCATTACGACGAACTTGTTATAAATATTCATTAGCCGCCCCACACTTCTGCCACTTTATAAATCAAATTGATAATTACATTCTATAAAAATGTAATATTTGCTTGTAAACTATTTTCTTTCAATTTGGTTAAATGCTATTTTCGTTTCTCTGGGGGTGGAATAATATCTTAATAATACGTTTCTCATAGTGCTATATCTGTAAAGTATTTATTTTTGGCATCGCCACAAATATTAGTGAATTTATTATAAAATATGAATTCTATATATAATATTTATGAGGCTAGTGTCTGACAAATAATCAGACACATTTATTTGTTATTAATATAATAAATCTTAAAATATATATATCAACTCTCGAATCATTGGTTTTTTTTTTTTAAATTAGTATTAAGTTATAAGTTATACTCATAATGACTAGATGATCTTCACTAAAATTACATAATTAATATGCAAGGTCACAAGCCTTCACTGCTCCTAAAGTATAGTTCATTTTTAAGATAGTCTATCATTAAAGTTAGCTTAGAGTCTTTTTGTGTTTCCTAGAGCGATGCCGGCGGTGAAAGAGGAAATGAGATCGATATCATCGGGATTGTTGCTCATAAGTTGATAGATATGGGGAATAGGAAAATAGGGCAGAATTCATTAATGTTCCTGACTTATGTATCTTGCGCATGATTGGATTCGAGGTACTTTTGCCTAGATGCTAGATCTTGTTATGTGAACATACAAATCTGACCGGTACAATTTATATTAACACAAATATAGAGTTTACATATATTTCCATAACGTAAAGCAGTTTCAATTATTTAAAATGTTTATATGTCATATATATATATGTATATGTACAATGTGCATTTATGTACATAATTAAGGCTGTCAATTATGATTTTCAATTCAATGTAATAAATAAGGGACTAAACTATCAGTCAGCATTATGAATATTAAGATTCCTCTGTGTTAAAATATATTATAGCTAAATTTTGAAAGTTAATATTTAATTGTGGATGGGTTCAAGCTTCTAATAAAATTTCATTTAGTTAAATGGGGATACGTGCTTTATTATGAAAAGAATTTATTTTAATTTAGTATAGGCTGAGGGTTCTTTAAATCATATTTTTCATTCCTATAGTTAGTGTGCTTCAATAATTTTATTACACTCCTAGCAACCCCAAATCCTAGATTTTGCATGTTTCTTATATAGATGTGCCTTTGGTTAGAAACAGGAACACACCTGTGGCAAGAGATATCCATGTTTAATCATAAATCCTGCCACCAGATTGCCAAGCCAATATTTCATTCTTTTTCACCATTGTCAGCTCACAAACCATATAGTACCATGATGCACCAAATCACTCTCAAATGTAAACCTTCACCTATAATTAGCCATAGTCCTAGATAGCCTAAATCTAACCTGTACACAATAGTTCCTTAGTGTTTAAGATTATATAAATGACAAATTGTTAAATTTAAATCCATAATGGACTGATTTGTATTTGGGAAAATTTACCTATAGATAAAATAGGGTACACTATCTTGATTTCTGTAAATTGCTGTCACCTTTAAATATAGCTATGTGAAGACCAGTAGATTACTCTACTTTAAATAACAAATATGTAAGCTATCCTATTCATCATTTTTATTAATTTAATAAATGTTATTCCATTAAAAATTGTTATCATTATTGTGGGTCTGAACTATACCAATAAATTGTGAAAACTTTCAATAACTATATCCATAACTACAAAATAACTATCCATAACTCTATGAATCATTGTTTAAATAACTATAGAAATAATTATATCAAACTATGATTAATTAGATTAATAAATACATAAATCACTAGCTAAATAATCCTGGAGACAATAATTATTAAGTGTATGCCTTAGCCAATAAATTAGAGCTAGTGATTAAAAGATGTTGAGTCAGAGAAAGAACACTGAGGAGGAGAGTCCATGCTGAACCCTGAGTTTCACTGAGCTGTATGAAAAGAGAAGCTGTGTGATGTCAAGGGTGTTAATTATGTAATAGAGACTAGGAAGCATAAGAAGGGGTTTAAACTAGGATTGTGTGAATAGCAATACTTCTATACACACTGGTTGGAAATGCCTGCTTGAGCTCTTGTCTTGTTAGCAAATTATACATTTATCCATTATAGGGTTTTTATATAACATGGTGCCCCATGTTAGGCACCATATAAATTTAAAAATTTTTTTGGGCTCCAACTAGCAGTGATAAAAATTGTAATAGCAACAGGTAATGTGTTAAGACTGGTGATGATCCTGGGAAGTGAAGCACCAATATTAAATAGTGAAATTATAAAATAATTTTTATCTATATTTCTTTTGCAGAAATAATGAGTGATCCCATCAACATATAGAAAAAAACAAAGGATAGCAAAAAAAGGACAAATACATATAAGGACAGCAATAGCATTGGACAATAAAAGCAGGCAGGAAATTTTTTTATATATTTTTCAGCACATTACTAAGAATAAATGGGTTGGATGAAAATGAATGAAAATGATGCCCAAGTATGATTACCAGGGAGAGGCAGACCATTTCTTGGAAATTTTTTTTAATGTAATGCACATGGAAGAGGAAGGGGAGGACAGCCAAGGTCCACAGATAGTAAAATTGAGTAGAGACCTTGGGGAAAGCCCAAATGAGGCATTTGGATAGTTTAAAAGAAACCTTCCACTGGTATAAATACAATAAGAGGCAACAAATAATAATCATCAGAATACCTGTTGGATAAGATGGCACAATATTGATGGGAAAGCACCAGACATGAAGTAAACATGTTTCAGAGATATACCTTAGCACTATTAAAAAATTTTTGATGTGAGGAAAGGCAGTACCAGATTTATAGTAGCATATACCAGGAAAATATGATGGGAGATGGGGAACACTAACTCATTCATGTCAAATAAGGATCCTGAAGTCATTATCAGCATATCCTAGACCTGCAGCTTGTCACTATGATTGAAAGCAATCTGCCACCAGGCATGCAAGGAAATATGTCTATTAAGGTGCCAGCTACTATTCAGGATGCCAGTGAACTGCTTACTAGGGTGGAAGGCATAAGCAGCAGAATGGAAGTGCAGCAGGAAATAGTTTAAGGCATCCATATGTGGTGAACAAAAAGAAAAAGAGCAACACAAGATAGTAAGGAAAGGTGGCATCAACAGACAATGAACTTAAATGTAGGCAGCAAGGAGGATGCATATACTCCTCAATAATTCAAGAAAGGGAGGGTTTTATGAATACACAGTCACACTGTCAATACCCAAAAGTCAGAATGGAGATGGAACAGGTGTCCATCTTTGTCCTAGGTGATACTTGCAGACAAGCATAACTGGTATCAAAGGAAATAGAAAACAAATTAAAAAAAGAAAAGGAAGTTTCAATCATACCAGTCCATCCTATACCTGTCATTTTAGCAAATGGAAAGAAGACTAAAACAGAGAAACAGCAACTCTGGATTAAAGTGAAACTAGAAAACTTAGACCACAAATCATGTCTTTTTGATATTGGAGGGACTGATTCAATGTGTCATGTTGAGATCAGACTTTCTCAGCAATACAAGACAATATTGGATTATGAATGGGGAGTGATATGCTTTAGCCAAGAAACTGTCCATTTTGAAAAGAAGAGGATGGTCTTGTCACAGGTCAATTGTATACAAAAGCTGGACATGTTAAGAGTGATCAAAAAGAAATTAAATGAAGTGACTATGCTCACTGAAAAGATAAACAGGCATGGAGAGAATGGCTGACCAGCTATGCCCAGATACTCTTGAACACTTCCAGGATCATCTAGGGATATACCCACCATATCAAAAGAACTTACTTCCAAATGAAAAGCTGATTCTGTGTCAATAAAGGAAGGAGGTAGAAAATCATTGAGGCAAATGTTTGAGTAATGAGTCATAGAGGAGCCATCACCTTACAATAATCTCCTTGTAGTGGTGAAGAAAAGAGACAGTTCAATTAGACTCTGATTGGAGACCCACAAGCAGCATAGAATTCCCATACCTGAGAGGGATACACCATCCATGATCCAGGAAGTTCTTATGCATTTGGCTAACAAACAAGTGGTCACCATTGTCACATTGAGTTGCATCTGTAGAATCAGGATTTGTAGAATCACCAGTACATGGGTTTTAAGCATGACAGCTGCATATACCAATCCAAATAGATGCCATTTGGTCTCCTCAATAGTAGGCTGGATTATTAAGATGCTCATAAAACATCTCACATGCTATGTCAACAATGTCATCATTGCATCAAGAAACTTGGCAGAGCATGTTGAGCATATACAGCAATTCTTTGAAGAATGTCAGAATAAACCCATTAATTTGAATAAAAGCTCACTTTCCTAGGAAACCTGGTTGATGGGCATGGGACATTGCCATACCCTGACAAAGTAACTGCCATTGAAAACTTCTCCTGCAATATCACCCAAGACTCCACATCCATGCTGAAGCTGCTTCCAAAAGATAGACAATGGAGATGATCTGAAGAGCAGGAGAATGATTTTTAAAAGATAAAGCAGCCAGGAAGTCATCCTATACCACCTGGATTTCACATGACCCTTTTACCCCCAGAAAGGTAGCAGCAAGAAAGAGTTGGGGTAGTCTTATTCCAAATAGAAGACAGGGATGAGCATAAGGTTTTGTATTTTGCTGCTGGGTCCTTAAGGACATAGAGGGAAAGTACACAGTTACTAACAGGAGATTACTGAATAGGAGATGCTAGCCATCCTATGGGCATGTCACAAATTCAAACAGTTCCTCTTGGATTCAAAGCTGGTTATTATCACAGATCACTAATGTCTACAGTTCTTTAATAATGGATACTTCAAAAATGACTGTCTCATATAGTGGAGTTTATTCAAGCAGAAATTTGACTCTATCAAGTGATCTATTGCTTGGGAACAAATAATATCATGGCTGATATCCTGAGCTACCATCCTGTGACCATTGAGCTATAAAATCCTGGGAGGGAATACCTTCAGGTCACTACCATGAAAACAGCCATGAATGACATCATAGAATGGGAACTGCAGGGGTTACTACCACTACAGGAAGTGAATTCCAAGTACAGACTCATTATGCAGTGAGTGAAAATGAGGCAATTACTTGATGAAGAAGGAGTCTGCAACCAAGCAATCAATGGTACCAACTAAGGAATGGGTTCCTACTATTTCAGACATTGCACAGCAAATACTGGAAAATAGTGATACCCATGAGTATAAGGGGACTTAATTATGCACTTCTGTAATCTATGTGGATACTATGGACTTCAGAAAACAGAAGCAGTGATATGGCAATAGTTCTACTGGAAAGAAATGTATTCAAACATCCTGTCCACTTTGCAGAGATATCATATTTATGCACAAAGTAATCCCTCTAACTGGTCATATGCAGGGGTAACCCCAATCATCTCTGAGGGACCAAATGAGATCCTGGCCATTGACCACTATCTCTCTTTGCCTGCATATAAACAATTTAGATTCCTGCTGATAATCTATGATGTCTTTTCAAAATATGTCATAGCTTACTTGGTGTGGCAGGCAGATTCATGGAATTCCATCCAGGTGCTTCAACAAAAGCAATTCATTGAGGTGGAAATACCAGCAATAATCTTATCAGAACCTGAATCTCCATTCACATCTCATCAGTGGAAAGCATAGATATAATGTAAGGGTATACAGCACACTTTGACTTCTATTAGATATCTGCAATCTAATGTATGTGAGAGGATCATGAGGAAGCTGAATAGACTATTTTGAACATGTGAGAAACACCATAAGGAGTGAGTAAAACAGGCACCACAGGTGATTCAATATATTAATATGACCACTAATGAGTCAATGGGCTTTACTCTGATCCAATTACATGTTGGGAAGCAACCTGAGTCCCTTAAAGGTGAACTTACCAATACTCAAAGAATCCATTAATAATGAAATAAATCAAGCAATAGCATGAAAGCAACTGGCACAAATTGTGAAATGAAAAAGAGATCAAGCAAGCCCACATCATTTTAAGAAAGGAGACTGAGTGTGGATTCAAATCAACCAGCTAAGTAATATCTTGCCAGCCAGTATAAGAATTTTCTCTTACTATATGATGGACCATACATTATCAGAAGAAGGTGCAGAGATAATGCATTCATACTAGAGGGTCTGAAAAAACTAAAGGGTTCCTTCATTGCCCACACTCTGAAACCATACCATGAAAGACCACATGACCCAGGTGGAGGACCCCAGTAAAAAGAAAATGGACTATAAAATGATCTCAGCAATAGAACTTGGATAATAAGAAAAAAGAGAAATCTATGCAATAGATTAGAATGTTTAATAAAATTGTTAGAGCAAGATTCAAGCTATCATAGAAATAAAATAGGGTAGAAAGAATAGAGAAACTAACAAACTAATACACTAACACTCTGTCAAAGGAAAATTCTGTGGACACTCATTCACTGCAGAAGGGATATTCAAGTTGTTTTGGTTATTTTTTTATTTGTTGTGTAACTTGGCAGATATGAAGTGGTGTATATCTGTGTGCAGATATGCTCGCTTCATTCTTGCTTAAATTCTCACCCATTCCCCATCTTATGTAATAATTTGCCTAAAATTTGCACACATTAGCAACTTGTGCATGTGTATGTGTACAATTACACCTTATTTAAGGTTAAGAGTTAAAATTTGTTAAATTAATTAAAATGTGGGTGCTCATTTTCCTATCTATAGTTAGATTTAGTTAAAATAGTTACAGTTGAATACCTTTAAGTTCTGCTCATGTTTAAATGTGTTAGAAAGTAAATAAAAACAAAGCAAGGAAACAGACTCAGCAGTGAATTAAGCAATGAGGAAGTAAAATGTTAATGGAACTGCAAGAAAGCAGACTCAGCAGTGAGTTAATGAATGAGGAAGTAAAATAGTAATGGGACTGCAATTAAAGTTAGAGAAGGATCAAATCCAATAAAACTCAAAAATGCATCCAAGGCATACAAAAATATAGATATAAGCATAGGAGAGGGCATTGTTATAGAAATTTTCTGTTTTTCTTAAGAGTGTTTTATTTTGCATAAAAATTGATTTTTTAACCATAATATAAAATAAATAGATATGTTTAAATTACCTGAGTAAATAATCTGGCATTGGTTTCACCATGGTTATTGGTGAAGTGCAGCATCAAAATGATAATTCCATGTATATGACTGAAAACTACCAACATTCCTGTCAATCCCATACTGATCCTGAGAAACAATGCAATATTTATATCAGCACAGAGAAAATCCATGGAGCCACTACAATCTTGCCAGTAAAGCTCATTAAAATCCATTGTACTTTCTTTTACTAAATTATTGTTATTTATGCATTAGTCTTAACTTTAGAAAAATTTATAATATATGTAAAAATCTATTCGTTTCAATTGTTCACTAAATTCAAATTTACTTTTGTCTTGTTTACATGTTAAACTTGAATGATGGATGGTGAAATTTTTAAATGGTTTTTAAAATGTTTTGCATTTCTCTTCCCCTAATATTCAAAGGGATATCACGAGTTGAGAAGACAAAATAGTAAATTAAAGTAAAATAACAATATGTATTTTGTTAAGTTTCATTTTCTTTCCTCCCGTCATTTCAAATAAAGGTATTTTTTTAAATTTCTCTTTCTTAAAAACTTACTAAGAAATTATTGAAAAGATGATGAGTGTAATTATCATTATTCAAGATTTTATATAAATGAGTTTGCTTAAGGTGATACCCTATAAATGCATAAGAAAATAAATACATTTAACTCTGTCTTATAATTTATATATTTCCATAATGTAGAGCAGTTTCAATTATTTAAAATATCTATATGTCATCTATATATGTGCAATAAGTATTTATGTACATAATTAAAGTTGTCAATTATGATTTTCAGTTCAATGCAATAAACAATGGACTAAACTATCAGTTAGCATTGTGAGTATTAAGATTCCTTCCTGTTAAAATATATTACAATTAAATTTTGAAAGTTAATAATTAATTGTGGGCTGGTTCAAACTTCTAATAAAATTTCACTTGGTTAAATGGGGGTACATCCTGTTTTATGAAAAGAATTTGTAATTTTAATGAGGGTTTTTTAAATCATACTTTTTATTCCTATAATTGCATTTCTACAGTTAGTGTGCTTCAATAATTTTATTAAATTATTCATTACTTCTGTTTCCTGCATGATTTACTTGCCTACATATAGGCAGTGCATCTTCAGAGCCTGCTATACTTTCCCATGTGCCCGATCCTCTAATTTCAGAATTAGCAATGGATTAGGTTAGGTGAGTGAACTGAAGATTCCTAGATACCCCAAATCCTACATTTTGCACATGTATCCATGTTTATTCATGAATCCTGCCACCAGATCACCAAGCCAATCTTTTGTTGTTTTTCAACATTGACAGCCACACAAATCATGTAGTATTGCAATGCACCAAATCACTTCTTAAATGTAAACCTTCATCTATACCCTAGTCAAATTCCTAGGTAGCTTAAATCTAACCTGCACACAATAGTCCCTTAGTGTTTAAGATTAAATAAATGATAAATCATTAAATTTAAACCTAGTCAAATTCCTAGGTATCTTAAATCTAACCTGCACACAATAGTCCCTTAGTGTTTAAGATTAAATAAATGATAAATCATTAAATTTAAACCTATAATGAACTGCTTTGCATTTAAGTAACTTTACTTATAGACCAAATAGGGTAAACTGTCTTGATTTTTGTAAATTGCCATCACCTTTAAATATACCTCTATAAAAATCAATAGATTATTTTAAATAGCAAAATATGTGAGATACCCTGTTCACCATTTTTCTTTGATTTAATAAATGTTTATCATTATTATGGGTCAGCACTATACCAATAAATTGTGAAAACTAGATCAATAACTATTTGAATAACTATATCCATAACTATAAAAAATAACTCTATCCATAGCTCTATGAATCAATGTTTAAATAATTATAGAAATAAGTATATCAATAATTATATAATTAATTAGATTAATAAATACATAAATTGCTAACTAAATAACCCTAGAGATAGTAATTATTAATAGCACATGCCTTAGCCAATAGATGTCATGAGTCGATGAAAGAATTCTGAGGAGAATCCATGCTGAATCCTGAGTTATGCTGAGTTGTATGAGAAGAGAAGCTGTGTGACATCAAGGGTGTTAATTATATAGTAGAAATTAGGAAGCCTGGGTAGGGATTTAAATTAGGATCATGGGAGTAGCAATACTCCTTATGCATGCTGGTTGGAAGTGCCTGCTTAATCTGTTGGTCTTGTTAGCCAATTATACATGTTTGACCCTTACAGTATTCAAAGGTATTCTGTTCTGGGCTCTCATCACAAAGTAAACTTATCATCAATACAGCTATTGAAACAGACAAATATATACATAATTATAAAAGTATATTTAAAATTTATTGAAGTACATATTTAAGTTTTAAATATTGCATTGTATATTTAAATCTGAAAATTTGATTCTACTGAAAATTAACTTTTTAAAAGCATAAAATGAAAAATATAAATAAACTTACTGTAATAAAAAAAAATATATGGAGATCCTTGATTTACTCTTTTATATTCTGAATTTCTGTTTTCTTGCTTGAAAATTATTTATTTATTAATGTTAGATTAGTTTTAAAATATAAGACATTACATAATCTCTACTTACATTATGCTACTCAGCAGTAAATTCTTTTTCTCTCACCACATTGACACCTGGTGTAATCTTTAGTAATCAAGAGATGCCAGATGGTAATACTTATTCAATCCTTATTCATTGCTATCCTGTCCAATATCTCCAGACTAATTTGTAGTTTATGGCTTTCATCAGTAAGGAACTTTTGGATCTGAGGTGCAGAGGACCTGGATTTTTTGGATCTAATGCACCTGTATCTAGCAACTATCTTTTACTTTCCAAATAGAAAAAAAACATGCTAAACCAATTTGTCTGAATAATTAAGTAGAGCTGAAATCAGTTATGATAATCTTAGGTTTTTTAATATATATAATCATGTTTATTTCTTGGCCAGACTTGGTATGAAATCAATCACATCACATGACTCCGATTACATCATGTTTTCATTGAGAAGGAATAAATATAATTATTAAAAAATTGAAGGTCATCATAATATAAAAAGATATTGAACTTCTGTATAACTATATAGGCAAATAGATTTAGATTGAAAATATTTACATGCTTTTCAACCTGGGATAGTAGCTTGATAGCAAAACAAAGAAATAAGATATGGCTTCTTCCAGATCCATAAATTCCTCACCAATGAAATCCATGACCTAGAAACTAGTCTGGGGTTAGTGAATAAGCCAACTATATGAATTTAATAAGAACTACCATGTGATATCTAGAAATTACTAAAGCTTATCCCTAGGAGGCAAAAATATGTGAGAGAAAAAGGAAATTTCATTAAATTTATAATTCTGTTTTAGGTTCATGGGAAAGTGAAAACTAAAATCGAACTTTTAAAAGCATGAAAAAGCTTACCCTAACAAAAATCGTAAAAAAATTATAGAGCACTGATTTAATTATCCCATATTTAAAAATTTCATTTTCTCAGAAGTTATTTAAATCCTGACATCTACATTAATTAGTTTTCTAACTCATGACTAAAATTATTATATGCACATAACAGAATAATTTTAAAAATCTACAGTGTTTTCACTGTTAAAGGTATAGTTAAACAGGAAGTGAACTAAAATTGTAATTAAGCCTTACAAAATATGACAAAAATATTTGATGCTCTATTCAAGTGGTCAAGTTCTTCAATATTTTGTGCATATATAAATGCTTTGTTAACAAGAGCATTCAGACTCATTGTGCATTTGTTCATTTTAAAAGCATGTGGTGCTGCAGACTTCATTATATTTAATTTTATTGATTTGATCAAGGCATTTGATTCAAATAATGCAATATGTTTTCAGCAATATTTGAAATTTACTTATTTTCACTGAAGTTTATTTATATTATGCAATTTGTATTTGATTGTAGTATATGTAAAATTGGTATTTTTGAGATGAAATTGGGTGTTAAACATTCTTTTACATTTTTATAATGGTGATATTTGGAACAATTTATAGATGTTTTCTGAAACAAGGGTCAAGATATACCAGTTTAATGGTGGAATAAAAATAATAATTTTATTTCCATGGTTTTTAGATTAACAGTATATTGTAACTAACTGTATTGTTTTAGTCAATCAAAAAATTAATATTTAGATCTTAATTTAAAAATTAATGTTAAAACTATAATTCTTTATCTGTTAGTGATGAAATAAAAATTTGCAGCAACTTTTTGCTTTGATAGTTATTAAATACAAATCAATTTAAATATAACAATAGTTTTTTTAAAATAAAAAAATGGATTTAGCTGTGAGTTGCAACACAGACTCCCATGTTGTGCTGCTACATTAAACAATATTAAAAATATATTTTACCAAAGTGATATTACTACTGTAACTAAATTAGGTATTTTACCAATTTATTATATGAAAGTGAAATCAAATTTTTTTATTGATATACCTAAAAAAAATGCTAAATGTTTATTTAAAAATACTCTCTAAGTTTCCAAAAATATAGTGGCAAAGACTAATTCATATGTTCGTCAAATTTCTGAAGTGATATTGTAAAAGCAAATCTTTATTAGATTAGCATGTGAAATGAGTGCATGGTAACAGACATCCTAAAAGGTATTTTATGGTGAATTAGAGAATTTTTTATGATAAATCAGACAATTTATATAATAAAGATTACCTGGAAAACACTTTAGAAATTTAATGTTGATTAATTTTATTGGAAAAATGGTAACTGAGAATAGAATATGATAAAGGGGCACAATTAGGTAAAATATTGAAGTAAAAATATAAAGTTCACTGCAGAAGTTAAAAAAAACCAATACTACAAAATGTCAAATAAACAAACTAATGGACCAGAAACTGGCATATGTGGGCATGTTTGCACAGTCAATTTGTATAGTAATTGCAATTCTTATTTTAACTTTTTTTTTCTTTTAAACTCTTTTCTTTTTCCATCTGAAGTTTGAATGTATATAGTCATGCTAATAGTATTAGTTCTGGGTTACATTTAATTAGGTTATGATAGTATGTGAAAAATTTAAAGATCCAAATTTATAATTTAGTTCTAAAATAATAATAATAAATCATTGCCACATGCTCGACGCCATTTTGAATTTTATAACTCACCCAAAATCCCTGCTGACACATCCAAGCAATAAATGACACCAATAATCAACATATGGTTTCAAAAAAGATGGTTACAAAATCGCAAATTTCATCATTAATTAAAAAATCAAAATGCAAAGTTTGCAATTGTCATCGAGTATTTAAAAATCAAAATCCTAATTTTGATCAATATTTAACATTTAATTAAAAATCAAAATCAAATAATGTGAGTAAATAATTTGAATTAACATATGTTATAACAATTTACATAAATTTTTCAAATATCAAAATGCATTTATGTTTGTTATAAGCCTATGAAAGAAATCAAAAGGTACTTTACATTTTCTACTTTTAAAAAAAAAAACCTAATTAACCAACTTTTCATTAATCCGCCAAAAGATTATAACTTTTAAATATGGAATACAGCATAAACAAAGACAAAATTGTGATCATGTGATGTTTAGTGTTGAAATACAGCATATTATTTTTACAAATAATAAAATTTTAGTTTTTTCTTATCAGAAATTTTTTGTTTGCTACTGTTAATCACTTAAAGGTTTCTAATTTTTTTAAAAGTAATATAAACTCCATAATCTTATTAATATTGTTTTTAGTAGTTAGCTAATGCATATTTAGGTGATATATGCACTTGTGTTTAGTGAAAACTAATTTTAATATTTTTTTTAATACTTTGATTTTTAACTAGAAAATAAAGAATATGGATTAATTTAAATTGACTAGATGATTACAAATACATTAAATTTAAAAATAAATTATAATTGTTATATAATAGGTCCTTCATGATTAGTATGATTGTTGATAATCGATGTCATTTATCGCTTGAATGCGTCAGTGGGGATTTTGGGTGAATTATAAAATTCAAAATAGCATCAAATGCATACTATATCAGCACCAATAACTTTTACTATGAAGCTCTGATGTTTATGTTATCATTATGTTAATTATTATGTTCTGATTACCTTAAAATTATTGATTATAGTCTTTTTATTAATTTTTAAAAACTTATTTAAATGTGATCAATGTGCCATTCATAAATAGAAAATTATTTGATTAGCCTCTAGAAGTTTAGATAATATAAATAGAAAGTAGAGAATTGTCATCCCTCTACTTGTTCTTATTTCAGCATGTTCTTTATCACTGACATATATTGGTAAATGAGGTGAGATTTAACATTTATAGATGGAAACACATTATGGGATACAATGTTATTTATGGAGAGTTCAACAAGATGAATATGAAAATTATAAAGATCTTTTCCCTGCATATTTTAGAGACATGTATGTTGATAGTACCAAGGAGAAATCAAAGATATATATATATATATATATATATCTATATATACTTGTTATATATATATGTATATATATATATATATATATATATATCAAACAAGTATCACTAACTTCATTTAAAAAATTAAATTACTGAAATGAAGTTGAGATAAATGAGTCACTAAAAGAGATGATAATAAATGAAGCATTAGAACAGATCCCAAAAGATTGTAAAAGACCTAAAAAAGACTAGATATAAGCTAACACTTGTGATAAGTTTTTTGACCTTATATGGAAAAGCTATTGATTAGAGAAAGTGGACTAAACATGGAAAGACCTTTATTTTTTATCCAACTGATAACTATTAATGATGATGAAAATGAAATATTGATCATGATTAAATGAATGAGGATTTAATTTATAATATTTGATACTTATAAATGAAAGGATAATTTTATGTGCATATTTATCAAAGTTATAAAAATTTACATATATAGATATCTAAATCTAATTTATATTTTAATTACAGCAATAGTTCTAATGTTGAATTAGACTTTGATCAAGACATACAAGCTAAATAAGGCAAAACTCTCTCCATACAGTAGTGCCAACCAGAGTAATCAATGGATGCCAGAAAGCTTGTACATAAAATCCTTATCTAGTGTCTACTCATCCAATATCCCCAGACTAGTTTCTGGTTGTGGCCTTCGTCAATGAGGAGCCTTGGATCTGAAAGCACTGTATCTAGATCTTAAGATCTAATGCAACCCTCCAGCAGCCACCTTTTAACTCTACTTAACTACAAAACTATAAGAATGAAATTTAAAACACAATATTATTTTCACTCTAAGCTCAATAGCTTATATAGTCATATGGGTCTGAACTCAGTTCAGCACCCATACATTTTGGTGTCTTTGGCTCTTTAATTAACAACCATAGCCACCACTATCCTATTAGGCAGGATTGGTGTTAAACCACTAAATCGTTCGTCAGTGAGGAAACGAGTTTGGGATATTGGATGAGTAGGTACTAGATAGGGATTTTATACACAAGCCTTTCTGGCATCCATTGATTACTCTGGTTGGCACAGGGTGGCACTACTGTATGGAGAGAGTTTTGCCTTGTTTAATAACAATTATGTGCTAGTATAAGAAATGTTGATCATGCGATGCTTAGTGGTTTAACATTTAAGCTAGTAATATGATAGTAAAAAGTTATAAATTTATTACTTATTGGCAAAGTGTTTATGTTTGCTTAATTTATTCTAAAAATATTATGACTTTAATTTTTAAGATTTAGTTTAATATATAAAATATATGCCAATTAATTTAAATACAATACATTAGTAATAAAAAAGGGGGATGGGAGAAATAAATTAAATAAATAAATATATTATTCTGTAACTTTCAAAAGATATTTTTACAAATATTAAAAGTTAAATTAAGAATAAATAATAATTATGTAACAATTTTGGGGAAAAGAAAACCTGAAAATATCAAATATAAACATTTATTTGAAATAAAAAATTACTAATATTGATCAATTAATAAGTTAATAAGTAAATATATCTTTATATAAAATTGATATAGTCAATTATATATGATGATTTGAAACATAAAAGCTTTTATATAAATTTAGAAGAAATAAATAAATAAATTATTATTTTTATTTAAAAAAAAAGATTAGTAATAAAAGAAACCATTTATCTTGTTTATAAATAAACAAGTGATTGATAGAATGTTTGTATATGCAAGTGGCAATGAAGTTAATTAATGGAAAGATAAGTAAGTCATTTCTCTATAAACTTAAACTTTATACATATTTTAAACTTTGCTGATGATGACTAAATTAATCTATTCTAGTCAGGATAATGAGGCTTTATTGAAATAAAACCACCTATCAATTTATGAGAGAAAGAAGTACCATCAACAGTTTACAATTACTTAACATTGAAATTAAACCAAGAAGAGGTTCTATGTGTAAGTAGTTTCATATGATTTTCATGTTTTAAGATGATTTCAATATATAAAAATTAGTGATTGTACCAGGTGGTTGATTAGATCTCTCACTTCAGCTACATGCTAACTTTCTGAATATGTAACTGAATTTCTTGTCAATCTAATGGCTAATGTAAAACTGAATTTGTGTCTATAGAGATATGATCTGTTGTGAATCCTATTTCATTGGAAACTGACCTGTTCAATAAGCATAGTTAAATTTTTAGATATATACAACTATATTATGAAGGGGAAAAAATTAACCGAAGAAATTCCAAGTATACTATATTATTTCATAAAAAGCAACTTATTTAAATTGTAATCAAAGGGGGTTACATAAATATTATGACACTACAAAACATCACTCTGTTTGCAAAATGTTGAAGATTACTTAAATTATGGTAACTGATACAAAAGTGCCACTAAACATATAGCCTAGCACCAGGTTGAGAAAATTCTTCAATGGTTGTAATGTTAATTCATTTATGTATTCCAGATCATATTATAAATTTTAAGGTGTAATCTTATGTGAACTCTACTAATTATAATTTATGTTCTTACCAGTACACAGTAATTGTTAATGTTATAATTAAATTGAAAACAAAGGCTCTTAGATATGGCTTTAAATATTTATTACACTCATTTTCATTCCTAAATAATTTTTCACTTCCCCCTTCATAGGACTCTGAACTAACTCAATAAAAATTTAAGAAAAAATACAAGCGTAAATTTTAATTCCATTCATTTATTATTTTAATATGGTTCAATTATTTAACATTTTGTGTTTTCCTGAGGGAACATATACCACACAAATTCTGTGAATGATAATGACCTATGTTTATTATGGAGACCCTGTCCAAATAGGTGTGAACTTTATGGTGACTTACTAATAAGAGTATGCAATATTGTGCACCACACAAATCCTCTATATTATACATTAAATAATTTATTTTATCATGACTGGACAGCATAAGTTTCCAATTGTTTGCTTACATCTGTTGAGCATAACTTTACATACTCCTGATTCTGACATAAGTTTCAGGTGTTTGCTTATGGATGGAATTCTTAACTGTTCTTTACCACCACCACCACCCCCAACCTCTATTTGTCTTTTAAGATTGAGAAATTAACATTTTGGGATTTAATCATTACAAACATTTGAATATAATAAAAATGAATTAAAATTATACATAATTTTAATGAATAAAACTAACACTATATCCTCCTTTTTAATTCAATCTAAATAACATGATTAAACCCTATTAAAAATTCCACACTCTATTGTTAAAACTTTTAATGTACAACTGACCCAATTAATGAAGTCTAGGTTGCTATCATGCTAATTAGAATAAAAGTTCACTTAAGCAACAGTTCATGTTTACCCTAGCCTTCAGCTGTTTAAAATTTCATCAAGATGGTACTGACCATATATGATCTTAGTCCATAACAGCTGGTGTGAATCCTTCTCTGGCTCCTGCATATATTCTTGACCAGCTAGGCAGTTTTATCTTTTCCATAGCTCAAAATCACTCAGGTGGCTCCAGGTGTGGCTGGAGATGGTTTTCCCTGGGGAGGAAGTTCTTGATGTCCTCTAGTCAAGAACATTTGGTAATACAGCATCGATTAATCCACACCATAAGATGACGCTGTTTCTATGCTAAAGCACATAAAATGCTGTTTACAAGGCCGCTCATAGATCTTACAGCCTAGTAAACTGTTTAACCGCTAAGATGTTGAAGTGCACCCATTACCCCAACATCTCTAATATGTTGAACATTATTAGCAACGAGTATGCAAGACTCTCTATAGACATTACTCTTAACTATTGTACAGCATATGATGTGGTTTCTGTATTTTCAATGTCGAAAACTAACATTTTTTTTTTGGCTTTGGTGTATTTTTTTTTCGTTCGTAAAAATTGTAACGATTTTCCAAACACCCCTGGTTTCATTGTCAGGGGTCCAAATTCAGATAATGAGGAGTGTTATTCACAATTTGTCAAAGTTCACGATCAAGTCGCGCACTTTTCAACACTTTTTCGAGATCAAAACATTTCAATGGCAGACTACAGAAGCAGATGCGGTGGCCTTTCTTCAACAGAGAAATATTCTCCTCATCCAGAAGAACTGCCTTTGTGGTAGTTTAATGAAAGTAAAAAGCCAAAAAAAAAGTTACTTTAAAAAAAAAAAAAGACCGTAATCCAATTTTGTTAAACAACAAGTTTTACAAAAAAATAAAGAAAAAAAAAGGTTTTACAAAATGTATTTAAAAAAATATTTAAAAATCAATTTATTTATTTAAAAAAAAAAGAAAATACGGTCCAAAAAAAAAAAAAAATCCAAATCAAAAACAAAAAAACACAATAACATTACAAAATAATAATAACCAAATCAGCCCGGTAATGTTATATCTATTCACTTTTCACTAGCAACAGTGCCATCTTATGGCGTGGATCAATCAATGCTGTATTACCGAACATTTTCATAGAAATGTTATTTACTTTCAAAGAAAAAGTTCTGAATTTTTAAACAAAAGAAAACTAAGCAATTTATACATTTTTCAGTGAACTCCTACTTTGTGGTTTATTTTTAGCTATATTTTGTCACTTATAATTTCTGTTTTTTTTTATTCCTGCAGCATTTATAATTAGTGAAAAAATTCCTGATCAATTAGTGCAATAAATAGACTTTAGCAATATTTTTAATTACAAATACATTTTATATCTCAAGTTTTAACAATATAGTTAATTGCAAATCTACCTGATTTTCTCCCAACCCACATTTTTCCAAGAAATAAAAAAAAAAGCTTTTAAGGAAAAACTTATATCTCAAGATCTAATTAATTTAAATAAACTAAAAAAAAATCCACTGAAGAAATTCTGATTTTTTTGAGATAAAAATAAACTTTAAAACTGATTTAAAATATATTATTTTAAATTATTTCTATAACTACAAACATATACACACACACATATATATATGAGATGGCAGAAAATACCATCTCAATATATATGACATTTTTTATTAAAAGATGAGACTTAAATTTATACAATTGAATTATTTAGATTACTTAATTTAATTTTATTTATCTCCAAAGTTTAATATTTTTGATTATGATGCTGTTTTATTTTTCTCATTTAAAAAAAAGAAAATGTCTCTCCATCCCCCCTCAATTTATTTGACTATGTGTTCATCCTCTAAAAATAACTACATCAAACAAATTTGGCAAAAAAATACAATACATTAAGTCAGTATATTCAAAAAATAAATTGGAAATTAATTAAAATAATAAATCCTTATACCTAATTAATTATTATAGAAATATTGATATCTGCATTAGAGGTGGCTCGTAAAATTTTTAATTCAGAAGCTTTATTACAGTATCACTACCAAAAAGTAGGCAATGAAAATAAAACATAGCATTTCTAATTTTGCAACTATACAATCATTTTATTTTTACATACCAATAATTGTTAAAAGATCCACTATTTTTTTATTAATTGCTGTTTGACAAATAATATCTGGAGTATATCAACTTTTACTTTTTATTTTAATTTTTTCTGACAATTGGGAAAATATACTTTTATATACATATTGAACACTACCCTAACACCAATTATGATAAATATTTAAAACGATATTTCTTTTTATTATTTTGTTTTTCTGCAATAAATATTTATATATTAATTTTTAAACATTAATCATAAGAAAAAAGCAGAATATTTTATTACTCATCCTAAATGGAAAAAAAGTCACTCTGAATAAAAAACAGAATATATAAACATTCTATGTTTAAACAACTATTGACACTGCAGCAGCAAGCAGCTTCAATGATGCTATTTAAATGCATTGATAAAAATTAACAAACCCTCAGCACAACTGGCTAAAATTTTCTGAATGTGACACATCTGGCCATAATTATCAGCTTTAATTAAAGCAATTCCCTTTAAAAATAGTTTTAATTAATTATATTTTACTTAATAATTATGCAAAATATTGAATGATTGTTTATTATTGATATTTTCAAGCACAAATTTAGTAATTATTTTTTTCTAGGGGTGCTGCAGTACTGTAATGCTTATGTACCAGCCACCACTGATCTCCATCAATGTGCATCAAATTTTTAATATGTATATATTTAAATTATAATAACAATGTAAATAAAGAATACAAATATTTCCAATTACTTAGATTATAACAGTTTCTTGTCCATACATGTTCATTTGATAATAAATATAAAAAATATTATGAAAGGTAGTTTACTATATAGTATACTTCTATTAAAGCCAAAATGTTATCAAACTATATAAATACTGTAATTTATCATTTAGATTTGAACATATTTTTTAAAAAAGCTCCAAACTGTCACTTAATAATTATAAATATTCCCTCATAAAGGATAGAAAAGAAAAAGCAGCAATAAATAGTTTTTTGTTCGAACGCACTTAGCCTGAATTAACTCATTTTGATTTTTGCTATTAACAGCTTTTTCAATCAGCATTTTAAAGCACTTGTATATGCTGTTGTCATTATTTTAAAGTACTTTTTAATTTATTTAATTAGCAGAAAATAGATAAGTAACTGTATCCACTGTTTATAAGTTTTTATCACAATTTTAAAAATAGTAGCAAACTTTCTATACAGTAGTGCCACCCAGTGCAAGCCTTAGTAATCAATGGATGCAAGAAAGTTTGGGCACAAAATCTCTATTTGGTGCTTCCTTATCCAATATCCCAGACTAGTTTCTAACTTGTGGCTTTCATCAGTAAGAAACCTTGGATCTGAGAACACCACCTAGATATTAGGATTGAATACAACCCTCTACCAGCTATCTTTTACCTATTTAGTAAACTATAAAGCTATGAGTTCAAGATGAAAACACAATAATGTTTTCAATTCAAGTTCATTCACTTGCATCAACATACAGATCTGAACTGAGTTCAGTATTCATACATTATGGGAAGGATTAATATAAAACCACTAAAGATCATATGATCACAATTTCCTTTGCTTACATAAGCTGTTAAAACAATATCAAACTCTCCATAATGTACTGCCACCTAGTGCAACCTCAGTAATCAAAGGATAAAAGGTTTGTGCATAAATCCCTATTTAGTACCTAGTCATGCAATATCTCTAGACTAGTTTCTATCTTGTGGATTTCATCAGTGAGAAGTCTTGGATCTGAGAGTACTGTACCTAGATCTTAGAATCTAATGCAATTCTCGAGTTTAGTTAACTATAAAGTTCTGATACAAGGTTTCTCACTGATGAAAGCCACAAACTAGAAATTAGTCTGGGGATAGATGAGTAGGCATTAGATAGGGATTTTATGCACAAACCTTTTTGCATCCATTGATTACTAAGACTTGTACTAGATGGTATTACCATCTGGAGAGTTTGTTACTCTTGTGTGCTGATATGCCTGATTTGTCCCACAAGATAAGTTTATATATTTTTAATATCATCTGGAAATTTTTTTGTTGCTGGACAATATTTTCTTAGTGAGTGAATGAGAAAAGAAAATTGAAGTGCAGAGAGATAAATTTAATTGGATTTGAAAGATCGAGAAAAATATTGCTAACATTTGGATAGTGATTTGATATGCCATTTTAAATATAAAAGGAAAAAATATTTGTGTGTGTATGTTTACTGGAAGGAGGCTTTAAAACTAAATCATACATAAGATTAGTTGTTTTTTTGGTAAGTTTGCTATTAAAGAATTTTTCAATTTTAGAAAGAGAGTGGTTTATTTGAGAAAGAGATGTTTGAGGTGTAAGGTTAGCAGAGCATGTGTTTATCAATCAGCATTTAAAAGGGGTACCTTTTGTATAAAGAGGTTTGAGAAGTAGTAAAAAATCATAAATTAAATGAAGAGTAGGGGAATTTAAAAATAAGGAAATATGGATTGCATTGGCATTCCACAATGTATATATAATGTTCAGAAGGAAATTAGGTGTGCTTTGGTAGAGTTTACTGTATGTTATAAGGTTTCCCATTTGAAATGCTTAGACTAATAAGAATGTTGTGTATGGTTGTATAGATCATGTATAAATGTGATAAAAGTGATAAAAAACGGTTTCTAAGTGTAGATAGTTTGAAGCAAAAGTCAGGAGAAATGGAGGAAAATGTAGTTAAGAAATATAGAATAGAGTATATATTTAGTGAAGTGACAAGAGATATGGATGACAAAATAAGTAGTGTAATGGATATACTTGGGCAAATAATAAGTAAGATAGAGGAAGAGGTAAAGAATGTAGAAGTAAAATTAAAAGCATTAGATATGAAGTGTGAACAGATCAAAGAATTAATAAATAGAAATGATAAGAAAGAAGTAGATAAGGATATCCAGAAGGTGGAAGAGAATGTTGTAGATGAAATAGGTAAATAAACTATGGAACTGACTTGATAGGATAATGTGGAGATGTAATTGCAATGGAAAATAGAAATAGATATGTAAGAGTATGTTTGCCTGGAGCTAGAATAAGGGGTGTTACTGATAAGGTAAAGAAACAAGGAAGTAGAGATGCTTATGTTAGGTTAAGGATAAATAATTTGTAAAAGCTATCAGAGAGAATAATGGATGAGTAAAGAATTAGTAATTCAAATAAGGTTAAAGGAAGAGTAGGAATAGTGGATTACTACCAAGATTTGAGAATAGGTGTATGACAGACAGGACCTATTTTATAAATGAGAAGCTGAAAAAATTATGTGAGAGAAATAACATTATGTTTGTGCATGTGCGATATTTTTTATTAGAAAGAGGGAGTTATATAGTAAAGCTGTATTGCACTTAACAACGAAAGGAAATGAAGCATTAGGGAGTTTGATTTATAAAAAATATTACAGAAAACTTATAAAAGGGGGTAGGGTTTTAAATTATAGTATTATCAAAAAAAGGTTAAGAATGGACTGGATGTAAGAAATAAAGAAAGAATAGCTGGTTTAGATATAAATGTAGATGTGGAGAGGGAATGGCTGTAAAACTAATGATAAACAAGCAAATAGAGAAGAAAGAGTCAAAAGAATTTATAAAATAGTAGTAAGAAAGGAAGAAATTGTTAAAATTGAATATTTGAATATGCAAAGTAGTAGGAAATAGGAAAAGTGGTTGGAATTAAACAACAGTTAAAAATGAAGGGCTTGAGGTTTTAGCAATAGTGGAAACATATCTAAGAGAAAAAAAGATTGGAAGACTTGGTATGGCAGGGTATAAATAAAAAAGGAAAGGAAAAAAGGAGTGGTATTATATCCAAAAAATATTTAAATATTGTAAAGTGTAAGAACATTTGTGGTTTGAGATAAAAGTTAGGAAATAAGAATGGATGGTGGCTATAGTATATATGACCACTGGAGATAGCCAAACTATAACGGAGAGGAACAATAGAAAATATGAATACCTAGTTAAGGATATAGAGAGTTTGGGGATATGAATGATCATATTGAAGAAATTGGTGATGTGGATAACAAGAATAGACAGCTTTTGAAAAAAAATTGTCAGAGAATGAATCTGAGCATTAGAAGTTTAGCAAATATTTACAAGGGGCAAAATACATGGTCTTGAACTAATATATTTCATATAATAGATTATGTATTAGTAGAGAAAAAGGGAATGAATAAAATATGGAAAATTAAAGTGTTTGATAATGAAGAGAGCATATGTTCTAGTGATCATAATTTCTTTATAATAGAAATGGTTAATAATATGAAGAAAAATAGTAATAAAAGTGGAAAGGATAATGAAAGGTGTGGATGGAGAATGAATGATAAGAATAAATTAGAAAAATATAAACTAAAAGTAGAAGAAATCATGGAAGAGTTTGTTGGGGGTGAATATAAGGACTGGTATGATGAAGTAGAAAAAGTGGCAAATAGGGTTTTAGGTGAGAATATTCAGAAGAATATAAGTAATAAAAAAGTGAGAATTAGTAAAAGAGGGACAGGGGAGCATTCAGAGATTATAAATTGCTATTAAAAACAAAGAAAATAATAAAGATGTTAATATTAAATGGGAAAACTATTTTTTAAAAAAAGAAGTCCCCTAAAATAGATAATTATAGAGAATGAAATTAAATAGAAAATTAATGGAGGAAGAGATGAGAGTAAAAAATTTGGGAAATATATGAAAAGAAGAAATGTAGGGGAGAAAAAAGTATAGCTCTAGAAAATAATTAGAGCCAGTCTTAAATAAGTATGTAATGGATATAGAAAAGATGTTAGATGTAAAGGACAGAATGGTGACAGTCATAAAAGCACACAGTAATGGAAATATTAATTTAACAGAAAATGAATTGAATGAGACAGAGAAGAAATTGAAAAGTGGGGTAAGATAAGAACTTTAGATAGATAGAAGCAGAGATGGTGATGAATTTGGGAAACAGCAAAATTACATCTATTATTCTGTTTTAATAAGACAGCACAGAAGAGAGAATTTCTAGATAACTAAAGTAATATAAGAGTAAGGCTATTATTTAAAGAAAAGGTTAAGGATCATAGAAGGATAAACAATTTCGGTAATTTTATAATAGCGTGTTGAAACCATTGGAAGGTGGGGTTTGTTTGTAAACAAAGATAAATATAATATTGCCAGGGCCACCGCCGGGTTCGTTTATTATCACATTTCAAAGTAATATCAAATAAATTTTTGAACATACAACAACAAAAAAAAAATGCAGAAATCAAAAAATTGAATTTAAAAAAGTACTTAATTTTTTTGTTATTCTTTTCATTACTTATATTTTTTGGAGCCGGGTTTTTTTTATATGTATGTTTTGATTTTGTTGATCACATTTAAAAGTACTATCTATCAAATAAAATTTTGAACAAAAAAAAAAACTACATAAATCAAAATTAATTTTAAAAAGTAGTTACTTTTTATTCTTCTCATTATTTACATTTGGCGGTTGGGTATTCTACAAAATCAGTTTCTTTTCTTTTTTATATTTTTTTGTTTTATAAATTACAAATAAATAGATTTCCATTTAACGGTAAGACATTTACAACCAAAAGTCAAACTTTGTGAAGGGGTGGTGGTGGTTACAATTCCTAACTGAACGGAACGCTCTAACTCGAAGGTTGACCAAGTTTTTACCGTAATTACCAAAAACATAAATATATACGGCAATTAAAACCAACTTTTAGGGCTGTTCAGGAACACCACGCATGCAGCTTCAAGCTCTTTGGTTTTATAACCCTTCCAGCATCAGTCAGAGAATCTTTGACATTCGGAAAGTTTCCTATTTCAGCCATTTGATGAAGCTCGCAGTTGTTCTCACAGAAATGTGACTTAGAGCATGATTTCATCCGAATCGCGCTTGCACCTACACTTGCCAAATTTTTTGAGCAGGAAATGTGGGCTAAGAAAGCATGAGACTTTGCTGATAATTGTTAGTAGACATTCATAAAAGATGGGAGATAGAGGGGTAGGTAGTCTTAATGAATATTAAAATAGTTTTGACAATTGGAATTCCAGCCACCCTCACACAATACTGTAGCCAAAAGTGAAATGTGATCGCACATTAAAAATGCTTAGCCCAAATCTGAGCTGTAAGCTGACATGATAGCTTCTGCAGCAGATTAAATGTCATGTTTCTGTGCATTAGCATAGAAATAGACACAGCAGCCACCCCGTACAACGGACTATTTCTAGACTTACGCATTAGAAATAGAATGTTCGATAGTGGTGGTAGGCTGCCTAAACCGTATATTTCTGTGCACTATCATAGAAATAATGCTCTCCGGCGGTTTCAACATGCTATTATAAAACAACCACAATTATAGACCAATAGTGGTAACATTAGTGTTATATAAAGTTTTTGTATATATGGAGTCTGGAAGAGTGGTAAAATGAATGGAAGAAAATAATAAAGTGGGAGAAATGCAAGGAGGTTTTAGATTGGCTAAGTATAGAGGAGATATTTTATTTGAGTTACACAACTTATAGACATAAGCTAGGAATATAGATAGATAATTATATAGGGTATTTATAGATATAAAGAAGCATATAATAGTAGACAAAAATTGATTACGGGTAAGTTTAGTAAATTTGGGAATGAGCAGAGTTTTAATGAATCTTATTAAGAGATTGTATAAAAATAATTACTATATGTGTCAATTAAGAAATATAGATCAGTTATAGTTAAAACAGGGGTGGGAAAGGTAAGGATGCTTTAGGTCATTTATTTTGTTTTTATATTTGAGAGAAATGGAGAAATAGAAAAACTAGGAAAAGGAGTATAGATACCATTAATAGATGACAAGGAAGTGTATATATTATCAGAACTTTTACTTGTTGATGAAGGAAGATATGGAGGTTATGCTGAAGACATGTACAAGGATGAGTAAAGAGATGGAGATTAAATTTAGTGAAAAAAAATCAAAAGTAATGATGATAAATGCTGGGGAAAGAGAAAAGAAAGAATTTTTATTGGGGGATATAAAGCTAAATGTGATGAATAATTATAACTATTTGGGAATCATCTTAAGTAATCAGAGAAATTGCTTGGATGAATGGGAGAAAAAAATTAATAAATGAAGCAAAGAAAAGAAAGGGAATGATAAAGAAATTAGCAATGTTTTCATATAATAGATATGATATAGCAAGAATTATATGGAAGAGAGTGGCAGTAGCAGGATTAACTTATAGTAACAATGTGCTATATGTTAGTAAAGGGCTGTTAGATTACTTAGAAAAAGCACAAAGATAGGAGGAAGACATGCTTTAGATGCAGATGTATGGAGACAAAGGAGGCAGGCAATTCAAAGAGAAGAAAAAGCACAAAGACAAGCAGGAAGATATGCATTAGATGTAGATGTATGGAGACAAAGAAGACAATTCAAAGAGAAATGGGATGGTCAAGTTTTTATTTGAGAGATGCAAAAAAGCAAAATGAAAATGTTTGGTAGATTGCAGTTTATGGATAATAAGAGAATAGCCAAAATAGTATTTAGTTGGGTTATGAGTAAAGGGCAGGAAACAAGATGGGTGAGCAAGGTAATATAGTATGCAGAATATTTGGATAAATACTTTATGTCAGTATACTTGTACAAAAGATGGGATGATTGTGTTAGGAGAATTGTTGAGTGTTATAGTGGCAAAGAATGGAATAGAAGAATAGGTGCATTAATAAAAAATAGAAAGTTGGAGAGATGGAGAGTAAAGAGTTTAAATATATATAAAAGTAAACAGAATATTGGGTGTGAGTTAATTTATGATAATAGCAAGGAAAGTAGTTTATTGTTTAAGACTTGAACAAGATTATTAGCAACAAGTGAATTTACACATAAATGGTGAAATGTGGGTTATTTAGTCTACAAATTATGTAAGGAAGGCATAGAAAATATTAGACATCTGTTAATTGAATGCAAATGTTTACAAGCAGAAAGGATACAAATAATGAAGTTGTGGGAAAATAAATATAAACAAAGTGATTATACAGAAAGTGGGTTCTTAGATTTTATGCTGGGCTTGGAAAAAGGTAAGAGGATCTAGATATGAAAACCATAGAGTGGGCAAAAATAATATTGTGGAAATGAAATGGTGCAGAATAGAGAAGAATATGGGAAAAACATAGAGTGGTGAATGTGGAAAAGGAAGATGGCTAACAGGTTTCTCTGGGCATAGTGGCTGAGAGATTCGATAAAGGAGAAGCCATAGTGCATCACATCACATTTTAACAGCTTATATAAGCATAGGAAATGATGATCATGTGATATTTTAGTAATTTTTAAAATATTTAAAAGTTAGACAAATAAGCAGAAAAGTAAATATTAAAACAAAAACTTCTTATTTACTTATTAATATATATATATTTTTTTAACGTTAATACATAATATTTTGGAAAACATTACATATTACAATTATCCTATATTTTAAAATTATCCACAACTTAAAATTGCATTGTTTCCATAAATTCTTTAATTTTTCTTATATCAGATTTTAAGAGAAATATTAAATTTTTTTAAAAATATACTGTAATTAGAACTGGATGAAGATAATGTTATACCCCAGGCAAGGTTCATGCGTGATGCATCTATGTTTATATATATATACTTAATCACTTTCAAATGGAAGTTGAAGCACTTTTTCAAATTATTAGTAAATTTCATAACTTCAATATTTCTATTCACCATTTTGTTCACTCAGATATACTATGTAAAATAAGAAACTAATAAAATTAATTAACTGTCAATGGCTACATGTGACCAATTATACTACTATCAATTTCAAATGCCCTAATCTCATATTATTTTTAAAATGAATAGGGGTCCATGTTTTCCTAAATATGTTTCTATTTTACAAAAATCAAATTAGTTTGAATTCACCTCACATAGTCTAAGTTTTATGCCACTTTTTTTGGAGTTTACCAATAAACATAAATAATTTTGTTTCTCCATTTTTTTGCAATCTTATGGTTATGTATTTTTTTTACTTTTTATATAAATAAAATATCTTTTGTAAGTAATTCTTAGAATAATAAAAATCAAATTTATTTTATTATAATACCTGATTGTAATTTTTCTAAAAATATGCATTCAATTTTTAATTACCAGGTCTATGAAAATTTTGTGTGTTATTGGTTTCTTTGTGTGATATTGCTGCATAAAGTTTTCATACACATGTTATAGCACTGGAAAACCTTATAACTTTAACAAGATGTTGGACATTAGCAAGTTTCTTCCAAATGTTAAATATTTTAACTATAAATTCATTCATTTTATATAAAAATTTGAAGCAGTCAAAGAAACTTCAATGCCTGAATTTTTAAAAAGCGTTACCAAAATTACTTTCAAATCCATACTTAGAGGAAAAACCTCTAACATGTTTTAGTAGGATTAGAATGATCTGAATCTATTAATAATGACAGTGACAATAATGCAGATGATAAAAAACTTGAGAATTATTTTTATTTGTTTTACTTCTTTTAAATGCCCATTTGAAATTAAATAGGCATAAAACAATACTTATCTAATGAACAATATTTTATCATGCATATCTAACATTTACTTTACAAAACTGCATGTACTCTTGCAGGTTAAACTAAAATTACGCTGTTATTATAATTTAATTATTTATAATTTATATATATTACTTGATTTTAAATCTGCAGCAATTTTTTTTTTTTTTTCATATCTATTTTTTGAGTAATAGTGTTTTTATTAGATAATAAGATTAAAGAATTTAATTTCTCACTCACTATTATTGATCACAAATATACTTTAATTTGTTATAATTTTGTCTAGTGTCTTGGATTGTTATTCAATCATCCCATCTCTTGATCTGGTACAGTTTGTGATTGATATATTAAAAAAAAAAAACAATTGTCATTTTCTTATGTAATATTACCTTTAAATGTTGTGTGTGTGTGTGTGTAGCAAGAAGGGCGTGTTTATATACTAACTGATATTACAATTTTTATCTATTTCAACCAAAATAATTAATTAAATTCTTTTTGCCAAAAAGTCTAGCAATTACTATGCAGTCTCTAAATGGGCAGTTATTGCAGGACCAATCTCTCATAAAAGTGAAATTTCACCTAATATTTGCCCGTTATGTCCACACCTAACTCCTACATAAAAAAATCAACAGACTATGTGCAAGACTCTTCTGGAGGAATAAAACAGTGGTCATCAGCATAGGCAAACTGCAGTTCCATCGCAAATATAATGGTATGTCACTACATCCATCCCAGCCATACTTATACAAAAGACACACACCCTTCTACACAACCTAGGAATCAAATATGGCTACACACAAATACTAGTAGCAATACAGCCAACAGATATATCACCTCCTAAAAGAAATAGCTGGCTTTATACAAAAGCTCATAATATACAGCACTATGAGGAAATCACAATAGAATGGCTTAAAAAAACATCTGGGAAGCACATCAGTTAATAAACTCAGATCCACACATCCAAAACTGGGCTTAACCAACCACAGGATAACCTCGTTATTTAAATACTGGGCTCTGGAGCCCAAGTACCTTGATTTCATAATCAAATTAAATCTTGAAGATATGCCAACTCTATCCTTTCTTTGTCATAGATGGCATATCACAAAAATAGATCCAATGTGCCCCAGATGTCATAGAGAGGAGGAGTCCTACAACCACATCATTACAACATGTAATGCGCTGGGAACAGTGAGGCAAATAATATATAATAACTTCAAGACAGACTACTACACTATAATCTCACTGCAAAAAAGCATCAAAACTAAACAATTCCCAATCATCAGATTATCAATTTTTATAACATATTCAATCTGGTTTGTGAGGTGTAAAATGACATATACACAACTTCATCCAGATCAAAATGCCTGCTTTATCAAAACAATGGAAAAGATTAAGAAGAGAGATCAACTATTGTCAACAAAATTTATTTTTGAAGAGACTTGGAAGCTATACAAACTTCCCAACCACTCAAATATACATGGATAATCACATCAACTGTCAACATTGGTCAATATTATATAATTTGAGTCTTTCAAATTTCAATTGTTAACAATTGTCTCAATCATTTCAAATGTGTGTTGTTGTTTTTTTTTATTCTTTTAATTATGTTGTCTTATAAAAAATGTAACCTTTATTAGACCTAATAAAATTTGTTTTAAAGTAAATTAAATAATTTCTTTTTGAATATCTCTGAAAACAGGTAAAAAAAAAACTTCAATATTTTTAAGAA
This sequence comes from Epiperipatus broadwayi, assembly GCA_028023455.1. Classification (NCBI taxonomy): domain Eukaryota; kingdom Metazoa; phylum Onychophora; class Udeonychophora; order Euonychophora; family Peripatidae; genus Epiperipatus; species Epiperipatus broadwayi. Next base: position 3,098,000 of record JAQFVV010000048.1, on the reverse strand, counting down.
TTGTGACTTTGATACAATTTGAAAACATTCTGCAATATAAAATTCTGTATGATCATTTTCAGCACTATGCTTAATAATTTACATTATATGTGTATTGTTAAATCATTTACTAATTTATTTTAAAAGGATTTTCATAGAAAGAAGGGAGAACATAGATTAATTGAATTTAAAGGGGGGGGGGGCTTTTTAATATAATATATGTTTGTTTTAAAACCGTAAGAACGGTTTTTTTTTTTTTAAAAAAAAAAGAGTATAAATTGCATAACATTTTTATTTAAACAAATGTTTGTTGTTTTTTTTTTTAAAAAACTGGGGGGGGGGGTAAATGCAAAAAATTAAAATAAAATAAAAATAAATTAATTAGATAATTATTATTAAATAATCTTACTAGATATGATTAGTTTTTCTCTAAAAATTCATTTTTCTATTTTTCAGCAAAATTAATTTTTCTATTGATTTTTCGTTTTAATTTTGGCTACAAATAATTATTAAAAGGAGTACATGTGAGATAGATGAATGTAATAAGAAATTTTGATAGAGATTGGAGGAACCGGATTAAACTTTGAGAGATTTGCATTTTGCAGTAAATCGATAATGGTTGAAAGTGGTGAAGACAAATTATTATTATTCAAATGAATAAAAATCCTCCGAAAGAATAAAGAAAAAAAAGTAAATAAAATGCTAAATAAAATTGTAGTTACATATATATATTCGTAAGATATAAATAGCATAAAAACATTCATATAACGCAGAAAGATTGTTAAACATTTGTCATCTTTAAAACTGATGAAAGTTATTCTATAAATATAATTTGTAATTTTTTATAAAAGCAAATCATATTAAAACTGCAAGTAATATCAGTTAATATGTTATTGATGTAGTAACCATCTACTTTATAATATTTCTTTGGCCAAAACATGTTTATATTTTATACTAATAATTAATGTTCAGCTGTTAATTTTTTTGTAATAAAAAGCTATCATACTCATTTTTTAAAAAGTTATAATTAAATTTAAAATATTAATGTTTTTGTGAGTAAAATTAGTTATTCTACTTTGCAATCACTGTTTAAGTATTTGCAATTCATTTGAAAGATTTCAATTAATAATATATAATGTTCTTTTCTAAAATTTCTTACTTACATTTTTTTCAAGGATTAGATTTTTTTTAATCCTTAAACTAATCTCATATTTTTAAGATGACAATTTAATTTGGTTTCAAATAAAGGTCTCAGATCTAATCTGATCAATTATTTCCTCACTGTAACTTTACTTTTCATTGTCATAGTTTCATCATCATCATTGTCAACCATTATCAAACCATTGCAGGATGAAGGTCTCTCCAATTTTAATCCATTATCTCCAATCTCAAGCCTCTCTTCTTTATATCACCCCTGCACACTTTCTTAATTCATCCATCCATCTCACCTGTGGTCTCTTTCTGGGTCTTGTCCATCTATTATTATCTCTTCTAGCAATATGTCCAAAACAACTCCACTTCAGTCTTTTAATTTTTTTAATGAAGTCAGTAACACCTATTTGTTCTCTTATCCATATATTGCGTTTTCGATCTCTTCTTGTTACTCCCAACATGCATCTCTCCATACTTCTTTGAGTGGTTTGAAGTCTCTGTATTGTTCTTCTATAAGTAAGAACTGGTAAAACACACTTATTAAATACCTTCCTTTTTAAACACATAGGCATATTTCCATTTAGTATCAAGTTATTTACACTAAAAGCATTCCAAGAAAGTTTAATTCTATGATTATATTTCATTCATTATGTTTCCATCTGTATTAATAATCTGATCAAGGTATTTGTAACTGTTAACTTCTTCTAACTCATCATAATCAATCTTTATTTTCATATTTTGAGAAAATCCATTAAACATTACTTTAGTCTCTTTAACATTTATCTTTAGTCCTACTTTCATCTGATAACTCCTGCAACATTTCCTGCAACTCTAAAAAATTATTTACAAAAACAACTACATCATCTGCAAAATCTAAACGATTTAAATAATCTCCATTTACTTTTACTTCTTTAGTTCTACATTTTAATCCACAAAATACTTCTTGCAGTACTGCTGTAAAAAGTTTTGAAGATATGGAGTCACTCTGTCTTAACCTTTCTCAATGTTAATCTTCTTACTATCATTATGTAATCTAATTGTTATTGTTGCATATTTATAAATATTCTTCAGAATATGATGATATTCTGGGTCTACTATACCTTGATGATCCAATGCTTTAATCATGGTAGAAATGCTTATAGAATCAAATGTCTTTTCATAATCTACATATCCAAAGCATATTGGCAACTCATATTCACTTCTTTCAATATTTGGATATGATCTACTGTACTAAAACCACTTCTAACTTATTAGTATATAATATAGTAATTTAAATCCAACTTGTTCTCTTGGTTGATTGAAATACAATGTTCTTTGTGGTCAAGTTGTAATTATCTTGATAAAAAATTTGTAAAAAACATATCTTCTTTATCACCTTTCTTAAATATTAATATTAATACTGCATTATTCTAATAATTTGGTACATCTTCATTAATTAGATATTTGGTATATAACTTTGCCATATTTTTTCTATTTCTTCACCTACTTTTTTAAATATATTGATTATATTTCCATATTTACCTGGAGCTTTTCCTTTCTTCATAGATTTAATTGCATGTCTCACTTCTTCGTTTAAAATTCTGTGCAATTCAAAAGATATAATAGATGTAGGAGATACGTATTCTTTATTACTATATAATTCTTGATAAAACTCTTCTATTCATTTCAAGATGTTATCTTTCTTTTTAGTAATAGTTTCATCTTTTTTTTAACTGCAGATGTAAGTTTCCTACCAATACCAAAATGTTGTTTTATATTCTTGAGACTTTTATTTTCTTCTACAGTCTTTCTTGCTAGTTCACAATTATACTTTTTTGTATAATTATCAACTCTTTTTTGTATCATTTTACAAAATTTGAGATATTCGGTTCTTTTTAATGCATCATTTTTATATATCTTCATATTCCTTCTTTTATTCATCAATTCTCTAGTCTCAGTAAAAATTTTATTGATCAATTGCTGATTTGTTCTACCAGCTATCTTTGTTGCAGTTTTTAAAAGTGTATCATTTATTTTTTTTATTAATTTTATTCAAATCTTAATCATGTTCAACCAATTTACAAGTTCTAATTTAAATTCATTAGAATGTTTCTAAAAATTAGGAATATTAACTGTAAATATTGTTTTTTTAAATAATTTTTGCTCTAGTTTTGCATTAACATGTATCTTACATCTTACTAATCGATGATCACTTCCTATGTTGAATTTATTAAGAACATTACAATCTTGAAATTTGTATTTTCTGTTAGTCAAAATATAATCCAATTCTGCTGTACCTTTATTTGGATGCTTCCATGTTCATTTCCTTTTAACATTTTTCTCAAAAAAAAAATTCATAATATAAAGGGTTTTTTTTTCTGCAAACTCCACAAGTATATGTTCTGTCTCATTTATATTATCATAACTAAATTTATCTATAGCACTTTCATCTTTTATTTGTTTACCAATTCTAGCATTAAAGTTTCCCTTAACAATTTTAAAATGTTGTTTAGTCTGATCAAAAGCCTTTTGTACATCCACTTCTATTACTTCATCATTATGAGAACTTGTTGGGGCATAAACTTGAATTATCTGTATTTGGTATCTGCTATTAAGTTGAAAAACTAATGTTTCCAACTCTGTCCAATATATCATCAATCTCTGCAATGTTGTTCTTCCACTTTTTATTTATAATGAATCCTACTCCACTTGTATTTCCAATATTTGTGCCTTTATAGTAGAGTACATACCCACTTTTTAAATCAATTGTCTCTTCACCTTTTCTTTTAATTTCACAAAGTTCAATAATGTCCCATTGAATATAAGCCAGTTCTTCCAATTCTTATAATTTTCCTTCACTTGAAAATTATTTGCAGTTGTAAGTACCTGAATAAAAAGTTATCAAATGGCAGCCTGGGTCCATAATCAGGAGATTCTTAGCACCTCCACTTTCAGCCACTGAACTGGTGACTTTACAGCCTCCTGGGATTAAGAGACATGATTTATTTTTGTCTGCTATGATTGTATATATCTATTAGAAAAAAACATTTTCATTCACACATGTCTTATCTGGCAACTGAGAAGAAAGACCATGATGTTTCTTGATCTTAAACTCAAAGGTAAAAAGCCATTAAATGCTCCATGCTTAATAATGCATGTTGGTGAGCAGCCAATCCATGTCCATATACTATATAAATAATCACATATTAATAACAACTGCAATGACAAGAATGTATAGAGTGGACATTAGAAATTAGTCCTGCTCATTTCTTTTAAGGCTTGTTAAGAGAAATCAAAGGGTCTCCTTTTAGTTAATAGCAAACTCATTTCTCCAACCATTATCATAGTTTAATTGTATCAATATATGAGATTTAATGTAGTGGTAGAAGGGCAGATTGAAATTCAAGGTTTACATATTACTGTTACAGTTTCTGTGTCACTTCTTATAAATACCTGAGTAATTAATCATTTAATTATTATGTTTAATGATCACATAGTTTTGAAAATAAATAATACAATTAAATAATTAATAATTATATGATTTATTAATTATTGCAAATATTGGAATGGAAAAACTATATATTATGTCGAACATTATTTGAAAGAAATAAAAAAATAAATTATTGATATGTTCTTTTAATCATTGTTTAAAAATGCAAGATAATTTATGTTATGTTGGCAGTTTTGTGTGAATTTGATGACTGATTGGAGTTCATGCATACACATGAAATAAGTTGAATAAAACAAAATTATCAATGTATGCTCATGTTGAAGATTATTGATTGCACCTTAACCATTCAACATTTGAATTTAATATAATTATTTAAAGCCATATCATTTTGTTCATAATCAAAGATGTATTTCTTATACTTTGCTATGTACAGTTAATGTAATTTGCATTGCAAATCATATGCAAATAAGATATTTATTTTATATAGTGCTATGTTTTATAAACTATAATATTAATAATTTAGCCATTAAGCTAATGCACATGCACTTTGTGGATTTTTAAACTATAAATGAATACTCTTATTTTCCAAACACAAGATAAAAACTTTGTGAAAAGATAGAATGAATTCATCTATCTTTTCGACCCAAACGTTTATGTATGGGCAAATCTTAAGCATTTGGAAATGGGAGCATGAAGATGTTAATAGTAAAATGCTATATATATCAGTATTGTGATTAGTAATTTTTATTTATTGGTATTTTGCCATGTATAATTAATATCCTCTTTGTTATAAACCATGGTAAAATGTCAGATATTAATAGTTAAAAGTATTTTAGTGTTATGAGTAGTGATTATTTTATATTTTATCATGTGCAATTAACATGTCCTATAGCAAGAACCATAGTAAAACATCCCTGCTGAGATATTGTTTTGTGTAGATTGTGGAGGATGTATTAAATATGTAATTAGTGAGAAAGTTTCTTATGGAGTAAGTTTTTGATTAATAAATATTATTTAATAATATGACAGTATTTGCCTCTTGATGATCTTATAATTAATTCTTTCTGTTATATATTCTGATCATGGCATAGTATACTGTAGAACAGTATAAAAGTTCCAAGTATATAAATATTATTAATGAGATTTAAAAATACGAATTTATGAGATTAGTATATAAAAAATTGCAAAATATCTAAAATAAATAAAATTAATATACAAAATAGATTCAATATGATTCCACAAATATAAATCATTATATATATATATATATAAAGCATTTGCAATTTAGTATGAATTTATTCCTTGTAATATCTTTTTTTTTTTTCATTACAATACTGTATTTAAAAGAAAAATAGGTATATTATTAGTGCAATATTGGGCTTAATAAAGGAACCTGGCTTTTTTTTTATTATGTGATGTCATATTTTTTTACGTTTTGGCTTTTTTTATTATTATGCGATCTCATATCTGTTTTGCTAAATTTTTCATGTTTTGGCCTTTTTTTTTTTTTTTTACTGTGAGACATTTTGGCGGGTTTTCCCAAGTCACATGACCCATGTTCTAAATTTTTTGCATTTTCTTGTACTTTTTTGGTAATTAATTCGAAGTAAAATAAAAATTCTACTTTCTATTTTTATAAGAAATTCAAAAGCAGCTGAGTAATAAAAAACCCGAATAATTAGATAAGAATGCTGGATCATGTTGTAGTTTGCTTGCCACTTTCTTAACATAATTTAAAGTAAATGTTATTGATACTATAAAATGAATACATAAATATTATTATAGACATATGAACTACAAACCCATGTTAAAGACTTCCATAACATTGCATTATGCTTTTCTATTTATAAACAATCATAAAATATAAAAAGCATAAAAATATCACTCTTTTTTTTTTATTGGAAAAAAATATTTTTACAATTATAACTAATATTTCTATAATCTTTGCAGTTTATAATTATTATATGTGTTATACAAATAATAGTATTGCATAAATTATTTAAGAGTTCTATAATTAAGATGCAATACTGAAATACAAGAAAAGAGAAAAAATTATCTATAATTATCATTTTAAATTACAAAGATTATAGAAAACATTAACCACTTTTTTTAAAATCCATCTTAAAGAAAAAACAAATTTATGTGTTTGTTTGAAGAAAAAAAAACTTATTTGAAAGTAAACAAAAATCATGTTTTTTCTTCACAAGCTGTAAGATCATGCCAAAGTTAGAGGTTGTATCCCAGAGAATTGGTCCCTAGCTGGAGATAATAGAGCCTTTACAACTCATCCTAACCTTATTATATTTTTAATAAACTTAATGGGATCATGTAAATTGTAAAGATAGGAAAAGGTAGAAATAGAATTACTTATATAAGATTACATGTAAAATTTCAAATATGTATATTAATTACATTTTATATATAATAATTTTTTGCATTAAATTAATGTTAAATTACTCATTTTGTTATTGAATCATTGCATCGTGTTTGTATTTCTCTTGTTGATGACATCATGGAAAAAATGTCAAAGTAGTTATCTGGAACTCAAAACAGAAAAAGAAATTGAAGACAGTTGTGACTCTGAAATTGAAAAGTATGAAACTTCTGCTTTTACACTAAATTTTAATGTTAACAATCCAGGCCCTTGGTCAAAAATTATGAACATAAAAATTAGTTGAAAATTCTATTAGTCAGGTAGTTAGTAAGGATTTTTCCTAAAGACAAATTTGGTCACAAGGCTTTTCAGAATCATATTACCATTATTTATTATATGGAGAGAAAATTTCTAGAAGTTATTTTGTAGACACCAAATCCAGGAGAATTAATATGTAAATAAAAATATAAAAGTATAAACAATATAAATAATTATACTTTTTTAATCTTCTACTGTTTCTGTATTTTTTGTTAATTTTTTTTTTTATAAAATTCATTTTGTTTTAATTTTCAAATTTTATTCCATGGGAGTGGAGAGAGAGGCTGGAATTTAATTTGCATAAAGGTGCCTCTTATTCTGGAATATAATTTGTACAAAGATGCCTCTTATCCTTGCAATGGCCTTGTTACTTAGTACATTTACTAATAAAGAATGGGAACATATAGTAGGGGTTGTGATATTCCTATACTTATGTAGTTCAATGAAATGAAACAGAAACTTAGTGATGTTTCTGCATAGGAAATATTTTGTGTCACTATAGGGTGATTTCATTTTAACTGATAAAAGAAGTCTGTTGGGATATCATTAAGATTAATTAAAATGTTCAAATAGATGAGCCCTAAAAATCAATATTTAAATCCATTAACAATAAAGTAATATTTGAATACAAGTATAATTAGAGGGGATTTGAATACAGACTTTCAAACTCGCTTTAGCTATCCATTCCATCTTATATAACCAATAAACATGACCACATACATGTGAAAAACATATGATCTCCAATATACATATTTCATGCTGATGTTAAGAAGTGTACCTAAGTTAGAGATACATTTTGAGAATGGAGAGTATGCCATTAAGTAGGCATTCAAATATTTAATTTTGATTAAAAATACAGATGTATTGTTTCTGGTATGCTGGAGTATGGAACTATCATTGTGATGTGTGTGTTGCTTGAAATGATAAAATGTCTAAAGTAAAACTATAAAAATTTCCAAGAAGCAATTTTGAAATAAGAAAACGAACTTTAACTGATGTTTGCATATTAAATATCAGAGTAGAATACATTGAAAGTTATTGCATTCATGTAATATTTTGTTTCATGTGAGATTTTGTTCCAAATCAATAATTTGATATAAAGAAATTGACTTTTTTTAATAAAAGAGTTAATGCATTTATTACTGGAAGATGAAAATGTTGGTAAATGATAATTTTGCATGAAAGAAAGGATATATTTCAAAAAAAGAGTTCATAGTTTTTCTATGAATGCAGGCAGTAATTTTGAATATTGGTTTTAAGGATATTTATTGATAGGTAAATGGAAAATCTGAAAAACTTTGACTGGGTGCTAATAAAAATAGAAAAACCAAATTCATCATATATATAGTATAATCATCCAACTGGAGGATTAATTGATATTAAATTGAAGGAATTATTTTTTGCTGCATTTTTCAAAATTCTTAGAAATATCAAAGATCATCCCCATGTAAAATGTGCTTAATCTTATTATTGAAAGAAGTGACTTGAATTCCCAATAGATAAAGTTCAATATGATAAGAAGAGGCTTGATGTACGAGATAAAAAAAGGGAATTCAAAGAAAGCTCTTTGAGGGATAAAATTGTGTGTTACAAAACCAGAGGGAATGTCTTTATATTCATAGTGATGTAAATTTTGCAAATAAATGTAAGTTTATTTATTCTATTTTAACATAAGGTTCATGATTGAATAGAGTTGTTGCAATTTCAGTTTTCAAAAATAATGTCCTCTACTTAGTTAATGATTACATTTTTAAAACTAGGCAACACAAAAAACTATATCAATTGCCATGTGATTAGATTTTACTGATTCCCATCTCCAAAATTATTTAATTTCCACTTGATGTATACATCTCAATTTCAGGATTACTAATAAATTTTAATGAAGCCCTTATCAATAAACAATTTTTCGAAAGATTAAACTGGACTGAAAATACAGCAAATTAATCTTATTTTTAATGTATTTTGTTTTTAAAATAGTGATAAGCTAAAGATAAATTTATAAAACAATATTGTTTACTTAACAGTAGTCCAAAGTTTATCGATTCTACCAAGTATTATAATTAACAGATAATTCAAAACACAACATTCACTACACAATTACTCAAGCTAAAATATTGTTTTGTTTCGGATAAAAATACTAATTTACAAAAAATAAAAATCATTTAATAAATTATTATTTTCTTTGATTTTTCTTTGAAATAAAATTTTCCTAATTTAAAATTTTTTTTTAAAAAAAGTTCTATATGCTGTACCATGCATTTTTTAAATAATTAATTTAGATTTCTTTGATATAAATTTTCTAATAGAATTTTTAAATTTTGTTAAACATTTTTTTATTTATTTTAAAAGCATAAAGTAAGGAAAAACAGAGAAGATACTAAATTATATACAACCTGAAAAAGTTATAAAACTAATGATGTTTTTTAACTGATTTTTCTGGGTAGGAATTTTATTATCAAATAAAAAGATGTAACGTGCTTCCTCATTGTTCTAAGAAATGCAAAATAATAGAGACATTGTACAATTAAAAATTTTAACACAAGTGATTGTTTATGAAAGCTACTCTGATTGTTTGAATTTTGTACAAGTCTAGAAAAGTGGAAGATATCTTTCAAACACTTTTTTTTATAGTGCACATATAGGTTTAAATAAAAGTAAATAAGAATTTTAGTGAGGTTTGTAATCCACAAAGATTTTGGAATGTTAATAAGGTTTTGGCTATTATATTGTTTTAAAAGACACGTGCCAACAAATTAATGTTTATTTGATCAAATAGATCAGCATTCTCAAGATAAAAAATTGTAAAAAAAAGTATTCTTTTAGATGATAATTCTCTTAACAAGTTAACTGGAATCAGTACAGCTTTCAAGGAAGTATTTGCAAACCAACTCTAAAAATGAAATAGCTGCATTGATTGGCAAAAGATGAAATGAACCCAAATAGATGATTTGACTAATAAATTTACCGTTAAAAGTATTAAAAACAATAACTTGTTAGATTAAACTCCTATTAAATTTTGTTTAATTTTCTGCTTTAAAATAGAGGATTAATTACAGTTTATTATGTAAATGTACATTGTATTAAAGGAAAAAACAAACAATAGAAATTATTGTAAGTGATGATCAATTGATATTACTCTACTTTAATACAACATTGCTTAGTAACCTTCACCTATTATAAGATTGAAAACTAGTATCTAAATCTACATTCATCTCTTTAATTAAGTCACATAACTGATTTGTAATTTTTTTAAAATCATCATCCCAAAATATATTAATAACACAAAGTTTCCTCTATATATACTATTAAGATTACTCAGTCTATGTTTATTGTCAATATTACTCAATGGTAGCTTTCTTTCATTATATAAATATTTTTAGTATTCTTATTTGCTTAAGTGACTAATTGTGCTGAAGTAATTTCAATGATTGTTATTACATAGTAGATTCATTTTTTAACCATCTCAGGAATCAAACCTCAACTTTTACTCACTATCATTCTATTAACTCGAATCTAACTGATTGATCCAATCTTTATCACTTTCTTTTATATGTAGTAAATGGCATAAAGAACTCATTAAGGCTTATGAAGTAACACTAATAATAGAATACTAAAATAAATTGTGTTAAAAAGATGAACAACAAATAATGAATTATCACTGATGATCAAGTGTTTTCTATTATTTAATTGTAATATTTTTATTGCCTAAATATTTTGTGTCTTAGGTGGAGAACTTAATAAATATTTTACCACAATTCCCTTTTTTATGGATAATGATTCTTATTTCTCTTTTATAGACATTGTTAAAAATGATTTGCTTTTAGCCACTTTTCCTTAATTTACAAATTATTTTGATGTATCAAATATTCAGACAACTACAAAATGTTCAAAAAATGTTCATATGAGTGAATTCTTTATATGATTTTATTTATTATTTTTCCAGGACATTGCTTTATTAAAAATTATTAGTTCTACTTCAGATTCTAATGTCAAACTATTTTGGTTCACAGTCTTGAGACATGTTTAATAAGAATTACATTTTTAACAAAAAAAATTCACATATAATCTGTGAATGTCAACTTATTATTATTATTTGCTATCTGATTGTTTGTTACCATATATATTCTTATTATCTATCAGCTTATTCAGACTAGCATTTTTTTAACATTTTTTTTTTATTAATTTAGTAAACTGTGGAGACATGAGGCAATTAGTAAAATTTCACAATTAAAAAAAGTAAGGTTAGATTTAATTATCAGAATTTCACAATAAGTATATATATATATTGTAATGGTCAGAAAGTATAGTTGCTTTAACCTGACTCAGAGACATAGATAAAAAGGGTTTGAACCTCACTCACCCATCTACATCACATCTAAGTGACTAACTCCCTTAACCTCACAAAAGTTAATTTTCTTAATGCAGCCCAGTGATCAGGTAGAGACAAGACTCTTGGGAATCCTAGTATGTAATGATCAGATTTAAACATATAAAATAATGAATCTCTACAACTTTGTTATTATTATAAATTATAGTTTAGTGTTAGTATAAGACTATCTATATTTCATTTAATGTAGTTATTTACAAATAATTTGAGAAGGTACTCATGTATGTACATAAGATTTAATTGTAGCTTACAATTAATAAAAGGAAAAAAAACATTTGATATATATTATTAAAAGGAATGAGTTTAATTAGGTAGAGAGGAAGTGCAGAAGTCAATCTATGATGTGAGAACATGGTAAAATTAATATGTTTTAATTAACTAAACAAATTGGAGGCTGACTTAAACAATAGCCCCAATTATGCAAGTATATATCATCCTAACAAATCTTTAACAATAAATTTGCATAGCAATGCACATAGATCATATATCAACAGGCATAATTATAAACAAAAAGGATAAGATTCAATGTGGTACTCGGTGATCATATATATATATAAATTTAAATGTGTGTCTCTAATATAGTAAAGTCTTCTCATTTCACCAATTTGACTGATGGATAGCTACTTTGCCTCTAATTAATTTTTAGAGAAAGGAACCCGTTCACTTAAGTATGACCCGGGTTCAGGAACAAAGTGTCTTTGATAGCTTAGTGCCCATTTCTCCTCACTGCCCCTTTAACATGATTCATCTCCAGGCAACTGATATATCCAGTATTCATGAGGTGGGTGGATGAAGTAATTCAGAAACAATAAAATAGGAAAATTTAAAGACAGGAATATTTTCACTAAGTACACAATATTAGAATATGGTCAAACGGCCATAAATATTAAAGCCTCATTAACATTAATATATAGATATATGATGCCGTATGTTACTATACTAGAAAATCTGTTATACAATAATAAAAGCCCTATCCCTTTAAAGTCATTAAATTAACTTATATGTGGGTATTATACAAGCATTTTTATTTTTAGTATGATTAATCAAGAATTATCATTATTTAACTGAAGTATGCACATAGATTTGATGAGTATTGAATGGATAATTATATGAAAAGATTGCACTGGACCCCTCTATTGCAAAATACTAAATAACAGACTCTTATATAATGCGTCTTCTAATGTGTATTTATTTAATAAGCATATCAGGTTTGATTAAATCTACATATATAAAATAACAATTGTAAGATACTTTCTTTTTTAAAAAAATTAATAAATTTCATAAATGCACATATATACGATATGAACATCTTTCTCAGTGTAATTATAAAATTAATCTACAGTTTAGCTAAATAACTAAATGGCAATGCATTTTTTTTTTTTTTTTAAAACATTTAATAAAAAAAACTGCAGGAGAAAGTGGATGAAAATCTTTTAAAATCAAAATAACTTTTATAAATTTTTTAGAAATGATTTCCATCTTACATAGTGGGTTGAAGGAAAATATAAAATTTTTTAAACTTATTTAAACATTACCATCCAGCTTTTCACTTATATATATATATATATTCTACATTACCAATGAAATAATAAATAAAAAAATCTTGTTGATTTTATATGTATGCTAACAATACTTCAATATATATATATAACACAAGAAAAAGAAACAAAATTAGTTGATCGTTAGAACACATACATTAACTTTATAATTATAGGTGAGGTAAAATTCATTAATGCACATTAACCAGAACAATAATTAAAAAAATGACAAAGGTAAAAGTTACTGGTAACTAAGAAGCATTTATATGGATTATGCTTTATAAGGAGTGAATTAAGAGTTCATTCTAGAAGCCTCATGATGCTAGCATTCTTTCTTGATGGCTGTTAAAGTCTACGCCATGGACATCTGTGTTCATGTTTCCATTTAGATAGATAATTTTTTGATGTTCTAGGCAGCAAAGATAGGTATTCATCAGGCATGGTTATTAAGTCTTCTGCTGGGCTTCATCTCTAGGACATCCTCTGAGGACAGACTCATGGGAGAACATAGTAAACTTCTCTACTTGAACATAACTTAGAGATTTACATAGCTATTAGATGATGGTCAAAATTTTTAGAACAAGAAAATTATTATATCAAACAAAAAGAACTTGCAGTATTTATACCTTTTAACTTCTTCTGTCCATTAATTAATTAATTGAAGTTTACCAATGCTTCCATTATTTACAACCTCTGAATATCATCATATGATTTTACACTATTGTACAGATTACAAACAATAGATTTTATGTGACATCATTTTTCTGTAATGGATCTTAAGTTAAATTTTTACTTTATCTATTGTCATTATATAAAATGCATTAGCTAACATCTCTATTTACTGATACAATATTTTTTTTTATTTTGCTTTAAAATTTTCTCTTAATTTCTAAATTATATACATTTAAATTTCATTAATAATTGTAATCTATTATATACATATATATTTCATTAATCATTTATTTTAATATCCATTCACTGTGGTTGACTTTGCTCACATATATAAGGCTATATAAATGTATATCTTTAATATATATATATATGTTAAAACGAAGATTTGCACGGGTTAAATATATAAAATACATATTTTGCGGGTTCATCCGTGTTTATAACTCTGTGGATGGCTTGTGTGACCAAGTCAAAACGTCAGTATATTAATATTAAAAGTTTTTAACACGGATGAACCCGCAAAATATGTATTTTATATATATAAAACTAAATATTTACATGTGAAAATAACTATATAACTATTTTAGACATTATAATTTTATTATAAATAATTATAAAATAAAATGCAGATTTATTCAAAAAAAATTGGTGAACGAAAAATGAATTTAAGATTAATATATGTTTAAAGAGAAATCTTTATTTGACATCATTTGCAATTGCTAGTAAATGAGTTTTGACATCTTAACTAAAAAAGAGAGAGAAATGCAAAGAAGAATGAAAATTAAAGATTGAGTTTATCAATGATTATATAAATTAATTGTGAAATATATCTCTATATAATCGAATTTATTATAAAATATTTTTAAGGAAATATTTTATTTTTCATTTGAATCATTTCTCTAATTCAATGAAAATATGCTCTTACAATTGTATATTAAAGAACTTACCAATTCGTTTCATTACACTCCCTGCAATATGTCCACATATAAAAGAAAATTTTTATAAATTAAATTGGGTTTACTATAAAATACTTTTTAGAAAGTATGTTACTTTTTATTTGAATCATGCCAAATTCAATGAAAATATTCTTTTGCAATTACATATTCAAGAACATTTCAATTAATTATATGATTTTTGCATAAAATTTTCATAATATTATAAGTTCCTTAAATGAAGTTTCATATTATATTGATAGGGATCCATATTTAACTTCCCCATAAGTCTGTCAAACAAAAGTTCTATATTCAACTAATTTGAATAAAATAGTTATATCACTATACTAGCCCTCAACATCTAAGTACACACATATATCTAAGCATTAAGATATTTAAATTGATCAATGTTATCAAACTGATAATTTTATTTACCATGTAGAATTTTTAAGATGTTCTTAAGGATTATGTAGAGATTCTAACCAAGAAATAAACTAATATTTTCACAAAATTCTTATTATATCATTATTTATATACATTTTATATGTACTTCATGTTACATAAGTCAATTGCTGTTAAATTTCATTTCTTAAGCATATAAGGGAGACTCCACTAATGTTTATGAAAATCAAGTCTACTTAATTTCATTGTTGAATCTGGAAAAAAAGAAATGTGTTTGAGACCTTACCAAAAAAAGTTCATAATAGATTCTTAATAGAGCATTTGAGCCTTGTCTTAAGTGATGAAACTATATCTTGAGTTAATAATAAGTCTGATTTATTTAATAACTTTTATATACTCTGAAACAACTTGTCTTCTGATATTTTGTGAAGATGGACTTGAGTATGCAAGTAATATTTCTCATGGGAATACTTAATTGATTATAAATAAAGAAACAAAGACTTTTGCAAATTTGTTATCTCGTTTACTATAAACGAATTTAAAACATTTTTTATTACAAAATATTTATTCACATTCAATACTCATGCAATAAAGATTGTTTTATTTGTAAAGTTTAATTTTTTGACTTAGTTTTTAAAAGATTTTCCTATTTTTAAATACAGTATATGATTCATAGTTTTTATAGTTATTTTTATCATATTGAAATAAGTCATACACGGGATGATAATAATATTGGATAGACAAAAAAAAAAGACGATTCCATAATGCCACTAGACAAAGTTTTAATTTTTTTATTTTCCTTACCGTCAACAATCAAAGCCTCTTAGATCAATATCTAACATTTACTGTGTCTTGCTGTAAATTAAATAATAATACATTTGATTACATTTTTAATTTTGGGGTATAAAAAAAGCATTAATACTTAATTTTGGAATATAAAAAGAAGAGCATGTTATTTTAATAAAAAACGCATAAAATGAGCAAATAAAATTGAATATCCATAATTTGTAAATTGTTCTTAGACAGAGTAATTTTGATGTTAACCCAAATATAGACTTTGGCTCTCACATTACCTTTGTAAGATAAATCCAGTACACGTGGCAATTACATTAAACTTCTAGATTAAATGATTTGATGCTAATAAAAAGAGCTATATATTTTTTTCCCTTATTAATTTATTTAGGAAGCTATTTATTTTTGCCTCTCACATATTAAAAAGGATGCTAACTTATTTTAAACTGTCTTCATCTGTATTTTTTTTCTTTTTTTCATGTCATAGAATCTGCCGGGATGCGAACCCACAACAACCGTTTGCAACCAATTGTTTGCTTGTAAGGCCGCTGCGCTGACTCTCGGCTAATAACGCTTGACTCTTCATTTGTAATTGATCAAAATTCTGAAAAAATACAATAATTGAAAAAGCTATAGAGAGTATTATGTACTCTTGCTATTATCTGTGACATCTCAACAGGTTTGAGAGAACATTAACTCTGAGGAAGTTACATGAGACTTCAATAATCACTCTATAAAGAATTTATTCTATGAATAGATTAAGATCTATTTAAAAGATTGCTATAACCTGGTACATTTTGCTTTAATCGTGAGAAATTTTACCTGTTGAATACTTTTTCATAATATTTTCCAAAGTATATTTTAATTTCATCTTTTAAATGTGAAAAACATTAGCTATGAGATCTATGTATATATATGTGTGTATATATATAGAAAGAGGGGAGGGGACTGATAACGAAGCAGATACACAGATAAATAAATATGTAAACAAATAGATAGATATGGATAAATAGATAATTAGATAGATAGAGACAGGCAAACAGACAGACATACAGCTAGGTAGATATATGAATTGACTGATAGGTGCCAGATATGTAGCTAGGCAAACAGACTGACAAATAGAATGATCGACAAATAGAAAGGTAAATGAATGAATAGATAGGTAGATGGATAGAGAGGTAGCTAGGTGGATGAATAGATAGTTGGATGGATAGATAGATGAATGAATAAATGGTAGGATTGATTAATAAATAAAATATAATATATATAGACACAGATAGATAGATAGATAGATAGATAGGTGGATGGGTAGTTATAATGAATAGATGGATGGATAAATAAAAAATAGACAAACAGAGGGTACATACATGTGCATGGTTATTTACTTGTTGTTAGTATCTGCCTATCTATTTATTAGTAGCTCTATTTTTCTGTCTATATTTTTTCTATTTACCCATCCTTCCATATATCTATCTGCACCCACCCTTATCTTCCTATCTATTTGTTTAGTCACAGATAAATAAGTAAATAGAGAAAAGAGATAGCAAACATATGTCTTTGATACAATCATATGTGTGCCAATCTTTTTATTGGATCTCACTTGTCATTGTCTGGATAGATGAATGTGCAGATGGATGGATAGACAGACAGATCAATAGATTGATAGATAGATAAATCGATAGATAGGTAAAGTAAGTAGATAGTTGAATAGATAGATAGATAGATAGATAGATAGATAGATAGATAGATAGATAGATAGATAGATAGATAGATAGATAGATAGATAGATAGATAGATAGATAAGTAAATATGTAGATGAGCGAGGAGATATGATATAGGTAGATGTATAGATAGACAGTTAGGCAACAGATAAATAGGTAGGTCAGTAAGTAGGTATCCTAGGTAGCTGGGAAAAATAGATAAAATCTTTTAAGGTGTTATGTCATGTTCCAAAATGGGATCCAAATCTGAAATATATCTGACAAATCTCCAGACAATCACAGAATATTTTTAATTCTAAAGTCAATCATTCAATATTTACCAATAAGAGATAGAAAGAAAAAAGCTAAGTCAAGTCTTAGATGTCTACTCCAATATGTTTCAGCTTTTATGGAAAAACATTAAGCCTTGCAATACATTATTATTTATTTGTAAATAAATAACTAGACAGAACTATATAAAAACTGCTATACCTGATGGAATTTAAAGATATTCTTGATTCTAGTATAGAATACCAATTTTTGACATTAGTAAATAATAAGCAAATATTGTTTAGGCGAAGTAATGTACGTTTTTTTTTTTTAAAGTTAAAACCTAAGATTGAGATATCCTTCCATTATCTGTAAATTTATGAAATAATTTTTAAAAAAAAAATTAAAGAAATGGAATATTTTAACGGTTTTTAGTAATAAAAGATAAAATAAATTGATAATTTGTATCTTATCAGTAGTATTATTAATTATAAACGGAAAAAATGTATTTGGCAAAACAGTGTGGGATTTAAAAATTTAACAGTATAAAATTTTGAATATCTGTTAGTAATAACGGTTGTATAGGAAATAGATAAAATCCATTGAACTTTAGACTTTCGCTATATCAGTGAACGACATTTTTAGTTTACCTAAGAGGAGAAGTATAGCATCGGGGAAATTTGATTAATCGCTTTTATTTTCTAGTGAAAGAAGACCTTGAACCGCGGTTATGGCGTCTGATGCGTTAATAAGATTTTGTAAATACGCTTTATTTGGTACAAACTTCTTAATATGGGTAAGAATTTTACGTTTTGATTTGTTTAAATTGCACATTTAATTAATATTGATTCCATTTATATATATATGACTTAACTAAAGAAGGTATACATCCGTATTTTAAAATGTTATGTAAAACATTTTGGACTAAGAAAATATTAAAAGATATGTATAATTTGAAATGAGAATGTTTGTAAATTATTGTTTAGTTAAAAACAAAATATTTTTTGTTGATCTTTAAACATCCCCCTCCTCACCCACTTTTTATTTAAATAACCTTGTTTTTAAGGTTTTTTTAATTTTTATCAATGCATCTCTTATCTTCATCGTTTGCAATCATTCACCGGTATAAAAACTATCCTCTCTCACTATTCATGCATTTTGGAAGCAACCTTGCTCATCAAGTAACCTAAAAGTGTCAAACACCTGAATTTCTATGCCCACGTTGATAACTCTATATTTTTCCATTACATCACTCCTATGCAAGATAAGGAATGGTTTCTATTTACTTTTAACATCTTGTTATTGAGAAGTGTTCCTTTATTTTTTACAAAACAAAACAAAAAACTAAAAGGGATTTAAAAACTATCTATATAGACATAAAACATTTTCAGTTAAATAATTTACTCATCACCAATATAAGAAATGCATATAACAATAGCCTGGCAAAAATAAAAATTGTAAAGATGCTAGCTGAGTATGTTTAAAGTTATAAAATCTACAGTCAAGTAAAATATTTTTATATAGAATAACTTTATGCATAGAAGGCTCATCTCATTAATGAAGTTTGAGCCTGGAATAATGCTGGGGGGAAATATTAGTGAACCATACTTGCAGATAATAATATTCAATAAATAAGTATTTATTCTAAATGAAGGGTAACTTAAGTTCCAGAATACTTAAATTGGCTAGATCTATATGCCATACATCTATAGATATTGAAACTGTCACTATTTTGTGCATAACATTGAACAATTATTTTAAATGATTCATACAGATTTTCTAACATATGTGGTGTATATATACAGATACCAGAAAATATGTCTTTTGATTCAAACAAGTTATTTAGGATGAGTAAACAATCAAACTTAATTTTTTTTTTTTACTTCAAAAGCACTTTTTAAAAATATTTATATCTTCAATTTATATATATAATCTCTTGGTATTGTACTAATATTTTATATTGGTTCTTAAGAGCCTTTACCAATCTAAATTCATTTAAAAATTACGTTCAATTAATTGAAGTTCAAATATTGAAAATGATTTCAATGAATAATTAACAAAATATTTCACATTAAAAAACACAATACAAATCTCAAATTATTATGGGTTTTTCCCACCCTTTAATGAAAGCATAAATTATTAGTACATTTCAATATTTTAACTGATTAGTTTTTATCATGGGAAAAAAACTTGCAGGGAAGCAATTAAAAAATGAGAGGATTGGTCATAGGAAAATGCAGTAATCCTTTGACATTAAAAAAAATCCACTAGCATGTGTAAAAAAAATTAAAAAGACTGATAGAGAAGTAATAAATATACGAATTCAAAAGAATAGATAAGAAACATGATATATATGAGTAATCTTTTTGCAACACGGAAAATTAATGGCTAATTTAGATATTAAATGTGTAAAAGATACACATTTATACAAAATCTACTTATCTAAAAAAAACATCAGTTGCAAACAATGGCATAGCTACTGTGAAGAAACCAAAACAGTATGCGTGTATTCTTGACTTTTAAGAGTCCTTTTATTATATATATTATTAAAAAATTACTAAGATATATCTTATAATAACTAACGAGAGCCTTTTTGAAATTTTGCATAAGATCTAAAAACCTTCGTTTTTTTAAAGATTAAATAGAAGACACAGATCCTGTTGCGATAATAGTTGGAGAGTAGTTATTGCCCAATAATATTAGTAGATCCGGTAGACTTAAATTTAAATAGCCAATTAATCACATTTTTAAAAGTTGCTTGACCAAATTTCTGTTTGGTCTTAATAAATATATTTTCACGGTTTTTTTTTTTGTTGTTGTTGTTGTTGCTGTTATGTTTTTTTATACATATATTTTAAACTATATTGATTTTACTAAATATACAAATAGAAATATTTTAGGTGTGTTTTTTTTCTTATTTACATCTGATTTTGTCTTATATATTATTATAATGAGTGACTTCTAATAATAAAAAAAACTCCGTTTCTTTTTTTACGTTAGTAATATAGCCTCTTATTATAATTAATTTATAGAAAAGATGCTTCAAATATTAAAAAATTAGTAATTTTCATCAAAAATTTGATTAATCCTGATGATTTCATTTTCATTTTAAAATACTATTTTATTACTGAAGTTAATTTTAGATTTGTAGTATACTTTAAATATCATATGCTCTAAAACATTATTATATTTTACGCTTAATTTTTATTATTTTGATTGGGCCTTGCAGAGTTATTGCAGCAGTAGAATGGCAGGCTCTAAATGTCAGAGTTTATGAATCATTATTCAACTCTGTTACTGTTCATATAAATCCTTAATAATAGTATTTTTGATAATTTTATTTTTTTGGCAGCCAGTTTCATTCAAAATTGAAAGAACAACTGATAATATTTCTAGTAATAACAAATATCAATATTTATAGCAATAAATATGACATTTTTCCATTAGTATTAATAATATATGGCATTGTAGTGTTCTCTGAAAATGGCTGATAAAATAAATCAAAATAATAAAACTTAAGTATTAAAAGATATTTAGTAAATCAATTATCTTATAGAATATGAAATAATTTTTTAAAAATATTTTGAAAAAAAATGTGCTTTACAGTAATAAATATGAAAATAATTTAATACTTCTAAAAAGAATCAAAACATATAAGTAATATTAATTTCTTGCTTCTGCAATTTGTGATGTACTCTCATACTTTTATTGCTATAGAACATTTATCTCTATGCCTATAAATTCAGTCACATATTGAATTCCCAGAAAAAATATATGTATGATTTCTTATAAATATTTTAAATATACTGGAGCATTAACAAAATTAGATAAACAAAGACAAAATTCAGATTTTACAATATTTAATGTGGCACATATTAATGCTAAAATTGTGGTTCTCATCAGAACATTCTTATCTGTAATGATAGCCACTCCCATCTCTAAATCATCCAAAACAATAGTAAGAATGAACTAGATATGAATTCATAAGAAGGTAAAATTGTAAAATACATTGATTGTTTTTTTGTATACTCTGAAAATAATACGTTATTAAATATCACTTAGAGCATTATTATTACAACTTATAATAAGCACACTTTCAATTAGTACATAATATAAAAATTGAAAATTAAATAAATCTTTCTTAATAATTTTTATATATATAATGAAACTTGAGTTTCGTTATTATATTATTAATATTAGCGGACATTTTATTTTGTTTTATATATACAGTATACTGAATAATGTTAACTTTAATTTGCAACACTATCTGTAAAAAATTTATGCACTTTCAAGAAACATTTTTTAATTTATTAATCAACTTACTTGAGAGTTTTATGTTTTGTAATATATATATATATGTATTAAGAAACTTATGGTGTAGAACCTAAAGATTAAAAATAATATTTTTTTCAGATAACTGGGATTCCCAAATATACTTACAATTTTTGAGATAACTAATCAATAGTTAATATATCTAGACATCTAATTATTTGTTAGTAAATAAGTTTCTAGCTATACTGAGTTTTAAAAATCACAATATATATATATATATAATTCTGCTTTGAAGCTTTGAAGAAACTGATCAGGATAAATTCTTAATGTCTATTCTATATGTTCTTGATAATGCAACTGCTATTACTATGTGATTATTCATATAGTAAATAAATGTGGATGGACTGCTTACTAACAAACATCAAACAATGTGGTGAGTTTATTAGATTTTTGTCTCTGAATTTAAAGTCAAGTTACACTCTGGTCTTTCTTCTCAATTGCATGATAGTTCTTAACTAAAATATCAGTTGAGTTTTCTTGAAGGCAAAATAAATATGTAAGTAAATGATCTTATTTTAAAATATATATTTACAGTCATGACAGACAAAACTAAATTATGATCCTTAATCTTGGGGAGATTGTAAAGTCACTAGCCAAGGCAACAGATGATGGCTGAAAGTAGAGAGCACTAAGAATTTTCTGGCTGCAGAGTCAGACTGTCATTCAATGATGACTTTATTTAGGTGTTTACAACTGCAGATCACTTCCAAGTGAAGGAACATTGCACAAATTGGAAGAAATGCCCAACATTATATAGGACATTGTTGAATTTTGTGAAATTAGAAGAAAAGGTTAAGAGGCAATTGATTTAAAAAGTAGATATAAACTTTATTACAAAAGGTATAAATATTGGAAGCATAAGTGGAGATTCATTATAAATGAAAGTGTAAAAATGACAATATAGAAATTGATAATATATCAGATAGAGTGGCAAGATTAATTAATGCAAATAATTCAGAGTTAAACTCCAAGTTTTCTTTGTAAAGAAGAAGTAGAAGATTTTTACAAAATTCTTTTGATCAGACCAAATAACAGGAGACTTTAATGCTAGAATTGGTAAATGATTGAAAAATGAAAATACTGTAAATTTGATTATGGTGTTAGAAATGAAAAAAGATATAGACCTTTGATGTTATCAGAAAAAAAATGTATATTGTGAATTATTTTTGAAAAAAGTGCTAAATGGAAATGAACATGGTAGCATTAAAATGAAGATACAGCAGAATTGAATTATACTTTGACTAGCAGAAAATATACATTTCAAGAGTGTAATGTTTTTAATAGATTCAACACAGGAAGTGATCATCAATTAATAAGATATAAAATATGTGTTAACGCAAAACTATTAAAAAATTTAGTATTAACAATTGATATTTCTAATCTCCATAAACATGCCAATGAATTTAAATTTTGCAAATCATTTTAAAATATTAACGGATTAGGAAGTTGGTTCAGATTTGATTGACATCGATAAGAAGATAATTGATACTCTATTAAGAATTTCAAAAAAGATGGCTGTTAAAAAAAAGGAACAATTTAACAATAAATGTTCTCTTAAGACAAAAGAAAATATAAAGAAAAGAAGAAATATATTTTTTTTAAATGATCCATTAATAAGAATTGAATATCTAGAATTTTTTAAAATATTAAAAAGAGTTAATAATGTTATAAGAAAATATAATTATGAATTGATAAAGAAAGTTATTAAGAGACTAAAAGTCTCAAAAGTGTAAAGTAATATTTTGATATTGAAAGGAAAGTTATTTTTGAATAAGAAGAAAAGATGAAATTATTACTAAAAGGAGATGACATCATAAAATATGTAAAATAGTTCTATAAAGAATTATTTAGTAATAGAGAACAAAAAAAAAACAAAGTATCTCTAACAGTTATTACATCTTCTAAACATTTTAAATGAAGAAGTGAGATTCGCAATTAAATCTATGAAGAAAGGGAAAGCTTTAATAAATAATGAAATTATAATTGATATCTTAAAAGAAGCAGGAGAAGAAATAGAAAAATAATATCAAAGCTATATGACAAATATTTAAATGATAACCGATGAATCACATGGTTGAAAAAGTGCAGCAGTAATAATGATATTTTAAAAAGGTGATAAAGACGATATTAGGAATTACAGACTTATCAATCTTTTATCAGTTCTTTACAAAGATTTTATCAAGCTAATTGCAACTCATCTACAGAAAACTTTGGATTTCAACTAACTAAAAGAACAAGTTCAATTTAAAAGTGTTTTTTGCATTATGAATCACATCTAAATATTGAGAAAAGCTATTAAAAGGTTTGATTAACATGAGTTACCATTCTGCTTTGGATTTACACATTATGAAAAGACATTTGATTCTATAAAAATTTCTATACTATTTAAAGTAGTGAATCATCAAAATATAGGCCCTAAATATTGTCATATTTTGAAGAATATTTGTCAAAATGCAAAAGCAATGATTAGATTACATAGTGATATTAAAATGTTATCATTGAGAAAGGTGTGTTATCACAATGATTTTGTTGGTTCAAATTTTTTTCAACAGTTTTATAAAAAGTATTTTGTAAATTAAAATGAAAGTAAATGTGAATGGGGATTTTTTAAGTCATTTAGATTTTGAAGATAATATGATTGTTTTTGCAAATAAATATTGCAAAAGTTATCAGATGAAAGTAAAAAAGTGGGAATAAAGATAGATGATAAAAAGACTAAAGTAATATTTAATGGATTTCCTTACAAGAAAAAAATAGAGATTGAAAATTAAGAAATAGAAGTTAATAACTACAAATACCTTGCTCAAATTATTAATACAAATGGATAACTTAATATTAAAAGGAAATAAATATGTATGTTTAAAAAGGAAGGTTTTTAATAGATCTGTTTTATTAGTTCTTAATTATAGTTCTGAGATTTAGACACTTAACAACAAAAAAACAATCTAGAGACTTCAGAACACTCTATGAAATATGGAAATATATATGTTAGGAGTAAAAAGAAGAGATTGAAAATGAAGTAGATAGTGATAGAATAAACATTTATCACTGACATTGTTGAAAGACTGAAATGAACTGGGGTGGACATATTTTTAGAAGAGATGGTAACTGATGGCAGTTGAATTTTTAAATAGGATACCAAGAGATTATAAAAGACCTAGAAAGAGACAACATGTGAGATAAATAGATGAAATAAGTTTGCTGGTGAGTTGTGAAAAGAACATGCTAGTGATTGGAGTAACTGGATTAAACTTAAAAATACTTTTCCTCTGCATTAGATTGATTATGGTTGAAAGTGATGATGATGATATTTATCTGAGGCTTCAAACATAAATGATCATTTAAACGTTATTTGGTAGTTTAACAAAAACAGATAGTGAAAGTGATTTGACAACATTCAAATGAGTTATTGAAACAAAAATTTATGTATATAATGTTGGAAAATATATTTAATAATACTACACATTCTTGACTTATAATTGCCCATTTATATGGGTTTAAAATGAGTAGAAATAAACTCTTATGTGAAAATTATTCTAAACCCTATAAAAAGGAGGCTGTGTTTATATCTAGTATATAATAAATTTAATCTTTTTTGAAAATACTTGCTAGGTTGACTACTATATATATATATATTGAGACACTTATGCATTTCATGGCATACAACATAGTAGTTTATATATATATTTATATATTTTCCTTTATATATATATATATATATATATATATATAGTGGAAAGGAAAAGTAAAAATAAACACAGACAGAAAAAAAATTGTAGATATTTTCTATATTACACTGGAATAATAGTTAAGAATTAAATAACTTTGAATTAAAAAATATATAAATTAAACATTTAAAAATATCTAATTAATATTTTATTAATTCTGATTTTGAAATTAAAACAAGCATGTTTTTATGTTACAATAGATATACTGGTAATTATAAAATCCCATTATATATTTTCATTAAAGAAATTTTTTTAAATTAAAGCTTGTATAACATATTGTGATAAAAATTCTACAAAGTTGTTTTTGAAA
This sequence comes from Epiperipatus broadwayi, assembly GCA_028023455.1. Classification (NCBI taxonomy): domain Eukaryota; kingdom Metazoa; phylum Onychophora; class Udeonychophora; order Euonychophora; family Peripatidae; genus Epiperipatus; species Epiperipatus broadwayi. Next base: position 3,071,687 of record JAQFVV010000048.1, on the reverse strand, counting down.
GGATTGAGGTAAATTGAAAGAGTCATTAACTTTTTTTTATTCAAGATAAAGAAAACTTGTTTTTAATTACTGTTTTTCCACTCTGATTATAAAAGGTTGGAAAAAGATTTAGGGAAGTTTTAGAGTTAAGCAGATTGACTATGAAGGTATAATGGAAGGCAAGAGACAGCATATCCAGCCATTGCTAGTTCACAATGGTAGAGTTGAATTCACATGGGAATAAGAGGCCTGTTTTTCTGTGGTTTATTAACCCATATATATATATATATAGTGTAGTAGCTGGTATGCTTGAAGTCTATCAAATTCTAAATTAAATGGAGCTGACTGAATGTCAACAATTACTGGATTATATCTTTCTCAAAGATGACAATAAGCCAGTCTACTGTTTGAGAAGGAATGAGCTTACCAAAAGAATCCATCAGTTTGCTGAAGAATTAGTTTATATGTATACTGTTTTATCTATATGCAGAAAGGCACTGATAAAGGTACTGCATCATATATATATAAAGTACATCTGGTGAGTAGTGTGTGTTATATATATATTGAGAATAATATTATTTTAAATTTCTTGAAAATGACAATAGTAATTTTTAAATTACAATTTTTTTAAAGTAAATAACTTTATTCAACTCCAAGTAAGATTTCCAGTATATTTTATTAAAACAAAAAGTAAAACCCAAAAATCTTTCTAGATTAGAAAACAAATGAACTTGCTAGAATATTTTTAAAGACATTTATAATTAATCAAGAGAAAAGAACTTTCCAAAACAAATCTCATGACAATTTTTTTTAATTAAAAAAAATTCTTTTTCACCATTAAAAATAATGAATGAATTAATAATTTTGATTCATTCTATTTATTTATATATACACACAAGCAGGTGAATTTTATGTATATTTTTGATATTGAATTAATTGTTTGGTGAAAATATATTTTTAATAATTTTATTTGTTAACTAATGAAATATCATGTCTGTGTATGCTCACACCTGAATGGGTACCCAAACATATATTAAATCAATCATTATTTATGTATCATTAAAAATGAATAGAATGTTTTATATAGCATATCTGTGCTTATTTATATAGATATGTGTCATGTAGATATCCAAAAATCTTTGTAAATTATTATGTATTAAAAAATGAATTGATTTTTTTTTGATAAATCTATGACAGTTCAAACATGTTAATTTTTAAATTATTATACAGCACATCTGAGTGCTCATATATATATATATATGTGTGTGTGTGTGTGCGCGCGCGCGCGTGTGTGTGCATTTTGTTTTTTTGACATTGAATTAATTGCATATTAAGAAAATATAATGATTTATTAGGTTTATTTTTTATAAATGCCAATGTGTACACACATTTCCATATGTCATTAATTCTGTATTATAAAAATGATTTTTATTTATAGATTTAAGACAACTCCAGATATGTAATTTTTATATAGACATGTCTATATGCTGATGTATGTGTTTTATAAAACCTATTATGTGATATCTTTAAATCACAAAGTGATAGCTTATTTTATTAATCAAAATCAGAAGAATTAATTTTTGTGTATAGACATATTCTACAGACATTAATTTAATTTTGTTATTAATAAATTTATATTTAAGTTATTCCAGTGAATTTATTTAATCCTAAAATTTTATAAATTATTATATGTTGTATTATATCTCTTAATCACATTCACAATTATAGAGTTTTTGTTCAATGAGCTGGATTCAAGCATATAAAAGGGGTTTGTGTTTAATGTTATGGACATCCAGATGATGATGATCTTGTGTTGGTGCAAAGAGGATATTCTTTAAAGCCCATGCACTACATTTTATTTTAATTTATTTAAAAATAAGTTTATAGTATTCATTAATTGTATTAGGTGGCCAGAGAGCATTGATGATGATCAGCATGTTTTAGTATCCCAGCATTATTTTTTTAATTATATTCTTATGGTTTGGTACTTAAGTTTGTGCATTCAAATTATTGTCTAAATAATCTATCCCAAGCTGGCAAGGGCTAAATAATTAGCCTGGTTTATAGTATACCCATTTTAAATCCAGTCACAAGATTGACTGTTGATTTATTTTTATTGTTGATCATTCATGATAATGAATGATTATTACTTTTATGTAATGCTGGTGAACTTATGGTTAGTTCTGTATTGATTTTTTAGGTTCATGCCTCATGATATTCATTTGTATTTAATTTTATGATTAATTTTATATTTTAATGAGTGCTATCATCCCAAGTTCAGCTCAATAAGTCCATACTATATATATATATTGTACCGGTCAAAACATGTTTACCCATCTAACATGAGCTGGAACTCACAAAATGTACTTCAAACCCAGTCAAGCCCAAGATTTAGGTCAGGGACCAGCCTGAATTCAAACCCACTCTCTAAACCCCAGATCAAACACCTAATGGATAACATAATAGTGATGGCCCATGAGAATTAATCTTAATCCGGCCGACTAGCAAAGCTGAGCAAAACAATGAGACATCTATTAACTATGATTATATTAAAATATACATAAGCATTGCTGTAATATGTGGAAGTGGAGGAAAAAGGAATTCGAACTACTCAAATAAGTTAGACAATAAAATATATTTTAATATAATGGAAAATTGTTTATATACATTTATAAATTAAATACATTAGTATGTGTGTGAATGAGCAAGAGATTACATAGTGTCATTCGTGCTATTAGTTCTCATATGCTCTTTATTAGCTAAATGATATATTATAAATAAACACACATCTTTGGTGGGTCCAATATTAAAATGCCAATCGAATATTAGAAAGAATTATGATAATACTGCCATTAACGCTTTGATTTACGGTTCTGAAACGTGGTGACTAACATATGATTTAGGGGAGCATTCTGAAATTCATTATACATATGATATAAATTATTTTCACGCCATTGAGGTCGTGAAAATAAACAAAAGACAGTTAAAAGATTATATTTGAACTATGACAAAAATATTTATTGAAAAATTATTTTAAACAATAGTAAGACGAACGCTTTATTTTCCCCAAGGCATATAGATACTCTTAAATAGATATATAAATTATGACGGTGAGATTGTATATGATTGAAATAATCTTAATGAATAAAATAGAAGTAGTTGGCATATATATATATATATTAAGCAGAGCGCAATTTTAATATTAGAGCATTAAAACTGGGTCATGAAGCAAAAGAAATAATAATACGAAGAAGTTTGCGGTGCTGACATAATAGCCTAAAATAACTAAGAGGAAAAGGTCGTGCTTCTGGATGAAAAACGAAATCTCACACCCCCTTCTTGGGTAGTGCTTAGAGAAAAGTAGATAGGCATGGCGTGGCCCAGACTTTTGCGGGTATAACCAACGCGAGAGGCCCTTTTATCTACGAAGTGAATATGCATAGCATGTGCCAAACTTACGGGATCACTGCCAGAGGCATTTTATACGGAATAAATGTGGTTCCAGATAGATCAACTATCTATGGAACGAGAAGAAATCTATGGGTTCGATCTTGTCGTAACCCCCAGATTAAGAAGCACAGATATATAATCACGAAGATCGGCTATATGTCAGGAACACGGTACAATATGATAAATGTCACTAATGACCTTGAAAAGTTTTACTGCTTTAAAAATAAATGACCCTTGTTTGAATACTATAATGCGCCATGCAATTATAATATATATATAGAGAGAGAATATTTCATTTAATAAAATATACGTTAAGATTTTACCTAGTAAAAGAAACATTAAGATTTACCCCCATCCCTTTTCTGATATTTGAAATAAATCAATCCCACTTTCGCGATTTTATAATAAATGAAATATATAAGTACTTTATTTGATATTTTAAGCATACATTTTAAGAGTATATAAATAAAAAAAACTAGCAGTTATATATATATATGTAAAACAATTAAGTCACCTTATTTTAGAATTAAATAAATAATATTTTATAAGATTTCAAAGCGTTAATTAGCTTAAGTTCTGGATTTTCAGAGTTAAACAAATCAATTTTTATATTAAAAACGAACCTAAAATGTTGATTCATAAAACAATCTGGCGAACGTATTAATTAACAATACGTTATATTTTAAGGGAACGTTAATAAACTTGATTCATGAAGGTTTACTTAAAAAGAAGAAAGGATTTTTAGAAAATTCAATTCTTCAGATTGTTTTAGATTGACATATTAATAAGCAAGCAGATATATAAATCAAATAATAAATATATATAAATAAATGACCGCACCAAAATAAAAAAGAAGTTAAAGCATATGAGATAGGATTAAATTTATAGAAATTATTGAACAGCAAATTACATGTTATTTATATATATAAAAAAAAACATATTAATTTAAAAGATAGAAAATTGTACAATACGTTAGAATCTTGATAGCAGGATTTGAGATTAGTGAGGCTAGATTCATTTTCAAATAGTAGCATAAAAGTTACCTTGCGCACATTTAATAAGTCTATTTTCCAAGTACGGCTCATGTATGGCAAATTGAGGATCCAAAATGAATTCTTCTTGGTGACGGCAAACTTTTATTAGCATTCTAAAGTTCTTTTTAGATCTTTCTTCATTTCAGGGCAGCAGGATATTACGGTAGCGGCAGAGGCCGCTGAAGAGTGGTGGATTTACTGCTACATCATTTGTAAGTTTCAAGCAAAACGAAATATGTTTATAATACCTCTCTCTAAAAGTAGCTAATCCCCTGTTTCAATAGTAGTTAATCCCTCTGATTCAAAATTCAGTCATTTTATACCTTTTCTTTTATCAGTTGTTTTTGAAGATGCAATTGTAAGATAACGTCCAAAAATAAATTCAAATCTATTTCCAGATTAGAAATAGATTTGACAACATGTTTTTAACACAAGTAAATCTTTAATCTACTTAATCCCATTTATTTTAAGTAAAACTTTAATTAAAAAATACCTCCCTTTAATTATTTTTGGACAATTACAACAGTCACATCTTCCATATTGGATTTTATAAAAAATATATAGCTTAATAGAAAAACAAGCAATTTAAAAAGAAAAAGCTAAAAATGACATATAAGAAATATTTAAAACATCAATATTTTGTTAGTAAGTTTTGCTCCTATGTATATATTTGAGCCGCATCTATAATACTTTAATAAAAAAGAACTAATAATTAATAAAAAGAATTAATAATAATTTTAAAACATGTTATTGAAACATTAAATTTTATAATTTAGGCGCGCATCTCAAATATATACATGAAATATATATACATGACAAAAGGAGCGGGATGGGAAATAGGGATTTAAACATAGGTTAGTAGATGGAAACATGAAGCACAATCTTAAGCTAAGATTGACTGCTTCAATATATATATGAATTTATAATATTATTTCTGAGAGCTCTTATGTAGTAAAAATATAATAGCTAAACAGCTGATGTTTCAGTACAACAATAAGTATTTTCCTCTGAGCTTCTTCTTTCTCAAATCATAACAATGTGTGTGGTGAGATTTAAAATCACTATTTTATCCTTTTATTTCCTCCTCATACTCAAATTCTATTGGTTGAGAAATAAAAAAATATTTTATTCTCCAATAACACTTTTCAATATTGTTAATTTTCTTCAATTCACACTTCTTATTTATGCTCTTGGACTTTTTAAAAATCTCTAGACCTTCCCTTAGCAGTCTCTTGTCATATTCTTCAATTTTTTCCAGAATGTGTTTTATTAAAATTGATGTCGTGGTTAGTTAATTTTATATGCAAGTAAATGGCTGATGAATTGGATTTTACTCTAACTGTCAACATGAGTACTTCCTTCTTATAGTTATTATATGATCGGTCTGTTTAATGTATAAAGGTGAACAAACTCCACATGGAATTTTATATACATCATGACAATCCAAAGAAATTTTATTTTTAGTGCATGGATTGGCTTTTATTTTTATGGAGAAACTTTGAAAAGAACATTTTGATATCAGTAGTTTAAAAAACCATCTGTATGGTTGACATATGTTGATGATTTTTTTATTATTTGGTAATCATGGTAAGCATGTTCTTGATGAATTTTTATTTTCTTAAACTTTTTTCACAATATCAAATTTACTATGGAAGTAAAAAATAATAACCATTGTGCATTTTTAGATATTTTAATTTCTTTTTAATTAAAAGAAAGAAGGGTGGTTCTTTATCCAATGGGATATATAAAAAGCAAACATACACTGGGATATAACTAAGAGACTTTCTGATGACAGCCATTTTCACCAAGATATCTCTGCTACTAAAAAAATGTTTCTTCAGAATGGCTTTGATCACAGGATTATTAATAGGGCTTTTTTATACAATAAGAAAAAAGATTTTGATATTTCAGAAATTAAGAAAGTTTTACCATATATAAAAAGAGTAACTGATAAAATTTGTAATGTTTTAAAGAAAAATAATATCCACACAGTTTACACTACATTTTAAAAAATTAATGTAGTATATCCATGCCCTAAAGATAAAATTCCTTTGGAGTGTCATGATGTATATGAAATTCCATGTGGAGTTTGTTCATTTTCATACATTGGACAGACCAATTGTAAAATAATTATAAGAAATAAAGAACATATGTTGACAATTAGTGAAAAATCCAATTCATCAGCCATTTATTTATTCACATATAATATTACCTCACCATGACATCAATTTTAATAAAACACATTTAGACAAAAATTGAACAATATGATCAGAAATTGCTAAGACAAACTATGGAGTTTTTTTAAAAAGGCCCAAGTGCATAAGTGAGAAGTATCAATTGAAGAAAATTAACAATATTTGGAAAAACTATTGGAAGATAAAATATTTTTTAAACTTCTCAACCAATAGAATTTAAATATGAGGAGGAAATAACAAAAAATGATTTTAAATCTTACCACACACATTTTTAGGATTTGAGAAAAAAACTCTAAGGAAAGCAAGGTGGTTGTTAGAGGGTTGCATTAGATCCTAAGATCTAGATGCAGTGCTCTCAGATCCAAAGCTCCTCACTGATGAAGGCCACAAGCCAGAAACTAGTCTGTGGATATTGGATGAGTAGACATTAGATAGGGATTTTATGCACAAGCCTTCTGGCATCCATTGATTACTCTGTTTAGCACAGGTGGCAATACTGTATGGAGAGTTTTGCTCTGCTAATCAACAATTAATGTGCTAGTATAGGAAATGTGATCATGTGATCTAAGGAAAGTACTTGTTATTATACAGATATATCAGATATTTAGCTATTTTATTTACTACATAGATTCTCTAAAATAGTAGTATGAAATCAATATTTATTCATGAAAATATTGGAATTTATACATATATATTGCTCCAAGGCTGGTGAAAGTGTATTGACTATATTCAACTGAATTATTAAAATAAAAAAATTATATGTATATGAGTAAACAAAAAACATTAAATAGTTTCTTTAGAATGAAAGCTTTTCCAATGTTTATTCACATTGGAACAATATAAAAAAAGACATTTCATCTTTTTTATTTTACTCTCTAACTAAATATAATTAGAAATTCATTTACCAACAAATAATTAGACTCTAGTTAAACTAGGTATGGCCAGCTACTCCCAAAATTCTAATTTTACTTAGAAATTCCACCTATATGACAGAAATTATCTTTACTGTTTCAATTGCGATTTATTAGGATAACTTTTATCCCACAATATTCTATATATATAAACCATCAAATAATATTTATAAATAATATTTATAGTAAATTAAAATACATATAAAAAAATTTTAAAGAAATATTTTTTATTTGGATATTTCGCCTACTTCAGTGTAATCAAGAAAGAGAAAGTTGCGGCAAATTTATTTTAGCAGTTTACTGTTTAAAAATCAATATATATGAAAATAAGTTTTATGCCTGAATGTAGGTTTAGGAGTTACACTACCTCCTTATTATATCTATAACATAAACTTTAGTAATTGTAATGCTTAGAATCATATGGTAATATAATGATTTTGTATTAAAAATATTATAATTCTGCCAAAATTTAGATAAATAAATAAAACATATTTGTATTTCTTATTAATTTTTAAAATTAAATAAGATGAAATGAAAAAAAGTTTATAAAATAAATCAGAAATAAAAACATGTCATCAAACAAAGATGTTTCATTTTTACGCAATTCTTCAGAACTTTGCCAATCTAAAGTTCTAGAAATTTCAAACACATCCTAAAAAAATATTTCTAACTTTGCCTTTGACAGTTTAATAAAAGTGTCTCAAGAAATTGATATATATATATATATAACAATGTTAGTTTATATGACAGTTGAGTAAAAAGTTCTGAGATATTTAGTTTTGAGAAATTAAGTATGAATTCTTATAATAAAATACAATATTAATAATAAAGTAAATTTTGAGGCTACAGTACAATTTTAAAAGATAAAATGACAAAATATTTTTTAAATAACCTTTCCAATAATCCCCCATAAAAAATAGTGAAGGAAAAGATAAATTCCCAGGTGGCAAAAGTTTGAGAAATGCATCATTCTTGTTTTACCTTTTAGCTAAAAATAGTTAGGTATCCATTTAACAACCAATAATAGATCATTAGCAATGCTGGCTATAGGTTAGCTTCCTAAAATAAAATCTTAAACTTGAATAGAATGTTATATTTTCAAATTTTACTTAACCTAGATTCAAACCCAGATCATAGAAAATGTATTGCAACATTATACATGAATCCTTCTTATAGATTTATATATTTTTAGAAGATTCACTCTAATATTGTAAATCATTTTTCATGAGTATTTAATTATATCTTTCATGACATAATTTTTTTAGAAGTTTATAAAAATAAGATTTTCAATACATTTTTAAATCTTCAAGAAATATACAATATATCACACTAACTGTACCCATGATTTTGCTACTATTAGTAGAATAAAAGAATGCAATATGGTTGATAATTAAATTATATTTAAATAATATTCACATGATGTAATAATACATGATTTATCAACAGCATTGTTTATAAAAATGCATTATATTAGTCTTTTTTACTTGCTGTTGAGATAACTCATGTATTATTATGTCATGTAAATATTATTTAAATATATTTTAATTCTCAATTATATTACATTCTTTTATTCTATTTATATGAGTTAAAATCTTGAGTATAGCTATTTACAATATAAATATCATTTATATTTTCCAATCCCTCATTTTTCTTTTAACATTTATTAATTTATCTAAATTTATCTTTTTATATATTGCAAATTACCAAAGTTTTTAAAGCAATTAAAAGTACCATAATAAAGAGTTCATCTTCAATCCATCCAAGAAAGTGTTTAGAAGTAACAAGTAAACTAAAACTCATATAATTTCATTGACAAAGGAAATTATTTTTTATATCTTGAAGATTGTTACAGATGGAGTGATTAAAACGTTAGTTTATTTTTATGAACTACTTTTTGCTGGCAAGAGATGAACAAAACTCAAATAAGAGTTATTATTTTTATTATTATACTTTTTTCTTTGTTGGTTCATTAATAATCTATATCAATTTTTATTTATAATAAATAATCTACCTATTCTAAATATTACATCTGTTTGCCTAGAGTAAGGTATATATAAATATTTTATTTCTTTTTTATATATTATATAATTTCTAATTGTGGAATTGAATACATGTAGTAGTAGTAGTAGTAGTAGTAGTAGTAGTAGTAGTAGTAGTAGTAGTAGTAGTAGTAGTAGTAGTAGTAGTAGTAGTAGTAGTAGTAGTAGTAGTAGTAGTAGTAGTAGTAGTAGTAGTAGTAGTGGTAGTGGTAGTGGTAGTGGTAGTGGTAGTGGTAGTGGTAGTAGTAGTAGTAGTAGTAGTAGTAGCAGTAGCAGTAGCAGTAGCAGCAGCAGCAGCAGCAGCAGCAGCAGCAGTAGTAGTAGTAGTAGTAGTAGTAGTAGTAGCCATCTTGGCTCTTGACAAAGAAAGTTGACTCATTTCAGCTCCTGCTTTAGACTTAAGTTTTATTGGTTTTTGATTGAATTTGATAGTGAAAAGTATACCAAAAGAAAAAGGAAATTTTCCACTTAAAGGTAAGCTCTATTTCGAGCAAAATTGTTGTTAATATAAAGAAGAATATTAGATTTAAAATGTCTAATATTTCTGATTCTAATTCCAATTTAAAAATTGCTAATAATAGCTTAGATAAAAATAATTCTTATCAAGATCTAGAAAAAGTCAAAGTTAACAATAGTTCTTTTTCAAAAGTAAAAACTGGATCCAATATGGCTGAAGCCTTATCTGATTTATCTAAAACAAGAAATAAATTTAAAAATACTAATTTGCCTGAGGCATCTGATTCTATTGAATTAAATAAGAATATTAAACAAACTTATGCTAGTATTTTAAAGCAAAAATCTGAACAAGATAACAATGTAATTACAGAAGAAAATTTAACAGAAATTTTTAATTTTGACAATGAACTACAAATGGAACAAGAAAATACAAATTTATTATCAACTAGTAATACAGATTATGTTTCTGTATGTGAAAAATTTATACAAACAATTTCTTTAACAGTTCTTAAATCATTTCAAAAATTTAAAAGTATTAAAACGTCTACAATAGCTATAACAGATACTAATTCTTCAGTCATGAATTTTCCTACTGATGAATTTTATTCTTATCTATCAGAAAAAAAACTTTGGTCAATGATATACAAAGTGCTAGATCATCCTAATAGCAGATATAAAACAATAGAATATCATAATGTGGCTCAGAAACAAATATTTGAAAAACATATTCACTTTCTTAATGGAAAATTTATTTGTTACATAGACATTGATAGACCTACAAATTTGAATGGACAAATTAAGAACTGTCATGTAGACTTTAAAGCTGATGATCTACAAGATTTACTAAAAAATGTTGGAACTGTGGCCAACTTTAAATATGTATGTGAAAAAAGAGCCACACAGCCAGTTCTAACCCATACTGCTCATTTCACTATGTCATTGAAGAAAAATATGCAACCAACAGATATACCAACATTACATGCAACAGATTCTTCACCTTTGATAGTTACTTTCAGAGGCATTTCACCTCAGTGTTTTTTTTGTAAAGCCAGAGATTATCTTGTCAAAGAATGCCCTAACCATTTTTGTAAAAAGTGTGGTATTAAAAAAAACAAAAACGCATCAGTGCAGTAGAGATCCAATAGCTAATAATGAAATCAGACTCATGCAAAGTAACCCTGAAAAAACAAAAGTAGATGAAACTATTCCCAATATGCAAAGTAACCCTGAAAAAACAAAAGTAGATGAACCTATTCCCAATAATGAAGACAACAACACAGATATCCAAAATCTCAGCCTTGATGAACTTATTCCCAATAATAAAGACAAAACCGCAGATATGCAAAATCTCAGCCTTGATGAATTTATTTCCAATAATGAAGACAACAACACAAATAAGCAAAATCTTAGCTTGGATGATCCTAGTCAAAATAGCTCCATGAATACTATACCAAATAAATCTTATACCTCACAGGAGGAAACAGAAACAGAGTACATGAGTGATACCTTACCATTTCCTTGCTCTGATGAAGAGTTCCAATTGATTAAAGTAAAGACTAAGAAACAAATGCACAAAAGGAAAAAATCCACATTGCATCAAGAGCTATACAAACTAATGAACCTGACAAACATAGTGAAAGAAAATCAAAGACAAATGATACAAAGTCTACCACACCAGCATTAAAAAAAAACAACTCACAAATAAAACAGGTGAAACAGATTATCCGGCTAATGAATCAACATCTCATTGGACCAGACAAAAACAAAGTACAAATCAATTGACACAGGAGCAGCTTCTTCTGATGGCAGGAGTGGATGTACACAGAAGATCTACTAAATGTAAGGATATCATAACAAATACCATGTCTCAAAATACAGAGACAGACTTTGAAGCACCATTAAAAATAGACTATCAAGATGAGTTGCATAAATAACACATATAGACTTTCAAACCAGGACAATTTTTTGGATTTAATTCCAAATGTGAAAATAATTATCAGGTTTATGAACAAAAATAAGCACAACAAACTCAATAGAACTTCACTTGCAAGGGTAAGTTCATTGTTTTCACAGTGGTGTATTATTATAATTTTTCTTTTCTATTTAACACATTCCTATTATACTTTTACTAATATTAGTTGTCCCATTCATTATACAATAAACTATAAAATATCATTCTCCCATCATTTTATATAATTGATAATATGGGTCTTTCTATTACAGCAGTCAATGTAAGGGGTATTAACTCTACCCAGCGAATATATGCAATTAGCAATTGGATAAGGCAATTCTCACCCCATATCCTTTTATTTACAGAGACAAAATGCTCAGTACATTCAGCATTTAATCCTGAACTCTACCTTAGTAAATTTGGATACAGTAAATTTTCAACATCTGATATTGCTGCTGCTGGGATAGGGATTCTCATCCATCATTGTTCTCCTTTTCAAACTTTTAAAATTTTGTACTTAGATCAGCATATGAGTATAATTATTCTTTATCATTCTTCTTTTACAGTGAATTTAATAACATTCTATTTATATAATCAGCCAGTGTTAATTCACCAATTAATAAATAAAATAAATTTAATTTTAGCTACAAATTCTTACCCAACTATAATCATGGGTGATTTTAACATGTCTTATAAGAATTTTACATTAAAATACCTTCATTTGATTAATAAAAATCTCATGAGATCTCGGAAGAGCGTCGTCCAACTAACTCCATTTCATTCTACACTAAAAAACACTCCTCTCTAATAGACCTTGTATTCTATTCACCAGATCTACATTTCATAATAAATCCCTCTTTATGTCCTGTAACTTTCTCTGATCATTTAGCACTTAATGTGGAACTTGCAATACACATGCAACATCAACCAATTCTTCCTCTAAATAAAACTACTCATCTTCTTTTAAAATCCACTACACCTGAAGCTGTTCTCTCTCTCGGAAGATTTATATTTATTTTAAGAAGGTAGACATACTATCTTTAAACCCAGTAGAGGCCTGGCTATCATTTATTAACATAATCTCTTCTACTATTCGACATTATACCTCCAAAAATAGTTCTCCCACTAATCTTGTTAATAAGTTAGATACAATACACTTAAAACTAAAAAATACTTCATGTGAGCCTTCTTCAGTTACATCAATAATGTTTTTAAAACAAGAATACAAGCAAACCCAACTCATACTGGCTGATTATCTCTCTATAAAAAAAGCAAAAATTTTTCTAGCTAATCCCCATAACTGGTCTAAAGGATATATTCGGTGGGCTTTAGGTTATACTCCCAAAAAATTAACTCCTTCATCTATTATTTTTGATTCAAAAATGATTGCTGGGGAAGACATGACTCCCCAAATATATTACCACTTTAAATCTAGACTCCAAAAATTTCCTTTTCCAAAATTTTCTCCATTTCACTTTGGTTTTACCACAGAAGAACATAACATTACAAAGTATGAAATTGCTCTCAAGTTGAACGCTTTTCCCAACAATACACACCCAGGTACACATGCAATTCCAAAATTTTTATTATCACATCTTAGCCACTTTACTATCCCAATAGTACACAATATGATAAATTATCTATCAAAACAAATATATAACATTGACCAACTTTATCCAGTATCACTGGTCCCTTTTCTAAAAAAAAATACACTTCCTTCTCCTCTAGATAATCTACGCCCTATTTCAATGTCTCCTCTGATCATCAAACTAATAGAGTCTCTTTTAAAAGACAAAATTCAACCCCTAATACTTCCTGGGTTGTCCAAGTTTCAGTTTGCTAGAAAAGGATGTTCTACTTCTGAAGCACTTATGTTATGTAAAATATTAATAGAGGATGTAAGACAAGCTAGAAAATCAGCACCTATTGCAATTCAATTAGACATACAGGCTGCATTCGATTCGGTGCCTGTGGACAAGCTGCTACAGGTGCTTAGTCAACATAAAATTCCAATACCTATAATGTATGTTCTAGCAAACCTGCTCATCAATAGAAAAATACATATTACTCTTAATGGCAAAATGTCCCCTGACTTCACTCCACACAACTCAATACCACAAGGCTCTCCCCTTAGTTCACTGTTTTTTATCACATATATTAACCCCCTCCTACTAGAAATAGAATCTAAATTGCCAGGAATATATGTACCCCTCATAAACCAATCCATCAATCATATTTCATACATGGATGATATAGTCATTTTTTTGCCATCCAAAAAACATTTGCCTTTAATGTATACCATTTTAGAAAATTACTCTGCAGCTTATAGTTTAAAATGTAACAAAGAAAAAACATCTATTTGGAGTATACTTTCTGGTAATCAAATTCATTCAGTTTGCAGTTCCCCTCCCCACAAATTTCTTGGTCTCCCAATTCATCTGTCTATGAATGCAATGAGAAAGATAATACAAGAACAATTAATATCTGCAATTGAAAAGGTGACAACCTCACTTTCAAAAGCATATCTTTCATTGCATAGTAAAATATCACTCATTAACATATTAATTTTCCCAAAAATAAATTACTATGCACCTATCATTAAATTTACTAACTCATTTAAGAAAAAAATTAACTCTTTTTGCACCAAACTCATTTGGAATAAAAAGGCAGTGGTAATAAGCATCAAAAGTCTGCAAAAACATTCAAGACAAAATGGCCTATCATTACACTGCATTTCAACATTCTATTACCAAAAAACTCACAATGCATTAATGAAACTTTATATGACATATGAAAATTTCCAAGTGTTTCTTCCAATATCACCTACAGACACTCCACCTCCTATTAAAAATAAATTCATTAACAATCTAATAAAAACAATATTCAAACATAAAGTACCTGCTACAAACCTTTTCTCAACTAAAATTAAGTATTGGGAAGCACATTACATAACAACTAATTCCAGTCCCTTTGAAAATCCCATTAGCTTAATTAATATCACAAATAAAGCTATAATCCAAAAATTTAAATTCTGGTACTTAGAGCCTAAGTACTTAGATTTTCTAATAAAAATCAACCTTAGAGCTTTACCTACCAATGCTTTTCTGGCTGGAAGATGGAGATCTTCAAACATAGATGCCATTTGTCAACTATGTAATAAAGAAGAAGAAACAACAGAACATTTTATTTCTCAGTGTACATCTCTCAAAACATATCGAGAACTAATTGCTGATATAACCCATAATCCAAAATGCTCATTGACAGTATTGATAGAAAATATTCAAAGAGGGTTGTTTCCAACAATAAGAATAACAATCTTTATACTATACACACTCTGGTTTATGAGATGCCACTTTATATTCAATCCCACATCTCGTAAACTTAAATCACTTTTTCTCAATAAGTTAGGAAAAATTAAAACAAGAGATCAAGCACTAGCTCCAACAGATATAGTATCAGCCACTTGGAGTTTGATCAAATTACCAACACTACTGTGAAATATGAATAGCATATTTGCTGTATGTAAGTGAGTTTTGTTGTCATATATGTATTTAATATTGTTACTGTTATTGATTAATTTTTTCCCTCAGTTTTTCAACATTATTAATGTAAAAATATTTCATGTATTCATAATAATAATTTTGTTAATAATTTTCAATTCTAAATTGTAGATCAGTTTTTGTAACATGTTTTAAAATTGTATTTTCATACATGTTCTTATGATATCAAATAAAGTACTTTAAAACTAGTAGTAGTAGTAGTAGTAGTAGTAGTGGTGGTGGTGGTGGTGGTGGTGGTGGTGGTGGTGGCGGCGGCGGCGGCGGCAGCAGCAGCTGCAGCCATCTTGGCTCTTGACAGAGAAAGTTGACTCATTTCAGCTCCTGCTTTAGACTTAAGTTTTATTGGTTTTTGATTGAATTTGATAGTGAAAAGTATACCAAAAGAAAAAGGAAATTTTCCACTTAAAGGTAAGCTCTATTTCAAGCAAAATTGTTGTTAATATAAAGAAGAATATTAGATTTAAAATGTCTAATATTTCTGATTCTAATTCTAATTTAAAAATTGCTAATAATAGCTTAGATAAAAATAATTCTTATCAAGATCTAGAAAAAGTCAAAGTTAACAATAGTTCTTTTTCAAAAGTAAAAACTGGATCCAATATGGCTGAAGCCTTATCTGATTTATCTAAAACAAGAAATAAATTTAAAAATACTAATTTGCCTGAGGCATCTGATTCTATTGAATTAAATAAGAATATTAAACAAACTTATGCTAGTATTTTAAAGCAAAAATCTGAACAAGATAACAATGTAATTACAGAAGAAATTTAACAGAAATTTTTAATTTTGACAATGAACTACAAATGGAACAAGAAAATACAAATTTATTATCAACTAGTAATACAGATTATGTTTCTGTATGTGAAAAATTTATACAAACAATTCCTTTAACAGTTCTTAAATCATTTCAAAAATTTAAAAGTATTAAAACGTCTACAATAGCTATAACAGATACTAATTCTTCAGTCATGAATTTTCCTACTGATGAATTTTATTCTTATCTATCAGAAAAAAACTTTGGTCAATGATATACAAAGTGCTAGATCATCCTAATAGCAGATATAAAACAATAGAATATCATAATGTTGCTCAGAAACAAATATTTGAAAAACATATTCACTTTCTTAATGGAAAATTTATTTGTTACATAGACATTGATAGACCTACAAATTTGAATGGACAAATTAAGAACTGTCATGTAGACTTTAAAGCTGATGATCTACAAGATTTACTAAAAAATGTTGGAACTGTGGCCAACTTTAAATATGTATGGGAAAAAAGAGCCACACAGCCAGTTCTAACCAATACTGCTCATTTCACTATGTCATTGAAGAAAAATATGCAACCAACAGATATACAACATTACATGCAACAGATTCTTCACCTTTGATAGTTACTTTCAGAGGCATTTCACCTCAGTTTTTTTTTTGTAAAGCCAGAGATCATCTTGTCAAAGAATGCCTTAACCGTTTTTGTAAAAAGTGTTGTATTAAAAAAACAAAAACGCATCAGTGCAGTAGAAATCCAATAGCTAATAATGAAATCAGACTCATGCAAAGTAACCCTGAAAAAACAAAAGTAGATGAAACTATTCCCAATATTCAAAGTAACCCTGAAAAAACAAAAGTAGATGAACCTATTCCCAATAATGAAGACAACAACACAGATATCCAAAATCTCAGCCTTGATGAACTTATTCCCAATAATGAAGACAAAACTGCAGATATGCAAAATCTCAGCCTTGATGAATTTATTTCCAATAATGAAGACAAGAACACAAATAAGCAAAATCTCAGCTTGGATGATCCTAGTCAAAATAGCTCCATGAATACTATACCAAATAAATCTTATACCTCACAGGAGGAAACAGAAACAGAGTACATGAGTGATACCTTACCATTTCCTTGCTCTGATGAAGAGTTCCAATTAATTAAAGTAAAGACTAAGAAACGAATGCACAAGAGGAAAAAATCCGCATTGCATCAAGAGCCTATACAAACTAATGAACCTGACAAACATAGTGAAAGAAAATCAAAGAAAAATGATACAAAGTCTACCACACCAGCATTAAAAAAAAAAAAAACTCACAAATAAAACAGGTGAAACAGATTATCCGGCTAATGAATCAACACTTCATTGGACCAGACAAAAACAAAGTACAAATCAATTGACACAGGAGCAGCTTCTTCTGATGGCAGGAGTGGATGTACACAGAAGATCTACTAAATCTAAGGAAATCATAACAAATACCATGTCTCAAAATACAGAGACAGACTTTGAAGCACCATTAAAAATAGACTATCAAGATGAGTTGCATAAATAACACGTATAGACTTTCAAACCAGGACAATTTTTTGGATTTAATTCCAAATGTGAAAATAATTATCATGTTTATGAACAAAAATATGCACAACAAACTCAATAGAACTTCACTTGCAAGGGTAAGTTCATTGTTTTCACAGTGGTGTATTATTATAATTTTTCTTTTCCATTTAACACATTCCTATTATACTTTTACTAATATTAATTGTCCCATTCATTATACAATAAACTATAAAATATCATTCTCCCACCATTTTATATAATTGATAATATGGGTCTTTCTATTACAGCAGTCAATGTAAGGGGTATTAACTCTACCCAGCGAATATATGCAATTAGCAATTGGATAAGGCAATTCTCACCCCACATCCTTTTATTTACAGAGACAAAATGCTCAGTACATTCAGCGTTTAATCCTGAACTCTACCTTAGTAAATTTGGATACAGTAAATTTTCAACATCTGATATTGCTGCTGCTGGGGTAGGGATTCTCATCCATCATTGTTCTCCTTTTCAAACTTTTAAAATTTTGTACTTAGATCAGCATATGAGTATAATTATTCTTTTTCATTTTTCTTTTACAGTGAATTTAATAACATTCTATTTATATAATCAGTCAGTGTTAATTCACCAATTAATAAATAAAATAAATTTAATATTAGCTACAAATTCTTACCCAACTATAATCATGGGTGATTTTAACATGTCTTATAAGAATTTTACATTAAAATACCTTCATTTGATTAATAAAAATCTCATGAGTGCCGAAGGTTTTTTTCCAACTAACTCCATTTCATTCTACACTAAAAAACACTCCTCTCTAATAGACCTTGTGTTCTATTCACCAGATCTACATTTCATAATAAATCCCTCTCTATGTCCTGTAACTTTCTCTGATCATTTAGCACTTAATGTGGAACTTGCAATACACATGCAACATCAACCAATTCTTCCTCTAAATAAAACTACTCGTCTTCTTTTAAAATCCACTACACCTGAAGCTGTTCTCTCTGAGATTTATATTTATTTTAAGAAGGTAGACATACTATCTTTAAATCCAGTAGAGGCCTGGCTATCATTTACTAACATAATCTCTTCTACTATTCGACATTATACCTCCAAAAATAGTTCTCCCACTAATCTTGTTAATAAGTTAGATACAATACACTTAAAACTAAAAAATACTTCATGTGACCCTTCTTCAGTTACATCAATAATGTTTTTAAAACAAGAATACAAGCAAACCCAACTCATACTGGCTGATTATCTCTCTATAAAAAAAGCAAAAATTTTTCTAGCTAATCCCCATAACTGGTCTAAAGGATATATTCGGTGGGCTTTAGGTTATACTCCCAAAAAATTAACTCCTTCATCTATTATTTTTGATTCAAAAATGATTGCTGGGGAAGACATGACTCCGCAAATATATTACCACTTTAAATCTAGACTCCAAAAATTTTTTTTTCCAAAATTTTCTTCATTTCACTTTGGTTTTACCACAGAAGAACATAACATTACAAAGTATGAAATTGCTCTCAAGTTGAACGCTTTTCCCAACAATACACAAGTACACATGCAATTCCAAAATTTTTATTATCACATCTTAGCCACTTTACTATTCCAATAGTACACAATATGATAAATTATCTATCAAAACAAATATATAACATTGACCAACTTTATCCAGTATCACTGGTCCCTTTTCTAAAAAAAAATACACTTCCTTCTCCTCTAGATAATCTACGCCCTATTTCAATGTCTCCTCTGATCATCAAACTAATAGAGTCTCTTTTAAAAGACAAAATTCAACCCCTAATACTTCCTGGGTTGTCTAAGTTTCAGTTTGCTAGAAAAGGATGTTCTACTTCTGAAGCACTTATGTTATGTAAAATATTAATAGAGGATGTAAGACAATCTAGAAAATCAGCACCTATTGCAATTCAATTAGACATACAGGCTGCATTCGATTCGGTGCCTGTGGACAAGCTGCTACAGGTGCTTAGTCAACATAAAATTCCAATACCTATAATGTATGTTCTAGCAAACCTGCTCATCAATAGAAAAATACACATTACTCTTAATGGCAAAATGTCCCCTGACTTCACTCCACACAACTCAATACCACAAGGCTCTCCCCTTAGTTCACTGTTTTTTATCACATATATTAACCCCCTCCTACTAGAAATAGAATCTAAATTGCCAGGAATATATGTACCCCTCATAAACCAATCCATCAATCATATTTCATACATGGATGATATAGTAATTTTTTTGCCATCCAAAAAACATTTGCCTTTAATGTATACCATTTTAGAAAATTACTCTGCAGCTTATAGTTTAAAATTTAACAAAGAAAAAACATCGATTTGGAGTATACTTTCTGGTAATCAAATTCATTCAGTTTGCAGTTCCCCTCCCTACAAATTTCTTGGTCTCCCAATTCATCTGTCTATGAATGCAATGAGAAAGATAATACAAGAACAATTAATATCTGCAATTGAAAAGGTGACAACCTCACTTTCAAAAGCATATCTTTCATTGCATAGTAAAATATCACTCATTAACATTAATTTTCCCAAAAATAAATTACTATGCACCTATCATTAAATTTACTAACTCATTTAAGAAAAAAATTAACTCTTTTTGCACCAAACTGATATGGAATAAAAAGGCAGTGGTAATAAGCATCAAATGTCTGCAAAAACATTCAAGACAAAATGGCCTGTCATTACACTGCATTTCAACATTCTATTACCAAAAAACTCACAATGCATTAATGAAACTTTATATGACATATGAAAATTTCCAAGTGTTTCTTCCAATATCACCTACAGACACTCCACCTCCTATTAAAAATAAATTCATTAACAATCTAATAAAAACAATATTCAAACATAAAGTACCTGCTACAAACCTTTTCTCAACTAAAATTAAATATTGGGAAGCACATTACATAACAACTAATTCCAGTCCCTTTGAAAATCCCATTAGCTTAATTAATATCACAAATAAAGCTATAATCCAAAAATTTAAATTCTGGTACTTGGAGCCTAAGTACTTAGATTTTCTAATAAAAATCAACCTTAGAGCTTTACCTACCAATGCTTTTCTGGCTGGAAGATGGAAATCTCCAAACATAGATGCCATTTGTCAACTATGTAATAAAGAAGAAGAAACAACAGAACATTTTATTTCTCAGTGTACTTCTCTCAAAACATATCGAGAACTAATTGCTGATATAACCCATAATCCAAAATGCTCATTGACAGTATTGATAGAAAATATTCAAAGAGGGTTGTTTCCAACAATAAGAATAACAATCTTTATACTATACACACTCTGGTTTATGAGATGCCACTTTATATTCAATCCCACATCTCGTAAACTTAAATCACTTTTTCTTAATAAGTTAGTAAAAATTAAAACAAGAGATCAAGCACTAGCTCCAACAGATATAGTATCAGCCACTTGGAGTTTGATCAAATTACCAACACCACTGTGAAATATGAATAGCATATTTGCTGTATGTAAGTGAGTTTTGTTGTCATATATGTATTTAATATTGTTACTGTTATTGATTAATTTTTTTCCTCAGTTTTTCAACATTATTAATGTAAAAATATTTCATGTATTCATAATAATAATTTTGTTAATAATTTTTCAATTCTAAATTGTAGATCAGTTTTTGTAACATGATTTAAAATTGTATTTTCATACATGTTCTTATGATATCAAATAAAGTACTTTAAAACTAGTAGTAGTAGTAGTAGTAGTAGTAGTAGTAGTAGTAGTAGTAGTAGTAGTAGTAGTAGTAGTAGTAGTAGTAGTAGTAGTAGTAGTAGTAGTAGTAGTAGTAGTAGTAGTAGTAGTAGTAGTAGTAGTAGTAGTAGTAGTAGTAGTAGTAGTAGTAGTAGTAGTAGTAGTAGTAGTAGTAGTAGTAGTGGTAGTGGTAGTGGTAGTGGTAGTGGTAGTGGTAGTGGTAGTGGTAGTGGTAGTGGTAGTGGTAGTGGTAGTGGTAGTGGTAGTGGTAGTGGTAGTGGTAGTGGTAGTGGTAGTGGTAGTGGTAGTGGTAGTGGTAGTGGTAGTGGTAGTGGTAGTGGTAGTGGTAGTGGTAGTGGTAGTGGTAGTGGTAGTGGTAGTGGTAGTGGTAGTGGTAGTGGTAGTGGTAGTGGTAGTGGTAGTGGTAGTGGTAGTGGTAGTGGTAGTGGTAGTGGTAGTGGTAGTGGTAGTGGTAGTGGTAGTGGTAGTGGTAGTGGTAGTGGTAGTGGTAGTGGTAGTGGTAGTGGTAGTGGTAGTGGTAGTGGTAGTGGTAGTGGTAGTGGTAGTGGTAGTGGTAGTGGTAGTGGTAGTGGTAGTGGTAGTGGTAGTGGTAGTGGTAGTGGTAGTGGTAGTGGTAGTGGTAGTGGTAGTGGTAGTGGTAGTGGTAGTGGTAGTGGTAGTGGTAGTGGTAGTGGTAGTGGTAGTGGTAGTGGTAGTGGTAGTGGTAGTGGTAGTGGTAGTGGTAGTGGTAGTGGTAGTGGTAGTGGTAGTGGTAGTGGTAGTGGTAGTGGTAGTGGTAGTGGTAGTGGTAGTGGTAGTGGTAGTGGTAGTGGTAGTGGTAGTGGTAGTGGTAGTGGTAGTGGTAGTGGTAGTGGCAGTGGCAGTGGCAGTGGCAGTGGCAGTGGCAGTGGCAGTGGCAGTGGCAGTGGCAGTGGCAGTGGCAGTGGCAGTGGCAGTGGCAGTGGCAGTGGCAGTGGCAGTGGCAGTGGCAGTGGCAGTGGCAGTGGCAGTGGCAGTGGCAGTGGCAGTGGCAGCAGCAGCAGCAGCAGCAGCAGCAGCAGCAGCAGCAGTAGCAGTAGCAGTAGTAGTAGTAGTAGTGTTATTGTTATTGTTAGTGTTACTGTTACTGTTACTGCGACTGCTACTGCTACTGCTACTGCTACTACTACTACTATTATTATTACATATTACTTACTATTCAAATAATTCAAACTTTGATTGGGCATATGTTACTATTATTTGGAATAAAACTGCTATGTATTTTTTGCTTTATTCATTTTTCATTTATGCATTTCATCAAATTAATATCACAAATGAGTTTCATGGATTCCAAAGCTATGATTGGGTGCTGTAGAATGTTTACTAAAGAGAATAAATTCAAACTTAGATTGTTAGTGGTGCCATTATAGGTCTTCAATAGTATAACTGGCCCAAACTAACAAATATTTTAGCCACGTCAGGCATTGTAAGATATCTATATGATGAGCAGGAAATGTTAATATTGTGGAATTAACATTATCAGCAATAGATTGTGAATTGATAATATCCATCAGTATGCTCATCATAAATATAATTGGATCTGTAGTCCATCAATCTATATGCTCTGAATCCAGTTATGTTTATTGCTGCAATGTGACCCAATAGATTTTTCTTCAAAGTCATTGTCTAGGCATCTGGTTACCTTTGGCACCAAAATGTACTTCTTCTATGTTTATTCTGTTATGTATATGATGAAAGTATAAGAGAAAGCATAAACCCTGAGAGAATAAGATGATGTTGCACAAATGAAAATGAAATGTAGAAATAAATAAATGGATAAAATAATGGGGAAGGACAACATGAAGAAAGTTAAAATAGTGTGATAGAGTCAGATGAACAAGAATAAACAAGCTAGGGAAAAATGGGACTGGATATATAAAGGAACTATGTGGAACTACTGTTTGGTTTATACATTTACATATAAATTATTTATTTTTTAATAAATCTAGTGTGTATATATATATATTAAAATCAACTTTATAAATATTAATCTCTTCTTTATTATTATTTGAATCTTTTTTATATAAATTATTTTATATATTTCTATAACTTTTAGTACAATTTTTTATATTTGATTTATTTTCATGACTTTAACTATTCTATTTTAATTTTTTACATGTATTATCTATTCTTAATGTAATTATGCATTTTTACTTTTTTAAATCTTTTTGTAATTTAATTTTACCTTATTTTATATTTCAAATCTTGTAACTATTAGTCTTTCTATTTTTTAAATTTACATATTTAATTTAATTAAAGTGAAAGGTTGAAACCTTTTGGCATGTGCATTTAAAATGCTTATATAACAGCCAATAAGATGTTATGATATTTAATTTAAGTAACTTTTATAAAAGTAATGTTTTAAGTCTAAGTCTTTATTTAATCTTGATTATAATATTTATAATTATGATAGCTTCTTTACTTTTTTTTATTTCTTCTATTAGTATAATTAATCGTTCTCATGCTATTTTTTTAAATTTATGTCTTGTCTCTATTAAACAAATAAATAGGTGATCTTCCATCATGCAAAAAGATGTTCTTGTTTTTTCTTTTAATCAATTCAAATTAAAATTTCCATCAATTAAATCTGCATTGCATCTTCATCTATGTTTCATTAAGCTGCTTATTAACAGTTTCAAAGATATTTTTAACACAAGCTTTCATTTCAAATGTCTTAGATTTTCCATCTATAGTAATATCACATTCTCTTATTCACTTATGTAGAAGTCATATAATCTGAATAAATTTTAATGGATAACCAACTAATTTCAATCAATGTCACAGACCTGCTTGAATAACTGAATAAATATCTTGATCAAACCAATACAAATAATATATTAATCACTTTTTTGATGATGCTTTTCTTGCATTTGCTTGGCAACAAAAACCATGTCCATAATGCTTCTTGATTCTTTAAAATTATATTGGGTCTCTGATAACCATTTATCTATGACTGGAAGCAACCTATTCAATGAAATCTTTGAAAATATCTTTGTTGTAGTGGTTAATAATGATATTCCATGTTAATTATTGCAATCTTGCCTATTTCCTATATTTTTAAAATTGGAACAATAGAAACATCCTTAAAATCAGAGTGTTCAACTTCATAATTCCATATAATCCTTTAAAAATCCAGTATTTTTTAAGATAACAATATCACCACATTTTTAAAAATATTTCCAGGTATTTCATCAGGATCTGGAACTTTTTTATTTTTAAGCTTATAAAGAGTTGTTTTAATATCTCTAAGTTGAATGTTTTTGTTAAATCTAAATGAGTAGATAAAATGGATGTATATAATCAAAAGTCATTATCTCAATTTTTATATCATTGTTTAAAATATAAGTTTATATATATAATTTTATCTATATTCTAAATAAAATATGTGATAACCAATTATTTCAAAAATAGAATTTATTATTCTTAAGTTACAATATTGAAAATAAATAATATGTGGCAAGAAACTTTTTTACTTTATATTATTATTAGAAAACTAATTATATATTCAGCAAGTATTTATCATTGTAGAAACAATAAAAAAAACATTAATAATTAGTTTTTATGATATTAATAAATTTTAAATTGATATTTGTCAAAATAATATATATTGATCTATTCAGCTACCTATTTTCGAGTTTCTTTTTCTTTAAAATATTGCATCTTCATCGTAAAATAATTCTGGGATAACTAATTGAGAAATTTAAGATTCAATGTACTTTGGTATCTAAAATCTAGATTCATATTCATAAAGAATTCAGAAATACAACAGAAAACTAAACGATAAAAATGAAACATTTTCCCATGCATTACACAAAATACTTTTTTTTTTTACTTTTTAGAAATTAATTTAAAAATAAGCTTTCTGTTCTTTATTAATATTGTTAAAATGTTTTTATTTGAAATAGAAATAGAAATATTATCCTTGGAGTTGTTAATTTAAATTGTTTGATTATTATTAAACCACCTTACATTCTTCATTTAGATCTCGGGTCATCTATAAAGCTAAGGGAGAGTTTAGAGTGATTTTGCATTACCTATCAAAGCAAAATTTCTCAGTCTATATGAAGCAACAATGGCTTTTCATTTTTATTTTTGTGATGTAAAAAGAATCCAAAAATATAAGAAATAAGTTTCATTTTAATCTTATTTTGCTGTGGTTGTTGTTTCAAAGCCAGCCAGTTAATTTTTATTTTGAATGTTCTATTTGTGAACAGAGCTGACAGTTATTGATTTCACAACGGTCAACAACACTTACCTTGATCATATTTTCCTTCATACTCCTCACTTTTTAAAAACCAAATAAGAAATTTAAAAATTTTAAAGATTAATAATAAGAATAAATATTTCAAACAAATCCATAAGAAAAAGTTGTTGAAATTATACCTAAATTAATTTGGAAAATTTAATATAAGATAATATTATGAGAAATCCAAACCAACCATGAAAACTTAATTCTCCATATTTTTCACCCTTTCTCTTATTTCCCACCACCATATTCTCAAAACCAAATAAGAAATTGAAAAAGCCAAATAATATTAAAAGTTTGAAAAAAAAAGTCTTATCAGTGAAAAGTAAAAACAGGCTTAGATTACACTTTGAATTTATAATTATGTAGTAGTAATATTATGACAAATCACTTTTTCAAATCCAAATAATCTTCAATTTATCGATTAGTCATCCCAATGTTTTTTCATGATATCGAAGCACTATTTAAAAATTCAATGAAAGATAAAATTGAATGTAGGTAACTGAGTAAATCAGTATCAAATAATAATATATTGATGAGTTTTCTTAATTAATTATCAATCTTAAATATTATTCGCACCATAAGTTATCATTTAATTCTACCTTAACTATTATTTATTTGGTTATCATTAAATTTTTATAGTTTTTATATTTATTAATGCCATATTTAAATATGATAAAATAAAACATTTGCTTAATTAAACTTTTTTTAATTTAAATTATTATAATATATGATAAAATGATTTTTTTTAAAAAAGCTCCATTTTGTTTTCACAGAAATTATCCCAAAATGGCTTCCTACCTGCTATTTGGGCATTAAATGAGTTTCAAAAAATAAAAAGATCAATCTTATTTTTAATCCATATTCCTATGTAATTTTAATTACTGCTAACACTTTCAAATGCAATTTTGAAATTTAGTTTCATCCAAACCTAATTAAAAATATATAAATTATATAGCTGTTCATGTGAAAGAAAACTTCTCTTGCTTATATATATTTGTCAATAAGTAAAATGTCATTTATATTATTGGCAGTAGCATCTAATAATACTAACAATTGTTGATCATGGAAAATTAAATGTTTGCCTTGTACAATTAACATAATGGTAAAGTGGCAAACTCAGGTCTAAAATTTCCAATTAAATCGCAGCTAATAATAAAAAACCCCACAAACATAATTTCAGATTAAGTAAATGATACTATTAAATACACAATCTACTATTAGGGTCCTCAAACATCCCATGACCAATTAAATTATACCATTATTATTATTATTATTATTATTATTATTATTATTATTATTATTATTATTATTATTATTATTATTATTATTATTATTATTATTATTATTATTATTATTATTATTATTATTATTATTATTATTATTATTATTATTATTATTATTATTATTATTATTATTATTATTATTATTATTATTATTATTATTATTATTATTATTATTATTATTATTATTATTATTATTATTATTATTATTATTATTATTATTATTATTATTATTATTAAATATTCTGTCTTTTAAATAATAAAATTTATTATAAATAAATCTAAATTATAGTAAAGATTTAAAGATTAAATTACATTAAGATTAATGAATCAGCAGCATCAGCAGCCAATCAAAAACAAGTATGATCATTCCAATTTCAAGAAAGAAAGAAAAAAATATAAAAAGTCAAATATTAATAATAATAACTTTGAGGTGGGTTTTGCAATGATTATACAAACCAATTCATAAAATACAAATAAACCTACATACAGAATATGCCGATTTGTTGTTTTGTTTATTTAATAGTTTACATTGCTGTTGATGATTAAACAACACACCGCTTACATAATTATTTCATATAATATATCAAAGTTCTATTTCCTGATTGCTATACATCAAATCATTCCTCAGAAGATGTACATCATTCTCATTCAAAAATTTATTTTTTTATATATATGGTTTGAACTACATCACCTCCTAACTTTGAGTGCACTTTCATTTGGAAAGATCTATGTATAAAATACCCTCTAGCAAACGCCATCACAAATTTGCTCTTTCCAACTTGGAACATGATTTCTGAGGTTTAATAGAAATTGTTCATGTAAGTATTTGAAATGAGACCAGTGAAATAAGAATGGCAAAGACTACTAAATAAATTTAAATAACAAAACAATATATTTAAATAATCATTATTTATTATTAGATCCTTGAGAGTATACATATATTGCTACATGGGCTAATTATTTTGAAAAAGGTTAAGTTGTTAATCTTCTGTCTTTTAAGTCTATTCATTGACCATTCATTTCTGGCATACATATATCTTTCTCTGCATAACTATTTAATATATGACATAGAATATTACATCCTTCGACTAATCATCTGTTTTTGATCAATATTTGATTAATAACAAAAAAACTTTTATAAGTATAAAAATTAATATCTGAGTATTGGAAATTTATATGTATCTTATTCCTTTTAGATTCATTTCATACTTACATATTCATATTCTTCTCTCTTTTCTCTACAAGAAAGTACAAATTAATTATTCTAAATCCCTTTTTAAGCTAATATTTTAAAATTAGAAAATACAAGATCAAATTTATATTTCTTTTATATATTTAAAACAAATATAGCTTTAAAGTAAAACTATAAACTAAAAAAATTGTAAAGTGAATTAACCTTCATTTTTAAAAAAAAAAAATTATTTACATATTCAGTTTAAAGTAGAATATACCAATCAAGAGAATTTTATCTAATTTTTACTACATTTATTTTAATGTTTTAAAGTATTTGAACTGTCTCTTTATTTAGATTAACTTAATTCGTAATATAGAATATGTTTGTCTAAGTTCTTACAATTATAATATATATAAATTTTCAAAAGATTCAGATAAAAAATTTTAGATAGTTGCAAATGTCAAGAGAAAATGATGTTTTGATATTTATTTAGGAATGTTGAAATAAAGAAAAATAACCCAAACATATTTTTAAAATTTCCTACATTGTTTGGTGTAGTGATAAACCACAGATTCTGGAACTCAGTGTTTATAGATCACAGCCCAGCTCTGTCTTTTCTGGTGCTTAAGCTAATAATCTCAGGGAAAAAAAGAAATAAAAAGTTAAAAATGAGTTTTGTGATGATGTTAGAAACTAATTCATTAACGACTAGCATGCCCATATATATTTTATACTGTTTATTCTATTTATTTGATATCTCACAATGCTTTTTTAAATACTTATTTGTAGTAAACTTTTTTTAAAAGACTTTAATATTTTGCCTAATTGTAATTATTCATTACATATTATCCTTAGCCATATCCACCTCATGAAAGCAATGAATGTTGCCCCTATTTAAAATATGTTTGAGATAATCTTTATAAAGTAAATGAAGTCTCTCTCTTTTTCTCTCTCACATAAAAATCATGTTCACATTCGCCATAATTTTTTTTTAAAAAGTCTGTTGTACATTTCATTCACTTCATTATTCAGTGAACAAAGATTTGTTTTTACTATAGTTGATTTAATATGTAAATACAAGTATATTGTCTACACTGAGTTCAAATTCCTTCTAAATTATATATAGTTGATTTAATAACAACATATAAAGAACTTAAGATTGATCTTATAATCTTGCTATTATATTTTAGAATTTTGTGGATCATCCTTAAATTAAAAAAAAACAGTTTTATTATGTTATGTGGGGGACTATGTTCACTTCTTATGCAATAAAATTGGACAAAATAACACCCTGCTAATTTGAGAAAGTTATATTTGTTTACTTTTAATATTAAAATAGTTTTAGTGCTACCTAATACGAGTCATTAAGTCAATATTACACAAACATTATTTTAAAATAATAAAAATTATCAAATGATTTATTACTCAGGAGTTCATAAGAAATCCAAGTGCTAGAAATGATTGATCTGAATCACAATCGATGAATCTTGAGCTCCAATATCTGCTACTCTACTATTATGCTTAACCATTAAGGATTCTTTAAAGTTTGATATTGTAAGGTTAATAGCTTTAAAAGTTGATTCATTGGATGAAATAATAACCTGGCTATGATGGAGTTTCTTGTTTCACTGTTTAAAAAAGACAAATGGAAAGAAAGTTTCTTCTTCACAATATAAGAAAACCAGGAAATTAAATGAAATATTAAATTAAATAAATTCTTAAATTTCTAGATATACATCATTGATAGTCTTCCTAACAAATTACGTTAATTAAATATATGTAAATTAAGTTAAAAGTTTTTTAAAACCATGTAATTAAATAAGTAACGATAGAAAATCAGGAAATCATTTAATTAATTAAGTAAAATATGAAAAAATACAATTAATTAAAATAAATTCTTAAGAATTGTAATACTTCGTTAACAAACATGCAATTAGATAAACAAGTATTTATACAAAAATAGCAAGTGCCTATGAGTCTCTTTGTTACTCTCTACCTTCCTATGAATATAGTTTTGTTAATAGTAGATTTAGATAAAAATTTAATTGTACTGAATTTATTTTAATTTATATATTTACAAATATATTATTATTCGTAATTGAAACTACATAGTAAAAAATTCATATGTCTTTTAAATTTAATAGTAAACGTGTCGTATTATCAAATTTATAAATGGCTGTATATTGATTTAATTTATAAAAGTATTCTTTTTTTTTTACAAAATGTATATTATATAACTTTTTACATTAATTTATGATTTCTATCTATCTATGAATATAAGATTTACTCAATTTATATGATTTAATATTTTTTATATTTTTTTGCAAAGTATAATGATTATAAAATATAAAACTATCAATCAGTTTTTAGTTTATAGAATTTGTTTAGAATTAATAAGTCGAATTTTTCAAACAATTTATAAATTTAATATAATTAAATATTTTAAATGCATTTGCTTTTAATTATATAAATTATTTAAAATATTGGTAGAAAATAAATTAATTGAAAGCATTTTTTTAAAAAAAAATTATAATTAATAAATGCTTCACCATAATTAAAATGAGTTTATCATCTGCAACTCATTATTAAATAATTTTTCATAGATAAAAATATTTCTAAATCTGATCATTATCTCTGGACACAGTTGTGAAATTTGTTCATTATCACCTAGCAGGGTACAAAATCATAGATTTATTTATTTTTATTTAAATAAAGCATTTCACATTTTTACATTTTGTTTTTGCTAACATGATAATAATGCAAATATTAAAAATAAAGTCAATAAATATTATATTAATATAGGATTTGTCAAGGTTTAAGGTTGACTTAGCTTCTTTTCATGAAATTAAATGAAAGAAATCTAATTGAATAGGTAAATAGATATAGATTTTTTTGAAATGGCATTCCATTTAAATCAAATGAGATTTCACAGTATTAAATACATGTTGAAGTATAATTTGAATTATTTTTTAATTTTTGAATTTCTAAAAATAATAATGAAAACTAATGATTTAATTTTTTTTAATATTTAGTGATATTATTTTTATTTATCCTTACATTGGTGCTGCATAATTCGAGTGATATGAGGTGAATTACTGATTAAAATGCAAAAGAAAAACATACTTTGTAATTGGCCAAATGGCATAGTGGTTACTACATTTGTCTCTCATGCCCATGATCTAATATTCAAATCTGAGTTATGTGAATCTTGAATTTTTTTCAAATTATGAACAAGTTTAGGATGTTTGTTTCAGAAAGATAGCTTAAAGACAAAGCATCTATCCATTTAAAACTGTTCAGTAAATGTTAAGAGACACTTTCTAACTAGAGAATAAAGGCTGCAGGTTAATCTGAATTTGTCAGATGATTATTAATCTGCCGATTATCCAGTTAAAAATATGATAGTAATATGATATGGTCTCCTATTGATTGAGAGAGGGGTGTCATATTCTTATAGACATTGCAACCATGATTACATTTATCTTTTTAATCTACTAAATCTAATTTTCATAGATTGATTATTATTTTCAAATTAGTATTAAATTTGTTTAATTAAATAAAATATTTAAATTTTTATTTTTGTCTCAAAATATAAAGATCATTGCAATTTCTCGGAATTGACAAATGACTAATCTTTTTCTTAACTTTGGAAAAGTGAAATTTATGCTAATAAATTTTATAAAAAATAATAATAGAATAATATTAAATATATATTTCAAATAATAGTAATAGCTCTTTTTAAAAGATTTAGAAAATTTTAACTATGGATCAATGTTTTTTTAGAAAAAAAAAATCTATAATGAATAAACATTTTTTATTAAATTTTTAAAAAAGTATTTGAATCACTAGAAATTATTTTTTTGTTTATGCATTTTTAACATTTTATATTCAGTCAAGAGATTTATAATGCCCGTATTTGGATTTAAAATTAGAAGATTTATATGGCTGAGAATTTTGTAAGCTAATTCCAGCTTTATTTTTGCAATATCTGGTCTGTAGTCATAGCCAGCATCGGTTGATCCACTCAGACATAAGTGAAGAAACATTCAGAAAGTGGCCGAGTATTCAACGTAAAATAACGTAATCTTTTCCATTAAGGACGATAATGATTTATGTGCTTTCATTTCTATTAGTAATAATTTGCTTTTTTCTAAACGTATAAGATATCCATACTATCTCTAATATTTGATATTGATTTATAGTAGATAAAGTTTAAATTAAAAGTTCAACCTATAAAAAAAAAAGATAGATAAAAATCTCTTGTACATATTAAACATTTAAAAAATATAAAAATTATAACAAACAATCTTAAAATTTGTCATTTAAGAAAAAAAATACCCGAAGATAATGACTCTTTTATCAAGATAATTAATTATTAGTCAATAATTATTCAATAGTAATACAATTCAAATATTAAAAAAAAAATTAAACATAATTTACAGATATATTTTTTTGTTTATTTATTATTTTGAACAAAATTTCATATGACTTTCTTTTCTACTTTCAACATTTGTTATACGAACGGTATTTTACCCTAAAACCAATCATCGCTAACTTGGGCAATTAATAAGCACTAGATGTTAATGCTAAGCTCAAATTCTTAGACTAGTTTCTGGTTATGAGCATATTGAAAATATGTAGAATTAAGATAAACTTGAGATTACTAAAATATATAGTCGACGATGTAATATCAAATTACCTTAAGTTTAAAATCTTATAATGGTTGCATTTTTTAGTATAAAAGAAATAAAAACAACTGCTGCCTGTGCAGATGCAAATTGATGATTCTCATTGATAAATGTCAATAGTCAGGAACTAGACTAAGGATTTGGATATGATATTACTATCTAACATAAATTGATTATTCAAGTTTACAACAGATGTCTCTGAAGTAGAATAAATAAAATAATGCCAATATTTCTCTAATAATTTAAATTGAATTATAATAATCTATTTAAATAATTAAGGTTTGTAAATATGTTTTATCATCACTACAGTATTGTTTAGTTTTCAGACATATATATTTTCATATTAATTAATTCAACTTTGTTTTTGCAATTCAAAATAGCATCAAAAAGAAATTATTCAAATTTTCAATGCACCAAATCATTATTTTGAATGCATTACTTTGCCAAACACAACATTTTAATGGCTTTATTATATTTTTTAAAAAACACCACTTTGAGAATTGCTTTTTACTATTATTATATATTTTAAATGGCTCTTTATTATTCTTTTTCAGAGCTTTAATATAGACAACAGTGATATGGTGATTATTAGAGTGCATTTAATAATAATAACTATATAATGAAATGCATATGAAATCATGTGACATTCATATATCAAAATTATTGGGTGACAGAATGTTCCATTTAGTATTATATATTTTTAAATACAATAACTCAGCAGGAAGTTGTTCCAGAAATCTTCTAATCTATCAGTGAATCAAACTGGAAAAGAGATTAAAAAATTATGATGAAGCTTATTAGATGTTTGAGATTATTTAGTTCTGAATTTAAAATATGAGTTTTCAATTTCATGACAATGGAAATAAAATAAGATCTTAGATCTGGGAATTATAATGACATCATTGCATGCAGAAAATTGAATATAATTTTAAGAAGGGCTGAAAAACGTGAATCTTGTGAAAAGAATTGAGTGCTTTATGAAATATTGATCAGAAAAAAAAGTTCTTTATACTTTAATGTTATTAGGCTGAGAAAAGATCTATTTGATTTTAGATGTTGAATGAATATATTTAATAGAAAGAAGATGCAGTTAAAAATCAAATTCACTACAATACCTTATTAGCAATTATATTAAGCATGTGAAATCAAGAGATATAGAAATTTAAAGGTTCACTAAAAGAAATGTTTAAAATGTTTATTTTGAAACAGGTAGAAAAGAGAAAAAAACTTGATTTTCTTTTCTACTTTAATAATTATGAGTATATTTAATTCCTAGTTTAGCTTCATCTTGGAGACATTTCATGGAAAGTTTTCAGCAAAGTTTAATAATACATTAAGATACATCTGCCTATGGCAAATTAGCTGGAAAACAGTATTTTGTATTGGCATTTAAATTCTTTCAACATCTTGAAATAAAAATAAAAATGTTTTAAATATACTGCCAATTCATAAAATTATGATTAACCCCCAATACTCCTTTTATTGGGTTTTTTCCAACTAATCAATTGTCTTGTATGAGGAATCCAAATCTTTTAATTACAATTTGATTAAAATAGAATAAACTCAAAAAATCTTATCAGAGAATGCTTATGAAATCATAGAATCATAGCAAAAAATACAGGCAAAAATAAAATTTATTTTGTAGCAGTTTTTATTTTATTTTACCTACTACTAAAACTATTTATTTGTTTTACTTAGATTGAAAGTTAAGTCAAATGAATAATGTTTCATAATTATTAACAATATCTTTAAATGTAGAATATCAAAATGTCTTATCATTTCTTGAATTATAAATTTCTTTATTTTTTTTAACAGTTCCAATAATAAATGTATTAGTCCCTACTTTATTTTATACTATACATATCTCAATATGTACCTTGTGGAATTTTCTGTGTATTAGGAATTTAGTATCAGTTTAATTATTTTTTTATATAAAGTAAATTGATGATAGTTTTCAGTCAAATTTTGTTTTATCATCTTTTAATATTCATATAATTTTACAAATGAGATGTTCTCTTATTTAAAAAAAAATTTAAGTAAAAAAATAATGATAACAATATGTAGTAAATAGATATAAAGAATTGTACAAACCAGAGATTTTCATGATAAAAAAAGCTAAATAAACTTTAATTGTTTTTTCTCTGATATTTATCTATTGTAAAGTATTTAAATTTCTTTTACATTTTTGAAATTTTTTGTAACAGGTTAGTTTTAACCTAATTTTTTTATTATATTATTTAATATAATTAATTTGTAACGTTTGTTTAGTGACAATGATTTTAGGAATAACAAATAAAAAGAGTTTAGATTTGTTTAGGGACTTTCTGCCTTTTTCACATTAATCATACTCAATCCTTTAAATGATAGAATTGTCCAATGTCATTTCTCAATTTTGAATATATTTAAAAATTATTTTGATTATGAATTGTCTTTCCTTCATTAAATTAAAATTATTGGGATTACAGTATAATATTTTTCCCACACAATTTTGAAACATATGGAAGATATTTGGCTTCCTGAATCTAATAATGTGATTATTTAATTATCTTGGATATATTAAACTTTATTATGAAGAATTTAATATGATGATACAAAAATTATAGCATGAGGTTTATTCAAAATCTATCAAATAATATTAACAACAATAAATTTATAGTATTATATATTAGAGATGACATTGATATTTCATAAGACAATGAAATTGAATAATAGATGATTTTGCATTGGGAAAAATAAATCAAGTCAATTTAAAATAAAGGTTTAATATATACAGTTCAATAATATATCAATCTTATATTTTGTAGTAATTCAATTCTTATATAATAACTTAGATTGTAAATAAAAGCAGTATCATTTGGTTCATTCAGTGTTTTAGACATAAGAATTTTAGTTTTGTCGATATATAACATTATAAAAAATTAGAGCTTAGAATCCATCATATAATATTAACTGTTATAAATTTGGAATATTGCACATTGGGAACGTTATAAATAGTTTACAAAGTAATTAAAATGGCTATTAAGTGATGTTATTTTGGGGAAAATAAATTGAGTCAATTTAAAATAGAGATTTAAAACATCAACTTTATTCTTTTTTTTAATCAGAAGAGAGTTATACCCTATACCCATGCATTGTAATGAGAATCCTTGTATTCAACAAAACATCAATGAGATATTAAAACAACATTACCCTGCTGCATATGTATAGGGTGTAATTCCCTTCTACTTAAAATTACATATAAATACTGCCCTAGTAAATTAAATAGTGTTATAAAGTTCATTCTTGTATTTATCACTATAGTAAATTCACTTTCTATATAACAACTTAATTGAAAATAAATGTGGTATCACTTACTTACTCAGCATTTTAGATATAACTATGAAAATTATAGCAGTACTGATATATGCTATTGGAAGAGGTGAAAGCTCAGAAAAGACTCTTACTAGCTTCTAAATTAATTTCTATTTTTTTTAATTTATTTGTGTGATCCATTTGGAATAATATATTTTCCATCCAGTATGATATACATACTAATAAATGATTTTTCACTTTAATCTCCAGATTAAAATTACAAAACATCCTTAAATGAAAATGTTCTGATTGCCATCCTCTTCTGCTGTTAGAGGGACCATATAATGAATTCATATAATGAATTCATTATGCTAACAATCCTAAGTACAATTAATTTAAAACACTCTTTTTTTTTATTATAAAATACCTATAAAAAAATAAAATAAAGCAGTGACAAATTATGTTTTTTTGTGTACAAATTTTTAAAAATTCATTATTTTTTTTTATCTTTTTAAAAAAATTACATTTCGTTTTATTAAAATATTACAGATAAAAAGATACATATACAAAAAAACATACAATTATAGTTTTTTTTTTTTCACTGAATAATTATATAGTTAGATGTAATATAGGGTATATGAGCACAGACTTTCACACCACCCATCTCTTTCCACTCTATCTAATAACACTGATACAACTAAACACATATATGCTGAAAAGATAAATAATCACCAATATACGTATTTCATGCTAAACCAGCAATCATCAGTTGGTCCAGACTATCATCTTTACACACATATATAGTATAAGTGCTCAGATATATATTAAGATAGACTATCCTCATAGTTTAATGGACAGGCTTCAATCCACTCCACACTCCAACTCTTCAACCATCCATCCAATTGAAAATCTGATGATGGAATGCTCAAAGGCCACCCTGAGGCTGAGATTATTGTCACACCCATGTTGACCTAAGGTCAATCTGAACCCCACATGTACAGGACATAATCCATTAAATACATATGCAAGGATGGGCAGACATCTCTATAATGTATTGTATTTTTATAACTTCATTGTTATAGTTTTTATACATTTTTTTTATTAACATAACTTCTAGTATATATAAAATGAAAATCACTAATTTTTTTATGTTGACGAGATTCAACATATATATATGTGTTCGGTAGCCATAAACTCTGATCAGTCGTAAAACAGAATAATAAAAAAAGGCGAACTTTTCTTTGCAGTTTTTTTTTTTTAAAGATGTCAAGCAATTGTTTTATAATATATATTATAAACAGTACATTTTGTTAGCTTCTATGATGCCATTATGTAGATATCAAAGATGTCATTGATACAAACGTGTTAGAATTTTTAATATTTTTTAAATTTTATTTTAAAACATTACAAATATTTATAAAATGTTATTTTAATAATCATTCCTAAGAAATTATTTAAACTTATATTTTGAGTACGATATGCATATTTATTCTCTCGTTATTTTATTTTTTTACTAAATTATCTCTGATTTTATAATTCTGAAACACGGCGTTGTGCGATTTCTTTTTTACTTTTAAGTTCTAATTGAGTAGTAATTCCTATAGGCTTTTATTATATAAGAAATAATTGATTACGTAAAACAAAAATGTGATAAAATAAATCAATTTCTAGAATAAATTATAATACTGCATTCTTTAAGTTCTATGTGAAAAGTAAAAAGTTCAAGTTCAAATTAAATAGTTGGGATTTAATTCTTAACAGCTTCGGAAAATGTATAATATAAAATAGCAAAACGAAAAGCCAAGTTTTAATTGCAACCTTTTTTCTTTTTTTAAAACATTATAAAAATTTGAGTTAGGAAAAAATAATAGGTAAATTATTGTTGTACACGTATATGTAGTGTGTGTGCAACAGAGTTAGAAAGTGGATCAAAAATACGGAGTGCCACCTTGGTTTACTTGTAAACTCACAAGTACCAATCTTTTTAATAATCATTTTCAGATTTTCTAAAAGATCTATAAACTGTGTTGTGTATTAACAATAATAAAACTAAAATGCTAAATTAATAGAATAAGAACTTAAAACATACAAATCATATTGGTGAGATTTCCATCTTCAGACAACTAAATAATTAATTGCATATTACCATCTTGTTTATGTAATTAGAAAATTCATACTAAATGCTGAAGCTGCAATGATGAATAGTAATTCAGCCATTGCTAGTTCTCATGGTAACCAAAGCTTCCAATGTATTATTTTTTCACCATGATTTGTCACTAAATTTTGCTAAACTTGGGACAGCACAAACAATAAATATTATTTTTGAAGAAAGATATTGGAGTTATGGTTAGTTCATTTTTGTCAATCCCTACATCACTGCCTTAATAACTAGATGTGAATAAGTATAGTCATTGTAATCTTTTAAAAAAAATGACAGAAAAAATATAAAAAGTTGAAGATGTGTTTGCAATGACTATATTAATCAATTACGCTTAAAAATTTCCATCTATATGTCTTACTCATTTTTTAATCAATTTACACCTTCTATGCTATATTTTAATCTCTATTATCAAATTTTCAAGACCTTTCTATTATAGTGTGTTCTTAAATAAATCCTTCCATCAAAAACAATCAATATTTTTATCTCTTCTTTGTACCTTTGAGATAATCCTTATAGTGTAAATTGGATTGGCTGTTTCTCATTTAAGTTCAGTATAAAATTTCTTTTTTAGAAAATCAATCACTCTTCAAACAATTTGCATATTGTATTCAAATAATGGTCTTATGATCTTTCATTATAACTTTGTAATATTATAGAACAATTTTATATAAAACTTAAAAAAGTGTTATATAAATGACTAGAAAGTCATTTTGTGTTATATTGATTAATGGTCTACAATTCATATTCATCAATAAATTTCTCATAGTTTCAGTTTTGTGTACAAGTAATTTAATTAAAATAATTGTACTATTGTGACTAAACATCCCATCCTTTGATTTGTTATATCCATCAGATAATGTATTTAATATGTTTAACATCTTTTTTCACCACTAAGTGGTAAAGCAATTGAGATTTTAAACTTTAATAGTTAAACTGAATTCTTTATAGTTTTATTTTGAACATCAAGAACCTTCTTTAGATCAAGCATAATAATCGATTATTCCATTTCTAATTTAGAAGCCATATCTATATTGTGCCAGGCATTATCAAATGGCCTTGCACAAAATCTGCTGTAAAGAATATTACAGCAGATACATATATAGATTTGTACATATTAGGCACAACAAATATATAAATGCGCTATATTAATAATGGAAGTTGGATCTGAGCATTAAAATACCCACACACACCAATTTAAATAATATGAAATTGACATAGAAAATATTATAAAGTAAACTCATGTATTTTTTTGTTTTATATTTCCTTTTTGTATATGTTTTATGATATGTTATTTTATGTATTTGGCTTTTCTCTGAAAAATTCAAATAGAGAAAAGCAATTGTTCCAATGTAATTGTACATAGTTTTTTTAATTACTTTTCTAAAAACTAATTTTATTCTGTAAACTAAGAATGTTAATTGCTTTTGCAAAAATCTGATCAAAAGCAAAATGTTTGATAATGCTATAATTAAACTGTTATCTTTTAAAAAATTCTTTTGAATTGATTTTGTAAGCAAGTGGTCTGGGTTATTCAAGATGGAAACCATTATATCAAACTTAAAATGTAGAATTTAATTGGAGAAATTGTAAGGAATGTTATAATCTAAATGATAAGATAAATTGAAAGGATTGGCTGATTTATACTTCTCAGAGGGCTAGTGGGATTGATATAGTTTAGTCAGTGCTGTGAGATTCATTCTTTTTTTGGCATTCAAGTCGTTCACTACTTTGGCTCCAGAGATTTTCAATCATCTAGCAACTTAGAGATAAATTTATGGACTAGACCGCTGCTGACATTTTCTAAGAAATCCATTATATAATTCTTTTAAGAACTCTTGATTTCTTAAGAATTTAATAAACTAGTCAAGATAGAAAATGAACATTTGATAAAAATTATTATCATATACAAACAGAGGAAAATATGAAGCAATCTACCAGTGAGTCCAGTAAAATGACTGTGGGGTAGACAACCAGCCAGCGCACTGCCCTTTCTCTGTCCCAAGCCGCCAAGATGTGACCACGCCAGTTTCAACCACCCACAATGATGACAAATGCTGCCTTGCTAAATAGAATGAAATCCTCACTACACAGCCAGTTGACTTGAAGCCCACTCAGAGCCCAGAGGAGAAGAATGAAGACACAGACATAAGTTTATTTTAAGAGGTTTTATTAATATTGAGATAATTAACATTGATATTTCTGATTAAATATATTATTATTTCTTTATTATTATTATTAATCATTTAAAAAAGAGAGAGTTGTCTCTCGCACATGTACATTGAATTTACAGTTATTAGGGGCATAAATGATAAAGCTTTTACGTAAATCTTTTAAGTCAATTTTTCTATTTCAAATTCTAGTATTTTCAACAAAGGTTGCAATGAGATTTTTTTGTTGTTGTTGCTATTCGTTTTGCTCTTGTTGTTATTCCTGAAATTCGTCATATATAAATATGCATACATACGCTTATAATATTCGGTAAATACGATATCTCATGCTGAATATCTAAAAATGTATTTAACCGTATATCCTTTTTAAGTTATTTTTTTTGTCACTGCTGCACCTCACGATGCGTGTAAGAAGGGATTGATCTATTATAGATTCCCTGTAAGCAAGTACTCTAATAACTTTATATTTAAATAATAGTAAGTGTATAATTGTGTTGCACGTATATACATGAATAGGAATTTATCTATAGCAAAAGGGAAATAGATACAGTACCTTATGGTGAGTAAGATATAGTATCTGAGCCAATGCAATCTATAGACTTGTTGAAAATATGAAATTAGTGAAATATCTCATAGTGCAAAAATATGTATACATAGTTGTTTTTTTTATTATTATATTTGCCATCAATAAAAAGGTTTTAAAGTCATCAGTAAAAGCGTATGCCTGTGTGACCGAAAATCTCATATCTGTATATCAAATCACACAAAGTAAAATTTATTTCTACTTGGGTAAAAGGAGCTCAGACCACTTCCATTACTTATAAACCTTGTAAATAGCTTTAGGGATTAATTTTTTTCTTATATAAATTGTATTTTATCGATTTCAATGCCTTGTATATATATATAGGGGTTTGTGATAATTAATTATTTAGTTGTTTTTTTTATTATATCATCATTAGTATGAAACGGTGGTGGGTATTTGGGATTAAATAAATCTTTAATCATAATATTAAACTTGTTTCGTTTTCATATTCTTTATATTGATAAAAATGTGTCATTTCCTTATCAATCACATACCTATAATAATCATTTAACTTACCCATTTGAAGATCCTAGATTGTAGAGTGACTGAGCTAGCCACAAAGGGATATCACTCTACCGGGGTGTTAAATCTTATTCTTATGCTCCGCTGAACATATGGTATTGCACATCTTTCTAGGAGGGTGAAAAATTCAATTTTTGATTCTTTTCTGGAAGTGGCGCGCAAAAGTCTATTTTGTAAATAGATTTTTCAAAGGTGTGTACTTGCCATTGTTCTAAATATTCAGGCATTCAAATAAGATATCAACTAAAGGGTGTTTTTTTAACTGGAAGAGTCCTGTCAATCCACTCTTTCTATCAATTTAGCTGGAAGTACCAATATACATGAGTACAGACAATCGGCTAGATTGATATCCATTTCTTTACCTGTTGAATCTTGGTCACTTCATGCTCAGTGCAAGATTAGGAAAAGAATTCTGCAGGGAGTATGGACTGGTACAGTAAAACTGTTATCATCTTTACTACAGCCTGGCCTTGGCGAGGGTGGTCTGAACTGTTTTTCTTTCCAATATTTCTTTCCTTGGTTGTAACCATTGTTTTCAATTTGGTGAGTACGCCTTTCTATGCTGTTATTTCTTGGTATGGCCTTTCTATGCCAATGATTTTGTTTTTGCATATCTTTGTTCCCTTGTGTCTCTCTTGGGGTCATGTCTACTGCACTTAATACTTCTGCCATTTGTTGCACTGTATTCATATTTGCAGTAAGTAACATTTGTTCAATCCCAAGTGGCAGATTACGACGGATTATTCTGACAATTTTCCCCTCTGATATGTGACATGCGTTTAATGTCTGAAGTGTTGCCACTTGTCTCCTGAAAAATTGCAAGTAATTTTCACCATTATTCTCATTATGTTTTTCCTGCATGGCTTGGTATAGAATCATCTCTTGATGCTGTTTATTCCAAAAACTTTTTAATAATTCCATTTTATATTCCTCAAATGTTACTGGATAGTGGAACAAGGATTCCCACCATGCATCCCCATGGAGATGACTGCAGGTGATTGCGAGTTTACTAAAGTCATTGATTTGGTTTACCTGGAAATATTTTTCCAAGCTTTTAATGTGCTCCATAGGAGCTTCATCTGTTTGTCCTTCAAATATTTTTATTTTTAGGAATTGGTTTATATTGCACAGGTAAGGTGGTCCCTTTTCTTTTTCATGCATCTCATTTTTAATGCTATGATCTTTGGTTATTCCAGAATCCTCTCCTTTTTTCTTGACTTGATCCTGAACATATTCATGCTCTGCTTCAGTCATCTGCTAACTCATTTCTGTTTTTTTGGCCCCACATTGGGCACCAAATTTACTGTACCAGTCCATACTCCCTGCAGAATTCTTTTCCTAATCTTGCACTGAGCATGAAGTGACCAAGATTCAACAGGTAAAGAAATGGATATCAATCTAGCCGATTGTCTGTACTCATGTATATTGGTACTTCCAGCTAAATTGATAGAAAGTGTGGATTGACAGGACTCTTCCAGTTAAAAAACACCCTTTAGTTGATATCTTATTTGAATGCCTGAATATTTAAAACAATGGTAAGTACACACCTTTGAAAAATCTATTTACAAAATAGACTTTTGTGCGCCACTTCTAGAAAAGAATCAAAAAATGAATTTTTCACCCTCCCAGAAGGATGTGCAATAATACCATATGTTCAGCGGAGCATAAGAATAAGATTTAACACCCTGGTAGAGTGATATCCCTTTGTGGCTAGCTCAGTCACTCTACAATCTAGGGTCTTCAAATGGGTAAGTTAAATGATTATTATAGGTACGTGGTTGCTAAGGAAATGACACATTTTTATCAATATAAAGAATATGAAAATGAAACAAGTTTAATATTATGATTAAAGATTTATTTAATCCCAAATACCCACCACCGTTTCATACTAATGATGATATAATAAAAAAAAATACTAAATAATTAATTATCACAAACCCCTATATATATATACGAGGCATTGAAATCGATAAAATACAATTTATATAAGAAAATAATAAATCCCTAAAGCTATTTACAAGGTTTATAAGTAATGGAAGTGGTCTGAGCTCCTTTTACCCAAGTAGAAATAAATTTTACTTTGTGTGATTTGATATACAGATATGAGATTTTCGGTCATACAGGCATACGCTTTTATTGATGACTTTAAAACCTTTTTATTGATGGCAAATATAATAATAAAAAAAACAACTATGCATACATATTTTTGCACTATGAGATATTTCACTAATTTCATATTTTCAACTAAGTCTATAGGTTGCATTGGCTCAGATACTATATCATACTCACCATAAGATACTGTATGTTTCCCTTTTGCTATAGATAAATTCCTATTCATGTATATACATGCAACACAATTATATACTTACTATTATTTAAATATAAAGTTATTAGAGTACTTGCTTACAGGGAATCTATAATAGATCAATCCCTTCTTACACGCATCATGAGGTGCAGCAGTGACAAAAAAATAACTTAAAAAGGATATACGGTTAGATACATTTTTAGATATTCAGCATGAGATATAGTATTTACCGAATATTATAAGCGTATGTACGCATATTTATATATGACGAATTTCAGGAATAATAACAAGAGCAAAACGAATAGCAACAAAAAAAAAATCTCATTGCAACCTTTGTTGAAAATACTAGAATTTGAAATAGAAAAATTGACTTAAAAGATTTACATAAAAGCTTTATCAATGATTAATAATAATAATAAAGAAATAATAATATATTTAATCGGAAATATCAATGTTAATTATCTCAATATTAATAAAACCTCTTAAAATAAACTTATGTCTGCATCTTCATTCTTCTCCTCTGGGCTCTGAGTGGGCTTCAAGTCAACTGGCTGTGTAGTGAAAATTTCATTCTATTTAGCAAGGTGGCATTTGTCATCATTATGGGTGGCTGAAACTGGCATGGTCACATCTTGGTGGCTTGGGACAAAGAAAGGGTGGTGCTCTGGCTGGTTGTCTATCCTATAGTCATTTTACTGGACTGACTGGTAGATTGCTTCATATTTT
The DNA here is from genome assembly GCA_028023455.1 of Epiperipatus broadwayi. NCBI lineage: Eukaryota > Metazoa > Onychophora > Udeonychophora > Euonychophora > Peripatidae > Epiperipatus > Epiperipatus broadwayi. Next base: position 3,026,842 of record JAQFVV010000048.1, on the reverse strand, counting down.
CCTCTCTTTGTATATGATAATATTTTTTTATCAAATGTTCATTTTCTATCTTGACTAGTTTATTAAATTCTTAAGAAATCAAGAGTTCTTAAAAGAACTATTAATGGATTTCTTAGAAAATGTCAGCAGCGGTCTAGTCCATAAATTTATCTCTAAGTTGCTAGATGATTGAAAATCTCTGGAGCCAAAGTAGTGAACGACTTGAATGCCAAAAAAAGAATGAATCTCACAGCACTGACTAAACTACATCAATCCCACTAGCCCTCTGAGAAGTATAAATCAGCCAATCCTTTCAATTTATCTTATCATTTAGATTATAACATTCTTTACAATTTCTCTGATTAAATTCTACATTTTAAGTTTGATATAATGGTTTCCATCTTGAATAACCCAGACCACTTGCTTACAAAATCAATTCAAAAGAATTTTTAAAAAGATAACAGTTTAATTATAGCATTATCAAACATTTTGCTTTTGATCAGATTTTTGCAAAAGCAATTAACATTCTTAGTTTACAGAATGAAATTAGTTTTTAGAAAAGTAATTAAAAAAAAATATGTACAATTACATTGGAACAATTGCTTTTTTCTATTTGAATTTTTCAGAGAAAAGCCAAATACATAAAATAACATATCATAAAACATATACAAAAAGGAAATATAAAACAAAAAAATACATGAGTTTACTTTACAATATTTTCTATATCAATTTCATATTATTTAAATTGGTGTGTGTGTGTATTTTAATGCTCAGATCCAACTTCCATTACTAATATAGCGCATTTATATATTTGTTGTGCCTAATATGTACAAATCTATATATGTATCTGCTGTAATATTCTTTACAGCAGATTTTGTGCAAGGCCATTGATAATGCCTGGCAAAATATATTATCTTGTTGACTTTTTCATGAAGATGATTATAAAGTGTTTCAAAAAACCACTTTTATATAAAAAAATACTGTTAGTAATAATACTTCTTTCATTCCATCATGTAGTATTGACAACCAGTTATTTTTAAATATTTTCACAGACCTGTTTGACTAATTGAGTCAAATGTAATGACCAAATCAATAATATATAAATTGCACCTTTTCTTGCAATATTTTTCTTGCATTTTCCTGGCAAATGATTCAATAAAATTCTTGAAAGTACTTTTGCTACACTGGATGAAAATAAAAATTCATAATAATTATTGTAGTATTAATACCTGACCTATAAGTTTTTCCAAAAAGTGACTGACTAATAGTAGATTTAACATAAAAATTATTCACAATGTTATGCAATAATTATAATACTTTATTTAGAAATTATTCATCTTACCCAAATATAATATCAGTACAAGCTTAGAATATAGGGAAATTACATTTTCTTTTAACATCCTGTAATCTCCCTCAGAATTTACTTTGTTTATATCAAAATAAATCTATAAAAATATTTAATGTAATAAATTGTAATAATACTGACCCTTATGGTGAACCTGAAGTTATGAAAATTATCAACCCCAAGTCAAAATATAAAATTAAATACAAATAAATATAATAAGAAATGAGCCTGAGAGATCAACACACTACTATCTAAGTAAGTTATTATAAGTTCACCAGCATTACACAAAAACAATAATATTTTATTACCAGCATGATCAACAATAAAAAAAATCAATCAATCTTGTTACTGGATTTGAAATGGGTTTACTATAGAACAGGCTAATTATTTAGCCCTTGCCAGCTTGGGGCAGATTATTTAAACAATAATTTGGATGTACAAACTTAAGTGCTAATCCAAAAGAATATAACAAAAAATAATGCTGAGATACTAAAACTTGCTGATCATCATCAATGTTCTGGCCACTTAGTACCATTAATGTACTGGTCAACTATAAACTTAATTTCTAAATAAACAATTAAAATGAAAGGAAGTATATGGACTTTAAAGGATATTCCTTTTGCATCATACAGCATTAGAAAAGAAATGAAATCATCACCAACTATATGTCCATAAACATTAAATATAAACCCATTTTATATAACAGACTGTTATGGACAAATACAGCTCAGAGAGCAAAAGCTCTGTAATTGTTACTATGATCAAGAGATATAATACAATATATAATAATTTATAACATTTTAGGATTAAATAAATTCACTGGAATAACTTTAACAATGAAATATAAATTTATTAATAACAATAAAATTAAACTAAGTCTGTAGAATATGACTATGCATATAAATTAAGCCTTTCAAAAAGAAATCCACTATCACATTGAATTTACATATACCTCATAATACGTTTACGTAAAACACATATATATCAGCACACAGACATGCACTATAATAATTTATGAACATATTTGAATTATTATAAATCTATAAATGAAACTCATTTTTTATAATACATAATTAATGACTGATTTAACATATATGAATGTGTGTATGGTACAAGTATGTTGGCATTGGGTAAGATTTAAAAGCTAAAAGAAATATAAAAAAATCATCAATTGATGCCAATTTAGTTTTTTTTTTTTTTATTTAGTATAATTTATTTTTTAGATAAGTACAATGAAAGTTATTTGTGTTTTGTATTATCTACTTAATTAAAAGAAAGTTAAAAGTGGAGGAAATAGAAATACATACAGATTGTTTATCCAGATAAATGAAAGAAAGACATTCCAAATGTAGATGATTACAATCGAATTTTACTGATAGTTGGAGATAGCGGAAAGAATTTATAAAAAGACTTTGTAGCTAGAAAGAATGTGCTGGATTGTTAACTTGTCATTCCAATAATAAAGTGAAAGATGAAAATGATATATACAGGAATTTAAAATTGACCATGATATAAGATAGGGCAGACAGCTGAGGAGAGGGTTCTTTTGGCTGACTGTTTCCATAGTCCTGGATAGAGAAAATGCCTCTATCCAGGACTATTCAGATACTGAATGAAGTCATCATTTGGGAGTGGAAACTAGAGCTTTGCAGACACTTTCTTTCATCATAAAAGGTCATTCCAGGAGACTTTTGAGTCTGGCCTTAAAATAAACCAAGAGCATGAAAATGTTGATGGAATAAACTAACAGCAAGCTCTTCACCCCAAAAAATCAGCATGATATGATCAACAGTCTACATAGGCCTGCAGAACTTACTGGTAAGCTATTATTTATCCCTAACCTGTATCTGATTAAATGTTTACAAACTAAATTTAACATACTCCAAAAGCGCTAAGCTAAATATTGTTATTTGTGAACATTTTTATTAACTTCACCTATATACATTTAAAGCTTATAAATACTATAAACTTTAACTACGAATTCCAAATACCGATAAAGACAATCATTTTATCCATGGATTGCTTTCTAGAAGAACCTTAAAAGAAGTGAAATATTAACTGTTGAATTATCTATTTAGTATTATCTGGCTGGGCATGTATATGTTTCTTTCCATTTTATTAATAGTTTTCATTTAAATATTTTAATTTGCCATAATACATATTTACCACTAAGATAAACTTTTCATTGTATGCTCTTAATTTTAGTTTATTAGATTTATTGTTAAATAATTGTGTGAGAAATGTATAAATTACCTATGCCAATATGCTGGTCTAATGCTTGGGAAAATTTCATATAACCGATTAATTAAATGACAAGAAAATGTAATCCCAATCTTACTTTTAGTTATTTGTTTTGAATTGACGATGCGATATGACAGTCTTGGCACCCTTTTAAATAAATAAAAAACTGATTCAACCAGCAATGCAAATCATAATAAAATATTAGGTCAATTAATTAGGAAATGTAACTATGTTTTCAAAACATCCGAATTTCATACCTGAATGGAATATTTTCTTTTAATAGTTTGATTAACTAGCACTTTATAATGTGCAAAATAAAAACCTAAATGTAAATGTAAAACATTACAATATATATATAATCACTCAGATGTGCTATATAATAATTTAAAAATTAACATGTTAAATTGTCATATAATAAAAAAAATTTAATTTGTTTTTAATAATACATAAATTCACACTTATAATGTGTGTGTATATATATAATAGATGATATGAATTAAAGCTATTAATTAGCCTCTTTGTTTTTTATGGTAAATAAAAGTTTTTCTTTTAAAAAAGCAAACTATTATCATTTGGAAAATTTCATTTAAAATTCTGGTCCTAGTGACCTCATTTTCAATATATAAAAAAAAATCCCCAAAGCTTTCTTCTCTTTTTTTATGAACAATATTGGAAACAAATAATCTTCTAGACATAAATGTCATTTGTTTTTTTTTTGTCTTATTTTATTTTTAGTTGACAAAAGTCATTTACTTTTAAATTTTGTTAATTATAAATTTTAAATGTTATTGTCAAAGAATTATATACTATCATTCTCAATAGATGTAATATTACTCACCAGCAATACTGTATATATATATGATGTAGTATCTTTATCTGTGCCTCTTTGCATATAGTAAAACAGAAAACAAACTATTTCAATAAGCTGATAAAATCTCTGGATGAGCTTTGTCCCTTCTGAATAGTAGACTGACTTATTGTCATCTTTAGGAAAGGTATAATGTGTAACTGGTGCCATCCAATCAGCTCCATTTAGTCTAGAATCTGATAGATTTCAGGCATACTGGTTGGAACACATTATGTATGGCCTAATGAAGCATAAAAAGTGGTCCTTGCATCTTTATGAATCCAAATTTTACCATTATGAATTAGCAGTGGCTGGATGCACTATCTTTTCTTCATTTATAACTTCATAGTCATCATGCTGCCATAATCGATAAAACTATAAAAAATCCCCTCTAATCTTTTTTTCATTTTTTTTATAGTCAGGGGTGGAATTTTAAAAACTAATTAAAATTAAATTTTTTCTATCTTGACTGAAAAAAATTAACGACTCATTTCAATTTATCTTACTTTCAAAAACACCTTTGTAGGATTAAAATATGTTATACAAGCTTTAATTGAAGAAAAAATAATATAATCAAAATAGATAGTGAAATTTTATAAATACCAGTATATCTATTGCAATACAAAAACATGCATTCTTTAATTTCAAAATCAGAATTAATAAAATATTAATTATTATCTTTTTAAATGTTTAATTTATAATGAAAAATTTTAAATTCAAAATTATTTAATTCTCAACTGTTATTCCAGGGCAATATAGAAAATATCTACAAAAAAAATTATTTGTGTTTATTTCTACTTTTCCTTTTAACTTTATATATATATATGTGTGTGTGTGTGTGAGTGTGTGTGCATAAACTCTACTATTGAAACAGTAAGGTCTGCTTTGCAGATCTTCGTTTCACCTTTTCTCACCTATTTCCTACCTCATATCTTAGTTTGAACCCCAATCTATCGTAGTGTCTGCAATATGTTTATATACCGAAAATCCTGCCTGATTTTAAACCACGGGTACAATGCTCGTATTATATATATAAGTCATTCCCAAATAAATAAAAGATTATAGATTATGTATATGTTCACATAATTTTGATTTATTAAAAAGTAGGTTATATAAGTTGTAATTGCACACACACTATGATATGCATTTTAAAACATATCAAAATTATAAATTGTTAAAGTTATTTTGTTTGAATCTATTTACAAATATATTACCGTCGTAATGTATTTTGATTTTAAATAAAACTCATTTAGTAAATATTCGTTTAGTAAATAGATTCAAATATTGCAATTTAAAAGTAAAATAACTTTCATTTAATTTAATAAAAGTTATCCCAAATATTTCTTTAAAATAAATGAGGGACAATAGTTTAATTAGTTAATATTATATAAATTTATCTAAAAACAGCAGATGTCCACTTAAGGTTTTCTTTAATTAATAAAAATAATTTTTAATTAAATCTAGTTTGTAATTCGAATGTTGACAGGGAAATTAACAAAAGAAATTAATTAATGTTGAATTCCTTTAGACATTCGGATGATTTAATTATAGCTGATAAGTCAGATATATTTTTGTAATGCTCCGGGGCAGTTCTATTGTTAAAGTTTACTATAAAAAGAAGGGTTTTCTTTTGTCCTCCAGAGTTTTTCTAATGTTTCTAAGAGAAATCATTCTGAGTTCTATTTTAATAATTTGCTAACCTTGACATGATAGAGTAGAGGCGTTAAGATGGCTATGTCCCCTCAGAATAGCCGGCCGCTGCTCCAGACCATCGGAAGCTATCGCATAAAGAACCCCGGAACTGCTGCTGCTGCAAAAATATGAACATTCCAGATTTTGCTGTTAAATTATAAAACCTGCCAAACATCTATCCAAAATGTTCTCCAGAGGTAACCCTAAATTAACCCAAGAGCTCTTGTGATAACTAACATGCTATAGCTATTCTAAATTGTTTTCTGATACTTCACATAACTTTATTATGTATTTCTTTTAAATATAATCAACATTTTTGCTCTATATCCTTGGGTTAATATTTTCTAGTTATTAAGCTTTCTGTTATTTTATTATGATGATGTGTCAGAATCATCTTTGACTGAGTGAATTATTCCTTTTGTTGAAAATAAGACGCCGCTATGAAGGCATATTTTAAATTTCTAAGTAATTTCCAATTTTATGATCTTGCAAATCACTCGTTCGAGGGCAATTCTTTTCTTTAATATATAATATAATCACAAAGTTTAAAATCTACATGTTATTGATTTTAATCTAATATGAGAGTATGTGCGAGGTCAATGATTAAATATGTCCCCTAATGCATGATTGTGTATATAAATCTATACTTACTTTTCAAACCCGCAAGCATGCATTTTCCTATTTTAATTACCGTGTTCTACTTTAATTACAAAGTTCATCATTGATGTCGAGAATGTGTGGATCCTTTTAAATGAATTTCTGGGAATTTGATTGGGCATTTCTCTTAATCCAAGTAAAACCCATTCAGTATGTTTTGTATACACTAGTCTCGTATTGCTGGTAAATGAATTGGTTGTTGAGACCGCTTTGTTTTAATTTTCCAAGGACTCTTTTCGCTATTGCAGTTTCCAGGCAGAGTGTGTTCACAAATGACACACCTGGGAATTAAACACAATCGTCACCCAGTCGCTAAGTTTCGGCTGTTCATCAAAATACTTTCCTACGGGTTAGCGGCGAGATGCCCTCCGTAATTATTCCAGATCTTCAATATTGTTTTATTTTATATTTATTTTACAAAGCATCCATGACTTAAATGTGTCACACCTTCCAACTTTAATAAATTCATTATCAGCAATACTGACATTCCAATGCAACTCTATTATTATTATTCTCAAATAAATGTCTTGATCACATTCCCACTTTGTTGCTTAGTAAGCTTTTGTCCATGCTATTCTCAAAATCAATAAATATTTTATAACACAATTTCAAATATTTTCTTAAACTTGTATAATTGCTCAAAGCACCTCGCACATGTTCCTATCTCATCAAGCACATTATCGTAATGCTATTAGCCCGAGGAATAGAATATATCACTTTGCTTTAAAACCTTTTGTCATTTATTGGAATATAATGCCAACAATTATTTAATGCACGTCCCTGTCTCATATAAGCAGACAGTGGCATTATATATATAATTTATATAAATAAATTTTGTGAAATTATTTAAAACTAAATTTGATATCTTATTTTATTGATTCCTATCACTGTCTCAGTCTATATATATATATTTTCTGCATTTCTTTTGTAAATCCATAGGCGTTAATTAGCCACCCAAACTTCTTTTTGTATAGAGTCTTTTGTTTCTCCCTGACCACCAGGCACCGGTCAAAGGTCATACTAGTGGTGGCATCAGATGCATTGTCACATTGATGGTGCTGTGAAATTTGGGCTTTAGATTCGAACTTAGTATATCTAGAAGGCAACCCCTCCTAGAATGTTCAGTTTCGTGTCTGGGGTTTGAATTCTGCAGTGTGTTAGTGAGATAGACGATTCTGACTGTTACATAGTATTTTTTTTTCCGGGTCCATGGCTTGCCCAAATGTGGAGCCTCGAATATTTAAACACCCATATCCCTGTAGCTTAATTTTAGTATTTTATGCGTAATTAATCACTCAAATCCTTTATATTTTTGATATATATAATATTTTTCAAACCCTATATTATCTATTGTTTATTTGCATGTATATTTCATGTTTTGTTTGACTCGGGCATTCAATTACTTATTCTATATAATCAGAACTTGTCCAAACTTGCTATACTGCGTTATGAGCCATCTGTATTTATCTGTATTTATTGTTTCACTTAAATCATGCTATGTACGCATAGCGTGAATTACTTAAATATTGTCCCAAGTGAATATTGTGACAATCTATGAATATTTCAAATAATGTATTTTACTCTCAAAATAAAGTTTTATCAGCTCAATGTGCAAGATAGCATAATGATAATTTTGTACGGTAATGACCTAGATATGTAATAGGCTATCGTATGGAATTCAAAAAATTCAATCATAAATAAAATGTTGTAATCAATAATAAAAAAATGCAAATGTTTTAACGAGTGCCCGTAGTTAAATGGAATAGTTATTAAAATTCATTTTGGGAAGCTAACAGTCTATGGATTCTTTTAACTGGTGACATGGTACCCAAAAGTAATTTCATTAAACGGAGTTACTTCTAAAATAAATTTTGTCACCAGGCTAAATTCTTTTATATGTAATTTGTTTTTTTCAACATGTGTAAATTTTCTTAGACCAAATAATGAGACGTGAATCGGATCAATAATCATGTAAATAAATATATATGTTTGCAAATCTTAAATAAGAGGAAATGAAATAATTATACCCGGATCTAGCGAATGTTTATATATATAAATAAAGTTGCTTGAGTTTAAACATATATTTTAGCGAAATATTTTGACAGATAGAATTTAAGAGATTTTTTTATATACAGGCAGTTAAAAATATATATGTTGGCAGCAGATTTAAACAAGAAATTTTTGAAGTAATAAAAGGGTAGTAGTCGGTGTTTTTTTTTAGTGATAAACATAAAAGCAGCAATTAGGCCAACAGAACTGAGAGGGAGATAGCCTATTAGCCATTAATAAAATTGTAATTAAACATAGTAATCACAGAGAGTCAAACAAGGAAAAATAGTAATAATATTTTTTTTAACCGTATTAGTTTTAGTAAGCTCAACGTAAAACAGTTTAAAAATTTTCTTTATCAGTGCTATACATTGTTTTAAAAGTACACCTATTCGTTTAAAAAAAATTTTTTTAGAATATATTAAATAGTTAGCAATAAAATAAAAGGAAAAAATCATCATCATCATTGATCATGATAATCATCCAAGGCCATGGATAATATGGACAACAACCACGATGATCAAGAACCGGACCCATCCGGATTTCTTGAATCTCCTCCAATAAGTATGAGACCTGTCCAGCAAACGAGCAAGGAAGATTCCAATCTGGATTATCTGGTAGAATTATATAAGAGAAGTGAAGAGAGGGCAAGAAAGCAGGAAGAGGAAGCCCAAAGAAAAGAGACAGACTATAAAATGTTTACCAGGATGCTCCTTAATGAATTGGCACAAGTGAGAGAGGGACATAGGGCTCTCCAACGGAAACTGGAAGAATACTGCTCAGAAAATCGAAAAAAATGAGTGAATGCCGAGATCAAACTGAGCCAAAATTAATACAATACCTGGACAATGAAGTCCTGATAGCGAAAACAGAACCTGACGATACAAACAGTATCAACAAGGCAGTGGACCTAAACCAAAGATGTCAGACCTCTAATGATAATCTACCACCTCCTCAAGTGCATAGTAGTGGGATAGATACAATCCACAGGACCTTAATTCCAGATTTCGGGGTTCAAACCCAACTTTCTAAGATATTAACTGTTAAAATATTTTGAGGAGAAATAGGAGAAAACCCCCACCCACACCTGGATAGCCTGCGGGATTTCTTTCAATTTTATAAAACGGATCCGCATGAACAGACTGCTATCGCTAGCCATCATTTATATGGCTATGCAAAAGATTGGTGGGGCATGTTGGTGAAAAAACCAAACAACTTTGTGAATTACGGTAGCCTGTTACTAAGATATTATTGGAGTGAGGATCGGCAGAGCGGAATTCTAAATACCATTTGCCAGGAGAAGTATGGAGCGATCAAGGAAACACACACGCAATTTTTCATTCGCCAGGTCAATCACCTTCGATCACTTAGCACGTTTGCATTTTCTGACACTCATGTTATATGTACCATTCAACAGAATATGCCGTTACTGATACAACAGCTGATGGCGGGCAGCAGAATCAAAGAGGTGGAGGAAATGGCCGAATTCTTAACCACTCTGGATTTCAGTCCCTGGGCCAAAGAACCACCAGACAAGGTAAAGAGACCTGATAATCTGAGACTGCAGTCATCAAATTATAAAAGCAGTGATTACCCACCAGACCCAGGATTATAGTAGTTTTTTTAAAAAAACAAAAAAATAAAATAAAAATGGACACGTCACAGGATAATTGAGCAAGGAGATAGGATATAACCAATATTAAACTTGTAAAACGTTAAATAAAATTTGTTGAAAGGGGAAAATAATAGACAAAATGTTCACTAGATGGTAGATTTATTAATATGATCCGGATATATAATTCAGTTTCGTTTCTTCATTATATTTATATCCTGTACATTATGGGTTATCTTGTAAATTTTGTTTATGCAGGCTTCATAGGTGGACACCTGTTGTAAGATCTTTTTTTTTAACAATTTTTTTTGTTCCATCACTAAGGGAATGTGAAACAGTAAGGTCTGCTTTGCAGATCTTCGTTTTACCTTTTCTCACCTATTTCCTACCTCATACCTTAGTTTGAACCCCAATCTATCGTAGTGTGTCTGCAATATGCTTATATACCGAAAATCCCACCTAATTTTAAACCATGAGTACAATGCTTGTATTATATATATAAGTCATTCCCAAATAAATAAAATATTATAGATTATGTATATGTTCACATAATTTTGATTTATTAAAAAGTAGGTTATATAAGTCGTAATTGCACACACACTATGATATGCATTTTAAAACGTATCAAAATTATAAATTGTTAAAGTTATTTTGTTTGAATCTATTTACAAATATATTACCATCATAATGTATTTTGATTTTAAATAAAACTCATTTAGTAAATATTCGTTTAGTAAATAGATTCAAATATTGATAACTTTCATTTAATTTAATAAAAGTTATCCCAAATATTTCTTTAAAATAAATGAGGGACAATAGTTTAATTAGTTAATATTATATAAGTTTATCTAAAAACAGCAGATGTCCACTTAAGGTTTTCTTTAATTAATAAAAGTAATTTTTAATTAAATCTAGTTTGTAATTCGAATGTCGACAGGGAAATTAACAAAAGAAATTAATTAATGTTGAATTCCTTTAGACATTCGGATGATTTAATTATAGCTGATAAGTCCGATATATTTTTGTAATGCTCCAGGGCAGTTCTATTGTTAAAGTTTACTATAAAAAGAAGGGTTTTCTTTTGTCCTCCAGAGTTTTTCTAATGTTTCTAAGAGAAATCATTCTGAGTTCTATTCTAATAATTTGCTAACCTTGACATGATAGAGTAGAGGCGTTAAGATGGCTATGTCCCCTCAGAATAGCCGGCCGCTGCTCCAGACCATCGGAAGCTATCGCATAAAGAACCCCGGAACTGCTGCTGCTGCAAAAATATGAACATTCCAGATTTTGCTGTTAAATTATAAAACCTGCCGAACATCTATCAAAAATGTTCTCCAGAGGTAACCCTAAATTAACCCAAGAGCTCTTGTGATAACTAACATGCTATAGCTATTCTAAATTGTTTTCTGATACTTCACATAACTTTATTATGTATTTCTTTTAAATATAATCAACATTTTTGCTCTCTATCCTTGGGTTAATATTTTCTATTTATTAAGCTTTCGGTTATTTTATTATGATAATGTGTCAGAATCGTCTTTGACCGAAAATAAGACGTCGCTATGAAGGCATATTTTAAATTTCTAAGTAATTTCCAATTTTATGATCTTGCAAATCACTCGTTTGAGGGCGATTCTTTTCTTTAATATATAATATAATCACAAAGTTTAAAATCTACATGTTATTGATTTTAATCTAATATGAGAGTATGTGCGAGATCAATGATTAAATGTGTCCCCTAATGCAAGATTGTGTATATAAATCTATACTTACTTTTCAAACCCGCAAGCATGCATTTTCCTATTTTAATTACCGTGTTCTACTTTAATTACAAAGTTCATCATTGACGTCGAGAATGTGTGGATCCTTTTAAATGAATTTCTGGGAATTTGATTGGGCATTTCTCTTAATCCAAGTAAAACCCATTCAGTATGTTTTATATACACTAGTCTCATATTGCTGGTAAATGAATTGGTTGTTGAGACCACTTTGTTTTAATTTTCCAAGGACTCTTTTCGCTATTGCAGTTTCCAGGCAGTGTGTTCACAAATGACTCACCTGGGAATTAAACACAATCATCACCCAGTCGCTAAGTTTCGGCTGTTCATCAAAATACTTTCCTACGGGTTAGCGGCGAGATGCCCTCCGTAATTATTCCGGTTCTTCAATATTGTTTTATTTTATATTTATTTTACAAAGCATCCATGACTTAAACGTGTCACACCCTCCAACTTTAATAAATTCATTATCAGCAATACTGACCTCCCAATGCAACTCTATTATTATTATTCTCAAATAAATGCCTTGATCACATTCCCACTTTGTTGCTTAGTAAGCTTTTGTCCATGCTATTCTCAAAATCAATAAATATTTTATAACATTTAATTTCAAATATTTTCTTAAACTTGTATAATTGCTCAAAGCACCTCGCACATGTTCCTATCTCATCAAGCACATTATCATAATGCTATTAGCCTGAGGAATAGAATATATCACTTTGCTTTAAAAACTTTTGTCATTTATTGGAATATAATGCCAACAATTATTTAATACGCGTCCCTGTCTCATATAAGCAGACAGTGGCATTATATATATAATTTATATAAATAAATTTTGTGAAATTATTTAAAACTAAATTTGATATCTTATTTTATTGATTCCTATCACTGTCTCAGTTTATATATATATATATATTCTGCATTTCTTTTGTAAATCCATAGACGTTAATTAGCCACCCAAACTTCTTTTAGTATAGTCTTTTGTTTCTCCCTGACCACCAGGCACCGGTCAAAGGTCATACTAGTGGTGGCCTTCAGATGCGTTGTCACGTAGATGGCACTGTGAAATTTGGGCTTTAAATTCGAACTTAGTATATCTCGAAGGCAACCCCTCCTAGAATGTTCAGTTTCATGTCTGGGGTTTGAATTCTGCAGTGTGTTAGTGAGATAGACGATTCTGACTGTTACACTATGTTGTATGCCATGAAACACATAACCATATCAATATATTGAACCACCCACCTTCTTTAAATCAAACTATCATGACAAATAGTAAATCTAAATACCCTACCTTCCTTACTATCCAATCTTTAAAGGTGCTTGGTCCTCAGGTAGAGTGCAAAATATCATTGGCAGCAAACTATCAATAACATAAACACTCAACTACTGGACAAATACTAACCAAGTAAACACTTTATTTATTTTAAGGTAAACCCTTTAGGCACCAGTTAATTTACATTCATAATCAACATGTTTATCTGATCAGCATTAAATTCAGTACCTGAGCCTCTAACTAGCTCATCAGATTGTAACTACTTTTAAGAAAAATAAAACTCCACCCTCTCTAATAATCCTATCTCTCTAATAATCCTATCTCAATAATAATGATAATTTATTGAACGAGAAAACATTAACGTCTTTAAACAACAAATCCTTACTTTTAAAAAATATAATTTCTCTATTCTTTTAATTTTATCTTAATTATTTTTTATTAATAATTAAATCTCTCCATTCTCATCTTATTAAAATATTGTTCAGCATAAAAGTATGTATTCAAATATAAATGTAAACATTTAAATGACAGTTTAAGTATTTCCTTTTTTTAAAACAACAACAATCGTTTTGCTTTATAAGTTAAACACACATATTCTTTTCATTTTAAATAAATATTTTAATACATTATATTACTCTTTTCATTTTAAATAAATAATTTAATACATTATATGACTCTTTTCATTTTAAATAAATATTTTAATAAATTATATTAAATAAAATATACATGACATATTAGATTAAAATACACACATAGTTACACACAATGTCTTTAAATATAATTAAATACAGAAGCCGATATCATTTGTATTTTCTAAATATTATTTTGTAAACTTTAAAGTTTTATTTATCACAGTTTATTTTTTATTTTAAAAGGAAATCAAGAATGAGAGAATATTAAAATCAAAAGTTACCTAGGATTTGGGAATTCGAAATGATGTACACAGCACAATGTAGTTTCTCTAAAAGTTATTTATGACCGGTTAGTGCTAACTTCCAGCAAATTTTCTTTGACTCCATGATAATATATAACTTTCGTGGACTTTTCAGCATCGACACTTCGGTACTTTATTGTTTTACTTGACCATGATTTACCCTCCAAATTATCTGCTGATGTTATTTGCAGTGAGGCTCCAGCTGATTGTACAATACAGTAAATTTAACAATGCATTGTTTCGGTAGACATAACAATTTATATAATTGTTATATCTGCAACTTCAAGAAAATATTTTTAAATGTTTTTAAGATATCAGAAATAAATGGAATGTTGAAAGTTTTTTTTAAAACGTCTTAACAATGGAAAATTTTTGTTATCTCCAGCGTTTATTGTCTCATGAAATTATTGTCCTTTACTTCGCTCTGATTGGGCTTCTATTTTTTTTTCTTCAAAACTTTTACACACACACACACACATTTAATTGTTTTATTATAAAACAAAACGAAATTTTTTTTATTATTTTTTTTTATTACAAACTAATCAAAATAATATTAAATCATTTTATTTTATAAGGTCTTTCTTTTTTTTTTAAAAAATATCTTACCCTCTTTAAAAGCATTTTTTATTTTTCTTTAACAATAACCCCCCACCCTACTCTTTAGTTTTTAACTTTCTTCTTTCAATTTTTAACTTTTATTCCCATTTTATTTTTTAAAAGACGAAATTTATGAGATATTCCTACTTTTAAATAATACTATAATTCAATAACAATGTACTTCAGTACAATATATATGTTTCAGATTAGGCAAATAATGACAATGCAAATTTAATGAAAAGCAGACTTCCATCATGAATATGAAATGCAAATACAGTTTTAACAAATAATTACAAAGCTTTCTGGTCATCCCAATTTTACCACAAAATAAAATTATTATGCTAACCTTCTCATCTTTATTCTTGGTTGAGAAATAATTCAGTGTAATCATCTATTTGTTAACCATAACTACAAATAAAATAAAATAAAATGGGATTTAATAATCTGTTTGCCAAATATTGAATGTAATATTGATAAATTAAATCTAAGGCAATCATTAAGCATTTACAATATCTCTTTTTTTAAAAAGAAATAATATATTTGTATATATATTTAAAATATCAATGTTTGGTATTTTAATTGTTTAAAATAAAATTCTTCTATCATACTTAATTTTTACATTATTAAATTTTTAAATACAAACAATAAAATTATTAGCATTTAAAATCTAAATACATGATTCATCACACTTCTATATCCATTTACCAGTGAAATATAAATATAGGATTGCCAGGCTGCAAAATTATCTGAAAAAGGATGCTAGGAAAAAAGAGTAAGAAACATTTCCTTAGAAGAACCAAAGAAAAAAATCAAATAATAATAGACAATATTTTTATGATGACTAGTCATCATAAAAATATAGTCTATTATTATTTGATTTTTTTATACATGAAATAAACTAATATATTTATAAATTGTAATAAACCTATGTATTATCACATTGACATTTTTGCAATAATTACAACAAAGGCTCATGATATAACAACTAGAACAAAGGCTTTCCATTATTATAATCTGGTAATGATTTAAGTCTGGGCTGAACAAACATTTAAAAAATTTAAGACAATCTGGTTTGAGATTTTTTTATTTAGGTGGTGGGTACAATGCAGCTAGTTATCAAATATTAGTCATAAAATGGTCATCTAGTTGTCTTGTCAAATGTTACTCTGAGTAGATCAGGTGAGTAATGTCATAATGAATATAAAAACTAAAAAATATGATCATATGATGTGATCATCATCATTGTTGGACAGAGCAGTGTTAAATTTCTATAAGCACTGAGATTATAGTATATCTTTAATTTTATATTTTTTATCATATTTAATATAATATTTGGAAATTTTTATATTTTATATAAATAACATTCATATGCATAACTATTTACAAAATATCCCAATTCATTTATGTAATTATTTTTTACATTTAATCCAAAAAATTGTGTCAAATTATTTGTTTAGAATTTATAAAAATTGCATTTTTATAAATACGCTCATTATCATCATCATAATTATTTTCAACCATTATGGATCCCTGTAAGATGAAGGTCTTTCCAAGTTCAGTCCATCTCCGATGTCTAGCCTCAATGCATTCATACCTCCATATATTGTTTGTCTGAAATTTTGTGATAACTTGTATTTATATATTGGACTACTTCCATCATCTAGTTAGATTATTAAGTTGTTTTAGAAAATGCAAACTTCATTTATATTTTTGCAAATTCATTTAAGCATTAGTAATAACGTATAAAGTTATTGAAATGATAATTTTTCTTTTCATCTTCAGGTATTAATACCCTGATCAAAGTGCCAGACTAGCATAGGGGTTGAACTAGTGATCTTTAGAATCACTGGATTTAAGGTGATACACTTATTTGCTAGGATATTCTATCAAAGGCATTAGTCAGTAAAAAAAATATATGCTTATCCATTAGAATTCTAATTTCTTATTTTTCCTTGTAAAGGGCAAGTTAATGACTTATTCTCAAACATAGATTACAACGCGAGATTGACTTGTAGCGATTATTTCTCATTGCCATGTGAGCAGCTTCCTTAAAAAAAATTCCTTTTTTTCTTTTTGCATTTTCTTCTCTGCCCAAATATTAATGTATTTATTCACCTGAATATATGTTAATTAGTACATGCATGCTTTGTTATTTTAAAAACCTGTTTTTCCTTTCCTATCATTGTTATATATTCTTTCAATAATGTTTTGATAAAGTGAAAAGTCACCAATGTATATCTTCCACATTAATATATGTGCAAATTTTGTTTTTCAAGTTTAAGCTTCATAAAGCTTAGAATTCTTTACAATGTGACATGACTTTAGAAGGCTGTTCTGATATTGCATTGATTGCAGATTTCCTTACATTGTCTTATATTCATGCTATGTACCTATCATTGTTTAATCTTTTGATGTTCCTTTTCATTGTTCTATTTGACTTTTTTTTTAAATCATTGGCTTCTCAATAAACTTCTTTTGCTCTGTTGCATAGTGATTGTATAAAGCTGTTTTTTTTATATTTCTATCATAATACAAAATATATATATACAATTGTATTTAGAGAAAAGCTTAATTTATATAATTAGCAAGGTATTATATTTTCCGAGATAAAGCTCATTGAATTCTTGAAATTTCTATCATAAGTTGAAGAATATGCTAAGCACATTTATGGGGGTAAGGTTTTTCTGTAAACATATATTTTGATTTTAACATGAGATAATCATACAGTAAGAACAAAGGAATGCCAATTTTTGCTTTTGTTCTAAATTACTTATGTTGCTGAAAATTTTTGCAATAGTGTTTTGTGCTCTGTAATAAACATATCATCAATATAGTGAAGTGAGATTTATGGAGGGGAGTAATAGTACTATGTTAAAGTTTTTTAGGTTTTTTATATAAATAAATGTATTAAAAGATGAACCCATAACTATAGGTTGATTTTGGTGAAAGAAATCTGTGTTGTATTAAAAGTATGTTGCTGTCATGCAGTGAACCGGTCAGTTTTGTCTGTTCATATAACAAAATCTAGCATCTAGGCAAAAGTACCTAAAGTCCAATCATGTGCAAGATACATAAGTCAGAAACACTCATGAACTCTGCCCTATTTGCCTATTTTCCTGATCTACCAACTTATGAGCAACAATACCGATGATACCGATCTAATTTATCTCTCTCCACTGGCATTGCGAAGTGGAGACATGAAAAGACTCTAATTTGAAATTATATAATGGAACATTTTAGTATAGAATATAAGATTGACCATTTAAAGGTCATGACTTTTTACATTAATTATATATAGAGAGGATTAGCGAGAGATCATCTAGTCAGGGCAAGCATAATTTAATAACTAAAATATTAACATTTTAAGTAAAAGAAACAATGATTCTGCAAGTTATGATATATATAAGATTTATTAATTTATATAAAATACGCTTAAATACTTGGTTTATTATTCCATTAATCGTCATTGGCATCTTAACGTACATATAATTTGATTGATATTTACATGGTAACCACAGGTAAATCACCTGAAATTTGTTTATAACTTAGAAAATGACAAATTTGATTTATTATTCTATTTTATTGCGGCTAGATCACATGCCAATAATTAATAAGTACACTAACGAACACAATTTAGTGCTATGAGAAATATCTTTGTGAGATAGCAATCCACCCCTAAAGAACAAAATATAGCACTTAACCGATTTAGCTTACAAAGATTATTTTATGATTGAAATATTAACTTTACTACAAAAATACATTTTTATTAATAGTTGAAAGGATCTACTGTGTGTGGGATAGTTTGTTAACATATATATATAATTGTGTCGCAAAAAGACACGCTTATAAAAATATTAATAAACATAATAAAGAAATCTGTTTAGTAGAATCATAACACTACAGTTTATGGACATTCATAGGTTTGATTTATGGTGAGAACTTTAAGAGAACAATGTATGCATGGTGGTGGAATTAGATGATCCAATCTTGGATCCGAAAAATGTGCTTCCAAATTTAAGAATGAAAAATGGTGAATGAATTTTTTCTGCTACTTTGACAGATTCAGTTCACAGAATGAAAGTGTAGGCTATTAATAATGATAGGCCAGATATTTCTGGAGTGACCCTATGTCAATAGCTCATACAATGAATAAGTTCCATGAGGGGATTACCACCATGTTCTTGGACTTGGAATGAATATAGAGGATCTGGATTACCAAAAATCCCGGGGAATGAAGCATGAAGACACAGATATGTGTATTTGAACATGGAGGCCTGTTTGCATACAATGCTTGGAATGAAAGACATAATATTTTAAAAACTAAGGACGAATGATTGATAACTTATATATATTGGGAATGTCCAATGTAATAGTATGATTTAAATACTAAACAGTAATGGATTATTTAAGCCTATTACTAAAATACATAATCATTGGAATAGAGACTCCTCTTCCCCATTACTTTATCTATAAACTTCCCACAACGTTAAATGAATATGAGAATTCGGTTATAAGTGCTTTTTTATTATACTAAACATAATTTAAACATATTTCATAATCAACAGATTTGATTTACTAAAGTTTTAAGGTTAGCACTTATTATTTAAATAAAATAAAAAAACATTTCTTAGAAAAACAGATTTCTATTCTGTTTTTCTACAATGACATTATAAGATAATTAATTTGTTTTCCCCAAATTTGCAAGCATTCGCTACGATAAAAATAACAAGACTTGTTTTAATTAGTTAATCTAGTTATGCCTTAAAGTAGAGAGGGGGAAAATAAAATAAAAAGAAAACGACTAACTGGTGAATTTGGGGAATTATTGGCATATTTAAATATATAAAACACAATAATGAAAATATAAAATATTATTGCCGTATGAAGGTGAAAGAAAATATTACTTTTATTTAATAGAGGCTCAATGATAAAAAGGAAATTAAAGAAAGTTATATAGAGTTATATACATGCTAATATCAGATAAGTAAATTACAGATTATTTTAGCGAAATATTACATTTCTAGTCGAAGGACCAGCTAATATAATGATACCTTAAATTATTGACAGGGTTATTAAAAATAATTATGGAAGGCTGAATTTAAGAATTTAGACATTAGGCAGTGGATAGAGTTCTTTTACCTTTGTAATTAGTGGTGATCCTTGGTGATTCAGTATCCATTGGGATTGGTAAACTAGATCTAGTTAGATTTGGTCAGTTAGGCAGGTAGCATTTAATTATTCAGTCTTTAAGCATATTAAAGTTCATGGGTAACTGGATCCTGAGTGATGATTGCAGGAAAGAACATGCTGAATGGAGAGAAAGGTGAAGATTTTCACTACTCATGACACATTGAATTATTATCACAATAAGTGTGGATTATCTTTACTATTGCTGTTAATAATTACGAGTCTCTCCTTTCTGGATTCAAATCTAGCAGTATTTATACTATTTTCCATCTATCTTGGAATGCATTTCAGTTGCTAGACCTGAAGCACTTTATGCACTTAGCAGACCTGAAATTTGCTGACCAGATGCACCTTTTGTTAATGTAAGTTTTAAAGACAATGCAATCCTGTTAGAATTTCTTGAACGATTGTTTTAAAATATGCTCTAAGATTTTAAAACAAATTTGAAGTGGATAAAATTTCCACTAATAGATTTTTACATTACTCTATAAAATTATCATATGTTTTAGATGGACTAATGGGTTTCCGGTAAATTGTCTTAATTGCATTGGAGAATATTCAGTAGGATTGCATCACCTTTTTTTTCTGACTGCCATGATTAAAATAAATAATAAATTATGAATATAATTTTAAAATACATAAAATACATAATACATTTGTTTTTTATACATATTTTAAAAGTAATCTCCCCTGACCTATAATATATATACATCCATTACGCACGCATACAAATTAAAATCAAATCAAATATTTACTTATTAAAAGTAATTACATTAAGATATATATCTACATCAGTTATTATTTTCATAGTTAAGCAAAAAAAAATATGTATTAAGAAATACATATATATGCATAAGGATGAAGTTTAAATATGGCTTGGTGGTAGGAAATTCTGAGTGGGCTGTGAAGCTCGATCTGATTATCAGACCAACAGCTTCAGCAGAATGTTAATATTTTCAGTATACTATCACTTTGAAGAACTGTTCTGTTTTATGGGCTTCATCTTTATTTTTTTAAGTACAATTTTTATTACCAAAAAACAATAATTATATACATTTTAAAAACTATTACATGTAAGTTTTAAATTATCGATCTTCATATTCATTTATATAAATTCCTTCTTTAATTAAATAATACTTGTTTTAATGTTTCAGTTTATATCAAGTTTTTTGACTAATTATATTTTTTATTATCAAAAATCATTTCCCATCTTATTGTCCATATCACTTTTAGAGTGTGCAGCAAAACCACTGCATTACATTGATGAAATATTTTAATATTTTTTCTTATTTCTTTTTTTTTAAATTTCTATATGAAGCTTAAAAATTTAATTGCTATACATTTTTCAAAAAATGAAAAAAAGTCTCTTCTTTTCTTTTACAAAAAAAAATTCATATGGGTACTAAACTCGTATTTAATCCTACCATTTAAATGAATCTTTATTGGTAGGATGGCATTTAATAATTTGAAACTTAATTTGATGTAAGATTCTGGAGCATGCATTTAATGAAGATTCTTCAAAACCTTAATCACTGAGGGTTCTGTGCATGCTAGTTGAATAACTGCTTATTAGTTTTTAAAATCATTATATTTAATATTAATCAAACTACTTCAGTTGAAGTCATTATGAAAGTCCTTATATGCTCTAAATAAATCACTACAAATTAACTTGTCAATTTTAAAATTAAATTAGCAGTTGGTCATGGTGAACTAAAACATGTCTTGTATTATATTAATAAATGCTCACATTTTTATATACGATATATAAATCTTTATCAATAAGGTTGAAGCCTCCTTGATCAAACGGTAATTATAATATTGAAATTAGTAACAAGTATGAAAAATTTTCCCAAATATCTTTCCTTGCTCTCTGATTAAATTTATTTAAATGTTATATTAAAAAGATTCATCCATCATGCATAATAACCTAGGACTCCCATAACAATGGAATTAAATATTCTCATTCTAGTAATTTCATGAAGCTTTTTTCTTCAGCACTGAGTACATTTGTGAATAAAATTGTCCAACATCAAAGATTACCAAGATTGAAACTATTTTTATTTTATCCCTGGCAAAGGATTCTTTCTTATATATCAAAGGGCTAAAAGTCTAAAGAGGAAATCTTGATAAATTTGACATAGTGAATTTATAAAACGAACAGTAGTTTTTAATGGAACATTGTCCTTACAGATTTTAAGTTGATCTAAATATATATTATAAATGTGCTGCACTATTAATTTTAAACAAATTTATTCAAATCACAATCATAGTAAGCTAATAATAGATATATTTGTGTGCACATACTTATAGATTAACCAACTTTGTATTGTTATAACTAAATATATATAAATAGACTTTTACATATAAAGTATTAATTAAATTTTGTTTCTTTAAGTAAATATTTGCATACACATTTAAGGGAGTGATGCATTTAATTATGCCATTTATCTAGGAAATTAAAGTCTAATCTATTTTTTTTATTTGTGAGTATATATGGATAATTGTGATATTTTATAAAATATTTTTATATCATTATTATAATTATCAGTCCTCCTTAAATGAGTAAAGTCAATCTTTCATAGAAAAAGTTGTGAGTCAAATGCCAAATCATTAATTAGATTATTTTTTTAATAAAGTTACTAGTAGGTTAAAATTAAAAGAATATAAAACCTTAATTTTAAAAGCATATAAAAAATCAAGAATTTAATGCTGAAACTGAGATTTGTAACAAATATGGAATAATTTGAATAGTAAAAAATAAGAAGCATAGTAGATATTTTCTGTATTATAATATAAGTACAATCATATTGATAATATAATTTGCATCCAAATATAAACATATAAAAGCAACCAGAACCAAGACAGATGTATTCAGAAGTGTTATATTAATCTTCATTCACAATTTGCTTTGTTTGCTATAATGAACTATTTTTATTCATACCAAATTCATATTTTGTTTATATTAAGTAAAATTATTTAAGCTACAAACATAACTATCTATGAGTAGATTTGTATGAGTATTCATATACTTATAGTTTGATGAAGTTTATATTATTATTAAGATAAATTATTCTCATGGCATACAATATAGTGTGTGTGCACATATATTTAAATCTTAAAAGGAAAAGTAGAAATGAACACAGACAAAATTAGATATTTAATTTAAAATAAAACATGGAATAACTAAAGTTTTGATTCAGTAATAATAATTTTTGATATTTTTAAAGTACTGTAGATCAGAGGTGTCTAACAAGTTGATCGTGATCCACCGTCGATCGCAAAGCCATTTTTGGTCGATCGCGAGGACAATCTGGCAAGAGCGGTCGGGTAATGAGTGAAACAAATTAAGTCAAGATTTTCAAGTTTTTTTGTTATTTTTGTTTTTATTCTTTTTTTTTTTTTTTCAATTCTAATAGGTGAAGTCCATTAAGTCGTATCATTATTGAAAATAATATTTTTAATCTTGATTTAATGTAGCTAATTTGAATTAATAAATATTTTTAATAATTACTCATGTTACTTTAATCCCCCCCCCCCCCGACATGAGTTTTTTGGCCCGTTAAATAATTGTTATTTTTTATTAGGTAGATATATAAAAATGGTATGTATTTCACATCTCCCGCCACTTAGACTACGTCTATGACAACAAGTCGATCGCAAAACATTTTTAAAATAAAAAGTAGATCTTATGAACACAAAAGTTGGCCACCCCTGCTGTAGATTATTTAAAATCAAATATACAAAAAAAAAAATCTATTTAATACAAGTATTTTTATTACATTTATTTCTGACTTTGAAGAAAATATAAAACTCTTTAAAAAAATTTTTTGTTTGTTAGTTAACTGTATTAAATAAATAATTTTCAAAATTAATTTTTTTGTGTCTATTCTTTTGGCTAATGTTCTGTAAATAATTGGTGTCTATGACTGATTTCATCCTAGATGTGTGCATTAATATGAAGCTAGTTCTTAATATAATAGAAAAAGGTTATTATATAGAGGCATGTATATTTTTCTTGATCACAATCTTTAGGGTCAGTACAATCCCACATATAACTTGGAAATACAGTAATGGTATTTGTGATATATATGCTTGGGTATATGTGTTTGATCATCTTTATAGTTCTTTTTAGAATTATTTAAAGTCATAAAGGTCACTTTTCAAGTCTACTCCCTTTAATTTATAGATTTTATGATAATTACTAGTTCATTGATGGTCAGTATACTCAAAGGACCCAGATCATTAATAATGATTGTAATTGATATAATGAACCCAGCATGTCTTTGATAAGTTTATTATTGTAAATATTTTAACACATAAGTACAGTATATGCACGTATATAAAATATTGATTACTTTTATAATATTATTGTCCTCAGTTTGATAAGCGATGCTATATTTATCACATATTTTAATTATATAATCACATATATTGTTATTCTTTACTTCAGATACTGATTTTTGCTGATCGTGAAAAACGTTTGCAAATGGCCGAATTTAATGCAAATTTTATAATTTGAGCCTATGGAATTTTGATAGTGTCGACTAGAAAATAGAAATAAGCTCATAATTAAATAAATAATTCAAATTGAAATGAATTACAATGTTTTAAAATTACTTTATAGTAGTATACTATATTAAAAAACTGCAATTAAATGAAATTGCAAATTAAATTTTATATTGCACAAAGGATTGATATTTTAAATAGTTTTTTTTTGTTAAAGGCTCTTAGAATAAGTAATGTTTCTGAAGTTGTTTTTTTAAACCTCTCATTAAACATGGTTAATTAAACATGTTTGATACATGTTTGTATTACTACGTGAAAATGTGTTATGAATACGAATATTATTACATTACAACACGATTATTCATCTTTGTATATTACATGTTAAAGTGCAATTGTTGATATGATAAATTAAATAAATAAATAACAGGCATCAATTAAGTTTTAAGTTATTGTCACACAGTCGTTATATAATATATGAGTTAAGCACAAATTTAAAATTAAATTGATTCTTTGGTACTTATGGTTTTTATCATGTGATCAACCGATGACATATTACCCTGAAGGCATATCAGTCTAATCTTGCGATTTTTAACGTACCGTGTTCACGTGATCTGCGGACACATTTTAGCGACTAAATGTGTCTGCAGATCACTTGGAGACATTATCTTAAAAATCGCAACATTAGACTGATATGCCTTTAGGGTAATACGTCATTGGTTGAATTATCCGTAAGAACCGATTCTTTTATGATGTATTAGTGAGTAACAATAGTTTTATATAATTAAGAAACCACACAACGTGAGGTAATTATCTTAGCACCACGCAAATTCTTCACTAATAATAAAAGACCCACACATTTATATATATTCTACAATATTAGGCAAAGGAAATTTTATTCAAGTATAACTTGTATTCATTTTACAAACTAAGTCCCAACTATTATTTGAAGAACTATTGAAAAATTAATTAGTCATTAATTTTACATATCTAGGATAAAATTCAGTCATTTATATCCCTACAAATAATATATTTTACTGTATTATATTTGTTTACGCAAATGACTAAAATAATTAGGCATTTATTATATACAATTACTTGAATATAAACAAATAATATATAAACAATGATACATTTTAAATGATTGGTTAGTGATTTAATCTTTTCTTTTTTTAATTTCATGTAATAAAATATTTTAAAAGCTGTTTAATTTATTATTCACAAATCGGTACCTCGATTACTTCAGATCGTAGTGTGTTATATATAATACTACATTCATATATAAAATGACTAAAACATTTAGATTCTTTATTACATACAAACTTTTAAAAATAAACAATAACAAAAAATACATTTTGAACAACTGACAAACGACTTTAGTTTCATCAAATAAGAATTAATCAGCCACCTAATTTATCTGTTTTATTTAACCCTTTGTTAATACTATTTAAATAATTAGTATCAATTTACAAATGCACAATTATTTGCAAAAAGAAATCCAATCATAATTTTCAGTGATGTAGAATACGCATGATATATATAAACATCATTTCAAAAATCCAAACCTAATTCATTCTTTAAAAATATCAAATTATTATTCAAAGTAAACTTTAAATTAAACATAGCTCTATGTAAACAAAAGTCAACCTACCCCAGGCTATGACTTAAAAGCCTCTAAATGTTGAGCAAAGGATCAAGAATAAAATGAATCTTCCTATTCCTGGTAGCTCTGATGTTTATAAGCATACCTTTGACAACATTGTTGGTAATTCAAAGTGAAATTAATTTATCAACCAAATGGAATATGGCACTTAAGAGTTATTAAACTCATAATTAATTATGCAAGGCTGGAGACAGCATCTCATTTTTAACACCTTGATTGTCATATTTAAACAAGATTTAATATATAAACTTTAAATTAAACATAGCTCAATGTATATATAAACAAAGGGAGCAAATTATTATTCTCCAGACTATAACTTAAAAGCACTCTAAATATTGAACAAAGAATCAAAAATAGAATGAAATCATCTATTCCTGAATTACCAGCAATGTTTTTTTTTCACATGTCAAATGTGTTGATCGGGAAGCAAACCTGGGTCAGCTACTTGGAAGGCAGCTATGCTAACTACTAGGCCACCAATGCTTGATGAATTACTAGCAATGTTGACAAAGATATGCTTATAAACATCAGAGTTGGATTCATTCTATTCTTGGTCTTTTGTTTAACATTTAGAGTGCTTTTAAGTCAAAGCCTGAGAGAGGGTGGTTTACTACCATTGTTGATCTATATATTGAGCTATGTTTAATTTAAAGTTTACATATTAAATCTTGTTTAATTATTACAATCAAGTTGTTAAAAATGATATGCTGTTTCCAGTTTTGTATAATTAATTAT
Source organism: Epiperipatus broadwayi (assembly GCA_028023455.1). Lineage (NCBI taxonomy): Eukaryota > Metazoa > Onychophora > Udeonychophora > Euonychophora > Peripatidae > Epiperipatus > Epiperipatus broadwayi. Next base: position 2,999,750 of record JAQFVV010000048.1, on the reverse strand, counting down.
GAGATTAATAACTCTTAAGTGCCATATTTCATTTCTCTGAATTATGAACAATGTTGACAAAAATATGCTTATAAATATCAGAGCTACAAGAAATAGATGGATTCATTTTATTCATGATCTCTCTCTCTATTCAATATTCAACATTTACAGTGCTTTTAAATCATAGCCTGGAGGAGAGTGATTTATTTCCTTTGTTTATTATTGAAATCTGTCAATAATAGTTTATCTTTGATAGGTAACTATTAGTATTACTTTATCCAAGCTGCTGCATTTACAAAAGGTGATGGAAAAATAATATATAATAGTGTATATAGATTAATGGAGAATTTTGTGGTGCAATGGAGGCACATCCGATTCGATGACAATATCTGATTCAGTCATAGCCACACAATATTTATTTCATGTTCTAATTGGACTTAAGAGTTTACTATCATCACAGTTAATCATCAAATATGGTCAATAAATGGCTGTTTAGCTATTCTTAATTAGATAGTAAAACAAAGATGGAAAAACCTCAAACCCTCACCATTCAGCAAGAGTCAGGTCAGGGAAGTAATGGGTTACCTATGTAAGTTTGTTGGAGAGCTTTGCTCTGCAGTTGCTACTCTTTTTTTCAGAATGTTGAAGCCTCAAAAAAAAACAAAGTTTACACAAATTTGTAGCATACAATATTTTAAAGTGTATTATGATATATAATTTATACAGCACATGATTTTCAATTTATTCATAACAATTACAATTAAAGGACAATAACATGGATCATTAAACTTGCATAAAAAAGGGTATTCTCTATGGATTTATATTTTTTTTATTCTTTATACAAATGCAAAATAGCTCATTTTAGTTTATTTTTCAATATGATAAAACAGAACTTGGACTGTATTTATATATTGGACTATTTCCATCATCTAATATTAAGTATTAAATGTCTTTAGAAAAATTTAACTTTATTTAAATATTCCAATTACATTCAACTGGTAGTAATAGCCACAGGTTAGTATAAGCAACACAACATTTTGAGTGACATTATTCTCTCTTCTTCAGATGCTTTGGCCTGACCAGTGGCAGTACTAGCATGGGAATCAAATCTGGACTCTTAGATTCTGGAATATACCAATTGAGCCATCCTGACAAAGGCTTAGTTGGCTAGAATGTTACCTTAAAATTCATTACTCAATAATGTAATGGTGCAGATTTGATTCCCATGCTAGTATTGTCACTGGTCAGGCCAACAACACCTAAAGAAGAAAAAGAATAATATCTCTTGAAACATTATGCATATACTAACCTGTGCATTATTACTAACAGTTGAATGTAATTGGAATATTTAAATAAAGTTAATTTTTTAAAGACTTTCAATATTTAATAATAGATGATGTAAATAGTACAATATATAAATACAATTTAAATACCATCATTCCAAATATTCAGAAGAATTTGAACTGATCTCAATGATAATGCTGACATAGTTTATCCAACTGAAATTGTTTTGTTGATTTTCTAACTTTATTTATATATCTCACATAGTATGTATTTTATTATAGACAATTTGTTAAACAGCCAAGTAATTAGTTTTATACTAATAAATATATCATATAAGGTTTAAAATGTTGGATTAGTTTAAAATGCAGTTACATTTTCATCTAATACACAGGGTTAGATTCTATTTAATCTGTAGAAAATGTGATAAAGCAGACACTCCAAAAAAAAAAAACCAGTCTCATTTTCTCCTAAATTTTAATGTTTTTTTTATCTTTGATTCACTTTAGAAAATTAGACAATTATATATGTTGGATGTGAAATCTTAATATTTAATGCTAGTTAAGTTTGATTTATTGAGCTAGTCAGTGAAACCTGTAAATGTGGAAACCTATTTATAACTGCATGATCATTTCCTATTATCCTGAAATTCATCATGTCAAACATACCAAGGCAGATCATATTCTCCAACTCTTTTTGTTTCTTGATTTACTTTTCAAAAATTCTTAACAATTTCGTTTTGTAAAATCATCAGTAAAATGTATAATTCTCCTTTTTTTATATCTTTTCCAATACATTTTTTTACAATAATGGGCATTAAGTACAGGCCCAATCTAATTCTCTCTTTCTTTATAATTTACTCAAAAAATAATATTTCTTCATTCAGTCTTTTTAATATTTCCACATCTTTTTATTTTTTCTATATTAACACATGTAGAAACTCCTACCCCCCCCCTTTTTTTAATTGTTCATATTTCTTCTACAAAAAAAAAAACTATACTAAAAACAAAATATTCAACAAACCTGTATCACATTCAAATCATCCATTATTCATTTGATCATTTTCCAAAAACTTTGAAAAATCCACTTTTTGTACATTTGTATACAATGTTTTTATATTTCTTTATTTTTTTTTTATAGTTTTGACTGATTCAAAATCTTCAATAGTCAAAACTGTAAGTAAAATAAAGCAATATATAAGAATGGTATTTGAATATACAAAAAATGGACTGTTTAATGTTTTTGGAGTATTAAAAACAATGAAAAAAAAAAGATTAGAAGGTTTTGGCAAATACAATGTTATATTTTAAACATTCATAACACAAGTAAATAGTTAAGATATTTTTCAAAACAATTTCTTTTATCAATAAAGAATTGGTATACTCGTTTTCATCATATTCACATTGCTTGAAATAGAATATATGCAAATTATAAAAGATAATTAAAGATGTGTCTTTACTGCAATTTACTTCATTTATTATTAGTTTCTAATTGATCATCGTAATACATAGTGAACCTTTCATATGTATCTTTCTATTCTAAATGCCATAATGCAAGCATTGAGTAAAAGCAATGGATACTAAATGGGAATAAGGTCAGATTTTTGTGTCAGTTTTCTTGCTTTTTGATTTTCTGCTGGAGAGCACTGATTTTTACTATAGACATACTATTTATTACTATCCTGCTATTTAAACTAATAGTTAGAACTTATCGGCACTTTAAAATTTTGAGTTCAATACAGTTTGTTTATATAACTATGAAAATTAGGCATTAGATTGTTCAACCATAATCTATTAAATTTTTAGAATATTTAAAATTACATAAAACATTCCAGGACATCATTTATCCGTGTTAAATAATATGCTATAAAGCAAATTTTCTAACTTCAAAGAATCATTTATTAAAACATACTTTTTTTTTATTTTTTAAAAAACTCTTTGACTATTACTTATTCTTAGTGAGTCCCAGTCAAAAGATGACTTTCTATACTGCCATGCTTTTCTCCAGCTATTAAGAATAAACATTTTAATATCAAATATCGAAGTTGCAGTATCAAAGTTAAGTGAATCATCCAATAAACAAGCATCTAATGTTAATATCAGTAGTATACAGTGATTCAAATTGCACTTCATCTTTATAAAGCTAGATGTATTTGCAAATTTTTGTGCATATTTTTTAAATGGGTACAATTAGTTTTTTCATAGTTCAAGAAATTTATATTTGAGCATATGATCTCAATATTATGACACAAAACAATTATAATGTGAAGAATAACAATAACAATTGAAATAAAAATGAAGTTGGAGAAAATTATGGACATGCAATTAATTTTAAGAGAGTTGTAGTAAAAGGTATAATAATATCACAAATGAATGATTTCCTTAGTTTAACTATAATATCAGCATTGACAGCTGTAATCTGTTTTACAACATTAGTTTAGATATACTTGTTGTTTATTAATTATTAACACCTTTCCCGAAGACTTCAGTCTCAAGTTATTTTACTAGTGTTAATCTTAAAATAAGTTTCGAATGATGGTTGTAAAGATGATTAAAATGAGAAATTCTGCTGAAGTTGTTTTAAGAATAGTGATAATAATATAAAAGCATTTGCTTGGGATTTTGTAAGAAGTTCCACTGAAAGTGATGAGTTGGAGCCACAAACTTTAGACTGTGAAGTCCTGAATCCAACATTCTTTCATTGCATTCAGCCAAGCAGGGCTTACTATCAAGTACTTAAAATTATAAACGTTAATTAGTTATAAATGCCTCACTGAAAAGTAAAATATCTTTGTGACAAGAGGAATAAAAGCAATGATGTCAAGCATTGTTAGCCGAGAGGTCAGCGCAGCCGCCTTGCAAGCAAGCAGTTGTTTGCAGACGGTTGTTGCAGATTCGCCTCCCAGCCGATGCTATGGCATATGGAAAAAAAAATTGTTTAAAGCAATGATAAGAATTAATATATTAAATATGTTAAGCTTTGTGTGATAAACATTAATCAATTCTTTGCTTTAATTATAATATCAAAAAAAATTTTAATGTTAAAAAGGTTATTCTTAACTTGTTGAAAAAAATCAGCTAATTTATTTTGAATCGGTCAATAGAATGGAAAACGTTTGATTTAAATTTCACAGCAAGTTATTAAATATTAACAAGGTCATGTAAAAAGTTTTAAAGGCAAGTAAGCCTTCGACAAATAAACATTTTATTTACTCATACATTAGAGCAATTTGTATTAGTGACGTTTAAAAAAAAAAAAGACATTTCATAGTATGAATAAAAATAAAGTAAAGAAAGTCTATATTTTTTTCTTCCATTTATTGGTATTACTCCCTGCAACCATATTTAATCATATTTCTGGAGTATTTTTTACTCCCTGCAACCATATTTAATCTTATTTCTGGAGTATTTTTTTATTCTTTAGCATTATATTGTAATTATTATAAGTTTTACTCACAAGTTCATTTTTGTCTCTTCTTCATATTTAACAATCATAAAATGTATGACCATTAGTTTCTTTCTAGGAACCTTAATATTAAATAATACCATTAGGTTTTAATGATTCTATCGATTACTAAAATAAACATTGTATGTTCCCTTGCTGGCTATAAATTTTGTTAAACAGCAATGATATCTTTCGTTAATCAAAACAATGAATGATTTAGTCAATGGAGAAAAGTATTACGATTGATTACTTTGTCTTAGCATTGTAATTATGCAAATTCCAATTTAATTCGTGATAAACAGTTCCTCTCTCTTTTGAATGAAAATAGTTATTTTAATAAGAATCAAGATGATGATATGAACATTAGACTTTCGTTCTCTCTCTCTCTCTTTAACTTTGTTTTGTTTAAATTTGATCCAAAAATCTTTAGCTCTTGTCTGTATCACTGCCATCTTTGGACTAAAATTTTAAGACTACTATTACCTTACAGAGTCATACATGTTACTTATCTTGATATCTTTCATAAACTTTGTAATTTTAAGCAAATGAAATTATTTGTTTCTACTTACACAAAAATTAATTTGATGATTAATGCACTAAAAACACAAAAATATTTTTTTCTTCAACCACAATTTCATTTATCATATTTAACTTGAAACAAAATCTTGTAGCATCCATAAATTAATTCAACTAAATAAAAGCATAGAGCTTCCATAAAAGAATTAATACAAGCATTAGATTAAATCATTCAATTACTAATTTTAAAATGTCCCAAGCTTTTATTTCAAATTAAATATAACAAACAAAATTATGGTTGAATATATATATATATTGGTTCATCAAATTAAATTAAAGTGTTTTTTTTTTATAAAATATTATATACATTTTAATATTCAGATGTTTTGTAATGGACTGCTTGTAACTATTCACACTCAAAAACAATGTCACCATATTTTTATTATTTGAAATACAATTTTACATGCATTAAAAATCATTTTGTTTATAAAGGCAGAATTTTTTTGTTAGTGAAATAACCATAAAATTAAATTAAAATGTACTTTTAAAAGTAGACTACCATTTATTACAATCACTTAAAACATACTGAACTGATACCAGTACAGTTTGAGATTCAACCCACCAACACTTTTAGATTGGACAATAATGAGACAACCTTGAAACATTGCATTGTCATCAATATCTAACATGAGTACAAAATTTGAAGATCATTAAAACTTTTTAAAAAATCAGATTACAAGATTTGACTCAAATAAACAAACAAGCAGAGTTTTTAAGTTAAATAAAACATTTGACAATTCGAACTCAGACTTTCACATGACCCACAACTCTTAGTGCCATCTTATATTGCTGATCTACCTGATCACACACATGTTGAAAAAATAAACAATCACCAATATATGTATTTTGTGCTAAACCAGCACTCATCAGTTGGTCCAGATTACGATCTCCATAATGCTGGTTTAGCACAAAATATCTATATTGGTGATTATTTATCTTTTCAACATGTGGGTGATCAGATAGGTCAGCAATATAAGATGACACTAAGAGTTGTGGGTCATGTAAAAGTCTGAGTTCGAATCCTGAATATATTACATATATAAATGCAGGTGTTAAGCCTGTACAATGTATAAAACATTTAAAAAACTATCAGCAATATGTAGATTAATAATTGTAGTTTATTGAAGAAAAGCATCATTCACTTAGCCCAAATTACTAGCATTATTGGCATTTTTTTAAAATTTGGATGAAAGATATTTTCATCATCATCAAGTTTTTTTTGTCCCAAGCTTTTTTAATATTATGCACTAAAAGCATTTATTCATTAACCCATTATTAGTCTCAAGAGCTAATGGTTACTGAATCATTCTACTGAGGAAAAAAAATTCACTTTAATTAATGGAATGACTTTGTTGACTTAAATCTTGTCTACTTTGATGAGTTTTACATAACACCCTGTGCAATAAATAGGTAAATTATAATTTGACTGTTATATATATATATGCATATAATATTATGCATATGTGTAACAATAATTCAGAAAACAATTAAGTGCGCACTGTGTGTTTTGCTGCAATATTAGAATTGCAGACTCTAGAGTTCAAAGTTCATGAATCATGGCCGAATTCGGTCACTTCTGGTGCTTGAACTTCTTATGAATTCTCAAGCAATAAACCATTCAATTTTTTTTAATGCAGGATGTGATTTTTTAATTAATTATTAATTTTTGTACAACTCTCAACATAAGTATTTAAATGTGTTACTACATAAGTGTCAAGTTTTACTTGGTGATTGGATGGTAATGAATCCACATTTCACTTAGGTCAATACAGATCCCATGAATTAAATAATCTTTGTAGCCACATTATACATTTTAATTTTTGTCGGGTATTTTAAGCCTATAACAATGCTTGCACCAGTATTTATGGCATCGTAGAAGAGAATAATAATACTTGTTTTGGAAAATTGCCTTACATTTTAACAGCTATATAAATCTCAAGCAGTAATACAGCTTTATTGTCTTTTTGTCATTAATCAAAGAAAGACTGATAGCAAAATCTTGCTTAATAAGTTAATGGTGGGGATGAAATTCGATCTTAAATTATTGAACCAAGGCCAATAATAAATAATAAATAAATCATCAAATAGTCTTATTGCTTGAGAGTTCATAAGAAATTCATGCACTAGAAGTGTCAGAACTGGAATGGATCTGAGGATCTTACATTCCAGAGTCTGGCATTCTAACACTGCACCAAACTATAGAGATCAAGGACAATAATATGTAAAAAAAAAATTATGGTACTCGTCGAAGAGCCCCCATATACCACTGGATGGCGCCGTTTTCATGCTAAAACACATAAAAATGCCATTTCCGTGGCTGACATATTTGAACCCGCATTTTCTATAATACAACTTTTTGTTGTGCTACAGATTGCAGGATGCTATGTCGCATCACAGTACAGCATGTATGTTTTACGCAGCAAATACATTTTCCGAATTCGCACAGTTTATAAAATGGTTACAGCTTGGGGAGAGGGTGTGTTTTTTTGAATTGGATGGAAATGTTGTTTTCATTGGATTTTTTTTTATTTTAAAGTATTGAAATGTTCAGATTTTGTAAAGTAATAATTAACAGACTTTTTATACTGTAGTGTATTAAAGTTTTAAGTAGTAAATGTTGATGAGGTATATGTATAAAGTGAGTTGGAATTAGGTAACGAGTCAAGTAACATACTGTTCGTAACATTCCACGAGACAAAGAAGATTGTACCGTGTGTATATTTTTGAAATAAAAAAGAGCGTTAACACAAAAATATCCCATAAGAAAAGTACAATTGTACACTGTTTTTTTAAATGTCATAAAAAGCATATATTATAAACATTTTATATATATACTTGTTATTGTTTAAAAAAGTTTTAGTTTATTTCTTTTCTCCGACTACTGTTATACTTTGTTGAATATAGTTTACATTTATTGTTATCATTTATTTTATAGATGTTAGTAAAAGAAAATATTTACAAAAATACGATTTTGATATTTTTTATTTTAGCATTACAAACAACAGAACACTAACTGTAAACCTAACCCTAAAACTAACCCTAAACCTAACCCTAAAACTAACTCTAAACCTAACCCTAAACCTAACCATAATAACTTTTACTTTTAGTTGTCATTCTATTTGAAATAAAGAATAGCGGTAAACAACAACAAAAAAAAAAGCCGTAATCCCAGTAAAAAAATCTTCGATAGAAAATTTATTTTTCTAATAAAAAGCAAACTAAAAAAGACAAATCAAATTGTAATTTGTTTATTTTATTTTACATTTATTATTATCATTTAATTTGCATACGTTAATAAAAAATAATATTTAAAATTAAATAATATTTAAAAAAGACGATTTTCTTTTGTTTTTATTTTCGCATTACAAAAAACACATCAAAATGATTATAATTAACAGCCTGGGAATGATCATATTTTATAGTTTAAGTGTGAAAACTGCGCCATCGAGTGGGATATAGTAGCTATTCGACGACAACCAAAATTATTTATCTGATCTACATGACTTACATATTGTGTCAAACAACTATCTATCAATCTTGTTTGAGAAAATACTATAAAGAAATTTGATGCTTATATGAGTTAATAATTCATCAGTAACAATGCCTTTACAGAAGAATGGATTTCGAATTGGAATTATGATTGAATTTTGGGATGTATCACTTAACATTTGAGTTATATTAGATCTGTTGATCAAACTTCATGTATCTGAATAGGCTGAGTGTGATGTTTCACCCAATTTTACCAAATTAGATGGTGGCAAATAGTTAAAACAATTGATGTCAAATAGAAAGTCATTACATATTTTGCTAAATAACTTTTATCCATATATAAAACAAATCACATGCATCTTCTTTTTTATAAATCTGTAAAAGAATATAATTGAAACATTGGAGTATAACTGTAATTTATAATAATTCATATAATAAATCAAGATTTATAAAGAAGACTGTGCATGTGACTTGCTTTATATATTGAAATTAGTCATCTATTTTTAAAACAGAAGACTGTGTTTTGTTTGTTATTAATTTAATTTTTATTAATTGACAAAACAATTTCAACTAATCATAAACCATTATTTCTAATTGGTGTTCTTAGTGTATTGTATTAAAAAGTTTTGATTTTTTTACACCATAAATATCTCTATTAATGAGGATCATTGTTATTTTACAACTCTGAAGTGCATAGCATGCCAAAACATCTTTAAGAATAGAATTAACTATTTTATTTTTTTGTTTTGGGGGACACTTAATTAGATTGAAAAGTAATAATTTAGCCAAAAATGTATTGATTAATTTATTATTTATTAAATTGATTTTACTCATTGATAATGCATATTAGAATATGAAAGAATTTAATTGCAATTACTGTAAATATTGATGGAATATTTCTGTCTGTTAATATGTGTCATTATAAAGTATTCTCTATAAAACAATTTGAATTATGATTTTTTTGAAAGTTAATAGTATAAAAAGCGTCCAGCTAACATACTATTGATGGAAATTCCCAATAATTTGAAAGAAATTGAAAAAAGAAATGCTTATGCTTAGTAAATTAATGTGATAAATATATGTGTTTGTGGATAATAATAATTTCGTGGCATAGTTATCGTGCATCTTTCAGGCATTTACATGATTGGATTTGAATATGAGTCCGTTATAACTTGAAATGTTTTTCATTATACATTTTAGGTTTAAGATTTTCTTTCAGAAATTAATCTTCATCCATTTCAACTAGTTATTCAATATTGATTAGGAAATGACTATCAAGGTATTTTCAATTAGAGAGTAAAACGAAAGTGGGGAATTACTTATTTCTCAACATTCAGTAATTTGCAAAGTAAATGAGTTCTGCCTTCTCTTATTGTATATAGCTCAATGCACAATAAAGACCTCCTATGTACATATGTGGTTATATTTTATTATGAAAGAAAGTATTTGAGAATCTACAACTAACTTTGTTTTTATTTATAATATTATAAGCTTTATAATACATTAATTATATACAATAATTGATTGGTTATGTATATACAGCATTTTGCCTATTTAAAAGAAAAACCATTGACGTTTTGAGACTTGAGACTACTGCTAAAGTCAAGCTTTTTCTCCGCACTATTTTTAAATTAAAAGACTTAAAGTTAAGTGTTTGTTTTGTAGGAGAAATGTGCGACTCATCCATTATATTGATGATAATTAAGTTTGACTTTTATTGTTGATCTTTTGGGGGAACAAAATTGCGCAAATTTGATTCAGAAGAAAAATTTTAAGAGATAAAATGATTTGATGTAGAAACAAAAATGTATTTCACACTTTTACCGTCCCTAGATAGTTGAAGCTGTAAATGTGGATATTTATAGTATTCTTAAGATGTATTAAAGAATAATACTGAAAGAGAATGTTGGCATAAAATTAATGTTATTACCTATTGATTGAAAGTAATCGTATGTGATAATATAAAGACAACTATACTTTATATTATATGAATTTATATTATAATATATGTTTTCAATTTATACATTTGTTTAAATTACAATTTATTATGCAAAAAATCCTCGTTTCTAGCCAAGTTAATTTAAACAGTTATCATTATTTTTCTAATGATTTATTGTTAGTGCTACTTCCACAAAATTTACTACATTATAGCTATAAACGTCATTATCATACATATTATATTTTTATTTTAATTGCCACCCAATTTATTTACTGCAAAATCGTTTTCAGTAATAATTTGCAGCAAATTATTGTCTAATTTCTCTCCTTTTATATATATAAAAAAGGAAATATAATACAATTCAAAATAAATATTATCAAAACAAAAAAAAAATTGATAAACAAAACTTTGTGTTATCAGATTATCAAAGGTAGTTGGAAATGATCCAAAAACAATCAAAATTCAAATATTTAAAACCATTTAATATTTTCATATAAAAAAAAATACTGCCAGAAAAATATCAGTGACTGATTAAAATATATCTATGGTTAGGTGATGTGATATGGCTACTCCTTTATCGAAGTCAAAAATCTCTCAGCCAATATTTGTAAAAAAAAAAAGCCTGTTAGTTACCTTCTCTTCCCTCTCCATTCTCCCACCCTAAATTTTTCCAATATTCTTCTCTATCCTGCTCTGTCTCATTTCCACAACATCACCTTTGCCCACTACATGGCCTTTGTATCTATATCCCCCTTATCTTTTTCCAATGCTAGCATAAAGATCAAGATAATCACTCTGTCTATATTTATTTTCACACAACATATAAATATAAGCTCTTTTTTACTCCCATACTAGTTCTCCCTATTTTTTTATTAATGTATCTATCTTCTATCTCAGTCTTTTCCACTATAATACTTATCAATCCTCCTAACACAATCACCCCATTGTTTGTACAAGTATACTGACTCAAAGTCTTTATTCAAATCTTTGCAGACCACACTATCTTTCTCACCCATCTTGTTGCCTATCCTTTACCCATAATCCAATTAAATACTATTTTGGCTATTCTCTTACTATCCATAAATTGCAATCTACCAAACATTTTCATTTTGCTTTTTCCATCTCTCAGATAAAAACTTGACCATCACATTTCTTTTTGAATTGCCTCATTTTCCATCCATACATCTGCATCTAATGCATGTCTTCATACTTCTCTTTGTACTTTTTTTAGGTAATCTAACACCCCTTTGCTAACACATAACACATTGTTAACATAGTTAATCCTGCTACTGTCACTGTTTCAATTATCAATTTTTTCCCCATTCATTCAAGCAATTCCTCTGATTACTTAAGACGATTCCCAAATAGTTATATATATTCATCACATTTAACTTTATATCTCCCAAGAAAAATTCTTTCTCTTTTTTTTTCCCCAGAATTTACCACCATTGCTTTTAATTTTTCTTCTTTAAATTTGATCCTCATCTCTTTACTCACCTCTGCACAAGTCTTCAGCGGAGCTTCCATATTTTCTGTGCATAAGAAAATATCAGCAAATAAAAGTCCTGATAATATGTTCACTCTTTTTCCATCTATTAATGGTATCTCTACCCTCTTCCTAATCTTTCTATTGCCCTTTCCATTTTTCACAAATATAACAAAAACAAAATAGGTGACATAGGGCATTCTTGTCTTAGTCCCATATTATTTTTAATTCTAGCTGATTCTATATTTCCTAACTGATACATATAATAATTATTTTTGTACAATCTCTTAATAAGATCCACTAAAGCTCCATTCATTCCTAAATTTATTAAACCTCATAATTTATTTCTATTCACTCTATCGTATGACTTCTCTATATCTATAAATGTCATATATAACTGCCTATCTGTATTCCTACTCATATCTATAACTTGTGTGACCACAAATAAACTAGCTCCTATATGCCTATCCATTCTAAAACCTCCTTGCATTTTTCCCACTATATTATTTTCTTTTGTCCATTTTGCCACCCTTACAGCCACCATATAGGCAAAAACTTTATACAACTCTGATGTTACCACTATCAGTCTAAAATTATTTATCTTTATATGGTTCTTACTCCCTCCTTTAAATAATAGCCTGTCTTACATTATTCCAACTATCTGGAAATTCTGATTTCTACAACATCTTATTAAAACATGATAATAGATTTAACTTTGCTTTATTTTCCAAATTCATCACCATCTCTGCTGCTCAATTCATCTAAACCTCTTGCCTTTCCACTTTTCAACTTCCTCCCTCCTCATTCAATTCTTTTTCTGTAAAACCAACATTTTCATTACTATGTGCATTTATGATTGTTTATGATTATGTCTTTTACATCTAACATCTTTTCTATATCCATTACATACTTATTAAAAATTATCTCTAATTCCTCTCTAAACCTTCTCATCATTCAATAATACTATTTCTGTCTCCCCTAAGTTTCTTCTTTTAATATATTTCCAATTTTTTTTACTCCCATCTCTTCCAGATTTATTAATAACTTCCATTAATTTACTATTTAATTTCATTTTCTCTATAATTATCTATTTTAGCCAACTTTTTATTTAGATAATTTTCCCATTTAATATTAACATCTTTTTCACTTTCTTTGCTCTTAATAGCACATGTGCATTCTCGGCATGCTTTTTACCTATCTTTTACACTTTTACTAATTCTCACTTTTCTATTACTTCTTGTTTTTCTGAATACTCTCACCTAAAACCGTATTTGTCACTTTTTTTACTTCACATCAATGCTTATATTTATTCCCAACAAACTCTTTCAAACTTTGTTCTACTTTTATTTTATATTCTTCTAATTATCATTCACTCTCCATCCATATCTTTCATTCTCCTTTCTATTTTTATTATTATTTTCAATCACATTATTAACTATTTCTATTATAACAAAATTATGATCACTATTACATACTCTCTCTTTATTATCAAAAACTTTAATTTTCTGATTCATTCCCTCTTTATCTACTAATACATAATTTATTATGTGAAATGTATTATTTCTAGAGAATGTGTGTTGATCCTCATAAATATGTGATAAATTTCCAATGCTCAACTTTGCCAAAAAATTTTCAGCAGCTGCCCATTCTTGTTATCCAAGTCATCTATTTCTTCAATATGTCCATTCATGTCACCTATAACCATTATTTTCTTCCTCTTTTTTTTGAAACCCTGTATATGCTTAACTAAGCATTCATATATGTTATTGATCTACTGCATTATAGTTTGACTATCTCTATTGATCATATACACTATAGCCACCATTCATTCTTGTCTTCCTAACATTATCTCAAACCACAAATGTTCTTGGCACTTTACAGTATCTAACTATTTTTTGACATAACTCCTATATCACACCCCTTTTTTCTTTTTCTTTTCTATTTATATGCTGACATACCAAATTTTATAATGTAGGTTCTACTTTTTTTCTTTTAAATGGGTTTTCACTGCTGTTAATAGCACAAACTCTTCATTTTTAACTGCTTTGTTTAATTCCAACAATTTTTCTGGTCTCCTATTATCTTGCATATTCAAATATTCAATTTTTACAATTTCTTCCTTTTTTTTTTTGATCTTTTATAAATTCTTTTGACTCTTTCTTCTCTTTTGTTTATCATTAGTTTTACAGATCCATTCTCTTTCCCCACCTACATTTATATCTATATAAGCTACCCTTTGTTTACTTCTTACCTCCCATTCATTCTTAACCTTCTTTTTGCCAATAGTGTAATTTAAAACCCTACCCGCCTTTATAAGTTTTTCAAACTATAATATTTTTCATAAATCAAATTCCCTAATGCTTCACTTCCTTGTTTTGTTAAATGTAATTCATATTTACTGTATAACTCCCTCTTATTAATAAAAAAAATCCCACACATCCACAAACATAACATTATTTCTGTCATATAGTTTTTCCAATCTCTCATTTATAGAACATGTTTTATTTAACATGTATTATATTATAAAATCTTGGTAGTAATCCAACTACTCCCACTTTTCCTTTAACCTTATTCAAACTACTAATCAATTCTTTGTATTCATACATTACTCTCTTCATTATATGATGTGATGTGATGGGATGCACTGTGACTTCTCCTTAAATTAAGCAAATTTGTTACTGGTGCTGCCTCTTAGTGACAGAAGTTCTAATCATCATCTTTATCCTTTTAAGGAATACTTTCAATAAAAATAATAATTAGTATTATTTATATCTATTTGCTGATAAGCAGGTTTATTGACTGACCATGTCACAAATACTAACACGTCGGTTAAAATTGAGTAAAGGAATTTCCAAACACCATAATATTAATAAAATTTACTTAATTCAAAGATTAGTCAAATTCCTTTTACTTCCAATGAGGCCATCTAAGAAATATAGAATATTATGTAAAATTAAAATTATTAAAGAATTTCTATAAGTTGAAATGATATTGGTGACAAACTATAATAACAAATTCACTATTCACATAGAGTAGTAAATATTGTTAACAAATCTATGAGTGATTATTATTAGTAAAGAAAAAAATAAAAGTAGGCAATGATTAACAAATTAGGTAAAGATATAATGACTAATCTCTTGAATGCAATGCAATGACACCCACATTGTTTTAAATATAGACAATAAACAAATATCAATATAGATACATGTGGGTGTTATTAGATCACATTCAAGGAAGTGGTCTCCATCTAATTTGTAAATCATTCGCTATTTTTATTTTTTTTTCATCATTCATGACTCATAAATTATATAACAATACTCATATATTTTTTAAAAATTGTGTTCAAAAAGATAACTCATATTGCAGTCTTGTTATTTATTCTAAGTACCTACATCTATGAATGTATAGATGTGAGGGAAGAATTGGTAAACTTGATAAATTATTATTAAATAATATAATGTGATCTTGAAATTAATCATTTATGATAGACACAAATATTATAGATAATTGACTTTATTTACAATATGCACACTGACAGATTTAACTTTAAAAGTTCTTTTTTTTTAAATGACAGAAAAAAAAGGAGCCACTACTATGTTTTTATAGTAAAGGTATTTCTAAAACTTGACTAGTATTAGTACTCTTTTTAGAGAACATTTGATATCTATTCATTAAGCTTGATTGCATGTTTTGATGTATGTTCTAATGTGACTTTATAACTGCTACTAGTTATATTATCTCATTTTTCAATTGTTATGTCCGTAGAAGTTATTTCTTTTTTAGATTTAATGCTGTTGATCTGAATGATAAATTTGTTGCTTATTGAATGTGTTTTTATAAAAGACTTTATCTTGAATCTTCAAATTTTCTTTAGTTACAGAAATATTTCCCACTGACACAATATAATAAATAGCTTTTAATAAACAACTTCATGTACTGATAATTTTTCAAATTTTCTTGCAATATGTTTTTTTGTACTGACATCTCTTATTATCGTCTTACCATGTGCTTCTTGTGTTGGAATCTGCATGATGTGTTCTTAAAGTTTTATAAAAGTATAAACCCTAAGATGGTAACTTAAAGAACTTTTTACTTACATCTACCCAAGATAAAAAGTGATGTGATACTATGTAGCACATTTGAAATTGTATCCCTTTTATTATTTTATTCAAGTACTACTTTAAAATTAGTACAATTAAAAAAATTGTTAAATTCTGGAAAATCTTGGATATATCTAGAAAGATATCACATGAAATTAATTTGTAAAACATATTCTTGAAGTATGAATCGTGCAAAACCAGCTACTAAAGAATGTATATTAGTTATAGGGTGTAATTACTGTACAATCATATTTCTATTTTTGATCTAATATTCAAATGATATTTATAAGTGATAGCATTTTTTTTATTAAGGAAAATTCTATTCTAGGTACACACACACACACACATATATATATATACTTAGATACAATTGTTTACATACATTTGGTTACATATCTTTGATTTATTTATCATGTTAGCAGATTATGGTTTTGGCCACGGATTCTGAGACTACTTCATTTTGAGTTTGGTAAGCTTTCATTGCAGTTGCGGCTTCTTCTGCAAAATTTGAGTTATCTATCAAGTTTCCACTTCTTGATTTTTATTTATGGTTTCTTGGTAATTTTTCTTGAGAGGTTAATTTGTTACCCGATTATTGGTATAAATGTATTTAGATTGGACCAATATTGCTTGTATCTGAGGTCGTTGCTCTTCGTCATTCAGTATTGATGTATTCCAGGGATTATGATATGATTTATTAGAATTGAGCTTTGGCACTTCTTTAGGTTTATGTCTTTTAATTATGTAGATTTATCATTTTGTCATTAAATTGCACTTTTTTCTTTCCTTTTCAGTGATTAATACTAATTTGAAAAATCACTGAACATCTGAATCAACAACTTTCTGTTGAATTTTGAATTTACTAATTTAATTGAAATATCAATAAAACTTTTTGTATTTCTACAGTATTAGTTGCAGATTCTCCCAAAAAATTTAAAATGGAATAAGAGATTTTACTTAGATGTAGGCAATGAATAAGATCATATCTATGTATTATTCCATTCTGCTGGAGATGGATTTTAATCTCTTACTTGAGTATATCAACATCATTGTCACAGTTTATTTGAAACTCACTTGTCACAAATCTATCAAAATAACTATATTCTTTGCAGTTTTTCATGAAAAGTTTGAGTTTCAATATTTATCTCTAAGAATTCACTCCTCATTAATATTCTATTGTAGATTACATTAATGTTCAAAGACACTATAAAGATATAGCTAAATATTAAAACTATACAATTTATTTAAGAAAATGTTGGGGAATATCACATTTCAAGTTTTTTATAAAGGAATACGATTTTTTAAATGTAATGTATTGTTTTATTCTTTATTTATTTTCAATCAATTCTTATATCAATTGTTTTTTATTTATTTATTAGATATATATATATAAAAATTAATTAAAAGACTTTTGTTAAAAAGCAATGCCATATATCTAATTAATTCAATCTAATACATTAAATAATCAAACATCGTAACTTAATAAGCAGTAAATCAATTATATCTTTGACCAGAACCACAGCTAAGGTTTAATATGTTACGACTAAACTGAATGTTTATCTCAGTAATTATTGACATTTGCATACTAATAGAAACAGAAAAGTTATATTTTTTATACTTATCAATAATTGCCTTATCATCAAGCTAATCATAATTAATTAATCAGTTTTAAGAAATTTTTTTAATAGTTACAGTAGAACCATGAGCTACAATATATTTTGTTCCAATCCCCCTGTAGGGATTATCTTTCAATATAACCGTATCTAATATGACCTTCAATATAGTAATATAGAATAATCATGATGATGATTGAACCTAAAATAAATTATAATTCCCAATCATCATTTCAAAATTTAATATTAAGGATTTGAAATATGAAATAATAAAAAAGCATGTGTTTATGGCCTTTATTTTGGTGCTATATTTTCATATGAAAAGAAAAAAGTCTGAATGGATCAATCTCAATCATTCCCATTTCCTCAATTCTCGCTAACAACATTTTCTCAACAGTTAAGAATTCTCCCTAACTTAATTTTCTTTATATTGTAACAGTCAGATTTGTACACTCATGCAACAAAATTCAGAGACCGAGCAAAATATACCAAAGCTGACCGTAGTGAGGTGGTTGAGACCTCTAATCCGACCAAACTCCAACTCATCTGCCAGTACTCCAAATTTAACACCTTATGAGTGACATTCCTGGGGCTACACTCAGTTCTCATTTAACCGCGAGCCGACATAGAACAGGGAGAAACACAAGACTTAAGGTCATTACTAACCTAACTAAATAAGTGATATATATAACACTTGACACTCTATTAATCTTAAATACTAGACATACATGTATAGCATATAAACTCATTAAGAAATTGGAGTAATGAACTGTGACATTTAATAATATACTGTGGATTGGATAAAATACTATGGATTGGATAAGATACTGTGGTTTGGTTTGATCTAGAGTCTGAGCAAGAAAGATATACAACAGTTTATATTTAAAAAAGATTTATTAAAACAATAACAAATGATCTAACACAAAATATCACAATGGCAGGGATTGTATAATCTTCACAAGGTATTCAATACAGGCAAGCATGTTACAATAGTTGGAACTGTTATCAAGTACATCTGTTCCCTTTTAAACACATGTGTGTGTGAGTTATAGAGGTCATGCCTAATTATTTAATATGCTCATCTGAGGAACTTGACTTGCTTAAGTTAGAAGTTGATACCTTAGTAGAGATGATGATGAGTACAGCCAGTTTTAAAGACTGTTATATATACTAATTAACTGAGCAACTAAATAAACTCAGAATCATGCAGATTCAAACTGATAACCAGATTCAAACTCCAGTCTAAAGCTGAATGATTAATTAATATGGGAAAAAGAACTGGTTACCATTAGGTCCACATATATGCACTATGGCGCTATATTAAAATATTAAAGAAATAAACTTGCAGTGCGAGTGTGTGATTCTTCAAGAGTTTCAGCATCAAATGCTCGGTTTACTCTGAGACCGACGGTTTGCTGCTATTGATATATGAACATAAAGTTCAGGATGTCGGATTGGCTTTATGGAAAAATCTGGGTCCTCACGCCCCCAGTTCTAATGAAGATAGCCATAACCCGAACTAAATAAAGGGGCGGTTTGTTACCGTGAACCCTTGTCAGAGGCAGCAAAACGTAACACATACAAGTGTACTATATAAAAAACACACCCGCAATGCACACGCAATGTATATATAAAAAGCAATAAGTATGCATATAATTAATTGCGCCTAAAACAGATAGCTTTTATCTGTCAAGCTAATTCAAAACAGTTCTTAAAATTAGCATTATAAGTATGCTAATAAAATGGGCTTAAACTACATAAAAATAATCAAGTTAAGATTCTGAATCTGCATATAAATATTCTTAATTAAGGAGGGAAAGTATATTCGATGGGACTTAATACAAACATTAGCAAATATACTTTATCATCTCTAGACAATATATATATCCCCTTCCAACTAATAAATATCAAAGGTTATAATATAAGATCGGTTAAGCAAATCTTAAAAAAAAATACGATTTTACAATATATATATAACTATGATAACAACGAGTGGTTAGCGCATTCGTTTATTACCAATATTATAATTTCGAAACATTGAATTAATAAAATAAACAAGGCTTTTAAAATGTCTAAGCGAAGATTACAATTATCTCCTTTATAAATTACTTACTTGGTTTCATTGTTTCGAAATCTGAGCATATTATCACATTAACATAACAAAATGCATTTAAACAAAATATTAAAATTACTGAAATTAGGCAAGACCGTTAGCTTGTAAGAATTGAAGAGAATAAATTTCGGACATTTAATGAGTATAAAAAAAATATGAAATCTTTTAATTCATAAAAGACTTCAGCAGTTTATAAAATTAAAGTAAGTGAGCTTTTTTTCTTTTACATTATAGATAAAGTTACACAGACTGATAGTTTCGTTTTATAAGAGGGAAAATTGAAAGAGTTTTTATAATTTAGATAGAACGTTCTTTTTAAAGTGTTTTAAGAATTTATAGATTAAAGTTCATACTGCAGCTTCTTTTTAAAAATGATTACCATCTCTCTCTGCCTCCTTGAGTGGACTTGAAGCGTATATCAATGACAGTGGCTGGAATAGGGGGTCTGACAGCGTCATAATCTTCAGTGGCCTTTCAGATAGGTTAAATTTCTCCATATTCTCCATGCAGGTTGCTGGAAAGTCTATTCAAAGGAATGTTTAGAGGAATTGAGAGTCCATCTGGCTTCCGAGCCAGTAAATATATTATTCTACTCGATCATTTTGGATTTTGGTCTCCACAACAATTTTCAGAAAAAAAAGCTAAAGAGAGTCTCTCAAAAAAAATCTGCAATATTTATATTCCCTAGATCAAAAGCCAGCGACCAACTATTTTAAAACACCATTCAGACTTCTAAGTTTTAGCCTTAGGTCTCTTTTGATTCTTATCTTTTTTTTATCTTGTTGCCTAAACTTTTACTGGTTTGATCTGGGAAAAGAAATTCATTACAATCGTGATGAATGAGCTCTAGAACAATGTCAATAACCTAGGGACTATCTGATCCCACCTGCAAATTATTCTAAATAAAAATCTGCGATATCTATATTCCCTAGATCAAAAGCCAGTGACTATCTATTTTAAAGCACAATTCAAATTTCTAAGTTTTACAGCAATCTGTCTTTGATTCTAATCTCTCTTTTTTTTATCTTGTTGCCAACTTTTTACTGGTTTGATCTGGAAAAGAAATTCATTACAATCGTAATGAATGAGTTCTAAAACAATGTCAATAACCTAGGGACTATCTGATCCCACCTGCGAATTATTCTAAATAAAAATCTTATTACCAATCTGTGAATTTCGCATGTGATTTATAATTTACTTAAACCAAACTTGTTAAAGAATATTTAGCCACATTTTCCAAACAAAATAACCCTTATACAATATTATTTATATAAATGCTGCAATATATCTATACAAAATTTAATATCATTATCATTTACAGGTGCTTGTATGTGTGACAATATACATATAATTGTTTGAATGCATATAAAACTGTGACCACATATATAACTGCATAAATGAATATATCGCTGTGTATATATATATACAACTGTGTATATATATACAGCTGTGTAAAGGCATATAACACTGAGTGGATACATATACACTTGTACTAAAGAGTGTTCAAAACCGGCATAGATGTGTCTATGGAGACATAAAGGTGAAACAGATAGAAGGACAGTAATATCTGTTTCAATATAGACATGGAAATGATAAGTGCTAGTGTGGACATTTGAAATGAAAGCTAACAATATAAAATGGTAACGATAACTTCAATTTATAAAATAATAACCAATTTATTTACAGAATATCCTAACTCACACACACAAAGTAAAAAAAATAAATAAATTTCAGAATACAGAAAACAATTAACTAAATAAATAATTTAATTACTAATATAAAAAAAATAAAATAAAATGCAATAAATGATTATAAAGTTTTAAAAAGAAATGTCTTACCATGATATATAGCTAGCTTTAGATTCAATATATTTATTAACTTCAATTACTGATATTGCAGTATAAACACATTCAGTAGTATTTATTATTTTTCCAGTTGTTGTACAATTATTTAACTGGCAAATTGTTCTTTTTTTTTAGCATTCTTGTCTTAAGTATTCATTGCAATAATAATGGGGGGGGGGCACACATTCCTCATAAGCATAGATGAGTTTCGATTTGTACAAGTGTTGTGGCATTTATGGGTTGAACTCCAGGCAGTTCCAAAAACTGATTACATATCTACGGCTGACTGCATTTAAGTTAATCAACAATGCATTTTCTATTATTTTTTTTACTAAGTAACTGACCATGAATAAAGAGTTTTTATTTTTTTTGGTCCAGATTATATTTTCTAACTGTTCAAAAAGATCACAAGATTACTATCTCATACTAGCACATAATTGTTATTAAACAATTCAAAACAAAGCAAAACTCTCCATACAGTAGTGCCATCTTGTGCCAACAAGAGCACTAGATAGGGATTTTATGCACAAGCCTTCTGGCATCCATTGATTGCTCTTGTTGGCACAAGATGGCACTACTGTATGGAGAGTTTTGCTTTGTTCAAAAAGATATATGGCTTTTCCTCAACTTAATATTATATAAAAAAAATTTATCTCCATGGCCAGGCCTTTTTAATTGTCCTGCTCTTTTTTACTGGCAACTGATAGACTATTTTTTTAAAAATCCAGTCCAATGCTAAGGAATGTGGTTCCTCCTTCATTTTAATGCTTTTAAGAATTTTTCCACTTTTTTTTAAAACATTTTTAATAGTACTGATTTTTTAAAATTTTTTTAATTATTATTACTTACTAAATTTATAGATTTGTTTTTTGTTAGTTTCAAATCTAATTAAATATTTATTTTTTTAAAAAAAGAAGATATATAGCTTAAATTAATATAAAGCTATTCTGTTGTTTTTTATATATACATAATAATTTTAACTAACTTACTAAAGTTTATTAATTCCTCAATTTACTGCTGAATCACTATTTTTTAGGCTTATATTTTTAGCATTACACCCCACTACCACCTAAAAAAAATGAGAATAAAAATAAATATATTATTTTGTGTTAATGTTTTCTTGAAATATTCACATTTTCTTATTAATCAAAGAAGTAGATTCTATGTAGGAAAATTTTAATCATTAAATGCTACACCATTTAATTTGTGCAGTTTCCCTATTCTGCCCACATTGGTCAATCAAATACATAATTATCTGATGATAATTTTAGTTGAGCTATTTACTGGACATCAAAGCTTGACATCAATGTAATACAGAATCATAAATATATTAAAAGATAGGGATTATTATTCAACACTTACATTTACATTGATCTATGCCACAAGTGTATCCATATATATAATACCCAATCATTGACTGGTATGTACAGATAGATTGATAATACTGCTACTGAGCAACCATCTGTAATAAATATTAGTGGGATTTGGTGAAATATGAGCATTTGCCATTCAAAATTTTTCTTTTCATATGAAAAGATGGCACCCAGATAAAAACTGTAAACATGTGCCTTTTCATTATTTCACTAAGAACAAATTATTTCTGGGTGGAAAAGTTTATTTCAAAATCAGTGCTGATTTTTGAGTAGGTCATTGGGGAATATAACTTATTTTTAGGTTCAATTATCACCACCATTATCTACTTTCTTTATAATTGTATGAAGGTTAAACTAGATAAAGTTATATTGAAAGATTCTCCTTACAGGTTACCGGTATAATATATAGCTTATAATAGCTCATATTTTGTTGAGAAAACATTGATTAGAATAAAAACATATTGTTTGTTGAACTGCAATTGTGCAAAATTTTTGAACATGCCTATATATGTATAAAACATATACTTTTTATATTTATATTATACACATATAAACAACATTTTAAAAAATAAGAATAATATAGTTATCAATAACAAAGTGTGTGTTCACTCATGATTTGTCTGAAGCAATAAGAATAAGAAGGAAAAAAATAACTATTTTTAAAATAAAGTTAATAGCAAAATGTTTGACTTTCATTATTTTACACTCTGGGCAATATTATTTTTTCATCAATAACTTTTTTCTCTTATTGAAACATAATAGACTAATCTCTTTGTCAAAAAATTAAAATCTCTCTAATTATTTTAATATTTTTAAATCAGTATTAACTTTAAACATCTTCTAAAATTCTGCAAAACTTTTTTAGTATTTCTCTTAGAAAATATTTTATTGCATACATCAAATTTGGAAAGGATAATAAAGAGTAAAATATAGATGCTTTCAATATAAACTGAAGAAATTTTATTAATATATATAATAGTGTACAACACTTTAAAAAGGAAAAACAGTTTCTGATATATCATAAAATTTTTGTGTTTTATCTTTTTTAAAAAACATGCTGCTGAATATTGTAAATTTTGCATATTTTAATGGCTTTTTTGATTGTTTATTTACATTTTTGTTTGTTTATTTACATTTTTCTTTGAATAATATATAATTGAAATCAGATAATTAGAGCAGAATAATTCATTGCTCACTGTACTTTGTTTTCTTTAAAAAAACTTTTCAGGAGAATTTCTTTTCTCTTTTTATCCACAAACTTTACAAGAACTTGTGATAATTAAAAGTTGAATAGATGTTCAAAATAGAGCCTTTTCATTTTTATTTCATTCTAGTTGAAGAATTAGTTGTATTTATAATTTGTGGATCCCTTGGTTTATAGTCAATGATAGACATATTATGAAAACTAATCATACTAGCTAGACCATTTTTTTATCATTACTAATTGATTCTTTTTTAAAATAAAACCCAAGTTTTACATTTTGTTCAGATAATAAAATAACTTTTTAGTCAATCTGACATATTTATATTCTTTTCTATTTAGAAGATTTTAATGAACTCATGTATTTTTAAAAATGAATACAAATAGCTACACACATATGTATTTATTATGCATATGTTTGTGCGAGAGTGTTTTTTTTATTCATTTGTATATAAACAAAAACTGCAACTTATATAAAGACATTTTAGTCTTTGAATATCCTACTGCAGAGCAAAAGCTTTCTCAACATCACCTCATAACATAATTGTAAAGAAGAGGACATTATTCTCCAGTTTTTTTGTCTCTGGATTATGAGGATTTGTTTGAATTTCCAGATACCCCATTTACTGACTAATTTTGAATAGTTACTAAGGAATTCTGGAAAAAAATTTTAATCCTGATTGGAATCAGAAAAAAAATTCAGATTTTACCACTTCTGAATTTAAACTCAGATCATACAAAACTAAATAAATTGCCAATATGAAGAAAATTCAGGAAGAAAGAAGACTCTAATTAAATTTTGTAAGTACAACTATATTAAGTTCATTAAAGTAAAAGTTATCACTATTAGTGACTCGTACATCAAAGTGCCATGTTGATAATATGAGATGCTTATCTGGATCTTTTTTTAGAAATGTTTTTAGGTAAGCAGTTCATAATCAACCTAATTAACCCACTGAATATTAATCAATAGATGGACAACTATTTTTTTGTAATGAATGCAAAACAATAAAAAGAATTCTTTCTCATCTTCATTCTGCTATATGTGTGAAATGTTATAGAATTTTATAAGGAATATACAGATTAAAAATCCAAAACTAAATTTCAGAAAGGAATCACACATAATATAAAAGTAGAGCTAAAAAAATATTACATGTCAATTGATCTGTTAGAAATATTTTAGAAATTTAAACGGTTTCTTAGCTAAAGATAACTACTATCCATGACTGTTTGCTATGCTTTACATATAATCACAATTACTCTAGCATGCCATTTTCAAGATCCATTATAAAATTGTAATGATTTCACTATTGTAAGATATATAATACAACCAAACAATGTATATATAAAGTGAATGGGACCTTAGATTTATAGGATATTCATTATCTAAATAATAAGAATCTGAAATAAACATGATTAATAATTTATAAAAGTCAAGAGATAATTTTATAAATTTGAAAACAATACCATATATATGTTTTATGATAAATAATCATATGGTCATTTACTTGTGATGTCAAAGCATTGTGAATGCCAAATTGATGAAAGATATTATCATTACCTTTTAATTGGCCAAACATTTTTTTCCTTTTTTAAAATTTTTCTCATTTGAGAATTGAACTAAAATCTTTTCTCACTAGTAAGCTTTTTTTCTGCCCGAGATACTTATTCAAATAATTTCATCATTAAATATGATTATCTGATAGATCAAGAAAGTAAAACTTCTAAAGATACATGTAACTTAATATAGCAAGTAAGAATGTTAAAATCTTATGAGACAAATATGAAATTGGTAATTTGCCATTATTTGGAATTCTTATAATTTATTCTAGCTTCTAACTATTTTAAATGATTTCACTATTTATTATCTCTCATATTCATCAAGAGTTCATTGTAAAATAAACTTTGATTTCCAATAGAGACATCCATTTCACATGTAAAAGCATGCTATTTTCATGCAAAATTAACAATAAAGTCAATTGAATTAAATTTTCCTAAATATCAATGAATTCGGGATCATTTATGGTCACTATCCTTATCTGCAACAGAAGACTTCTGGCTTATTGCCCATAATTTAATATAAAGTATAATTACAAAGCTAATGATTAGATAACCTATGAATGCAGTAGTATAAATGAAGGATTTGTTAAAACCATTAATAAAGCTATTTCTATGTGGAAATCTCTACAATTTATGTTACAAGATTTATGAATAATTACTTGTATTTATATAAAATCGTAAGCTGAATAAATATTTAGATTTACTTCATAAATGTTAACGAGTTCTTTAAAGCTATAGTGTTCACCGTAAAAATATAACATTTGTTTTAGATTGAATTTTAGAAGTATCTAAATAGATTTTATCGTATTTGATAGTATCTAAAACATAAATGATGATTTTAAATTTAAAAAAAGAACATAACTAATTATATACACTATAGGAATATTGACAAAGAAAAAGACGACCCACAGTTGTGATAGAATTTAGAATATTATTTTTCTGCTTTAAACTTAAAATAGAAAGAAATTTGTTTGGAATTAAAACAAAACAAAAAAAGATAAGAAAACAATCAAAGCAATTAAGTATTAGGTTCAATAGCTGATAAAATTAAAAAAACTAAAAATATTATTGCAAACATTTTAGAATATATAAAAAAAATTGTAAAATTTAAAGAAGTAAATTTAATTCTAATTAAGTAAACAAAATTTTGTGCCAAAGCTTGAATATCATTGAAATAACAATATCGAATCTCTTCATTTTGAATGAATTTATTAATTGATTCCAATTTATAATATTAAGATATAGGTATAAGAAATTATTAATAAATTACATACTAATTTGTCCGCAAAAATCTTTACTTTATAATTCTAACTTTACCTTTATATTTTTCTGAATAAGATAGGAAGAAGGAAGTTTCTTATCTTTTGCGTTTAATACTTATTTAATATATGCATAATAGTTTTTTTTACCCCAAAAATAAATTGATTAACTAGGCAAAAAGGTATAACAACTAAGCGATAATAAAACTTATAGCATGGACCGTTGATGATTCTCAAATAGTGGTTAAATAGTCATAATGAAATATTGTAATTATAAAGAATATAAAAAAGATGTTGGCAATTTAATTTAATATAAATATTACAGTGACATATGGTATAATAGTGACATATTTACATAACTTTAAGAAATATTTTGATCAGATTTTATTAGTATCAAACGTAATATAAATTTAATTTTAGAATGTGATATAAAAATATCTAATTAAAAGTAAGTACAGTAATAAAAAATGAAATAATATATGAATGATTTTTTATATTATGTTTATTAGCAATGGCTGATAACTAAATTGAATTTAGATGACGCAAAAAGGGGGGGGGTACTCAAACAAATAGATTATAACTAAATTATGAGATAAATATTTAATATTCAATTTATTCTTATCATGGAACATGCAGTTCTGTTTATTTTGAAGCTTGTTGAGAAGCTAAAAAAAATCCATTGCAATATGCTGAAATTAGGAAATTGTGCAATTAGGAAGATCATTTTCATGGAGAATATAAGAGAAACAAAGGGATCAAAATACCATGATTCTCCAATTTTTTTGAGATTTTCAATAAAGCAAACAACCATCATATATATGAAATTATGAGATAGTCTGAAATACTAAGAAAAATATTTGTAGCCTCAAAAATAAGTAGGTAAAATGAGAGAAAACAACTAATAAAAATATATGTACTGTATATGGGAATCTCCTGTAATTGATAATATTATTAAATACCACAGACTGAGTTAGTCTGATTTTATCAAAAAATGGAAGATAGCAGAAAAGCAGTCTTTATTTAACTTAACATCCTGGGTATTTTTCTACAAATTAAAATCGTAAAAAAAAAAAAAAGGGTTTATTTCTTAGGAGTTCATAAGAAGTTTAAGTTCTGAACATGAAAGAGTGGAATCACAATCCATGGGCTTAAAGCTCCAAAATCTGACACTTTACTATTGCACTAATATTAAAACCATTACCTAAAAAGACAAATTTATAATAAAACAATGATTCATAACAACACAATAATAAAAGGACTATTATTATAAATGGGAAAAACAATAAATAAAAGCAAAATCCATGCAAGTACTGTATTTATAAACTGAATAAAATATAAGTGAAAATATAAAGGTATCTAAATAAAAACCAATATTATGTAAATGTGATACTATGAAAAAGCAGGAGAATATTATAACTGAAGATTAGCCGTATATTTAACAAAAGATTATCTTTCATATAGCTGAGAATTTCAAAGGAAGCTTAAAATTTTTATTAATCATTCCATAGCTAACCTGCGAACCATCTAATTATTAGTCATATTAGTCTGAACTAAAACGTAAAATAGAAAAGAAAAAGTTTTAAAAAAATCATTAATTAAAAAATAAATAAATAGTGTATTAATAGGTTTGCTCAATATTTACTTTTCACTGTAAACGGAAGAGACCTTTTTTTGTTGTTGTTTTGTTTTGCAATGGGTTATTTAAGATTGCTTTTATATAGCAAATATTTAAACGTGTGTAAAATTAAGAAAGAATATCGTAGTTCTGGAATGAGAAGTTTAAGAATTATATTGTCACATTTCAACGTACATTAGATAAAAGAAATATATTATTCTAGATATAACATATGACACTTAAAAGAAAAGTATAAAATTTTAAATAAAAGTATGATTAATGATGAAAATTCCCAGCTGTTTATTTTAAAGCCTGTTGACAGGTTAAAGAAAGAAATTCATTACAATATGTTGAAAATTAGATTTTAAAATATGTCCTTAATGACGTAGTCAGTGCTAAGATAGATAATAAAAATTTATTAGGTAACATCAAAATGAGTAAAAATGTATAATGCCTTTAAAATGCATAAAACTTTAATATGCATATATTTTTATAAATCAATATACTATTTAAATGTAATTTTTGAAATTATAACTGTTTCTATAAATAACTGATATGTCTGTTATTCCAGTAGTTGAACATTTATAGGGTAAGACCACACAGAGGCATAAATGTTCAAATGCCTGAATAAGATGGCATATCAATTATTTATAAAAACAATCACTTTAAGAAAATAATCTCAATAATTATATATATAAAGAATATATTAATTTACAAAAATGTATGCATTTTTACACATTTAGAGGTTACGTAATAAATTTTTATTATCTGTATTAGTACTAATTACTAGAAACTAGTCTGGGAATATTGGATGAGTAGGCACTATATAGGTTTTCTATATACAAACCTTCTTGCATCCATTGAATACTCTGGCATGCACTGAGTAGTACTATTGTATGAAGAGTTTTGCTTCTGTGTAAACAGCTTGTGTAAGCATAAAGAATGGTGATCATATGATGTTTAGTGGTTTTTTACATAAGAAAATGGTTGTTTCTTACTGCATTTCTACATTTTATATAAAGTATTATCATGAGTGCTATATATTTACGCATATTTAACACTTGTTCATAAAATCTCAATTTCTAGAATTTTCAAAAGCTCATTGGTTTTTATAAAAGAACTTTCATTAACATGAATATCTGTCACCTCATTTGTATACTATTAGAATTTTAAAAAGTAAAGATAATCTTAATTTGCTATCAATTCAAGCTTTTGAACTCTATTGTTTGAAATACTACAATCTTTATAATGTGGTAAACATCATTAAAATAAAAAAGTAAAACATTATTAGAACTTGTTAGAAATGCTACTTTCTAGAATTATTTCATGATATACAGCATTATGAGAGATGTCCAGTGAGATATACTGTAGTGTACATACATTATTATAATAAAACTGACACATCACATCTTTTTAATCTCGTGTCACCACAAAATGAAATGTGATGAAACATGGTTTTCTCTGAACTAATAAACCCTTTCGAAAACCCTCAATCATAGCCTTTAAAATTTCATATTCATTTTATTTCATTTCCACACATTATTTTTAATTCACTCAATAAATTTAAGTTTAAAGTAGATTTTATCTATCTAATCTCGTTATAAAAATAATTACTTTTTCATAAATTCATCCTTTTTATTATTTTCAATTGTGTCTCTGTTTTAGTAATAAATGATTACAACACTTTTTATAGTTTACTAATAACTGAAATACAGGCTTATTATATATCTGTATCAATATATGTAATATATAGGGTATATGAACACAGACTTTCACATGACCCACCATTCTCCACTCTATCTTATAACACTGATACACTTGAACAAAAAGATAAATAATCACCAATATATGTATTTCATGCTAAACCAGCAATCATCAGTTGATCCAGATTATCATATCTACACATATATGCAATAAGTGCTCATATATATATATTAAGATAGCCAATCTTCATATTTTAATGGACAGGCTTCAATCGACTCCACACTCCAACTCTTCAACTGTCCGTCCACCCAACTGAAAATCTGATTTTGGAATGCTTGCTGGTTTATCATGAAATATGTATATTGGTGATTATTTATCTTTTCAACATATATATGTTCAAGTGTATCAGTATTACAAGATAGAGTGGAGAATGGTGGGTCATGAAAATCTGTGCTCATATTCCCTATATATTACATATATTGATACAGGTATATAATAAGCCTGTATTTCAGTTATTACATAATAGAGATGTCTAGCCATCCCTTGTATATGTATTAAATGGATTATGACCTGTGCATGAGGGGTCAGATTGACTTTAGGTCAACATGGATGTGATGAGAATCTTGGCCCCAGGGTGGCCTTTGAGCATTCCATCATCAGATTTTCAGTTGGATGGACAGTTGAAGAGTTGGAGTGTGGAGTGGATGGAAGCCTGTCCATTAAAGTATGAATATTGGCTACCTTAATATATATCTGAGCACTTATTGCATACATGTGTAGAGATGATAATCTGGACCAACTGATGATTGCTGGTTTAGCATGAAA
The DNA here is from genome assembly GCA_028023455.1 of Epiperipatus broadwayi. Classification (NCBI taxonomy): domain Eukaryota; kingdom Metazoa; phylum Onychophora; class Udeonychophora; order Euonychophora; family Peripatidae; genus Epiperipatus; species Epiperipatus broadwayi. Next base: position 2,968,349 of record JAQFVV010000048.1, on the reverse strand, counting down.
TATGTATATTGGTGATTATTTATCTTTTCAACATTTAGGTGTTCAAGTGTTATGAGATAGAGTGAAGAGTAGTGGGTCATGTGAAAGTCTGTGCCCATATACCCTATAGTTTACTAAACAAATTTAACAAGTTATTCATTTATCAATACATTTTCTTTTAGTCGATATTATATATATATATACATTTTCTTTTAGTCGATATTATATATATATATGAGCTTTAAATAGAGGCATCTACTTTTTTTACTATTATTATAAAATATCTCACCCTTGATCACCTGTTTATTTCTATTCAGCATAAAAGAAAAACAGTATTAAGTAAGCATTACAAGACAAAGCCTCTTCCACAACTTTTAGAAAAATGTTAAAAGTCCAGAATTTTCAGGTGTTGTTTTTAATCAATTTGTTATCTTTGCTTTACCCTCTAAGAATACTGAAATATCCATTTACTAATCAATATTAGATTGTTTAATTAAATTGGTTACAGGTAAATTAACTGAAAAAAAATTCTGAGCTAATTAGAACCCAAGTAACCCATGTCATAGACATAATAGGCAGATACAATACCAGTTAACTAGAAAACCCTCCATATAATTTTTATGTATATATTTAACTCTTATTTTTCATATTTATTCTTTATTAAATATAATATTATAATGTTTCAGTCTGCATTACTATAGCAATTAAATAATTCTCAAAATATATTCATTCCAATTTTTTGATAAAATCTTTGATCAATTCTTTAACAAATATTATTTTCTTTACAACTATTTCTTGTTAAAACTTATTTTAGTTAGTTTAATTATCATATTATTAACCATATCTTGTAATCTATGAAACCTTTTCAATTTGCCTTTTCCCTACATGGTTTTGTGCAATGGTAAAGTAATAGGCTCAGAGCTGAAGATCCAGCTTTAGCTCTTTTATTTTCTGTGCCCAAACTTCTTATGAACTTCTAAATAGTAAGCTATTCAATTATTTATTTAATTTGCTTCTCTCTTTTTACTGAATCATTCAATTTATGGTGGACCTATTCACATGCAAGGTATGTTTTTCATCTTCTCTTTTAATTTTCTCCAGAATATAATATTTTTATGACTAAAACATTCCATTAATCTTCTGTGTTAAACTTGGTAGCATGATTTCATCCTATATAATTCTTACTATATCACACTTATTAGATGAAAACAGTGTTAATTGATTCATCAGCATTGTTTATGAAACTTATCTATTGCATTTTATAATTACTCGAGTAGTTTTTTAGATTATTCAAAATGATTTCTAAATTATTTATATTTATTTACCTCTTTCAGATTCATCTCTCCTAAAAATAAATCTTTTTATTCTCTTTCTTTTACATTTTCTATCAATATTTTTCACTCATCATTACACAAGCCTTAAAAATAATTCCATAAATTTCCCCAAACTAGTCTGGAAACAATTTTTGCAAGTTTTGAGAAATAAATTAATAAACTGATTGTAGCAATATTTGCTCCATTTCAAGATTTATGTTCTCTCTAAGAATTGACTGTCTCTGAGTTAAAAATATAAGAGCTAAAGACATTGAACCAACCAATGTGCAACAAAAAAATTTCAAAATATAACATTTATTTATATGTTTATATATAAAAGTTTTTATATAATGAATTATTGTAGAACATAATTTTAAAAAAATAATAAAATTCAATAATAATAATTAGTTCTTTATTTTTTTAACTCTGTTCTTTACAATTTTCATCCAAATTTTATAAACTTTGTCTAGCCTCATCTGCTTTTCTGACAAGATGTAATAACTAATTTTTATTAAATTATCCAAATGTTCATTATCTATTGTAGGATTTTGATTTTCTTGCATTCATTAAATTAAAACTCTGTTCACAATCGGCATTGTAAGTGTAAAAAGTTGCACAAATGATCAAAAGGTAGTGAAAGTTTTTTGTATTTTTGGTCAATAATGCATTTATACTAATTTTTACTAAAAGTTTCAAATTACCATATTGTTCTAAAATTGAATCTAAACTTATATAGTTTTTATCATTATTATTTATTATAGATTCATATTTTACAAATAAACATTTTAGACTATCTTTTCCATGCTTTATGTTTAAATTATTTTTTATTACAAAAGGATTCAGGACATTTCAATCATTTATATCTTCCTCTGGAAATCTAATATTCAAATAATTACAAAGCAGTTGAATAAATTTAAATATTGACAAAAAATATCTATATTATCATTGGAATTTAAAATTGTTTGAATGTCCACATTTCAGCAAATGTTATTTAGATATTGCGGTCTTAATTTATTAATTTTTGGCTTTGAAAATTGGTATGATTCTCTTGAGGATAAATTAATCCTTTGCAAAGTTTTGGTTAATGCTAATAATTCCGCAATTACAATTTGAAGAATCATATATACTACTTGATATTATGGATTTTTGAGGTTTTTTTAAACAACATTTATTTATTGGGTTATTAAATTCTTCAACTTGTTCTATGCAGTAACTTATTAAAATATATACTTTCTTACCAATGATATAATGTCAATTTCTGAAATGTTGGCCAATTCTTTAAGCTTTTCAATTCTTGTAGACAATCTACTGAATATTGTATATATTGTTTTTAAAAAGAGTTTCACTATCCTTAATGATACCTGTTTCTATACATCATCTATTCCAGAGATTTCCCCTGTGAGTCACTTAGTACTATTGAACTAAATATGAAATATCTCAAAAATGAGCAGTACACGATTTGTTTTTCTTAACATTACACAGTTAAACATAATCATCTTTTGTAAATTAAGATTATTCTCTCTATAAAACGTTTATTTCTATTACAGTAGCTGAATATCGCATGCAATAAGCTTAATAATGCTGAAAATTTTTGTCTGATAATTGAATTTAAATTTTGTTCTGTATTTTTTATATAATATTAATTTTTTTTCTACCAAAATATCTGTACTTTCTTCAACTATCAAACAGTGAAATGAAGATGTTCAAACTTAATTGGTAATCTCCTTATGTATGATTAAATTTAAATATTCTGTAAATTTGAAGGAATAATTCTTGCTATAACATATTTTCCTACATTATCATGTATAGATTGACCAGTAAGGATTGACAAATTGATGATAGCTACTAAGATAATATTGTCTATTGGAATTTTAATCATATTATTGCCCGTTTCTTATGTTCAGCATTTTCTAATCTCAGATTATGATTTTCTGGATTTCCAGTTAAAATAATCAAAATTCTTCCATTGTTTTTATTCCAAATGGCAATAACTTAATCAGTATAAGTTTCTTCACTTAAATGTCACTTTATATAGTCTATTTTCCATTGGGCCTAATTTTTGTTGATAGTAAATTCACCTTTGGAATTTGACTGACAGCAAATTTTATAACGATGTCATCAGTATTGCTTTGATAATTAAAAACATCCCCAAGTTTAATATAATAGTTATAATTTTTGATGACAATGGCATTACAGTTTTAACTGATCAAAAGACCCATTCGTGTTTAAATTTGTTTTTCTTATTTTTAGACTGACTTGCTGAATTCTTTTAGATTTGTAGGGCTTAAAATAAAATATTTATATGTTGGATGATTTTTTTTTAAAAATTACAATAATAAAAACATTCATGTTGCAATCTCAGTTGTATCAAACATCTGATGATAGCAATGACCAATGAAGGAAAAGCAGTGCTCAGTCAGTGCTGTTATATTGGTTGAAATGTATTAAAACCTATTTTTAGTTGTTTTGAGCTCAACACAATATTATTAAATAGAAGTTCTCATAGGAATATTCCTGCCTCACTGCATGTACAGATTAAATCTATTTATTAATTATTTTTGTCAAAATTATTCATTTCAATTCAACTTTATGTGCATGAATCCTAAAAACGAATTGATGAATACTTTGAGTATTGGAATGTCTGCAGTGTGCAGAAGCTACAGAGCAGTGCACAGACTTTCAAAATTTGTGCATATTTGCACAGTTTGCAGCTCAGAGGGACCTTTGTTCATCATCATAAATTAATTAATGCTTGATTAGTAATAATTTGTTAGAAATGGCATGACCATCTGTGCAAGAAGTATTATATAATTTTTTTTTGTTTGGGAAAGAAGAAACCATTATTTCTGAGGTGAAGAAAAAAACCCACCAAAATGATCAAAAAAATTTATTTTTAGTAATTAATTTAAATTCCTTTTTTTACTTTCCAATTTACATTTGTCTCTATAATGTATAAATATATACTCACAAACAAGATATATGTTATAATATTTTAAAAAGTTTTTTTTAAATTTTCGCATAAGAACCCCAAAATTCAACTAGTATACCATTATGTATGTACATAAATGTAGTATAAACTTATATATTATTCAAATTAACTCCACAATTATTATAAGTCATGATAATGGTATACTTCACAAAAAATGTATTTGACTTGAAACGGCTAAAACAAAGAATGCTTCAATAAAGATGGTTATACATACATGATTACTAGTACACTATTTATTATATTTATATAAGTATATTTATTCTGTTCTAAGCATCCACTCACATTTAGTTCCAAATTATGAAAAATGTTTCAAAAGAGATGGGGTTGAAAAAAAATATTCCCATCCTTTTTGACACTATTTTTACTGATCAAATTACATAAAAAATAATTCTAAAATTTAAAATAATCTAAAGTTTTAATAGTCATAGATTATTATAATTTGTTGGGAAGGAACAAACTAATAGAAATATTATATTATGTGCATGCCTAAATCAGTTCCAAATAATAATTAATTTAAATAAAATCAAATAAACATTACTATGATTAAACTTGATACACGTCTATGCACAGTGCAGAAAATTACATTACATAGAAATATATAGTGTATATGAGTGCAGACTTTCATACAACCACCATTCTCCACACTATCTCATAACACTGATACACTTTAACACATATATGGACCAACTGATGATTGCTGGTTTAGCATGAAATACGGTTATTGGTGATTATTAATCTTTTCAACATATATGTGTTCAAGTGTGACGTATATTGGTGATTAGTTATCTTTTCAACATATATGTGTTCAAGTGTATCAGTGTTATGAGATAGTGTGGAGAGTGGTGATTGTGTGAAAGTCTGCGCTCATATACCCTATATATTACATATATAAACACAGGTATATAATAAGCCTCTGTGTTTCAGTTATTACATAGAAAACAAAAATATATATGCAGAAATATATTTATATGTAGGCATATGTATACTGCTAGTAACAAAAAGAAAAGATATTTAAATTCAAATCCCTATATATAAAGTTTAATAATAAGAAATCTAAAATAAAATAAAATTTTACTGATTTATTTACTCGATAATAAATGGTTTTGATGTACTGTATTTAAAACAAAATATAATTATATTTATTTTACTATTTTAATTCTATTATAAGATGCAGAAACCTATTGCTGACTTCAGTTTTACTTTCTAGTGTTCTAAACAATAATATCTTGTAAAATGCAGCTTTTAATTAATGTTTCAACCCTATTTCAGATTGTTTTAAATTTTTCTTTTGATAAATAAAATCATATAACTGCTGAAATTATCTGGATACGAAGTGCTGAAATTTTATTCATCCTTGCTGTTTGTTTGTTGTTGTTTTTTTTTTTTTGTTTTTGTTTGCAGTTTATTGCAGAATAAAATTATTGTAATTAATTATAATAGTAACTCAATTAAGATAAAGGAAAATAAAACAGAATGAACATTTAAAAATACATCCAGCATCAAAAAATATTAATAACTTAATCTTTCATTTTTATTGCTAAAATAGAAAACATCATTTAATAACCTAAAATATATAAAGATGATGTAATATTTAAATACATGTATATTGTCTATACAAAACTTAATGCAAGTGAATTGAATTCAGACTTTCAAACTTCCTATAGCTTTCCATTCCATCTTATACAACTGATATACATGTGTACATTGAAAGTCTGAGTTCAAATCCCTTATAATTATATACTCGAACTCAAACTTTCAACCTCCCTACAGCTCATTTACCTTTTTCACATGTATGTGGTTATGGGTATCAGTTGTATAAGATTGAGTAGAGAGCTATAAGGAGCTTAAAAGTCTAAGTTCAAGTCCCTTATAATTACATTAAAATGATATCTCTCTCTCTCTCTCTCTCTCTCTCTTTATATATATATATATTGTGAAATGTAAATCTAATTGATAGTTTGATCATATTTCAGATATAAAAATGAAAAATCCCATCAATTGTCAAATATGAAAAGAATTAAAAAGCCAAAAAATCATTATATGATAATCAGATAAAATAGATCAAAATAATTTTACCATCATGCATATTCGCATACATTTAATATATATCTGTTTTTTTTTATTTAGTTAATTAATGGATGATTTTTGAAGAAATTTTTGTTCCAAGATAATTAATATTGTTATTGCTATAGTGCTATCGTGTTTTTTTTTTTTTTTTCAGTATTATTTTTTTAATGTTAAAATTATTTACATCAGTGTGTTTAATCAGTAAATAGAAATTAAGATATGACTAATAAATGCTTCTTCCATTACAACTTGGGAATGGGCAAAATTGAATGCTCACTATTGTCTTTAATTGCAGAATAACATTCTGAGTATGCTATAATAACTATATATCTTGAAAGTTAATATAATGATTAAATGTTAATAGTATAGATGTGAATGTGTGGATGATTTCCTGCATTGACTAGTTCAATTAATGTTGTTGTCACACGTTCTGTAAATAAATTTGATGATACATAATATGTAAACACATAAAACTGCGTGATTTTCTGACCATTACAATCTCTATATATTAACATTAAAAACATTCATAAAATATTATTTTCTTAATATATTTACATATATATATAATACTTTTTTCTTTTCAGTACATTTCATCTTAACTAAATGATAAATAATGTAAATGTAGCACTGTAGTAAATTATGTAGATCAGTGGTCTTCAACCTTTTCACACCTGCGGACTGGCAAAAATAAGGATAAGATTTCATGGACTGACAGAAGTCTACAGATAAATTTTCTTAAAGATTTAAACTGCTTAGCCTTAGATGAGCATAATTGTTATAACTGACCAAAACAACACATAAGTTACTGTGTATTGTAATGGTGTTGCTTACCTTCACATGCTGAACACTCTTTCTCCAGTTGTGCAGTCATACTGCTACAGAAAACAGTATGTTCTCATTAATGTGCCTGCATTGCTATGTTTATTATTTCATTGCTAAAACATGCAAAAATAAAATGTTATTCACCTGAATGTTGGGAAATATCATAGCTAGTATAATTACATGACAATGATTATGATAAGTGTAATATCTGTATTTAATGTTAAATATACAAGATGAAGTTTTATATATATATGTTTATATAATAAAAACTTTCTTTTTTTCTTTTTTCATTTTGAATCTGGTAGTATTTTAATCTCATTTTTACCTAATTTTTTTTTAAAAAAAAAACAGAACGAAAAGTTGTTTTGGGAAAGTGTCACATAGAAATAAAATAATCATTATAAAGATGTTATTTTGCTTAAAAGAAAAGAAAGAAAAATATAATAGATTTATGTTCTCAATGAAGGGAAATTATCATCAATGATCTGTCTCCATTTTGTGAAGTTTACAATTTCAAAAAAAAATGTCACACACAAAATAAAAAGATGATACAAATGCAATAAACAATTTTGCTATATGTTACCAATAAATGAGCTGATGCAATACAGAAATGCCTACTAGGTATAGAAATTGTCACGTAAGTAGTGCTGCAATTATCATGAGATTGACACTTTGTCTTTTAAAGATTGCATTTTCAACTAAATTCCTTTGATTATTATTTAGTAATTATAGTATTATCTAATAATTTAAATAAAATTTTGATTTATAATTAATTTTATTTAAGCAATTGTGATGAAAAAATAAATAAAAATTGTTTATATTAATTAAAAGTTTAAAATCTTATTATTTTGTTATTACAAAAGTGTGGACTGGCAGAAAATTTCTGTGGACTGGTGCTGGTTACAGACCAAGGATTGAAGACCACTGATGTAGATATATATAAAAATATTATTAATAACAATGCAAATACTTTTGTATGAGATCTGTTTTAGAAATTATGTGATTATTCCTTGTGGTAGTTTACATGTGTTTGTCATCTCTTAATTTTCAAGTATTTTATATCTAGACATGAATAATAAAATAAATTAAATATAATAATAATTATACAAAAAAAATGTATTCAAAGATTTGAAATTAATTTGGAAGCATCTAAAGAATAATAACAGGTGGTAAATAATTTAAGTTTTGGATTCATCAAGCAATCCATATAGTAATTTTTTTGGACGGACAATATTAAAACAATGGGTAAAGTAAGCTAAATATCTAATTTTAATTAATATATGATTCAAATTAAAATATTACTGCATAAATATATCTTCAAATATTTCTTTTACCTTGTAATTATATTAACTATTAACTTGATAAAAATATGTATTTATAAAAATAAAAAGAGGTTTATAATCATTTTTATGCTATTTCTTTAGGTTCTTGGATGTGTAATATTTGGAGTTGGTATGTGGGCTCGCATCGATAGAGAAGAGTATTTCTATTATTCAGGTTTGTCATATCTGGCTGCAGCTCCTGCTCTACTCATCACTTGTGGAATTATTCTATTCTTCCTTGGAATAATTGGCTGTGTTGCTATCACGCGAGAAATTTCTTCTATATTAGTAGTGGTTAGTGTATATAAACTATTTATAGATTACATTTCAATATATATATATTAGGTATTTTGGGCAGATGATTAGCCCAATAATAGCCACTTATTTTATATTATATACCTATAAATTGATGAATTTTAATATCGACAATGTATTATTTTGCTTATATATATATAGTAATTTATAAGTTCAGGATAAAAAAAAAATATATATATATATAAACAAAAAAACAATATTTTATAGCCTATTCATGAAATTCTATGTGATCTCCCAGTATAGATTATCTTTATTTATTTTCTGTAAAAATCAAAATTTATATTCTTATGAATCCTATATGGGAATCACAACCAAACAAGTTGGGACTTCTGTTTTAGTAATTAAAAACGTAATAAATATATCATTTGATCTTAATGACACACTATGTTAATGGTGTGCAACTTGTGGGTCGCGGTCCTTCAGAGTCATGTAAAAATTGTTGGTTGTCGCTACATTTTTTAAAAAAATTCTTAAGTTTAGGTTAATGATAACCTTTTTTTTTTTTGAAAGAATGTAATTTTTAAAAATAGATAAAAATCACATAAAAATAAATTATTTTTGCATATATCTTCTTTCATCATCATCATCATTATCAACCATTATCAATCCACTGCAGGATGAAGGTCTCTCCAAGTTTAATCCATCTTCTCTGATCTTTAGCTTCTCTTCTCCACATCACCCCTACACATTTTCTTATTTCATCCATCCATCTTACATGTGGTCTCCTTCTGGGTCTTTTACAATCTCTTGGAATCCAGTTTAAAATTTCAATTGTCCATCTATTATCATCTCTTCTAGCAATATGTCCAGCCCAACTCCACTTCAATCTTTTAATTTTTTCAATGAGGTCAGTAACACCTGTTTGTTCTCTTACCCATACATTGCGTTTTCGATCTCTTCTTGTTACTCCCAACATACATCTCTCCATACTTCTTTGAGTGGTCTGAAGTCTCTGTATTGATCTTCTATTAAGTGTCCAAGTCTCAGATCCATAAGTAAGAACTGGTAAAACACATTTGTTAAAAACCTTTCTTTTCAAACACATAGGCATATTTCCTTTTAATATCAAGTTATTTCTACCAAAAGCACTCCAACCAAGTTTAATTCTATGATTAATTTCCTCTATTATGTTTCCATCTGTATTAATAAACTGACCAAGGTATTTGTAACTCTTAACTTCTTCTAATTCATCATAATCAATCTTTATTTTCATATTTGGAGCAAATCGATTAAACATTACTTTAGTCTTTTTAACATTTATCTTTAGTCCTACTTTCCTACTTTCACCTGATAACTCCTGCAACATTTCCTGCAGCTCGGAAGCATTATTTGCAAAAACAATTACATCATCTGCGAAATCTAAATGACTTAAATAATCTCCATTTACTTTCACTCCTTTAGTTTCCCATTTTAATCCACAAAATACTTCTTGCAGCACTGCTGTAAAAAGTTTTGGAGATATGGAGTCACCTTGTCTTACACCTTTCTCAATGTTGACTTTCCCAGTATCATTATGTAATCTAATTGTTGCTGTTGCATTTTTATAAATATTCTTTAAAATATGACAATATCCTGGATCTATACCTTGATGATCCAATGCTTTAATCACTGAAGAAATGTTTATAGAATCAAATGCCTTTTCATAATCTACAAATCCAAAACATAATGACAACTCATATTCATTTGTCCTTTCTATAACTTCTCTCAATACTTGAATATGATCTACTGTACTAAAACCACTTTTAAATCCAGCTTGTTCTCTTGGTTGGTGAAAATCCAAGGTTCTCTGTAGACGAGTTGTAATTATCTTGGTAAAAATTTTATATAAAACTGATAAAAGGCTGATAGGTCTGTAATTTCTAATATCTTCTTTATCACCTTTTTTAAATATTAATATTATTACTGCATTCTTCCAATCATCCGGTACATCTTTATCATTTAGACATTTGGTATATAACTTTGCTAATATTTTTTCTGTTTCTTCACCTGCTTCTTTTAATATATCAATTATAATTCCATCATTACCTGGAACCTTTTCTTTTTTCATACATTTAATTGCATTTCTCACTTCTTCATTTAAAATTCTGGGCAATTCGGAAGATGTAATAGATATAGATATATCTTCTTTATATATATATATAAGTATATATAGATATATCTTCTTTATATATATATATAAGTATACGATTTGTTTCAAAAATTTCATCTCAAATCATTACTAAAATATTAGGAAATACAAATTTCTATATTAATTAAAACTACTATCATTTTATTATGAATAGCCGTATATACTCACACTTATAATTTAGGCAAGGTAATAACAAATAATATGTCAAATTTTCATTCAAGGAAGAGGGTCACTGCACTATGTTATTGTCTCATTATCAGGATGCAATCTCTTAGATTATGCAGGGTTTTTTTTACTTTGATTTTATGTAAGTAGAAAGTATATAGATTCATTCTATTTTACATAGATATATCTTAATATATATAATATTCACACATAATTCTAACTAAATAAATATACAAAGAATAAACCACCCACATATTAATAAAACTATTCAGTACAACTGCAAGCTATTTATTTATAATTGCTTAACAATGACTTCCCATTTTTTTTAATGTTGTAAGCAATTAGAAACAAATCGCTTGTAGTTAGTTTTACACAATTGTTAAATCAATAGGAAAAATATATATATATATATTAACCTCTATAGCGTGTGCATAATTATATGCTAGTGGTGAAACATTTAAATTCAATATAACATTTAAAAAAAAGTTATCTTTCTAGAAACCAATCCTTCTACTATTTAATATCATGCACATATTAAAATTTGATGGGTTTTTTTTTTTATATATTGCAAAATAAAAGATTTATTTGACCCAAAAAAGTATATAAATCCAAGTTCTTTTTAAAATTTTATAATAATGAGAAAAGATAGACATGGATCAAAATGTTAAAATAATAAAAGAGTTCTATTAATATTGAGTGTGTGTTGTTAATTTATATGCTGTTTCCAATTAAAAGTGTGAAAATTTATTACAATAAATGTGAATTATTATAATAATACTGGAACCAAAGATCACATATCTTTTCTTAACTCACATTTAATCTGCTTTGTATATGATGATTTCTGTACTTGCATTTTAGAACCAAATTGTAAGATCAGTGCCCACATAAATATGATACATACCACACCAGTGATGAAAGTTTAATGATACAATGTTATTACTTGTATTTCTATGCTCAGACAGTGAATCTGGAACCTTTACTCTTTAGCTAATAATATTCCATTTACTAACAAATACTAAAAGTGGACAATTGGATTGACTGAAAGAAAAATTCCACTGCATCTGAAAAAATTCTACATTTACTTATCTCAGCCTTAAATCCTAAGTTATAAATATGATTAGTAGATGTGCACTAACCATTAGGTCATGAAGATGTTTTTAGTTTGTGCAAGCTTTTAGTAATAATTCAATAAACCTTGTCTGAAATCATTTGTAAAAGATGTTGGATATTATATATATATATATATGTAAACTGTATGTTACTAAAAATTCTAATCATTTATTTTTAATATTTTTATTTTCTTAAATATTTCCAATTCTTTTTTTATAATCTTTCCATCAGTGTAACTATTCATTCTTTGTCATTACTAACATTGCTATATTATCCAATATTAAATGTTCAAGATAAATTTAACTTTTTTTATTTCTTAGTATATTTCTTTGTTTTTATTCTTTCTATTTTCAATTTTAATATTTCACTTTGTTAATTAATGTTTTATTCCTTTTTTTTTTTCATTTATATAACATTTTTTTTCTTTTTGTTTTCATAATTTTCTATCATTCTATCTCATTTCCTACAATGTTGTATATCTAATATTCTATTAATATGTTCATCCCAATTTTGCATAGATGTTTTGAAATGTATTCATTTTTTTTTTTTTTTTGCATATTTTAATACTTGCCTAATCAATTTATCCAATATCTTCTCCAATTAACATAATCAAAAATTATTTTAACAATTTTATTTCCATTCATAAAATTCCATTTTATGCAATTGGATGTGATATAATATGGGTTCTCTTTATATGAAGTCAGAATTTTCTGTACATGTCTACAAACCATGTTTTTCATAATTTTTTTGATGAATCTGTTTTTTCTTTACTGTTCATTGAATCATCAATGTTTACATAGATGCTTCTAAAGTGAAGATAGAGATATCTCTAATATATTATTATTAAAAGTGTCCTGAGTTTCCAAGCATTTTTAAAAAAATATTGTCAAGTGTATTTTAAAATATATATACACATTTAATAATTTATATACATTTTTTTTATTAAATAATTTTTTTTTAAAAAAGAAACATAATAAATTTTATGCTTTATTAATAAGCTGAAGAAAACAAAGCAGTAACATTAATAATAACTACTGCTTTAATTTGTTTTATAAAACTAATGCAAGAATTCAGACTAATATTCTACAAAAGGTTTATCCCATATTAAAAGCAAACTGTTTATTATTAAATTAAAAAGAAAATTGAAATTTGAAATACTTTCATGATGTTCTATTTATTGCAAGTACTGAAAAAAATGAATATATTTCATCATTGCATTAGAGAATGTATCATATAGACTGAAAAACTAGATAAATGATTTATCTCTCATTCAAGAGGAATGCTATTCATACAACTGATGGCAGCTTTATATTTAATAATATTTATTTAAGTCACTTTATTGTTTAGTTGTATTTTTTTTTTTATACACTTATAATTTTTAAGTATTAAAGAAAAAGCTTTCACAATTAGCTTTTTTTTTTTCAGAAATTAATTTCAACTAAACATTTTTAAATACAATCTAATTGTTGGTTTAAAATAAATATTTTAAAGTATGTTACATAAATAAGCATAAATATGTAAATAATTTATTGAAAACTATATTTTTTTTTAAGTAACAAAAGAAAGCATGAGGATAAAGGATTAATCAGTCAGTGACATTATCACTTTTTTTTTATTATGAAACAACCAATCAATTGCAGTTTCAGCTTTTTGAATTTTGAAATTTGCATGATATTTGTATGATACTGACATCTTGAGATTTTGTTTAAACTAATACTTAAATAAATGCAAACTGACAAATATATATTACATATCACTGCAAAATAGCAAAAGAATGGCCAAAAACAATAATAGTACCATCAGACTCCCTCGGTACATGCTAAAGACATGTTGTAAACTATCCCATTACTTTGAAATATCTATTTCAGGACTTTTTAGATTTATAAATTTTTTTAATTTTCATCATAAACTTTTTATCCCATCAATATAAAACCAAACTCTGCTGAAATTTAAAATAAGCATTAATTTTACTAACTATATTTATATACATATAAAATTATAAATTTATTTGATTAACAATGATGTAACACTTAAAAATACAGCCTATGCTTATACTGACATCGTACAGAATTTTTATATAGCAGTAATTAAAACAATAAATCATAACATTACTTTTTAATTTAGTCTGAATAATAGGAATTTTTGAGTTAGATGTTTTTGAATTACTGGAGCTCTATGGCAGTGGCAATCAGACTTTGGATTCTGCATACCACCCAAAGAATATCAAGTTTTCCATACCAACTGTTTATAAAAAAATTTGGCATCAAAATAAAAAATAGGTAGGCAAATAAAAAATATTTATTTTAGTTTTTTGTAACCAAAACATAATTATCATAATAAAAGTTTAATTTATTTAGAAATAAAATTTCTATTATTATTATTAGCATTTTCAAAATTATATTATAAAAAAAACTATATACAAAAACAATCAAAATATTTGAATTATTTAAATATAATTATTATTTTCAAAAATATTTTATCTTTCATATAAAAAAACAATCAAAATATTTGAATAAATTATTTAAATATAATTTTTCAAAAATAATTTATCTTTCATATGTCACCTGTACCACCAGTGGTATGCATACTATAGGTTGTGAATTGTTAGTCTACAATATAGAAGTATCACTTTTCTAATTATAAATTATGAACATACAAGATTGACGGACTAGTTTTTATTCAACTTCTTTTATTAGATATATGAAGTCTTTACACAATCACAAACGCAAATCAAACTGAAATTACAATCTTATTTTATAAGCAGACTTCATTTGTTTTATTGGAAAGTGTGAAAGATAAAATGCACATACTTATTAAATGTGATGTTTTTTTATAATCAGAAAGCATACATATAATTATAATCTATCCAGATAGAAATTACAATCAACAATTTTTATAAATATTATTTTGAGGATATTAATTATCATTACTTGTAATTTTAAAAAAATCTTTCTAATTCAGATAAAAAATAAATTCTTTTATTTTGTTTTAACTTTTTTCCTATATATATATATCATAGAAAGAAATGCTTAAATAAATCAATAGTATATCAAAAATCTGTTAATAAAGCAACAATCATAGATAATATATATGTTTGCATGTATAAATACCAAATGTTCTTTCTTTATTTGATCATTTAGACATTTAACAATTTTTATAACATAATTAAGTTACATTCACATCTGTCTTTTGGAATTCAATCATTACTGCATAACTGAGATATTATTAAAATGTCAGCAAACATTTTTGATATCAACAGTATGATGAGGATCTTCCAACTATTAATCTTTCTTCATTTGAATGATCTCTTGACTATCTTTAAATATGGAAAAACCTAAAAAAAGAAATATTTAGCATCTTTTACTCACAAAAGATAAAAATGCTATGGATAAATTTCATGTTGATGATAGAAATGGGAATGGGCCTAGACTTGTAGAATTGGCAGGAAAAAGCTACATATAAATTCTTTCTTCTAGAAAAACTATGTATAAAGAGACATTGAAACATTATAATTTGATTATCAGAAAATATATATTTCAGGACTGTTATATTTTAAGAGATCTTAGAAAGTGACCATCAATTAGTGAAATGCAAGCTACATCTTAATGCAAAACTAGAGAAACTAAAATTATTAAAATAGACACTATTGTCAATTGCTATTGCTAATTTTCAGAAACATTACAATGAATTTAAATTAAAACTTGCTAATTATTTTGATGTACTTACAGACTTTGAAGATATTCATACTTAATTGAAATCAATAAAAAGATGTTCACAAGTAAATTTTTAATTGAGACAAGAGAATATCTGAAATAAAGAAGGTGTACAAAAATATTTTAAAATGATCCATTAAAAAGAAATGAATATTTGATAATTGTAACATGATTAAAAAAGAGCGTTAATAATGATATAAGTACATATAACCATGAATTGTCAAGGAATGCTGTAGAAGAAAATAAAAGTTTCAAAAGTATAAAATAACATTTCAGCAATAAGGACATGGAAATATTACTAAAAAGGGAAATAAAATCATGAAATATGTAGAAAAATCTACAAAGAATTGTATAGTAATAAAAAAACAAGAAAATAAATTAACCATTGCTATTACTGCATCTTTTGAATTGCCAAGCATTTTAAATGAAGAAGTGAAACATGCAATGAAATCTATGAAGAAGTGAAAAGGTCCATGAAATGATAGAATTATTATTGATGCATTTAAAGAAGCAAATGAAGAAATAGAAGGAAAAAATGTTGGCAAAGCTATATACTAAATATCTAAATGATAAAAATGTATTAAATGATTGAAGGAATGCAGTAGTAATACTGATAATTAAAAAATAATAATAAAGAATATATTAGAAATTATGAATCTATTAATATTCTATCAGTTTTATACATAATCTTTACCAAGATAATTGCAATTTGTCTAACTTTAGACTCTAACTAATCAAAAGAGCCAGTTGCATTTAAAAATAATTTTAGCCTAGTGAATCATGTCCAAGTATAGAGTTAAATTATAGAAAGGACCAATGAGTATGTGCCATTATGCTTTGGATTCATAGATTATAAAAAAAGCATTTGATTCTATAAGATTTCTACAGTGCTTAAAGCTTTAAACCATCAAGTTATAGATCCAGGACATTGTCATATTCTTAAGAACAATTATCAAAAGGTAATGTTATGATGCTAAAAGAAATTAATATTGGTAAGGATATATGACAGGTTGATTCCATATTTTCAAAAAAAATTACAGCAGTTTTATAAGAAGTATTTTGTGAATTTAAAAGGAAAATGAAAAGAAATTATTTAAGTCATCTAGATTTTTCAGATGATGTGATTAATACTGTTTCAGAGTATCATGAAATTTTACAAGAATTATCAGATAAAAGTAAGAAAGTACAATTAAAGAAAAATATTTAAAAGTTCTAAAATGATAGTCAGTGGATTTTCTCAGAAGATAATTAAAAGTAATAATTATTAATTAGAAGTTTGCAACTTCAAATATCTTTATTGGATTATAATACAGATAGAAACATAATGGATAAAATTAGTTATAGAATTAAACTTAGATGAAGTGTTTTTGGTAATAATCTAGTATTTTAAAAAAACTTGTCTATCTGTTTTCAAAGGAATATTTTAATAGATATGTTTTACCAGTTTTTATTTATGGATCTAATATGTGAGCATTTAACAGAAGAGCAATATAAAGGCTTCAGATCACTTAATAAAGTATGGAGAGATGCATGTTTGGAGTAACAAGAAGAAATTGAAAATGAAACACATGTATGAGAGAACAAACAGGTATCACTAAAATCATTAAAAGAATTAAAAGACTGAAGTGGACCTGAGCTAAACATATTTTCAGAGGAAATAATAAATAGATAGATAGTTGGTTTTGAATTAGATACCAAGTGCTTTCAAAGGATTTAGATAGAGACCATACATGAAATTGATAGATTAAAAAGAAATTTATTAGTGTGATATAAAGAATAGAAGCTATGGACTAGAGAAATTGAATTAGAATGATATTATCATCCTACAGATCATTGTAGAAAATAGTGATAATGAAGAAACAGAATCATATGAATGTATAAATATATTTGTGACATCTAAAATATACATCAACTGTTATCTTACTTTCAATGATAAAACAAAAAACAAATAAGAGTTGTTAATATTATTATAATAATAATAATAATAATAATAATAATAATAATATTATTAATAATAATAATAATAATAATAATAATAATAATAATAATAATAATAATAATAATAATAATAATAATAATAATAATAATAATAATAATAATAATATCATCATCATCATCTTAAATAGTGTAACATCAATTTTGACAAAAAAATTTACAGAGGGGCAGGTATCTAATCTCAGTTTGAATATTTAAAATAAAACAAAATCTATATGATCGCAGCATCCATGGCAATAGTAGAATTTTTCAAACAGAATACATCTAATCTAAAATTACTTATTAAAAAAAAGAAAAACTCTCAATAACTTTAGCTAAGACCAGTAATACAATGAATCAGTTTGTTATAATACTGAAAGATAAAAACTGAAATACTTACTCTTAAGAATGTGTCTCTTGTGGTGCTCATCTTTGTATATGGTACAACCCAAAAGTTAAAGATTGTGAATTAACTGTAATTAAACATCATATAATCTACTGAGCAACTAATCACTCAATTATTATTTATCACAATTAAAAAATTAAGCCTATAAAAAACAAAAACATAATTTGTATTCAATAGAAAAAAAATATTTATACTAAAAAGAAATTATTAATAAAAAAAAAAAAGCAATAAAAATGAAAAATAATAAAGGAAAAGATTTTTATAAAAGAAAATATCTAATTATTTTATGCGATAATACTTAATATTATCTTTTGTAAATACATTTTGTGATTTAATAAGTATTATTAATTTTCCATATATGTACCTTACAGTATTCCATAGTTCTGGTTTTGCTAATGGTTTTGGAACTGGCTGGAGCTATTTATGGAGTAGACCAAAGACAATGGGTAAGTCAATTAATATAAATATAAATCATTAATAATTCTATATTATAGACAAGTTAAAGTAGCAGCTTGTTTCTATACCTATGAGGATAGAATTAAATAACATAAATATTTTATTCAGTATATGAAATAATATGCATTAAGAAAAATAAAACAATATTTTCTTAAATAAAATTTTAAATTTTATGCAATATCTTGATTTTTTTTTTTTTTAAAGCTTAATTAAATTTTAGGCTTTTGAATTAAAAAAAAAATAAAGTTGATATTTTAATAAGATTTTATTACTTTTCTATTTATTAAAGAAGTGGAAATAAAAGTGGGAAATACATCTTTGGAATTGCAAGAGCAGTTTTATTTTTAAAAAAGTTTTTATTACAATGAAAAAAATGCCCCGACTTTTATGCTTTATGTTTAATTTTTTTTATATACAGAGATTTCATTCTTCATGTCTTCACTCCAAATATTTTCACATGTTATGATTGATATAACATTCTTATAAAATATCTGTTTCATGACTAAACCATTACTTATTGCATAAGCTTAACAAAATCATATGATCACATAGAAAATGCGGCATTAATTTGAAAACCTTGTATATAGTACAATGCCAGATAGGAAATCACCAGTAAACTTTATGATAAAAAATAATTGGTAATCATCTAAAAGCAAAGACTAAATGCAACATTTTAAAAGAAAAATTACTTTGCAATGAAAAATTTGATGATTAATTTTTTTAAAAAAAAAAAACATTCTTTATTTATACTGTCTTTTCTTAATATTTTAGCCGTACTGTTTAATTTGAGTGTGACTGCAAGAAAATATGCAGTTGTTGTTTTTTGTTTTTTAGCAGAGTCATTTTATTTTATTATGGAAGAATTTTCATTTTTGATGAAATTTAATGGTGATGATTACCCTAATAGCAGTTTTAATTCATTTACAGAGATGGATTTCCAGATATTGACTGCATAATTATTTGTTTCTATAACAATATTTTACAATTATCAAAAATCAAATTAAAGTATTTAAATACCTTAACATTTCTTTTTATATTAACAATAATAGCTGATCTCATAGCAAAGGTGATGATGAAATATTTTGCTTATATAGGATATCAAGACCTGACATTATATATTATATTCTCTTTTCTCATCATCAGTATTTTTTTTTTCCATGCTTGGAACTTCTTCACTCAGAATAGACAAATTCACATTCTAAGTCCAAGCAATCAAAACAATTCCAAGTATGCATTTGTCAGTGATGCAATACCTGATGTAAATGCCATTTTTATCTCATGAAAATATTGACTGTGTTCACAAAGCAGCATATTAATATCTTTCATTCTATAAATTAGAAATCTTAATTATATACATATATAATCTATATAAAATATGTATATATATTGAAAATTTACATAAAAATATATAATATATAAACTCTAACATTTTTATATAATAGAGATGAAAAGAATATTGTTGGTGCCATTATAAGATAAAAATATAAAATCTTTACTTTCACTATATCATAATAAAATATATTTATCAAAAACCTTTATGAAATATATTTTTTTGATATTTAAAATTTATATGAAATATATATAATATTACAATATTTGTAAATCATTTGTTTTTATCAGTGCGCAGTAACTTTCCCACACCAATCTCAGACAAGGTAGGAATAAGTTTCTATCGACTTTTAAAACCTTATGAAGAAGTGTACAATCATTGCACAATAATATGCATTATTTTATAAGTGCCTCAGCCCAGAAGTCAGAGCAATTTCCCACACTACATTTGTCTTTTTTACATGTCTTGGATCATGTGTCAATAATCTGTGATGAAATAGAAGTTTAAAATCTATTTAAATATATATGAAGCTAAATTTAAGTATCTAAATCACTGTATATGAAGTTAAATTGTAACTTTTGCTATATGGCTCAGTTGAAAAAGTGTATGTTTCTAATATATCGATAGAGTGGGGAGGTTGTCCTGACTTCTGGTTGAGGATTCAGCTAAAGATAAATGATACACTGATAAAATCAAAACTTGTAATATTACAATGTCTAGAGTATAACATTTTGAAATCTTTCAGAACCCAAACATGGTTTAAAACGCAAATATTTGTAGCATGCGATATATATATATATATATATATATATATATATATATATATATATATATATATATATATCAAATAATATAAAATCAACAGGCTAAAATATTGTGTATAATATATATAAGGAAATTTAAACTGAAAACATTTCAATACAAGAAATATAAAACTTTATCCCTATAAATTCTTATTGAAGTATTTCAATAAATAGTTTATTTTGTTATAAAAAAAATTTACATTTTTATCTCAATCAAATTTTTACTCAGGAAGATATTTCAATCAACTAACACTGTGTATAGATTTATATAATAAAAGCTGGAAATTTAGTTTTCGATGATTTTTGTGCATCTATTTAAAAATATAGAAAGTATAATTAAAATTTTTTCTATCATGGAAAAAGCAAACAACTAGGATAAAAAACTGAAAAGATAAACCCTTTTTGTCCTAACTAAAGTCCTTTACTAACACATAATGCATCATTACCATATGTTAACCCTGTTACTACAACTCTCTTCTATACAGTTCTAACTACATCATATTTATTATATGAAAACACTGTTAATTTCTTTACCAAATCCTTTCTTTTCTTTGCTTCATTTACCAACTTTTTCTCCCATTCATCCAAGCAATTTTCCTGATTACTTAAGATGATTCCCAAATAACTATATCTATCCACCACACTTAACTTTATATCCCCCAATAAAAATTCTACATCTTCTCTTTCCCCAGTATTAACCATCATTATATTTGATTTTTCTTCACTAAATTTAATCCCCATTTCTTTACCCACCCTTGCACATGTCTTCAGCATAACTTCCATATCTTCTCTTCTTTCTGCACACAAAAATATATCATCTGCAAAAAAAAAAGACCTGACAAAATATATACTATTGGTACACTCTCTGTGTTTCATTTTTGTAAGTACAAGCTTATAAAAGCAATGCCACATTATATATGACTTGCTTTATTGATAATTGTTTTAGTCTAAAATCTATTACAGAAAAAAAAACTATCATTGAAATTTCAAATCACTCTCTACACTTGGTGTATAATTTTCTTTTATACTGTTTGTTTATTTGTTTTCATTGATGATTCATCTATTCTAAAGATTTCCAAGATATGTTTGGCCTATTCATATTATATTTAATTATTTAAATTTTTGCAAAAATTAAGATTTCTTAGTTTGCTGCAGTAATTAAAATGTATCATCAAATAGAAAATCAATATTTTTCTTATGAGATTGTTATTATATAAAAGGTAATCATCTCACTTCACTAACACCATTAAACAGTGATGTTAAACTACAAGAATACCCTCATCCTAGCCACAAGATAGAGACTGAAAAAATAAGAACAACCATCTTATAAGATTGTTAGAAAAGAGTATTATTTTTTCATGAGAAAATTATCTAAATTTATTATAAAAGTAATCACCTATGCAAACTTATCTCACTCTTTTATAGTTAAAAGAATAGACATAATTAAGAGTTGAAAGTGAATGAAATATCAAGCATAATTTTTTGTAAATTTATTTTAGCTGGCAAAAAATGTGCCACTCATATGTATGCTGCAAATCTAAATGCAAAAAAATAAATAAATAAAGGAATGAATTGTAAATAGGAAATAAAACAAATGCAAACAAAATCTTAATTTGAAAATATTTTTATTTTTGTGTGAGTTCACATTTCCAAGTTAGGATTCATTGTGAATATGAATAGTATATTAAACAAACGTTATATTAAACTAATATATATTCTAAGTTATAAGGATTTCGTTTAATTTTCATTTTATTTGCTGAATTATTCAAATATAATTTTAATGAGAAAGAAGTTCAAACTAAAAAATAAAATTCTTTAATACAGTTTACAAAAATAATTAGAATATGTATACTATACATATGTTTTATAATCATGAACTCAAAGTTGTTTTACAGGATAATCACTGATGTAAATACTACATCATATTAATGATATATAAAGAAACCATAAGCAAGTAATTTTAAAACCTATTACAGGACAATTTCCACTACAAAACTAAATGAAAAAGAGAATGTTTGGTGCAGAGAACAGACATAACAGAAGTTTAAGTTAAAGTGGTTAAAATTAAAATTTAAAGTGGTAGAAAAAGCAAAGCTATATAAGTTGAGAGTTCTAAAGTTGAAATATGCTTGTAATTAAAATTTATTCTAAGATATCCAATGTTTAAATGTATATATATTAGGGGGTGGTTTCATTTTATTAATTAAGATTTTGCTAATATATTATATATTAACCGCAGCTTTTTAGATTTAATTCTAACACTGTATTTTCAATTAATTTTTTAAGTGATAAATCGTATGGGGATTTTTTTTTTAATTCATTAAACAAAATTCTAAAATATTAAATTTTTATCTTTTTTCGTTTTTATAAATTACGTTTGATTTCAGTGATTTTATGCATACTCAAAAAATATTTTATTTTTATCCATTGCTTTTATTGTGTCTTGTAATTATTAATTATATTTATCTAGATTTATGATACCCTCGTAACATCTTTAACAGATGTTATAAATCGATTCGAATACGACAAGAGTGACTGGAGATTAAGAGAAATGTTGGATGAACTGCACAAAGATGTAAGTTATTCGATATCATAAGAAATATCTTTTATAAAATATCAGTCTATTCACAAATAATTTTAATTTCTTTTTTATATATGTAAATAAACAAATAGCCAACCCAGCTAGCATCAACCTGTTGATTAGTAAATGAATATCTAACTATTATTAATTAGTTAGAGAGTAAAATAAGGAAGCAAAGCTATAAACTCTCTCTATATGACGTATGATAAACTTGGTGAATGATTTTTTTATTTTGTTGATTCTCTGTAAAAACTTTTATGGAATAGCTTTGCCCTGCAGTGGTCTATTTGAATGCTGTTTTAATTTATATATATGTGTGTGTAGATAGATAGATAGATAGATAGATAGATAGATAGATAGATAGATAGATAGATAGAGATAGATAGATAGATAGATAGATAGATAGATAGATAGATGGATGGATGGATGGATGGATGGATGGATGGGCGGGCGGGCGGGGGGGGGGGGGGGGGGCGGGGGGGGGGGGGGGGGGGGGGGGGGGGGGGGGGGGGGGGGACAGACAGACAGACAGACAGACAGACAGATAGATAGACAGACAGACAGACAGACAGATAGATAGATAGATAGATAGACAGATTCTTTGTTCAATAAAAGAAATTACTAAATATATGCTTAGATAAATGGATAAAGATAAAAATATCTAGATAGATAGACAAATAAACGTAGTTAAAAAGATTACACAAATAAATATGTGGATAAATAGATGAATGAATATACATGGATATATAGACAGATAGACTGATAAATAAATAGATGCATAGCTGGACAGATAGAGAGATGGATGGCTAGATGAATGGATAGAAAGATAAATGAATAGTAGGTAAATATGCAGTCAGGCAGATAGAAAAACAATCAAACAGATAAATAAATAGATAGATGAACAGATATGTGCATATTCTGATGAATGTATAAAAACAAAAGTTCTAAAAGTTTTTGAATTTGTTTTGGCGAGATTAATAAATAAGGATTTGGCATGATATATTTTTATTGAATAATATATATATTTGGTAATTTTTTTTTTTTTTAAGTAAGAGCATTATTATACATTTAACCATTAGTTGATTGTCA
Source organism: Epiperipatus broadwayi (assembly GCA_028023455.1). Classification (NCBI taxonomy): domain Eukaryota; kingdom Metazoa; phylum Onychophora; class Udeonychophora; order Euonychophora; family Peripatidae; genus Epiperipatus; species Epiperipatus broadwayi. Next base: position 2,943,787 of record JAQFVV010000048.1, on the reverse strand, counting down.
AATCTTTTTTGTTTGAAAATATTTAGATTTATTAATATAATTTGTGTTTGTTTATAAACAAAGATATTGTAAAAAAAATTAAAGTTGTTTGTCATAATAAAAATATAGATGAATCGACAAAAAATGGTAAAATAAATTTCTTATCAGACTTCATGCTAATATTTTAAAAAAAAAAATTTTTTTTAAAAATTATTTTTAATCAAAAATAATTCCCTTTTTTCTGAAAAAGATCGATTTATTAGAAAATAATCAGTTCCTATTAGGCATCTATTTCCTAAATCAATGTTTTATAATTAGTTGTGAATGAAGGTAAGAATCAGTAGAGGCTAATTGCTAATCAGAGATTTGTCACCTTATATCATTAAATAACTTGCATCATTTATAGAAATCTATAGAGTATTCTTTTGATTTTTAACTTTATGAATAAACCTGGGAGAGAAGTTATAACTAAAAATATATGTTTCTAGCCTTATTATATTTTTAGAAAGATTACTAACTTAGTAATTTTTTTAATTTCTTCTTGATTTTAAAGATATAGGTCCAAATCTAATTTTAGATAAACTTCAAAAATTTTTTGAATTCCAATCATGGTTAGTATTTTGTTTTACTAACCACACCATGGCTAAACCAGGCAAAATGGGTGGTAAAAGAATATTAGACTATAAGGAAGAAAAAACATTCAAACTCTCATTACCTTTTTTTTTATTATTTGGTGAGTAATGTCTTTCACTTCACTGCTTGTCTGTGAGGAGCTTCTGAAAAGCCTTTATTTTGCAAAAGCTTATTTAAAAGTTATTTTACAATTTATATTTTTATCTTTTATTGTCTCCTAGTTCTTATTTCTAATTACTAACTTTATTTTTAACATTCTTTCAAATATTGACATCTTCATTATCTCCATTTTTATGATTCAGGTCTCATAGCACATATAAAAAAAAGTCCTACATACAGCTATTACCCAATACAAGTCTTATTTCCCAACTTAATTCATGTTATACAAATATTTTCTGAAAGATCTGACTGCTTCTTCGACTTTCCAATGTCTTTGTGTTTTGGGTAAACATGTTGTCATCAGAATCTATTTTATCTTGTATGAAATCACAGAAACTAACAGGTGTTTATTTTTACACAAATTCTAGTGAACTCAATTTCTCTCCTTATTTCATATTTATCCTATTCTTTATTTTTAAAATGCTGTAACTGCTACTTAGATATATTTTTGATAATTATTGCAATAATTAATTTCACTAAATTTACAAAATGTTAACTCTAATTTGATTAATAGTCAAATGATTATTTTTATTGATAGTAATATAAAAAAAGTAAGTAATAGACAGTTTTATTTTTCATCCAAATTATATATACAAGTATAAAGCCAAGACTTATTATTACTATTTTTTTCCTAATATATGTGACAAAAATTAAAATATAAAATTAAAAAAGTATCTGCTAAAGTAGATTGAAATATTGTAAAATAATGCAAAGTTTAAGCCATTAATACAAAATATTCTATTATTTTCTGTGTGCTTTGAATATTTAATCAGAATTTATTAAAATAGTATTAAACGATATATGAAAAGACTTACAGTTTAAGAAACTATGCCTACAAAAAATCATTGCTATTAATTATTATATTTATATGTCATGTTTTTTACCCTTACTTAGTATAAAGCCATTTACAATAATGGCTTTAAAATAATAAGATGCAAATATTATATTTTAACAACCAAAAAATAAATAAATAAATAAATAAATAAGGAGTTCATATAATATTCAAATATTAAAAGTGATAGACATCATATGATCTACAAAATTAGAAATCATTTGAATCCCTTCCCCCCATCAAATTAAATGAAAGGCACAAAGGTGCGTGGTTAAAGTCATTAATCTTGTGTTAAGATTTGTAGAGGTCCCTACTGTTGCATCTAGGCACACAGTCTTAAAATTATAGCCTTAATATATTTTACATAATGAGTATGCGCTTAATAAATTATTAATTACAACTTTAAATCTTTAGTATTGTAACTGTCAGAATTGCACAACCCAAATGCAAATCACCTGAGGGCAATCCACATGTGCATTCCACATTCTGATGTCACAGAATAACAACTTTTTCTTTTAAAGTCCACTAAGGTCAGGGAGAAAATAGGAGACTATTAACTATTTACTTAAGTTATTAATTACAAATAAAGATTACAAACTGCCAAAAATAATGAGACAACACTATTTGTACACATATATACAATACAAAACATATGTTGGCATGACTTGAGTCAATTGATTTATAAATTAACCTAAAAGTAAATAAACCTTTCCAAATTTTATTAGACTAATTTAACTTTCATTATGCACAAATATAATATAGTAGCATAAAGGTTTAAAACAAATGATACTATTTTAGAATGCTATTAATGTTAATTATTTGAATGGATTCCAATCTACTGCATAGATATCTGTCTGCTCTCAACTATCATCACTGTTGTTTTAATGCTAATGTACTAAGACTGATCTTATTAATCGACTGTTATGATCAATTACAGGTTATGATATTAGTGCACAATAGATAATAAAATAATTGTAAAATACAGGAATTTGCATCTGTACTACAATGGGTACTACAATGGGATATATATATATATATAAGAATGCATACATGGAGGAATTATATGCCTATGGTAGAAATTAAAATTCTTTAGCATATATAGCATAAAGTGATCGGCAGTTGCATATGTATCATTATACAACATGTATAAAAGAAAAATGGATGGCATATGGTAGGACTATATCATCTATTACACATCACTGTTTAAATATAATAATGATTGTGAGAGATCAGCAGTCGTAAATGATGTTACAATCATCAAATACTAATACATTACATAAGAATGAGAATCAGATGTGATCAAAATCCAAATTGATGGATATCAGCCATGCATTCTTATCAATAATAATAATTCAAATCCAAGACTAGTTAACTAAAACTGATATCTACTTAATAGAACCCATAATTTAATAAATTTACTGATTTAATGTATTTAGTGGAAATAATTAAACTAATATACACCTTTTAATAGCATGACAAAAGATTGTGATTACAAGACCATTGTCTTTTATAAACTAATTTATTACCATTAGTGCTGGCTAAATTGTTGCATGGTATTTAAATAGAACAAACTACAATCTCTTGCCATACCTACTTATAAGCAGATTAAGTAAATAACTATTCATTAACATATTTCATTAGATAAGAGACAATAATTAATTAAAGATTAGTGTAAAGTTTATACTTATTTTTTTCAAAAGTTTAGATTTAGTCTTTAGGTATTAGTGGAGTTGATTTTTAAAACTATAGCTATGATGGATAAAGGTTTAAATCACTATATCACATTCTTTTCAATGCATGGAAACTAATTAGGTCTGGGTTTGGTGGCTGGTTCTTTCTATAGCACTGGACATCAGACTTTTCCTCTTCTAAGTTGGATATATAGCAAACATGTTTGGATGGTTCTTTATATGCAGGTGGCTTTTCTTTCAGCACTCACTGATGAGTTTTCATCTTGCTCTCTGTCAACTTGACAGAACATAGCAGATAATGGCTTCTCTACTCTTGCATGGTAGATTTGCCAGAACTAGCAGATATTATTGCAAAATAATAATAGAAATATAAAAGACCAAATATAGAATAATCTTAATAATGAATGCAGAATAAATACCAAAGTAATTTTCAGCACTATTTATATGATTTGGAGTTATCTTAACAGTAAAATTCTGATCGATCTCTTGCAGTTTGTATCCTCTGATCTATTGGATATAGATAAGTCCAATTTGCTGAAGTCAGAGTTTATTTGTCCAATACTCTATTTGCAAGCTTATATTTTTGAATGGGAATAGCAGCCTTTTTAATGAAATTATTTTAATTATTTATCTCCTAAATTTTAATCTAGTAATCTGTTTACCAGTATTTTAATTACTTTTTCTAGAATGTCATTTCCACCTTTTTTATTGTTAAGCAAAAATACCTTTTTTTATTTTAAACTACTTTTAAGTTAAATTTAGAAACAATTATTTTTTTAAATTTTAGAAAATATTTTGCATTTAACACAAAATGATTATATAATTAATTATATTGTATATCTCTATCTGTGCTTTTGTAATACACATTTAACTTTTATTTATACAAATTTATTAATCCATTTAAACTTAAATTTTGTTCATAATTTTAACAGTGATATGAAATATATATGTGGGTGCATATATATAGCTTCAGTATAAAAAATGAGATTATATTATATTTTGGAATAAATTTGTTTTACTATATGTTTGTTGATAATAAGTTGTTTATCTGAAAACCTGATGAGATAACTAAGCTCTACAATACCAAACCCATATGATAACACTTCATCATCATCATTATTAGCACTACCTTTGGGCATAAAACTTTTACATAATGATAATATCTTTAGTGATCTTGATGGACCATAAATTTAAAAACTGTGTTTTAAAAGATTTAACCAAATTACTGTGATTTTTATTTCAAATTCCATATCAAATTTTTTTTTTAAAAATAAACTTTTAAATTTACTTGTGATTTTTGTTTAAAAAATAATTGAATTGGTGTTAAAAATGATACAGAGAATATGGAGACCCTATATTATTAACTGAAATTATATTATAGCAGTTTATAATAAAAACAGATGTAATGAAAAATAGTCTCCAAAATTTATACTAATAGTAACAAAAATAAATTTTTAAAAAGTCATATAAGTAAAAAAAAAAAAAAAATTAAATACTGATATAAATATTAAAAAACTGAACACAAACAATTATTGAACTTCAAATAATATCCAAAACATGATTATGTTATGTGTATTTGCATCATGAAGTAATCTCTGATTATATTCAGCTGCACTGAATTTATTAAAAAATAATGAATAAAATGATCTAATGCCTACTGTGTGTATATATGTAAATAATAGGGGGTTTTTTTGTATGTGGGTGAAATAATTTAGAAACATTGAATCTTTTATTTTTGCCAGGCTAAGCAGTTCTGAGCAATATATATATGTAATATGTATTGTAACGATATATAAATATGTCGTTACATTAATTTAAAATAAAAACTTAAAAGTTCACAAATAAAAGTAAAAAACTAAACGCTAAACTTAAAATGTTTTGTTAAACGTATATACATTCGCACAGATGTCAAACTTTAAAAATATTTTTTTTTAAAAAAAACTAATAAATAAGTATTTGAACATACTTTTTTATAAAAAAAAAGTACAAGATTTAAAAATAAAAACAGGTATTAATTAATTCTTATAATCTGTAAATGGAAATGATTGTTTATAAATTGTTTGAAAAGCAAGCTAGCATTGGGCTCTTGTATAATTAAAATGATCTGATGAAAGATAGATAAGAAAATAAAGAGAAATTAGCTTGACCAATGGAAGCACCAAGCCTTGGCTCGGACCCTAACGAAAGTGATGGATTAGTGACGTTTTGTTGATTGAATCCGTGTGGATAATATAAAAAGGGAAATACAGTTTTTTCTGATGGTTCCAGCATTTTGTGTTTGGGAGATGTGGTAGGACGCACATACCACTCTCTCTATTTAAAAAAAAAAAGAAAAAACTGTGATACTTTGAACCAGCTATTGCCATCTCCAGAACATTATCTTCCAATGGAGGTGTCACGGGAATTAAAAGCAGAAACCTGGACTCTTCTACCGTGAGCTATGAACTTTACAAATTAACAACAACACAAAAAAGTAATTAAGAACTTTTGTCACTGTTTTTTTTTAAGATTCAGCTAATTTAAATTTTAAAATGAACTTTTATTTGATTTTCAAATTAATAATTGATTGTTTAAATTTATATAGTTAAGTTTTGCTAAAATCATTTCCATTTTATTAATTTTATTTGTAATAATATTTATTGTAGAAATTATTAAATGCATTACGTTTAAGTTGGGTATAGACGTTGCATAGATTCGTTAGCGGTTGATTATGTTGTGGTTTTTCACAGTCGATTAGAACATATAGGTCAATGATGTTAATGCGGGTATCTTACGATGAATGCCATGGGGCCTTGTGTATTTTTTTTTGCAATTGACATTATCGATGATTTTGTATTTTGATCGATTGTGTTTAATTTGGATGTTTTTGACCGTGGAATCTGTGCAGCCGATCTATACTCAACATTTTAAAAACAAATTTATAAAAATAATCTGTGCGTACATATTTAAATGTTAAATTTAACCTCGGGTGTGACTGGCTATATAGTTTTGTAAAGTTATATTAAGGGAGGGTAATCTTAGGTTATTTATTTCGTAGTTGAATTGGTTCAATGGATTGGATATATTTGTGTAATTGTAGATGTAGTATGAGATCCGCTACGGGCAGGATTATAGATATATGCCACACACCTTCTGTTTGCCTATGGATGGGTTTGTAAGATGGCAAAGGACTGCAGTCCATTCCTATAAAGTTTTAGGTTTGTTGTTCTACTTGCCAACAGATGTAACATTCCTGTTGGTGGAGAGACAATGTATTCTCTAATTCTACTTACTGATCAGATGTACATTCCTGACAGTATAGTATTTTGTGTTGTCATATTTTCATGCTACATTGAATACATAAATGTATCAGATGGATTGGCGCCGGTTTGATTGCGAAATTTGTTGCCTAAGGTTAAATCAGGAAGAATATTTTCTTTTCAAATGCAGATCTATGTAGTCTATTCATACTCGACTATCTAAATAAATATTAAACTCATGGTTGTACTTTACTTAAATGTAAAACTAAAGATTAATAGAAAAATCAAAAATGTTGAATTTATTCCTCAAAATTTAAATGTTATTTTATATGTGCGTAAATAAATATTTTTATGTATTAATTTCTGGCAGTGGCTTTTATTTATTTATATTTAAGATTTAAATTAAGATATAGATTTTTATCTCTGCATCTCCTCTGAGCTAGTGACTTGGACTAACGATCTGAATATTTACATAAAATGGAATCTTAACAGCGCGTATCTGCCTACTCTATAAATTTTTCTAGGTTTAAATGCCTAGATGACGCCTTGTAGAGCAGATATCATAGTTGCGGTTAAATTCGATCTTCACTTCATTTTGGATCGTTATAACTGGCGCCCAACGTGGGGCCAGTTATAACGATCCAAAACGGTCGCTGCCTCTCTCTATACCGCATTGAGCATGACATGCATTTTCTGAGATCGAGCAGCAATTAAGAAATATTCGAAGGCATCCAAAATATACATTACTATAATCATACCTTTGAAAGGTTCGTTTACTGCAACCTTTACGTGCCACCTTAAGAAAGAGATTGCTCCCCTGCCTAAGGGATATGATCATGTAATAAGTAAAGAGCTATAATCTCTTATAAAAAATCAATAGAAAGTGAATGCCTAACGAATGATTCCCGATCCCGGTAAGTTTAATCCCTGACTAGCTCAATCAACTCATGATCTCGGGATGGTGGTTTGTTGCTTCATTAACAGAAAAGGTCAAACACTAATATCATTATCAAATACACAGCACAACTCCGTACTTTAAAATTAGATATTAAATTTATTAAGCCCTCTATGATTATATAAATATTTACAAAATAATAAACACACACATAAACGATAGTAATTAAAATTCAAGTGTATAATAAATTTTAAAGTTTCATGAATGGGAAAGGAATGGTCTGAAATTCTCCCCTGCTTACACTTTAAACTCAAAACAAAATTTCTTATAAAACAATGTGTATTGGCCATGGTATGTACGTGTTTCATAATAATACAAAAAAAATGAGTTAGCCACGAGTTAATGATAGTAGAATCTTAAGTGTTCCAATATCTGAGTCCTGCACGTGGCGGACAATAATAATTATTTGGAACACTTTCGTACACACTTTTATTCCTTATGAAAACAATCCTGCACTTAGCGGATGGAATAAATTTACTCGGGGAACAAACTCGTGCTAAACTACAATTTTAATCTTAAAAGTTCCATAATATGAGTCCTGCCCGTAGCGGACAATAATAATTATTTGGAACACTGTCTTACATACTTTTATTCCTTATAAAACAATCCTGCACTTAGCGGATGGAATAAATTTTCTATTATTTCAAAGCGAAACACATACATCCAATGACCAAACCACCCAATTATTTCTATTTAACTATTTTGAAATATTTCATATTTACTTTATCGATTCTTTTATAATTTATTTAGATACTCCAATGAATTACGTGTAGCTTTACGTTAAAATTACAAACAAAATATTTATGACTGAATTACGCAATTCATTGGCTCATTTAATAATAGCAATTTAAGTCAAATGACGAATTACTCATAATAAGACATAAAAAAAAAATAAAATATAAAAAACATAAATAATACTTCCCGAAGTCTTCGTTCTTCTCCGGGCTATGATTTTGAGGGCGATATATATCTGCTGTGCAGGTGATTACTTCACAGGGCCTATATGGAGGTTGGCAAATTGTCCATAGCAGCTACACTTTCAGAAATGGAAAGTCACATCACTGGATGGCTATGTAGGACTCCGAGCTGTGCGAATGTACCGAACTTGGTTTTCTACTCCATATCCATTGCTGAATCACGAATAAATCCTGATTCCATTTCCTTAGCGATATACAACATTACCTTAAATTTCAATTGTATTTTTCTTTTTCAGTCAATGAATATCATATTTCTTGGTCTGATTCTTTTAAAAATACGTTCAGCATTCCGAATAAATAGTTTTTACACTCCTAATTCTTTTTCTTTTCCTTTTGTCTGTACACTCCGGAAACTATACTGCTAACGGGTAAGAGTGCCCGTGTGAGTATCAACCAATGTAACCCAGCTAACTAACTAAATTTCACCTGACCAGCCTTTATATATCCCCCCCATTACAGGGTGTATTCTCTCATCCCCTCCACAAGTTATTGCTTTTACATTTCTGTTTTTAATTAAACAATTCCAAACAATGGATTTAATTTTAGCTATCTTTTAATTAATTTCAGAATTTCACAAACCATTTAAATTCCAATCCCTTGATTTCTTTAAACAATAAAGTAAAATTACATTTATCTAATTAAATAATTTTGAATAGGTGTCAAGCCGAATAACCACTGATACAATTTCTACACTTGTTTTCCAAAAACATTATACGATAAAAGAAAGAGGTCATTGGCTTGCCTGCGGTCATGAACATTAAGTTGTAAAAAAAAAAATTATAAAACTGTATACTTGTTGTCACATAAAAATTGTTTTTGAGTTTTCCAAAAAGAATATTCAACAAGCAACAGAAAAAAAAAATACAACATTTGAGAATCTAAAATAAAATAAAATCAAAATAAAATATGTTTACTGTTGGGTTATTTGCAAATACATTTCAGTTTCCCATAAGAATTTCTTTAACCCTCTGCCATATTTATTCATATCATAAATAAAAAACATATAGCATTTATTAACAGCAAAATACATATTTATATGTGGTGTCCGCATTTGTTTATTTATAGGCGTATTATCACCATTCATCCTATTTATTTTAAATATAGTGTGTGTGTAAGCAACAGAGAAATATACCTGCACAGACCACTCCTTTTATTATAATACGTACATTTGTTTGGACTGCAACTAATGCTTGCAGTCAACTTTGTGGCAGTCATTTAAAACTGACTGTCACAATACCCCCCTCCCTTAATGAGACTTCTAAATGGGTTGACCATTTAAAGTCTATATTACATTACTTTCACTTATATTTAATATTATTGATGAATATACTGGTTCATTACAATTTAAAAAGAAATATTAGTTTGACTATATACGATTGTGTTATTAATAATGAAAATAAAAATCTTAAGGGATATACTAATTTAGATCTAATACTAATGAATATACTAGTTTATTATATATGTAACAAAAAAAAAATATTGGTTTATACTTAACTATATATATACAGTTGTGTCATTAGAAAACGAAAATCGAAATCTTAAAGAATATATACATACACATCTATTAATCGTAATGTCCAATGATTGTCTACCCAACAGGTTTCAGTGCGCAGGCATTATATGAGCCCTTGATTCCCTGCTCAGTCTTTACCCAGAATGCGCTGTCACCACAGCATTCTACAATTTCAAATGGACCTTCGTATAAGTTGAAAAATTTTTTAAATTGAGATTTTTCTGGGACGCTGACATGGGGTGTACGAACCATCACTTTATCCCCGACCTTAAACTGATGCTGTGATGGGCATTTTCTTTTTTGTCTTCGGTGGCTCATTTTCCACATCTGGGCCCATGCTCTTCCCTTGTCCTTCTCCATGTCAATGGGTTTTTCTATGTTCCCTGAGAATTCAGTGTCGAATAGTTTTGGAACAGGTTTTCCAAAATGCAGCTGTATTGGTGGGAGTCCTGTAGATTCATTTGCTGACCAATTAATAAAATTGAGTATCAGTGGCAATTGTTTGACCCATCCCCTATGATTTGTGGGCAGGTATGTGCGGAACAGTCTTCCCAACTCCCTCATAACCCGTTCGCATGGATTGCTTTGAGGGTTCCTGATGGATGTAAGGGTGTGTTTAATTTCTCGCCTTGCCATCCATTTATTCCATTCCTCTGATACAAATGGGGTTCCATGATCAGATAAAATTGATTTTGGCTTTCCGACCTGCGGGAAATGCAGAGAATCTAATACCCTAATAGTTTCTTTTGTCGTGGTCCTGGACAAAGGATATGCTGCAACCCACTTTGAAAATAGGTCATATACCACCAATAAGTATTTCTTTCTATTAAAAGGGGGCAGAGGACCATAAAAGTCAATGGCCATGATTTCATTAGGGTTCTTTGGGATGATTGATTTCATGTGACTAGTGTATGATTTATTCTGTGGCTTTGCCCGTTGACATACTTCACATTTGTTTAATGTGGCAATTATATCTCTGTGCATCCCTGGCCAGTAAAACCACCGTTGAAGGCAGTATTTTGTTTTGTAAGTACCGTAATGTCCATACAATTTGTGGATGTCTGTGATGAGAGAGTTCCTCATTTGGGGTGGTACCATCACTCTCCAATCCTCGCTCCCTTCTTGAATTCGATAATATAACATGCCTTTGTCAATTTTATATCTCTGTGTATTTGTTTTTCCTGGTGATTTCTGGCATTGAGTCATAATTTGACATAGCTTTTTGTCTTCATGTTGTTTTTCAGTCAGTTGAGATAGATGTTTCTCGATGCTTTCACCACTGCAGGACACAATATTAGCTATATATATGTTATCTAGATTTCCATGTTGCTGTTGGATTGGGACTGGATGGCGGCTGAGTACGTCAGCTACTATATTCTCAGCCCCCTTACAGTACCTAACTGAGTAGTTAAATTCTTGGAGGAACAGGCTCCAACATACCAAACGGCTATTATTAAGGTAGCTATGGTTGAGGAATTCCAAACTTTTGTGGTCTGTAATCACCACTACCTCAGAACCCAACAGGATGGGACGAAACTTCTGAAATGCCCATACAATGGCCAGGGCCTCTTTTTCTGTAACAGTGTAGTTTATCTCCGGTCCTTTCAGCAGCCGGCTTATGAAATATAGTACTCCCAGTTGTCCATCATGCTGGATCTGAGAAAGAGTGACCCCCAATCCATATCCACTACTATCGGTTTGGAGTAAAAATGGTCTATCAAAGTCCGGATATGCCAACACAACTTGTTTTACAAAATTTCTCTTTACTCTTTCAAATGCTTCCTCTTGTTCTTGCATCCAACTCCAACGTATGTCTTTCCTAATGAGTCGCAGCAATGGCTCCATTTGATCTGCAAATTTCTCACAGAATCTATTGTAGAAATTGCATAGACCCAAAAAAGAACGTACATTTTTCTTTGTTCGGGGTCTAGGAAACTCAGTGATGGCCTTGATTTTGTCTGGATGTGGTTTGATTCCAGATTCTCCTACCAAATGGCCAAGGAATTTGATTTCATTGGATACCAGTGTGCTTTTTTTAAGTTTATCTTTATGCCCTTATCGTGGCATTCTTTGAAAAATGTCTGCAGTTGTTGAAAATGTTCTTCCATAGATGATGATGCCACCACAACATCATCAACATAAGTAATTATACTTTTCTTGACTTCAGGTCTTAGCACTTGATCTAAACACCGTAGCAGTCCTGCTCCACTGTTAATTAACCCAAAAGGCATTCGGTTAAATTGGTACGAGTATCCCCCATATCTGAATGCAGTGTATTGACGGTCTGCTGGATGTAACTTGATCTGCCAATAGCTGGCAGTAAGATCGAACGTCGAGAAGATACTTTTTCCTTTAAACTTCATTAGCAGTTCTTGTATAGGTGGCGGAATGGTGCAGTCAGGTATTGTTGCACGGTTCAACTGGCGAGCATCAAGACATATTCTGATAGATCCGTTTTTCTTTTTTACAGCTACTAGAGGGTTGCAGTATGGTGAGGAGCATTTATCAATCACACCCCACTCCATCATCTGCTCCAATTGACGCTCGACTTCTTCCTTAAATTTGTGAGGTATGGGGTATGAACGTGCCTGGAATGGTTCTCCCGGCTTTAGTCTTATCCTTTGCGTATACCCCTTAATTATCCCTGGGGTATCAGAGAATATCGTGTCGTAATCTTGCAGTAGAGATTTGAGTTTTTTCTTCTCATTTGATGAAGCTATTCCAGCCATACTGACCTTTTCTTCCAGAATCTCTATGGTAGACTGGTTCATGCAACACAGTCCTGTCATACCAGACACTGATGACTGCGAGAATGGTATTTGGTGACCATTGCATATCACCCATTCCTCTTCATAATTTATATTACATTTGTTCATGTGCAAGAAGTCTGAGCCCAATACTGCCTCGTGAATCAAGTTGCTCATAATCAGAAATGCATGGCATGTCATCATTCCCTGGTATTCTATTTGTATCCATATCTGGCGAGGTTCGAGCTTGGCCTTTCGGTTGTTTGCTAGTGTTACCTGGGCAGCCCGTAATGGAAGCGTTTCTACTCTAGGGTTACTAATGACTATTTTCTTATACAGATTTTCTGAAATTACTGAAATTTGACTACCTGAGTCCACTAACGCTAATGCTTCTACTCCTTCTAATGTTATTCTTATCGTGGGGCACTTTTGCGGTACGTATTCTGGCACTCTATCCTCCCATGAACAAACTAGATTCGATATTTCGTTATATGAATCTGTATCTTTTTTTCCTGTATGACCCTACCATTATCGGTCGTATCTGTTTTATCTACTGGTCTGCCTTGCTGGTTGATGTCGATACTATTTAGTAATTCCGCTAGTTGTTCCGTTGAGTTCGTATTTACCGTTAAAAGCATTTGTTCGATACGGAACGGTAAATTGTGCCATATTATTCTGACGATCTGGCCCTCAGATATATGGCAGGCTTCTAAAGTCCGGAGCTTGGCCACTTGTCTTCTGAAGAACTTTGAGTAACTCTCACCTCCACCCACTTTATATTTTTCTTGCATTATTTGGTATAATACCATCTCTTGTCTTTCGTCACTCCAAAAGTTTCGCAGCAAAGCTTTTTTATATTCTTCGTATGTGCTTGGGTGGTGAAACAGTGACTCCCACCATGCAAGAGCATCCCCTTGGAGGTGGTTGTATGCTATGGTTAACTGGCTAGTATCATCCATCCTATTTATTCTAAAATAATTTTCTAAACTATTGAGATGTTCTATCGGAGCCTCCCTTGTCTGCCCTTCAAACACTTTAATTTTTATAAATTGGTTAATGTTTAGTGCACTTGTATCACTCATATCTTCCTTCCCTGACTTTTTACATTCTATGTCTGCATTACTTTTGTCCATTTTATCTGTTATTATATTTATTGTATCACTGCCTCCTTCCTTATCTATCTCACATTGTTTTATCTGAGTATCTGATTCTACATTAGTAGCTTCTTGTTCATGTTTGTTGCTACTGCTAATTAGTATCATGATCTGTTGTTCTATCTGCTTTACTGTGTTTTCTATTTTCGCTACTTTAGTATCATTTCCTACCAGCTTCTTCTCTATTTCGTATATTTTGCTATTGCAGCTATTTTCCATCTCACTTCTTTTTTCATCAATTCTTTCATGCATGCCCTCAAACTCTAGTCCTGTTGCATGTTGTCTATTTGCTATAGCTTCTGTATGTTTACTATCATTTAGCTCAAGGTTATCGTATTTTATTTCTACATTAGGGCTTTTTATTCTTGATTCCTGTAATGTTTCATCTTTAACATTGTCTAGTCTTTGGGACAAGTCTTCCATTCGATTTTCCATATCTTTTCTTACATCATCTATTTGGGGTGTTATCTTGGCTATTTCTTCTCTCATTCTCTTCATAAAGTCCACCATTATATTTATTAAGTTTTTTTCCATTTCAGATTCTATTCTATTTTGCTCATTGCCTTCTGTTTCTACCTTGCTTTCCTGCTCTATATCTCGACTTTCTTCATCCTTTTTATCTAATTTTTGCTCATCCATTTTTTTTTTGTAAATGATCTGGTCCACATGAATAAATACTATTTATTAGTTCTTTCGGTAAACCATTCTTTCTTTACAATATCTAGATGCTAACAAGGTATTCTGTGTATTTATAACAAAGTATTCTAGTTATCTATTTCACTCTTTACTATATCTAAACGTTAACAAAGTATTTTATTTATTTCTTACAAAGTATTTTGTTTATTTATTTGTTATTAAAACTCAACGCTAGCAAAGTATTCTATTTATTTATTTCTTTTTTATTAAATCTCGGTACATTCGCACTTAGCTCACCCTAATTTGTTTGCCATTTATATATAGCTAGTATATGTTTATTTATTACTTTCCCTTTTTTTTTATTCTCAATGTAGCTTGCTATCTGCCCAAACCTCTCCTATTAAGAAAATACTAATAATTTTTCTATTCCATTTATTATTTATATAACACGGCTGTGACCTCCACTATTAACTTATGTGCATACGAATTGCATCGTGCCCAATAACACGTTGGATGCCATTTTTCTGTAACGGTCGCTGCCTCTCTCTATACCGCATTGAGCATGACATGCGTTTTCTGAGATCGAGCAGCAATTAAGAAATATTCAAAGGCATCCAAAATATACATTACTATAATCATACCTTTGAAAGGTTCGTTTACTGCAACCTTTATGCGCCACCTTAAGAAAGAGATTGCTCCCCTGCCTAAGGGATATGATCATGTAATAAGTAAAGAGCTATAATCTCTTATAAAAAATCAATAGAAAGTGAATGCCTAACGAATGATTCCCGATCCCGGTAAGTTTAATCCCTGACTAGCTCAATCAACTCATGATCTCGGGATGGTGGTTTGTTGCTTCGTTAACAGAAAAGGTCAAACACTAATATCATTATCAAATACACAGCACAACTCCGTACTTTAAAATTAGATATTAAATTTATTAAGCCCTCTATGATTATATAAATATTTACAAAATAATAAACACACACATAAACGATAGTAATTAAAATTCAAGTGTATAATAAATTTTAAAGTTTCATGAATGGGAAAGGAATGGTCTGAAATTCTCCCCTGCTTACACTTTAAACTCAAAACAAAATTTCTTATAAAACAATGTGTATTGGCCATGGTATGTACGTGTTTCATAATAATAAAAAAAAAATGAGTTAGCCACGAGTTAATGATAGTAGAATCTTAAGTGTTCCAATATCTGAGTCCTGCACGTGGCGGACAATAATAATTATTTGGAACACTTTCGTACACACTTTTATTCCTTATGAAAACAATCCTGCACTTAGCGGATGGAATAAATTTACTCGGGGAACAAACTCATGCTAAACTACAATTTTAATCTTAAAAGTTCCATAATATGAGTCCTGCCCGTAGCGGACAATAATAATTATTTGGAACGCTGTCTTACATACTTTTATTCCTTATAAAAACAATCCTGCACTTAGCGGATGGAATAAATTTTCTATTATTTCAAAGCGAAACACATACATCCAATGACCAAACCACCCAATTATTTCTATTTAACTATTTTGAAATATTTCATATTTACTTTATCGATTCTTTTATAATTTATTTAGATACTCCAATGAATTACGTGAAGCTTTACGTTAAAATTACAAACAAAATATTTATGACTGAATTACGCAATTCATTGGCTCATTTAATAATAGCAATTTAAGTCAAATGACGAATTACTCATAATAAGACATAAAAAAAACAAAATATAAAAAAAACATAAATAATACTTCCCGAAGTCTTCGTTCTTCTCCGGGCTATGATTTTGAGGGCGATATATATCTGCTGTGCAGGTGATTACTTCACAGGGCCTATATGGAGGTTGGCAAATTGTCCATAGCAGCTACACTTTCAGAAATGGAAAGTCACATCACTGGATGGCTATGTAGGACTCCGAGCTGTGCGAATGTACCGAACTTGGTTTTCTACTCCATATCCATTGCTGAATCACGAATAAATCCTGATTCCATTTCCTTAGCGATATACAACATTAGCTTAAATTTCAATTGTATTTTTCTTTTTCAGTCAATGAATATCATATTTCTTGGTCTGTGCCTTTTAAAATACGTTCAGCATTCCGAATAAATAGTTTTTACACTCCTAATTCTTTTTCTTTTCCTTTTGTCTGTACACTCCGGAAACTATACTGCTAACGGGTAAGAGTGCCCGTGTGAGTATCAACCAATGTAACCCAGCTAACTAATTAAATTTCACCTGACCAGCCTTTATATATCCCCCCCATTACAGGGTGTATTCTCTCATCCCCTCCACAAGTTATTGCTTTTACATTTCTGTTTTTAATTAAACAATTCCAAACAATGGATTTAATTTTAGCTATCTTTTAATTAATTTCAGAATTTCACAAACCATTTAAATTCCAATCCCTTGATTTCTTTAAACAATAAAGTAAAATTACATTTATCTAATTAAATAATTTTGAATAGGTGTCAAGCCGAATAACCACTGATACAATTTCTACACTTGTTTTCCAAAAACATTATACGATAAAAGAAAGAGGTCATTGGCTTGCCTGCGGTCATGAACATTAAGTTGTAAAAAAAAAAAATTATAAAACTGTATACTTGTTGTCACATAAAAATTGTTTTTGAGTTTTCCAAAAAGAATATTCAACAAGCAACAGAAAAAAAAATACAACATTTGAGAATCTAAAATAAAATCAAATCAAAATAAAATATGTTTACTGTTGGGTTATTTGCAAATACATTTCAGTTTCCCATAAGAATTTCTTTAACCCTCTGCCATATTTATTCATATCATAAATAAAAAACATATAGCATTTATTAACAGCAAAATACATATTTATATGTGGTGTCCGCATTTGTTTATTTATAGGCGTATTATCACCATTCATCCTATTTATTTTAAATATAGTGTGTGTGTAAGCAACAGAGAAATATACCTGCACAGACCACTCCTTTTATTATAATACGTACATTTGTTTGGACTGCAACTAATGCTTGCAGTCAACTTTGTGGCAGTCATTTAAAACTGACTGTCACAGTATTAATAGTAATTACTTATTGTAATTTAAAAGTAACACTGATTATTTTTCTTTCTTTTATAATAATGAAAGGTTCTGCTCTTCCAGTTTTGAGTATAACCTTAGTTCTTTTAACCCTTAAACCGCTAATTAAATCATTGGTTGTATGAGATAAAAATCAAATCTTTTAATTGGCCAACTCACAAACTGAAGACAAAGCCTATTGTTAAAACATATTCGTCTATAATATTAAATTCAACTCAGATACGTTTATAAAAAGTATATAATTAATTTTTCAGGTCATGAAGAAAACGAAAGTTCTTTCAAAAATAAATTGCTATTTATTTATTCTAAGATATTCTATATCGGCAACATAAAAGTTATAATGTAAACAAAAAGATCGACTTTTACGTTATAGAAAAGTAAATATTTCTTTTTACTACATCTTCAATATATTTACTTAAATCTTCAATATTTTTCGAAAATAATTTTGTTTTTTTATTATTCTCTCTGAAAATTATGTTTAATTTCCATAAATATTATTTAATAATAATTTAAATCGTATTCGAAATGAAAATCTCAGCGTTTTTCTTTATTTTCTTTGATCAGGCAGTTTCTTTGTTCTTTCCAGCCAATCAGAATGTCTTTTTCGGCTGAGAGCATGCTAAGAACCAATCACAAATAATGTTCCTTCTTTGTTTAGGTTTAAAATGCGTTTTTTTTTATTTTTTACTTCTAAAATAAATCGGAAGATGTCACCATCGTACAGAACTTTTAAAAACGAATTAAATACGTATTTAACGAATTTTATCGTATAAAAATGAACTGAGTTAGAGTGATTTTAGATGTCGACGAGGAGTCTCGTCGAGCGCGGGAAAAGGGTTAATTTATGTTTACATGTTTAACACTATTTAATTATATTAATTTTAAGTATTGCAGTGATCCCCCCTCCCCTAATTGTGATTCATATCATTTTTTTTATGTTTTTAAGTAGATATATATTTTTTAATAAAAATAATTTTCTTATTTATATTTGTATTAGATATTTTTAACAACTTTAATTTCATTTTATTTACATTGAGTCTTTTAATTAGTCCTTTTCTTCTTGTAATTCTTTCATACTGATTACTTAATTTGTTTTAATTGATATTAGACCTGGAATGTATGGGAGATAGGAGGGTTTTTCACACCTACAATAAATGTATAATGTTGTGATGATGTCAAATTGAAAGGAAATAAAGCCTGCAAATATACATGTGAAAATGTCTTTTTCTTTATCAACATGATCTTTTTTTTTGTAATACTTCGACATTTTCAGTTATTGTCCAGATTTCTTTCTGCCATATTTAACAATATAAAAGAAATGATTCCACCAGGATAAAATGTATTTTTTTTTATGGTTTTTGTTTCTTTTTTTTTTGGTTTAATTTGTTTATTAAAAAAATGTTTATTAGCATTTCTGTGGGGAATCCCAGCATACTCTGTGAGATTACATGTTTGTGTATATTTTATGTGTTTTTGTAAATAATATTAAAAAAATTATAATTTAGTGATTGTTTTGATGCGCATTTAAAGTAACATTTTTTTGCATAATGGCGTCATTTATTTAAGATCATAAATCAATTTTATTTTGGTTTAAAATGTTGTTTTTAATATTGATTTATATATCATAATACATTTTAATGTTGTTAGTGTGAAAGTTGTATATACTTGTGTATGGTAAATCAATATTTTTTTAAAAAAATATTCTTTTTTAATCGCCATTTCTTTCTCAAAATTGTTTTAAAATCATCTTTTTAATATCCATTTGTTTTTTAAAATTTGTTTTAAAGTGCTCTTTTTAATATTATTTATACTTTTAATTATTTTTATTAGTCCTGCAACATGGAGCATGTATTAGACTTGCTACACCTTTTCACATTTGTATCAACCTGCTGACAACTTTATAAATCTTGCCAAAATATCATGTACAAGATCCGTGTTACTTTTTTTTTTTAAATTTTGCGCAGATCCATGTACACATTATTTTGGTCAGATCACAACATTACAAAGTTATCAGTGGAGGTGCAGCAAGTCTAATACATGTTCCATGTTTCAGGACTAATACTAAAGTATTAAATATTGTGATGTATTAAGAATCAGTCTGTTTTGTGTGTTTTATATATGTGTAAGGATAAAATAGAATTAAGAACTCTCCATACCCATATATAGAGAAACAGAAAAGGTAAGATAGTACTTTCCAGGCTAGCCACTACTTAATGAGATTGGGATTTTGTTTTTGATTTAGTCAAAAAATAGATATACATCTATTTATTTATTCTAAATCTGTAAACTAAAAATATTTTTAAATTTTATGCAGATTTAAACCTAAGTCATGGTAGATGCATATATTAGCCACTAAATTTTAAAGCCTATATTATGCAAATATGTGTGCACAAACAGAAGAAAGTGCCACTAGTTTACTCTTCTTATCTGACTTACTTGCTAATTACTTACAGCCATTGCTTTTTTTTGTTATCCTTATATATTTTTTTTTAAAAAACTCAGTTTAAATTTTTTTTAGTGATATATGGGATTAGTTACTTTATATATATCTTTGTATTTTATGTTTTCATTTATTGTAGTTATACTGCTGTGGTGTTCATGGACCTCATGATTTTCCTAGTGGTGTTCCTGAAAGCTGTAAAGTTCTTTGGCATGTAAATCCATATGAATACGTAAGTATTTAAAAGTGATTAATAAATTGACATTTATAACTATTAATTAATGATTTGTATATTTTTAATTTAATGCATTAAAATATGTCTCATAATTATCAAACAATTAAAAAAACACACACACACAAGTGATTTTTAATATTAAAAAATTAAGGATTTTGACAGGATTTGATTTATGAATAGGCAATTTTTGGGGCTGTAAATTTATTCCAATATTAGACTTTAAAATGTTGCAATCCATAAATTTAGTATCTTCTATAAGTGTCGAACAAATAATTGGGCTTTTATTTATAGTGGAAAGCAAAACTTTATTTTTAGAAAGGCAAGAAAGTACCAAATTCAGATTCTATTATTAATTTCCCTGTCGTTTAAAAATAGCTTTTATTATCAATAAAATTATTAGATCATATTAAAAAATATAGTTTAATGGCTCTATTAGACAATCAATCTATCACTTCGTAGACAATCAATGCAAAGCTATCAGAAAAATGCAAGTCACTCCCATGATGCTTGTTTTGATTAAACTAGTTGCCTTGGGTAGTCTTGACTTTTTACACTCACTCAACATCCAAACATCATTGTTTATTTATATCTAGATGATTGGTTTAATTAAATCACTTGTCATGAGTGATTTGCATTTTTCTATCCTTTTATTAATTATTTATGAAATAAGAGGAGAGTGTTCAATAGCGTTATTAAAGAACATTTGTTTATAAAGAGCGCCTGAAAAGAAGTGCATTAGTTTAAGATTAAAGTTTAATGTTTTCCAATAATTTATAAAGTTACATGATAAAATTCATCTCTAAATTTAATTTAAAGTGTATATCGTTGAAAAATTTAATTTAATATCATGTTTAAAGAGTAGCTCTCTGATGTTTGAGAATGGTAAAACAATAATAATGAAATCTAGGGATTGGAGAACTTTGAAAAATGAAACTTACAATTTGAAGTGATTAATATTAAGAAATGTAAATATAATTAAAATTGTGAATAAAAAACAATTATTTAAAATTTTTTTATTTAAATTTTAATCTTTATTGCTATGTAAATAGTTAAAATGATGAATTAAAAATCAATTGTTCCTTTTCTTTTCATAATAAGAAATACCTAATTATATTGTAAAACAAAATACTATATTTGTGCTTAAAAAACTCAGCAGTTACAAGAGCACTAAAATCAAATTACAGATTTAGGAATAGTAATAAGTATATTTTTAGGTGACTATATAAATTGAAAATTATTTCCAATTGTATAAATATTAATATTATGTAAATTAAGCATTACAGAGCTACAACTTATAATACTAAATATACTATAAAACTTTAAATTTCTACACAGACACACATCCATATTTAAAACATATAAATAAAAACAAAGTTTACTTCTCCATAAATATTATTATATATTCTCAGCATTTTTATTGAGTTACTAAAATTATCAAATATTATATATAATAGTCAAATTCTGAATTTTAAAACTATGACAACACTCACTCTCAAACATCTTTAATCATAAATAAGAATAGAGCTTATATTAAATAGATTTTATTTGCTTTATTTTGAAGGGTGAAAGATGAAATACCCATAAGTATTAACTCTTTTGAATTCTGACATTTTCTATTATTCCATCTGGTGAAAGTTTTTGAAAATTCTCAACCTTTCATTTCTATATAAAATTCTTATTTTATACTAAAACTCAATAAATTGGATTTGATTCTTTTTAATTTAATTTTATAAATAAATAATATTCTAGAAAATCATATTTGAATTGTATAAGTATTTAAAAACAGGATTATAAATAAAAATAAAGGATGTAAACATTACCAATGATGTGAGTGTAAACATTCTTTCAGAAAATAAACAAATTCTTTTTTATTTATTTATTTTTTTTCAATGAGAATGAATAAATGTAAATTTGTGATAAATCTATGGAAACCAACTTTTAATTTTCAACAAATATTCATGAAATAAAGCTTTTAAAATCCATTTCAGGCAATTTTAGAATAATATCTAGCATCATTTATATATATGTTTCTTATGTTTGTATGTGACTGTCACATACTACTAAACATTTATTCCTTTTGTGCAATTTATTGTTTTAAATTTTTTTTAAAAAATCTTATCCCTGACATGGAAGATCATCTACATAAATTATCATCATAGGCCATAGTTTGCACATTTTTGCTTTATAATAAAAATAAATATATATAGTAATCTGTATAAAAACAGTTTTAATGTGTCATACTTATTGTTAAATTCCATTGAATTTTGGTCTCTGTTATTTCTGATTTAAATATTTATGATTGTCTTCCAAAACAATTAATCATCTTATAACAAAAACCCATATGTATAACAAGATCTGAGCTTATGAAAAATTTGATTATTTTAAAATAGAGTAATTTTATTTAGTTAAATATTTTGTGTAATTAAATTCATGCTCATTATAGTTGGATGATTTCTTTTTTCCCATTGAATGTAAGATCATGTTTAAGTTCTATTTTTGCACATTGTTTAATTAAATCTTAAATTTGTAAGGCTGAGAATCATTAATATAAATAAAATAACTATTTCCAAGTGCTTTCAACTTCTACTAGTCTTTATCAAGGCAGTAAAAAAAACTCCTATTGGAATGAAATGTTGAATTTATGGCTGAGGAGAAAATAGGATTTTTTTTTACTCTTGATAAGGACTTGTAGGAGTTGAAAGACTTGGCAATAGTTATTTTATTTATATCAATGATTCTGTTTTAGCAATTGACAGATTGTTATATTGTATTTTGTAAGTTGTATTAACAGAAGTATTATACTGATTTATTAAGGCTATTAAATTAATTCCACAGCTATTTGAAATTATAATTTTGTGAAAGCTTTTAAACTTGCAATATTCAATATCAGTGATTTATATTTACACATTTTCTTTGCAATTTGGGTATTAGTTGTGTTATTTTACTGAATGATTTTTTTTAATATGTATTATGAAATCTTCCATAAATCTTTAATCTTTTTACTCTAAATTTTTATAGTAATATTGCTCTGTACACATGTTACAGTTTGTGTCTTGATTTGACTATACAAATCTCATGGTTGTATTGGGCTGATGTATAAATAGCATATGTGAAAGATTGCAGTAGCATTTCTAATAATGCCTTAATGTCAACTAGATCCCCATTTTATAAATGAATTTATTCTTTTGTTGTTGTATTTACAAATGCATATGGTGGCAAACTGACATATTCTTGCATTAAAAAAGTAAGTGAGTAGTTTGTTGATTAAGAGTTCACAAAAAGTTAAAGCATTGCTGTGTTGCAATTCATAGAAATTGACCTTCAGAATCTGCCACTTAACCACTGCACCAAATCATGCATGGATGTGTTATTTACAGAAGGAAATATCATTACATTATGTTTTAACATGACTATATTTCATTAACAATTTTATTTTATTGTTTTATTAACATAATTAATTAAATTTATAAATAATTTAAATAACAATAATATTACTATAAAGTAATTACAAACAGTTCTATAATGTTTTTCATAAATTGATTTATGTAGAGAAAAAAATAATAATTCTTTAATGTTGCGATGTATTGATGAGCATCGCCTTTAAATGATTTACGTTTACAAAGCATTGCTATACTGGAAATATTTTTATAAAACTTATGTATTTATTAAATAAAAAGGGGGAAATTGTCAGAAAAATCATATTTCTAATTGTAGTCTTTTTTTATTATTATTAAAAAAGAGAATCCCTCTCTCTCTCCCCCTCCCTCTCTTTCCGCCTCTCGCTTCCTCTTTACCTCTCCCTCCCTCTCTTTTTTTCAAGCAGAAGACAGAAAAGTAAAATTAAAAGAGAAAGATTTATATTTTAATTAGTTAAAATAAACTATTATTCAAACAGCTTTAGAAAAGTTATCTCCCATCTTTTTTTTAAACTTTTAAAATTTAAATGGTAGGACAAAGAAATAAAATTAGTTTGTGGAATGTTTTACTCAAATTTGTATATTTATTTATTTATATTTTAAATGTTGAAAATTAAAAGATAATTTAAAAAAATACTATTAGAATAAAATGACTAAATTTTAAAAAAAAAATTAAACCGAAAACTTTTACGATTTTTTAAAATAAGTACTAGATGTAAATGACATTTAATTTAATTATTATATATATATAGTACACAATATATAATAACTTTATAAATGAGAGGACTTCCCAGAGCTACATACAAATATTGAAAATAAAGTGGTACTAAAAAAAAAATAATCAAAATAACATGTGTGTATAGTTTACAAGCATTGCCATTAAGAACCATTGTTATTAATAGCAAGTGCAGAACATCAAACAGATTTCTTGATAATGGAAGAATATAATCAATAAATAATATGCAGCCAGGCGTTGATAGTCGAGTGGTCAGCATAGCAGCCTTACAAGTAGTTGTTCCGAGTTAGCGGGTTCGTTTCCCGGCCGATGCTATGACACATGAAAAAAATATTTTTCATTGCTTAACACATATTATTTGTGATTTATGAGTAAAAACACATATATACAATAAAATAAAAGTTAACTGTATAAAATGTATTATATTAATACAATCTGTATAATTAAATATTAATTTTGACTAACTTCCAGTATGACTGCCATCCCCAATAACATATTGTAAGTGATCTATAAATTAATATTTATATAATTTGTACTGATGGAAGAAATTTTATAAAGTTAAATCCAATTCATTTTATTATACATAATATTATGTTTATTATATATATCCATTGAACTTGTCATCTACCCAATTTATTCAGAAGTGAATTCTGAAGTATTATAATAATTATTTTCCACTGTATTATACAGACTCCTTTATATATACATAAAAGTAGAGAGATTTTTATTAAAACGTTGGCTGCAAAACAAATTTATTGAAATTGTATGTTTATTATTAAAATTACTAGTATGATTTTGTAGGATTATTACTAATATTAGACTCTGTTAAGCTGGTATTAACTTGTGGCTATCTTATGAATAATGTTTTCCCAGAATGATTCATCATCTGTTTAGAATTTTGGGCTCTTTAGTGGCATATTCATCATTATTATAATAAAGTCAATCCAACATCTTCTTTCACATCAATATCATTTCATAATTATAACACAATAAGATAATTTTTAATTTGATTCTTATGCTTCAAGTGAGATTTTGGATTCAGTCCGTTTAAGCATCTGCAGTATTTAATTTCTATGATATTCTTAAAAGACTTAGCTTTCATTGTAGTTCAAAATCATCCATACTTTTCTTCTTCTCCTCCTCCTTCTTAATTATTAAGTATCTTTAGTATATCGTTCTGGTATAATTAAATAATATAAAATATTAATTATGTGAGATTATTAAATTGATCGAATTATTTATCAATTACATACTATATATAAATGTACTTACAATGTGTTCCTTTAATCCAGACTTGCATTAAAAAAAATTCAGAAAAATAAATAATATGTCTGTGGTCTCATAACAATGCACTATAAAAATGTATTTTATTATCTAAAAATATTTATTAATTAACAAAAGATTATCGCAATTTTCTATCTGTATATCGTAAAAAATACATAATCAGTTTTTAATATAGAATCCGATCATCGTGTGCCTTTCATATCATCGATTATCTCTATGCATTAATTGTGACAATAGGATTGTCACATTTACTGTAACCACAATCACGCAATTCTGACTCCAAATTTGTCTCTTTCTCTCATCTTTGTTTTTTTTCCTTCTGAGCTTTTTAGGGCATTCTTGTTTACAGATGGCTGTTAATAATGATGATATAATAAATCTGAAAAAATCTTTTTACTATTGTTTAAATTATTATTATTATACTGTAATCACATATAAATGATTTCCGATTTTAAAAGTAACTGGCTTCAGCTCTGACTCAGTATTTGTGACATTTTTAAAGCTATTTAAACAATTAATAGTAATCAAGTTTGTAAGTGAATCTTTTATGACAGTTAAATGTAAACCAGAAATGTCAGCCATTACAACAAATCAGAGCAGTAAAAAAAAGTGATTGTTGATACAACTTTTTTATTTTTCATGTCTAAATTAACTAGAAGTAAAAGTTTTTTTGTTACAAACTTGACAGTGACTAGGTCTTTATTTAATAATTTAAAACTGTCATCGATAATGAAACAGAGCTAATTAATAATTACTTTTCAACATTAAAAGTTGTTCAATCACATTAGCAATTACTTAATTTAGTTTCAGTAAAATTAAAAGTATTATTCTTTAAAATATATATTATCACAAATCATCAAATTCATCAATTTAAACTTTGAATCCTAAGTTTCAGTGATAAAGATAAAAGTGAAACACCGGTCTGTGGATGGAGATTTAAACATTAAAGAAATATCTTATATATATTTGGTAATCATTGTTTACTAAAGCTTATGCTAGTAGAGTGAAGAATTGCTATTGCCTTTATTAAAAATGGTTTTCATTTTTATAATTATAATATATATTTTATGTATGTACATGCACTTATACATTTCTTGATTTTATATACATTCTATAAGGTATTTTGTTAAGCCATGTTATTTTATGCTTAGTAAATAAAAACTTTTATTCCTATTTCCTTTATTTATTAGTATGATCTTTGGATTGAAACCTATCAAAAATCAGTGACAATATTTTTTTTTCAGGGTTGTGGTGAAAGGCTATATTGGATCATATGGCTTCGAGGAGGAGTTATTGCTGGTGTTGGATTTGCAATTGTTGGAGTACAGGTAAAATTAATATACTTCAGTTAAATTATATATATTGGTGAAGTCTGCATAATTGATTACAAAAGCTTTTTGTTATAAAATTCTTTTGTTTTAGCATACATTGACTTTTTTGTGTGTGGAGCGGGTACTTATTTCAAACCCACAATCTAGATCAAAGTTGCAATCCAACACAATCTTTAAATTAAAAAAATATAATATTAAATCAAAAATATAAGTGTAAAAATAATATAAGATTAACTTATTCAGTGTTTATACTCCTCATATAATTCTAATGAAAACTGTAATTGAACTTTGCTTACTAAAAGCATAAAAAAATCTTACATATCTAAAAAGCTTAAACAATATTACTAAATGTAAATAAATTGAAGTAATGTAACCTCCTATCACAGTGTTAGAAACAGTATTTATTTAATTGCTATGCTATGAAAAATTAATGGTAGCCTTCACATTCTAATTTTATTCATATATTGAAAAAGCATAAACAAACTTGATCTACTAAAAACTATAATTAAATTTTTAAAAACATGAAATCACTTAGGTACATAAAAAGTTTCTTTTAGGTAAACAAAGTGAAGTGATATAACCTCTAATTAAATGTTGAAATAGAAAAGTTCTAAAACACTTGCACATGCTATATCAGCCAATGGTATTTGTCATAGCATTTGTATTTATTAAATTAACCATTTTATATTCTGCATTTATATTTCTGGTACTGTAGTTTTAACATTTTCTCATTTTGAAATTATTTCTTTTTAATATCAATGATTATCAGCTTTTTAATTTTCATTACCTGGCTTGTGATTATTATTATTATGCATAAGTACACAAAATATATAGATATTTTTCTGTTAAAGATACAACCAAACACATAATCAAACTAAATTAGTGACTAAGCTTTATAAAACATGACAAAGATCATTGTACAAATCTTGTGAGAAAAATTGTTCATTTTATAATTAGTTCACTGCAGGAACATTTATTGTAGCAAATCTCATTGTATTTATATTAATTATTCCTTTATTCCATGAATTTGAGTTTGGAAAACTGTTTTTTTACTCTTTAAATTTTTAATCTACTGCATTTTATTTTTCAATTCTCTATCTTGTCAAGTCACTCTTCTAAGTCTTCTTTCTATATATATCTTTTTATAGTCAATGCACACATATGTATATACATTTCTAGAAATTATTATAATCCAGTAATTGCTATTCAATAACTTTTTTTTAATCTGGACAAAATGATGGAGTTCTTACATATTTCACAATTAAAAGATTTATTATCATAGCATGGGTTATAATTATCATTTAAGTAACATTTTTATTTCAGCTTAAATATATATGTATTTAATTAAAAAAACAAGCATAATACAGGCATATTAAATAAATTAATTTACATATACTTTCAATTTTTTAAAAAAAAAAACAATTAAGTAAATGCTTTTTTTAAATATATTTTTCAGTGTCATATTTTTGATTTTATCTTTTTTAGTTTAAGTGTTTTGTTTAATTCATAATTTTAATTTTTTTTTTTTGGTAGAAAATATCAATTAAAATTTTAATCACTAGTTTTTACAAACAACTAATGAATATGACTTAGATGAACATTAATTAAATGCTAGTACAAATCTTATTGCAAAAAGAAAGAGAAAGAGAGAAAAGTATATTTTAATTACTAGATATTACAGATTACAAAAAAAAACATAAGAAAAAATAATAACTACTAATAGAGTAATAATTAAAATTAATAAAAATAAAATGGAAAACAATTAGTAAAAATTATTATTAGCATTGATTATACAAATGTTGTTGCAATATAAAAATAAATTTTTATTATAATATACATTATATATTATATTATATATAGAGCTTGAAAATAAGCTCTTAACAAGATTTTCAGAATATCCCCAACTCCAGACTGGTTTCTGCTACTGGCTTCTTCAGTGAGGTGCTAGAATATTCAAACATTAGATTAAAAATATCAAGACAAACCTAACACTTTATCTAATGGATAACTATTAAGTAAAAAATCTGAAATTTTTAAACATCCATATGTCTTTCAATCCAGCTATCTAATTTAAATAGCCATATGGGACTGAACTAAGTTCAGATACACCATATATTAATAGTTTTAGCAATTTTTTGTAATTATGCATTATAAATGAATATCCAATAGATATTAAAATAAATAGTGATTGCTACTATGTAATATTTATATTTAATGTTTGTTTCCAGCAGGATATGGATATTTTAAAAACATAGACAATTTATAATAAGGGAATAAACTGTATTGTTAAATATTATTCTCATGTTCTTTTTATCTTGGAAAATTGCTAATCTGGAAAAGTTAAAAAACCAAAAATGCTGAATAAGCAGTATTGATCGTATATAGACATGTGATAATTACCAAATCTATTTAATTAATAGTTGAATTATTCTCTGTCATGTTAATAATTTTTTTTAAATGACTATTTTCTACTGTATTTTAGAGCTTTTTGTATATAGTTATCTAAACCATAACAACTAGAGAGTAATCTTAAATCAGTTTATATATTTTAATGCAAATTGATTTAGAAAGAATTGATATTAATTTTATAAAGATATTTCATTCATTTATAAAACTATAATAAATAATCATATGTTATATATGTAATGATAAATAATACTTTTATACTGATTAAATCAAGTGATAATTAACAAATCTACTTAATTAATAGTTACCCACCATCTATCATGTTCAATAGTTTTTTAAATTGCTATTTCCCACTGTATTTTTAGAACTTTTTTTACCAAGTTATTCAAAACAATAACAGAATGAGACATATGATATGTGATTATTTATTATAGAGTTTTCTAAATGAGTTAGATATCTCTATAAAAATTATTTTACCATTATTTTAAAATCAATTTACAATAAAATATATGGGTTGATTTAAGACTGCTCTATAACTGTTGCTGTTCTGGATAGCTCTATATCAAAAGGTCTAAAATATAGTAGAAAACAGTCATTTTCTTATTGTAAAAAGTTATTGAACATAGCAGCTAGAAGGAAGTTCAATTATTAATTATACAGTCATGATAATTCTCTCGTGAATTTTAATTAGTTTTAATTAAATGCACCTTTTAAATAATTATTTAAAGGCCCCTTCCACATAATAGCATCATTTCTTTATATTCTTACTTTTATGTGCATGATAAAGATCATTTAGACAATTTTGTTTTTCTATCCAGTGTTTTTAACTAAATCAATGCTTACATAATTGATTTTATATAAAGATAGAAATCATAATTGTTTGATGAAAAAAATTATATAATACTTACTTTGCTATATAATATCTTTTGCAAAAATATTAAAGATGTTTATGATTAATTTAAACTGAAATCACAAAAAGTATTTAATTATTGAACATTAATTTACTGTTATAAAACTAGACAAGTCAGATGATTTAATTTCAAAAACTTTGGGTCTTGAAATTTTCAAATAATTGATATTAATAGTATATTATGGATGAAGTTGCAACTGAGTGAATGTAATCAAAATTTTATCCTACTCAAATGAAAAACAATTAGCTAAAAAGCAGTTGTCAGAATCATCAATGTAATAACTAGTGATAATTAACTCAGTCAATTCTTTATACAATTCATTGTATATAAAAAAACAGATTCCAAATGACTATCACAAACCTCCAAAGTTTAATTGGATTCTCACAATTTCTGTGATTTGCTATTAATCTTAATTAATGAACTCTAAGTTGATTCATTCCAAAAGACTAGATAAATAATATTTATTCTATAGTATATATTATAAAAGTATTTCTAAATCTTGCATATTTTATTATAAAGCATTTTAGAAGAATGTTAAGAATCCCAATGTATGGTTATTATAAATTGAGAATGGGTATTAAATGAAAATAAACTAGTTTTGTGGTTAGGCGTTATTTCTAAAACTTGCAAGACTGTATTGGTGAATTAATTTAATGTACAAAAGATAATAAAATTTTGTGTTCTATGTGTTTTATTGGAATATTAAGGAAACTAAAAAAGTAAAATCTGGAGTTTAATTAATTAAATGGAATTGTTATGACCAAACTGTTGTTTGAATGTTCAAGTGCCATGTGATCTTCTGAGCAACTGATTAAATGATTATCAATTTACTACAGACTTCATAAAATTATACATGGCTAATAATCACCATTAATTGTGTATTTGAAATCTAGTTCAAGATTATGCTTTGTAGTTTTATTTATAAAATTAACATTTAGTTTGAAATTTCTTGATGTTTTGACTTTTCTCAAAAGACGATTCAAAATTTTTGTTATTGATTTATGACACTGTTTCTAGCTGTATGACTTTTTTTCTTGCCCTTCGTTTTCTTTTCTTCTGGATTATTATTATAATTTTTTCATTTCTCTTATGCCAATTTAATATATAAGACAGGAAATGAATAGAAGGGTATATGCTTTTATCTAAAGTTTTTTTAAAAAAATTAATCTCAATTTCTGATATAAAACTCACTTAAGTTTTTTTCATTTTTAAATATATTTTTTGTAGTTTTTTTTTTTAAAAATAATAACTTAGGTTTTACTTCCACAGCTGAGAATTAGAAAAATATCTTTTTAAAAGACTGTTGACATTTTCTTTCAAAATTATACTGTATTCAACTAATTTTCACATTAGGATAATTTTGGTGAGATGCATTTATAGCCATATATATAATTCATTAAAATTTTATAATATAATTTTAAATATTGAAATGCTGAAATAAGTTATGTTTTAAGAGATTTTTAAAAAAAATTATTATAGATAATAATAAATTGTTATCAAAAATTTAACTGTCTCATCTTTTCATTGAAAAAAAGTTCAATATTAGTATATATGTTGCTATCTAAAAATTTTGTTTTCTAATTTGATCAAAACTATAATAACTACTTTCATAGTCTCAATTTTGAAGTCTTTTAGACCATATTTGTAAATATATTAAAGTTCAAGAACAGAAAATAAATTTGAAGGAAATAAAAATGTTATCTAATATATTTTCAAGTCTGTAAAGATGCTCATTAAAGAAAGTACTTCATTTATATTTTCAAATTTATAATAGTGCAATGTCATTTGAAACCAAAAAAAAATGTCATTTAATCTCAGCAAAGCTTTTTTTAAAAATTTTTTTCTGTGAAATTATATGGAACTAACCATCACATGACTCTCTCTGTTTACACTACTTAACTCTTTCAGATACA
The DNA here is from genome assembly GCA_028023455.1 of Epiperipatus broadwayi. Lineage (NCBI taxonomy): Eukaryota > Metazoa > Onychophora > Udeonychophora > Euonychophora > Peripatidae > Epiperipatus > Epiperipatus broadwayi. Next base: position 2,911,527 of record JAQFVV010000048.1, on the reverse strand, counting down.
TTTGTAGTCACGTTAATAACAGTAATCTACTCTATATTACTCTGTGCTATCTATGCAAATATGAGCAGATGGTACTGATAACTATCTAAGGTCTATTGATTGTTCAACATATACAATTTTAAATCACCAAAAGAACAACATTTCAGAAACAAAACTGACTCACAAGACAATACAGAAAATCTTCTTTTTAACATCTTACCTTGAGTAAAATGATAAACTTTCACTTTCAAATCACAACAGATGCTTTTCTTGGTATAAATTTTTTTTCAGCAAACTATTAGTTGACAAATTGCAGATAAAGTTGAGAATCATTTCTCATCTATGATTCTTTCAAGCAGTCAAAGTTAAGATAATAATTTAATTACTTGTAGATTATTATATCTCATTGACTTCTTTTGTATAACAATTGACAGATTAAATCAAATCAACAGACGGTATATTTGAAATGCATCTCCTATATACATTGTCTCTATAGTTTTCAATTAGTTAATAGGATAATAGATTTGCTTTGTCTCAAGCTGTGTTTATATTTTAAAAGGCAACATTTTTTTGCAGATATATTCAAACAAGAAAAACTATCTTTCTTAGGTGATTATTTTTTGAGTTGCTTTAACATTATCTTATGATTTGTTAGATAATTTAAATAACAGTTAATTAAAATTCTAAAATACAAATAAATCCTCTCCTTACTATATCAGCTTTTTCATAAAACTTTAACCTGTCTTTTAAAAGTTAGCTATAACTTAAAATTATTAATTCCAATCAAATCCTACTTTTGCCTCATATATACATTTCTATTTTATCTCATTTTTTTGCTCTGTGAAATCAGAAAAAAGAAAGAACTAAGACAAATTAAGTAATTGAATCTTCACACTGATATTACATTACTACATATTCTTAACATAATATGCAATTTTGTTGTTGCTTCATTTTAATAATAAATGCAATGTCCTTAAGATGCTTTGTATGATCTTTATCATAATTGACTAAAATACCTACCAAGAGCAGTATTTAGCAAAACTTATCAAATCAGCATGTATATAAGATTATGCTTATGATAAACCAATAATACAATATTTTATATGATGAGCACCTATAACTTTCTTCACATTATATTTATTATTTGCATTAATTCCACCAATATTTTTATATAAAAAAAATAAGGAAAATCTCTATTTAGAAAATGCTTCATGCATTTACATGTATTAAACTAGACTATAAAGAAATAAAGTCATATGTCACATGACCTAATTTAACAAGCTTGTATTACAAATAGTTGGATTGGAAGATATATATGAGTGTCTGAAAATCTCAGATTTTCTACTTAATAATTATCCATTAGATAAAGTGCTGGGCTTGTCCTGGTATTTTTAATCTAATGCTTGCATATCCTAGCACCTCACTGAGAAAGCCAGTAGCAGAAACCAGTCTAAGGTTGGGGATATGCAAAGCTTATTAAGAGATTATTTGCGAGCTCTTTATATAAACTAAACTAACAAAAATAATCTTGGAATTTAAATTATGAAACATCAGCCAGCAATATTATAGCTAAATATAAATAAGATAAAACATTACAAACAGAGAGAAAAAAGAGAATTTTTCATAATAATCAATAATTATATCCTTTTTATAATAATGAAAAACCTTATTTGATTTTGCACCAAATCTAGCAATATATTGATTTTTATTGAAATACTCTTATAGGAGGCAAATTCTAAGGTGAACTAAAGAAAAATTAAATAATCATTTGGCACAGGAGATTATAAAATATTCTCTGAACCTAAAGTGAGAGACTAATCTTCAAATCAGAACTTTTCTGTCTCAAGTCCATCATGTAAAAAAAATCAAATGTTTTATTGATCAATAATTCATTGAAATTTGAGACCAGAAGTAACAAGTGGATCTTTTGCTCTTAATTTCACTGCCTTCTCACTGCACTAAATTACACAGGGAATCATTTTAATATTGCATTACTCTGCACATAGTAAATGACAAGTTGTTAGAATGTTGTGGTCTGGCAATATCATCCATACAAGAACTGACTGAGCCTAACATTGCTTAACTTTTGTGATAAGACATGAATCCAGTATGTTCAATATAGTATGGTATTAATTAACAAAATGGTTAATTGCTCAGAAATCTTATGATACTCTAGCACCAAGAGTGGTCAGGCTGAGTTTGATCTAAAAATCTTTAGCTCTCCACCATTAAGCTTAAACAAATATGATCCTCCAAACAAACACTTCATTGTATATTTTTTAAAATTCTTCATTATTTAGTTCAATAAGATTTTGTTTTAAAATAATTATGCAACTACAGAAATATAAAACAATTAAAGGAAGATGATGAATGATGTAAATATAGTCAAATATTTTTTTTTCTATCTTATAAAAAGTATATAGATAATCAATCTAAAATAAGTTTTTTCTCTTTTCAATAATTTACCAACAAATACAAAACAAATATTCTAATCATCAAAGATACATACAATACTTTAATATGTAAAAAGAAAGAAGAAGCGTTATTATATGCTAACAACATGCTACATACCAGTTAATAAAATGGTTATCATTATTTATATATTTTTTAATTATAAAAATGATTAAACGATCAGCTTTCATATATTTCTCGTTATTAATTTAAAAATCTTGAAAAGACTTCAATTAACAATTATTTTAAATATGAGTTTATATATATTTTTAATTTCTATTTAAATATAGACAATAATTAATTGTAAAAATAAGCACTGTAATTTATTATTAACATAAAAATGAATTTAATTATGAATACTTTATTTTTGAAATATTTAAATGAATTAAGATAATTATTACTTTATGCTTAGTTAGTTGAAAATAATATTATTGCTTTTTGTTTTTAAAACTAATGATATTACAAAATGAAAATTACAACTGCAAAAAAAAAAAAATGCAAAGCATTATTAACTCTTTAAAATTTAAATTAAACCGTATATATATATGCGTATTTGTAAATATTTTACTGCCATAAAAACTGTTTGAGGCATTTGATTTTTTTTTTTTTTTCGTGAGTTTGAGGACTTTTTAGGCAGATTTAATTTTTTGTTTAATAACATGCCCAGTTAATCATTTAATTACATACATTACATATAAAAACCACTCATAAATGAGTATAACCATTCCAACTTCAAGAAAAGAAAAGAAAAAAACTACTCTAGAAATTAGTTTTGCAATGACTATGTAAATCAGTCAATGAACTATAAATACATCCATTTAAAGAGTATACTAGTCGTTTCTTCCTGCTTACTCTATATTTTGTGATGCTGTCTTTTAATTATTTCATAAGACGGCTTTTCTTTCTGAAATACTTCAATACTATGTCTAATACTAGTTCTCCAATATATTCTATTCTCTGCCATTTTTTCTCAATGGAAATAATCAATATTGCGCATCTTTAGAATGATTTTGAGATTATTCTTATAACAAAGATGAGATCTACCTCTCCCATGTCTTTCATACTCAAGTTTATCATAAAACACCTTTTAGGAAGTCTTGCATTGTTCATTCATTTTACATGTCCAATCCAATGAAGACTTGATTTTATAAATTGAAGATGACTGGTAATGGACTTGGCATTATATTTTTAAAGTTTTACAGAACAATCTAACTTTTCTAATGCCTTTATATTGCATTGATAATGTCCAATTTCACTTTCATATAATAAATTAATTAAAATAACAGCTCTCTAAATAGCTAACTTTGTTGCAATAGTTTTTCCTCTTTTGATGAAATATTTCTACTTTTAATTTGCTAAAAGTAGCAGCAACACATTGTAAGGTATTTAAATTGGTTTACATTTTTAAGTTAATAATCATCTAAGCTAAAAGTTTCCAAGAATTTTTCTTTTATCACTGGCTGATTTAAAAACTTGACTTTTTTGAACATTAATTAATAAAGCAAAGTTTTTTTTAATATTGCATTGAAAATGTTAATTAAGTACATTCTGTTAATTATCTTTGAATTGGCAAAAATATCACAATTATCAACATATTATAAAATCCAGAGTACAAAAAGATAAAATTTTTATTTTTGCTTTTAATTGATTTAAATTAAACTTGTGATTGCATCTTGATCCTTGTTACATTAAGCCACCTATAAACAGTTTGGTACTTATAACGTAATCAGGTTTGGCCACTTGATGGCGTTCTGGCTCGCCAAAACACCTAACAAATGCTGTTTACAAGGCCTAACTTACAGCTATAGAAAACATCTATGTTTGTCTTAGCCATTAGAAGGCCGTTTATGATGCATAACACAGAAATAATATGGCCTATTTCTGCTTTGTGACAGTTATTGTGAATCCACACACTTATCTTTCATTTACAGTTTGATATATATGTGTGTTTAGTTGGATTAGTCAAATTTTTACAATATACATTACACAATATTTGTATTTATAATTTATTTAATAAACATGAATTTATAGTAATTTTCTAAATGGACACACCCTTGTTTAGAGAATGTGTAAGGTGTAAAAGCTTGCCGAGGGTAGGTAAAAAAGAATTCAGCCGATATCACATGTGAAATCTCGTTTCCACATGAAATACCACGTAGTTGATAAAATGGATGGCAATCAACTTTTTGCGCAGTTGCCGACAACAGAAGCCGAGTATTTCTGCTGTCCAATAAAAATATACATGATTTTTTGCAAATTTCATAGAAAGCACATATTATAAACATGTTTAATAAGTAAATAAGACATTTATATGTGTTTGTTGTTGTTTAAAAAAGTTTGAGTTTCTTTCTTTTGTCCGACTACGGTTACGATTTTGATATCTTTTATTTTAGCATTACAAACAACAGAACACTAACCCTAAAACTAACCCTAAACTAACCCTAAAACTAACCCTAACTAACCCTAAAACTAACCCTAAAACTAACTCTAAACCTAACCCTAAAACTAACCCTAAAACTAACCCTAAACCTAACCCTAACCCTACACAGTTATTTTGTTATGTAGAAAGCAATAATTAAGCGAAAGACATCACTAAATAGATATCGCAGAGTAGCAGCTTTGTCCAAAAACAGCAATTTAAAAATAAAAAAAAGGTTGTCGTTTACCAATAATTAAGCGAAAGACATCGCTAAATAGACATCATAGAGTAGCAGCTTTGTCCAAAAACAGTGATTTAAAAATAAAAAAAAGGTTGTCGTTTACCAATAATTAAGCGAAAGACATCGCTAAATAGACATCGTAGAGTAGCAGCTTTGTCCAAAAACAGCAATTTAAAAATAAAAAAAAAGGTTGTCATTTACTAAATACAAAATTAAAATTAAACAACTTTTTAAATAAAAAGACATGAAAAAAAAGTTATAGCAATCAATAAATAACCAAAAAAAAAAATACAGCGATTTGATTTAAAAATATAATGCGGCCCCGAACATTGTATTGTATTGTTTTTGACTGCCAACAACACCATCAAGTGGCCAAGCCCTATTACGTTATAATTACCAACAGTTTTAAAGACATCTATCATAAAAATTGAAAATAATGTTAGAGTAGTAAGTATAAATACTTGTTTAACATCAGTTTTTATTTCAAATATTTCAGATTTTTCATCTGTAATAATAACTCTTCCTCATATTCTATCATATTGAAGCTGTATAATACAAATATATTTTGATGGACAACCAAGTAATTTTAAAACTTGTCATAAACTTGTTCAATTAACTGAATCAAATATCTTAAATAAATCAACAAAAAGCAATAGAAAAATCACCTTTTTGTTTTCAACAATTTTTGCTTGCATTTTCCTGGCAACAAAAACTTTTCTATAGTGCTTTGTAATTTTCTAAAACCATATTGAAGTCTCTGGTAACTAATTATATGTGATTGAAAACAATCTATTCAACAAAATCCTTGAAAGTACTTTTGCTTTAATGAATAATAATGATATTTCATAATAATTATTGCAATCTTGATATTTCCTTTATTTCTAAAATTAACCAGAGTAAATCATAAAACATTCATTAACTTGAAGTTGATCAGTCTAGTATGTGTTGTCTTCTCCTGTATTTTTCTATAAGAATTGAAAGACCTTTGTCTTGTAATAAATTATAATTTTATTTTTTACCTTTATTATTATTAATAAAAATAAATAGCATATAAATAAAATATATTTTTCCTTTTTATAAAAAAAAATAGACATTTTTAATTTTAAAACAAATTGAAAAATGCAATTTGTGTTTTTAGTATGAATATCAACTGCTTCTTTAAGCATAAAAAACATCCAAGTATATGTAACACTACAGATATAAACAAATGTCATTCTAGCTTTATCACCCAGATCGCAATGCCTTTATTTTGTAAATTAGAAAATCGAACCTGAAACTGCTTTTTATGACAGTAAGATTTTAAAAAGACAGCAACTTAGAATAATGCAAATAAGAGGAGTGAATCTAAATAAGCCAAGATGTTATGACAGTTTATGTTTACAAAGCAGAAATAACTTTTAATTATTTTACTAACTATGGAAACCTATTTAATTCATTGTAAAAAAAATTCAAATATGCATAATGTTATACTGGAGTCACATAAATGAATGTGATAACTACCTATGCAAAAAATTATCCAGGTGTACCACCTAGATTGCAAAGCCTTTATTACAAATAGATCTGGAAAATGGAATTATTCTTATCTGACTGTAATAAAAGCTTTGTAGTCTAGATGGTGCCACTGAACAATTTTATAAATGTATATAGATCCATTTGATTATGCATATCATAAATCCTTAACATGTTTTGTTTTTTCACAATGCAAATGGTAAAACAAGAGTTTCCCATCAGTAGTAAAGGCTAAATAATACATATGACAATCACTTTTTTTAAGTCATCATATCTAATATCAGTGCAGATTCATTTGGATTTTTCACTCTCTTGCTAATAACCAACTAATACTGAATAGTGAGTTGGTGGATTTGGAATAGCTACTTTTTAAAAAATCTGTTAATTGATCTCTAAAAAAGAATCAGACTTTATCTGATCTGAATTCGAATCCCAGGTTATGAGCATGGCAAGTAGATTATTAACCATTATACTACAACATAGTTATATTTTAAATGAAATCATTTACTGAAAAAAAAATTAGTGCATGAAAGACTTGATCAAAATAGTTCAATTAAAATAAAACTAAAATCTGTAGTGTAATTAATTTCGGTGTCTTTTATGGTTTAATAGGAGCACCCCTCTAGTGCTCAAACTTCATAAGTACTCACAGGTAATAAATCATTTTATTTTAATTAATTAATTGATATCAGAGATATTTTCTAGTTCAATTTTTTTTTAAATTCTGTTATATCAAAGTTTTAAATAACTGACATTTCTAAAATAGCTATATTTATCAGAAATGGTATAACACATAGATCACTTTGATTAACTTAATTAGTTGTTATTGGAGAATATAAACTGTGAATAAAAATTACAATAGAATTCTCATATTTACTACATTTTATTCCAGTCCTCCTAGCGTATTATGTGATAACTCATGATACAGTTTATTTACTATCTTTATATAGTCAGGCCATCATAAATATCCATTAATAAAAATATTTAAAACAATTACATTCTTATCTGTATATAAATACAGATATCTTAAAGTATGCAAATATCATAAACATATATGTTATAGTTAAAAATTAGTATAATATACACATTCTTAATAAAAATAGACAATGTTTTTGTATATAAAATAAAAAAACGTTTTAAAGAACATTTTTTTTTGTGTGTGTATGTAAGTTTGTTAATGGTTTACTTACTGCCGAATGAAATAATATCTCTTTTGTTGTTGTTGTTGTTCATTTCATCTTAATTTAGTAATAATCTTTCGCTTCTTAATTTTATTAATGAGAGATATTTCAGTGAAAAAAAATATTGTACTTAAGCAATATAATTATATATACTAAAGTGAAATATATGCACACATTTTTTGCAACTAATAGATTAACGAAAACTAATAATATTAATAAAATGAAAAAATTACAATATCCAAGTGAAATTAAGTTGATTAAGCATAGATCACACTACTAAATGGTTTAAGTATGAACTGGAATATTAAAATTTTGTTTACAAATTTTTTTTTTTTTTTTAATAACAGATAATTCAATAAGATGTTGATACAGCAGATTCAGTAATCTTATTGTATGAAAAAGAATTGGAATGACAAAATACTTATTTCTTTTTGGGAAAAATGTGTGTTGACATCAAAATGTCTAAATGTGAAGTTGCAGGGGGAGAGGGAAATAAAATCAAATGCTAAATAGTGGATTTATATAGTAATGAAATATGGGCCCTTTTATATACCAACATCAGAAGAAGAGAAAGTTTTGAAATGTAGGTTTGGAAAAGAATGGAAAAAACATACAAATAGAAACAAAGTTGAATTCTGAAGTCTTGAAGAAACTGGAAGAACCAAGATTACTGATCCACACATATGGTACAAATAAACTACAATGGATGAGATATGTACTAAGACATGCTGGAAGTGAAAATTAATAGTAAATTCTAGAAAAGTATATTACTTTCATTTTGCTAATTGTATGGACCCAGAAGTACAAGATTATACTAGACTGAAAAACTTGCAAATTTATTTGCATAAAGTCTTTGCATCATAAGCCTATATTCGTTGATTGATTAATCGTCTTTTTATCTTTGTGAGATTGAAAATTTAAATAAATGTTTTTAGTATAATTATTTTTTATTAGAAGCACTGTATACTATCAAATTTAAAGAGTATTTATTTATTATTATTATTATTTTTTTAATTGATTAGAGAATCCAGCGATTCCTGTAATTATTTTTTTATTATTATGCAGACATTTTTAAAACATTAAAAAAAAACTTTTTAAAATCCTACATGAAAAGCTATAAAATTAGTTTCTTTTAGTCTCAATTCATTAAGCTATATATGATAATCAGGATTTTTCTAAAATTGTATTAAAGAATTGCAAATACTCAAAATTCATACCTAAATGAAAACCAGGAAGATTCATTAGTTAAATACTTTTTTAATTGTAATTTTTTGAAGTTTCCCTTCAGTATTATTCTAGAAACCGTATTAAGCTAGGAGTTATAAACAGCTTCTATATTTTACATTTTGAGCAAAAGATTTTAATGACAATTATTATGTTTGGGAATATTTGTGCTATTATGTATGTATAAAGAGATCTAAGATGTAGATTTGTTAATTTCAAATCATCTTTTGGCAAAGCTCGCTGATATTAAGTAATGATGAAATGTTGACTAATATTAATATTAACTTGACATCATCTTCAAACTTATTTTTTTAATTTAAAAATAAATATTTCATCAACATTCTTTATAAAGAAATAATCCTGATATTCTCAGATCGTTAAAATACACACATATTATATATTTGAGTGTATAACGTTTAATTTATTATATTTCACTTTCATTATTTCCATATGATAAAATCATATTTAGTTATTCAATAGACTTTTTTTAAGTTATCACTATTTCAATTTTTCTCTTTTCTAGAAAATGTATTTAATAAACAAATAATAACTAAATATATAATTATCCCATTAAAAACAATTTAAAAATGTTTTATTAATATAATACCATTTTATTTATAAAATAATCTCACATATATTATAAAATATTAGCATTTACAAATCATTTCAAACTCAGTAAAATGTTAATTATCTTAATTAATTACAACTAAAGATGACTTCAAGAATTAGATAGTTCAGATAACCAAAATGTTGTTATGCAATATTATTACTATTAAATTTTGACATCTGAAAATTATAAAAAATAACTGATTTAAGAACTGGTTTGTAAATAACAATTAAAAATATTTAGAACTATATATACTGACTTTTCGATAAGAGTTTAGTATGCACTTTAAAAATTAGAGAATTAAACAAATATATATGAAAATAGATGGGTATTAAACTAAAATAATGATAAATTTTATTAAGTAATTTATTATAACATTTTTATAAACATAAAAAAAAATATTTAAAAAAAAAATAAAATTACTACATAATCTAGTGGAAGTATAAATTTTCAAATAATATATGCTTTCTAAAAATGTTTGATATAAGATTAACAAAGAAGTTGTGTTTCAATGTACATGACTGTAAATAATACTTTTGCTGTCATTTGTTTTAAGATAAAGAAATAAAAGCTTTTTGATAATTAAAATACAGACTTAAATAAATATTTCTCAAACTTTCATAAATATTTTGACAATTTTTAGCAACAATAATTTTTCTTATGATAAATCTTATTATCAATTCAATTACTTATTACATATATATTTAAATAAAGAATCAAAATGAATACATTACACATCAAGAGTAATTAATTCTTTGGCACAACAGCTTTATGATACAGTAATTTGTTTTTGATGAGAATGACATGAGTTCAGATAAATGCCACTCCAGATCGTTAACATTTAAATTAGTGAAATAATTATTATAAATATTTTAACTATATTGTCTTTTAATAATAATAACAATATTTTTTACAAGCTTCTTTAATTAAATAGTTGTAATAATTATATTTTTCTTTACATTTCTCTTATATATATTTATAAATTAATAACAAGTTATTAATTTACAGGAAAACATTGAATCATATTAATAACATAATCTAGTATGCTTTCAATGTATCAGTATTGAACTTACATGTTGAAAGCATTCTAGGCATTATTTTAAGTATAAGATAACAGTAAAAGAAATGTGTGTGATCTCATCATTTGTAAAAAAAAATAAGATACCCCCCTTTTCAATACCATAATAAATAATGAAGATCACATCATGTTAGCAATTATATTTTTCATTTTTACAGCCAAAGCATTAAAACACAACTTATCATCCCAAATTTTTTTTTAAAGTGTCATAGCATCGGCTGGGATGCGAACCCGCAACCCAGGCAACTGCCTGCAAGTGCAAGGCAGTTGCGCTGACCTCTCGACCACCAATGCAAGGCTATCATCCCAAATTACTTTGGGATTTTTACTCATTAGCTAATAATACTTAACTATTATCAATATTCCAATCACAAATGAATAACTTTTTAGTGCCAATGGCCATTACTTGAAAAAAGAATTATTATTGTGTTTGTCATCCTAAAAAACTTCAAAATTTATATGCCTCAAATTAAATACCAGATTGTAGACATGATAAATATATACACTATCATTGCAATGTGAAGTTTGCTTTCAAATGTCATCAATACTAATAATTTTATCTTATATATACATGTACATAAATATATACTCATTTTTAAAAAAAATTTTATTAGTGCATCCCTCATTTCAAAATGCATTATATCACAATTATCTATCAGCATAAAAATTTAGACTGTCATCTGTCACCATAATTATATACTATAATTTTATTTTGTGAATTATTTCACTCATAAGGTGAGTTGTTACATTATGATTTACAAATGTCAAACTTACTCCACACACCAACTTTGATACTATTTACCTCAGATAAATACAGAAATGATTATCACTAATCATTTACTAAACTAGAGATTATCTCTAGCACAGATATAAACTTTAAACCTCAGCTAAAGATTAATATATCTGATTTTTTAAATGTAAACATACACACACACATGGAATTATTCACTTTTCTTTTTCTCATGTATAATATCTTTATAAATATATTAACCAACCTTCATACTTCCACATATTCTTTTTAAAAACATATAAATAAAGATACAACAAAAAACAAATGACTCCCAAAATGCATTTCATAACACTTATCAGTTGGGTCAGGTCTCCACCTTTCATATTTATCTCTATTATATGAACAGTATTTATCTACAGTAAATTGTTACATTTTGATTTATAGGTGTCAAACTTACTCCACCCACAACTTTGACACCACCTAATGAATGATTATCACTAATCATTTACTAAACTAGAAATTATCTCTAGCACAGATATAAACTTTAATGCTCAGTTAAAGATTTTAATATATCTGATTTTTTAAATTTAAACATACTTAAAGTTTATATCTGTGCTAGAGATAACGTCTAATTTTGTAAATGATTAATGATAATCATTACTGTATTTATCTGAGATGGATAGTGTCAAAATTGTGAGTGAAGTAAGTTTGACACTTGTAAATCAAAATGTAACAAATTAGATAAATACTCTTTATATAATAAGATATATATATATGAGAGATGGTGTTTTGAGACAAATTGATGGTTGCTTGTTCAGCACAAAATGAATCTTGGGGATCATTTGTCTTTTATTGTATTTTTATTTATATGATTTAAAAAAAAAATATGGAAGTATGGAACTTGTTAACATATTCATAAGATAAGTTAAAGGCATTAAATACCTGGTTTCCATATCCTTGTTGACAGTCTTATATTTTTTTATGTATGTGTTCTCTCAAAAATATAAGTTTCTATCCATTTTTAATATCTTGTGGAGTGTTGGATAACCGTTATGCTCTAGAGATATATTTTAACATTTTTCAAAATTTTTATTAGGATATTTCTATTCTCAAACTGATTTTAAAAATATTGACAAACACTTGGTTATTTATAATAAACTTCTATTCTACATATATCATTAACCATTAAATATTTGGTGTTTTTTATACCACCTTTTGATAGTCTACTGCAGATCATTAAATATAAATTTTAAAAAATTTAGTAAAGATGAATATGCAAAACTTATTACATTCCAACTAATAACATGTTTGTTTAATAAAAATAAAATTTATTGTTTAGAAATATGACAGCCAATAAAGATTGAAGAAGTATTCATATCTTTAAACTATTTGTATTCATTAAAATTATTTCAAAATTTAATGGAATAAAACTAATCAAATATTCAAAAATGGTTATAGATCATTATATATGCTTTTTCTCATTTCTTCACTTCAAGTACACTTTGACAAAAATTAGAGAACATAGATTTTACACTGTACAGTCAAAATTAGTTTATGTGCAACTTGTGCTACTTAATTCAAGTGGTAGACTATGGTTTTAATAAATATATACTATGGCTTTTAAACAGTTTGATGTGGGTTTTTTTCTTTTGTAATATTTAACTATTGTCCAGATATCCAAACAAGAGAGCTGCAAAAATCTCAAAGTGATATATAAATGACAAATTAAGCACTAAGATTCATTGCTTTAAATTGTGATGTTGTGGAAATATTTTTATTTAACATATGGATGATTTTTAGATGATTAATTATTAATCAACATTATAAAAAAATCTAAACTTATTAGTAACTTTATCAATTCCCTCAATTCTGACACTATATACATAATTTAAAAGTCATTAATTATATGTTGGGTAATTTGAGTTTTCCACATCAATATAAGTCAGTAACTTTTAAATTCTATTTTATAACAAGATAAGTATAGTAACCATTTGTAGTTCTGAATTTAGAACAGTAGATCTATAGCAACAAATTTGTTTGAAACATCATAAAAAAAATATTTTTTGCATCAAAATTTTTGATCATTTGAAAAGATTCTTAATTAAATATCCAGAAGAATGATTTTGACTTTAGGCATATTTTAGATAGGACAATTATAGTCTTATGTTAGTAATAAGTCAGATCTACTTATTAGCTTTATATTATAATGGTCGGGGTGGTTGGAGCTAAAAAGTCTTACCATATCTGCTGACAGGGCACCACTAGGCCATTCGAACAGGCAGATACATAAGTTAAAATATATATACATATATATTTAATTCTAACCGTCAGCCCAATGTCACTAGCTCATAGAGTAGCAGAGATTTAAACATTTTTATAAGTTTTAATAGATTTATATTCTCAAAATATATTAATATTTAAAACAATAAAATAAAAGAAGCCACTGCCAGTAATTAACACACAAACATTTATTTATGCATATATATAATATTTATATTTAAAATTGAGGAATAAACTTAGACTTTACAATTAATTTTAAATTGGTTATTATTATTATTTTTAAATTTAAATTATTGTTTAATAAAGTCCGCACAGATGGACATTTTAATTATATTTTACTTTAGCATGTTGAGTATAGATAGGCTACATAGATTTTTTTCCACTTAATTATCAAAACATTCATTCAATCTCAGACTAAAAGTTCATAGCCAACCCAATGCCTGCTTCCAGATATATAGTCGCAACCAATGCAATATGAAGATGCTACCATAAAACCACGCTGACAGGAATGTGCATCTGACAGTGTGATATTATTTGAAGGATATGATCCGTGTCCAGAACAGGAATGTGCATCTGTCTGACTAAGGAATCATGTATATAATTTTTTTTAAAAGGTGCTACGTATGGGGGGAGAGCGGTCTTTCTGTCAACTTATAAATCCCTGTCCATAGAGCTAGAAGGGGTCAATGGTGCAGGAAATACATCTGCGACCATTTCAACGATATGACTGCCTCTTTGGGGTCATGCATTCAGTTGGGCATGTTGCCCTGTATGCTAAACATGCTTCACATTACATTAATATAAACACCCATATATCCCTCCACAAGCATCGTCCTAACTACGAAACAAATAGCCTGAAATTAACCCTTTAAAATAAACATAAACGAATTTAACGAATCTATATAGCTATCCACCCCAACTTAAATTAAAATACATTTTAGTTAAAACACACACACAAAAAAAGAGAAATGGAAATGATTGCTTAAACATCTGCATAAAAAAAATACTAATAATTGATTTTGCATTCTTAAATCAGATAAGAGTTATTTTCAACTATTAATTGCAATTTTAGAAAAGTTCTTATTAGATAGACACGAGAGTTCATACTTTACGGATTGAGCAGATTTAGAAGTCCATCTTCATGATCACTTTCGTAGATTTTGTCCTTCTTTGAAATGAAACTGCTACTTGCCATGCATTTGGTCAGGAACTGTCATCCAGAGGCCTCAGCTGGTTGTCCGGAAAATTAAATTTCTTGCAGACTTCCACATCATGAAAATATGCAATATAGCTAGTTATAATGATATATTCATAGTCAGCTCTAAGATAACAATTTTAATAATAATTTGGCTTTTATATTTTTATTAGTCTCTTATCATCCAATCTTTGGATTCAACAAGAAAGATGTCACTAATCATCTGGTGTTTCAATTACGGTCCGTGCTGACATTTCTGGTGTTTGCATTGGTCATTTAATTTCTTTCCTCTTACCATTTAATTTATTTTAAGTGTCCCAAGGGCTAGTTTGTTTTAGAACAATCATTTAATTAATAAAACAATCATTTCCATTTTCTAACATTATAGAAATCAACATTATTTCTATTTTCAAAAATATCAAATCTTTATATCTTTACTTTTTTACAAAAAAAAAAATACTTTCAAATACTTTTTTTTAAAATAGTTTAAGTTTTCCGTCTGTGCGACAATATATATATATTAAACAACTTTTAATTTTCAGTTTTTAAGTTTTTTTCTTTTTAATAAATTAATTTTTATTTACGATCTTTTTATTTTCATTTTAAAATAATGTAACAGCATATTATATTCCATTACAATATATATATTATCTATAAAACAACTTGTTTTAAGATATCTTACTAAAGTCATTGCAAGGGAATAAATATAAGTATGCTTATAATATTCCTTATGATAAAATTAAATTGTGTAGCCAGAAATTTAATGTGAGCATTTTCTTTCCAATTATGGGCATAATATTTTAATAATAAAATATACTAATGCTAAGAAAGTTATTCTTAAAGAATTTGCATTGCAATTTCAGTTAGTGCCAGCTAGCTTTCCGATATAATTGTTCTTATAAATTAATTTAGCTCTTAATATTTGATAGATAAAGAAAATAAGTTAGACTATGCTAACAATATTATCCTAAATAGCATGGAATAAGGTTATGCTTTAATCTATTATTGCAGATATTAGATATATAAGAATGATAATGAGAGTAGCATTCATTTTAGGAATTCTTCTACAGTCACATCTTGTAAAATTTATTTTTCCATGATCTTTCTCCACCTTTCATTTCTAGCATCATCAAGAGATTTTATATAAGACTGTTAACAATTTCCAAACATTTGATAAGAACACTTCTAGTTTTATTCCAATCTGGAATAAATTAAAACAGGCAAAACTCTCCATACAATAGTGCCACTCAATGCACACCAGAGTAATCAATGAATGCCAGAAGGCTTGTGCATAAAATCCTTATCTAATGCCTACTATTACTATATGGAGAGTTTTGCCTGTTTTAATCACAGTTATGAGCAAGCATAAGAAATGATGATCATGTGATGCTTACTGGAATAAATTATTTATGATATCTTCAAAATATAGATCCATTGACAAATATAGTTGTTAAAGAGAGATATGAGATTTATTAATATTGTTTATAATGTATTCAATATATTGATTCTAATTATCTTTTCTTAAATGTCAACTTTAGATAGGATAGATTTAAATTATAAGAATATAAATTTTAATGATAAAAATTATTTCATATTGGATATGAGATATGGATATTATATTGGTAATTAATCAGGCTGTAGTGAATTATTTTTTACTGAAACAAAATGTAAATCGTTGTCTTTATACTCCATCTGCTTGCATGTAATATTATTCCTTGCTTGTTATTATTAAAATATATATACTTGCTATTCAACATCAATCAATTTTTGAAAATTCTTTTTTCGTCTGTTACATATTCTCAAAGGTAATTATGAAAATTGACATCCTCTTTAAATGTAGATGGTTTAGAAAGAACAGGGTGGGGACAGTTTGTATTGGTAGATTTGTAAACATTGCAAACATAAAATTTATCTATCTAATGGTGATTGGTATATCATTTCATCTATCTTCAATGGATGTTGTTTGCTTATATAATAGAGTGAAATTGGTTTGTATTAGAAGGTTTGTAATCATTAAACTTTTCAAAAGAAGTTGTTTGCTTTTTTAGATGGTTTTTAATGAATGTACTCAAGCTGTAATTATTATGTTTTCTGTCAATAACTGATGTGAAGCCAATACTTTTGTTTTATATTACATGTTATTTGAAGAATGATCAGTCTCCTGAAATGCTATTATATCTAGATTGTGTTACTTAATTAATTTGTAGAAGATTTTCATTTTTTATTTTATAGTTAATTGAATGTAAGAGAAAAAAAAAATCAAGTGGATTTTTCATTAAATTAAGGTTTAAGCATAAATAAAAATTTTGTTTTATGTTGAATACATTATGAGATCATTTATTCATTGGTGAAGAATGTAATATTTGAAAAAAATTAAAGATACAAGAATAAAAGCAACAACTAGCAAAAAAAATGGATGAACTTGAATATAAGTTGAGAATCCTTATAGTTAGACTGTCAAGGTGATACTTAAATTATCAATATCATCCTAATGAACTTAATTTAATTATGTTTTTTTTTTCATAATATAAAGATTTAGTGCTTGGCAATATTGATAATCTTACAATATTAAGAGTTGATTTAAATTTTAAAATGATTACTGTAATAATTAATATAAACTATTGTTTAGATATTCTAAATATTTGTGAAAGGTATGTAGAAAAATCTTGTAAGAGATTCAAGAGTAATCATAAAAAAATATCTGAGTAATATATAAGGAATAAAATTAATGACAATGATTTTGACAAGGAATATGGTTTGATGTATAAAATGTTACTATCAAATTCTGAAAATTATTGTAAAGTATATACTTCTATTTCAGTTTCTCAAACATTATTTGACTTTCCATGCAACAGATCATGAAAGTATTTAGTTTTATTTAATTGAACCAATAATTTTTTTAAAGCATAGTAAAAAAAAAAAAACATTTGGAAATAGGTCAAAGAATGATTCCTATTTTAAGTTAAAGAATGAAATATTTTTAATGTAGATAAAAATGTTTTCTTATTCATATGTGTATATAAATTATAAGATTACATTTTAATATTCTGATGAAATTCAATAAGTCTCATAGCATAATGCATTCACATATGATGTCCATTATTTAGGTTTAAATCCAGTTCAGGTAAAACTGTGGATTGTTTTTTTTTTGTTGTTGTTGTTGTTTTTAAATAGATCTCTATGATTTTTCCTTCTGGTAAATGGCCCATACCCAACCAATTACTTATTTAAAATTGATTTATAAATGGGCATCTAGCTATTATAACTAAAAGATAAAACTAAAACTGAAGTACTTGGAATACTTATTGACCCTAATGTCTTCTCCTTCATTACTCTTCTTTGAATGACTGTTAGAGAGATATTGGTCATGTAGTGAGGCAATTTCAATGTTATTTTATCTTTTTTATCTACATATACATGCATACACTATTTATATAGATTTTTTTTATTTTTAAAAAAAGCAACCTCAATGTATTTAGTTTTTTACATAATAATATCTATTTATAGTTTTGTATAAAGAAAGCCTTCTTCATCGTAAAATTATATACTGTACTATATATAATAACAATAGATGATTTGATAGTATTGTTGT
This sequence comes from Epiperipatus broadwayi, assembly GCA_028023455.1. NCBI lineage: Eukaryota > Metazoa > Onychophora > Udeonychophora > Euonychophora > Peripatidae > Epiperipatus > Epiperipatus broadwayi. The sequence goes on along the minus strand of JAQFVV010000048.1, from coordinate 2,893,041 downwards.
ATTTATATTATTATACTACAATATTTTTGACACTTAAAGGTAAACTTTATAAATAAAATGGTACATTAATAAAGCAGCAAATATCTTTATTCGTTGGAAGAATGAGCCAATGTATTTTTTTTTTAAAAAGGGGGGGGGTATATCATAACAATCAATTAAAAAAAATTCTACATCAAGTAATACAAATTTAACCTAGCAGTAGAATTATTAATTCATATCCACTCCATTGGATATATCAATACCAATACTAGACATGATTAAATAATCCATATCTGTAAATAAATATTTGTTATGATTTTTACATATAATCAGAATTAATGTATGTTTACAGTTAAATGTATTACATTAATAGTATATTATCACAAAAATGCATTATAAATTTGTTTAAATAACATTATAAATTATGTTGTGTTTAATGCATTTAATGCATTAAACACAACATAATTTTTTCAAATTTAATAATATTATCAATATGATATCTATATATTTAAACAAACAAATACTTATATCATAAGCAAGCTTTTGTGTCATAAATAATGAAACTATCTGCAAATAGTGCCATATATCTCTCTCTTTCTCTCATATGCACAATCTCACATTTTTGTAGTTTGGGACTACTGCTTCAAATATATGAGTACAAATACTGATAAAATATGCTAGTGATTTCTAATGTACATCTTGATGTTACAAATCTTTTCAGCTAATCCAAATCATTCATTTTTTCCAGTAACTTTATATCTTGGCATGTATTGATTTACTTTAATTATGTAAAATTTCAATTACAAGTCCAGTGAACTGTTGATCTATTATTTATATATCTATCATTTTTCTATATCTATATTAAGCTTTCTTTGGTCCATAAATTCAGCACTGTATCATAAAAACACATATTATCTATTTACATTTTTCAAACTGTCATTTTTTTGCATCATTTGTTAATATTAATCATGGCCCCAATACAATGTTTTTGTCAAATAGATATTGTTGTTTTAATTTGAAACATTTTTTATTTCATTTTTTTTTTTCAAAAAAGAAATATGTCTTCTTTTATTTATTTTAATTCAGAGATACTTTTTTTACCTTTTTAAATTAGTTTGATTTTAAAATAATTAATTTCACTATCCTAACTAGTTCTCATTTTGTTACTCAATCTTTAAAAAGAGAAGGGTTGTTTGTTTATGTGAAACTTTGGACTTTCTTGAAAAGTCTTTCAAATAAAAGCTCTATATTTTAGAAATCAATTGAAGTTTAAAATTTTTCAAAGCAAATAAATGTCACTTGTTTTTTTTTTTTTTTGTACAATTAATGATTATATAAGAGTATTTAAAAAAGTAAACTTGTCTGATCATTATAATTCATATTAATCCTAAATTTTACTGTGTTATTAAAATTATATATTTATAACTATAGTTTTAATTATAATATCCAAGCTGCACTTAAAGCTAATGATTAAGTGATAATTTAAAAATACATTTTTTCAATGAATAATCATTAACTTCTTAACTATAGTTTTAATAAGTTTTTATTATAGTGTTTATGTTTTATGCTCCCTTCTTGAATAGCAATGGATCAATAGCGTACGCCTTGGAAAAAATGAATAGCTTGATCTTACTGAAAATATATAGTTAGATAAAAATACATATTAGGAATTAGTGACATATTTTTTAAAAATCTACAACCATACATTTAAAGATACAAATGATAGTTATGATTTCTAGAGATAAACAACTGAAACACACAGGATTATTATATACCTGTGTTTGTATATGTAATATATAGGGTATATGAGCACAGACTTTCACAGGACCCACCACTCTCCACACTATCTGATAACACAGATACACTTGAACACATATATGTTGAAAAGATAAATAATCACCAATATACATATTTCATGCTAAAACAGCAATCATCAGTTGGTCCAGATTATCATCTCCACACATATATGCTATATGTGCTCATATATATATTAAGATAGCCAATCCTCATACCTTAATGGGCACGCTTCAATCCACTTGTATTAAATTTATTATGTCCTGTGTATGAGGGGTCAGATTGATCTTAGGTCAACATGGGTGTGACAAGAATCTTGGCCTCAGGGTGGCCTTTGAGCGTTCCATCATCAGATTTTCAATTGGATGGACGGTTGAAGAGTTGGAGTGTGGAGTGGATTGAAGCCTGTCCATTAAGGTATGAGGATTGGCTATCTTAATATATATCTGAGCACTTATAGCATATATGTGTGGAGATGGTAATCTGAACCAACTGATGATTACTGGTTTAGCATGAAATACGTATATTGGTGATTATTTATCTTTTCAACATATATGTGTTCAAGTGTATCGGTGTCATGAGATAGTGTGGAGAGTGGTGGGTCATGTGAAAGTCTGTGCTCATATACCCTATATATTAGATTTCTAGAGATATAACTTGAAAAAGAGATAACAAAAAGTAGCAGATGTATTTGATCTTTGGTTAAATGTTGAATTCAGTATCTATAACAAAAACAAATGCAATAATGTATAACATAATAAAGAATAATTAAAGATTATTTGTGTATTTTTTAAGGACAATTATTGTAAATAAGTCCTAATGAAAAGTAGAATTCTTGGAAAACAAAAATAAAGAGTATTACAAAATATAATATTAAAAAAGTGTACTAATAACAATAAGGTGCTGATTTGTTTTGAAAAGTAAAAACTATACATATAAAATTTGCAGTTTAGTTTGGGTGAAATATTTTAAATAAACAACAGTAGTTTATATATTGATTTTTTTTTTTTTTTGCATTTTAACATTTATTGTTATTAAGTTTTTAGATTAAAACTTCCTGTAATCCTTTTGCTTTTCAACAAAATTAAATACAGTATTTGAATTGATCATAAAAACTAAAAAAAAAAAAAAAACAATTTTATTTACCTAAAACTTGATGTTTTACTTTAAAATGAAAATTTAATATATTCAATTAACTTTCAAAAAGTTTTTTAAATAGACAAGTCTTAGTAGGTATTTTATATGCATGTATTTATATTAACTTTTATATCTTGTAGAAAAAAAAAAGGTTCTTCATATATATACATTCATGTGCATAAGTGATAACTATTAACTATATCTGACTAAAATGTAAAATGATTACTAAAATTTTTTCTACAACTTTGGTCTTGAAGAATTATAAATAAAATGCATAAGTAAACATTAACTTACTAAAGTTATTTTTCTTTGTAATCTGTTGAAAGATATAAAAATAAGACAGTAAACTGTTTCACGATAAAAATCATCATTTTCAGCTGAATCAGACTTAAAAACTTCTTAATCATTCATCTCTCCAACGGAAATATTTTTATATTACATCATGGAAAATAAAACTACTCTACTAAGAACTGCTACAAAGATGACAATACAAGTAAGTAGTAATTAACCAATACATTTTCAATTAAAATAAGGAATGGATGAAAAAAGGAAATAATATAAAAATATTTTAAAAGATTTATTTAGAAAAATCAAATATCTGGAAATCTTCAAAATAGTTGAAAAAAATAATAATGGTAATATCAAAAAATATAACTATAAATTAGGAAAGAAAGCTATAGAAAATAAAAATCATTAAAGTATCAATGTTTTTGTATTGAAAATAAGTTGTTTCATTAATAAGAAAAAAAGATGCCACTGTTGTTAAAAACAAAAGAGAGATGGCATTATGAAATATATAGGTATGTTTTACTAAAAATTATATAATAATAAAGAACAAGAAAAATGTCTGCAATTATAGTATTTTTGAAATACCAAATATTTTAAATGAAGAGGTGGGATATCCAATTAAATCTATGAACCTCCCCCCCCTCCCAGATAAAACTATTATAAACATCTTTAAAAAACAGAAGAAATTGTTAACCAACTGCAAAAGATATTTAAAGATATATCTAATGTTTGGAGAAATGCAATAATAATATTGATGTTTAAAAAGATGAAAAATAAAATATCAAAAATGGCAAATCTATCAGTCTTTTATCAATTCTATATAACTCTTTATTAAGAACATTCCATATTTATCTCTAGAGAACTTTGGATTCAAACAAACTAAAAAAGAAGTTGAGTCTTATCCAAATATTATTAGTGTATTACTGGTCAATTGAAACTGTCAGGTTAATGAAGTTTATTAAAGTAAGCATTGTAACAACACTAATAGAGAAAAGTAAATTTGTTTAATTCTTTATTAAGAAAAGTTCTAGAAAGGACTAATAAGTTTATGTTGCTATTTTGCATTTGATTTGAGAAAAGGAATTTTTTTACAAGTATTTATCCTTAATTAAAGCTTTGGAATAACATGACATAAACTCAGTTTATCGCCAAATTCAAATGAATATTTATTAAAATGCAACAGCAATGATTAAATCATTCTAAAAGGATTAATATTGATAAAAGTGTTTCATAGAATAATTTCATGTCACCAAAATATTTTTCACCAAAAAAAAAGCTAAGGGAATAAAAATAAATCATCTCGATTTTATAAGTGATGTGACTGTTTTCACAAATTTTTCAAATGTTAGAACTATTAGAAGAAAGCAATAAAGTATGATTAAAAATAAATGCCAAAAAGACAAGTTATATTTAATATCTTAAAAAATAAATATTATCACAAATTCCTTGATTAATGAAGATGGAAACATAATAAATGAAAGTAATCATAGATTTAAACTTGTATGGTGCTCATTGTTGTAGAAACAATACTAAAAGAATATATACTTATAAGAGTAAAAATAAAATATTTAATAAGTGTATTTGACTAGTGCTTACTTAAGAATCTGAGACATCATGCCAAAGATTATATATATATATATTGAAGTGAACAAAATGGGACATCATGCCAAAGATTATATATATATATATTGAAGTGAACAAAATGGGATTAAAAGCAAAGCACATGGTGACAATTAAATAGGTGTAATTGAAATCAGTAAAAGAACTAAAAGATTAAACTGGATTTGTGTAAATGATGACAATAGATGGAAAAAGGAAGTCTTAAACTGAATCCTGATGGAGTAGAAAAGACCATTAAAAAGGCCACGTGTGAGACAAGTGATAAGGAAGGTTGTTGTTTTTTTTTTTTGTAAAAATGTAGAAAAACTATGAATATGAGAATCAGAATTAACAAGAAATGACCTTCATCTGGCAGTAGATCAGTAATGTAGTAAATAAATAGATATCAATGTAATGAAAAATTATTCAACTACATATCAAAATGAATAAATATGTATTTATATAGTTAAATAAGAAAGATGTAATTTTGCTAAAAAAAAATTAAACAAAATGGTAAAAAAGTAAATGAAGAATGTTTCAGAAAAAAATGAATTTCGTAATCAAGTAATTATAATAAAACTACCAGGAAATTTATTTTAGAATATTTTAATATTTTTAGTCTGTTGATGTAATAACTATCTAAATTAAGTTTAAATATTGATTATAAAAATATAAACACACACAATAAATAATCGAGTTGCTCGATCTAAAATGATCAATATGCTTCTAATATTGTAATTTTTTTAATAAAAAAAAACATAACTAAGAGATTTTAGTATTTTGTTAGAATTCTTTGAATTTAATATGCTTAAGTAATAATAAAAAATGAAACTATTGCTTATCAAATAATATTATTATTTTTTGTTTCAGTTATTTGGAGCGATCATTGCGCTTGTGTTATCCAGTGAGTTCAAAAACATGCAGCTGGGAGTATAAGCAAACAGGCAGCTTTGAAATATTGTCCCTAGCAAAATACCAAGCATTTTGTTATTGTATTTTGACATCGCTCTTATTGAGTATAAAACAATTTTGTTTTAAATGGATTAAAACTAGTGTGAAAAACCTTGTAAATTTTAGTGGGATTTGTATATTTTTTGTTTGTTTTATCATATATATATATATTTTTTTTTTTTTTAAAAAAAAAATTAGCAGCAAATTAATGCTTAGTTTTTATCATACCAATTATAAATTTTAAATCAATTAAAGTAATGAATACAAAATACTAATTTCAGTTAATTTAATTTAGCATTATAAAATGTATTTTTGTACTGTTTTTTCATATGTACGCCGACACATACTTTACATATATATAAACATGCATTAACACACAAAATATAAAATACAAGTAATGACTAATAAATATTAGAAATAATTATTGCTTTAAACATTACCTGCTAAATTAAAATCAATTATTATTTATGTGTATATGTTTTGTTTTTGTTTTTTTGATTGATTGGAATAAATAAATTTTTTAAATTATTTATTTAGTTTGAAATTATTTGTTTAGATTAGCAAATGCATTTCAAAATGATAAATGATTAGATTTTAATAATTATATTTTAAACTAAAAATCTGATTTTAAAAATTGTAAACATACAAACAAACATTTGTATATACGTATTGTTTATTAAAAGAAAATGACCATACCTATAATCTTAGACATATATTATAAAATAAAAGCATTATAATTAATATACATATATAAATAATATCGGGTTTAGTAATATATATTTCCATGCATTTTTTTTTATAGTTTTGATTACACAATAGACTTCTTAATGATATAAAACTTTCTACTTTATTCATCATAATTCACTAACTACTAGGATGTTCTATTTTCACCTCATTTTTTTTTTATTGATTTATGTGATTTGTTTTGCATGTAAGTTTCAAATATTTCTTTATGAAATAACACATCAAATAAAAATTCAAATGGTTTTATTAAAATGTGATATAAAAACCAGCAGCATTATTGACATATAACATACACACTACTTAAGAACATCTAAAATGTCTTCTGATCCAAGGATTGATATTTCAGCATTATAACAACAGTTTGTTTATCCATAAAATTTTCAGTATAATATACAAGAGTTATTTACAGTTGCTTTTTTTTTTGTACAATTCAAATTAATATTTTACTGATGATACAACTGTGATTAACCATTACCAACAACATCCTGTATTACTGCTGTATAATGTAAATATCAATATTAAAATATTAATAAAAATATTAAAGTGAATACAAATAATAAAGAGATTCTTCTTTAAAAGATCGTTAGAGAAGGGAAGACGGAACTCTGTAGCAATCTCTGTATAAGATATGAAAGAAGTCAAGAGACAAAAAAGATTAATAGTTTAATATATATATATATGTTGTAATACAAATGTATAAACTGATTTGTCTGAATACTATGAACTTTTATCCATAGATTATACATAAATCATTTTTTAGAATTTATTTTCACCTTCTTTGGTCCCAAATTCAGTATTATTAAAATATAAAAATATAAATTCATTATTTTTTATACAATTGTTTGGGGATCTTATTTATCACTGACAAATCATAGTCCTGCTACAATATTTTTCATATTGATGTTGTTTTTTTAATTAGAAAGGACTTAACAAATATTATTATATGCAGACATAATTAGTTTGCTCATTATTAAATACTTATCTTTACTTCCATATTATAATTATTTTATTATTATTGAGTAATGTTCTGATAATTAAATTTCCAAAATACAAAGTAATCCTATAATTTTTTAAAAACATTTTTTATTATTTCCTTTCTAAAAAAAATGGTTTCAAGTTTTATTTTATTTTAGGAGCAGTATTTTACCCCTCCCCTCATGATAATACTTTAAATTATTTTAAATCTTTCTTGATTGACGCAGTTACAAGTACTATAAACTTATTAAACAGATGCAAGAAAAAATTAGTTTTTTAGATTTTATTTAAACTACTTACTTTTTAAAATGATATAAACCCATTTTTGTTAGAAAAAAATACTGCATTACTATTAATCCTATTTTTTAAATATATACTATGTAATTACTGTGATATTAAAATCATATATAGTATATACAAGCACACACTTTTGTAAATAATCATTTATATATATATATAATAGGATTCTTTGTTATTATCTTTTTTGCCATTTTCTCCATTCTATTGAAGAATAATGGAATGAGAGTTCAGACTTCATAGAATACAGAGTCTACAAATATTTTATTTAATTAATTCATTTCTATATTATTTATAACAGAAATATTTTAACAATATTAATTATTAAAAGAAAATCTTATACGTGCCTTTTTAAAAATAAATAGTATAAATTTTTTCTTGTTTAAAGCTTCAAAGAATTAAATGTCTAAAATAATGATATATATATTTTTACCAAAAAAAAAAAATATTAAATCTATCTTATTGCCTAATATTGTAAAAATTGTTAAATATGTTTTTTCTTAAAATATTGAAACATTTTAATTATTCTAGACATTCTGCATGGTTTGTTATCATTTTAATGTGCCTTAAGTGATATTGAAATTGGAATATCTTTATTATAATGCAAAGCAAACGCTTAAGAGAATTGTTCAATTGATTTTATTATAACAATTTTAAAAAAGAGAAAAAAAAATGAAACAATACTTATAGTCTATTATTACCTTAATATATTCTCTTTAGTAACTGGAATGTTGGTGTTACTTCTATCATGAACAACACTATTGTGTGATACTGTGAAAAACTTGAGTGATTTGAAAGACTATAAAAAAATGCATGAAATAAAATACTTATTTTGAATTAATTTAAATGAAAAAAAATTCCAAGTGCTTCTTTAGTGAATTAATTTCATTTTGCACATCTCATTAAAATTAATAAATAAAAAATATAAAATTATAGTTGTAAATACAAAATAATATTTATAATCCCTGAGCTTTTGAATTAAGTATACACATATCTGATTAATTTGCAGAAAATCTCAGCTCATGCCTGGAGAAGGACCTGGATAGAATTATGCTTAAATTTTTTTTTTAAATTATGGGATAATTGTTTATGAAGGAAAAAAAATTACACAAAAAACTATTTTCACTAATAAATTGATTACTGAAGGAATAAGAAATACTAAAAAATGTTATAAAAATTAAAATGATTGTTATAATAAGTCTCATCTGAAGAAATGATATATTAAGCAAATTGGGTTTATGTAAATAGTATTAATAAAAGAGAAATAGAAATTATTAATGTGTTTCTTTTTTAAAGTAATAATCTTTGTAGTTTCTAGATCGATATTTTAGATGTAAAGTGTTTCTCATCCAAATTAATCAGCCGAAATCAAAATTTTTATCATTAACATCACAATGTTTATTCTAAATAGATTCTTACAAGTCTGGACATTGCTTGCTTTTATTATTTCATAAATTTTAATGAATTTAATCACATTGCTCTAATTAATAAATTAGATTATTTTTGTCTCAATGTTATTGAAAAGCTTTTTTATATAAAATTTAAAGGCAAAAATTCTCAGATTAGTGTAATGATTAGTACTTTTACTATTTTCCATTTCTATCTATGCTTTAATATGTATATTTTTAATGTGTTAATCTCTGCAGATGATTTTAAAGTACTTAAAAATATTTCATTGGAAAGTGATTCCAAGCATAATAAACTATAAATCAGTTGTTCTTAACTTAAGATATGTGAACCTCTGGAGTTCATAATATCCTCACATGGAGTCCACAAAAAATTGGAAAAAGATTATAATTTAACAATAAAAACAGAAAAAAGATTAAATGAATTAAAGAAAGAAAAAAATGATGAAAATGAAATCTTGTGTCTACATATTTGTATAAAACTTAATTTTTCTGAAGTACTGCTTCCACAAAACCAAACAAAAATAAAAATCAATTATAAAAATGATAGTTTGGTAGTAAAAAATATACTCAATATATTTTATGTTTTAAATTTTTAATTCTTGGTTTTATCTCACGAAAATCATCATCAAAAGAAACTGAAATGCTACTGCTCCAACAAAAAAGCTAAGTTAGCAAAAAAAAAATCTAAAGTTGCTTTTGTTTGACTCAAAATATGCAAAATAGTAATCATAACTATTATGAATTTAAAGAAACATTGAGGTTTATTTTTGTAAAAAATTTAAAAAATGGATCATTACAAACTACGAAGTTGATGTCAAAAAGTGGCCTATTAATTTATAAATTTCAAGAATAATTCTCTTTAATTATTTTAAAGCAATCTAATTTATGCTTGAGTAATTAGTAGATATTACATGAAATAGTATTATAAAAGGACTATCTCCAGGCTAGTTTTTGACTTTGCTTTCATTAGTCAAAACTAGAATTTGTCAAGCGTAGTTAGCCGAGAGATCATCGCAGCCGCCTTGCAAGCAAGTAGTTGTTTGCATATGGTTATGGGTTCACATCCGAGCCGATGCTATGACATATGGAAAAAAATTAGAATTTAAAGCTGAATCTGATGCATTCATGCATCCAGCAGCCACCTTTTGTTTATTTGTACTATTCAAGCTAATATTCTGAAAATTAAAAAAAAAACATTAAGATTCTGAACTCAAGCTAACTTGCTTGTATAGTTATATAGATCTGATATCAGATTGGCTTCTATATATTTTTTTAATTTTATGGCAACTTTAGACTGTTTCTACTCTTTAAACTAGAAAGATTAATATCAACAACAAAATCATATTATTTTCTCACATACTTAGTTTCATGCTTTACTGATGAAGGCAAAAGCTAAATCTGATCTGGAGATGGAGATTTTATAGCACTGAATCATTTAATGTGCATTATCTCAAGCTTACAATAGACAGCTCTAGACTGAGTGAAGAGTGCTGCTTTTAGATGTGTATGAGTAAGTATATGAGAAAGACATATAGACACTACTGTTATTATTATTAAAAAGTATTTGGTAGCAAACTGTTCCCTCTGGTAGTTTGAATCAGAATAGTGGATCTTTCAGCTTAGCAGCTCTAAAATTGATCAACCTGCTGAATCTATAGCTTCAACAGCTCATTTATTTCTAGAACTTAATTTATATATACATGTATATCACAATATATCAATGTTGAAATATAATGCTAGTATACACATATAATATAAAATATTTTTTTCATTTATAAAAAAAGGAAGTAGTAAATTGACAATCATAAAAGATAACAATGAGAAAAAATACATATGAACATAACTTCACTAGTAACAAGGAAAATATTTAAAAATTACATAATTGATTGTAGTAGTGAATTTATATAGAAATCATAAATAAATTACAATATCAGTATTTTTTTTAAAAATTCACAATTCTAGAAAAAAAATTACTCATTTAGAAATTAGTAAAAGATGTGGGTAATGCCACCATAATTCACTCAATGTATAATGAGTCTCAGAAGAAAATTTTCCTGAGGCTATAAAGCTGATTAAGTTTGAAAAGAAAAATATCTAACATTACTGTAGTATTATTTCTCTTAATAATTTACTATATAGGTTTTTAATAATAAAATCTAATCAATTTATGAATTTTAAGTCAAGAAATAAAGTTTCAGTATTTATGGATAAGAAGATAAATTGTTTAATTCCATAATTTAGTCACACACTATTTGAAACTATTCTCATATTAGCTTTTCTTTTTATATTTTCTTTTTAATTATTTATAAATATCATAAATCCATTGACAATAAAAGACCAATTTTTATTAATAAAAACTAGCAGAAAATTTTTCTAATTCAGTTATAAAAAATATTTTACTTTTAATAAAAGATGATTTTCTATGTCATGTTGTGAAATTTAATGAAAATTTTATTGTATCAATCTAAGTCTTGAGTTTTATCATTAGATACATCTGGGAAATCACCAAGTAATACAGAGATTTGGGAGTAGCCAAATGATATTAATGCTAACAGTTTCACTTCATTAAATTTTCACATCCAGAAATATATTTTAAGGTTTGTACCATTCAATGGTTATGTATATATGGCTTAATGAATCAGGGATCAAGATGCAATACAGATCTTTGAACCAATTAAAAATGAAAACAAGAATTTTAGCTTGGATTCTGGATTTATAGTATGTTGATGAATGTGCTGTTTTTATCACTTCAAAAGATAATGTATAGAATGTATTTGATACTTTAATGCACCATTTAAAGACTGATTTAGTAATTAATGTTCAAAAATTTTTAAGTTCTTATTCATCCACTGATGGAAGAAAATTCCTCAGAAACTTTTAGCTTGGTAGTTGTCAACTTGAGAATGTAATTTAAATGTCTTGGTAGTTTTATAAGTAGAAAGGTGTATTTAGATGTTGAGATTCAACATAGACTCCAATGAACATCACATGATCACTATTTCTTATGCTTGCTCTGATTACTCTGGCTTATGCTGAGTGGCCATGTGTATAGAGAATTTTGCCTGTTTTAATATACTCCAATGCACTGTTACTGCTTTTAACAAATTAAAAAATATGTTATTTAAATCTCTAAGTTATTTGTATATAGAGCTGTCATTTTACTAATTTATTGAATGGAAGTGAGATTTGGGAGACCACTTTGATACAATATAAGCATTTTATTTGAGGTGGCTTCACAAAATTTTAAAAATAAAGTGACAAGATCATATATACACAATCAATATGTTTTTCAACTTGTTTGATGTAATATATTATTAAATCCCATTGTTGTTGGATTGGATATGTAATCAAATGAATAATGCAAGATCTCCTAAAAGGGTGATTTATAGTGAACTTGAGCATAATTTATAGACTCATTTATAAATTATCTCAAAGACATTATAAAGGAATACAATGTTCATTGTTTTCATTGGTGAGATTTAGCAGATAAGAGTTACAATTAGACATGATGTTAAAGTATTTCAGAAAAAATTTCTGATGAATAAATTAGAAGACAGAATTGGAAAATATCAAATAAATAGAAAAATGGACTAACATATTATATATGTGGAAATATCTGTGTTTTACAAATTTAGCTGTATAATCATCACAAAATTAATCTCTAGAGCATTTTCTTTTTTTTTTAATCTTTTCCCTTGGAATAGGATTGCCCATACTCATTTATAAGTGGCTATTGATTACATCTATATGTACCATATAATGATAAGCAAGCTCAATCCCATACACTATATAATTCAGAATATTTAGAGATAATGAATAACAATAATTTAAGCATATGACCAAAATTGATTTTTTTTTTGAATATACACAAATTGCAAAATATGATTTCTACAGAATTTCTGAGAAAATATTTAATATTCAAAAATATTTAAAACATAGCCATTAAAAAAAATACTGATGAAACATATTTGTGTAGCCAATTATAAATAATAGCAATTTGAATTTCTGTCAATACTTCATCAGTTGATGCTCTTTGTTATATTTGCAAAAATAAATTAAATAACCATGTTAAATTTTTTTTTTACTTTATGAATATTTACACTATTGTCAGAAGCAATTGTACTTTCAAAAAAAAATTTGAATATTGAAACATATAAAATCCAATAATAGATTCATGATAGTTTAAGAATGGCTTACTGTAGCAACAATAATGTCAATTGAACATAAAATTGTTTCTGCAATTGACCACTGATGAATTAGTACAAAATTTTCTTAAAGCAAAAGTTTTAAAAATGTGACTTCTTTAAGTGATATTTAGATTAAACTCTCAATTCATCATATATATATTTTTCTGTGTTTGCCTTTATTTGGTCCCAAAATCAATGTGAGAAAAATGCATACTTTTTTAATGGATTATCATTTATAGAACTGTCATTTTTTCACAGTCATTGCTGGCAAATATTTTTTTCTTAGAAGTAGTTTTTTTATTTTATTTGAAATATTTTTATGCTTTTATTAAAAAAAAAAGTCATAATTCTTATAATTTAGAGATAATTATTACTTTTGCTTTTTAAAAAAATTGGAAACAATAATCTTTTCATCCAACCTTTTCTCATTGTTGAAACACAAAATCTGTCTAAAACAAGTAAATGTCAAACTTTTTTTTTTTCAATTTCTATTTATAAAAATCAAAACAATTGGATAAACATTTTTTACAATAATTTAATTATTAGGTAATATTACTGATAAAAAGTGATTATCTGGAAAAATGGTCTAGTCAGGCTAGGTTGTCATATCCAGAAGATTACTTTTTAAAGCAATATTAACAGTAATAGTGATTCTAAATATAAATACAAAAAATGTTTGAACTTTTATCTGATATCAATCTTTTCAATACCTATATGGAGGATAATAGTGATAAATAAAAAGATGTCAATGTTTGGGATTGACATAGTTTTTCTTAATGAAACTCATTTTCCAGAAAAAAAAATTTAATAGGACATATAGATGATTACAAATTTTATTAGAATGACAGTTCAATCAGTGAAAGAAGACAAAATGGTGTTGGATTTGTTGTAAAGATTTAATTTAGTATTCTCTCATCTTAGAATCCTCAATGAGTCAATGAAAGTCTAACTGTATTAAAATGGGACTCATATTATGTACCAACATTAGATTCAATGGAAAAAAACTTGTATTCTTCGCTAGATAGCCTAACCACATCAATAACTATTAAAAGATTGAATTTTTCTTCTCAGAAACTTTAATGCAAATGTTATTACAAACAATAGTCCTTGAAAAATTATTGCAAATAATGATATTGATACTATATAGTTAAATGGTATACCATTATTGAATTTTTACACAACACATGGAATCACAAATACTTTATTTCGATAAAAAAATTACTATAAAAAATAAATACATATAGTTGTATCCATCTTTGAAACAATAGTACTTTATAGATTACATTACAGTTAGAAGTCAGAATTAAGGAGGAGCTTTTATTTCATGTGAACTTACAAGTATACATTTAAAAAATAGATTTTGTTCATATCTTATTCTCAAAACACTTGATATTTAATCTTTAATAACATCTACCATTTATTCTCATTTTCAATAGACGTTAAAATTACTTTTGCAATTTATAATTTTAAATACATTTCCATTCTATTGTTTTAAAATATATATTATTTTTTCATTTCAATTTTTTTTAAATGTATTGAAATTATTTTTATATACATTAACAAATAAACAATGATAGTAGATTTTCTTCTACTAATTTCAATTTTTGTTTTCTGATGCATAATTTACAAAAGTATATGAATGTGTTTACATATATTTGCATGTACATGCATATTTTGAGAAGTTAATTTTATAGATTTTTTAAAAAAATTATATGCATAAATATTGAAAGATATTTGATTCCTTTCTTTAAGTGCATTAGTTCTTCATCAATCTCATTATAGAATATATCTCCATGGATTTTTGTATAGTATTTATAATTTCATTATTTTCCAGAAAATTAAAATCATCAAAAAAACATACATTCACTAGAAATATATACTGAGATTGTTGCAGATTTTTTCCATCAGCAATAACTCATGCTCAGAAAGAACTTCTGAACATAAAACAGATTTCATTTATTAAATCTATCTTGTAGTAGATTTGTAAACTGGACGTTATGCTACAGTATAATTCATTTGTCAGCAAAAAAGTTTAATTATATAAATATTATTTACTTATGTTTTCATCATTTTAATAATTATATTTTGTTTGTACTGATAGTTATTTTTTATATAAATAATATTTGCATAAATGAAAAACATATTTAAAATTGAAGATTATACATATTTTGAGCAAATGTTATATTATAAACGCATCTCTGTGTTCAGTAGAATATCATACTAAAACTTAAAAAATAAAACCATTTAACTAGGACATCATGAAACAAAACAAGGCAGTGGGTATGAATTCTGTGAATGTTAGAAATTATGGAGTATCATAGGCACAGAAAAGGAATAGGTACCAAAATAAATAAAACATTTTTTAAATGCTTATTAAATTACTAGCTGAAAAATATTTAAACAAGATAAAATGTTTGGAGGAATTTTAATGGGAGTATTCCCTCTCTCTCTTCTCTTTAATCAAAAACAGTTTACTCTTAATTTTTTTCTGAGTCCATTTTTAATGAAACAAATATATGTGAACAGAAATATAAATAAAGGAACTGTGAAATCAATTTCAAATTGACTCAATATGTTGAATTCACAAGTTATATTATGATTCAATTTCCTAAACATTGTTAAAGGATAAACAAAAAAAAATGTTATTGATGTTGGAGGCAAAAAAAAAAAAAAAACATATTGAATTACAAATGAATTTTAAATAGAAAATAATTTATTTCACTTTAAAATGTTTGAAATTAAAAATATATTAGTTATGTTTAAACTTAAACAAGTAATTGTTTTTATAATATTTACAAATAAATTTATGAAGGCGAATTATCTGTTGATATACAGTATTTTATTTTCTTTAAAAAATACAAAAATGAAAATAACTGGGAATCCTCTGATAACATTTATTTTTCTGTTGCTAAAGTTTTGTATTTCGTAGACTACTAAAGGAATGTTTTTTTCTGCCTATGATCCCATATTTCTGAATTTTTTAATCAATAAGTATAATGCTATAAATAATAATAGAATATCATTTGCTGATGAAATAAAAATTGCAGGGGAAAATTATTTCTCTCATATTTGTATATTTTAAATTAAAAAAATTTAAAATTTGTTGTTTTAATTAAAATACATAATTCTTTTCAGAATATCCACAAATAGATTTATGAAGATAAAGTCATTTTTTAAATTAACTTCATTATAAATATAATAAAACACGAGGAAAACTTAATAATTAAATAGTTATAAGTGATTCTATTGTATATAAAATTGATTGTGCTCATTGACATCATTTTCAACCGTTATTGAAACATTGCAAAATGAAGGTTTCTCCAAGATTAATCCAATTTGTTTGATCCATAACCTCTTCTCTCCATATAAAAATTTCCTTATTTCATATATCCATCTCACATGACATCTTTTTCATGATATTTTAATTATCTTGGGATTCAATTTAATATTACAATTCTCCTCTCTACCAATATATGCAACCCAGTTTTGTTTCAGTCTCTTATTTTTCTCAATGATATCAGTGATATCTGTTTGTTATTTAACCCATGTATGTCATTTTTGATATTTTCTTGTTACTTCAAACATACTTCTATTGAGTGATGTGAAAAACCTGGTAAACATCTATTTTTTAGATACAGAAACATATTTCTTTCTAATAATAAGTTATTATTTTTTTAAACAAAATTTAATTCTATGATTAATTTTTAGCCAATACATTTACACCTGTATTAAAAACCTGAAAAAATTTGTTGAATAGTATTTTAGACTTTTTAGTATTTATCTTTAGTTCTATTTTCTTATTTTTATCTAATAATTCTTGCAATATTTTCTGAAATTTGAAACATTGTTCGAGAAAAAAAAAACAATCACATAATTTGTTAAAGATCCATCTATTTTTATTTCTTTAGCTGCCCATTTTAATTTACAAAACATTTCCTATAAAACATTTTTGAGATATGGAATTAGTCTGACTATATGATCCTAACATTGTTCATCTTAGTATTATCATGTAATTTAATCACTTCTCTTTCATTTTAATAAATATTCTTCAGAATATAACAATATCCTCAATATATATCTTGATAGTTCAAAACACTAATCACTGTGAAGATGCCTTTTTGTAAGCTACTGATTTGAAGTATAATAACCCCTCATACTTATTGATTCTTTCTATAGCACCACTTAGTATTCAGATATAAATCACTGTGCTAAAATCGCTTTTAATTTCAACTTTATCTTTTGTTTGGTTTGAATCAAAAATTTGCTATATATGAATTGTAAGTATCTTGGTAAATTGTAATTTTTAATACATTTAGTATACAGTATTGGCAAAAAAAAAAAATCTAATTCTTTACTTTTCTTTTAACTTATTAATAATAATTCTATAATTTCCTAGAGCTTTTTCCCTTTTTCATAATTTAATTGCATGTTTTACCCTTCATTTAAAATGCCAAACTATTCAGAACATATTATAATTGCAGAGATTACTTTATTATTATATAATTCTTTATAAGATAATTCTCACATTTATAATGTTCATTGTTTTTAATAATAGTTCATCTCCTTGATGTTAAAATAACTTTTCTTTCAATATAAGATTTTATTCTTTTCATAACTTTCCTTGCCAATTCATAATTACACTTTCTTATATCATTGTTAAATCTGCTTTATACCATTTAACATAATTTTTGATATTAAATTCTTCTTAATAAATCATTTAAAAATACTTTCATATTCCTCTTTTTCTTTATATATTGTCTTACATCATTTGAAAATTGCTGTGGCCTAAAGAGTTCTATTAACATTACCTATAAATTTAACACAAGCCAAATGGAATTTTTCTAAAATTAAAAAAAAAGAATAACAACATCAATTAAGTTATCTAGCAATAATATATTTAGAAAAAACTATATGTAAAATAATAAATTATACAAAGGTATTTGCTATAATTAAAATTTAAAGAATGATTTTAATATGTTGTGATTTTTTTATTCTGTAATTTTTATTATATATATATTCATTTTTCAGCATTTTTTAAAATTTTATATATATTTTTTTATGCATATGATTATTTCTTTGTATTGAATTCATAATTATCATTAAGCAGAATTTTACAATAACTAGTCTATTGAAGTATAGAGGCTTCTATAACAGTTCTTTATAAAGGATTTATAAAGGAGAAAGCTTGGTGAGAGTTTAAGTAATTTTCCATTTTTGCTTTATCTTCTAGCTAAGAATAGTAAGTTGTTGACTGTTTAGCTTGGTTGGTTATGAGCCAGTTACCTGAGAACATTTTCTAATCTTCTTGAAAAAAAATTCAATTCAAACTGGTTAGAACCTCAGACTAAACAAGGTAGATGGATACACGATCTCAGTGGCTTGTTTGTTATTGATATTTTACCTTTATTATAGAACACTTGATAGCATTCCATCTGCAATAATTGATTAACTTTAAAATAGATGCTTAACATTTGAGGAAGGCATAAAACCATGAACCAAAAAAAGATTTTTTTTATAAATACTTATTAATATATATATTTTAAAGCTGTTATATATGATATTTTTGTTAATTATTATAATTTTTAAAAGAATAATTTTCAAGGTTTTCTTCAGATGACAAAAATTGATCAGTCTAGCCTGGTAGAGGATCATTTGCTTTATATATAAGTTCAAAAAATTATTAAAGTATATGTTGTAATGTACTGGTCAACACGTTATACCCCAACAACCTAAGCACAAAGTCGGATTCAAACCCAGTTAAACCAAAGAATTTAATCCAAGACCAAAACGAATTCAAACCTAACTCATGAGCTCAGATCAAATCAATGGATAACACATGTTGATGGCACATGACTGTGTGCCAAAGAACTAGCTCAACAGATGATGATTTCTGAGACCCCTGATCTGACTCTAGCTAACGTATAATAAAATGGCTACGAATATTTCTAAATCAATTCATATATCTATGTTTGGATTGCCAATACAGACAGTGAGTATTAATATTTAAAATAATTAATAACTAATGAAGAAAGTTAAAACCAAATATGTTATATAAAATGTTTAATAATAATAAATATTTGTTCAAATGTTTATGATTAGCATGATATATTACCTTTAGTCTTTAGGAATGGAAGTTACAATAAGTAATGGTAGTCATGCTCATATGCCAATATTTAATACGCAAGTGTAGGAGAAATATATATGTCTATGCCCTGACAAGTAAACAAAGATAAATAAAGGTGTTTTACTTGGAAAGAAGTTATGATTCTAATTTTATAGAAGAAAGATGTGAGATTGATTTTCACATATCCATAAATCAACTCACGAAAAGCATGATAAATATTTAGGGCATAACTTTAATATTTAACAAAGAACTTATTTAATTATAGATGAATATGAAATTGTTTGACTTTAATAAAATCAATTCATTACGATTTATGAGCATGAGAGTGGGGCTTTATTGGAAATGAGAAGTAAACGGTACTAACGATTTATGAGCAGTAAAAATGAATATGAATTACAATGGCTTGTCAGTGATTTAAGAAGTAGAAGGGCAGCTTGTGTTCTACAAGTCTTTTCTGCCCTATAAAGAATCCACGGAACACAGGGAAAGCCAGGCCAGGACATAGCCGTGAACCTTTGGTGTTCCAAATATAATAACGAGCGAGGGGGGAAGTGATTTCTTCCTATGTAATTAAAATAACAATAAGATCACTTATGACAAACCTATGAAGCAAGAGGGTGTCTGGCATTAGCAACATTCAGAAAGTGATGATTCAATGATCATCCTATTTAATTAAGAAAGCCCTAATTACATAAGGAATGCTCTATGTAATGACCTAATCATGTCAGATTAAAATCAAACTTGCTTGGAATAAAAGTGCTTAACCACAATTATATAATTATACTAATCGTACCCTAAATATCATGCCCTCCCTAAGTACTAATATAAAATACAAAAGTTAAATGAGAATATATCAAGTTTATTTCCTTTATCAACCTTTAGCAAAACATTTTAACATTATTAATATGAATAAATAAATTTGTGAACTCAAATAAAATAGCCGGGAGCATAGGTTATAAAATGGGCTAATAATAATTATCAGCTATTGGTAAAATATCAGACATTTAATGAATCCTTCAACTTGATAATTAATAGAACCGTATTAATCTAGTTCTAATGGGCAATAATTAAACTATAAAACTAATACAATATTATGTTCATAAGGTAAGTGTAATGAAAGAAATTATCATCGAGTTGAAGTATTATTGGCATATTATCAAAATGAATGATATTAATAATCATTCAAGTAAATATATAAATAAAGTTAGTTAAACGAACTGCCATCATAAGAAAAGGAAAGTTAACAAAATATTAATTTTAAAGGTTAAAGATAAAAATAGAGAATTACTATACAAATTAAGACATTATAAAATGAGAAGGAACTTTAACAGTAGTGAACTTAAATGTGATTAAAAGTAAAGTTCAGAAACTGGCTAGAAAGTTGCGGTTCAGAAAAGAAAGATATTACCAGTCCTTCCATGGTTTGTTCCTTAATTTACATGACAGAGTCCGATTGGGTTGAGATGATAATGTAGGCGTGCATTTAATTCAGATAACTAGCATTTGCGGGTTGGTTTCCTTAAGATTTTGGCAGCTCACGATTGGTATGGAAAAGTTCTAATTAGCAACTACATGTTGAAGATTTTATGGGAACTTCGGAGTCCAGCAATCAGATACCTGAAGTTAGCCACACACCATGCTGAAAAGACTATAAAAATTTATAATTTAAATTGACGCACCTTCAGGTAGCAATTCTTCTGAAAAAGTAATGGCTTCTTTTTTCTTGAAATTTTTTTGGGCTATTTATACCTTTGCTGTGGTTTCCCGCCCATTCTGACTCTGAAGCCTTCAGGCTAAAGCTTTTTACATTATCACAAGTTAAAAATTTTGTTACTTGATTTCAGATCCATTTCTTCGATAAGTCTTTCAAATTCATTAATTTTGAATTCATTTTCTATTTAGAAAATGAATTTGTAAATCTGAATAAATGATTTTAATTAAGAACCGTTCTTACATTTCTTAAATTATCATTTTCACTAATTAATAAAAATTCCCCAGTGTCTTTGGGAAAGGGCGATCTGAAAGCTTATCGAAAGAATGTAGCTTTTGATCACAGAAATTTAAACAAAACTGGTAAAAATAAAAATAAAACATTCCGATATAATGAAACTTTATAATGAATATATATATTTAAATATTCATAAATATATACATACAATCCATGCAATTATGATATATATGTTATCATGAATAATTTTATCATGAAGTTATTAATAATATTAGTTAGTTTAAATATAAAATAATTGGTTTTAACAAATGTTTAAATAATACTCTGTTTTAATCGAAACTAGCGTGTATTGAACGTATAAAGCCCCATTACATTCGGAAATTCACTGTTAGTGATAGGGTTTGAAGTAGGCTAAAGGTGAGATCTCACGAAGCTCGGATCGAACTTAGATCCGAACGCTTCAGTAAATATGAAAAAGGGCCTTTAAAAAAAATTGTGAGGGATTCCAAAAATTCTAGCTATGAGACCGAAAACCTTCTGATAGATTGAAATATTTTTTAGTTATTGATTTAAAAACAAAATTGAATATAAGCTTATAAATTAATTTAAAAAACATTCTACAAAGCATCAACTATTAAATATTCAAAAATTTTATCCTGTTGACAGGATGAGTATTTAATAAGTCTATTAAATTATTTAGCATTAAAATTAAATGCCTCCCCCCCCCAATTCTAGCTCATTACAATTGTAAATTCAGATCCTTTATCACATTGTAATGATAATAATAGAAAACATGTTTGTAATTCAAATTATAAACATGAAATTAATATTACACGATTTAAAAGCAGAAAATTAAATAATTTTCGAATAAATTATAAATAACAATAATCTATAAACCGTTTTAAATCATCCATATTATTAGAGCAGGGGTCCCCAACCCTATGCCCGCATGCACCATGGTGCCCGCAGACCATTTTACGTGTGCCCGCTGCTATCCAAACATGATAAAAAATTATTTATCTGATACAAATAAATTTAATTTTTAAAATTTATTATAAATTATTGTATTATATTGTAACCAAATTGTAGGGCATACTATACTTTTACAGCGTAAAAATATAAACTTTAATTATATGTTAAAATTTTATTTTTGAAATAAATATTTTTTTGTACATTATGTGTATTATTAACAATATCCAACTCTAAATTTACATTAAAAAAATAAATGGTGCCCCCCACCTGGTTAAAAAAATAAATCGTGCCCGCCACCTGGCCGGTATTATAAAATGTGCTCTTAAGTGCAAAAAGGTTGGGGACCTCCTGTATTAGAGTATACCATTCATTAAAAAAAATAGAATTCAAAAATCATATTAAGATTTTAAAAAATAATATGCACCAAATTTAAATTTGATTACAATTATATACTTACTCTTATTGACTTATATATACTAAAATAATTAGATATAAATATTAATAGTACTAAAAATATTTGGATTTAAACTTAACTTTCATCCAATATTTAAACAGCATATGACCTCTAGATCAATGAACCATTTGATTTATATATATATATAAATTAATAATATCTGTAATATAGCAGTAAGCATATTTCTGATATCATGTAAAAAAAAATGTGTATCGACTCATTTAATTTTATTTTCTTATGCATGCATATCCAGATCTTGACAGAAAATTAACATTGGATGGTATAAATTTCATAAATCTGTGTATATATTAGAGCTATTTGAATTTTAAAAAGTAGTACTTGGAACATAGGCACTCATATATTGTTGAACTCTTTAATAAAAAGTGCAGAGAAAATAAGATCTACTCCAACAGTTATTGAAAGAAAATTATAAATATTATGATTATTCCAGTATTCATTTAAACAATTCAATATGAGCTTCAAAAGCAAAACATCTATGGTTCTTCCACTTGAAAACAGCTGACTTTTTATATATTAAATGACACATCTGAAGTTATATATAATTATATCTGAAAAATCAAATATTTATTATTATTATTTTTGGGAAGTAGTTTACTCTGAAATCTGTCTATTATCTCTCTAAACAATTAGAATGAGACATGATCAGTAATTTTACAGCTAGCAATAGACTAACTGTCATTATTAAAATTCTGCTTGGTACATACTGAAATATATTGATACAATTGTTGTATCTCCATTTTATTCAATTCTTAGTTCAAGAGATTTAGCAATTCATGAAAATTCTGAAATAGATAATAATTGCTATATGCACATTTGCTTATATTGACATTATTTATTATTCAACAATATTCATGCTGCATGTAAATTTTATGGAATGATAATAATAGTAGGAGGTGAAAATTATAATGTATCATTCTGTACAAATTATAGGAATGTAATAAACTTATTCTACAATTTAATATATATATTGTAACGGTATACATATGCCTTACATTATTTTAAAACTAAAATAAAAGGGCAAAATAAATTTCAAATAAAATTGTTTTAAAAGAAAAAAAAAAAAAAGCCAAAATTCCGATAACATATATATTGTCGCACAGATGGAAAATTTCAAAAGTATTTGAATGTACTTTTTTATAAAAAAAAGTACAAGATCTAAAGATAAAATATTTTTGTTAAAAGATTCCTATGTAATCTCAGTAAATGGAAATGATTGTTTTATTAATTAAATGAAAAGCAAATTAGCCTTTGGGCTCTTATATAATTAAAAAGTCAGATAAGAGAATAAAAAAATTAGAATGTCCAATAGAAGCAGCAACCAATGCTCGGACAATGAAAATCATTGGAACAGGAAACCATGTTCAGTGAATCCGGAGGATTAAAATAAAAATAAAAAAATTTCCAATAAAAGTTAGTTCCACCTTGATTTTTTGAGTAAAAGGGTGAAAAGGCATACTTTTCACCCTCTCTCTCTTATTTCAAATGAAGTGACTGTTAATTTATGAATGGCACTATTGTAGTAGACCCGAATCAAATGGGTCCTACAATAAAATAGTTCCAGGATTGAACCAGCTAAGACAGCCTCCAGATTAACTACGGTATGAACAACAGAATGGTCTTCCATGAAAGTATGACTAATAAAGTCTTCACGGGAATTGGCCAAAAAAACCGTGAGATCCTCTACTGTAAAGTATGAACTATAAAATTTTAAAAAGTAATTAAGAACTTTCATCAATATTTAACAAACTTTTAATAACCAGCCAAACATAACTTTTAAAATGAACTTTATCTGACTTATTAAGATTTCAAATTTTATATATTTGAGTTTGCTAATTTAATTAAATCATTTACATTTTTTTATTATTAATATTTATTGACTAAATTATTTAAAGGTATTAAATTTAAGCTGGATGTAGATAGCTGCATAGATTCATTAAAGTTTAGGTTTTTTTCTTCATATAATTAAAATATATAGATATCGGTAAATATGACATCTCATGCTGAGTGTGCAAACATATTTATTCATATATCTTTTAAGTTGTTGGGGTCAATGCAGCACCTTATAATGAGTGTCATTGGGTTTATTGTAAATTTCCCTCTGCATTTCCATCAATAACTTTGTATTTTAATCATTTATGTTTATTTTTAAGGGGTTTAATTTCAGGCTATTTGTCTCATAGTTAGGTCGATGCTGGTGGAGAGATATATGGGTGCTTATATCAATGTAATGTGAAGCATACAGGGCAAATCCCAATTGGACGCATGACCCAAAGATGTAGTCATTGCATTGCAATGGACACAGATATATTTCCTGTACCATTGCACCCTTTTTAGCTCTATGGATAGGGGTTATAAGTTGGCAGATAGACCACTCTTCCCCAAACATAGCATTTCTCTTTAATTATTTTATATACATGATTCCTTCACCAGACAGATGCACATTCCTGTACTGGATGAGGATCACTATTCTCAAATAATATCATGCTGTCAGATGCACATTCCTGTCAGCATAGTTTTATGCTAGCATCTTCATATTATATTAGTTGCATCTATGTATCTGGAAGCAGACATTGGTTTGGCTATGACCTTTTAGTCTGAGATTGAATGATTGTTTTGAAAAGTTTTTAGCTGAGAAATCTACATAGCCTATCTATACTCAACATTCTAAAGTAAAAATATTATTAAACTGTCCATCTGTGTGGACTTTCTTAATAATTTAAATTTAAAAAATAATAACCAACTTAAAATATTAAAATCTAAACAAGATAAATTTTATTCCTCAATTTAAAATATTTATATATGTGCGTTAATAAATGTTTTTTGTGTGTTATTACTGGCAGTGGCTTATTTTATTTTATTTTTTTTAAAAAATATATTTTTTTTATTATTAAAAATATATCTCTGCATTTCCATGAGCTAGTGGCATGGGCTAACGGTCATAATAAAATAAAATAATATAAAATTAGATCTTAACACTATGTATCTGCCTACTATATAAATTTTTTAGGTTCGAATGGTCTGGTGGCACCCTGTATGGCAGATATGGAAGGACTCCACTAAAACACCCCAACCGTTATAATATATATATATATATATTCACAGACAGCCCAAAGCCCAAGAAAAATATAGAAAGAATACCAAGTTGGCATGATTTCTGTGACTGTAGGAGTACTATAGAAATTTTAAATAAAGAAAATATGTTGTTACATTAAAGCCCTTGGGATAAGATGAAGCAAATTATTTTACTATTATATGTATAAATCATAAGCATATATACATGGCCATTCTAACTCCAAGAAAAATAGATTAAGTTTTGTGATGACTATACAAACTAATCCATCGAACATAAATGTATTCACATAGAAAATATATTGGTCATTTACTTGGGGGAGGGGGGACTTTTGTGAAGCTATATTTTAACTTCTTTTATAGCATACTTTTCTTTCTAAAAAACTGCAATACTTTGCCTAATTGTAGCTCTTCATTCTAATCTATCTTGAGTCATATCTTGAGAGCGCTAGCATCTCAGAGATAATCTTTATAACACAAAAGGGTCCTGTCTTCCCCAAAATTTATTATCAAGTTAACCATAAATGCTTTTTAGAAAGTCTTATATCATTTATTTATTTCTTATGCTATTTCACTGAATATGTGATTTTATAATAATAGATTCTATAATATCTCATTGAGTAAGCTGAAAAATGTATTGATTGGTCTTATAATTTTGCCATAGTATTTCTTAGAATCTTATGGAGCATCATTAAGATAAAATTTTATATATTTTTGTTACATCAATAGGTGATACAATAAATTAAGTAAAATAATAGCTCTATATACAACTAATTATATCACTGTGATGAAAAATCTATCTTTTAACTTAAGTCTCTGAGCTCACTTTTCTTATTATAAAATCTATTAAGATATTGGCTAATATTTTCAAATTGATGATCATACAATCTAAAAAGTTGTCAAAGATTATTCAGCATCTCTGGCTGGTAAAAGACTTGAGCTTTTTTAAACATTTGCTACTAAATTGAAGTTTTTATATATTACACCATCAATGGGTGATAAAGAATTTGAGTTGTTTTGTTTTTTTTTTAACATTAATTCTACACCAAAATCCTTAAGATTAAGTTCATTCTGTGTCTCATCATTTGAATTGGCTTATTGGAAATCCAGAAGCCAGGGAAAGAAAATTATCATTTTTGCTAGCAATCAATTCAAATTAAAAATTTGAACATAAACCTTTAACCCATCTGATCCTGATGTAAAGATGCCTATAAATAGTTGCCAATTTCTAATCACTGTCATAAAATTAAAAACTAAATTGGAACTAGTACACATTCAAGCTTAACAAACCTTTCAAATGCCTTACATTTTTCATCTATAGTAACAACACTTCATTTCATTCCCTTGTATATACAAACATATTACAATCATGCACCGCTCATTGTCTCAGTATTAAATCTGGATCTACCCCCCCCCCCTTTTTCTGTACACAAGTTATATATTTAAATATCATATATATATATATTGTATAAAAAATGCATAAAAGTTTTTATTCTCTTTATATTTACTGACGCTATAACCTCGATAATATGCGTGTAAAATGCGATAATAGGGACCTCTACAGGTTAAAACACCTGTAGAGGTCCCTACTATCGCATTTTACACGCATATTATCGAGGTTATAGCCTCAGTAAATATTACTTACGTAATCAATGTGCGTTTAATAAATTTATAATTCTCTTTATATACATTTTTTAGTACATTTTGAATAAAATATAAATATATATTATTTTAATTACAGTTTTTGTTTGCAGAAAAGATAAAAAGCCAGAAAAATCAATAAGATAATAAATAAAAAAAACTCCAAAGAATGTATATCTTCTACAGTAATAATAAATAAATAAAAAGAGACTGTTACTAGCATATTAATTAAAACACATCCTTATATAGATGTATAAAGTCATTATTTAAAACTGTTATATTTTTTTCGTCTGTCAGTGTTAAAAATCCATATAAATTCGATTAGTGTCAGGTGTAAAAATTATTAATCTTTAATTAATTCGCTGACTTGTCTGCAATGCATTTAAAAATTACAAAAACCAATAACGGTGGTAAATGTTCATTTCTTAATAACGTATTTAAAAGTTTTAAATATCTTGAAATATAAAACATTTAATGGAAGAGGAATCTGTATCTTACATGGGGGAGGGGCCTCTATACAGAAATGTTGGCAATTGTAACTAATTTAATCTTGATGAGAAGAAACAGTTGCTTGAAATGATAAAAAATTATTTTAGCGTTTACTAATGAAATTTCATCTCAGTTATAATTTGAAAAAATAAATACTTCAACATATTGCATGATAAAAGAATTTTTGTAAAATGACAATCTACAGTATATTCGAGGAATGCAGACTATATCCTTTCATAATTTAATCTCTGATTCTCGATAAATTAGCCTATTATCAGGATGGACTACCTGCTATGTGTGGAAACCAAATTTATATAAATTATAATAATTACATTTAATTACGAGAAAGACAGCGTTTGTTAACTGCCAGTATATAGAAACAAGAATATGGTTTAGATGATCTGTAGCAAGCTTTATGCCATTATTATCTATGAAGGGTAGGGTCTCTGAGACTGATTAATTTATGTTCTCTTGACGTTTCCTTCACTGTCTTTTCCAGCAATCTTCATCACATGAATACCATTTCCCACGCTTACATAAGCTGTTAATAACAGCAGCAAACTCTTCATACAATAGTACAACTTACAAGCCTTAGTAATCAATGGATGCAAGGTTTGTGCATAAAAGTGGCTGCTGGAAAATTGCATTAGATTCTAAGTTCTAGGTGCAGTGCTCTCAGATCCAAGGGTCCTCACTGATGAAAGTCACAAGCTAGAAACTAATCTGAAGATATTGGATGAGTTAGGCACTAGATAGGGATTTTATACACAAACCTTCTTGCAACCATTGATTACAAAGGCTTGCACTGGGTGGCACTACTGTATAGAGTTTGCTAAAAAAGGGATTGATAAAGAAATTAATAGTGTTTTCATATAATAAATATGATGTAGTTAGAATTGTATGGAAGAGAGTGGCAATAACAGGATTAACATATTGTAATGATGCATTGTGCTAGTAAAAGGATATTGGATTACTTAGAAAAAATACAAAGAAAAGTAGGAAGATATGAATTAGATGCAGATGTGTGGATGGCAAAGGAGCAATTCAAGGAGAAATGGGATGGTCAGGTTTTTATATAAGAGAGGCAAAAAAAAAAAATGAAAATGTTCACTAGATTGCAGTTTATGGATAATAAAAGAATAGCCAAATTAGTATTTAATTGGTTATGAATAAAAGGCAGACAACAAGATAGGTAAGAAAGGTAATGTGGTATGCAGAAGATTTGGATAAAGAATTTACATAAGTATATTTGTACAAAAGGTGGGATGATTGTGTTAGGAGATTTATTGAGTATTATAGTGGTAAGAAATGGGATAGAAGAATAGATGTATTAATAAAAAATAGAAAGTTGGAGAGATGGAGAACTAGTATGGAGAGTAAAAGGAGTTTAAATATATATAAAAGTAAACAGAATATTGGGTATGAGTTAATTTATGATAATAGAAAAGAAAGTAATTTACTGTTTAAGGCTCAAATGGGATCTTTAGCAATAAGGGAATATACATGTAAATGGAAAAATGTGGGTGATTTAGTCTCAAGTTGTGTAAGGAAGGAATAGAAAATATTAGGCATCTGTTAATTGAATGTAAATGCCTGAAAACAGGAAGGATACAAATAATGATGTTGTGGAAGAATAAATATAAAGAAAGTGATTATACAGAAAGTGGGGGATTATTGGTTTTTATGCTGGGTTTGGTAAAAGATCAGGGGGATTTAGATATAAAGGCCATGGAGTTGACAAAGATTAAGTTGTGGAAATGGGCTGGAGCAGGATATGGGAAAACTTAGGGCAGGGAATGCAAAGGGAAGGTAAAGTGGCTAACAGGTTTCTCTGGCATAGTTGATGAGAGATTCCTGACTCTATATAAGAAGTCACAGTGCATCAAATCACATACTGTTACTCTAACCATCTTCTGCTTGTTCCTTTTATATTATGATCTGCCAACATATTATTTATAGTTAATCTCATAACATAGGTTCTTGAATCTTAGAGGCCCTTTTCTTTTACATATAATTTCAAAAAGTATTAAGATATGTATTAGAAATATTAAAAAAGGCCTTTTTTGAAGTTTTGAATGGTAGCTCAAAATGTCTACTCTATGGCATTGCTTTAGCAATGTAAAAGCTTATTTTATATTAATCTAAATGTTTTTTATAAAATAACCTGAATCTAAAACTTCTTATTTAATAACCCTATCATTAATTAATTAAAATCCTTATTGATTTAATAACACTATCATTAATTAATTAAAATCCTTATTGTTTTAATACATCTGTTATTTAGTAAACATTGGTGTTCACATATATGTATTTTAATAAATACTTGTTTGATGAAGTGCAAGATTTTAATCATAGAAATTAATATCATCCATAATATCATAATTAACTAAAGAGCAGATATAGCTCTACCTTTAAGAATTACTGAATGTAACATCTATACTATTTTTCAATGAAATTAATTTATTAATTGAAACTGCATTAAATATATAAATATTTTTGGTAAATAAGTATCCAAAGAGTGATATCAGCAAATAATGAAGAATAAATAAAAAATCTCACATATATTTAAAAAGCATATGAATAATTTTATGGTTTAAATAATACAAAAAGGAGTTTAAACAAGTAGTAAATTAATATAGATGAGTAAGTACATGATGTGACAGTGCTTACAAGTATATAATGAATGAAATGACTATTGAATTAACATATATGAGTAAGTGCATGATGTAATAGTGCTTACAAGTATATAATGATTCAGTAGAGATTAATAAACTTATCACAATTATTAAGCATTTTATATAATTAAAAATAGATAATATTAATCCAGGTATTCTTTAACAAAAAAGTTAATGCCTTTTTTTATTTTAAATATGATGCATGACAATTATAAAAGTTAATTTTCAACATACAGTTATTCTTAAAAAAATATGTATAACCATTCTGGCTAAAGAAAAATAAACACACATAAAGAAAAAATAAAAAGCTAAGGCTGAGATTTGCTATGATTATACAAATCATTAGTATATTGCTAATTCTTTACTGCATATTATATGCTGTTATTTTAGCCTGCTTATTTGATATGCTGTGATACTAATTTTTAACTTTAGCTGAAACAAATGTCTGTTTTTTGAAAAATTCAATATCTTGCTTAATTATAATTCCATTTTATTCTCAAACATAATCTTTTAGTGAAAGCAATCAATATTTTACTTCTTCAGAGTGCCCTGAGATAATCTTTATAATTCATATAGGATCTAGTTCTTTCACACAAAAAAAACATGTTTATCATAACTTTTTATTAGAAAATCTGTTGTATTCATCTCTCCTCTTGTCTAATTTAATGAAGATGTGTCTTTCATAGTTGTAGATTCAATATAAGCACATCCATTGGTTTAGTAATCTTCTCACTGTATTTTTAGAAAATTATGAAGCATTCTTAAAATAATTTTTTTCATGTTTTCATGTTATGTCAATAGAGTCCCATGGCTCTCCTGTATGCAATATCTTTGAAAGAATAATTGTCTTACATATAACTAATGTGGCTGTAATTGTTATATCATTGTGATAAAATATTTTAGCTTTTTAAACTTAAATGCAACCATAATATGTACTATATCTCAACATTCAAGTCTGCCTTTCTTTCTGAAAGTTACTGTGAATTTAAATTAATTTCCATTTTCAAGATGTTAACTATCAAAGCTAAAATTACCAAAGGTTTTCATTCATTACAGGATGAAAAAAGTTTTAGATTTTTGAGCATAAACCCAAAATTCTTTATAAATTGTATTCAAAATGTTAAGATTTAGTAAGAATAGTACAATCAATTGTTTACTATAAATCTAGAAGCCAAAAAGAGATTTGTTTTTCTTTTAATCAATTCAAATTAAAACTTCCAGTATAAAACTTATATTTCCACTTATGGCCTGGATCCATAAAATTGTTTATAAACTATTATAAATATCATATTTTTAAAGTTAATGTTAGTATATATCCCTCTTAAACATGTATCAGCTTTTCGTACCAAATATTTTTGTAATAAATGCTTCAGATTTTGTACTAGTAGTAATATAAATTTCTCTCATTATATCATGTAGCAGCTGTATAATGTGAAGAAATTTCCATGTATTATTTTGATTTAACTGAATTAAATAATCAAACTGATAAAATATTAAATATAGAAATGACACCTTTGCTCATGGCACATTTCTTCCATTTTCTGAACACATGAACCAAGCTGATAATTTTTTTGATTTCTAAACAATACTGAGTCTCTAATACAAGTTCACCTGTGATTAGAAATAAATGATTCAATAACATTTTTATAAATACTTTTGCTGTTGTCACATCAGTTCTCAATCTGAAATATGTATACTTTCAGTGTGCAGTCATTTAGGAATACATGAAAAAAATTGAATAATATTGAAAAAAATATTATAAAAAGAGATACAAATAAAAAAATACTACTAATTTTATTTTCACTTTTCAAAAATCTGATATTTATATATTATTGTAATTGCTTTATTATTCTCAAATATTAGACTATACTTTTAAATTTGAGATATTAAACTTTATTTTTATTATAAGATACATTTTAATTAAATTTAAAATTAAATTTATCATATAATTTATAAAATATTCAAATGTATAATCCTAACATATTTCCTTTCATAGTTATTCTCTATAAATAAAATACCATATACACCTTACATAAACACTTTTCAATGCAATTTAATACAATTTATTTCTCCTTGCTTACAGTTTCAACTGTTCAACAAATTTATTTTTTTAAAGTTGAAACTTGTGTGTCTTAGAAAATTTTTTTTTTTTTCTGTTTATGAAAAAATGACTGCTAACTTCATTATGCTATTAATTCCACAGTTTTTAACTTTTATTAAATTAATGTTTTTTTTTTATTTTTTATGACACTTTAAAAAACAAAAACAAAAAAACTTCATTAATTTAATAAAAGTTAAAAACTGTGGAATTAATAGCATTATGATGATCGGCTTAGCTAGTTTCCATTATTATTTAACCTTTAAAAAAACATCTATTCCTCTCTTTAATACTTTGGCAAATGATGAGAAGTTTTTCCCTGACAATGTATTATAAATGTGCTACTATAGTATCTTTCCTCAGCAGCTTTCTGCCCACATATTCAGCTTCACTTTCTTCTATTTCACAAATAGTTGAATACTGATTTTCCAGTGTCAGTACATATATAAGCTACCATCTAAGTCAGACCTGTGAGCATTAAGTATTTATGTAATTATAGCCTTGTTTCATAATTCCATTATAGATATATTTATTTACTTTTACATCATCTAAATATGAAATAACAGCAATTATATTACAATATTTTTTTAATGTTATGGAAATGGGCTGCCCAAAAGGTACCCAAATGAAAAAAGTTTAAGTCTATCTTTGTAATGGATAAACTATGATATTACTTGATAATTATGGCAATCTTTTCTATTCATTAATTTTTATAAATTAAAACAATAGAAGCATCTTTAAACTTATGAGGCATAAATTTATGAATCTATATGTTGCTGAAAAATTCCAAAACTTTTGATATCAACTTACCACCATATTTTAAAATTTTCCAGATATTCTATCAAAATCTATATATAACCTTTTCATTTTTAAAACTATAAAAAGCTGTTTAACTTCATCAATCTGGATATTTTTGATCCAATTGTAAATGAGTCAGTAA
This sequence comes from Epiperipatus broadwayi, assembly GCA_028023455.1. NCBI lineage: Eukaryota > Metazoa > Onychophora > Udeonychophora > Euonychophora > Peripatidae > Epiperipatus > Epiperipatus broadwayi. The sequence continues at coordinate 2,859,250 of JAQFVV010000048.1, read as the reverse complement.
ATTAGATATTAAAATTTCCATCAAGAAAAGGTTGATCTTGAAAAGATGTTTAAAAAAGTAGTATTAACCAACAAGGAATAAAGTTTATGATTTTTCCAATCTGACATTGAAACACAAGGACTATCAAAGTTATGAGATGAGTGCAAAAAGTTTGCCATTTGCAAATCAAAGTTAATAATAGACTTGATTTTTAATTAGCATTAGTCTTTTATTTTACTTTAAAAGATTACAAAAATAGAAGTCAGCAAGTTTGATATCATTGCAATTCTGATATTAAATTCAGTGATCTATCCTCCCCAAAAAACTTGTAACCATCTAACAATTCAGTTAAAATTTCTAAAACACGCCCCCTCCTATATTTAGGTATTGAAGTAAAATTCACATACTTCATGTATCTAAAGAAATTTCCCACCATCTTTTGCTCTATTATCATTACCATTGCTAATACTACAATTATTTCAATAACTTTAATGAGCAATTCACTAAACATGGTATCATAATCAAAATTTAAATAAAACTTTTTAAAAATACAATTATTTACAGAATGGAACTCCTATTTCAGTATTAAAGTGACTCATTATTGTTAATTCTCACTCTATTAAAATTTTTCCCATTGCTGACTTTAACACATGTAAATATTTTCATGCAAAAAAAATCAGAGTAAAACTTGCTGTGCATATAATAAAATGATGCAAATATGATTTGACAAGCCCATTGCCAAAATGACCAATAGCAAGAGAAATTCACAATGACTAGTCATTATATTATCTAAGTGACTGGCATTAAAAATTTTAAAAATATGGAGAAAGTGTCATAAAAAATAGAAAGTTGGCAAAAAGACTGGAAATAGAAATCAGTATCTAGCCTTTGATGAGTCAAACACAAAATCAGCAGGAGGTATTTTTAGTTGAACATTACTTATTTGTTATTTAAAGCTAAGCCTAATATTTGAAGGTATTTCCACTATCTTCCATTTGTGAATTCTGTCAGTAGCCTGAAATCAGAACACAATTTTGTAAAGCAACAATTGTAAGTTATTATTAACAGAAATCAATATTCATTATACATTACAATCTGTTGATGTGACTTCACAGAAACTGGTTTCGGATTTATATGACTATTCAGTGCAAATTGGCTTATATTAAAAACATTTATATGTTTTTTAAAAAAAAAACAGAAAAGTAAATGGTGGTTTCTAGAAGGAAAATGCATTAGATCTCAAAAGACCAGATGCACTGTTCCAAAATCCAAAGCTCTTCAGTGATAAAAGCTATAAGCTAGAAATTAGTCTGGGGATATGGACAGCAATGGATAGATTTATTAATCTTTATAATTTTTTCCATGATGGAAAAATAAGTGTGTGCTGCTCAAACAGCAATGTGTAACCTGTAGTCATGTGAACTTTTTAATAAATTATTTCAATGCTTACATTTCCCCTGAAATAATAACTGAAAGCCAAAGTGTCAATAATCAGGCTTACCAAATGAAGTTTTTACCGTTTTCCTATCTTTGTTTTATCTCAGTAGTTAAAAATAGCTAGATATTGGATGACTGACTGACTTTAGTTATGTCTTACTACCTGAAAAAAAAATATTATGCCTGGTATACTTATGCCATATGATTTTTTGTTTGTTAGACTTGATTACTGTTGTAATATATATATAATCTGCCTTTTTTTCTTCCTAGATAAAAAATATTTGTAAATTCAATTAGTCATTCAAGACTGCTTAATTAATTTTAAATATCTCTTTTTGAAATGAAAGAAACTTCTACAATTCTACAGAACAAATTGTTTTACAAATCTCAAGGGTAAACATGAAATGTTTAACAGAAGTACTTCGGCATAAGATGTGAAACTTTTGTTTTAAGTAGCATCCTCTTGAGATCTCAAGCTTTTGTATAAAGGAATTTAGATTTGTACAGAATTTTAGTTTTAAAAATAAATTAGAGATAGCTCTATTAAAACCCATTTTCATTTAAATAGTAAATTTGCATTATACATATATATTCATTATCGCTCTCTTATAGTAGGAATAGCCAGAGAAAAACTTGTGTTCCTTGATGAATTCTCGGTTCTTTATCATATGAGTCAACTGCTGAGAAGCTCTTGTGCTCAATATTTAAAATCACGCAATTAGAGCACCTGTTCCATCAGAATTAATATACTAGGATATTTTCCTCTTTGTTTTTTTTTCCTTACTTCCTCAAAATCATAAAATTTTAGGTGTTAAGAAACATTCATAGCTTATGAAGATAGTATTGATTCACCTATAACGAGATCAGTACAAAGTCAAAGCTTAAGTCTATCACAAGCTACTATCTCCCCTCCTCCTAACGTCAATTTGATCTCACTCCATTATCCCTACCTCCCTCTCAATGTTATTATGATCTAAGCCCATCTTAATTTAAAACGCTTTTATTCAATTCTGGTATTTAATAAAACTTATTCCGATGCCATCGCCATTGGTGATTTTAATCTTTGTAATGTTAGTTTTGATTTAAATTCGTTCATATTTCTTTTCCTATTCCCACTTCTTGTAAATTTTTACTTCTTTTTTTTTTAATGTAAACGTATTGATTTATAACTATAATTTAAATAGCTAGAATACGTAAATTAATATCTATATAATAATAAAATAAAAGTTTTTTATTACAATTTTCAGTTAAATAGCGCTATAATGTAAGCAGCATACATGCCTAACAAGATATTCCTAAAGTTATGATATAGTAATAAATAAAATATAAACTAGCGTATTCAGTTAAAATCATTATAATAAAAATAGCATATGTGCTTACTAAAAAATATTTGAAGTTATGTTACATAAGCAATCAATAAAACGTAAACATAGTTTATATACTTATTATAATACTTGCTTAGCATTTAGAAAAAAAAAGATTACTAGAATTTTTTAAAAATCCCATACAAATTAATTTATAATGAATATTGTATGATAGTTTGAATTACTTTTGTTTCCCTAAGTGTTTTAAGAATTCGAAAGTAAAATAGTATTTAGTTGAATTATTTAAGTATTTCACTAATAATAAGTGATATTTGGAAGAATCAGACCAAAATATAAAGCATCAATGGACTATTGCCTAAGCACAAGGAACATGTGATTGGGGGACTTCTAAAGTTAGCAGTTTGAAAAAGAGATAGATTCTGTAAACCTCAGGCACAGATGGTTCTTTCATCTAAACAAGTTGGTAGTAAAAATCTTTTAGTACTTGACAATAAAATTTCCTTCTGAGAACATAAGTAATAAATACTATTAAAATTCTTTATGCCCTATGTGCAACTGAATAAAGAAGTTCTTATTCACTTTTATTAGGTGTGGTTGGTGCTTACATAAGGAAATACTATGTTATCAAATAAGTATTTGTATATGCTACAGACTAAGCACCGTTTATTGTGACGATTGGTTATTAAAATCAATTAATTTTATGTTACTATTATTTTTATATTTACTTATTTATCATTTTTAAAATTTTATTTAGCTATGAAGAGATTTCAAAGCTAAGCTGAGAAATGCTAAAAGTTAAACGAAAAGGAAAAATATGTTCTACAGTGAAGAAATTTGCTAACTAAATTTTTAACTGAAAAGGAAATTGAAATACACTCAAAAAGAGCAACAAATTGTTGCTACATGTATTATAAATAATACAAAAACAATAACTCTGAAAAAGAATTAAAAAGTAATGAAGAATGAACTGAAAAGGAAGAAAAGATCAAAAAACAGTCTGAAGAATTAAAAGCTTGTGATAAAGATATTCCTAGTGAAAAACAAAGCAATGATGAGAAATCAAAACAAACTTTGCAAAGTTTCCCAGACTTAATAAAAATATAAACCGTTGTGATTTTTTCAAAAATATTGCATTGTGACCAATAATTTTATCTGATAATATATATGATAGAACATTGTTTAATCAATAAATCATGTAACAATGGAAAAATTATAGCTCTTAAGAGACAAGGTACAGATAGAAATCATTCTTATTATAGAAATATTTCCCAATCTAATTTTTACTATGTGAAAGCAAATGATTCCAAAGAATTTCCATCAATAGTTATTTTCAGAAACAAGAAAAGATATTTATTATGTTTTCGAATTACAAACAAAATTCTCAACAGGATTCAAAAACTGGAAATATTTTAAGAATAAAGTTTGAAAAATCATGAATCTCTCCCATGTCAGTTCAAATTAATATCAACCCTCCACAAACAATTATATCGATATACATATGAAAAAGGAAATTGTTTTCGAGCCTATGTATTGGTGAGCTATCTTAAAATGAGTGATTGCCATTATAAAATTATTAGCTAGTATGGGATTAACGTTTTGTGGCTACAGAAAAAGTACAGATTTCGATTGAAAGTGGCAATTTCACAAATTGCATTGTGTATTTTGTGGAATTCAATAGTTTTTTTGAAAAGTTAGTTGCAAATATTTAATAATCCAGAAAGAAGCAGAATAGATTATTTGTCACATATTATATGTGATGAATTTATAAATTCCACAGGTACTGATATCTGAAAATATTTAATTTTTGAAATTTAATGAGCAGTATATATTACTCCATTATTCTAAACTCTGTTTCCAGTATAACTTATGTAAACCAATTAACTTTCATTCTGAAATTTGTTGATAAAATGAAAAATATAAAAGAATATTTTTTTTTTGGATCCCTCAAAATAGAAAATCACAATTCTTAGACTGGATCATATTAAATTGATTTTTGGGGAGAATTAGAGGTCAAATGTAGATAATTGGCAAATATGGCTGGAAATTACAGCAGATTGCAAGTTATAATAAAATTCACATTGATACAGCAATCTATGCACTATGAAGTAACCATATTATAAATTTAATAGAAAACTGTAAGTATAATTGTTGTCATCCACTCAGCATTGGAATCTATTCATAAACAGTGTGAGATACATTCAGTCTCAACACATAAAAAGAACGACGAACACTAAATGAGAATCAAGAGCAGGTGCAGTTAACAGCATTAAAATTTAATTTTAAAAAAGCTCTAATTCAAATTAATGTTCAACAATGAAAACAAATGTGTAACTTGCAGATAAAAAACTACTAACATATTTTAATGAGAATGAAACTACTTTATTGTTTTATAGGATAAATTGTAAATAGTACCAAAAAATCATCACAAAATATGCAGTACAATTTCAAATTTATTATAGATATCAGGAATAAATTTGATGAAATTGAGAAAAAAGTCAATTTTTAAATAAAAAAACTGAAACTACAAGAGGTATCCATGTTTAAAAATTGCAATTTGACAAAAAAAACTTAATTAGGCACCTTTTACTGTAAGACACAATTTAATAATAAATATACATAATGTTATTAATATACTTAATTCTGAAATATCTAGAGAAACCAATAGTTAATATCAATATATTTACCTGTTTTCCCATTTTAAAATTATTAATGCTAAATTTAATAAAGTATGAACAGAATAATTAGTGATATTAACTATTTTAAAGATAGAACTATTTGTTTCATTACATTCATAAAAGGATCCTATCGATATGAACAAATTATTAATTGGAGTTAGCAGTCTACATGTCCAAATGTGAAAACAGTTTTTAAAAAATGTTTTTGACTATATCTATTTGTAACATTAGTGGTAAATGTTCATTTTCAGTTTTGAAATTTATTTTAAAAAATTATAAATTCTTTAACTTATTTTTTTTTAACTATTTGTCAATGATATTCATAAAAAATGATGTAGTTCAGTTATTAGATCATAAATATATTATTGAAGTCAAGCATTGGTGGCCTATCGGTTAGCGTAGCTGCCTTCCAAGCAGCTGGTCTGGATTCACTTCCCGCTCAACACTTTGACATATAAAATATATATATATATATATTATTGAAAAATTTGCTAAAGAAAAGTTCCAATTTGTTTTTTCTATATTTACAATATTAATGTATATACAAATTTGTTCTAATGTTCCAAGAAGTTTTAATAAATTTACATACATTTTTTGCAGTAAATAAGATATACAATGTAATTTTTCTTATTCTTTTTTTTTTATTAATAAATAATTAGTATTACATTTTGCATTTTATTAAAAATCCTTAATAAGCAGTTTGAGTTCTAATTATCACATCTCCTGTCAAGGCCTAACTATCCTCTTCGGGGATTTTAATTTACCATATGAGACATTTAATAAAAAATATATCCACTTAATAGAGGATTTATGTGTGCCCAGGGTTATTTCCCCTCAGGCGCATACTTCTATACAAAGAAATATAAAACACTGATAAATCTGTTATACTACACCCCAGACCCCCATTTTCTAATTGAGACATCTCTCAACCACCTGGCCTTGAAGGTCTGGATTGATGTAAAAGATGCTGTCCAGGTTCCTGGAGGACTTATGAAGACATGAAGGATGCTTAACAAGATCCATGCCCCTGCAACTATCTTCTCCAAGATATACATTTATCTCTGGAAAATTAACATACTGAGCCTGCCACCTATTAAAGCATGGATTGCATTTATTGAAATAACAGGATCAATCATTTGATTTATATACACGAAACCAAAAAGGACCAGTCAAGCTCATGCAAGATCCAAGTGTAATGGGAAACACGAAATTGATTCTAGAACTGAAAGAAAGATTTACAAAGGGCATTAGCAGAATTTATTTCAATCAAAAAGACAAAAATTTTTCTTGCCAACCACCATTGCTGGACAAAAAGCTATATTCAGTGATCGATTGGCGCAGGGAAAAAACAAATTACGCTGGCATCCCTTCTCATTGATAGACAAATCTACACAGGCACCACAATACTGAAGAAAATTCACAATCACTTTAAAGGGAAACTGCAGAATGGTGTAGGACAGCAAATAAGACATGATTACAACATAAACTATGATGAACTACATGGCATCACAGAAGCAAAAATTCTTCAAAAACTACAATCAATCCCAGATAGTACACACCCGGGACCACACAGTGCCTAAATTCATGCTCCTGCACCTCAGTCACATCACCTTCCAATAATTAAAAACATGATTGATGATTTATCTAAGGGGTGTATGGACATACAAAGTCTCTACCCAATCTCACTGGTACCTTTTGTAAAAAAGCAAGACATCCCCATGGATATTAATAATTTGAGGCCTATCTCGAATACCTCACTATTAATCAAGGTCATCGAAAGTCTAATCAGAGACCCTATACAGGATGATATATACAAGCATGTATCACATTCACAGTTTGCCAAAAAGGGCTCATTGACTGCAGACGCAGTATGCCAGCTTAAGCTTACTGTTGAATACATTAGAACATCAAGGAAAGCTGGGCCGATTGCTGTCCAGTTGGACATTTTGGCAGCATTCAACTCAGAATAGATATTTTGCTTGAAATCCTAAACAGATATTCAGTTCCAAAGGTATTCTTAACAATCATTGAGAACCTCCTGATGAACAGGGAAAAATTAATGATGCTCGATGGAAAGGTTGCCCTGGGATTTAAGCCTTTACTTTCTATCCTGCAGGGCTCTCTACTGAGTGCTCTCCTGTTCAACATATATATAAATCCTCTTCTCCGAAGTATTGAATCAAATCTTCCTGGTCTATATATTCCTCCAATTAAAAAAATAATTAACATCTATCCTATATGAATGACATATTAGTGATTCTCCCATGTGAAAAAACATATTCTGAAACTACAAGAGGTAATAAATAAATATTCAAAATGTTATGGCCTAAAATTTAACCTGGCAAAGTCTGCAGCTTGGAGGTTGATTTTGGGACAAATGGTTGCCTCAAGATTTGTGGCCAAGCCACAGAAATTCCTTGGTTTCCCAATGCACTTGTCTTCAGTTTCAATGAGAAGCAATATCCAACAATCCCTGCTGGAGGCAACCAAAAAGATAACCATATCATTGTCTGAAATATATCTTTCCATCTGTGGTAAAGTCACATTATTAAACATGATGGTATTGACAAAGATGAATTATTATCTTCCTGTGATTAAGCCCACTAAATGGTTCATCTCGAAAATTGCATTCTTATGCTCTAGGCTATTCTGGAAAAAGAAAGCAGTAGCAATAAGTTAGATGCAATCACCCAGGACCATTAATGGAATGGGTCTCCATGACATTTCTACCTTATGATTCCAGAAGTCTTACAATTTTTTCCATAAAAATAAATCAACAGAATGAAGAAATTTCTACACTAATCATTCCAACAGACCGGCCTCCACCACCATGGAAAAGAAACTGGCTGGATCTCCAACTAAACAAGCTTATGAAATGCATAGCAATCAATAAAGACATTTCAAAACAAAGTAACATACTGGAAGGCCTTTAGTATAAAGCACACTAACTTAAAAGACCATCTCTCAAGTTTAGCCATCGCAAATGATAAATTAATAAGGAAACTCAAAAGATGGAGCTTAGAGTCCAAATATCTGGAGTATTTAATTAAAATCAATGTAAATGCATTATCTACTAATGAATTTTTAGTTAATAAAAGAGAGTACTCAAAAATTGACTCAACCTGCAAGCTTTGCAAAAAAGAAGATGAAACCATCAACCATTTCAGATTCAGATATAATCAGCTAATGCAACTTAAAAATATACTAATGAATCAGATCAAGGCAAATCAATATAAATTATTTAATTTGAAAGAATGTATCAGAAAAGGTTCATACCCAGAAATTTGATCATCTATTGTGGATTACTAGATGTAAGCTAGTATTTAATCATCAAAATTTTAATCCTATTAACTTCATGCAGAACAATCTAAAGAAAACAAGAACAAGAGATAGCCTGATAACCCCTGAGATTATTTTTGCCATGACTTGGGACATGCTGGATTTATGCTCTCCATGGACCAACTAATAGCAGTATGCTCCGAAAAAGAGAAAACAGAAGAGTAGTAATTGACTCAAATTCGGGAAAACCAAATGAAGAAATGAGAAAACACTTTGAACAAAATATGTACCAAATAACCTTTAATGTAATAATGTAATCTTTAATAAATTACTTTGGAAACTAATTATCACATCTGTGACTGCAAAAGACTAAAAATAAATATATTTTTTAAAGGAAATGATTGACGGATCAGCATTTTTTAAATAAGTAATAAATTTACTTATTTAGTATTTAGAATGAGAGGTCTCAAAATTAGGTTGCACTTGAGACTCTCCAAATGCTTGATTCATCATTGATCCAGAACCCTATTAGCATACAAATATATAATAAAGATGAGAAAATTGTTTGATATTTTTGTGTGTGTTATAATAGCATGTATATGATTTTGAGATTTGATTTTTGATCATTAAAGAAAAACTATAATGAGAAGGCAAAAAAACTAAGTGGATATTTAAGGAAAAAATTTGAATTGAAAAAAAAAATTAAAATCATGACCAGAGAAAACAATTGATAAAGACATGTTGATGGAGAGGAAAATATTGAGAATCCATATAACATATTTCAATAAGCTTTAGAAAGAACATGCATATTGCGACCAAATAATAAAAGGAATTAACAATCAACAACAACAACAAAAATTTCTTATAGTAAGTTTGATTGAAAGAGTCTTATTAAGATCAGTTGTAAACTTTAGAAAATAATATATTGATTAAAGAATATATTGATTAAATTGATATGATAAATTAATTTATATGATGATGTCAATTAAATAAATGCAATTATTCTTCATTATAATAATTATTTTTTTAAATGAGTAATTTAATTTCATTAGTAAACCAAGATGATAAAATATCTGATGAATCAATATAAATTACTTTATATCAGTTAATAATAAAATATATTTTAACAAAAAAAATGAACTGTGGTAAATGTAAGTTTTATGATATTTTAAAATCCTGCTTAGAGAAAGAAAAAAGATTGTGAATTTGTAAAAAATATATACACAGTGCCTTTCTATAATTGTACTATCCAAGCTAATGATATAAAAATTCCAAATATCCCAAAATTTGAATTCAAATTATTTTCTTTTTCTTGTAATGGAATACTTGTTTTTAGTAGTATTGCTAGAATTTTTGAACCTAAGCAAAATTTTAAAATGGGTCCTTTTTTTCTGTTTATAATATATAACTTAATATATGTTTGAATATGTATATAAAACAAAAGAATCCTTAAGACACAAAGACTCACTTGCATTGTCTCAATTTAATTGGATATATTTTTTTTTTTATAATTGAAATGCTTAGATAAAAATGAACAGTTTCTTTTCTCTATCCCCAAAACATATCTTTTTTATCCGATTAATTTAGCAAAATGATGTTATATTTGATATACTTATTATCAATAATTTAACTTCTAATTTAAAGATAAAATTTTAAATGAGTTCTGGTATTAATGGCTACTTATGAGTTTTTCAAGTAAACCAAGTTGGCATCCTGTATTTTTGATAAATATATAGTTTCAAGGGCCTATAATCTGTCGAAGATGTGTTAGTTGTTAGATTAAAACAAAATTAATAAATCGATTGTTAAATTTAAAAAAAGGAATAAATTTGATAAATTTTATTAAGAAACTTTATTTCAGTTTTTTTTTTTTGTATTTATATTATAATGTGGGAAGTGAAGAGATATTGTTGTACTTTGATTCAATTTAGCATGTTTCTTTTTGTCAGAAGTTTTTTTTTGGTAAATTGTCATAATGATAAAAATTTGGGACCTTCTTGTCACAGAACATGATGCAATAGATTATTTGCAAAGGTATGAGATCTTGCTCTTTCAAAAAGTGTGCATTAATGGTATGGTATCATTGCATGGTGCTAAAATTTACCTTGCACAAAAGTGCTTAGTCATGTGGTGAACCTGCTAGCAATGCATATTCTCTGGCTGTATCAACAAATGATCCTTGTGTTATAGTTCTGACAAGGATGATTTTTTCCAAACTACAGTAAACCTTATGTGAAATAATTCCTTAGCCATGTTTTAAGAATTCACAAAAGCTGAAAGAATTTATACTGCTAAACTCTCCAGTCCAGATCCAATTAAAACAACAAACTAAAATGTGTTCCTTTTATATTTTCTATCTTATAAAATCTTTTACATTTTTTTCTAATTACAAGTATGCAATCGATCAGTAATTAAAACACAGTAATAAATTGAAGTCTTCTTAACTTTGAATTACTATTTGTAGATTTGTATGTGTGTGTACTAGTAAATCTGATCAAATTAAATTTTTTTCAAACAACACAAAATATATATAATCATTTCAACTTTTTTCTTAATTTAAGCCATCTTACCTGGATTTAAGTTATTTATTAAAATTCATTTTAATAAATGATATGTTTATTTATTCAAGCAAAATATTTTCATATATTTCATCTAGTCTCACACATACATGCATAAAGTTCATAATAATAATATTTTAAATTTAAAAGAACTTTAAATAATCTTTAACAATTGAGTACATGCTTGCTATGTTGGATGTCCGTTATATACTCCCCCCTCTGCCATATAAAAAATGAGACAATAAAAACCTATTTTAGTTTTCATTTCATCCCTTCTACATTTTATTCTAGATGTAAGGTTGTTGTTTTTTAATCACATTCATGATTTCCTCTAGATTTAACAAGTAAATTAAACGTGGAAATTTTAATCACAAATGCTATATCATTGAATTTCTGCTGTTACCTGACTTTGTCTACATTGATTAACAAATGCAAAGTCCCCAAAACAATAAGTCCATTTGAGTGATCTGCCAGATACCAAAGCTGAGACATGAACAAAGTAATACCTAACATGAATACCCTAGAAGTTAGGGGATATATTAAACCCTCACACTTACCCTGGGACTATGCCACAAGTGTAGCCTTATAACTTCCGTATTATAATTAATAATAAAAATATATAGACCAAATCACTGATTGGAATATACAGATAGAATTATAATACCTCTACTTGGTGACCAGCTGTAATTAATGAAGAGATTATATCCCTTAAAAACAAAATGTATAGCTTCTTTATGAATTGCCACTATCCATAGCAAGTAACTACACTTCCAATATACCATAGGCATCAACCCCAAAATAAATCACTCATGATTTACATGAATCTTGCAATGATCACAAAGCCTATCATATCATTAATTTTCTATTTTTACACTTGAATGGCTTCAACAATTGAACATTATATTTCCATTTTTGTCACCATAAGTTGTACTTCAGAAAACAAAAACTTGCGGCACTTGTTATCTAGAGATATTGTAAGAATCACAATATAAATTTTTAAAAAAACTACTACATGTAATATAGTCAAAGTCATTATTAACAAATCCATAGTATAGCCTTTTCTTAAAACTGATTTTTTAACCTTTTTATTAGATCTGGGATCACCAACATTTTAGACTCTCCACATTCCATTAAGATTTAGTCTTTATCTCTGTCCCAGTATTCCTTGAATTTATACTTGTAATCTTATTTTAGATGACCAAAAAAAATTATCATCCTCTTCTTTTATTGTAAAGGCCGGATCATAGCTACATCCACCCATAAGTGACTCACATTTGGTTGAAGCTTCATAATATTCTACATAGTTTTATCTATTTGATCTTTAAACCCACACATTTTAAAGAATCATTTTATACTGTGACTGACTTCTTCAAAACTATTATGTTTAACCTCTGTCATTTCAAGTTCTACTTTATTTTCCTCATAACCAGTTTTATGATTGTTGAATTCTAAATCTTCCAACTTCATGTTCTGTATTTTCTCTTGTATCATATCTGCTTTTGTTTAGTTTCTCTGTTTTGTCTTTTCTAATTCCAGAAAATTTATATACTCTTAGTTAGGAGTTTTCTTGGACTACTCACTTATATGATCATGTATACTTGTGTCCAGTGCATTTAGTAGTTTGACCACTTCCTGATTCTCATCTATTATTTTTACCACCAATTTCTACATCATTTAACTTTGCAGTTACCTCTACTGCATTTTCTTATACCTCATTCACTGATTTTTCATTCTCTATTACTTCATTATTTATGTTTTCTGTCTTTCCACTATACCCTTTTTGCTAACCCCTTTTTATCTTTCTCAGAGAATGTTTTTATTAATTGATCACTCTTTCCTTATTTCTTCATTAACTCCCTTAATTATTAGTTGCATTTCCTCAAATTTAATATTTTTTTTGTTGCCAATCATTGAGCATTTTCTTCATTTACTGTTGGTATTCTTTCATTAAATCATATAGCATTTTCATGTCAACAACAAGTGGTATTGCTTCAGCAGATTTAAGTTTTGCTTGTTCCAGCTCCAAATCTGTTGGTTGTTCTGCCTCTTGCATCACTAGCTTGTCTGTGTTTGGAAATTTCTCCATTTTTGAACTGATCTAGTGATCATCTAATTTATATGTCTATTATTATTTATTTGACTTTTTCAGGGAACAAAGAAACAATAATTATTATTACTAAAAGAATTTTTTGAGACATAATTTAGTGCACCAACTCTTATCATAACCATGCAAACTTCTTTGTAAATATTTGAACTTGCCTGAGCTCACACCTATATCAATGTTAATCCTTTTGCCTATTTTACACTCACATATGTTCTTAATATTACTGCTTATTATTTCTTAAAAATAAATTCAAGTGCCACTCTCAACTTCCATCTCAAATGATTCTATTTTCACATGTCAAAGCATTTATTTTAATGAATTGTATATATATATATATATATCAATAGTAGTCTGTCCAATAGACAGGTCCAGAGAGTAGTCACTACATCAGTTCATCCATTCTTCCATTCCATTCTCTTCCTTGCCCACTTCCTCAATTCCACATAACCCCTTCCATCTCGTATATCATCCAATAATGTCAATCTCTTCCGTCCTTTCTTTTTATTTCCACTCACCATTCCTTCCAAAACATCTTTCATTAAACTATAATCTTTTCTTAGTATATGTCCAATCCAGTTTCTCTTTCTCTCTTTGATACTTTCAATCAATCTTCTTTCCTCATTAACTCTTTTCAAAACTTCTTCATTTGTTATTTTATTCACCCAACTGATTTTTTCCATTTTTCTCCATGTCCACATCTCAAAAGCTTCCAGTCATTTCTTAATTCTATTACTCAATGTCCATGTCTCACAACCATACATTAATACACTCCACACATAACATTTAATTAATCTTTTCCTTAATTCTCTTTCCATAGGTCCACAAAATATCTTCTTTCTTTTTACAAATGTCACCTTTGCCAATGCTATTCTTCTTTTAACTTCATCTTCACTTCTTCCATCCTCACTCAACCAACAACCCAAATATCTAAATCCCTTCACCTGCTGCACCATGTTGTCATGGATTCCAATTTGCAGTCTTTTTGCATCTCTCCCTATCCATAAACACTTAGTCTTTTCAATATTAATCTTCATTCCATGTGCCATACATCCTTCTTCCAATTTATTCAACATATTCTGAAGATCCTTTTCTTCCTCAGCAATAAGAGCCATATCATCTGCAAATCTTATACACTTTATTACTCTCCCTCCAACATTTGCTCCTCCACAGTCCAAATAATTATTTAGCATATCTTCTAAATAAATATTAAACAAAACAGGTGACATACTATATCCTTGCCTAACTCCACTCTTTATATTCACTTCATCAGTCTCACTACATCCAAATCTAACTCTTATTCTTTGACCATTATACATATTCCATATCAATCGTCTTTCTTTCCAGAATACTCCTTTATCTCTTAAGATAGACATCAGTTTATTCCAGCTTACTCTATCAAATGCCTTTTCTAAATCTACAAAACATATACCAATTCCTTTATCTCTTTCAATATATCTTTCTGCAATTGTCCTAACAATACCAATAGCATCTCTTGTGCTTTTCCCTTTCCGAAAACCAAACTGTTCTTCAGCAATTGTCAACCTTCTCATAAATCCTTTGAGTTAAAATCCTCAATAACACCTTAGAAACATGAGACAATACACTTATTGTCCTACACTCTTCACATTTAACAGCTTTCTTCTTTTTAGCAATTGGAATCACTATAGTTCTTAAAAAAATCTTCAGGCCAAACTCCACTATTATATATCAAATTGCAAAGTCCAACTATTTCCTTCATAGTAAATTCTCCCATTTCTCTCAAAAATTCTATAGGTACTGCATCAAATCCAATAGCCTTACCATTCTTCATTTGTGCGATTGCCTTTCTTAGTTCATCTGGCAGTATGTCCATACCTCTATCATCCATTGCAACATCTTCATTTTCAAGTTCATAACTAATTAAATTATTTCCTCTACTAAACAGATACCGAATATATTCTTCCCATCTTTTTGGGAAGAATATATATATATATATATTATATCACCCACCGACATAATATAAAACCGCCATTGTTGGCTTTAACCCAAAGCTTCGAATAAAGATATTTGTGAGCATGGTTTGATCCCATCTCACGCGCCAATCTTACCCGTAGATAAGAATTATCTCATCGAAAATGTAAATAAGGGTTCTGGTATGTATATCTGTTATGGTAGCGCACCGAACCAGCTCAATCTCAGGGTTTGGGGACGATAGTCTAACTAGAGAACAAAGCTAAAACAAAACTAACTACGTCTTACATGTCTATTATTATATGCGATAGTTTATTGGATAAAATCCATTAATCTAACCCGGATCTTATCGGGGTTTATTCTATTCACGACCATACCCATTACCAATAAATCCCATTTATACACGCATATAAATATCAATATTCAAGCGTACAGCCCATTTATTCTGATCCACCCACATATATATAGTTCATACACGCATCAAAATAGTGCAAATATATATCAGAGCTGTTTATTTGATGTTGTAATTTATTTAATTTTAAAAGAGACTTAATATAGCAATTAATATTGAGGTAACACTAGTTTCTTTATTAAGATACATTCACTGAACACATATTTTGTGCCACGTCACTTTACCTTAGTTCACGCGATCAAAGACAAGTCCGCATTTATACCTTGCCAAGAAAACTGGTCTGGTAGATACAACGGATGGCAAATAGTTCCAATAGGGTATATCGAATAGCATATCCCAGAGGTGGAGTAGTTGATTCACTCGCTTTGCGAAAAGGTCCAAATTTTCAAAGATCTTTCGTCATCATTTCTTTGATGAAACAAAATTTCTTTATTTTATTAACGCAGTTCGTAAGTTCGCTTCAGGTGAGTTTCACGACGAGTGTCCACTGGGCCGATTAACGAAACCCGCACTATAGAATTACCCCGACATTTTGGGTAGAAAAAAATATTAAAACTTCTTAAGAAATATTTTACACGTCCTCCTAATCTGGAGTTCAAGCCGCGTCTCTCTTTTTCTCTTTTTTTATATCTCCTTTCGAGCACAACAAAAAGTTCTTTTGTTTTCACTTTTAACTTTTCAAAATTCTCTCTGTGTATCCGTATGCCACTGACCAGTTCTTCCATTGTTCTTCAAAAAATACCCACCTGACCAGTTTTCAGACTTCCCGACGCCAGTTATTAACTCAACTGCCTACAGCAATTAATTCATTTCTATTTCGGTCCTCATATGTTCAAGAGATTACTCAACAAAAGAAAACACGTGTTACCGACAATATTATTAAAACTCAAAAACAAACTTACGGATAAAATATATACGAATAATCAATTACACTTTATACAGCTCTACATATATAATTGATTGTAACCATCACCGATACTACATACGTATATTGTACACTCGCACATACACTATATTTACATATACCTACACACATAACCTTCGCACTCCTTGTAACAGGGTTCGAATGACCATTTACATATATATATATATTTTTTGTTTATACATAGTCGCTCCACATTAACACTAGTAATTAGTAATATATCACATACGCGCGTATTCGAACCCGGTATATTACAATATATATATATATTGCACCAGGCATTATCAAATGTCCATGCACAAAGTCTGCTGTAAAGAAAATTACAGTAGATAAACATGTAAATTTGTATATATTATGCACAACAAATATATAAATGTGCTATATTAATAATGGAAGTTGGGTCTGAGCATTAGAATACCCACACACATTAATTTAAAGCAAACATTGAATTGACACAGAAATATTGTACACAAATACATGTATAATAAACTCATGTATTTTTTATATATATATATTTTCAGTATATGTTATTTTATGTATTTTGCTTTTCTCTGAAAAATTCAAATAGAGAAAGGCAAACTAGTATCGAACAAATGGATCACATGTTGGAACATATTAGTAAAATAAATAATTAAAGTTAATTGTTTCAACATACTTGTATATATTTTTTATTTTTTTAAATTATATTTCTAAAACTGTGATCTTAGTCTGTAATCAAAAAAAATGTTAATTGCTTTGGTAAAAACCTAATCAAAAAGCAAAATGTTTGATAATGAATGTTAAAATTAAAATGTTATTTTTTTTTTAGATAAAATAAAATTCTTTTCAATTAATATCTGTAATTAAGTGCTCTGAGTATTCAAAATGGAAACTAATCATTATATAAACCCTAAAATGTAGAATTTGAGAAAAATAGGCCCCATGTTGGGTGCCAGTTTTATGGTACTGGACCATACTTCCCTGTGGAATTCTGCTCCTAATAATGCACTGAGCATGAAGTGATTAAGATTTAACAGGGAAAGAAATGGATATCAATTTATCAGATTATCTGTACTCATATATATTGGTATTTCCAGATAAACTGATAGAAAGAGTGAATTGACAGGACTCTTCCAATTAAATATCCCTTTAGTTGAGATCCTTCTCAAATGCCCAAATATTTAGGACCTATGGTAAGTACACATCTTTGAACAGTCTATTTACAGATAGATTTTGCGTGCCACTCCTAGAAAGGAATAAAAATGAATTTTCCCCCCTCCTAGAAGGTTATGTAATACTATATGTACAGCGGAGCATGATAATAAGATTTAACACCCTGGTAGAGTGATATCCCATGTGGCTAGCTCAGTACTCTAGATCTAGTGTCTTCAATGGGTAAGTTAAATGGTTATTATTGGTATGTGATTGATAGAGAAAGAGTACATTTTGTCAAATAAATAATACAAAAATGAAACAAATTTAATATTATGATCAAGTATTTATTTAATCCCAGATACCTACCACCATTTCATACTTAAAATGATATAATAAAAATAAATAAATGAATTATTATAATAAACCTATATATATATATATTGTAATGGAACGTACTTGCTGCATTCCATTTAAATTGAAGAAAGACAAAATTATCCCGGTTATATATAAATAAATTGTGAATTCAATTAATTTCATAATGACTCTAGCATTAAAAGAAAAATAAGAATAATATATTACTGCTCTTTCAAATAAATTACAAAGACGTTACTTATAAAACAAATAGTACATTCTTTATTTTATATTATGGTTTAATTTTAGGTAATATCAATGTTTTAAATACAAACCCAAATAATAAATATACATATATACTTGCAATAAGTATATATATTAAATATATAAAGACATATCTATGCTTAACAAGTAGATATCAATATAAATACAAATCCATACTTATACTTTTCAGATATTTAAAAAAAATAAAAAAAAAATATTACATACAGCAAATATATATAAATTATTGTTTTGGTATGCATAAGAATCATTATATAAAGTTAAAAAAAAAATAATGAAATAAATTAATAATAAAACATTTTTTTTATAATAAACATTTGCGAATAGAAATTTACTTATTAAAATATACATAACAACTCATATGCCACCCAAACTTATAAGCCATACTTTAAGATTTTAAATTACTTAAGTGTTAATTTTAACACCTGTTAAACGTTTATTGCTGTTAGAAAACAAGACGCTTGAATTGACTATTTATAAAATGTTATATTTTTATAATGAAAAATAAAAGTAAACAAAAATATCAATCTCAAAAAAATATTTATATATCATTTATACATATAAAATTATTAACTACCTTTCAAAGTTCACATGTCCAGTTTTCCTTCAAAAGTCAACTTATTCCTTTGTTTTATTTCTTTATCCGTTTAATATTAGAATGCATTCTAGTTAAAGTGAAGAAACTATCACGTTAGAGAAAATTGTCAATTCTTGGATGTATGTATATTTTTTATCCTTCTAAAATTTCTTCCCATGAAAAATAAATAAATAAATTGAAATGTTGAATCCAATATATTAATTTTAGTTACCTCCAGATTATTATTAGATTGACCATTATAGATTCCAGATAGCTATGTTAAATTTCGGCTTCAGACGCGATGAAATATATGTATTGAAATTTTCTTAATTTTTTCTTTTTAAACTGCTTTGGAATAAATGAAAGAAAACGGTGCAGCCTCTTGGCTGCGATATATTTCTATTAACCTGTCATGATTTATGTATTTACCATAGAAATCTATCTTATTCCAATATTCTGAAGAATGGTAATTTCAAAGAAACAAAGTACAACAAAATTTTATCCTTCAGTTGGTTTTATTACTATCTTAATAATAATAATAATGGCTTCTTTTTTATTGTTGCTCCACGTGCTAGCAAATGCTGTTTTGAAAACCCTCGTTACACATGTTTTCTTTTAAACAATTAACATTAAAAAAATAAAATAAAATATCAAGCATATATATAAAAAATATTAAATTGAAAATTTATTTGACAGCTTTAAAATATACATAAATAATAATATTGCATTTTTTAATAATCACTGCAAATAAAATAATTTTTTTATATAATCAACAATTTATATGTCTTTAATTATTTATAATAATTAAATATTCATAACGATGTACTATTAACATATAAATAAAAATAATAACTTCAAACAATAACTATACCTAATAACCATAAACAATAATAATACTTCATATATAAACATCAACTCAAAGAGATTTTTTTTTTTAATAACAAATGACAATTTTTAAAATATAGATAGACTTATCGATATTTACAATATATATATATATATATATTTGATGCTTTGAAATAAATAAAACATAAATACAATTTAAATGAATAAGAAAATATAAAAATCCCTAAAGCTATTTACAATGTTTTATAAAGAATGGAAGTGGTCTGAGCTTTTTACCCTGTAGAAATACATTATACTTTGTGTGATTTGATATATATATATATTTTTCAGATAAGAGATTTTCGGCCATACAGGCATACATTTCTACTCAAGACTATAAAACCTTTTTTATTGATAGCAAATATAATAATAATAATAAAAATTATGTGCACATATAATTGCACTATAAAATACTTCACTAATTTTGTATTTTACAACAGGTCAATAAGGTTGTGTTAGCTCCAATACCATATAGCACTCAACATGAGGTGCTGTATCCATTTGCCTTTTACAATAAATTCTTATATATGTATAAATGTGCAGCACAATTATACACTCACTACTATTTTAAATATAAAATTATTAGTGAACTTGCTTATGGGAAATTTATAATAAATAAACTCTTTGGCACTCATCATAATGTGCTGCAATGACAAAAAAAACTTAAAGATATATGGATAAATACATTTCAGACCCTTATCATGAGGTGTTGTATTTACCAAATATTACCAGTGTCTGTGCACATATATACACATGTATATTTATGTATGACAATTTTCAACAAGAAGAAAAACAAACAGCCAAAAAAAAAAAAACTAATTGCAACCTTTGCTGAAAATACTAAAATTTGGGTTAGAAAAATGAATTAAAAGATTTAAGTAAAAGCTGTATCATTATGCCTGTAATAACCGTAAATTCAATATATATATATATGCGAGAGACAATTCGCTTTTTTTTAAATGATTGATAATAAAAAAATAATATATTTCTAATTATCAGAAAGATCGAAGTTAATTAGTTCAATATTAATAAAATATTTTTAAAATAAACTTATGTAGGCATTTTCATCTTCTCCTGACTGAGTTTCTGAGTGGGCTTCAAATCAACTGGCTGTGTGGTGAGGTTTCATATCATTCAAGCATAGGTAAGGTGGCTTTTGTCATCATTGTGGCCAGCTGGAACTGGCATGATTACATCTTGGTGATTTGGACAGAGAAAGGACAGGTGCACTGGCTGATTGTCTACCCCATGATCATTTTGCTGGAACCTCTAGTAGATTGCTTCATATTTCGTTTTGTATATTTTAATAATTATGATTATTATTAAATTTTCATCTGCTGTCTTGAATGGTTACTCGAATCCACAAGAAGACAAGAGTTCTTAAAAGAACTGTATAATGGATTTCTTCTTAAGAATATCAGTAAAAGTCTGGTCCATATATGAATCTTTAAATGGCTGTATGATTGGGGAATTCCAGAGCCAAAGTAGTGTATGACTTGCCCAGAATGACTGCCAAAGAAAGAATGAATCCCACAGCACTGACTAAAACCTATCAACCCTACTCATACAGAACCAATTCAGCACCCCTTTGCTGAGAAATATGAATCAGACAACCCTTTTAATTTAGTTTATCATTTAGATTATACACATTCCTTTTCTATTTTTCTGATTAAATTCTACATTTTAGGGTTTGATATAATGATTAGTTTTCATTTTGAATACTCAGACCACTTGATTACAGATATTAATTGAAAATAATTTTATTTTATTTTTTCATATGTCATAGCATCGGCCGGGACGTGAATCCTCAACTGTCTGCAACCAACTACTTGCTTGCATTTATCTAAAAAAAAATAACATTTTAATTTTAACATTCGTTATCAAACATTTTGCTTTTTGATTAGGTTTTTACCAAAGCAATTAACATTTTTTTGATTACAGACTAAGATGACAGTTTTAGAAATGTAATTAAAAAAATAAAAAATATATACAAGTATGTTGGAACAATTATTTTAATTATTTATTTTACTAATATGTTCCAACATGTGATTCATTTGTTCGATAAAGTTTGCCTTTCTCTATTTGAATGTTTCAGAGAAAAGCAAAATACATAAAATAACATATACCAAAAAATATATATATAAAAATACATGAATTTATTATGTGTGTTTGTGTACAATATTTCTGTGTCAATTCAATGTTTGCTTTAAATTAATGTGTGTGGGTATTCTAATGCTCAGACCCAATTTCCATTATTAATATAGCACATTTATATATTCATTGTGCTTAATATATACAAATGTACATGTTTATCTACTGTAATTCTCTTTACAGCAGACTTTGTGCATGGACATTTGATAATGCCTGGCACAATATTATTCAAGCACATTTTTTTGCTGTACCATTAATGTATAAATAATAAAACTTTAATGTATTAAAAAAGTATACATATATCCATTTTTTTTTTATGTTTAATTTTCTCAGGATGTTCTCTCATATATATATATATATATATATATATATATATATATATATATATATATTATTATTATTATTATTAAACCACACATTAAAAAGTCATTTTTGTCCTGAATTCTTGGTTAAAAATAATTAATTTGGGCCTATTTATGATGCCATTTTATTGTACTGAATTCTCAGGTAAAAATGACAATCTGACCCAACATTGGGCATCATTTTATTGTACTGGTAACTCAGGCAAAAATGAATTAATTCAGTCACATTTTGGGAAGACATTTTATTGTACAGATAATCTTGAGAGATCACCTTTAAATATGATTAAACAAGTGCAAATTTCATAGTCACATCTAAAGTAGATAATAATGGAGATGATTGAACCTAAAACGTTATATTTCCCAATCATCTCTCCAAAATCAATATTAGTATTTTGAGTCGGCAATAATTTAATTCAGATAAAAAAAAACATGCATTTTATTTTTTTATCATGATGGGATACTGAATAAACCAATTTCAAATACCAGGATCTCTCAATTTACAAAACATACTGGCATTTTACTCAGTGGTAAACAATCTCCCTAATTAAAATTTTTTTTTTCTTAACTGATAAATGCTAAAATGACCATTTAGAAATGAAAGTTTCTAAATAAATAAGTTCTGACCACTTGAATTAAAACTAACAGCAATTTAATTCACAATTAAAATGCACATATATACATACACACATACAAAATTAAAACTAATTATTTTTAAATGCATTTATACAGCAATGTATATAAAAAATAAATGGATAACAATGACTAAACAACTAATACATTGCACATTAACAAAGAAATCAAATTGTAAAAGCTTTAAAAAGAATGGTCTACCATGGTATTTTTTGGTACTCCCATTACTGATCAGAATAGCATGAAAGTCATAATGTTCTCTCTGTCAAATGCTTTCCTTTTAAATGTTCAATTTTTCAAGATAGACATTTAAAATTAAACCTGGGTCAGGTATTGATGTTTGAGTTCAGGGAGCTCCAGAAAAAATCTACAATTTGTGATGAGTCAGTACACTTTAATGCCTAGCAGTGCATATTTTTTGTCTGATCATTGAGTTTCATATTTCTGACAAAGATGATTTTTGCTTCATAAACTACAGTAAACCTTGCATGAAATAATTCCTTAGCCACATTAAGAGTTCACAAAAGCTAAAAGAACTTATACTACTAAACTCTTCAATCTAGATCCAACTAAAACAACATATGAATACCAATCCCCCCGAAAATGTGTCCCCTTTATATTTTCTCTCCTATCAAATCTTTTATATTTTTTTAATTATAAGTATAGATAGTAATAAATTGAAAACTTCTTATCTTTAAATTACTATTTGTAGATTTGTATCTGTGTTATCAATAAATCTGATTTTTTTTTTTCAAACCACACACAAAAAAATATAATTATTTCAATTTTTTTTAAATTTAAGCCATTTTACCTAGATTTAAATTATTTATTAAAATTCATTTTAATAAATGATATATTTATTTATCCAAGCAAAATATTTTTACATATTTCATCTCTTCATGCACATACATGAATAAATTTCATAATAATAATATCTAAAAGAAGTTTAAATAATCTTCAACAATTGAGTACTTCTATTATGCTGGGTAATCATTATACTATACATATAATCAAACAAAAGAACAAGCTAAACTTAAAAATGGTTTTAGTATAGTGGATCATAACAAAGTATTGAGAGATGTTATAGAAAAGACCAATGAATATGAGTTGACATTGCACTTTGAATTTGTGATTATAAAAAGGCAGTTGATTTTATAAGCATTTCTTCAGTATTAAAGCATTGGCTCATCAAGGTATAGACCCAGGATATTGTCATATTTTGAAGAATATCTCCAAAACTTTTTGCAGCAGTTTTGCAAAAAGTATTTTGCGAATTAAAATGGGAAGCTAAAGGAATAAAAATAAATTGAGATTATTTAAGTCATTTAGATTTTGCAGACAATATAGCTGTTTTTGAAAACAATACTTTATAGCTTTAAAAAATGTTGCAAGAGTTATCAGATGAAAATAACAAAGTAGGATTAAAGATAAATGTTAAAAAGATTACTGTTCAATAGATTTTCTCGGACGAAGAAGGTAGTAAAGACTGATAATGATGAGTTAAAAGAAGTTAACAACTACAAATACCTTGGTCAGGTTATTACTATAGATAGAAACATAATGAAAGAAATTCAACATAGAATTAAACATGGCTGGATTGCTTTTGATAGAAATAATTTAATATTAAAAGGAAATATGCCTATGTGTTTGAAAAAGATTTTTAATAAATATGTATTACCAGTTCTTTTTTATAGATCTGAGACTTGGACACTTCACATTGCTCAATGAAGTATGGAGAGATGTATGTTAGGGTAAGAAGAAGAGATTTAAAATGAAATAGATGGGTAAGAGAACAAACACGTATCATGACATCATTGAAAGAATTAAGAAACTGGAGTTGGGCTGAACATATTGTTAGAGGAGATGATAGTAGATGAATAGGTATAATCTTAAACTGGATTTCAAGAGATTATAAAAGACTTAGAAATAAACCACATGTGAAATGGATGAAATAAAGAAGTGTGCTGGGATGATTTAGAGAAGAGAGGTTGGGGATTAGAGGAGATAGAAGTCTGAAAGTCCTTCATCTTGCAGTGGATCAATAATGGTTGAAAATTATGATATATATATAATTCAAACTTATTAATCACTTCTTCATGGCCAAGTTCTATATAGCAATCACAAATTTAAATTTGTAATTACATCATGATTGATTATTATACTAAAATAATGTGTAATTCATAAATAAATTAAATATTACAATTTTCCTTATATGTTTTCGGCAATTTGTGAAAAATTTATTCCATCTAAATTTTTTAAAAAACAATTTTCAATTATAAAAACATACACACACACATTAGTAAATGATGCAGTGTAATTTAGTTAAATTATTTTGAAATCCAGTCTCATTTTATTTCTTACTCTTTCATGATATTAATTGGTTCTCTTGCAAAAACATGCTAAATATTTATTTATTGACTAGTAATTGAATTAAGATACAGTACAATAAATTGATGTAATAAAACACAAATTAAAAAGTAAATAAATATAGTTATGAAGATTAAATAAATAATTAAATGATTTTATTGCTGGGAATTCATAAGAAACTTAAGCACCAGAAGTGACAGCAGGGTCACAATTCACAGACCTTGAGCTCAGAGTCTACTACTCTACCACTGCACCCAATCATGCAGGATATTATCAAAATTATTTAGATATATATAGTGTATTAAAATGCTTTATATATATTGTACCATTTATTTATATATGGTATAAATATATTGGCTTTTGGTAAAAGCTAAAAGAAAAAGTAAATTTAGCAATCTTATTAAAAGACGCAATTAAATTTTTTTTTTTTGGTTTGTGTAATTTTTTTTTAAAATGTACAATGAAAGTTACATTTTTCGTTCATATTTTTTTTTATGTAATTTAAAATAAAAGTTAAAATTGGAAAGAATAAAAGACACGTAGATTACTAATCCAGATAAACTAAAGGAAAGAAAATTTCACACGCAGATTACAATCAGTAAAAACTTTTTGGAAACTAATTAAAGATGGCAGAATTATGTTTAAAGAAAAAAACTTTGTAACTTAAATTTAAGAAAAAATATACAATATTATTATTTTGTATGTTGATAAAGGGACAAAAGAAAATATGCGCAAAAGTCTGAAAACAGGATCTCTAGTATAAAAGGAAGAATACCAGTGTGATCAGGGTCTTATCTGTTTTTTTCTTTCGGCTAGTCGTGGATCATGAAAGATCCAGGACCACTCTACACTAAAATATCATGCTAGAGTGGACTGAAACTTTTGACATCGTCCATCATGAAGACTTCAACCCCAGAAAAGCTTTCATGACTAGCCTTTAGGACAGACCAAGAACAAGTTAAAACCAATGGCCACAAGCTCATTCTATCTCATGAAAAATTATGCATGGTAATCAACCATCAATTGAAATTTACTAAACTTACCGGTAAGCTAAGATTATTCATATCCCAATTGTGACTAAATTAAGCATCTGCAAACAATCCTTTCTATAAGCTTATAATATTACTACTAATAGAGACATTTGCAGAATTATCATTCAAAGAGCTTCCTGGAAGAAACTTAAGTGAACTTTAATTATTAAACTGCTTTAGCTAGTTGATTTAATGTCTGGATTAGCATGTGTGTATTCTTTCCAATTAATTAGTGATGTGTTTTTAATATTTTAATTTGTTAGAATAAAAATATTTATTTCTAATATCAACTATTCATTGTGCATTATTAATGATAGTTATGAAATTTATTAATGTTAGTTTATTAGGATTCAAGTATATAATTTACCTTTGCCAATATTTGATGATTAAGCCCCAGGAATAATACTCTCTAAAAAAATAAAATTATGGGATATGAAGAAATTAGGAGTCTATTGTCTATGGCACCCTCTTATAAATTAAAGCTAACTTTGTCGGCAATCCCTGTTTTAATAATTAGTAGGCCAGTTAATCAGGAAATATAGCTATGTTTTTTAGAAATATGAATGAAATATTTATATTTTCCATCTTCATAGCTTGATTAACTTTCACTTCATAGTGTGTAAAAAAAAGGAATACCAGAATCTATCAAAATGAGAAAAACGTTACAATATATAATAAACGTTTTTCATTGAATAATTGTATAGAATGCTTTCAGTATTGGAGTACCCTATTCAAAGAATGATACAAAAATTAAACTGAAATAGTACTTTTAAATAGATCATTAGGGAGTTTCTATTTGGTGATATAACATGTATTGCTTAAACGTACGCCAAATCTTATCTTTTTTTCACAAACAATATTGATCTTTTTTGTGTATGTGGCTGAAAGGCATGAGCTGATTCTATTTTATTTTTTAAAATTATAAATATTAGTAGAGTTGATCTTTGAACTATATCTGTTGTCACTCCTCGGTTATAAATTAACTATTTTTTTATTGTACTTACTTTCACACACACACACACATGTGTGTATATTTAAGTTATATTTGTCTATTTAATTCAATGGTTCTTAATAATTTATTTATTTATTTAGTTTATTGGTAGAGTTATCAAATGTTCTCGTAATCTTGCTTTATTAAGAATTGTGTAGTTATTATTCATCATCTCTGTTAAGGTGATTATTAAAATGCAATATTTAGGGCATGGATTTGGAACATTATTTTATAGGTAGAGTAATATATGTGGGGTGCATTTGTTGAAGGCAGATAGAGTAACTAGGATTGAAGTACTGTGACTAAATGATAAGATTTGATCATCTCAATATTATATCTATATTAACTGATTCACAATAGTTCTTTTTTACTAACCTCTGATGGAATTAGCTTCAGAAATCTTCATTAGTCAACATTTTATTTTTTTGTATAAAAGATTTTTAAATTATAAATCCCATAACAAATGAGGAAAAATGGACAAGGGATGGAACACAAGTTTGTTAAGTGATTATATCTCATCCTTGCAATATTATACTATCATTTAACTCTCGAGGTTAAATAAATCTTCTGCATGAGTGTACAAGATTTTTTCTTAATTTGTAAATTTTTCTATTTCCCCCTAAGGTAAACATTCTTTTTGGGCATGCATGTGACAAGACAATTGATAAGAAATCCCACTTAAAACCTGTGACATTGTAATTTCAATGTACAATACAGTGAAGCCATGGTATACACTGCAACAATATGTACTACTCCAATTATATACTATCCCAAAAAAAAATTACATAAACAAAAAAAAAACATAAATAATTTTAATTAGTTTTGCAAAACTGACACAGCCATTTTGTTTTTGCCTTTGAGCATCCTCACTAAATTCAAAATTTACATTTTAGTTTACTTGATCACATTAATAAATAATGTTTACATGTATTTTATTTTTTACTTTTTATTTCTTCCAAAAGTTAATAAGATGTTTTCTAAATATAAAGCTAGAAACTTTTTGAAATTAAAAAAAAAAATCATATAGTATTTTTCTTAAGCAATAAAAATTTTTTCTTAAAAAAAAAAAGAACTGGTTAAATGTTCTTGTATTGAGTCAGAAAGCTTAAAAGTAAATATGAAAATCTGAAATTGATAAGTGCAAATAGGGATGAGTGCATAGATTCCAAAACTGATATGTGCTTAAAAACATCAAAATAACTAGAGGGAACATATCTATTAATAATATTTTAAATACCAGTATATCTACAGAACTTAAAAAGACAATAGACTTGTATTTAAATATTACATATTTAGCCTATATTTTACCCATCCTTCTTCTATGTATTTAAATAGACATATTAAAGTCCTATATGTGAGAGGTCAAAATGATTTAAAGTCAACATGCCTATGACAATAATCTTGGCATCAACAAGGGCTTTGAGCATTCCATTATCAGATTTCCAATGATATGAATGGCTGAAGGGTTGGAGAGTGGAGAAAATTGAAGTCTATCCATTAAAGTTTTAAGATTTTTGCTATCAATATAAACTGAGCACTGGATTATATGTGTGTGTGGGAGGTGATGATCTGGACTAAATGGTGAGTCTGGTTCAGCATGAAATACATATATTGGAGACCATTTATATTTTTCACATGTATATGGTCATGTGCATTAGTTGTATAAGATGGAATGGATTTAGGAAGCTTAAATGTACGAGTTCAAATCCTTCTAATATATATTAATAGTAAACCTGCTATTATATTCTCATGAATTAAAAAAAGTTATTAAAAAAAAAGATACTGTTCAGAATAAGGGTTTAATGGCAATGAAACACTTATTATTCTGATATATCAATGCCTTGAGAAGGTCAAAATCTTTTTTCATTATTTTTATTTTTTGGCTGAATGCTAATGAGTGAATACATACACAGTAAATGTAAACTATATGTAAATGTGCTATTTCAATTTATTATAATACATTATTTTTCTAAATTTTCTTTATACTATATATGTAAAAGAATCAATATTTTATATTTTTATGCGAGGGTTGAAACATATTATACATTCACAGTATAGTATAAAATACATATTGTAATTAAAGCTTATTTAAACATGAGCTATGATGTATGCAAGAAATGCTTGGAACAAAATATAGTAGATATTTCAGTTCCACTGATTTGTATTTGAATGATTCCAAAGCACCATAATCATTATTAGTAGTCATTTATAAACAAATATCTCCAATCAAATTCCAGAATAAAAAATATATAAGATTTTATGATGACTATACAAATCAGTGTATGATCCACAATTACATTTACATATATCACATATCAGTCCTATAGTCTGTTTCCATAACAAAGTTCTAGTAATATTTAATTCTTTCATATATGAGGGTAAGTCAAAAATTATTGCATTCTGCTTATATTAAAACTTCAGTTAGATTCATTATCTTTTCAACACTTTTCATATGAAGTCACTATTTTTCCACTCATTAACATGCAGTTTTGAATGTGTAATGTAGTTATGGTGTGAGAAACAATGGCTAAAACATTTGTAATTTGCATAAAAGAAGAGCAACATGGAATGATTTGTTTATTATGATTGAGGATGTGCCTAGTGTGAATATTTATTCATAAGTTTGCACACAATATGGAGAAAGTGTTTTGTTACAAAGAAGTATACATCAATGGATAGAGAAGTTCAATGAAGGTTGCACAAGTATCAGATATGAAGAATGATCTATCCACCCATCCCATTATTGAATGATGAGAACATTCAGTGTGCATGTAAACTGATTCAATTCATACACAAATGAAAGTGGAATATTTGCAAGTCAGCTAGATCTCTGCCTATGCAATAATCTACTAAACATCACCTGCAATAATCTACGAAACATCATATGATCACCATTTTTTATGTTTGCTCAAGCTGTTAAAACAGGCAAAACTCTCCTACAGTAGTGCCATTCAGTGCAAGTTAGAGTAATCAATGGATGTAAAAAAATTCATGCATAAAATTCCTATCTAGTGCCTACTCATCTAATATACCCAGACTAGTTTCTGGCTTGTGGTTTTCATCAGTGAGGAGCCTTGGATCTGAGAGCACTGCACCTAGATCTTAGGATCTAATGCAAACCTCCAGCAGTCACCTTTTATCTCTACTTAATAATAAAACTATGGGTCTAAAATTGAAACATAATATTTTCAATATAGTCATATAAGTCTAAACTCATTTCAGTGCCCATACATTTTGGTCTCTTTGGTTCTTTAATAACCATAGCCACCACTATTCTATTAGGCAGGACTGGTATTAAACCACTAAACATCATATGATCATCAATTCTAATGCTTGCTCAAACTGTTAGAACAGGCAAAACTCTCCATACAGTAATGCCACTCAGTGCGAGCCAGAGTAATCAATGGATGCAAGAAGGTTTGTGCATAAAATCCCTATCTAGTGCCTAGTGCCTACTCATCCTACATACCCAGACTAGATTCTAGCTTGTGGCTTTCATCAGTGAGGAGCTTTGGACCTGAGAACACTGCACCTAGATCTTAGGATCATGTGATATTTAGTGGCTTAATACTGAGTGAAGCTACTGTATGGAGAGTTTTGCTTGTTTTAACAGCTTAAGCAAGCATAAGAAATAGTGATCATGTGATGTTTAGTGGTTTAATATCAATCCTGCCTAATAGGATAGTGGTGAGTATGATTATTAAAAAACCAAAGACACCAAAATATATGAGCACTTAACTGAGTTCTAACCTATATGACTATATAAGATAATGAGCTTGGATTGAAAGTATTATGTTTTCAATTTTAGACCCATAGTTTTGTATTTAAGTAAAGATAAAAGATGGTTGCTGGAGGATTGCATTAGATCTTAAGATTTAGGTGCTGTGCTCTCAGATCCAAGACTCCTCACTGATGAAAGCCACAAGCTAAAAACTAGTCTGGGGATGTTGGATGATTAGGCACTAGATAGGGATTTTATGCATAAACCTTTTTGCATCCATTGATTATTCTGGCTTACACTGAGTGGCACTACTGTATGGAGAATTTTTGCCTGTTTCTATGCAATAATCCATAACAGACTTAGGTTTTAAAAAGTTTGTTCAAAAT
This sequence comes from Epiperipatus broadwayi, assembly GCA_028023455.1. Classification (NCBI taxonomy): domain Eukaryota; kingdom Metazoa; phylum Onychophora; class Udeonychophora; order Euonychophora; family Peripatidae; genus Epiperipatus; species Epiperipatus broadwayi. Next base: position 2,827,741 of record JAQFVV010000048.1, on the reverse strand, counting down.
TGGTGCCAAAACAACTCGTGGAAGAGGACAAATAGAAGCATGTGGATATCTATAAACAAAATGATACTCTAATAAACTTTAAAGTAATCATTACTAGTAATGAGATATGGTTTATGACTACAAGCTTGAGAGTAAAAAGCAGAGGGCAAAGGTGAAGACAGTGGCATTCATGACACATAGTTTGGTCAAAAACACTTTTTAATGAAGAAATATGAAAGCTTGTTGATAGATGAACAAAGGATATTGAAAATCAGGAAGACTAAGTTGGAAAAATAATGCTGATTAAAATAAATTCTACAACCAGCGTGTAGTAGCTCAACCTCGTACTTACTCCCACACACGCATGTAGAAATTATATAATAATATTAATTACGATTTACAATTGAGTTACTCAATGTGTAATATACGTTTATACAGAAACAAAAAAGTATACACCAATACATGTAGTTGTATGTTAGAATATTTTCATTAATTGAATTGAAAAACATTTAATAAATCAACAAAATGATGGAAATATTTTAACTTTATAACTACAAGTAAAATGGCATAATCAATTAATCTTTGGACAATTATTACACGAGTATATATTTTGTTTACAGGTAAAAATATTCTATTTTTGTCTTTTTCATTTGATTTTTTTTCTTTTCGATTAAAAACTAACCGCGTATTTATATTTTGCACGTGCCTCCTCCCTCTCAAAAATTGAAGTAATATATAGTATTTAAATGTGAATGCTATTTTGACTTCATTTATAGGTTTTGGACTAAATTTTTAATGCACCTCCGCAATAATTTTATGTTTCCAAAAATCTCTTAATTCTTTATCAACTCTTTTCGAATAAATATTGCAACAAATCGCTTCCTCCTACTCTTTTTTTTAAAATTAAGACTGAAATTTATTGGATCCTTTTGCTTATCCTTAGTTTATAACCTGTTAACATTAGATACACACGTGTATGTAATGAATGAGGAATTAGAAAGAAAAAAAGTTCAAAAATTATCTTGTTTATATTAAATATAACTATATTTATAATACTGACTCAGGGAAACAGGAAATCAATCTCTTCCCTAAATATGCGTACAGTACTTTCTTGATCATCATGTTTGTATGTATGTCTATGTTGACGGGATCAAAGGTTACTGCGATTAACTTTCGGTATGTCTGAGTGGCTAATATTCTGGGTAAACACTTGTACCTCAATTTTTATCGTAGAAAATTAAATAAAAAACACTTGTACCTCAACATTTAGCGGTTTTAACCCGAATATAAGAAACGAAAATCTCCACATTAAATGGGAAAACAATTAATAAAAAATATATATGACAAATAATTAACTATTCTTAATCAAGTATCTCAGCATTCTTACATTAAAGCGGATATATTCAACTTTTTTCTAAGCCTTTTTTTTTGCAGAATAAATATGAAAATTTAGAATCATTTAAAATATTTAGAGGATCTTAATATTAGACTACTTCATTTATTTGGAACAAAAGTTGTTTCTTGAAAAAATAAATAAATCACAAATTAAAAGTATAATTTAGATATAAATATTTATTTAAAAGTATTCTTTCTTTTTTGTGCTTGTCATGATCAGAGCTCCATCTAGTGAGCGTATGCACGTTTTATAAATTTGTGTTTGTGGGCCATAATAATAAGTTAATTTTGATTCTAGGTCAAAATATAAATTACTTTTTTTTTTATATGATATAAGGCATAAACTATATAAAATTTATGCATTTAAAAAATAATTTTATTCAAAACTACTCAGAGTTTGCTTGAAATTTGAATTTCATAAAAAAAATTAAGGTAATACTCATCCAGCTGACTTTAATAGTAACTTAACTACATGGTAATTATCCAAAACTATTACGCAATTTTTTTTAATATCTTTTTTATTCACTCCGTTCGATTTTTAACTCAAATGTAATTTATTGTCATAATTTAAATTTTAAAACAAATCTTTGTAAAATTAAAATTAGTATCATCGTCATGTGAAATTTAAAACTTGTTATCCCAGATAAAAAAAGAAAAATGAATTTATTATGAACTAATTTACATTTTGTTCTTATAAAGTCACGTGAACAAATTCAAGCTTCATCTTAAGACAAGCCATATGTAATGTACTATTTAAAACAGGTTTTAATCCATATGAACTGTAAATAAATCAATGTATGGGAATCTACGTCAAAGAATTTGCAAAAAAAAAAAAAAATGAACTGAATAATTCATTAACGATAAAATCAAAAAATATACCCCCCCCCCTTCCCCATTTCTTAAAATGTATTTAATGAAAGTTGAAGGATTGCTAGTTTTGCTACTCCGATCTAGCTAGAAAATTAGCACAAGAGAAGAGGTGGGGGTTATTCTTGATTATAGAATTAGATTGCAATATGCAAAAAGATCAATAATGAAACATGTTAATCAATGATAAAGCAGCTGTAGGTGGGTCACGCAAGATTAACATTGACACAGATAAAAAATGATTAGTATAAAAGTTTGAAAAATGAATGACATTTAAAAATTAAAGGCAATTTGTAAATTAATATCATAACAGATAAAAACAACTATTAGAAGAAAATAATAATATTTAATTATACTATATTATATAGATACTGTAATTCAATTTAAAAAAATTTAAATTGTTTTACTTCAGGAATGAGTTAACAAATTCAAGCATATATGAAATTTATTAGTATATAATCTAGGAATTAAAAAACCTGTGATATTGATAATGCATTTGTCAGTTGTTTCCATGACTTGAAGATAAATATGGGTGGAGTTTGAAAGATGTTTAGGTAGTTAACCCTAATAATTATCTAATATTGATTAGTAAATGAATATCTTGCTATTCTTAGGTGAAAGTAATGATCCCAAGGTAGTTTGGGTTGGCACAGTAATATTGATAAGCTGTTTATAAGTAAAACTAGGTATTATTAAAATATGTCTCACCATTCACCACTGGTGAAAAAGGCTCTGGTTTGGTTTTAACTTTGGGATAAATGGATTGCTGACTTCCTGTGACTCATCTTGCAAATAATAAATATCTGAGAGTAAAAAAAAAATATTTCAAATTAGAAATGAATAAAGACAACAAAATATAAAGCCACATAGCAATTCTATAACCATTCACTTCTATGATATTGCAATAAAATAGCCGAGATGTGGGTCCTAAAATTTTGAAATGAAAAACATTTATGCATTGGTATCATTGAACATTTCTACTAAGTGATCTTCTCTCCACTTAGGAATCATTAGTTTCTTACTAAAGATAATCCAAAGTATATATAGAAAACACTATTTTTATTTAACTAGTGTTTACCAACCTCTTAATTCAAACTGTTCTTATCTTTCTCTTACAAATCTTTCTATGACTTCTATGTAAATCAAATTTTTTATGAATTAAGACACCATATAACTTCTTTTCTGCTTACATTTAAAATATTCATTAAATACTCAAGCTTACATTGGATGGCTCTAAAGAACAATGATGATATCTTTTTCTGAAAGATTTTAAAATAGCCTGAGAATATTCAAGTGAAAATAAATCAAGTTCTCAATTTTAAAACAACATGTATATATAGACTTTGCGATACCAAGTAAGTGGGAAATTTTTATTCAGGCACACATAATACGTACTTTTGATCTATGTTTTGTTTAAATAAAAAATGTTTGTCCAGTGATTGAACCAAAGTATTAGTTGGATCTTAATTATCATTGTCCAATAGCCATAGTTATTCAAACAGTTGTAGAGTTTTCTGCTTTGGAAGTCTCTATAACTACCATTTTAGTTGGTCAGTCTTACCTAGATGTTTGGGTGGTGTGCTCAAGCTATTGATAGGCTCTTGAGGTGGCAGATAGTGGAATAATCTTTAAATAGAAGGCCAATTGTGAATAATAAATAAACAGTGCCTGACAAAAAGCTGCTGATTTAATGAGATATGTTAGTTCATAAAGGCTAGATACAAAATCAACAGTCTTCTCTGTATCCTTTTTTTCCATTTTCAGTCACTTAAGTTAGTGAGAGTCTGGTTATGAATTTTTCTTGTCATTTTTGGACAATGAAATTATGTGTCTGCATAACAACATTCCCAATATTTAACTTTATACACGGCATTTCTGACTCCAATTTCCTTTTGATTTTTTTCATTTTTGCTATGGAATATTTTCATGTTTTTACAGAGAATAAATTTTTATATTTTCTTCACTCAATTTATTTCCAAGTCAGGATAACACATAATGAGTTTTTCCATTTTTCTTAATAATTTATCAGGTCAAGCTAAAACATAGAAAGAAACACTCATGCTCTTGAATTGAGGCAAGGCTTGTACCAAATTACTTCAGGGATATTTTACATTTCCTTTAGTGACCAGGTAACATAATTGAGATTAAATGATGCCCAGTTTCTAGATAATCCTAGCTCATGAGTTTTCTTAACATTTTAATTTTTATATTGGACTATTTTCATCATCTAATATGACTATTAAATGTCTTTAGAAAAATTTAACTTTATTTAAATATTCCAAATACATTCAACTGTTAGTAATAGCACACAGGTTAATATATGCACAATATTTCAAGAGGTATGATTTTCCCTTCAGGTATTGCTGGCCTGACCAGTAACCATAATAGCATGGGACTCCAACCTAGACTCTTAGAATCTTGAATATTCAATTTTAAGGTAATGCTCTCTAACAAACAGCTATTCTGTCAAAGGCAACAGTCAGTAGAAATTTCATATACTTATCTATATGTTCCAGTCCACACCTCCCCTTGCTTTAGAAAGTAGACCCTTCAATCTCTCAGGCCTTTTATGATTCCTCACACATCCAGGTGAAAATATAGGTCTCTCTTTTTTATGACTGGCAATTATGATAACTTATTCTGCTAGTCTTGATGATAAAACAACCTCCCCCGGTTTTGACATATGATGATTGGGTATTTATTTTATCAGTTTGACTATCAATGGACATTTCCACATTTCATTCTTCTAAAGAGGCAGCAATATGCTCTTTCACTAGATTCCAGTTTTGTATTGGCTAGGGTAAGTATGTTTTAACTACGTTTGACATATCACGCAGAAGCAAGCATAGGTAATTGACGTCTCCTAACATATAGTCCATTTTCCAGCTTGATTGCTCTAATAACTTCAGATACAATATCAATGGTGATACCAGGAATGCATTTTTTTAAAATAGATCTCTGGCCCAAACTTTTTCACCCATTTTAAACTTTTTGAAGTTTACTTTGAAATTTTTATCATCTAAAATATTTTTCCATTATCCACTGACAATAGCTTTGATGAATGAGTGTGATACTTTTGATACCAATAGTAATTTCTGTCAGTTTTTAAAGTAGACACCCTTGAGGTTAAGTGTTGATAAAACACAGCTTCTACCAATGCTTTCTTAATATCTCTCGTTGATGTTTTCTTAAATATTGCATTACTTTCTCAACCAATCCATTTGAATCTGGATGATATTTCTCTATTCACTAATTTTTTTTAAAAACTTTAGAGAGGTATATCCAGCTCCATTGTTAGATATCAGAGTTTCGGGATAACCTTGGCTAGCAAAAACTTCTTGGAGAGCTCTAATTGTGTACCTAGTTATAGTGTTTGTTACAAACTTGTACTCGGCCCAACAAGAATAAGAATCTATAATAATTAGGAATAGGTATTCATTCACAGGACCAGAAAAATCTATATAGATCCTCTGCCAGGGTTTTTTGACTCTCCCTATGATTAAAACATCTTTTTAGATAAATCCACTGTTGACTGGCATTCAGAGCAGTTTATTGCTGTCTACTCAATCTCTCAATTTAATTTAGATCACCAAACATAAGGTCATACCAAAGCTTACATCTGAACAATACTTGAATGTTCTTTATGTTTGAATCACCTGCCTATGTCATTTAGATAGGAGCATGTGATAAGTCATAAGAATGCATTTATCACACAGAAAAATTCTGATGGATATTCGATGTAGACTTGGCAATATGTTTTGATAGACTTTTTAGCCATCCCAGTCACATCCAATTTTTAAAATATTTTCTGTTCATGGGTCTGATCAGTCCCTCAGCAACTTTAGCACTGTTCAAATTTTCTCAGTTTATTATAACAATAAAGTTAACTTATGTAAATCTCTGCTGCACTTCACACTAACTGGTAAATACAATAAAGCATCCTAGTGTCCAATCTCTTTACCAGATTTATAGATGAACTCATAATCATAGGCAATTGTTATATTAATCCATTTTATAGATTAACTCATAATCATAGGCAGTTATTATATTAATCCATCTTATAGATTAACTCATAATCATAGGCAGTTATATTAATCCATCTTATCAGCCTCTGGCTGGCATATACCAAAGTTTTCTTATTTGGACCAAAAATCTCAAGTAATGGATGATGAAAAGTATAGTGTAAAAATTTTTGCTCAAATACAAATTTATGACATTTTTTTACCATGAAGACATTAGCCAAGTCTTCTTTATTCAACTGACTACAGCTTTTTCAGCAGATGTCAAAGTCCTCAAGGCATACACTATTGAACATTCATCTCCAAAACAGTAGTGGGGGATGACAACTCTAAATCTGAAATCCGAAGCATCAGTGGTTTCAAGCACTTCTAAGTCTCTATGGTAATTTACTAGGAATTGGTTAGACATTAACAAATCCTTTGCTTTTGAAAAGTTGAATTGTGTTCCTGTCTACTTTTAGTGTTTTTCTTTTTACAGTAGTGTATAGAATGTGCAATTTACTTTTTAAGAAAAATCTCAAAGAAATTCAGTAATCCTAGAAAGACTTGTAGATTCTTAACATTTCCAGGCTTCTCAACATTTTTTATATATCTAATCTTTTCCAGGTTAGAATATTTTTCCTATTTAGTTATAATATAATCCAGAAACTTGATCTCTGAAGTAGCTCATATATACTTAGCAGTATTCAGCTTAGCACCAACCTTGTATAATTTTGAATAGACTTCCATAAAACACATTTCCAAGTTATAAGTATGTCATCCAGATGTGGGATAATTCCTTCTATATCTTGGGACAAAGCATTTATTTTAAGTTGAAAAAATGTTCCAAGACAATTGTGATCCTATAAGGTAGCTTGTTACATTTAAAAAGTTCTACATGAGTGCTAATGGTTAACAACACTGTTCCCTTCATGACAGATATCTAATAAAAGGCAGACTTTAAATCAATCTTCATGAAAATTAATGCTTTCTGTAGTGAAATTTGTGCACACTTGGCACAGGTTATGCTCCTTTATTAATATATTTACTATGCATGATGCAGTAATCTTCACAAAGGTGAATAGTGCCATCCAGATTTATCAACTCCACCATTAGTATTGCCTATAATATCTTCCACTGAAGATGACACACATTTTTGAGACCATATCTGTAATTGTCTTCTCCACTTTTAGTTTCAAAGCATATGGAACCTTATTTTTTCAAAGCATATGGAATCTTACTTGATTGTGCATCCCTCAATAATTTTATTTCCATCAGCCATATCTTTACTTCAGCTAATCTTAATTTAAATAGCCAGAAAAACTTGGTTTTTAATTTCTGCTTCTAGTTGGGCTTTCTCAATTATTTTAAGATGTATCCCTAATGGTTGAAACCAGTTTCTGCACATTAAAGGGATTACATTCCTCTTTACTAGAAATAAAGGTAGCACTTTACTGATACTTTACTGCATATGACTATTTTGTTAGCATTTTTATTTGTGGCTATTTCATATGTATTTTCTGCTTGTTTCTATTTTTATCACTAATAATATTGTGATCTTTAAGTGATAATATTTATAATCCTGCATCACTGACAACTTTATTTTACAGATGGTCTCACCTAACATAATTCAGTCATTATCAGTGTCATTTATTTTACTGGCATCTTTTCTTTTAGTTCCACCTCCCTCTGATTTACAGTTCAGGTTTGGTTTAGCTTTTAGACTTTTTGACTGCTGACATGAGCTAAACATTCTTTTACATTACATGTATAGCATTTTTCCATTTTAAATCTGTAAAAAAAATAATGTGGTCTTTTACATCACAGCACTAACATACTAGGTTATATTTTGTAGCCTTTGAAAATGCATTTACAACTTCTGTTTTATTACCATGACTCATATTATACTGTACATTCATTCAAGCTTAAAATTCTGATGCATCTAACATAGTCTCTTGTGCAATACACTTTGCAATTGTTATATATTAGATCTGGTTCAGTTAGTGAAAATTTTCTGAAATTATGATCTGGCATTCCAAACAACAGTTGGTCTACAACATATTTTCTAGCTCAGCAGCAAATTTGCAATATTTAGCTAGTGTTTGCAGTGATAAATTAAAATCATGATACCGCTTGTGAGGTGACCATTTCATCACTCAAAAATATAGATGTATCACTCATTTAGATATTACTGGTTGAAAATACTTATTCCAGTTTTCAATTAAATCTTGACATGGAATGTCTTCAGGACATTTAGGATCAAATAGTTGTTTAGTTATCAGTAAAACATACCTTCCCACAAAAAATAAGAAAGTAGACACTTTAACTTCGTTATCCTTGACTTTATTTATGAACATGTAATGCTCAATGCATTTGACATGTGTTACATGTCACTGCCCTATTTACATCAAATTTATAAATATTGTGGCTCAGCAATGTCATAATTAATGTTTACTTTGTTCCATTTGGTTAATGTATATACACATATTGTATTGTTGACTGTCATTACTCTGTTGTCACTTTAATGCAAATAAGTTCTACTGTTAACTGAAATTTTCCATAATACCAGTCAGCAAGCATCAAAATTAAAATAAAGTAACATTTATTTAATTGTACTGCGATATGCATTTTAAATCTATACACATGACTCTGACTTAGCCCATTACTTTTTCTCTTTCTTGTAAGAACTTTGTTATAAGTCAACTTGCAGTGTGATTGTTATCAGTTCATTTTAGTAATAATACTAATTAGCATATCTCAGTTTCATTTATTATTCATTTTATTACATTATATGCTATTTTCTAGAATTCAGCATTGGTAATAATCATAATAATGCCATCTACAGACAATTACAAATTTCCAATAAACTTCATTTCCCATATATATATAAATATGCACAGACAGTCCAAAAAGTAATGTTGGAGATAGGTTTATTAGACTGTCAGCAAGCAGTCGCTAATAAGTTTATTTAGAACTGGATTTCAGTGAGACAAAAGTTTCAGTTGGCAAAGATAATTATCTTTATTATAATATGTTCAGGCAGCCTGTTTAGTAATCCCCTTACCTTCCATGAAAGTGGAACAATCTAAAAATGTAGTCTAAAAATGGCGCGCTTCACACAGCCTGACTAAGTTGTCCAATAATGAATAATAATAATAATAATAATAATAATAATAATAATAATAATAATAAAAAATAATAATAATAATAATAATAATAATAATAAAATAATAAAATAATAATAATAATAATAACAATAATAATAATAATAATAATAATAATAATAATAATAATAATAATAATAATAATAATAATAATAATAATAATAATAATAATAATAATAATAATAATAATAATAATAATAATAATAATAATAATAATAATAATAATAATAATAATAATAATAATAATAATAATAATAATAATAATAATAATAATAATAATAATAATAATAATAATAATAATAATAATAATAATAATTTAATTTAATTTAATTTATTAAACATATAATCTCCTTGTGATAAATAAATCACGCATGGAGCTTAACAAAAATACATGTGCAATAAAATAAAAAACATTAATATACAATAAAATAATTAAATAGAAATAAAAAGTTTTTGATTATCATCAATTACAATCCAGTTCATAATTAATTTTCTCAAAGTTTTCCTTGATAAGTCATTAACATTAAATCCAATGTTTCTTATAAAAATATTATAAAATCTTGGACCAAGATAACATTTCTGATATCTGCAATGAGTTTTAAAGTACACTGGTTCAAATAATAAATCAAAATCACTTGATCTAGTCACCATTATTGATGAAGAATTATATTTATTCATTTTTTTGTATTTAATATAATAACACAAAATATTCACTAAAAATAATTGATGAATAGTTAAAACTCCAGCACACTTAAATAATTCAAGTCTTGGCAAATCCAAAGGTTTAAACAAAATAATTCTTAACGTAAAATTTTGTAGTGTTTGCAATGACTTCAAAAAATATGCTGCAGTGCCACCCCATAATGTTATACCATAAGAAAGTCTGCTTAAGAAAATTTGTTTATATATACTTAATAGGACAGATTTATTCAAACAATCTCTTAATCTATAAAAAAGAAAATTAAGTTTTCTTAATTTTACTTGAAGCCAAAGAATATGTTTATCCCAATGTAAATACTCATCCAAAACCAAGCCAAGGTAAGAAATTGTTGAAGTCCTGGTAATTTTCTGATAAGACGTTTTATTAACATAAGGCAATTGAATTAACAAGTCTTTTGCTGGAATATTTTTAAGAGAATACATTATGTAATTACATTTATTAATATTTAGCAGTAATCTATTACTGTTCATCCATTGTGTAATTTTAAATAAATCTTCATTCACAAGTTTCTCAAGTAAACTATATGAAACTGCTGAAGTAACCAAAGCAGTATAATCTGCAAAACAAAAAATGTTAGAATGAAGAGAAAGATCAAGCAGATCATTAATATAAACAGTAAATAACAATGGTCCCAGGACTGAACCTTGAGGAACTCCATATCTAATTATTTCAGAATCACTCAAAAAATTATTAATTTTCACAAATTGGCTTCTATTACTTAAATAAGATTTAAACCATTCAAGCATAGCACTCCTTATGCCACAATGGTGTAACTTAATTATTAATATATCATGTGGAACACAGTCAAATGCTTTCCGCAAATCTAAATAAATGCCTATAGTTTTGTAACCTTTTTCTAAAGATTCAGTGATGACTGAAACATGTTCAGATAAAGCCAGTTCTGTAGATCTTCCTGGCAAAAACCCAAATTGATTGTTTGAAAATAAATTATATTTTTGAAAAAACAAAACAATTCTGTTTTTTACACACATTTCCAAAATTTGAGACAATGTTGATAAAATAGAAATTGGCCTGTAGTTTTCCAAACATTCCCTATCTCCACTCTTAAAAATAGGTGTAACAACAGCAGATTTTAAACAATCTGGAAATATACCTGAATCAATAGAAGAATTAAATAAAAAAGATAAAATTGGTAAAAGAATGGAAACATTTTCAATTAATATTTTTACAGAAATACAATCCAAACCAATACATTTTTTATGTCTCATTTTATAAAGAGAATCTAAAATTTCACAATCTTCAATCTCTTTAAAAACAAAAGAATTCAGGATAGATTTTTTATATTGAAAAACATGAGAACTGCAATTATTGTCAAAACTATTCATTAACAATTCCACACTGTGTACAAAATATTGATTGAAATGATCAGCTATTAGTTTTGAATTATTTAAAACATCAATAGATATTTCATTAATCTTTAATCTAGAAATTTGTGAAAATCCTTCTTTAAAAATAAATTTTTTAACAACAGTCCAAAAGTTGCTTAATTTAGTTGATTTTAAAGAATCAATTTGAGTAGAATAGAAAATCAATTTAGCTTTGACTATATCTTTCTTTATTTCTTTATCAAGAACCTTTAGCTGAATTTTTAAATCTTCATTAGCAGGAAACCTTTTGAAAAGCTTATACAATTTATAATAATAATAATAATAATAATAATAATAATAATAATAATAATAATAATAATAATAATAATAATAATAATAATAATAATAATAATAATAATAATAATAATAATAATAATAATAATAATAATAATAATAATAATAATAATAATAATAATAATAATGAATAATAATAATAATAATAATAATAATAATAATAATAATAATAATAATAATAATAATAATAATAATAATAAGGTAGTAATAATAATAATAATAATAATAATAATAATAATAATAATAATAATAATAATAATAATAATAATAATAATAAAATAATAATAAAATAATAATAATAATAATAATAATAATAATAATAATAAAATAATAGAATACTACTAATAAAATAATAATTATAATAATAGTAATAATAATAATAAAAGCAACCATAAAAAGATTTCCAGACCTGGAGTGTGTAATCAGTATAATACCCACAGACAGACCACCCCCTTCATATGGATATCTATCCACACTGATTGAAGAACTAAAGCCAATATACAACAAAATATCACTCAATAATGACAACAAGTATACATACTGGGACATTTACAATATACTACATCCAAACCAGACACCCAATCTACATCCATCAGTTCTTGGAATAGACAACAGGCAACTACTGCAACAATTCAGAAAATGGTCATTAGAACCAAAATTATTCGATTTTCTGCTTAAGCTTAATCTCAATGCTCTACCCACAACCCATTTCCTTAGATTTCGTAGATTCTATACCAATATAGACCCCATGTGCGGGCTATGTCATAGAGAAGAAGAGACACAAGATCATTTTCTTCATTCCTGCAGTGCCCTAGAAACAATACGTCGCACAATGTTTACCACATACAGAAAGGCTATCATTTCAATTGATGAAATAATAAATACATTTAAAAAAGGCAACAACCCTGCTATTCGTGCAGCAACATACAGCCTTTATGCCTACTGGTGCACCAGATGCACTTTTGCACTTGCCAATAACCCTCGACGCCACCCAGCAACATATTCAATAAAACTAGAACTGTTAAGAAAAAGAGACAGCATCCTAGCTCAACCAGATATATTTGCAGCCACATGGTCACACTTGAAACAGAGATCCAGTCTATGAAATATAAAGACCAATAAGATAGATGATGACATTTTCAACATCAGCATTTTTTCCAATTTTAAAAAAAAATGCAAGCATAAACTGAACTAAATAGAAGACCAAATTTAAAAAAAAGAAGAGAAAAAGTATGCAGAAAAGATAAAGACTTATGTATTGAAAGTTGTAATTTGTTTTTCATTTGTAAAAAATCAATATATGACTCTGTAACTTTTTAGACTCAATAAAGTTTTGCTTTAAAACATAATAATAATAATAATAATAATAATAATAATAATAATAATAATAATAATAATAATAATAATAATAATAATAATAATAATAATAATAATAATAATAATAATAATAATAATAATAATAATAATAATAATAATAATAATAATAATAATAATAATAATAATAATAATAATAATAATAATAATAATAATAATAATAATAATAATAATAATAATAATAATAATAATAATAATAATAATAATAATAATAATAATAATAATAATAATAATAATAATAATAATAATAATAATAATAATAATAATAATAATAATAATAATAATAATAATAATAATAATAATAATATCAGTAGTAGTGGGTAAAAGAAGAGGCAAAAGGTAAATATTATAAATGTATTTTTTTTCTAAATATACCTGTATGGAATGTACAAACTTCACTTTATATAAACTGTATAAGAGCAGAACAATAAACCTGTCAAGGTATGAGATTTGTACAGATGCTCTTAATGAAATTTGTTTAACAGATGAAAGAAATTTAACAGAATGGATGAATATTTTTTTTTTTGGAAAGACAGGTCAGTCAATAAAAGGAGAATGCAAGGTATTGTGTTTGATGTAAAATCTTACTCAGTGATACTAATGCTCACTTTATTAGATTCAGAAAAGACTGAGAAGAAAAGCTTCTACTCTTGTTGGATAATATTATTTTGAAAAATGTCATAGATCAAATTTTTCTTCTTGGAGACTTTCAGAGAGTTGTAAATTCAAATGGTTTGTTATTATTGAATTTATGCACAACATATGTATTGACTATGACAAACACTTGTTTAGACAGAAAAATCACTATACAGATGGTTCTCTACTTTCATACATTCTACTTTCATACACATTTTGTACTTTTGATTTTTATCGATATGTATGACAAAATGTGTGTACTTTTATGTAATGATTCTTCCTTTCTCATGAACTCACTAGTTCCACCCCACCTCACTGACCTTAATCATCCATTTACAGCATCACAAATTCAGAGTAATTCTTCACAATATTTCAATTACATTTTGGGTTTTCAATTTTTTCCAATTAGAATCTTCTCTTCAAATATCTAATTTTGAAAAATTATGTCTATATATTTCTGTCTGTACAAGATTTTTAACAACCAATGTTGACTTTTAAAAGTAATTACTACTATTATTTTTAGGTATTGTCAAGTTAAAGAGCATTTCTTCAGACTTATTTAGCTTTTTAATCCCATCAAAGACCTATTCATTATTGTATTGATGATCATTCTTTTTTACTGGTCAAATCAGATTATTTCAGAAAATGACTAAAATCAAATAATTTCAGCTTATCCATGCAATTTTTGTAAGTCTTTAGCAATGACACTTTAAAAATATTAATACTTTTTCTATCATTCTTGAATATCTAACTTTCACATCCATAGAGAATCACCAATTGTTTTTAAATCTTTGTATTTTATTGCATATCTTTTTTTTAAAGGAATAATATTTGTTATAAATAAATCTATTGGCTGAATCATAAATTACACTGCATTATCAATATTGTTTAGGATAGTAATTCAGTTTAGAAATTTTATTAATTCCTGATCTTTAACATCTTTCTTCATTAATATTCAGCCTATTTTATCCTTATCAACCAGATTTTCATTTTAATTATTACAAACCCCCACCATTTCAATATATTCTTCTTTATTAACAACTTATTCTTTTTTATAATAAGTACTCATGATTTTTTTTTAAATATTCAAACTGGTTTTCTACTATATGTCTTAAATCAAACATTTCATCTTTGTAATTTTTTTATCTCTCTCATTTCTCTTCTATACTTAGCTTTTTCAATCTCATACCTCAATTCACTGCTTGTCTTCATACTTTTACTTTCATCTGAAATTATATTAATTTCAGCATTTTTTATTATCACTTTATTAACGATCTTATTGCTAATGAAAGGTTTTTCTTTAAACAATTCTCATCTGTGTTTAGATTAAATCTATTATTTAGCATTTTATCCAAAAAATTTGAAAATTTTGAATTTTTTAGTAGACAATAGTAAAGATAGACATAAACTTAGTGCCCTTAGATCAATCACATTTCTCACACAGTGGTAAAGCACATTACAAATTATACCCACATTTTATATAATATTGCAGAATGAAACTAAACTTCACACATGCACTATAGAATTTACATGCATTCCCCATTAATAAACATTTTAAAATCATAGATAATTGTGATTTTAAAACAGGGGTGGGAACCTTTTCCTGCAAGAGCCATTTTAATATTTATAATATCATCTGAGGGCCATACAAAATTATCAACTTAAACATTAGCTTGCTATATTTGATTAAAAATTTAATTAATTTACCCCTAATCATTAGGAGTGGGCAACATTTTCAACTGGAAGGCCAATTTCAATTTTTTTTTTAAACACGGGCCTTAATTTTTTTTGTAAATTAAAAATAAAGTCACATTGTTATTATTAATGATTATTCCAATATTTATGACAATTTTTAATTTGTTTTGTAACTGTTTTTCAACATTTATATTTTCAAATTTCTGTTTATATTCTGGATAGATTAATTCTACAACAGCTAATATACAATCTTTTATAAATTCCTCTTCAGAAAATGGTTTCAAATTTTTTGCTTTTTTCTTTTTTTTAAAAAAAATTAATGCAACTTGTGTTCACAGAATTTTCTGATTTGTTTGCACTTTTTATAAAACATGTCAATCACTTGGTGAAGCTCTTTTTCAAGATTTCTATTTTAATATTTATTTTATTTCCCAATACTTTGGTTGTAAAAAGACTATTTTGATAAATAGTGCGTCTTAATATTGTGTTCTTTATTAAGTGAAATTCTTTTCAGATTTATCAATTTTTCATATTTTACTCAGTGTAGCCATTCTAATAAAAAAGTTAATACAAAATAATAATAAAATAAAATAGAATTTGGGTTTTATTTTTCTATCATACATTCATCTATGAAAATCACTATAAAAACAAACAAAATGCACTCAGATTAAATCTGTAGTCACCACATTTAATAGATAACTTTTTGGAATATTGCATTGATAGAATAAACTAGAACTATTATAAAAGTTGGAGGGAAAAATATTTTATTTTACATAGCTCTTTTTAATTCAATATTTCCTCTATGTATGATTAAATAAAAGTTTTACATAGGGCCATTTTATATGCTTTTAAAAATGGCCAAGGGTTTTGTTTGAGAGCTTCACTTTATTTGATTTTCTGTTAATCAGTATTTTTAGAAAGTGAGAATGTTAAATAAATATGATGAATTAAATTTTTAATTAAGATATAGAGTAAAATCAGATAAAATTTGGAGAGAGTAAAATTTTTAGATTGATAGTTGGATATATAAGTTAATAATATTTTTTAAATGCTTTAAGAAATTGGTTATCTAAAGATGAAAATCATGATAAACAAATTAGAGTGAGAACTGCAATGGTTAAATAGATATTTGATTCAACTAAATGGTTATTTTTTGAGGTTAAAATTAAGGGAGAGGTTTTTTTTATATATGTCAAAGTGTTGACTGGGAAGCGAACCAGGCCAGCTGCTTGGAAGGCAGCTATGCTAACTGCTAGGCCACCAACACTTGTTTTGTAAAATGTTTGGCATGGATTTGCATACTTAGAAAAAAGAAAGGAAAAAAGATTTCTTCTGGATAAGAATGTGAAAAAGAGTAAATATATAAAATATTTATTGAAAAATATTAAGAAAAGAAATAAAAAGTGAGTTTATTAAGCATGCAATTAGAAGTAGAGAAACTATGGTGAATAGGAGGAATAGAAACTGTGGATGATAAAAATAAGTGAGTTAGAAAAAGAAAAAAGTTGGCAGATATTTAAAAAAAAAAAAAGGCTATAAAATTTGAAAAATAGTACAAATAATATGAGGACTTGAAAAAAGTTGTCTGGATTAACATGCAATTATTGAAGAAAGTTATAACTGTTTGGTTTTATACATTAAATGAATGGTGGCTAGAAACTAAAATTCTATTTTTTTGTTATTACACAAGGCATTGATAAAAGAAAGTGACCCATAAAGTATGGACAAATAGCATTAAAAAATAATATGGAACTAACTTTTAACCATTTGTTGTTGCTATGATAGATTTAACTAGAAAGTTGAAGATGACGTCATTCATCTACAGGCTCTGATACCATGTTTTCCTGATGGTGATAATAACGATGTACTGCTTTTTGCTGATGATTCATGCTAATGAATTCTTGAATGTTTTTTAAATCAAAAAATATAATCTTTGAAATTTTAACTCACCATGGTGAAGTTTTAGTAAAACGTTACTATGTGAGATTGTTATTATATTATATTTTTCACGTGACGTCTGAAACTGGTTTTATATGTATAACTTTGTTAAATTTCGATTGTAAACATTGTATTTCTAATGTTTGTCAATTTCAAATGATTTCTTATATAAAATTACACAATATGACTAACCAAAAATAAATAACCTTTATTTATCTATTTATTATTTTTTATCTTTTAAATACCTTGAAAACAATCTTGTATTATTCTTTGTGTTTACTAAGAAATTAATCAATTTATTTTTTTTAGAATAAATCTCATTGTAAGCTGCTGCTTTGTAACCAAGACTTTAATCCATTATTTCTTACTACCTTTTATCTACAATCAATCATGTTTATCATTTAATTTCTCAGTTCTAAAAAATAAGAAATAGCGATTTTCCAAATGTTGAGAATAAAGAAACAGAAAATATAAATCTCACAGTACTATTAAATTGTTTGAAAATCCCAGCGGAATATCAGCTTAAAATCAAAAGGAAAAAGAAAACTATCAGATCCATATAACTATTTGCGTTTGAAATGTAGCCTATTTAAAATATTAATTTTTATTATATATGACATTAATGATAGTAAATGTCATTACTTTAAATAATAAATCAATACCATTAGGTTTACTACAAATGCAATGATTATAAATAGAAAAAAAAAAATCCCCATCTACTCATTTTAATAATGTTCTGTTAAAAAACAAAACAAATAAATATACTGCACATACAAATCATTATATATATTATACATTCGTAATTTATTTTGTAAACGGTAATCGTCCATTGCAACGTATGGTTGCAAATCATGGACATTGAGGAAACAATAGAAAGTAAGAATTGATACTTTGAAATGAAATTTTATCAAATGATGCTTGGGATGACTTGAATTGCTTAGAGAACTAATGAATGAATTTTGATAAAGGCATATAAATAAAGATTATAGATGATAAAGTAAAAAAAGTTATATTGTTTAGAAAATATTATGAGATAGTAAAATATATTACGAAAGGATGCCATGGCTAGAATTCTGAATAAGCCAACAAAAGAATGTCCAAGACTATCATGGATGAATAACTTTACAAAATGAACTATTAGAAGCTTGCACAAAAGCAGAGGAAAGAACGGCTTGGAAGGAGTCCATCTACACTGTAAGTCATTATCAAAATGATAGATGAGGTGGATGATAATGTATCTGAAATAAGATAATAACTTCTCTTTGAGTGAGACTATTATTTAAGTTATTGATTCTTACAAGTTGAAGTAGCAATAATGATAGTCCATCAGATTAAAGAAAAAAAGGAGAAACACTGCTGACAGAATAGATGGTTAGTGTTTTATTTGTGTAAGAATTGAGAGGTTAAGAAAATATATAGTTTGTTAAATATAACAATCTTTTCTATTTACTTTTCTAATTTTTTTGTTTGATTTCATTTACATCAACTACAAAAATATTAGAATATATGTATAATATAAGAAATAAAGTAATTTATATTTATTTACAAGTGGTAATATAATTCAACTTGATCACAATCTTGATTTTGGATTTACATGTTATGTTCGGTGGCTGATTTCATCTATATTTTTTGCAACTCTAATTTGAAAAAAATATTAATTCAATAAAAAAAAAAAGGGAGACATTTCATAAATTTGAGTTCCAAATTTTAAGTACATACTTACTGTATGAGTGCTATCATGAATTATCTCTCAATCACTCTTTTTTTTTATTTTGAAAACTCAGTATACACTGAGCATGCAATCCATCATTCATGTCATTGTTCTTTCTCTCTCTATATATTATTGTGTCATCTTTTAATATTATATTATTCTGTTTTCCTTTTTTGTAGTAAATTACTTTTGTTGATGTTTTAATGAATACAGTTTTAAAATTGTATTGAATTATCATCTATGGTTTATATATGCACAAAAAGATTTGGAACCAAATGTTGTGTAATGAAGAAAGAAAGATTATTGTAGTCATCATGTTGATTGTCAGTGATGGGTATCTTCCTTGTGAATGGTTTCTTTCAGGATATCAAATGATAAGTAAATTTGCCAATGAGTATTTCATTTAATTCAGTTTGGCAGCCAATATATTAAAATCATGATGATATAGAAGATAAACAAACCTCCTCACTAGCACTGATTTAAACAAGATGATAAACTGTTTAAATCGGTGCTGATGTGAAGCTTTTATATAGCAACAATGCACTTGTAAAATGTACTGAGTATTAAAATCATGATTGTATATGAGAATTATAAGGGGAAAAACTTTCAGATTAGAATAATCATTAAAAATGTTTTCAGTTCATAATGAGAAATATTTGACATGTCAAAACTTCCAAGATTTTCATTTATATTGAAAAAGTTTTTTTTCTTAAAAAAAAAAAAAAGTGGTTCATCGATATACTAAATAAGAGAAAAAGTATTCTATGAAAACTAATTTCAAAGTACAATGTACCATTTGTTTTGTTCTTTCATGCAGATATCAAATTTCACATGTATTAAGTTTATTTTATAAGTAAATATTGACATTCATGCACATATATAGTGCAATCATTTTTAAAATGTATACACATAACTTCATTATAATTTCGCATTAAAACATCAACAAAAGTGTCAAGGAACTCGAAATTAATGGTGGAAAACTCTTAAAAAGCTATAAAATGCTTTGTTTTTAATTTCATACCAATTTCTGAAATTATAAAATCATAACTAACATGTAGTGAATAGCTTGATATCTTTTTTTTTCAGTGGATTATTTGTTTATTCGGTGCTAGTATTATAGTCAAAGACGCCACTCGATGGGACCATTTTCACGCTAAAACTGTAAAATATGAACATTCCCAGGCCGTTGATTTTAATCATTTTGATGTGTTTTTTGTAATGCGAAAATAAAAACAAAACAAAATTGTCTTTTTTAAATATTATTTTTTAATTAACATATACAAATTAAATGATAACAATAAATGTAAAATAAAATCAACAAATTACAATTTGATTCGTGTTTTTTATTTTGCTTTATTAGAAAAATCAATTTTTTATCAGATATTTTTTTAGTGGGGTTATGGCTTTTTTTTGTTGTAGTTGTTGTTTAAAAACTCATAATCGGAATAGAAAGTAAAATTTTTTAGTCTTCCTTTTAAATTTTAATTTTTACAGAGAAACATATTATTGTGTTACCGCTATTTTTTACTTTTTTAGTCTTCGTTTTACATTTTAATTTTTTACAGACAAACAGATATTACCGCTATTTTTTACTTCAAATAGAATGACAACAAAAAGTAAAAGTTGTTAGGGTTAGGTTTAGGGTTAGTTTTAGGGTTAGGGTTAGTTTTAGAGTTGGTGTTCTGTTGTTTGTAATGCTAAAATAAAAAATATCTAAATCGTACTTTTTGTAAATATTTTTTTTTATTAACGTATATAAAACAAATGATAACAATAAATGTAAAATATATTCAACAAAGTATAACAATAGTTGGCAAAAAGAAAGAAAGTAAAAGTTTTTTAAACAACAACAAATATATATATAAAATAACTTCTTTACTTATTAACCATGTTTATAATATATGCTTTTTATGAAATTTAAAAAAAGAGTGTAAAATTGTACTTTTCTTACTGGATATTTTTATGTTACTGCTATTTTTTACTTCAAAAATAAACACACAGTAGAATATTGTTTGTCTTGTGGAATGTTATGAACAGTACATTACTTGACACGTTACCTAATTCCAACTCACTTTACACATATATCTTGTCAATATTTTCCCACTTAAAACTTCAATACAGTACGTTGTAAAAAGTCTGATAATTATTACTTTAGAAAATCTGAACATTTCAATACTTTAAAATATAAAAAAATTCAATCAAAACAACATTTCCATCCAATTCAAATACACACACCCTCTCACTAAGCCGTAACAATGGTATAAACTCTGCGAATTCACCAAATTTATTTGCAATGTGACATACATGCTGTATTGTGATGTGACATAGTGGTCTGCAATCTGTAGCACAACAAAAAAGTTGTATTATAGAAAATGTGGCTTCGAATGTGTCGGCCCATTTTTATGGGTTTTAGCACGAAAACGGTGTCTTTGGCTATAAGACTAGCACCATTTATTTTTCATAAACAATCAACATTTTCTAACATAATTTTTTATTGTTACTGAAATATTTTTTTGTACATACACTGCACCCATAAATTTAATGTCTTTTCAGTCTTCATTAAATACTCCATATCGACATTTACCAAAGCAGATATAAATATAAAATGAACTTTGTCAATTGATGATTTATTCTTATTAAATGAATATCCATCAGCTTTAGCACAAGATATTTTTTTTCAAAACTAAATTAAAAAAATCATTTTTATCACATAAACAAAGCACATCATAAGTGTTCATAATCATAAACTTTGCACTTTGAAATATTTAAAAAATTTTAATTTTTACTAATTCACAGTAACATATTCAGATTTGAAATCAAATATCAGATCTCACTCATTATAAATATTGCTTAAAATAAAATAAAAAACATGATTTACTCTAATTAAAATGATATATTCCTAATTATTATAAATTATCATATCTGTGTGTTGAGTTAATTTTGATGTTTGGTTTTAGGGATATCTGAATCAATATCCTGTTTTGAAGCAAAATATGTGCAATATTAAATTAAAAGTCATTATCTTTGTTTGTATGAACAAAAGTGACTATTTTAAATTTATTTACACACTTTTTTATAGTTTGATTAATCAGTTTTATTAAATACATATGAGTAAGTAATATTTTAAATTTTATATATGAAATGATACCTTATCAGATTTTGTCAAGTTAAAAAAATAAGTAAACAAACAATTGATATGGAAATGTGAACATATATTTTATCATTCATCATCATCATCATTATTTTCAACTATTATTGATCCATTGCAGAATGAAAGTCTCTCCAAGTTCATTCAATCTTCTCTTCTCCACATCACACCAGAACACCCTTATTTCATCCATCCATCTCACATATAATATTTTTAGGTCTTTTACAATCTCTTGGAATCCAGTTTAAGAAGTCAACAATCCATCTATTATCATCTCTTCTAGAAATATATCCATCCCAATTTCACTTCAGTCTCTTACTTCTTTCAATGATGTCAGCAACATCTGTTTGTTCTCCCACTCACATATTTCACTTTCAATCATTTCTTGTTATTTATAACATGCATCTCTCTATTCTTCATTTAATGGTCTAAAGTCTTTATATTGTTCTTCTATTAAGTGACCAAGTCAATAAGAACTGTTAACACACATTTATTAAAAACTTTCTTTTAAAACACATTGGCATATTTCCTTTTAATATTAAATTATTTCTACCAAAAGCACTCCAATCAAGTTTAATTCTATGATTAATTTTATCTATTATGTTTTCATATATAGTAATAGTCTGATCAAAATATTTGTAATTGTTAATTTCTTTCATTATCAATCTTTATTTTCTTTTTTAGAAAAAATCCATTAAACGTCACTGTAGTCTTTTTAACATTTATCTTTAATCCTACTTTTTTACTTTAATCTGATAACTTTTGCAGTATTTCCTGAAGTTCTAAATCATTATTTATGAGAACAACTACATTTACAAAATCTAGATGTCTTAAATAATCTCCATTTACTTTTATTCCGGGTAAAATTCACTATACATATTGACGCCCACTGCAAGCAAAATCCACATCTAGTTTCTGTCTTGTGGCCTTCATCAGTGAGGAGTCTTGTATCTGAGAGCACTGCATCTAGATCTTAGGATCTAATACAATCCTCCAGCAACCATCTCTATTTAATTACAAAACTATGAGTCTTAAATTGAAAATACTTTAATATTTTCAATCCAAGCTCATTAGCTTATATAGTCATAATAACAGTTGTAAGCAAGCATAAGAAATGGTGATGTTGTGATGTTTATTGGCTTAAAACCAATCCTGAACTAATAGGATAGTAGTAGCTATGGTTATTAAAGAACCAAAGACACCAACATGTATAGGTACTGAACTGAGTTCACACTTATATGACTATATAAGCTAATGAGCTTGGATTGCAAATATTAAGGTGTTTTCAATTTAAGACTCATAGTTTTGTAAGTAGAGATAAAAGGTGGCTTCTGGAAGGTTGCATTAGATCCTAAGATCTAGGTACAGTGCTCTCAGATCCAAGGCTCCCCACTGATAAAGGTCACAAGTCAAAAATTAGTCTGGTGGTGTTGGATTAGGCACTAAATGGGGATTTTATGCATGAGCTTTCTGGCATCCTTTGATTATTCTAGCTTGCAGTGAGGGGTAATACATATAGTGAGTTTTGCCTGTTTTAATAACAGTTGTAAGCAAGCATAAGAAATGGTGATCATGTGATATTTATTGGCTTACTTTTATTTGCTTAGCTTCCCATTTTAATCCACAAAATACTTGTTGCAAAACTGCTACAAAAAGTTTTGGAGATGTGGAGTCACCCTCTCATACACTCTTTTCAATGTTAATCTTTTTAGTATCATCATGTAATCTAATGTTGGTGTTCTATTTTGATAAATATTCTTCAGAAAATGATAATATCCTGGATCTATACCTTGATGATCCAGTGCTTTAATCACTGAAGAAATGCTTATAGAATCAAATGCCTTTTCATAATTTACAAATCCAAAACATAATGGCAACTCATATTCATTGGTTCTTTCTATAACTTCTCTCAATACTTGGGTAATATCCACTGTACTAAATCCACTTTTAAATTCAGCTTGCTGTAGACAAATTATAATTATTTTGGTAAAAATTGTGTATAGAACTGATAAAAGATGGATAGATCTGTAATTTCTAATATTTTCTTTATCACCTTTTTCATATATTAATATTAATACTACATTCTTCTAATCATCTGGTACAATCTTTATCATTTAGATATTTGGTATATAATTTTGCCAAAAAAAATTCTATTTCTTCTGCTTAAAATATTGATTATACTTTCATCATTAACTAGAGATTTTTCCCTTTTTTCATAAATTTAATTACGTCTCACTTCTTCATTTAAAATCCTGGACAATTAAGAAGATATAGTAGTTGTAGGAGAAACTTTTCCTTGTTTTTTTATTGCTATATAATTCTTGATAGAATTCTTCTATACCTTTCTAGATGTCATCTCTCTTTTAGTAATAGTTCCATATTTTGTTCTTATTGCAGAAATAAGATTCCTACCAATACCAAGATATTGTTTTACATCTTAAGACCCTTATTCTCCTCTACAGTTTTCCTTGCTAGTTCACAATTATGCTTTCTTATATCATTAGCAACTCTTTTTCACATTATTTTATCACAGAAATAATTAATTTTATCACACAAATAATTAATCACATTTACATTCAAAATTAATTACTATACAGTGGTCTCATTTTAGAAAATATGAAGGGTGGAATGTAGAATAAATATTATAAACTGTTAAGATGACTACTGATTTATAAAAAATCAATAAACTAATAAACTTTAAATGGTCATAAGAAATATCAAGTAACATATATAGTAAAACAATAATAGAGATTTATAGAAATCAGAATGTGAACAAAAACAATTTTAAAAAAATCATATTTGTGTGTGCCAATTTCAAGTTTTAATTTTTAAAATATATTTACATAATAGATTTCTTACGATATCGAACCACATATTTAAATTAATTGATTGTTATATCTTTCTATTTTTTCCTTTTTTTCGAGGTGTGTGGATATCTATATGTATTTCAAGTGTTAAATTTCAAACTTAAAATTATTCATAACGTTGTCTTTATTATAAAATTTAAAATATTAATGAGTCTGCTGTGTCTTATGACCAGCAAGTAAATAAATGGACAAAGGCAGAATTGAGATGGTAAGATTATAGTTTAATATGGATAATTTTAACTATATACATAGCCTATTATGAGGCGAAATAAAATAATAAAAGTTCATGGTGACCTGCATATAAATACCCTAGTCCTGCTTTTGGACTTACAGAGGCAGAAGTCTCTGACTATAATTAACTCTTAGAACATACTCAGAACAATTAGATCAGGTTATGGGGGTTTATATATCCCTCAAGACTTCTGGAGTCTTTTACATTCCTAACCATATATGGTGTTTTCACTTACGTTTTCACATACACACAATATTTTCAAGTTTCTCACCATATATTTTACATAGTTTTCTGACCCTATAAAGTCAGCTGGCCTTTCTATTACTATATAACTTTCTATGATTTAACAACATTGCAATTTTACACAATCGTTATTCTTAATTACTATACAGTTATTTTACATATTTATTATACATTACAGTTATTACTTTTATTCTACATTTATACAATTATTATTGTTTTACATATTTGTTATACAGTATTTATACAATTATTATTATTTATATATTCATTATACATTATGTGTTTATACCTTGACCTTGAATACTGCACTCCTCCCCCACTCCAGAAGTGTGGTTTTTCACCTAACATAGTCTTTGAGATGAGACGAGGAGTTTCTAGCCCTTGCTGGTTGCTGGCAGTCTTTGCTGTTCTTCGCCAATTCACTGTTTGTTAATGGTGGTTTCGATCCGCCAATTTTTGCTGTACTATAGGTACTTTCCTAGGTTTTGTTACAAAAGGTTTTCCTCTGTCTCTTAACTCTATTTCTACAGGAGTTTTTTTGTTTTCCTGGTTCTTTTTTGAAAAAGCTGGGGTAATTATTTTTGACTTGCGATTCTATGTCGATTATTTTTTATCATAATTTGATCAGATTCATCTATAATATTACTTTTTATGTAGCTATTTTCTATCACTTCACACGTAAATTCTCTGTTCGGTTTTGTATGGTGGTGCCATCTTTTGGTATACTCGGTTATTTTCCGATCACTTTCAGTTTCTGGTAAACTGCAATCATGGGCTTTGTGACCAATTTTTCTACATCAGTAACATTTAATTTGTTTATCGGTTTTTGGGCTTAACTTCAGACATTTTAAAATTTGTATCTTCAAGTGGTTCTGTTCTCGTGAAGCTTCTGAACTCTCTCGCTTGGTCAAGCCACAATTCATAAGCTGTTGCACGTCTGATAGCTTCTTCGTAGGTTACATCTTTTATTGCCAGTAAGATCTGTCTAAACTGGTCATCAATTATTCCATATAATAGTTGTTCTAGAAGAGCTTTTAAATATTTACCGTAAAGGCATGGCTTTGCCATCTCTCTTAAACCAATGTCATATTCTTTTATTTTCTCATTCTTTCTTTGCCTTCTGCATCTAAAGTGCAATCGAGCAATAAACATGAATGTCTGGGGATTAAAATATTCATTTAGCTGTGTTACAAGCTCATCATATTTCTGTGTCTCCGGCGAATTTCCACAGTTTGTTCGCTATTTCGATTACTCTCTCACCTGCAAAGCAAAGTAATGAGGCTATTTTTACAGTATTCTTCATAATACTATTTAGTATAAAGTAGTTTTTTATTCTCTGAACATATAGTGGCCATTCACTCAGATCTTTTACATTAAATTCGCAAATAGAAACTTGCGATATGCTTGTCATTTCTCTATTAATTCGAATCTACTTATGCTTTGTCCCAGCTTGCTGTTTAGGCAATTATTTGCAGATTTGATCCTATGATGGCCAAGCCAATTTTTAATGCAGTTCCGTTCCTGTATTAACTGCCACTTTCTTTGATTCAATTCCTGTGCCGTCTGTGCCAATTGCTGTGTCTTATGACCAGCAAGTAAATAAATGGACAAAGGCAGAATTGAGATGGTAAGATTATAGTTTAATATGGATAATTTTAACTATATACATAGCCTATTATAAGGCGAAATAAAATAATAAAAGGTCGTGGTGACCTGCATATAAATACCCTAGTCCTGCTTTTGGACTTACAGAGACAGGAGTCTCTGACTATAATTAACTCTCAGAACATACTCAGAACAATTAGATCAAATTATGGGGGTTTATATACCCCTCAAGACTTCTGGAGTCTTTTACATTCCTAACCATATATGGTGTTTTCACTTACGTTTTCACATACACACAGTATTTTCACATTTCTCACCATATATGGTATTTTACATAGTTTTCTGACCCTATAAGGTCAGCTGGGCTTTCTATTATTATACAACTTTCTATGATTTAACAACATTGCAATTTTACACAATTGTTATTCTTAATTAATATACAGTTATTTTACATATTTATTATACATTACAGTTATTACTTTTATTCTACATTTATACAATTATTATTGTTTTACATATTCGTTATACAGTATTTATACAATTATTATTATTTACATATTCATTATACATTATGTGTTTATACCTTGACCTTGAATACTGCAGAGTCTTAAACAAAGGGATCATACCCAGAAATTAGACTGACGCTAATTTTAGATCATTTGATATGGCTTACTAAATGTAAGCTAGTGTTTAATCCTGAGAAATTTGATCCTATTGCCTTCATGCAGAAAAAATTAAAACAGACAAAAACAAGAGATAACTGATAACCCCTGAGATCATTTTCTCTATGACATGGGACATGTTGGATTTAAACTCACCATGTTCCCAACCAATGATAGGATGTTCCTAAAAGGGGAAAGAGAAGAATAAAATGCTAAAGTTTGGCAATTTTAAATGAAGGAAAATGAAACCATATCAAATAAAATGTATCCCAAAGATCCACACAGCAACTGCGCCAATGGCGAAGAAATAAAGAGTCTGATGATTAAAAGATAATATGATCAGCCCGGACAATTAAATTTAAAACTATATGCTAGAATATAATAATTGGTAATGTAATAATATAATTATAATAAATTATTTGAAAAAAATAAATTAAATTTATTTAAAACATCAAAGCAGTTTTCATTCCTTACAGAAATCTTATCAAGATGTCTCCTTTTAATATACTAAAAATCAAATAGTATTAAGTTTGTATTTATTTATTAATCTGTATATATACATCTAATGTTTTTAATGTATTATTATTATTATTATTTAATATTAGATAAGCATTCAGTGTAATGCAATAATTCTGATTTATGGCCTAACAAATTCTCTCTAATCAAAAAGGCAAGGAATGTTTATGACCAGAACAAAGCATTTTTAAAATCAGTGTAGATTTTAATTCAGAAATTGGAAAATGTTTGAGTATGTTTGAATTTGTGGATAGAAATGAGAAAAAACTTAGACTTTTAGAAATTATTGGGGGGAAAAAACATAAATAAAACAATATAGTATGATTTAAAAAAAAAAAAGTCAAAAGAAGAAATTGATACAGTATCATTCAAACAAAAATATGATAGAGATGAATTATATTTTGACCATCGGGGAAAATGCATGTTTAAAGGAATCATCATTATTAATTTATGATTAATAAACATATTAAGTTACCACTCACTTTACATAAAATAAGCATTAATATAAAATTAGAAAGACAAATGTTACTAAAAAGTAGAATCTAGCAATTGGTATTTTTAATGTTTAGAAATATTTAAAATATGAAATATTTTGAAAATTACTCAGATTAAAAACAGCTATAAAATAGCAAACAATAAAAGCAACAATTCAAGATAAATTTTCTTTTGAGATAAGAATGTACATAGGACAAAACAAAAATAAATCTAGAAATATTTCATTCATTCATAAGAATTATATGGAATTTTATATTGCAGCAAAGATTTAAAGGTGACTTAAAAAAATATGTGTGAAATAGAAAAGAAAGCTATAAAAGAGAACAAAAGTCTCAATGATATATTAGTGATATTTTAGTACTGTATTGTATGAAAAGTTATTTCAGCAACAACAATAAAAAAAAAAGCATGGTTACTATAATGAAATCACAAAAGGAATATACATGCTAATAAAGAATGGAAAACAAAGTAGCCTACACAATTACAAAAGCATAAATTAAAATGTAACACAGTCTAAAAGGGGAAACGAGAGGCAGAATTAAAATACAAAAATTGGAAAAACTACAGGAAAAAATAGTCATTGTAGATATTTTAAATGAAGCAAATGAAGAAGTAGATAAGTTTGTTAGTAAACTTATGAAGTTAATAATGATATGCTTTCAAAGAGTACAATATTGAAATTTATGAAGGTTTATTATGAATATACAGAAAACTTTATGGTCAAGATAAGTATAAGATAATTTTAAAAATGATTATAATCTTATGGGTTATATGCATGTTTAAGAGAAGATATAGAAAAGGCTGCTAATTGCCTTCTGTAGATTGAATGATTAAAACTTTGAAGCATTTGAACATAGATGCAAAATAATAGTAGAAATTAGATTAGATTATGACAGATTAGCATTGACAGGTAGGAATGATGGAGTAATTATATATTTTCCACAACTTTTTGCAATATTTAAACAACTGAAACACAGGTTTATTATATACATGTGTCTATATATGTAATATAGGGTATATGAGCACAGACTTTCAGATGACACATCACTCTCCACTCTCTATATATGTGTGGGAGATGATAATCTGGACCAACTGATGATTGCTGGTTTATCATGAAATACGTATATTGGTGATTGTTTATCTTTTCAGCATATATGTGCTTGAGTGTATCCGTGTTATTAGATAGAGTGAAGAGTGATGGGTCATCTGAAAATATTTGGTGGCTTATTATTTTTTTTATCACTTTAAGAAAATATTTGTAAACTTTTTTTTATTAACTTTTTTTAAATAACTGTCAATTTTTAGAAACAGCTCCCAAAATTTCATTCTCTAAAATATTTTCAAACATATATGACATTTATTCGTCATGATAAAACAACAAAAGTTAATCTAGATTTTACATATATTGTGGTGGGCATGTATATGTAATGTTTATTAGAATTGTGAAAACTAGTATAAAAACAATCACATGAAAATAACAAATAGGACTAAATATAAATATTAGAAGAAAAAATATTGAATTTTCAAAAAAATGATAAAGACAAAATAAAGATTGATAATAGCGAATTAAAAGTTGAATATTGTAATATCTTAAATAATCAAATTATTTATGAAAATGGAAACATAATGGAGGCAGTTAATCAGAGAACTTACAGAAGTAATAATTATATATCCCCCCCCCCAAAGAAAAATTAATAAACGTAAATGTATTTTATTGGTTGCTTATTTACATATCTGAGACTTGAATAGTTAAAAAAAGAGCAACACAAAGATTGCGAACCTCACAGAGAAGTAAAGAAATATGTGGATGAAGGAAATATAGATACTATTAATATCATTAAAAGAATTAAGAGGTTGAAGTTTAAATGTGGGTTGCATATCATCTTAGATAACTACATATGGGTAAATAGATTCCTAAACTGGATCCTGGAAGATTTTAAAAGATTTATAAAAAGACTATACATGAGATGGGTATTTAAGAAAGGTTACTAGAATGATATGGAGAAGAGACAAGCTACTGATATTGGAGAAGAGCAATAGCATTTCGAAATGAGGATAATGAAAATTTTTAGGCCAAGACACTGTCAGATCTATTTTAAAGATAGACTAAATATTAAATGCACTCGATTTGGAAGTATAATTATCAGTCATTTATAGAATTAGACGTAATATTACATATTAAAAACAGTAGAAATAAAAGACATAGAAAATTTTTTTAACTTGATTGTTTTTATTAATACATTATTGGAAAGATTCCATTAAAAGTTGAATGAAAATATTTTAATTTGTAAGAGTAAAATATTTGTAATTTATTATTATACGAAAACTTGAGAAAATGATTTTTTAGTCGTAGCATAAACTCACAAATTACTATCATTAAATCTTTTTTCTACTTTAAGCTTAATACGGTTATTATTCTTATTTTTTTAAACAGAGTTGCATAAGCTCATTTGCATAGTAAGTTCAAGGTGACACGAGATGAATAATTAATCATTTTCAAAATTAATTACTATACAGTAATCTCATTTTAGAAAATATGAAGGGTGGAATGTAGAATAAATATTATAAACTGTTAAGATGACTACTGATTTATAAAAGATCAATAAGCCAATGAACTTTAACTGGACACAAGAACTATTAACTAATATTTATAATAAAACAATAATAGAGGTTTACGGAAATCAGATTACGAACAAAAACATTAATTAAACAAAAAAAAAAAAATCATTTTCATTATGTGCCAATTTCAAATTTATGTGCCAATTTCAAGTTTTAACTTTTAAAATATCTTTATATAATAGGTTTCTTATGACATTAAAACACATATTTAAATTAAGTGATTGTCGTATCTCTCTTTTTGCGCGCGCGTATGTGTATATATATTTCGTGTTAAATTTCAGACTTAAAATTATATAAAATTTAAAATGGTAATCAATCTTAAACAAAATAATTTAAAAATAAAGTTGATTTAAAACATCAAAGCATTTTTAATTCCTTACAGAAATCTAATTAAGGTGTCTCCTTTTAATATACTGAAAAATTAGATAAGCTTGTATTTATTTATTAATCTATATATATACATTTTACTTTTAATATTCAATGTATTATAATTTGAATGATGTCCACTGGACGGAACTGCTATAAAATAGTTTGTCATGTGATTATTAAAAAGAAACATCTTGAAAAGATTCTTACAAGAAATGAAACTGGTTTGATATTTTAAATAAATTTTATTTATTTTTAAATTGTTTATTACCAATTTTGTTTAAGATTGATTAATATTTTGAATATGTATGTATAAATGTGTTTTGAAATTGACACATTGCTGGAATGCAGCTGACATTCCAAACAATCTGAAGCATATCAGATTACACTATCATTGTAGCCAGTGATGGAAAAAATTGGCATCTTCCTCCTCCTAAAAATATCATGAATATATATAAATGTGTGTTTTTCTCCAAGTTTTTTAAATTAACAATTTACTGAATTCTTGTTAATGAGTGATTAAGGAACGAATGAGCTTAACCAAATTATGATTGTCTAAAATCTTAGCTTAAACTTTACTAAGCAGATAATCATTATAATTACTATACAGAAAAAGAATCAGAATTAAAAACAATTCTTTTTTTATGTTGCACATCAAGTATACAATAGTCAAATATGTTTAAAAAAAAATACAAGCAACAAAGATTACAAATTACAAAATTATTATATAAAAGCCTTTTTTTGGCAAAATATTTTTTTTTTTGCCCTTTTCAATATGTCTCCACGATTTAAAGCACATACAGCGACATCTATATCAATACATGAGAGAAGACAGATAAACAAATGGATATCTGACACGATCTATTATGTGATTTTCCCCCCCTCAATTCTACTACAAAATTACTCTGTTATATATATCGAATGGATATATATATATCCACATATATTAATTAATTAACTATCCATTCTTTATCCATTAACCACTTACTATTTAACAACTGTATGAATATATACAAAACATCCATTAAGTTAAATAATAAGTGGTTAATGGATAAAGAATGGATAGTTAATTAATTAATATATGTGATTATATATATATATCCATTCAATATATATAACAGAGTAATTTTGTATTAGAATTGAGGGGGAAAAAATCACATAATAGATCGTGTCAGATATCCATTTGTTTATCTGTCTTCTCTCATGTATTGATATAGATGTCGCTGTATGTGCTTTAAATCGTGGAGACATATTGAAAAGGGCAAAAAAACATAATTTTGCCAAAAAAGGCTTTTATATAATAATTTTATAATTTGTAATCTTTGATGCTTGTATATATGTATTTTTAAACATATTTGACTATTGTAATCATTATAATGAGACCCTTTAATGTACACAGAATATTTAAATATCAAGAAAATATGATAAAATATGTATTAATAAATAATAATATCTCAGGATTATGACGAACTTAAAGTATAACTGTGTTTATGTAAATAAGAAAAAATAAGTCTAATAATTTGTATTTGGTTAGCATATTCACTGTAAATTTTTATATTACATAAATCAAATCAAAAGTTATTTCAGGGTTTAAAATATTTACATATAATAAATAAAATTTTAATCTTCATAACAAATCTTAAATTAATGTTTAAATTGTGTGTGAATATTAGCAATAAATATAAATGATGTTACTACCAAAACTTACCTTTAAATAAATGCATAATAATACCATGTGACCATATTTATTTATTAGTTAGATGATGATGAAAATCAGAAAATTTAATAAATATGAAATCTATTTTTAACAACAACAACAATATATATATATTAATAAAAATTTAAGTTCTCATCACTATAGAGATAAATAATTTTTAGCAATGTTAGAGAGAAGCTTGATCTTGACTTCTCTTATGCCAACTGTACAGGTATATTTCTACATATTTTAAAACAAAACATACCATTGAAGAAGGTTGTTAAGCAAAACATAAAAGAAACTTAAATTTTAATAATTACTAATAAACAAAGAAAAATAATGTTTATTTGATCTCTATGTAAATAGTTTACTCCTTCTCTCTCATCTAGATATCTTTTTGATATAAACTTAAATCATTTCTTAAAATATAAAGAATATTTACTCTATTATAATATAACTCTCTAAAGATGTGGCATTATCTTGCCTAGCTTCTATAGGTATATAAGGCATTACATAAGATGTGTATCTAAGCTAACATTTATGAATAAAAAGATTATAAAGTAAGTTGTTAGAGGCTGGTCACAAACATTCTTCACATGATCCTTAATGTATGTATATTGATAAGCAAAGGGTAATTCTTGTAAAATATTTCAACTATATAAACATAATCATTTGTACATACACTTTAGATATTTTATATTATTTAATAATCATGGCAGAAGTTAAACTTTAGAGACTGATAAAACATATAAAATATATTTAAATTATAGATAATAATTACTATTAATTAATTAATAACCTGTATGTAATTAAACACATTACCTACCCACCTAAGTCCTCAATGCTAAAATAATATAATTTAAATTATATCATATGTATAATCTTTTCTTCTTTAAATTTTCTGCTTGTGAGAACTTTTATTTAATAAACAACTCTATATAATAATAATTAAAACAAATATCTCTTATAACCTAAAGTTCATTTAAAGTTTTTAAAACTTCCAAGTATTTTATATTCTGGCATAATCTTTTAGAATATTTTTATAATGGTCAAAATCCTTAGGTGTTTTAATTATAAATCACAGTAAAAGGAGTAAGAATTAATCATGGTAGAACAATAAATGTTGACAAAATTTTTCTTTTGAATAAAATCTATTAAAGGTATATTTAAATATTCAAGAAAATCGTTGTTTTCTTCATTTATTTAGATGTGGATTGGAATACTGGTAATCTCTCCAGGAAGTAATATCCATTAATTATGCATTTCTTAAAAAATTATTTATGAAAAGATATTCCATTAACTTTAAATCTGATTTATCAACAAGTATCCTATGTGCTTGTGTTTATCCAATAACTTTTAAATCAACTGTAGTAAATATAGTTTCAAGTGACTTTTGAAATAGTTATATATAAGCAAAGGATAGCATTCTAAGGTAGTTTTAAAAATTTCCATTTCAATAAAATTCATTTTGTTTTTTGTGCATTTCAATATGATGAATATCTTCAGATGTTTTGATTATTCATTTAGACAGTTTTAGAAAGATACATTTACCACATAGGAAAATACTTATCAGATTTACTACTCTATCATCATCATGGTAAAGGATGCCAAGATGGCTAAATTAAAATTTAGACTGTGCAGTTTTCTCATACATAACTAGCAATAAAAGAGAGATATTGCTCTTGCATTAGCATATTTATAGGTTTTAATCATGTGACCAATTTTATCATCATCTTCACTTAAATTTTTTCACTCTTTTAGCATTTTACATGAAAGCCACAGGGATGGTATTCTTTCAGATGATTTTTGAAGAAGTTACAGTGCCAATTACAATGAAACCATTTTAAAATTATAAATAATATATTTAAATACAATATTATATTTTTTAATACAAATTAAATACACAAATCATTATGTTATTAAAAGAAATATTTATATTACATATATTAAAATAAATGATTTTTATTTCATTCTCACAATAATTGAGATTTTAGATTTAAAATAACTTTACCTAAATATTTTTAAAATAAATTAGTATTACCTAAATATTTTTAAAATAATACTAGTTTAAATTTAAATATATCAGAAAAACAAACATTCATGCACTCACATACACATTCAAATATTCATTAAAAGTTTTGTCACTATTGTAAATCCTTTTACTATTAAGTGAACGTTAATAAAAATATTGCCGTATCAATACTATTTAATTCATTAATTTATATATTGATAATATTACATATTTTCTTAGTGTATGGTTCTTTTTAATAGTTAACTTTATGCGCGTGTGTGTTTATAATTAAATAGAAAATCACGATTTTTAAAATTGCTACAGGTATTTTAAAATGATATGAAAAATATATTGGTGGCCTAGAGGTTAGCATAGCTGCCTTCCAAGCAGCTGGTCCGAGTTCGCTTCCCAGTCAACGCATTTGTCATATAAAAAAAAATATGGGCAGACATCTTGGATTTGCTTTATAAGATAGCTAGATCTATAATTTTAGTGTTACTTTAACAATAATAACAATAGTAATAGTAATAAACCAATAAAAAAATTTAAGTTATGTTTATTATCATTATCAATTTAGAACTATCAAAACAACTATCGCAATATATATCCCATATCAACATGTTTTGTTATATATCATGCTATCATTTTAATTAAAAACAATAAACATCATAAACTGCCTTCAAATAAATTTCATAAGTCTTTTACTGAATAAGTAATTGCAGAAATTTATTCATTTATTTACTTTTTTAATAATCAGATCTTAGTAGTTTTGTTTTAAGATTTGTTAAAAAAAATCAATACTATTTATTTTTACTTTGCTTTAATAATAATAGTAATTTTAAATACACATTTTTAATCTTCAAAAAAAAAAAGTGCCCTCCCCAGTATAACCAGCTATCAATAACATACCATATCTTTAAAATACTTCTGCAGTTTGTAAATAACTGTTGAATAAATCCAAAGAATTCTGAGGCACAACCAATCTCATCGAACCCTCTTTTCAGGTATGAACTAGGATTCTCTGCTTTTGAATCAGGTCAGACTACTAAGATGCAGATAATTAATAATATGATTATTTGCAGTAAACTATGACAATACAAGAACTAACAAAATTTAACAGAATCTAGTCTTTTACAATGTATTTAAAATATTTATTAAGCAGGTAGGTGACTATTAAACCAATTAAAACTAATTCAGAAACTTTTATTATCTGGATAAAATTGCAAAGCATTGTTTTGATTTATTGTTTTAACTACTGCTATATAAAATTTATGTTAAACAAATATAAGGATATTCTGTATTTTAAAGAGTACATATTGTTATTAATACAATAAATTCTCTTTTGTACTTCAGTATGCACAACTATATATAATAAAATTTAATGTTCATTTAAATTTTCAGCAGAGTTGAGTTTTATAATGGAAGGAGTGAAGTGAGTTGTTGTTGAAGACCAAAGAGCCAGCAGGGATTTCTATCTGTATTAGAATATTGATTATTAATAGAATATTTCTGTACATATTAGAAAAATAAGTTAATAATATATCAGTTAGTTATTAACATTATATTTTGAAATTAATTCACATTAATATACATTTTCAAATGTATTTTCAAATTTTTTAAAACTAATGATTAAATTATATATATAGAATCTGGCCATCAATCTCATGAAAACATCCTTGGATATTAAAATGGGGTTTGTTTTTGTAATGATTCATGAGAAGGCTATTTCTGTTTTGTGTAAATATATATTGTTTGTACGGAGTTAAATTTCACTTGAGAAGATGTTTTGTTAATCGATAAAACCATGGTCATGAGAGAATTTTAATATAAATTTGTTTTTAGCTAGTATTTTAAGGTCATATGACTTTTTATTTTATTTAATTATCATTACTAGTATAACATTAAGCAGTATTTAATTTATAGAATGTTTATATCCACAATTTCATTTTCCCCAGAACTGAAATAATAATGTACAATAATTTTTTATGATCTTGAAATGCAAGCTAGTGGTAGATACTATTTACTAGATTTTTTCCCCCATATGTCATAGCATCAGTCGGGAGGCGAAACCGTCTGCAACCAACTGCTTGCTTGCAACATGCTGCGCTAACCTCTTGGCAACAACGCTTAACTACTATTACTATTTACTAGATTTTAATGCTAGTATTCATAGTTAGATAAGATGAAACTTTCATATATATTGATATTTCATTCTAATTTATAGTACAATACACTCAAAATTATATCTGTTATTAATTATTGCTAAAACCATCATAATATTGTTTACTTAAAAATTATCACTCCAAAATATAGGATAATGCTTTAATTTTATAGATAATCTCTGCAACAATTTAAATTATGTTCTTTGTAATTCCTATTCTTTCTTATGTGCAACTTTAAGATACTAAATAGAAAGTGATATGCAACCTACATGAACTGTCTGTATGTGTCTATATTTAAAGTTTATTAAATGTTTGTAATTGATATACAGACAATACATGTGTAATTGTCATCATTCATTAGTATGCTTACTCTAAAAAAATTTTCATACAACTTGAATATCTTTGAATAATAAAAGATTAAATACGTAAATGAATGGTCAAAAGTATGAGTTGTTATATTAAATTGTATGTAGTTTCAGTAAAGTATTGACTGAATAATAAATGTTCACTATGGAATCTTTACATATACAATATCTCTGTGTGTGCAAAACTGCAGTTAATAGTAACACACAGATATAAAGACTGTACTTAATTACTGAATATGGAAATAAGTTAATTCATACATCTACAGATTAGAATGACTTTAGAGATTATGAAATAATTTCTAATTATTATTTATTCTTTTATTTATATATTGGCAAGTGAATGAACTTATGTTATGTTTAAATTGTCTTAGTTTTTTTTTTTAATAAATTTATTGTTGCTATCTGGACTGGTATTGAAAGAATATTCCTCAAAACATTAGAATGGCCACAGTCAATAGCTGTTAGAGTCTATGTGGGATGACAATAGAATGATGCAGTTAACAGTTCTTTTTCTTTTCAAAAATATGTACAATCAGTAGTAGAATGTTCAATTACAACTGTAGTAGAAGAAATTGTGCAAGAAAGCATATTGGATCATTTTGATAACTAAAGAATCTGTGTAAATTATTATAATAGTATTATTAAATTACATTATTCACAAATTTGATGTAAACAACACTTCAATTTGAAAAATATATGTAGAATATGTTGAGTAATGCTTGCTTATTGAATTTAAGATGACAAAGTTAAAATAGCTATGCTTTGTTGTTCTCCAGGAAAGATGCATTGCAAGTGACAAACAACTATATGACCCCAAAACCCCAAAGATGTTCTATATGAGGAGTTCAAAAACAAGTTTAATGCTTATTTCAGTTAGCAACAATTATGGGTAGCACATCTAAGATTTAGAAGTCGAAAACAGTCATCTCAAGAGAGATATCAAAATTATAATATTGTGTTAAGAACATTTGCAAAAGAATATAATGTTAATTCTGTATTGAATAACATGTTAATGGATTAATTACTATTTGAAATATAGGATCACAACTTTGGAAAATTTTATCAAGTGAACCAAATCAAATCTACAATGGAAAAATGTTTTGCACCGGAAACAATGTTGGAGAATGCACTGAAATTTTTAACTATAACATATGTGCATAAAATCCCAATAGCTGTAATAAAACAGAAGCTGATAGTCCAAGCCATAGAAACTCAAAAGATGTTTCAATATGTTACTACTGTAGGCAAAAAAGCCATGTGAAGAAGTGCTGCAAATTTAACAGAGAAAAATGTAGTGACTATACTTTAAAAGGACATTTATCTCATGTTAGCTGAAATAAAGATCGAAGTACAAAAACTAAGTCATGTTTGGACTTCAAGTCATAGGGAGGTCAGGTAAAAAAATATTAAGAAGATTAATAATATAGAAAATTATCATATTCTTTTGAAATTTGAATGTTATTATATGTGAGCAAAGAACTACTATGGAATGGATCGAGGTGCTGGTTTATCTTTGTTATCATAGAAAAACTGGTCTAAAATTAATGAAAATGAAGTTGATGTTGAAAACAGATGTCATAGCCATAGAAGTGTGGCAAATTAAATGTACCTGTTGAAATCAATTCCAGAGCCAAATTTTTACTATTGTACATGGTTAAGAGATATTTAAGTTCTATTCTTGGTAGAAACTGTTTCAGACCACTTGGAATTCAAATAAGAAAAAAGAATAAATATTATTTACAAAGATGTTGCAAATCATTGGGAGGAGTCTGGACCAGGTAAGCATGATAATAATATCAAGAATAGGAATTACAAAACATTGAAAAGTTTTAAAGTTGCAAATTGGACTAAAAATGACCCTGAATATAAAACTTTACAAAACTAGATAAAGTCCAGGTGGCCAAAATGTTGACCATATTATGTGGCAAGGTCTATTAGAAATGCATATGAAAGTTTGTCTACATGTTATGGTTGCATTCTTATAACCGACTGTATGCTTATAACATCAGAATCCTGAAAGCAAGAGTTTAGTTTACTACATAAGGGACGGTACTCATCTTTTAGCTAAATATGCTGCTCTATGGCACGGTTTTCACACCAAAACACATAAAAATGCTGTTTCCATGGCCGACATGTTCTAACCACTTTCTATAATACAACTTTTTTGTTGTGCTACAGAATGCAGGCCGCTATGTCGTGTCGCAGTACAGCATGTATGTCGCACAGCAGCAAATACATTTTCCAAATTCGCACAATTTATAAAATAATTACAGCTTAATGAGAGAGTTTGTATTTGAATTGTATTGAAATGTTGTTTTCATTGGATTTTTTTTATTTTAAACTATTGAAATGTTCAGATTTTTTAAAACAATAATTATAAGACTTTTTACAATGTACTGTATTGAACTTTTATTTGGGAAAATGTTAAATATCTATGTTTTTATTGAGTTGCAATTAGGTAACATGTCAAGTAACGTACTTAAGTATTTGGAAATTAGAGTGTGAAGAAGTTGATTGATCACTTTAAATTACTTTTTTACTATGTGAATGACTGACGCTTGTGAAATTGCTAGAATTTACAATACATCATTCTTATCAAATTAAACATATGTAAATAAGACATTTATTTTATATAGCATGATGTTTTTATAAATTGTAATATTAATAAGCCAATAAGCTCATGCACATGTGCTTTGTAGATTTAACTATATAAATGAATACTCCTACTTTCCAAATACAAGATAAAGTCTTTGTAAAAAGATAGAATGAATACATTTATCTTTTCAACCCAAACATTTATGTATGGACAAATCTTAAGTATTTGGAAGTGAGAGTGTGAAGATATTAATTGATCACTTTAAATTACTTTTTTACTATGTGAATGAATGATGCTTGCGGAATTTTTAATAAGAATATTTAATTTGTTTAATATTGAATTTCTTTTTTATTATCTTTAGTTATATATGTATTGCTAATTCTTCTATTTATTTTTTTATCTGGATGGATAGAAATTGGTGCAAAATCTTGAATAATTGGGTGATTATATATGTATTGTGAATGTTTAATTGTATCTACAACATAAATATTTTTTTATATAAAGATCTATAATATATATGCATATATATATATATGAGTGTATACATTAACATAATATTGTTCAGGTTTAGGCATAACATATAGGCATATATAGATTAACATATAAATAGACAAATATGTTTATATAGTTTGATATCTGAACTTATAATTTATATTTTTAAAAAAGTAATTGGCAATGTAAATAAACATTTAGATTTCACAAATTATATTTGTATTTCTTTTTTTCATTAAATTTAGATTTCTATTATATGCACACATCGATAAAGGTGTATGCTTGTAATAAAACTGATTCACTTTTAAATTTAATTTTAAAAAAATAAAAATTAATTTATTTTGACTAAATAAATTTGTTTTAAAAAATTATGTTATAGAAAAAAGTTTAATTAAGTCTAACTAAAGCATCAATTAATTTAGAAAATTTTTCATAAAATAATATATCCCATTAAGTAAAGTTCCTTGAAAACTGATTTGTTTTATTGGGCTTTGTTTCATGTTTTGGAAAAAGTTTAAAAATGTTAATTTAACATATTTTTAGATATTATGATAGTTGTTATCTGTAAACATGTTGTTTATTTATCTAAAGAATTTTGTAAATGTGAGTGACTAGAAATATTCACTG
The DNA here is from genome assembly GCA_028023455.1 of Epiperipatus broadwayi. Taxonomy (NCBI): domain Eukaryota; kingdom Metazoa; phylum Onychophora; class Udeonychophora; order Euonychophora; family Peripatidae; genus Epiperipatus; species Epiperipatus broadwayi. The sequence continues at coordinate 2,785,879 of JAQFVV010000048.1, read as the reverse complement.
GCTTGATTAATTATATCAGAAAAATATATTTTTTAAAAATTGGTAACTTTATAAAAAAACAAGTCAGACTCAGAAAATAATTTTGACTTTTTGTTTTGGGTCTTTGCTGGCTGTCTTACCAGAATTATTTTTTGCTAACATGAATCCCCAGGAAGCTTGCCAAGCAGTTGAACTAACAAGCATGTGCTGCTAATAAGCCACCAAATCATTTCATTTCAAGACATTGAAATCATTACCAGGATGTTGAACTTCAATTGCTGAAATAAATCCAACATTGTGCCAAACAGCTTCACATATAATATTGCAGCTAAAACACACATTTACCAACAGTGAATGTGAACAAATTTTCAAGACAAATTCTATCTGAAAATATAAAACCCAATTGTAACTAATATTTAAATATCATCAATGGAAAAGATTTCACTAGTGACACTATCAAAAAGCTAACTTTTTGTCATGTCTATAGGAAAAGGTATGTACATAAATATAATTTTTACCTTTATAAAAAAAACAATATCCTCTCAGCCACATCTTGGACTTAAGGTAACCCAGTTTATTTACTTTATGAATAATTTAATAAACTTTTAAAATTCTAAGTTATCATAAGTCAGTGATATTTAGGGATACTGAATTAATTTATAATTTAATTTATGTGATTTAATGTATCTGTTTTATTTATATTTCATGTTAACTTAGTTTTTATAATTAAATTTCTAATACTTAATTTAAATGAGATATTTATTTTATATAGCGCAATGTTTTTATAAACTGTAATAGTAATAATCAGCCATTAAGCTAATGCACTTATGTTTTGTGGATTTTTAACTATAAATGAATACTCTCACTTCCAAACCGAAGATAAAATCATTGTGAAAAGATGGAATGAATCCATCTATCCTTTCTACCCAAATGTTTATGTATGGGCAAATCTTAAGCATTTGGGAATGAGAGAGTGAAGATGTATCGTAAAATCTAGTAAATTTCACAAGTGTCATTCATTCAGGCATAGTAAAGGTAATTTAAAGTGAATGCTTAACATCTTCATGCTTTCATTTCCAAATGCTTAAGATTTGTCCATACATAAACATTTGGGTAGAAAGAACAGATGGATTTATTTTATCTTTTCACAAAGACTTTATCTTGTATTTGGAAATGAGAGTATTCATTTATAGTTAAAAATCCACAAAGTGCATGTGCATTAGCTTAATGGCTTATTATTACTAATACTTAATTTAGTTTAGTGTATTTAATATGTCAAAGTATATTTTTTGAATATTTTTTAAAGGTGTAGATGCTATTGAGAATTCCTATTATCTTTGACAAAATACTTTTAAAATTTAGTTGTTAACAGTTTACATTTTAAAATATTTGAGATATAAAAGAAAAATCAATTTTGTTTTTTAAATTTTTCTGATTATTCTAAAACATTTAAAATAATGGAGATGATTTTAATAATCAAAATTTAGTTTAAGTTTAATCAGTCTTTCTAAAGAAAAAGTTTTAAAAGAAAGATTTGGATTTTAAATAGTTAAAATTTAATTTAATAAAACTTCTCTCTGAAGCTATTCAGAAATTATTTGAACAATGTATTTCAAAAATAATGGAAATATAGGTAAGTGTTCTAATACCAATACAGACACTTATATAAATAGTTTAGTAAATTTTATTATGTGTATAACTTTTAGACAATTAGTATACATATTTTATATAGTGATCTTATAGATATTTTGTCCATTATTTTGAATTTTGTATATGTTATTTACTTCCCTGATATATATTATTTTTACTTCAGATACTTGCAGATGATTTTACTTTAGGTTTAAAGATAACTTGTAGATTTTATTATAATTTGTATTCCAGGTTGTTAGCGGTTATTTATTGTGATGCATATTGTGTAGAACTGACTTTTATGTCTTTGCATTGTAAATATTTTAAGTTAATTCATTCTGTTTTACTATTACTTATTCTTTTGAATCATTAGAAGATAAAGACACACTTCTTAGCTTAGCTAAGCCAGATGTAACAGAATCAGATAAACAATAGAATTACTTAATGATAGTCTTCAGAGATGATTTTGAATTATTAATGTAAGTGCTAATGTTCAAAGCTGCCAATGTCAAATACAATATGTGCCAAAATAAAAGGCACAATTTCAATTTATTACTTCAACTATATTATATTGAACTGTTAATAAAATTGTTTTGTTTATTATTAGATTAATCTTTCATGTTTGTTTACTGTTATCTGCTTTGCTAATTGTTATTTCTAAAGAATCTCTGTTCTCTACAATGTAGAGACAATTATAATTATCTATTAGTAATGGTGTGCTATATAGGCATTTATAATTAAAATTCTCACCAGTAAATGTTAATATGATGTCACTTGATAAGACATTCTAGGCTATAAATCTAGTGATACCTTCTGGTCTTGGATATTGAAGAACCAGCTGTACCCTTACAATATATACATATACTGCTTTTTTGTATTCCATCATTTAAGTATATGTCATATGTAATATAGGGAGTGTACCAATAGCTCAAACAAGCTCATAATTGATAAGTGTGGTAAAAGAAAAATATTTTAAATATCTATCTAGAACATTCTCATCCCCAGATCAATTGATTTCGAGCTTTTGATTCACCTCAGTGCTAGATTATTCAGACTCTAGATCTAAAATATCAACTCAAAAATCAGCACTTATTTAATATGTCTGGGATGGGGATGTTCTAGATAGAGATTTTAAATATTTTTCTCTTACCAAACATCAATTAAGAGCTTGTTTGAGCTATTGGTACACTTTCTATATTACATATTTGTAAATACAAGCTCATAGAAGCAATGTCATACTATATATGACTTGCTTTATTGATTATGTATATGTCATATATAAAGTTGATGCAAATCAATACAGAATCATATTATTACATGTGTCTGCAATTGTATATTTTATATGTAATCAGTTGCTTTTATTTATAATTTGTAAGACTATGATTTTATTTATATTTTGTTTTTTGAATATATTAACATACATTTAAAAATAGTATTCCATTTTCTTACTCTGATAATAAATAAACTATTTATAAAATTTTAATTAAAAGAATAAAACTACATTAAACAATTGCATACATATAATAGAATCACTTTTTAAAATTCTTTCTTTTACAAATGTCATGTATGTGATTCCAAAATTAACTCATTTATGTCTATCACATTTCTTTAAATTTTCTATGTGAATGCAAATTTAGTAATTTTAATAATAATACAAAGTGTTAAAGCAGAGTTTATAATTCTTTAATAAAATTAATTGAGCTGAATATATTTTCAAAGTTTGTGCATCATATTTATGGTTATTTTCTTGAAAAACCCAATTTTTTGCTAGTTTGAATACTGTTCATTCTTTGTTTCATTATGCATTAATTTTAATCCAACTAATGTCTCAAAGTTTACCAAAATTTATACTACATTAGTATTAATTGTTTTAATTACCATGTAGTGTATTATCTGGATTAATAGTGACATTCATAGAGGATATAGTTTATCCCATACAGGATCATTTATAATGTCAATGCTATTTTTGATTCTGAAGTGATACTTTGTAACATAACTTTCTAACCACCTTCATTATTTTGCACATCTATGCTACATATGTTTGCAGATAGATTTTTATATTTCAATTTTAAAAAATTGGTCATCTCTCCTATAATTTACAATAGGGATAAAACATTGTTCATCCTCATATTTAATCACGGGTATCTTTATGGTTAAACTTTAACATTTTTATACTTGCAGACAGTTTGACTCAAAGTTTAAAGCAAAAATTATGCTCCTTTTATTTTTCCCATATAAATTGTATTTTAAAAGCCTCCAAAGCATCTTATTTAAACATTAGACTATATCTAATCCTACGGTAAATCAAAATTATTGAAAAGTAGATGATAAAGTGTTAGTGGTGATGATTATACTATTATCTTCACAATTTCTATACTAAACGATTAAGGTATTCCCACAAATTAACTGATTTTGGTACTTATCAAGTAAAGAATTCTTAATTTTTAAAAAGTCTATTTATATAACTACTTCAGTTTAACTAAAATTGGTATTGTCTTGAAAATAATCATTTAATTTTTTAATCTAGAACTGAATAATAGAAATAGTTTTAGTATTTTTCTTTTCTATAAAAATATACTGACAGCATGGTTAAAGTAGATTAACATATAAAAATTATAAAACCAAATTGCAAAAAATTTCAGTCACTTCTGATTTGGTAGAATATCCCTATCCCCATTTTTTAAAATTCATTTAATTTTATTTTTGAAAAGAAGTCAGTGTACAAATTACCTTCATCTTATTGGCAAAACATTACTTTTGATGCATACTTTTTTTTTTTTAATGTTATAACAAAATTTTACAATATATTCAGTTTATTAATTTTCTACTTATCTTGTACTTCTAGTTTTTATTTTTCAGTGTTAACAATTCTTTTAACTCAGTGATTCTTAATTTTTATTTAATTATTTATAATTAATTTTCTTACATATTTGTATTTAATTCTTAGATCTATTCTGGGAGTAATTTACATTTTTATGAACCAAAAACTATTTGTTAATTTAAAGATATGGACACCTAGCGATTTGTAGTAATTAGACACATAAACATATATATTGTAATTGTATATTCAGATATGTAACAAATATTTTTTTATTCTATTATATTACCATTTTTAAAAATTGTTCTCTAAAATATAATCATAATTATGGCTTTGAAATTATGAAGAGCACAAGTATATTATGTATACTGCTTCCGTTGTTAAAACTGGCTTTAAATACTTATTTTATCAGAATTCTGTTTCATTAGCTAGTTATATTGAAAATCATGCGTTGTTCAAAATGTATATATTAGTTTTTCAAACTGCATTTTTAGATTGTTTATTTTATCATATATCTTTTAAATCAATATCTTTCCTCTATTCTCCTTTCTAATTCGATCTTATTCTCTTTTATTCCTTATCTATTTAGTGACTTTCCATTTTCGATTAACTATTAATGTAACAGATTAATTAAAGAACTGATTAAGAAAACGTAAAGTAAAACTTGTCTGCAATAATAAAAAATATGTACTGTATAACCTTAAAAAAAAAAAAAAAGTTTCTTCGTAATATGGAGTATGATATAAGAAAAGCAGTTTTGTATTTATGCAGTTTGTATATATAATGAAAATGATTATAATACAGAGGAAGCTCTGATCTTAAGAGCAAAATATTAAATATACTGAAAATAAATTACATTCACTTAATGTTTAGTTATTGTTCAAATAAAAAAAAAAGATAAGAAGAGATAAAACAGCAAACTGATAAAAGATTTAGAGGGTGGAGGGCATTTCAAAATAGTAAAGTAGATTTAAAAACTGGTCTGAAATTGAATCAAAATAAAACATTTCTTTTACAGCAAGGCTATAAAGATTAAATACACACATATATATAATGAAATCGAAGAGCAAAAATGTGTTGAAATAAATTTAAATGAAAGATATATATAATTGGAGAAATAAACAAAAAAAATTTTTTTTTTCTATATACACAATTGACAATAATAATATTTGAAGAAATTATGCACCTTGGAACGCATATTTCTTTGCCCACATATTTTATTCCAGTTAATGACTACAGAGTTTGGTTACATCATTGTTCCCAACCTTAAATTATCTCTGCTCGGGCAATCATAACATCCCTAATCTTTCTACCAACATAATATTTTATATTAGAAAGAAATCAAATGCAGTAAATGTTCTGTACATAATTTTGTGTTTTATTACACTTGAGAACATCAATCAAATTTTTTATTGCAAGAATAATCGTAAAAAAAAAAAAAAAAGAATAAACTTATTCTGCCAAAACTATCTAGTTCATATTATGCAGTAAAAGATTACCATGTCTCTCAAGCTATTCTTTTAATATAAGAATGAACTTATAGATTAGATTGCATGCCAAATCAACTTTAAGCTTGCATTTGATCTAGTCAATTGGAAATACCTATTCACCACACTACACAAAATTCTGTCTGAACATAGTAGACTGATAATCACTATCTGGAACTATCTTAACAATAGGCCAATTGAACTAAACAATTATACATGTCTATCCACATCTTTCAAACCTAGTCATAGCATTCCATTGCCATTTTCTATTTATATAAATTCTCTAAATTAAGTAATTGTAAAATGCACTATTTTTTTCTTTTCTCATCTTGGAGCTACTGTCTAAGCCATATCTTTTCTTAACAATATTCTGATAATCTTCAGAATTTCCAAAACATTCCCCTCCGGAATATTTTAAACCAATTTTAAATGTCAACTGGTTCCATAATACAAGTTTGCAGTTGGCTACATGTTTAAACTACCTTTTTTTCCATCTCTTCATCCTTTCTCATCATCCCAATTAATCTATCTAAAATGCAATTATCACTTGAATAATCTCATTGTGAACACATTTAGTATGAAAATGAAAGCATTGTCTAAAAATTCTCTATCCCATTATAAAAATTTGTGTAGCGAATGCTATTCTTAGCAGAATACTTTCCTATTAGAGCCCTTGAATGTGACTATTTAAGACTACTCGCAGTAAGCTTGTCTATAATAAATTAAGTTTGAGGCTCATCTTCACAATTTTTATCAATTAGAACTGCATGCTTTCCAATCTGCAAAGGAGGTCTCAATTTAATTTATATTGCAACTCTTGTTAACTCAATGCTCAGTGCCAACTCCCACTCCCAATACCATGTTGGGCAATCATTTTTCATAAATCATGCTTCTGAGCATGCTAACTTATCTATTAGAGCAGTATAATATGAAATCTCTTATTAGCATATTATTTAGAGATTTAAAGAAGATAACTTATCCAACCAAACAGTTATAGACAACCTTGCTAGCTGCTAAGATTCTTATCAAATTCAAAAATCTTTGTATTTCTCAGTTAAGCTTAAAATTTCAGTAAATCTATTGCAAGATACAATTCCAACCAAAATGTATCCAATAAGTAATTCAAGCTAAATCTTGAAGGTACATGTTTTGTGCAATAATGATCCAAAAGAAATGCTGTATCTTTTTCAAATCTAGTCCATATTTTTCATCTTTATGATTGTATGTTTCACAAATACCTTAAGCAATTGTTTAAAAAATATATAAAATACTTTGTTCTATAATGCATTTATGATTATCCACACACTAAGTACAATGTGGCTAACACACTGATCCGTAATATTTGACAATAATACAATGCACCCAAAAAGGAAATAACAACTCATACTCTCTTAAATTGTTACACAAGAACATCATGAACAAAACTTGACAATTTACAAACTTTCTGTGCATTCTCATAGCTTGAAACTTTTATTGTCATTAATATTCTTTATAAGTATTCATTCTTGAAGTAGTTATAAATTAGTTATGCATTTAGCCTTAAGAACTGTTGTTAGTGAAATTTAAACTTTTCTTTGTAAAGAATATGTTATCAATATAAAAAAAACAGCAATGAAGTAGAATTATCAGAAGTAATTAAAACCAAATTGTAAATGGAATTCCAAATGAAATGTTTGAAAAAATCAGAATTTTAAGGAATGAATAAATACAGAAATGTGATTTAAAGTTTTATTCATAACTAGGATTTTAGTGTTTTTAAAAATAATAATAATAAAAAAGTCCCTTAAATTTAAAACACAAGACATCATAGATCTCAAAGATCTTGTGATGCAGTCATTTAATACATTTGCTTACAATAACCAGAATCTGGGATTGAATTTGTTTGAAATTTGTTCAGATATATAAAGATTTTTCGGCAAGTTAATTTTTCCATTATCAATATAATTAAACAAGGCAAAACTTTCCACACAGTAGTGCCATCCTGTGCCAACCAGAGTAATCAATGGATGTCAGAAGGCTTGTGCATAAAATCCCTATCTAGTGCCTACTCATCCAATATCCCCAGACTAGTTTCTGGCTTGTGACCTTCATCAGTGAGGAGCATTGGATCTGAGAGCACTGCACTTAGATCTTAGGATCTAATGCTCTCAGATCCAAGGCTCCTCACTGATGAAGGCCACAAGCCAGAAACTAGTCTGGGGATATTGGATGAATAAGCACTAGATAGGGATTTTATGCACAAGCCTTCTGGCATCCATTGATTACTCTGGTTGGCACAGGGTGGCACTGCTACATGGAGAGTTTTGCCTTGTTTAATAACAATTATGTGCTAGTATAAGAGATGGTGATCATGTGATGATGCAGTTCTGAATTTGATATATGATAAATCATGTTAAAAAAATAGCAAGTATTTGAAACTTTACGAATGAAGTCAACGTGTTATTAGTCATCATTTGGTCATAGTATTCTATTGCCCAATTAATGATAACCTTTTTTTATTTAAATTTTTTTAAAAAATAAAATTAAGATCAATTTTATAATAGTTACTGTTCTGCTTGATAAACCTTTATTAAAATTGTTTTCTATTTTAATATAGAATTAGTTTATTACTAAAAAAATGATTTCTACTTGAATTGACAACACAACTCCAGATTATAAAGGTAAAAATCCTGTGAAGCAATAGCTATAAAAATTATTCCAACAGAATCCTAATTACTAATAGTACATATCTAAGAATTACAACTGTATAGATTCAAAAGAAAAAAAAACTACAGTAAGGCATTGATCTGATCTAATAATAGATTGGAAAAGGATATCAAGACTAAGTACTTGTATCTGAATAAATATGAACATAGGGCTTTTAATGGTCATTCCAATGCAATGTAGAAGAGATAATGACACCAATTTTATATTTCTCTAGAAGATCATGAAAACTCATTAATAGATATTTTTTCTGGGAAAAAGATTCATTAACCTAATATTTAATATATAGGTGGTTTAAACTCAGACTTTCACATTACCCTCAACCATCCATGCTATCTCATACTGCTGACACACTTGACCACACACAATGCTGAAAAGATAATCACCAATATAGGTATTTTGTGCTAAACCAGTACTTGTCAGTTGGTCCATTGGATGGCTGAAGAGTTGTGGAGTGGAGTGGTTTGAAGCCTGTCCATTAAAGTATGAAAATTGGCTATCTTAATGTAAGCTGAGCTTTGATTGTATATATATGTGGAGATGATAATCTGGACAAACTGATGAATGCTGATTTAGCATGAAATATCTATATTGGTGATTATTTATCTTTTCGACATGTGTGTGATCAAGTGTATCAGCTGTATGAGATAGCATGGATGGTTGAGGGTCGTGTGAAAGTCTGAGTTCAAACACCCTATATATTACATATATAAGTGGAGTATGAAAAAGCCTGTATTGTAGAAAAAAATTCATAACCTAATATTTGATATTAAATATATATATATAAATGTTCAGAAACAATATATAATTAAAATAAATGAGCTAAATAATTTTACACATTAAGTTGAATATGTTAATATTTATTATTATAATAAGTGTTAAAATGTCCAATTTACATATATTTTAATAAAATGTTAAAAAGTGTATGGGTATTACTTACATTTATTACAATTGATAATTAACTTTTATTTAATGAAAAATTCAAGTTCCAATTCATAGAATATAACATAAATGATTAAATTCAAATCAGTCTAGTTAAATGATGAATAAAATCATTTTATTGCTTTGTTAAGAATTTGAAATACATTCAAAGAAAAAAAATAAAAGATAATAAAATTTATAATACTAGATACAAAATGTAAAGTAACTTTATATTAGTAAATACTTCTGGTAATGCAGTAGCCACTTTCGGTATTAAATAAAATAATTTTTATTTTTCAATCGTTGTATATTTTAAGGTAAACAGACACTGTATTAAATGTGAAATTACTTTTGCAAATAAATAAATAAATAACAAAGAACAAAGAAAGCAAATATCATACTTCTAGTAATTTATATTATATAGTTATTTCATATAATTATTTTTTATCTTTTGTATTATTTAATCAGCTGATTTAAACTAAGTTAAACTTCATAAGAAACATTAAATAATTACATTTTGAATTACAAGTATCAAATTAACTCAACCCACATCTTTGACACCATCCACTTTAGATAAATATAGTAATGACTATTATTAATCATTTCCTAAATTAGAGATTATCTCTAGCACAGATATAAACTTTAAAACTCAATTAAAGATTAATATATTTGATTTTTAAAAAATTAAAATTAAATATACAAACACATGGAGTTATTCACATGTATACATCATTATAAATATATTAAATAATTTCAATTTTACCACATATTCTTTTAAATTCATATAAATAAAGATACAATAAAAGACAAATGACCCCCAAGATACATTGTGTGCTGAACCAGCACTCATCAGTTGGTCCAGGTCACTATCTCATATACATTATAATAGGATGAGGGAGGGGGTTGATATGGAGTGAATCTAGGGTGATGAATCATCATCAACTCCAAGTTAAATATTTCATATAATTTTAAAATACAATATTTTAAGCTACATAAGTATAAAGGGTCATATTTAAGATATAAAGGTTATTAAAGTAAGAGATATTAAAGTAATATTTAATATCACAATATATATATAAGGTTATATATATAAGAGCATGAGAGATCTTGATAACTCTCTGAGAGATCAACCCAGTTAACTCATTAGAGTAACTATAAATATAATTGAATAAATTCACAGCATTATAAATAAGTAATAATGAGCGAACCATCATGAATGATCAACAATCAAAATAAATCAACAGGTCAATCTTGTGATTGGATTTGAAATGGATCTACTGTAGACTAGGCCAACTATTTAACCTTTGCCAGCTTGGGGCAATTATTTAACAATTAATTTGGATGCACCAACTTAAGTGCTAATCCATAGAATATACAACCATAAAAATCAAAACTAATGCTGGGATATTAAAACTTGCAGATCATCATTGCTCTGGCCATTTAGTACCATTAATGTACTAGCCAACTATAAACTTAATTTCTAATAGGGACTAAAGTAAATAAAATATAATGCATGGACTTTGAAGAATATACTCTGTGCTGACACAGGATAATGTCAATTGGATGCCCCTGCACTGATACACACCCCCTTCCATATATCAAACTTATGCTCAAATCTATCTCAGAGAACATAAGCTTTATAACTGTTACTCTGATCAAGAGATGATGCAACTTATATTCTAAAAACATTTAGAATGAAATTCACTGGAATAATTTTAACAATTGAAATACAAGTTTATTAATAACAATAATGAAATTAAGGTCTTTAGAATACAGCTATATACATATAAAACTTCTAATTTTGATTAACATACAATTAAAAAAACTATCACATTGTGGTTTATATGATTAAATACAAAATTCAAATTATATTGTGATTAGAACATATGTTCCAATAGGTTTACTTAAAACCCAGTCAGCACACAGACATGTGGCTTAATAATTCCTGAATATATTTGAATTATAAAATAAAATAAATGATGAAAATTTGCATATAAGTGTCTACATGACACACATTCATATTTTCACATACATGTGCAGTACAATTGATGTATATTTCAATTGTCATATAAAATACAATAAATGATTAAAATTTAAAGTTATCACATTTATATCATTGCACAGATGTGCAGTATAACAATTTATTCACATATTTGAATTGTCATTTAATAATAAAAACATTCATTTTCCTATTTATAGTACATAATTGAAAAGACAACATATGTGTGTGTATTTAAAAATTTATGTGTACACTGCCATTTACATTATATATTTTTGATTTGACAAAATAATAAAGTTATTAAAAATATTCTTTTCCTAATTAATTCCTTGTTGAAAATACATAAAATTCACACATACATGTGTAGATATATATTAAAAAATAACATGAATCAGTTGCTAAATTCTTTCATAAAGTTTTCTTTTTTCTTTAAAAAAAACAAGTCAATTTTGGATAGGTAATTGTTCATTGATTAATTATCAATGTCCTTAAATTTAAAATGTCTTTTTTATTTTAATAAACAATTTAAAATAATATCATTTTATATATCTTTCAAAATGTCATTTTTATTAAAGAAAATATTTAAAATTCCATTCTCACTATATATATATATATCACTACCTACTAGCTGAACTTGATATATATTTATTTGTGCTTCTCTACATATACATTTCATCAGAATATGCACAATTAATTCTTCAGCAAGCTAAAGAATTTTCTTGGTGAGATTGGTTTATAGTCATCATCAGGAAGGGTATAATTAGGTAACTATTGACATTCAATTGGTTCCTTTCTGTCTAGGATTAGAGACTCAAGGCAAGCAAACTGTCTTCTAGAACACATTTGTAACTACGAATTTCAACACTGGAAGTTGAATATTTTTTCCATGTAAATTCAAACTCCACCATCATGAACTATAGAGCAGTTGCTGGACTTGTCCCTTTGCCTGTCTGTAGATTTTCATGGGAGCTCTATATATCTCTCCAAACACCAAGTCTGCTGGCCAACTATTCTGGCAAGCTAATTACTGGCAACTACAATAAACAAACTGCAACAAAAAACTAGCCAACTAATATTTTATCAACTCTTTTATATAGTCAGCTGGATGCCAAAAATACACTAATTAAAAACTTTTTTCTTAACCTTTAAATCTTTTCCTTTTAATTAAAAGCTACTTTTGAAAGCAAATTTGAAATTTTATCAAAGTATAATCTACAAAGGTTTTAAAAAATAGATAATAGAAATGTTTTCAATTATCAGTTCTATTTTAACATAAAATATGCTTGATTCTAATTTCAAAATTAGAATACAATATTAATTAGACCTATTTAACTGTTTAATTTATATTTTTTAAATTCAAAATTATTTAATTCTTTACTGTGATTTTATTCCAGGAAAATGTATACAATATCTACAAAATTTGTCTGTATTTATTTCCACTTTTCCTTTCAACTGAGTGCCATGTAACACTTGTTATAATATATATATATTATATGAAAAAAATGCATCTTGATGATCATTTATCTTTTATTGTACCTTTATTTATATGAATTTAAAACAATATGTGGTAATATTGAGGTTATTTAATATATTTATAAAAATATTACATGTGAAAAAAAGAAATGTGAATAACTACGTGTTTGTATGTTTAATATCTTTAATTGAGTTTTAAAGTTTATATTTGTGCTAGAGATCTCTAATTTAGTAAATTATTAATAAGTCATTTCTATATTTATCTAAAGTGGATATTGTCAAAAATGTGGGTTGAATTAATTTGACTCTTGTAATTATTTAATATAGATAAATATTTTTCATACAAGATATATATGAGAGATAGTGACCTGGACCAACTGATGAATGCTGGTTCAGCATGAAATGCATCTCGCAGGTCAATTGTCTTTTATTATATCTTTATTTATATAAATGTAAAACAGCAGTCCCCAACCCTATGCCTGTGGGCACCATGGCACCCACAGACCATTTTATGTGTGCCCACCACTGTCAGACCATGATAAAAAATTATTTATCTGATACAAATAAATTTAGTTTTTAAAATTTCTTATAAATTATTGTATTATATTGTAATCAAATTGTACGGCATACTATACTTTTACATTGTAAAATATAAACGTTAATTATATGTTACAATTTTATTTTTGAAATAAATATTTTTTTGTACATTATGTGTATTATTAACAATATCCAACTATAAATTTACATTGAAAAATAAATGGTGCCTGCCATCTGCTTGAAAAAATAAATGGTGCCTGCCATATGGCCGGTATTATAGAATGTGCTCTTAAGTGCAAAAAGGTTGGGAACTGCTGATTTAAAAGAATACATGGTAATATTGAGGTTATTTAATATATTTATAAAAAAAATTAAATGATTCAAATTATACTAGTTTTCACTTTATTTGTTTTTACATATTGCAAATACAAGACTACCATAAGATTGTTAATTATTCTGCTTTGAACTTAATTCTATTTACTGTTTCAATAATGTTCTTATGTGTTTAATCATCTAATTCCTAATATTACAAATAAGTAAACTATGATAGGTTTAAATATTTTTGTAATGAAAAAGTTTACGCAAATGATAAGCCATATAATCTGCAAAAATAAGTGTTGGCTATAAGCATAAGATTTAAATTCAAATGCAAAGTATCTTAAATTAATAATAAATTTTGGATTGTATTCTCATATCCACAACAAATATAATGAAATAAAAGAAGCATGCTGAAAATCTTTTTTTTTTTTTTGCAAAATTTCATTTAATTTGAATCTATTAATATAAAGGTTAAAAAAAGGTAAATTGTAAGAGTAATATTTTATATACATATGGCTGTCTCAAGATGATGAATATTCATAGAGTACTCTACAAAAAAAATGAGCAGACTATTATATGAAAGATATATAAAAAATAAACCTGTGACCCATTCTTTATTGTGCTATTTACGATTTATTTGTAAATGTAACTTCATATTTAATAAAGTGTCTGTTAACACCAAGAGTGAAATGAATATACACAAATAAAAGATATTTATATTTGATCAAATAAAAAGTCAAGAGAAATTTCAAGACTATTCCGATCATTATTGAAAATAATGGATATATTAGGGATAAACTGAAAGCATGTCATACTAAAATTTTAAAGTATTTATACATATTGTATAAAGTTTTTAAATATATTTTTTCATAATTGACACAACGTTGAAAATACATTTGGCTAATTATTAAAGATTGAAAATATATTTATTCTGCAGTAGAAGCATTAAATATTAATATTAGAATTATTAGGATTTTTCCCATAAGTACATCCCTCCCCCCCAATGAACATTTATATATACATATAAATTTCATAAATGTTTATTTATTTACCTTTAAAAAAAGTATTTAAAAGCATGTATTTTATATAACTTGAATGTTATTTTTAATTATATTGTAAAATTTATTAAATGTATTTTTTTTTAAATCATATTTTCTTTAAATATTTAAAATATAATAAATTTAAACTATTTCAGAGTTATTATTCAGTAAAATTCTATTGATGTAGAATTTAAAAAATAATTACATGACATTTTATTTTTATCAATTAAATTTTTATTTTATAAAAAATGTTATTTTTTAAAAGTAGAAATGGTTAACATTTTTTATTTACCTTTTTTTTTCAAGATTTACATTTATATGTGTGTGTAGTTTTTTTACTTTATTACTGATATTTTTTTTTAAAAATCTTTAATATTTATGAGAACTCCATTATGATGATATAATAAAAACAATACTAAAACCTGAGTTGCCAGTTCAATAAAATAAAAGTAGCTAAAAACAAACAAAAACTCTAAAAATAACTAAAAAGTAAATTCAAAATTCACTACAAAAGTAGCTAAACAAATAATAAAAGCCAACCTTTATTAAGTTTTTAAAGCTTATTCAAAAAGTCCATTTTTTCCCCCATGTGTCAAAGCATTGGCCAGGAAGCGAATTCGCAAACCCGGGACAACTGCTTGTAAGGCAGCTGTGCTGACCACTCGACCACCAACGCTTGACAAAAAAAGTCCATTTGTGTGCTAAATTCCATTACTTCTTCAATTTCTGCTACTTCGTTGATTCAAAAGAGGTCCAGATTCAGATTATAAATTTTGGTATGATTTTATATACTTATTTTCCCAATGAAATTTGCTGACAATTCAAAATTATAGCTGCTTTCCCCTAAACTTTTCTAATCAGATCCAATGGATAATATGCTACCGAGTAAAATATTTAATTTATTCCACAATTTGACAATATTTATCTGACTAAATAAATGATCTACTTCTGCATTTGAATGAGGTAATAAAAATTTTTTAAAAACAAAACTGTCTTGAAAGAGATTTTCTCCAGTAGCATCTCTGTATTGAGTTAGCTTCCATCCATGGACTTAATATGCAGGAAGTTTCTTTCCACTGGATTGTATGGATTTTCCTCCATTGAAAGTCAATGCGAATCAATATGGTAACATCGATAAAAACATTTTTTAAATGGCTGGAGACAGTGGTCAATACTTAGTGACAACATGCTATATTATCAGGTAACCTTTGGCAAAGTTGTTTTATAAGAGACAAAAGGAAGGTAATGCAGTGACTATGAATATTTTCATCTAACAGTGTAGAATTGTTTATTTCAGCTTCAAACTGATAAGCCAAATATGGATTTGGTGTTAAATGGTTTCCAATCATTACATCATTTGTTATTTTTGTTCCTGGAATAATAATTTTAGAATAAGATTCTATTAAATTTAGTAAGTCCTGCAGCAATTTTGTAGGATCATTTATTCCCAGATTCAAATATTTTATTCAATCTCTGAATTTCATCAATTACAGATTTAAGAAATAAAAAATTTCTTTGGTCATCAAACATAAAGTACAAAATTTCTGCTATGTAGCATCTTTCATTTGTTTTGGCCAAATTAAAATTTTCCTTTAGTTTATTTCATTGCTTCAAAATTCTATCAATAGCAATTTGAATTGACATTCAATATTTCTCACTACATTGTACTGATTCAATGATTCATTTCCACCATTCATCAAAGAATTTCTTATATTTGGATTGTCTAATCACAGAATGAGAAAACCTATTAAATGTTTCTTTAATAAAGAATTCTATATTTCTTGAAGGTCTTCTTTTGTTACATGGGAAATAGCTAATTGTAATGAATGACAGAGGCTATATACCAAAATCAAGCTAGGTATTTCAGCTTTGAGTTTAGCATATACACCATTATTGATTCCTGTCATTTCAGAAACATTAGTTATTCCAATTGCAATGGTTTTATGTAAATCTAAGCCATTTTTTTTCAAGAATTTAATTGCTTCACAAATTGCATCAGCACTGCACTCTTTAAATGATACTATATCTAAAAAAGTTGTGGTTTGCTTTTTTTTTTAAAGTAATATCTAATTACTATACTTAAAAGTTTAAAAATGAAGTATCATTACTTTCATCAATTAGTAAACTATAGTTGATATTACCTATTAAATTTTCTCTAAAATGTGGTGCTAAAATATTTGAAATTATGGCTGAACATTTTGTTCATCCAAGAATCAAATTATTACAACTTTTGTTATCTGAGAAATTTGCTGTACAGAACTTCATTAATTTGTCTGCATGACTTTTAGAACAAATTTCTGCTACAAAAAGCATCACATTTCCCTCTGTTTTATGAACATTTGAGTTTTTTTTTTTTTACAAATGAAAGAATATTTGAACTCTACTGAACATTAAATGATGCCTCAGCTTTTATATGCTTTTGAGTTTTTCTATGCTTTTCTAGTTTCACTTGCTTTTGTGACAAAATGCAGTTACAATATTTGCAGCAACACTTTGTATTTTCTCCTTCAATTTTCTGCAACCAGTTTTTATAGCTCTCATCATGCAGCCATTGTATTTGAAATTTTTTACTGTATTTTCTTTCATTTGGCATTTAATAAATAGTAAAATGCCATAATATCACAAAATAACACTGAATTAACATTTGGTTAATAATGATGCATGATCGATAACTTATTAGGATTCACAATATAACAGCAATCACTATCAAACTTTAAGAGCATTGACAAACTGCTTGGATAACCTACAACCTGCAATGGTTGCAATCTGTCCCAACAGGTATGCAAACTTCATCGCTAAATTGGTAGCTCTGCCCACCCCCCTAACTCTACCCCTTTTACAAATGTCAAACATTTACCATATTTGGTCGTATACATAATTATTGTGCACTAAAGCTAATACAAATTAAGGAATTTATTAAATTTTAATATTTTCATGAAACTTTTTGATTTTGTGGAAAATCTCTAAAATGTAGCAGAATTAACTAAAAAATCTCTAAGAAAAATATCCATACCTAAATGTAAAAAAAAAAAAAGCTAGGAAAAGAAAAAATCTGCCATATTTGGTGACTGTCAATTCTAACTAAAACCATATATTCAAATAAAACATGGAAATGTGTTAAGGTTGTATTTTATACTTTCAATGTTTTTTCACCCAAATATAGAAATTAGTATTAACCTTTATTTTTAGGTATAAGATTTTTATTTTAAATTGAGAGATTCCACATTTTTATAGAAGAGTTTTTCTATTCTTGTAACTTAGCCAAAAAAAAAAAAAAAGATCTAGTTAAATAATAATAAATCATTTATCTCAAATTTTGAATTTTTTCCTATTTATATTGTTTTACAAATTCAAATTTATTTAAACTTACCTTTCTGCCATTGCTTATGCATATATACATATTACATATATTAACACCATGTAAATAAATATTAATGAAAAAAAATAAAGACAATAAATTGACACAAACATATTTCTAAAAATCATAAATTTTAATAAAAAGAGAAATATTTTTTATAAAACAATTGATAAACCAAGCATATAATATTGTACAATAATATGCAATTTAATTATTTACAAATATATACAAAGAAAATAATGGCAACAATTTTTTATGTATAGATATATATACACATATATTCATATACAATATAGAATGGTAATCAATGCCATATACATACACCAACAGATTTCTATATTACATTAAAGGAATATTACAAATTCAATTATAAAATGAAATGAATACAATGGATCAATTTATAAATAAACTGGTAACAATTTACAAATAACTTTACAATAGCTACTGAGATTCCAAAATTGATTTGATTTCATTTGATATTTCAAATACCTATTATTATCAAGCAAAACATATGATTCACAAGTAGAAAAATAATTTCTGTACACTGATATAAAAAATATATAATATATTATTGCATGGATTCTGATGAATGGAACTGCTAGACATCTACAAAAAGCTGTAGTTTGGTAATTTAAAGATTTATTGAAATATCTAATTATGCATTGAAAGATCTTTCTAGCAGTATGACATGGAGCCATGATAGTAAAAATGAAAAATAAAAATGGGGATGGTATTAAAATCATATTTTCTTTTTTAGACTACACAAATTTAAACTTTATTACAAAACTAGTACTTCTATTGATTTTATTTTTAATAATAGAGCATTACAAATATATATCTTTATTACTTACAAATGCATTATTTTGTGGGTGCATATATGCACATATATATTAATTATAAAAATATTTTTTTTAAAAAACTGCCCATTCTTTTGATATAATTTTTAAAAATCAATACAGTATATGGTTAAAAATTTTGTGAGAATTTATTTTTCTTACTTTTATTTTTGCTTTTTCTTGATAAATATTTTTTTTTATACATATAAAATGATTTGGATAAAATTCATTTTTTCATATTTTTGACTTACTATTAGCATATGAACCAAGAAAAAATAATTTAATAATAAACAATAAACTTTTTGGGGGGGAAATAACATACTACTGATTAAAAATATGAGAAGTAGTCCCCTCTAGTGATGAAAAAACTGTTAGGGAACATTTTTAGTTGTACAGATCCACTTGCTAATATATGAATAGTTTTTCTATATATGTTATGCATAATATTATAATAAACAATTTAAATAAGTTAAACTTGAATAAATATAAAGTATAAACAAAATCTTTATTAAGCAACCAGAATTTATTAATAAAAAACAGGTTTATTAAATAACCAACCAAAAAAAAAGAACATCCATTGCTAAAAAAAATGAGTGAATTCATACTTTCATTATATATATATAAATGAGATACATAGTTGTGCATAAGCATGTGTTCATTCTGTGTTGGTACATATGTAGAGAGAAATACAAAGGGACACATGCATAAATATTGGATCTTAGTTCACAATATAATCTACTTATGAAAAAAAAAAAAAATCATCTCAGAAATTGCAATGATTTATTCTCAAACATCACTCCAATTGCTATGTTTGAGAAAAATAGCTACAAAGTAGTGGTCAATTTAGCTGCAAAACTATAAAAGTAATAGCTACAATAAACAAAGCATTATTAAACTGCTTTGGTTGACATATTACTATTAATAGTTGTGACAGATGAAAAGAGGAGTTTCTCAGACTGCGTCAATTGTAATAATGGAGGACTGTCTTGTTTGAAGTTATTGTCTTTGAATTAAAAGCTATGCATTTAGGCATAAAGTGAAAAAACTGTATCTCTGAATAAATGACTACTTAAATTTGATATGAAATTATAATATATATATCCTTTTTTTAACCAATTGAAAAAAAATTTCTATATTACTCAATCATCAACTCTTAAGCATCTAAAAATAAAACATTTTTTATTAAATGAGTTAATTAAATTTTACAGCTTCTCACTAATCTATATAAAAATGAAAAACTATTTCAAACCTTTTTGTTTCTAAATGGCTGAGTTAAGTTTGAACATCTTCATAACTTTAATAAACAAATTTGCTACAGTATTTATATAAGATAATTATAGTAATCAAATTTAAAGAACAAAAACAAAAAAAAAAAATGGAAACTTGCATAGCATTATATATATATAATCATCATTAATAAACACTCGTAAATAATCATCATTAATAAACACTCGTAAATGAATATGACCATTCTACCTCCAGAAGAAACAAAAATAGAAAGACAAAGAGTAAAAAAAAATAGAAAACAGACACTTAAAAAAAAAAAAGAATTAAAATTTCTGTACTATAATTTTAAAAAAAAGTGATTGCACAAGTATACAATTCCATTATAGGACACATATTAGAAACAAAGCAGTACATATATAAACATATAAAATATCTTTAAACAAATAGTAAATTGAAACCCTGATAAAGGTTTACTGTTATTTTTTAGTTCAACAAACTTTTAAATAATGTATATTTTGTAACATTTAGCATTGTTTTATTTGTTTAAAGGCATTTCATTATTATATATCACATGCTGTTTGTTGCTTAAAATATGTAATGAAAATGTGATAACAACATTGTAAGAAATACTTAAATTAATTAAGCACTATCACTATGCTATTTAGAAATTGAAATAAAATAAATTTTAAAAAAGTAAGGCCCATAATATCTTTGTTTTGGAAATAAAATTGCCTCTTTAAATAAGTTCATCTTGAATGCTGTCATTACTACTATCAATAATTCTTTCAAAACAAGTGAAACTTTTGTCATTGCTATAAAACAGAAGACATTTTGAAACATGTCTAAAGTAGAAAGCCTTATTTGCAAATGTTATTTATGGCTTCCAATTTAATGAAATTAAGATAGAAATACTCATTACATTTTCTATTTAAGCATAATCTTATCACAATTAGTTTGATGCAATAAATAGATAAATATATTTGTAACAAAAAAAAAAAACCAGTGTTACCAATCATATAAAGACAAAATTAAATGTTAATTGTTTTCAATTACATAGCTGCCAATTGTGTGTTGACAACTCTTAAATATATTTACATATTTATTAAAAATATAAAACAAATAGTAAAAAAACTTCCTTTGAAAAATTTACATCCCTGACATTTAAGTTATAAATTAACCTAAAATAGTTTGACTGAATTACAACTGTTAACAAGTACATTTTAAGGAAAACTAACTGAAGAATAAAAATTAAGAATAATTATATATGTTAAAAGCTAAATTTTAATGAGCATGTAATTGTACTTTTATTAAAAAATAATGTGGGTTCCACTGAGTAACATAATGTGTATTTACTAATAAGAAAATATGTATTTGTATATGGATATATATAAAATACATGCTTGTTGTGCTCACCTATCATTTTTATTTTAACATGATACATTTTTAAAAATGTAAGTTATTTCTTCACATAATTGTGCTTAAATATTGTAAATTTACTAATATATATCCTAAGAATTTTTATAATAAATGGAGATACACTTAATTCTTTTCATAATATTAACTTTAAATGAATTTCAAATAGTATCAACAATAATAAATTTATACTTATACTAATTTAAATAAGGTTATTGAACGGGTTTTATATTTCTCCCTGCTTTACATAATATTACATTATTTGTTTAAATATAGTGTAAATAGTGATTTTAAGAAATAAATTAATTACAAACAAAACTGCAAAATGAATGTTAGTGAATAAATCAATGATTTAACTTGATAAAATACATTTTATAAATGCCTAGATCATTCTCTTAGTTGGTAATGTTCAAAACTTTTTAAAGTTTATCATTCTAGAGAGAAATATGTAATTCTATTTTTTTTTATCACAAAGTATGATGTTAGTTAACTTGCTATATGAATTAAAATTTTGTTTTTATCAATAATTTAGTCAGTAGATTTCTATTTTTCCTAGACTTTCTGCAAACTATAGGCTTGCTTCTATTTCAGAGGTATTAATGGAATATTGTATTGTTTTTGTTCTGTATTTTTTTTATTTCTGTTATTAAAACATTGAAATTTATTGATTTTCTAAATATTATTTATTAATTAAATAACAACTAGAAAATCAATAAATTTTTGTCTTAGTAACAGAAGCATAAAAAGTGCATTTATATAAATAACATAAGATCATCTGTATTAAAACAAAGATTTTCATGAGTAAAAATGTATTTTGCTTGTTGTTAATATTCACCATATATACTGACATTTCAACTGGATCCTATTAATCGTTTGAATAAAAATCTTTCCAATATTCTTGAATGATCATTATTATTCCTGGATGTCTGTATAATGCTAATATTAACAATAAGCAAATATATACATGAATGAATCCAAAATGCTCTTATATATATACTCAAAGTAAACTATTTTTATGAACATCTAACCGAATGTTTCTGTTAAATGTCCTGATTGGATTTGTATAGTAGCAAATTATATTATTTAAATACTGATATTGATAACTAACATTTTAAATTTTTTTTTGCTATTTCTATACGTTTCCTGTCAAACAAGTATCTATCCTAATTGAAGTTAGAAAATGAAACAATAAAAATTACCTCAAGAAGATGTATTAATCAACTTTTAATAATATCTCAGGTTTGTCCTTTAAAAAAGTAGAGATTTAAAAAAAATCTATTTATAAATTTCATTTTAAAATTTTGGAACTAAAAGAAACATATATGATTAATTCATGCTTATATTAAAATGATGTTAAATATTATTATTATTAATACTATTTTTCTCTCAATATAATGTACATTTAAAAAAAGGCAATTACATATTCAAAAAACTAAAAAAAAAAATTTTTTTAAAGGCTCAAATATGAAAGCTATTTTAAATTACATTTTTTTGAAATTAAAATCCAAAATATAAAAAAATAATATTTTATTTTCAAAAAAAAAACTTTCTTTAAATATCAATAATAATGTTAAAAGTTTATTATTTGGGAGGTTTAATTTCTGCTAACATAGTTAAAAATACTAATTTAACTGAAAAACATTACAAATGCATAGCAAGTTAAAAGCACTTTAAAAAAAAAAAAGTCTTATTAAAATTTTGATATATAATGATTTTATTATAATACTTAAATTAAATTATGATTATCAATTTGTACTGCAATATTTTTTTTTTTTTAAAGTACAAACTATATATACAAAAAATTAGTATAAAAATTTAAAAATATTACATATGAAAATTTCATTGAAAATCCTGTTTATATATTAATTGTAGTGAATAATTCTTAACTGATATATGTAATGCTGCACTCTGCCTAACCAACTCAAAAGCTAAAGATTTTGAATTTAGATTCACAGCTGAGGAAAACAAGACATTATGCTCAGCCTGAAATTTTGACATCCAAGAATCATTTAACACTCGATCAACTGAAGAGATACTTATATATATATATACCTAAAGATTTAAAAAAAGAGAGATTGAAAAGGTGAGAATTAGGTTTATATTATGAATATTATCTATCATCTTTTGAATAAGATATAGTTATTTATCTTCAATTAGAAACAAATTGGATTAGTATGTTTTTTTTATTATTTATATATATGAATCATAACAACAGTATGATAAAATGTAAACTTTAAATACAATCATAATTTGATATAAAGTAAATAAATAACAAGCAGTATTATTAGTTTAGGGCTGCCAACACAGTAGTTACTGACTTAATAAACTTTATTTATTTAGAAAACATAATCACATATATAATTTTTCACCAAATCTTTTTTAAAGTTGAAAATTTATATGTATAAAAATTTTAAATTGTGATATTTCAAGACATACTGAAAACTATCAGTTTAATTGTTATATTTAAATTCCATGATTTGTTTACTTTTTGATCTACAAAGGATTACTGATCTAAAAATATAGCATGCTTGACAGTGGTCATTCACATTTTCAATACTTTGAGTGAACAATTTTATATTGAATATACTTTTGTGTGTGTGACAAATCTTATGACGCTAAACTGAATGTACATAAGATTTCATCATCATTATCATTAGATATCTGTCAAAAATCAGGTCTCACAAAAATATATTTTCCAAGCTTTTCTACTTTTTTGCCTTATTCCAGAAATACACAAAACTACTTCTCTTCTTAAAATTATTTATTCTCTTAAATACAAAAAATTACTTCTCTCTTTATGATCATCTATCTGTTTATTTCTTCTAATTTTTTAAAATCTCCCCAGTTTTTTCCAATATCCATTTTCAGAATTATCATCTATTTTGAAAAATATACTCAATTCAAATTTTGCATAAAGATAATAAACTAAAATTATTTTTCGTCATTAATATCATTCTCATAACTATAGAAAATTGTAGCTGTATATTTTAATAAAAGTATGAAATACTTTTTTTAATGTAATGTTATTGGTTTGTGCAGTTCACTGTATCATTATATTATTTCATTCTTTCATTTTCTTGTCTCTAGAATTTGTGTAAAATTCAAATTTCATAATCTTGGCATGTGTCACAGCTTAGAATATACACAAATACCATGCTAAACTAAAAAATTCATTATTAATCTCATATAAAAAAAGAGAGACATTTTCATATCTACATTTTTAAGTTAAAATAACAAAACCCCACTAATATTACTTAATTTCATGCTCTTTTATCTGGAGGGGGGGGCACCATACATTTCTGGATGCTGGGATTTGTGATTTTCACTCCATCTTCAGGATAGTTATTAAGTACTTCACTAAGATGCCTAAGATTAATTTTAGAAAACTAATTATTATTAAATTTTATATAAAGTAAGAAAAAGATTACAAGTTAAAAATCCAATTTTGATACTAGAATAAATGAATAATAATGTAAATAATTACTTAATGTACATTTTTAACATCAAGCTGGACTGTTAATTTACAAAAAAAAAAAAAAAAATGTAAAAAGTTTTGGATATTCAGGTATATTTTTTAAGTTTTGACAAAAACAGAAAACTTGGAAAGCTAACTTAGCAACAAACCTTAAATCGTTGAATAATAGTATAAATAATTAAGTTTATTTTGTAATTCTATAAAATGACTATTCATAGAACAATTAGTTAATATCACAATTAAATTATTTTAAATTTAGTATTATTTTTTTAATGATATTATTATTAGTGCTGACCAGCAGATCAATTTCCATTTTGCTTCTTGATAATTTTAATCACTCAATCTTTGTTATCGAGTCAAATCCTAGGATACCCTAAATCAATATAAATAAATATATGTGTACACAATATCAGTATTGGGCTGCTAGAGATTGAAGTGCTTAAAATAATTTTAATTCATAGAGACCATTTTCTAAAATTATAATATAATAGTAACCATTACATTTAAAACCTATAAACTAAGAATAGAAATCGCTGACAAAAAAAAATGATTTCAATTAATAGCACATCACCATCTCATTCAGCTAAAAATAAAAGTGTAATACCTATCATAGAAAAGGTATAAAATGAAAATCAAATTAATTTCTAAAGGAAATTTATTTTAACAATTTATATCTTATATTCAAATTTCAATTTTAATACAAAAGTTGATATTGTATTTTAATAATTAAAATAAAATTGAAAATTTGATTTTTTTAAAATTTCCATTAAAAATGTAAAATGAAATATGCAAATTAATAAATAAAATTGAAAAGTTAGTGAAAAACTAAACAACTTTTAAAAGAACTTTCAAAATATAAAGCTGATTTGAATCATTTATTGGTATTTTGGATATAATATAAATTCTGAAAAAATGTTTTCAATCTCTGAATAATGTAAACTATTGCATTCAATAGTAAAGAAAGAGTTTCAATTTATATGAGGATAAAAAATTTATGAACAGATATTCAATCAAACATACTGCGAAAAGAGCAGATTGTATATAATTCCATTGCCACAGCTACTTAAATAATAGCTATAACTTTGGGTATGGATATAGGAACTCAGCAATAGTTAATAAAGATGTTTTTGAAAATCAATTGCCACACACACACATGTATATGAAATTTAGAATAAAAAATGAATTTCTTGAAAAGTATCCAAATTTTAGTAAATCAGTAAAGCTTAAAATACTACTATACAACACATTCATGATTTTTTTTTTTTTAGTGAGCAAAATGCTGATCAGAAATGCTTATGTATATATGTATTTTATCCAGTAATAAGGTTGCTAAAATTTTACCACTGTATATAAATTTCTAGACTTTGAACTATCCAACAGAAATTTTGTTCCTAACCAAATTTTATTTAATTAGCCTATATATTAACTGCATGATGATTACAATGGAAAAACACCATTACAAATTTTTGACAAATGACTATCTGTAAAAAAAAAAAAAAGAGAGACCATATTTAATATATATAGCTTTATATATATGTTACAGTGGTAGCAAACAATGGAAATTTTACCAATTCTCTTAGTTATAATATTCTATGATGGCTTAATTAATCCAATTTGATTTCAGGCAAAATAATCATATAAAGTGGCATGTTAAACAGTGCTTCCATTAAGATTTTTAAAATCCAATGCTGTTGTAATGCTTAAACTTAAAATTAAGTACAATATTCAACATACAGTGACAGAGTCACTATTTATAGTGAAGACAGAATAATAAATGTAATAATAATTAAGAGAAATATAATGATGAAATAATCACCTTGATAATAATAAAATATTTTCTTACTGTTTGATCAATATTAATTATTAAAATTCTTTAAAATCAACAATCTTGCTTTGCAGAAGATAAAATTTCATCAACTGGATTCATGACTAAGCCAACAAATCCTACAAAATATTCACTGCAAAAATCTAATTCATTTATAGATTTGGTTGGGTATAGATAGAGATAAATATTCTTTAAAATATTAATTAATAAGATATTTGAAATAATTCAGTTAATTTCTTTTAACCCTATCATTATTAATGTATGGTCATGCTTCAAGATGCATTTTAAATTTACAATAAGTTGAACGTTAAGAATAATATAATAAAAATAATAAATATGTAATATCAATTTTTTTTTAAAAGTTCAATTTTAAATCAATTCATACAAACATGAATAAATAATAAGAGTAATTAAACTAGAACTTTTTAAGCATTAAATGAATGAATATTTTATTAATTTAATTGATCATTAAAATAATATAAATAGTCTCAAAAAGAGTAAAATGTAAAAAGTTATGTTCACAGACACATATATCTATACAAAATATATGTAAAGAGATTATAAATGGATGAAAGCACTGAGAAAAATTTGCTTTATTCCTTTAGTCTAGATATGAAAGTAAAGAATGAATCCATTAATCAAATTTTTTTTTACTGACACTATAATTGTTAATTAATCAGAATTAATATATATATATATGGTACTTATACTTTTATCAATTAAGTAAATAACGTAATTTACATAGTAAATATAAAATACAGGTGAGTTTCACCATTAAATATTTTCTGTACAAATAAAGCAATTCAAAGGAAATTGATGTGGACTTTATTTTTAATAAGGGAAATTAAAGGCAACTTTAAAATGTTTAGAAAGTTATATCAAATGAAAATAATTACTAAAAATAGTGTTTAATTAGATTATAAAATGAAAACAATATATTGACCAGATGGGTTTAACAATATGCAGAGGTAAAAGATACTATTTATTTCAATATATTTATATAAAAAATGGACTAAATGTATAGAAAATGTATCATCTACTTATTGAGGATGGGAAAAACACAATAAGGTAGTCAGATAAAAATTAACTTGTGGCTAATGAATATCTTGGGGGAAAAAAGTTTGGAGTTGTATAAAAATAATATATATGTAACATGAAAAAAGGGGATAAAGGTAAAATAAATATTTGGACTTAAATATAGTTTATATTCCAGATGGGAGAATATTCAACATTTAATTTTTGAAGTGTAGGATATTGAAAGGAGATCAAGATAAATTGCATGGAGATATAAAAAAATTTAAAGATAAAGGAGTAAAAGAATGAGGAAAGCTTTATGATTTTTTTCTTTAGTTTTTTTATAACTAAAATAGAGAATATGAGAATAAGATATAAAATTAAGTGAAAATTTTTATTAAAATGGAATAGGCAAAAAAAAAAATCAGGCTGGAAAAATGAATTGGTAATAAGGAATAGAGTTTATTGATGTAAATGGTTTCAGGAGAGAATGTTTCAGCTGACCACCAGGGTTTCTGTGCATAAGGCTTATATATGAAGTTTACCTTCATCTAAGAAAATTTTGTACATAACATCACATCTGCGAGCATTAAAAGCAAAATGCAGATGGAACTGTTTTTTTACTGTTTAAAGTACATAGGTATATATATATTAAAAAAATGATTAACCTATATACAGTACTTATGCAAACACATACACATTTAATTATATAAATACATTTCAGTTTTTTTTTTTTTTTACAATGTAGAGTATTTCTTATTAACTCTTCTTGTTTACTTTAAAGTAAGATAGAACTTTAATTAATATTATTCATATTGATATTTATTAGATTATAGTAGTGAGTTTACATCTAAAAACTCCTGAGTTGATGCTTAGCCAAGGAAAGTAAACAAACAAACAAAAAAAAATCTGTTTGGTAAACTGAAACTATAGTGCTCAACCTGCCACTTTATTGCTTGATCACCATTTCTTATCCTTGTTCAAACTGTTAAAACAAAGACAAAATTTTCCACACAGTAGTGCCACTCAGTGCAAGCCAGAGCAATCAATGGGAAGATTTATGCATAAAATCCTTACCTAGTGCCTACTCATCCAATATCCAACTAGTTTCTAGCTTGTGGCTTTCAGCAATGATGAGCCTTGGATCTGAAACCACTGCTTCTAAATCTTAAGATCTAATGCAATCCTCCAGCATTAGATCCTAGGATCTAGGTGTACTGTTCTCAGATTCATGGTTCCTCACTGATGAAAGCTACAAGCTAGAAACTAGTTTGGGGATAATGAATGAGTAGGCCATAGATAGAAAATTTGTTCACAAAGCTTGCAATCATTGATTATGCTGGCTTGCACTGAGTGGCACTACTGCATAGAGTTTTGCCTCTATCACTTTATTATTGCTATCAAATTATCTTTTAAACAATTTGCCATATAATTATTAATAAAATGTGATTTAGAGTATATAGTCCTACTGGCAAATTGTGACTCAGGGCATTGTATATGTAAAAAATTATGTTAAGGAGTTAGTTAGTTATTGGAATTAGACTTATTAGTTGTAGATAACGTTCTATTGCCAAGATATTTAATTTTGCATTTGGACAAAAACCATACTAATATAGGCTTTGCATATATAAGTGCATACCCACATCTATAATAACTGAAGTTTGACAAATTATTAACAGAGAAATTTCCTATTAATTATACTAAAGGTTACAATATCAATTAATTACTGAAATAAATCACCTTTTTCAAAACTGAAATCAACTAATAAATTTAATATTACAGTAAAAAAAAGTTGCATGAAAATAAATCATAACCAGCATTTCTAATGAGATAAATTATTTCCAACTAAAACAAACAAAAAAAAAAGATGAAATGCAAATTAAAAAAATATACTTTAATACCGCTCCTCCCCCTACTTCCCTTTTTTAAAAAAATCCTTGTTTATTTTAGAGTTTAAGCATACAATGGTTCTTAAATATAATTTTTTTTCCTGTAATAAGTCTATATATGTTTTATTTGAATTTTAATTGTAACATAATTGTATTTTTATTATTTCAAATTTCTGGTATGTTATACTGGTGGGAAGGAAGTTAATTTCTAAAATTTATTAAAAATTAATTAATATTCAAATTTATATAAAAAATTTATTTTGAAGATTATTAATTAATTTTCTAGAAAAAAAGCTCAAAGCAGACATAATCTATGATTAATTTTTTTGAAAGTGATTTCTAAATCAGTTATCAAGTATTTAAATTTTATATCATACAATCTCATTTCACTATACACACAAAGATTAATAATTAGGTGAAAGGTACTTAATGTCAATATTCACTTGCACATATCCATCATCAATGAAAAATAAAATAAAAATTAAAATATTAATAAAATCAAGGACAGCTCAATGGCATGCACCTAATTTTCTACATAGATATTTAAATAATCATCAGTATAATATGAAATAAATGTTTATATAACAGCAATAATTTGTATATATAAAAAATATAATACAAACTTTTTTCGGCAAATATACATTTGCTGTATCAATGTGTTGGAACTATTTTACAGCTTCAATTTATATTGCAAAGTTATAACAATATGTATAGAAAATTATACTATTTAATTTTCCATTCATTTTTCATTAGTTAATTGATGTTATATATATATTCATATACAGTTATGTTTGTTGTATTTAATATAATTCATTTCATATATTTTCCTTCCATTAGGTTCTTTAATTAAAGGTTTATATTTTTTACACAATCTATTTTATGTCTGTATTTTAAATGAATATATAATGCAGATTTATCTATTAATTCCATTATTTTGTTCTTTTGTCTGTTTTCCTATATGTTCATAGTAAATCACATTGCATTTCCACAATTGATTTTATAAACAATTCCTTTTTTATATTTCATATCATCTCTTATTTTATAATTACCTATTAATGTGTCTAAATTTTTACTATTTGACCATCGTAGGTTTATATTTTTATCTATATAATTTTTATTAATATATTATAAATTTTAGAGTAATATGTTAGTTTTACCCATTTTTTATTAGTCATTATTATTTATAATAGAAATATTATTTAAATTATTGTGGTTTATAATTAAAAAGAATATTTTTAGGATTATATCCATAATTTTTGTATAATACAATAAATTGTTCCTTTTGTAAAGTAGCTATATTTTAATCTGCATTATATTTATCATTTTTATGTTTGAAATTTTTAAAAACTGCCATCTTTTGTCTCCATGCTTTGTTGAATCCATATAATTTTTTCTTAATTTATCCTCTTTAATGAAATATTTTAATATAATTTTATCATTATCTATATTAATCTCTACATCTAAATACTTTATTTTATGATCAAATTCCATTTTTCTAAATTTATTATATTATTATTATTAAATTCATATTATTTTAGCTCATTTGTTAGCAATTATTAAGGTATTATCAACATATCCAGAATAATGTATTATTTCTTGATTTATTATTCTTTTTATAATCATTTTAATTTCTACTTCATTTATAAATATTGATGACATTAACCACTAATTGCACAACCCATCCTTTATGTACACTCCAATATTCATTATTATGTTTAAAATATAAACTATTATGTATTAATGTTAAACCTTCTACATGTATTATATTCATATCATTTGTGTACAGAGGTAGTTTTGGTATTAATATATCTATACTTTTAATTCTTGGAATACTTGGATAATATCTATTGTAATAACATATTGGTTCCTATCCAGTTTTATATTATTTAATTTACTTACGATAGATTTGTTTTTAATGCAAAATTTCTATAGAATGAAATCATTAAAGTATAATAATAATCTCAATGGATTATTGTCCTTACAAGTTTTTACCTGAGCAAAAATATATGGATTTTCATAAGAAGGATACAATAATTTATATCAATTTATATTTTTGTGTTTTCCCATTTTTTGTAATAATTTTATGTATTTCATTTTTATAATATTAGTGGGATCTTTTGACAATTTATTACATCCTTTTCTCAAGTGTTGGTGGTCGAGGGGGGCAGGCACCGCTGCCTTACAAGCAGTTGTCCCGGGTAGCGGGTTCGCTTCCCGGCCGATGCTATGACACATGGAAAAAAAAATTATTACATCCTTTTTTTTGTTCATATTTTTTTCTTTCAATATAATCCTTAGAGTATAAAAGAACAAATCTACTTCCTTTATCCCCTTCCCATATTATAATTTTTTCAATATTATAAATATTTTTAATATTGTTAGAAAATTTCTTATATATTCTTTCTTTTCATATAAATATTTGTTTAATAAACAGTGTAGTTTCTTCCTTTCTTCTAGTGAAATATTCACTAGCTGCTATGTCTGTAATAATCTTTTTAATATCAATATCCATAATTGGTATAAAGGATGGACCTTTACTTAGTAAAATATTTTGTTCTGCAGAAAATTTATATTGTTATATTTATGAAATTGTCCTGAATTTCTTTATTATAATTCATTTATTTATAAAATTGTTTACTTTTAATATCAATATTTGAAAATTTAATCGTTTTTATACAGAAAAAGAACTAAAAATCTTTAACTGTTTAAAACAGAAGTTTCCCTAAACTTTGTTTGTTTTTTTTTAAAAATAATTTTCATTTCAAATGGAAGAAAAGATCCATGGACAAGAAGTTTTAGTTAAATTAGCTATTATCATTCTTTAAAAACAAAAGTATTTGTCTAAACTAATCTTTGACAATCATTTACAGCAAAAAATATTAAGTTATGCAAACAAATTTCTAAATAGTGAATTCCAAACTGTGAAAGCAATTGTAATTTATCAAAACGTGAATTACAAATATATTCCAATTTTCAGATGATGCATGTATTTTTATTTAAAATGGGATAATTTTATGACCACCCCTCCTTTTGAGATCTCTACAATAGGCAATTCAATCTTCAACATATAAGAGTTAAAAAATTATGTTCTTAAAACAATAATGATAATGGTAATATAACTCAAGTTAACAAAAAATCATTTCATATATTCCAAATTTTATGCTATATACATGCTACATAAAAAAAATTGACATTTAGAATAAAATAATAATTTATTAAGATAACAATAACTAATAACATAAATATTACAACTCTAGTTTTATATATTGCTGTTTTACAGCATATTCCCCCCCCCCTCCGAATTAGAATGTACTATTTTTAAAATTAAAATTGATACAATGGAAAGATATAAAGTCTTTTGACTGAGTTAGATATAAAAAATGATTTAGCATGCTCTTTTTATTTAATATAGTCAAATGTCCTACATACTTTAGTCCCTGTGTTAGAGTTATAAAGGTCCATTGATCATAGCTCAATTGTCATTTCAAATGTCGGAATACCATATAATCTTTCAAACCATAAATCAACTAATTATTATTTAATATAATATCATGCAAAAAAACAATCTACAAAATACAAAAGATAATTTTGAATACAGGTAAATTTTAACAATTTGATTTATTTTTCTTGCTTTAATTTAATTAATAGATTAAATATTTTTTATACTAAATGTATTTTTTGTTTTATTAGTGAAAGCTGAATTTCTCAGAAAGTTATTCTAAATTGCATAGCAATTTATTATACAAAGTATCCCATAAGTCCAGCATTAGAGAACTCATGTATTTTTTACATTTTGACAGATCATAATATAATAAAACAAGAAAGAATTAACCCAAACAATTCACTGATAAAAATTCAATATACTACAAAATTTAAAAAACTGCATGGAGTTAACAAAACGTTATTACACAATTGTGATAGCAATGTTTAAGGAAACAGAATTAATTTTCACACAGATCAGTAGATGATATAGCAATTGCTATGATATATATATATTTTTAGCAAGTTTTTTTAAGAAATACCATTGCTGATTTGATTATCTGCTAAAACCAAAATGACAAAAGATAGCACTATTTAATTTTCAACCTCACAAATGACATCAATGAAGAAAATCAAAAGAATATCTGTTATTGGTTTCAGTATAATCCATGCAGATACATTGATTCAAAGAATCAATTCATGAATCTTTCTGTATTTATAAAATAATATTTAACATACTTACCTTTAAAAAAAAAGTTTGAACATTTACTATTATTTTATTTTTAGAAAATAATTATTTCAGCTTGTGGCAAGTATTATATTATATGTAAACCTTTAGAAACATAATCTTCAGAAATACCCAACTGACCTATATTTCAAAATCTCAAATGATTTTTCACAATTACAAACTAAATATAGAAGTGTTTTCCCATAAACTGATATCAAATCACATTATATATAGCTAAATCAATAAGCTTAAATAATCTACTGATATGATAAATTAATTTAAGATAAAATACTTTTGAAATCAATTTTATTTTCTATTTTCATATATAAAATGTCTAAATTTAATATATAGTATAAGATAGGAATATGTGAACCTATTGGATTATATAAAAATAATATAGGATTACTGATATAATGAATATTGTGCTTCTGATTTCGAGCCACTCTATAAAATGAATTAGATCTGAGATTTTGGTAAGACAGAAAATACTTTGTATATAAAAAACAATAATAATAATAAGAGTAATTATATAACACTGATGATAAAATACAATGAATAGTTTAAATTAATAACTCATGTGCTAGTAAAAAAACAATAAACAGTTTTCAGGCAAATAAGCAGATAATTAAAAGCATTTAATATTCAAGATTGAATTTAGATTTATAAGAGCATTATCAGTAAATATATATATTCTATTAATATAAAAAGTAAAAAAAAAAAACTCAAATTCAAATAACTCAATATCATGAAGGAAAGAGAAAGATAAACTGATGGGGAAAAAATCAAAAGAAAGATGCAGTTAAAATATTAAGAAGTTTTAATTTTTCTCTAAACTACATAACAATTGCACTTAAATAAATAAACAAAACATATCAAGTGAAAAGATTATATCAATTAATAAGCCTTAGGATATCAAACGTATAGTGTAATAACTATAGGTATTAGAATCAAGAAATAAAAAAACACTATCATTATTATGAGTAGATTGTCATTGCTTTTCCTAGATTCTCCTACTTATTTAGAGAAGTAGGTTTAGATAAGAGGCCACTCTTGCCTTTTAAATAAATTTTGTGTTAAAGATTTGCAGAAGTTCCTACTGTCACTTTTCAGGCACATAGTTTTAAGGTTGTAGTCTTAAT
Organism: Epiperipatus broadwayi; assembly: GCA_028023455.1. Taxonomy (NCBI): domain Eukaryota; kingdom Metazoa; phylum Onychophora; class Udeonychophora; order Euonychophora; family Peripatidae; genus Epiperipatus; species Epiperipatus broadwayi. Next base: position 2,750,592 of record JAQFVV010000048.1, on the reverse strand, counting down.
ATATATTACTTTATAACCCTTAATGTAAAATAGCATCTAATATCAGCATACTAAAGATCCTCATAATTTATAAAAACTATAACATGATAATAAAAAAAGCTAATAAATTAATTATAAATGATTTCAAAATATTCCATGTATACACAAATATATTTGCATATAACATAGTTCTTTTAGATATTTATTAAATGAATATATTCAATTCCTTGTTATTAACATATGTATAATACATGTAGACATGTGTATGCATTCACATATATATAAATTTTGTCATATCTAGCATTGCAAACTAGAACAATACTATAAAAAAAATTGTTTTATTATGCTAATAACATCCAGATTTTTGGAGATAAGCAATAAGGAAATTGGTAAACAAAAGCTTATTTATTTGCATGTTTTAAAACCTGCAAAAAAATCAATTTATTTATTGTTATTGTAAATATACATATATAGACAGAAATATAAAGTGCTCATATTCTATCTACTAGAATTGATAACAGAAAAACTTACAGCTCATTTATGCAAAACTTGAAAAAATAAATTATATTTATTTAACAGAATTTGAACTCCTTTTGATCAAAGTACCATTATGCAAAGACAAATCATACACTCTCATCACTAATGACAATAGTCACTTATCATACATTTAGAATTTAAATTTCATTATTTTAAAATATATATCCAAACAATGACATACTATTAAAGTTTATATAATTCTAAACACAAAATGCAAAAATAAATTATTATTTACTACCATCATTATGAATGCCCAAATAATGTCACATGATCATAACTGATATCTAAATCTGACTTTTCATAACTTCAAACCTAGTCAGATATTTTTTAATATAATAATTAAATACATTATACTTCAATGTAAAAAAAATAATGAAAAATAACAGAGGGATAACAAATTTGAAATAAGAAATCTGATAAAGAAGAGGCATAAGGCTCTATTGCTCATGAATTCATAAAAAGATCGAGTGCCAGAACTGCGAGCGCCAGAATCAATCCTGGGACTTCACAATCCCAACTTGACACTCTACCAACTGTACCAAACCATGCAGGGTAATCATAATTAATATTAATGCAAAAAAATGCCTATTTTTATAAATATTACTTATTCAAATAATAATATAACTTTGGACATATTTTGATATTTCACATAAAAATTTATTTTTCTTCCTTATTGATTTTAAATTGTAGTCAACTTAATAATTTTAAATTTTAGTTTTCTTAGATTAAGTTGCATGTGACTGAGAATAGTTGGAATTTATTATACAATATGTATGTTAAATGGTCTGTTGGATTTCAAAGAGTTTCTTGACAAAGATCACTGAGACCAATAAACAAACCACATTTATTCATATCGGGGGTAGCTTTTTATAGCTTTTCAAAATATATCAAGTAATTTGTTAGAGAAATAATTTATGATACCAAAGCTTTTTCACGAGAAAACCCTGAATCAAGCAGTATGCCATATTAGAAATTACTTATCATTTTCATCTATTCATTATATCATCTCATGTTTAATAATCACTATAAAGCAGTCATTATTATTATATCATCTTACATTAAAGATTATTACTATTATGAAATGCTTTACTACAAACCTAAAACAGTAACAATATTAGAAACACAGAGATAAATCAGAAATTTTAGTTAAAAGAGATTAGAAGTTGTTGTTGTTGTTTTGCAGATTTAGAAAAGTAAATGTAAGGGATTTGAACTCAGACTATAGTAACTGAAAACAATATTTTTATGTTCATGGTAACTGCAGAGAAATAATTTTAAGTTGTGCTACCAAAACATGTTAATATTTTTTTTAATGAAGTTTTGTTCATTTTTCAGTAGTGGCATATCAGTCTTATTAAAATTATGTAAATAAAAAATTATGTTCACCCCCAAATTTTTTAAGTAGTAATTTTTAATACATGAAAAAAAAAAAAATTCCCCTCCAGTCATTTATATAGTCACTGAGCAAGTTCTGTCTTTCAGATCTGAAAAAAATGTACTTTGATCTTTCAATGCAATTATTAATCAATCTCAATTACTAATGATTATATAAATGACATTCTACTTATTCATAAAAAAATTATTATAATAAAAGAAATAAGTTTATGACTGCTTTCTCCTGCACAGTTTAAAATTGTTTACTATTGATATAATCTAATAATCAACTGTCATCCTATCTAACAGTCATCTGATACTAATATTAGTAATCAGAACAAAAATAAACAAAAGTAGAAATAAACAAAATAGAATTTAAAAAAACAATGAAAATAAAGATGTAGACTCTTTTTTATAAAGCATGTATGGACAACATTTTTTGAACTATGTCAGAAAATATTGCTCATCAGAGTTACATAATTTTAATATATGTGAAATATTACACTTCACTTTTTTAAAAACAATATCCTTGTTCTTTTATATAATATAATGTATATAATTTTATTTTACGTTTTAATAAATAGTCCTTCAGTATTTATTTACACATATACATTTTAAACCTTTAACATAAAAATGAATAATCTCATCAAAACAATAATAAATATAGATCAAAAATTATAATTGTCTATATACACATACAGATATGTAAATTTATAAATATTAATTATATTTACGATAAATACTTTGATATAAATAAATTGGCTCTAATTTGTAGCTGATAGAAAGCATTTTAAATTACTACAAATTCTTACATTAATTTAAGCTTATTGTATGAAAAATCAAGGGCTACATTGATAATGCCTCTTTTAAAGAATTATTAGAAAAGTCAAAATAGATTCCAAACTCATATATAATCTGTAATGAGCCTAAGAAGAGTAAATATCAAATATCAGATATTTACAGAATAATCTTTGCAAATATTTTTATTAACATTCTAAAATTGTAAAACTAAATTATTTAAACCATTTGAATTATTTTTAAACAATTGTAAAAATCAGCAACATTTCATAATTTACATTTTTAAGGTTTAGATTGATTTATTGCTTGACAACAATATCAGACAGTTAAAAAGTATTTGGAGTTAATAAAATCTTCATTAAAAAAAAGTATAAACTTCTACAAAAAGCAGTTTGAAAATTAATTAAATAAATTTATTCTATCTAAATAAGTAATACTAAGTTATAATAGTAAACGTAATAATGTTCAAGGCTAAATAGGTTTATAAGTAACTTTTATTGTTAAAAGGTTGCCTTGACAATGGTTTGAAATTGTTGATTGTTATCTATATTGGAATTGTCTAAGTATTGATGGGTTTCTAAGTTATAATAGATATATTTTATTATTCTAAAGACATAATTGAAATATTTAGTACTCCAAAAAATATACAGCAGACCCATGCAACTTTTAAGTAAAGGGACCAATTGCAAATTTTGTACATTTGTAGCAGACTGCACTATTTACTATCAAGGGTAGAGGATATGTTCTTCCCTAGGTGTGGTGAATCTAGAGATATTTTGAATAATTAAATTCAAATGTATTAAAGTTGAGGTTGCAATTTATTATTAAAAAGGTTAAGAAAAAAATATTTCTTTGGTAGAAATTTTGCACAAAAACATCATTATTAAACACATTTGTATGTGTAAAAATAAATATTTACCATTTTAAAAAGCCACACTAATTTTTGCATAAAAATCGCACAAAATACTTATTATTAAAATAATTGTAAATATATTTTTTTAAAAATTCTATAAAATAGTATATAATAATAAATTGAAAACTTTTATGAGTTAATGTCATTTCTGACATTAATGTTTGTCCACAATTTGAGAATTATTCAGGTGGATATATTCGCAAAATCATGTGTGATGTACATTTGGCTAATAAAATGTTTTTTTTATGTATAATTTCTTAAGACATTTTTTTAAAAATAAATATAAATTTGAGACAAACATTATATATCTAAATAAATAATCCCAATTATTTTATCTTTATTTTTTTTAAATACTCAATTTTGTGACATGGATCATTTAAAAAGGATAGAAGGGCTACATGTAGCCTAGATTAAAAACTTTGTATGAAATGACTATATTTTATTCATTTTTGATTATTTTTAAATCAAAATTATTTTAGAAAGAGCATATTTAAAAATAAATCCAAAATCTTTTCTAAACATTTTGTTACAATAAATTAAAAAAAAACTATTGGAGAATGTTTCACTATTATCAATATGGGTCATTAAATCAATGTCATTTCCTAAGTAATCTCATGAAAGACCTTCATAAATTTTCAACATTAGTATATAAATTCATGAATACAGCACTTTCATGAAATTTGAAATAACACTATAAAACAAATAGCTATCTTTATAAGCATTACATTAATCCATTGCCTTTTTAGTAAAACTTCAGAATAACATTATTTCATATTTTAAAAAAAATCAGAAAAGTCCATTTTAAAATAGCAACAATAATTAAAAATCAAATCAAAACATTAGATTCAAATTTATGATAGCTTTAAAAATGGAATGAAAATAACTAATATAATAATTAATAATTAAAATAAATGACTTTGCTTAAAATCATTGCTAATAGATTCTAAAAGACCTGTTAAATATGCAAGGAAGAATCCCTGTAATGGCTATTTTAAATATTTTTTACTATTGTTAGTATTTTAAATATTAAAATATATACTTTTTTTAAAAAAGGATTAAAATAATGTTCAATTGATTTTTTCAGAAAAATAAAGATTGATAATTATGAATAAGTTAACAACAACTATATGAAAACATAACTTATGAAATTAATCATAGAATTAAACATGGATAGCGTGCTTTTGAAAAAATTAACTTCATATTAAAAGAAAATATGCCTGTGTTGAAAAGTTTTTAATAGATGTGTTTACCATTTCTTACTTATGAATCTGAAACATGGACTCTTAACAAAAGAGCAATACAGATCTGACTATTTAATAAAGTATGGGGAATGTATGTTAGGTATAATAACAAGAAATTAAAAATAGTGACATCATTGAAAAAATTAAATGATTGAAATGGAGCTGGACTGGACATATAACTGGAAGAGATAATAGATTATCACTTAAAGTTATAAACTGGATCCCAAAAAATTGAGACCATATATAAGGTGGATGGATGAAATAATGAAGTTTGCTAACAAGATGTTAAAAAAAGCTATAGATCAGAGAAAGTGAAATAAATTTGGAGAAACCATCTTGTAATGGATTGATAATAAATGGATGATTTTATAATACATCTATGTTATGTCCTCTGCCAGTAGCCAAGTTGAGATTATTAGATATCAAGATATTACAACCAAGCAATAATACTTCATTAACATGGGAAATAATTTATCACTTTCCCTTAAAATAATTTATTCTAACATCTCAATTTTAGAAAATAAGAAGTTTAATGTCTATAGGAATATGATAATTTCCTCGATCCCAGTGATGAAGATTATTTTTCAATCAGCATGGTTAACATTCACCAATCTAAAATTAATTTTGAATCTTCACCTATAAGTAATAGTAGATAGATCTACAACATAATTTTTAATGAATTCTTTATATCATTAAGATACTGTACAAATTTATTTCCTAACTAATCATAAAAATCTTAGTATTAAAACTTGTTATTTATATATACTTAAGAGAAGTTTTTTGTTTTACTAAGTGTGATGCAGAAACACATATCACTTTTTTGCTTAATTATATTACTCATTTACCTGGATAACCTAAACTTGTTTCTCAGCATATATATATTAATGTAATATTTTAATTTCCGGGTAGAAAAATTTTTCAATATTCACTACTACTATATTTACTATTTTCTGATAACAGAACTAATTTACAAAACTTTAAAATGGAACAATTACACAGTGAATGAAATTCCATATATTAGCTTTAAAAAAATCAGGAAACAAACGAAAAAAAAAACATGTTTACAATACCCAAATAATACAAAATATTAAAAGTTATTACTGCAATGAGAAAAATGGAAATCTTTTCAGGTCATTTCACATAATTTTCAATAAAACTATAGTAATTATAAAACAGGATTTAAAAACCTGCATAACCTATTAAAAATGAACTTATTACGTAATCATACACATAAAAAATGTTTGTGAGTAAAATAAATGTAGAACTATTTGAAATGTAAGTAAAGGAAACTACAAAAACTAGTAACTGCTAAAATACAAGTGATAGGCAAATGCAATACATGTTGTAAAGATCGATTTTTTTTTTTTAATCAAACAATAAAATGACATATATAACATATATATTTAATGCATCAAAGCAAATTTATATATATATTAAATTCAGTGATATTACCAAATCAATACAGAGTAAAAGCATAATAATCAAGTATTTTTAGTGATTGAATACAATAACTCATTATCTAGAATTGTGATGCTAAAATAAATTGAACTAAGACAATGTGAACTAATAATGGCGTATTATCAAATATAATGATCAAGTATTATTGCAGGGTCAGTAATACTTTGTTGTTTAGTTACTATATCTGCTTTCAACTAGATAATTTAATTTACATACTTATATTATGAAATATCATTTTAAAATAAATGATACATATTAACATTTATATAATAAAAGGGACAATTAATTTTATAACTTGACTGATCATGACATTCTATTGCTTTATTATTGCACCTAGCTATTATAAAATAAAATCATTAAATAAAAAACTGAATGCTTTTTTGCTCCTGCAGTCATATAATATTTGAGCATGAGAAGATAAAGTTTGCAACCCTACTGTCACATTAATCCATGCAAGGTGTAGAAAACATTTATACACATATATAAATATCAAAAAATTTCATAATGCATTATAAAGTTGGACCTATAATTTGAATTTCAAGTCCCTAAGTTGAGTTAAAAAAATTTCAAATCCTTGGAAATTCTAAAGTAAACTCAATTTTTTTTTCAGAAAGCCAATCTATCTAGTAACCCAATATTGATCAAAAAGTAGATATCCAATCACTTTTAGCTGAAGAGAGAAATAAATAAGGCAAATTGTAAACTCTCACAAATCTTCCAGTATTTCTCAATAAAAAATGGATAGGTCTAGAAATGGGTTCTTATTTTAAATATAAGTGTCAATATATGTGTGTGTATGTACATTATAATAAATGGTTCAATGATATAGAAGGTTTATTATTTTAAAATGCATTTCTCATTATCAAAGCGTATTAAGAATAAACTTAGCAATAGCAAACTATCGTCATAACCCTATAGCTTTGATGCTGGATATTTTATAGAAAAAAAAAAAAATCATAAATATAATTAACTGTAAATATGATTATATTCTCATAACAACAAGAACAAAATAATAATAATTAAAGAAATTGCAATCTGCAGTTTCATAAAATTGGAACTTTTTCGGATGATTAATTTTCTACAAATATTGAAGTAAATAAATATTTTAATAAAGTTAAAAAATAATTGAATTTAAACTTTTTTTTAATGTTCTGGTATCACTTCTGAATTTAAATACATAAGTCCAACAACTATTTCAAGTGTCAATTACTTAAAAGAAATAGCCAAAATTTATTTGAAACCTAAAAAAAAAAAATTCCCAAGTTTCATCTGGTCTAATTCCAAGGCATAGATTTGGTTGAAATGTGTGATAACCTCTACACCCCAAATTCTTCTTGATTTATTTTATAAAAATGAGAGATAAAAACAAATTTTCAATTTTACTGCAAATGATTTAAAGGAAACTGACCTTTAAAAAATAATAATAATAGCTGAGGATTAATATTTGGTTTAGATAAAAATTAAATAAGAAAACAATAAATCATATAGAAAAATGTCCTTTGTTTTCAATAAATTGTATAGTTTAAAATATTATAAAAACCACAAAGTAAATAGAAAAAAATGCAAGATTATAATAAGAATTGATAACTACAGCTATTTTTCATTATAAATAGAACAAAGATATTGATCACATCAGACTTTTACATAAATTATGAATTATAGATATTTCCCAAGTATATTTAACTGCTATTTTGTTAAAAATTATTAATTATATAAGCTGCACACCATCTGTGTGATGTTCAAAATTATAATTAAAAAATAAATAAATTAGTTAACCAGATGCATATATATTCACCTAAATATATATAGCAAGCAAACCAAGTACCAATTTTTCATAGACTACCATAATAATATCTCTAACTAGCAGTATTGAATTTAGCTCGTGTGATATAGTGCAGAAATCTGCAGATCAATAAAGAGTTCTATAAAAAAAGATAAAGTCATTTACACTCCTGTTAATAACTATAATTTCTTGCTATATATTGCTGCAATATATTTTATGATATTACAAAGTATTTAATTTGTAATAAAAAAATTGAATCATTTTTTATTTGATAAAACACAAAATGTCTCTGATGGTATCCATTTTTAAGACATCTAATAAAGATTATGCATAATAATGTTAACTATGATTTTATATCTGTATAATTTTGCAAATACAATATATTTGCATGCTAATAATAAAGAGCATCATATTTAATAAATCTTTTACACTTTCAAGATAATTGATATCTGTATTGTAAATAGAATTAAATTAACTTCTGAATTATAATTAGTGAAATTGAAAAATCAAAACAGAGTTTTCTAAAACTTCATCAGAGCTTGCAAATTAAATAATATCTAACAAATCTTAGCTTCATATTGACCTAAAATAAGTCACTTTTTATTGCTCTTTATTATTTATAATGACTATTTCTAACTTTTCTGATATTTTTTCATAATGCATAATTTATATATTTGTAAATGTTTTAATTTTAAAAAAAGTTACCTTGACATGACACTGATGGTTGCCACTGCTTTCTACCAACTATAAATTCAAATTTACTATATCAAAATTTAAAGATAGTTTTAAGAAATTTGTATACATAATGAAATTCCAATCTTATAATCAATTTAATGTTAATTTGCAACTCTGTAGATAATGATTCAAGTATATTAGTGGTTTTTTATTGAAGTTATGTTTTACAATTTTCACTTGCAAAAAAATATATATATTATAAAATTTTAAAAGTGTCTCAATTACCAAAATCTAAAACAAGGAACAATATGAATATTCCTTTTTAAATTAATAAGAAAACAATAACAAGCTCTTAACAAAATAATGAAAAAGTGTTCTGGACTTTAATATTAATCAATTTATGCCATCTATGATTATGAATATATACAATGCTATTCTAAAATTTCATTTATGACTTCTGAATTTAGAATTTTAACAGAAAATTAATGATCTTTTCTTTTGATAAGAGTATTTATATATCATAGATGTAAACAATACTTAATGGAAATTGGTAAAAATTCATATTCCCATGACAGAAACTCTAATGCTTATTTTAATATCATTGTGACTCACCTCATAGATAAATGGAGTAATGAAATCTCCAAGTACCATATATAAATAACATGCAAATCTTGCAGTATTTATAGTGAATAAAATTTCATTCCTGTACTTTTATTAATAAGATTTGCTTCCCATTTAAGTACTCAGACTACAGATGAAAATGATTCATTTTATCTGCCTAGTCTTTAAATGTTGATCTATATTTATATATATGGCACTTGAAGATTTCATCAGTATATATATATATACACACTTCAACTAAAAAGTCAATTTTAAATCATTGAAGTTTAAACAAATGTTCTTAATACTTGTAATTATATCTCATATTCATTTTGTTATTATTATAAAAAATTGACATTCTAAGTTTTAAAACAAGAATTTCGATCTTTTAAAAATGTTAATGAAAGACTCATTTTTTAAATACATAATATTAACTTAGAGTTTCAAGTGGATTATAAATTAAAATTAATATTCTTTTTAAAACAACATAATAGTTTCTTAATTAATTAGATTTTCACATACTTTTATATTTAGATATCAACATTTTAATAGAATTTCTTTTATGTATTTTTATAAAGAAAGCCAGCTATGATGCAATTTATACAAAGACCATTTCAATTTGAAAATACACCATTTAGTAATAATATTTGCTTAAATTACTCTAAATCAAAAGTGAATCTTCTTTTTAACTTATTATCCATGTTTTTATAAGAATCCCTTATAAATACATGGGTAATAAGCTAAAAGCAAATTCACTTTTTGTTTATAGCAGTTTAGAGAAATACTATTATTAGATGGAATGTTTTTAGCTTGCAATTCTTCTTAGATTCTTAATTATATGTATTCATTTTACTCCATTTGATATTGAAAATAGAAATATCTTAAATCCATCAAAAGATTCTTTCATTTCTGATAATGACAAAAATGTAATTAATTACATAAAGAAAATCAGTACTAAACAAGAAATAAATGCAACATAAATTAAGTAATGTAATATATTCATGATAATAGTTGTTTTGCCATCATTTCATTTAATAGGGAGAGCAGGAATAAATATTTGTATAATAAACATTATTATATTTAAATAGCAAAATTCTAAGTAAAAATAAATTAGTTTCAAGGTAGATCCAAAAAATTCTTGCTTATATTTAATCTGTATCTTATACAAATAGACCATTAAAATCAACCACTCATCCATCGATTCATGTAAGCACAAATGATCAATAAATACTAGATGTTAGTGATGCATAAATTATCAAACTAATCATAAGCTATTGTTCCCACTTAATAATAAACACTGCTTTGCATTATGGCCACTCAATAAACAATTAAATAATGCAAATCAAATCAGGCTTAAAATGTTTAAACATTAGTTCAGGTTTTGAAATCAATAACATTTGCCTATTTAATTACATAAATCAAACATTTGGTTAGTAATTATATGTTTCAATTAACCTTGTTTATAAATTAGTAAATTATAGCATCTTTAATTTTTTGAAAAAAAAAAAAGCTAACATTCACAAAACAAAGCAATACAGGATTACCTTGACATATATTTGAATTGCATTTGTCAGCAGAAATTCTTGTCATTTTATTTCCAATCCAAATTACATTAAGTATATACAATCAATGGATATCAGATAGTAGTTTTGAACAATTCATGGCTTAAGAATAGAGTAATGTAAAATAAATTGATTTTAATTGCACTTTAATAGATGTTAATTTGCTTTGGTTTATACCATATTGTTATTAAAAGATTATCAATACTACTAATATATTGTTATATAAATGGGAAAATTTGCTTGATTTTCAAATTGTAGGGTTTTTAAAAATTTCATGGCATTTCTTTGAAAGATATATTTGGAATAAAAGATGGCTATTTAATGGCTACAACTTAAAACACTATTTTTTAATGAAACAGACTAATAGTCTAAAACTTTGGAAATCTGTTTGGGGAAACCCTTTACTACCCATTAATAATTCATCCTAACATAGAAGGCTCAAAAGTAGATGAAAGGGAAATGATCCTATCAAAGTACTTGCTGATCTTCACCTTTCTGATCGGAATATAATGCTGAAACAATAAAAATATTCAGCATGAATTTTGTCTTTAATTTAGAAAAATATAACCATCTACAATCATTTTAAATCAAGATCTAAGCTCAAACATGAAATACATGATCATAACAAATAAGAGAGCCATGGACTTCATACCTGCTGAACTAAATATTAAAATTCAAAAAGATATATAATATTAAAACATAAATGAACATACACTAATAACACACAAGTTAATGCATCTTTAAGATTAAGCAAAAATAAATCAAATTTGGGCTGTATTTGAGAATTCATATTATTTTTAGATCAGCTAAATGATATTTACTATCTATATATTATATTTTACTATCAGACATTCTTTTACTGTAACTGCTGATAAAAATAAATATAAATTCTGTAAATGCAAATATATTACATATTTGTTTTCTAAAATTAGTATGTATATTATTTACAATTTTAAAATAATATTCTAAAAATGCTATATTCAGATCTTTTTTTTTTTTAAAAAAAAATACATGTTCAATTTTATTCAGAAAAGCAATATTGTAAATATAAATTTTTTTATATGCTAACCTAAATAATATATAAATTTTTTTAGCGACTAAATTTATACCACATCAAATTTGTAATAAGATTTAATAAAAATATTCAAGGTAAGTGATACAAACACAAGTCATACATTTATGTGTATAAAAACTATATTAGTAATTGTAATTCACTCCAAAGACATCTACTGTAAGCATAGACAATAGTGTTTTCAAAATCTTCAAACTAGTTTCTGGATATGGGTATTCCTCAGCAAGGAAAATTAGATTTACATATATGCACTGAGCAATCTTTATTTTAAACATATAGATCTAAGGCCAACAACTACAGACTATTCTGGAATAGAGTACATAGAGTGGAATATTACATCAAATGCTGATGTTGAAAGTAAACCGAGTCATCTGGTGCTTTATTTATATATACAAAATTATCACTATTGATAATGAACAAATTATATAGATTTACAAAAAATAATCAATGTATAATTTACACATTTATAAACTTAAAAATGTTTGGTTTACATTAGATAATAGAAAAACTATCTTCAACATAATACACAAGATCATACCAAAACAAAGACTGAATAGATTTTAAAGCATAGTTTTATATATTTAAAAAAAAAACACTTTATGTATTATGAGACTGACTTACTCAAAAGCAGCTGAAAATCATTATTAATTTTATGAAACATATATACATTAAAAGCTAATTGGCCACATTTTTTAACATGATATCATAATTTATAAGAATAAGTTACAGGCAAATTGAGTGGCTAAGTTATATAAATTTATTAATTGTAGCTAATTTATATATATATATATATTGGGACTTGTGAAAGATATTCTCCAATCTTTAGATAGTAGCTAAATCATTCAGACAATAATTGCATTATAGATTTGGAATACTTACAAAGAATGGAAACATTATTTACTGACGCATATATTATATACATTATGACATAAAAATATATACTAGCAATCACACATTAGCAAATAATACACTATCCCCATTCCAGTAGAATAACCAATAAAATAAAAAAATAGGTTTAAACATTTGAGTTTTCTGTTTATCTTAAATATTGTTAAAACATCTGTAAAATTTATGTATATATAAGTTTTCTACCCTAAATGATAAAAAAAAATTTTAAAAAAAGAACATTTAAAAAATTTAAACATGGAAACAGAAATTAATTTTTCCAAATAAAAATTACTAAATGTCAACTTTTTGATATTATTTATTATTAACATATATGTAATAGCATTTAAAAAAATTCGAGGGAAGGGAAATGAAACAAAGAAATAATAAAAAGAGAAGAGACATTCCAGTATAAATTTATGCTACAATTGCACTATTAAGCATTAGCAAGATTAAAGCCATTTATATGTGTGTTTGTATATATACAAAAAAAAAAAAAAGCAATCTTTAATATTAAGAATGTTAAAATTAGAAAAGAATACATAGTAAATATAAAAGAGCAAAATCTTAACATTTCCTTCAAGAGATTATTCTTTTATTAGATAATTTCAAGTTCTAGCTGATATAAACAAAAGAACATTATGTTCACACAATATCATTGGAATAATGTGATCAAACAGGCAAACTCTCTATACGTATTGCCACTAAGTGCAAGCCAGAGTAATCAATGGATGCCAGAGGCTTGTGCATAAAATCCCCATCTAGTGCCTATTCATCCAATATCTCCAGACTAGTTTCTGGCTTGTGGCCTTCATCAGTGAGGAGCCTTGGATCTGAGAGCACTGCATCTAGATTTTAGGATCTAATGCAACCCTCCAGCCGCCACCTTTTATCTCTACTTAACTACAAAACTATGAGTCTTAAATTGAAAACACTGTAATATTTTTAATACAAGCTCATTAGCTTATATAGTCATATAGTGGCAATACATATAGAGTTTTGCCTGTTTTAATAATAGTTTTAAGCAAGCATAAGAAATGATGATCATGTGATGTTTATTGAAATAATGTGATCATTTATGTAATACACTTTTATTGAAATAATGGGATCATTTAGGTAATATTGTATGATAGATGCTGATAGTTAGCATAGTCTGACAATACATAATACACCCTTGAACATAATATAAATGCACACAGAACTATTATCATAAAATATATTCCATAATTCATTATATTAATATGGATTACCTTCTTTTTCCTTCTTTCAATACAATAACTATACAAATGCCTTGACCTTAGCATATGATAATACAGATTTTTTTTTTTTTTTAATTTTTAATAGAAAAATTAACTATATTATATATTAAGCATTAATTATCTAATGAGAACTTTTTCAATTCAGTTAGTTATGCACTGCACTCAAATAACATATTACTAACTTTAAAATGATTATTTTTTTAATACAAACTATAATCATGTTTATTAATTACTAATTTTTTTAAATAAATATTTGATAAACAAAAATAATCTCAAGTTAAAAAAAAAAAAAATTAACATAGAATTAGATATACTTTTTTATGGACTAGTAGAGAGTGAAACTGAATGGTCTGTTGCTTGGGAGATAAAGTGAGTAACATATGAGCACAAAAGTTGCATTAAAACAACCAATTGGAGAATTTTTTTGTTTCCTCTGGTAGAAATCAATCCAGAAATTTTTAGTTATTGAATCCACCTTTCTCATAACTATGCTAAAATATGCAAAGCACTGCTAATAATTTTAAATATTGTGTATGCAAGTCTTCATAATTTGTTCTAGATAAAATATGTGTAAATATGAAGTTTAAAATGTTCCTGACATTTACAATTAAATTTTGGATACTCAAATGTTATAACATAAAAATATAGAGTCAATTTTTCTTTTATGCATGTATCAAAATATTTTTAGGATATTAAATATTTTTTGACTGTGAAAGTAAAGTGCATAAACTTATACAAAAGATTTCCAGTATTCCATACTTTAATCAGATTAATTGTAATCTTTGTTATATACAGCATTGACATTTCATTTTCTTAAAATATATTTACCAAAAAATTTAAAACTAAGAATCTTAATTTTATCCAATTTATTTTGTTTTATTCTGCTGACTTGTCTTAATTAGATTATTTTAGAAAATTGCATTGACAATTACTTTGTTTTGAATCAATTGTTTTAATATTTTTCAGCAGTCAGTCAATAGAATTAGTTTTTATTTAGAGAAGTACTATGAATACTAAAGCCAGATTTTTAAAAAATACATACATTTATAGTGACTTATAAAGTAAGTAACTACAGTGGTGTCACATAATCCACTATTTTAAACCTCATAGCTTCTGCTAAAAACTACTATTACTATTACTAATAAACAAAAAATTTAAAAATTAGAAATTTGTAAAAAAAACTCCCAGAATTTTAATTGTTTAGTTCACATTGCAATAGCTATCCATTGCTGCGATCTATCACACACACACACACAAATCCACATTTATTGCAGATGTAACTTCTTAGCTGGTTAAAAGTTATAAATAACAATTTAATCTCATTTAAGTACGTGCCTTGCATTTAATCAAGATCAATTTTCATTACAAGCAAAAAGAAATAGATTAGTAACTTTATTTTTATTAACATTGTATGACTTTCTCATATGCTTCTGAAAGAAGTTCTCTCCAGCTTACTCTAAAGCCACCTACTATAAGAGTGATCAATAAACATTAGATAGTAGTGTCCCCATCCCCAGCCCATTTTCATTAATGTTGATATTAACTTGAATTAAATTTTCTTTAATTAGTTATTTTCTTTCAAAATTTAATTTTTAAGTTCTCATTAATTATAAATAACATTCTTTTGTTTATTGTACACAGTCTTATTATAACTACAGTGTTTAACTATATTATATGTTTTAACATATATATAGATGTTATGTAATTTTATTTTTTTGAATTGTGAATAAACGAAATTCTGGAAATATACTTAATTTTTTTTTCCTGTTAATTATTTATATTTTCATTTGTATGTGTATTTTTTTGTCATATTTGTATTAGTATATAAACGTACATAAAAAATGTTAAAAATTATGCAATGCTATACAGTAGTGTCTTTTTTGTTAACTATTTTTGTTGATGTTTAATATATAATTTTAAAATTAAAACATTATAGTTGTACACACATACCATTTTTTCCATATATGCAGGTATTGCTACTACTTGTGAATCCACATTTTCCCTAAAGAAAGTGGAACCAAAAGTCCTATAAATAAATGGCAATCCTGCTGCACTGAATTTTGTTATTGAAATAAATAAAAAATTTTTAAAGAAATACAATAAAAAAAAAAGACTAGAGATTATTAATAATAAACAAATAAACAAAACAGAATAAAAAGCAAATACTATTATGGTAATTTTTGTTTAATTCAATTTTTTTTATTTCAGGCTTTTTTGAATTAAAAAATTTTGGAATAATTTACATTATATTTGAATTTTTTCATTTTGTTTTCCTCGACTCCGAATTAAACAACTTTATTGTATATTTAAGTTTTTGCATATGAACATATACATACACATATATATTAAGATTTATTAAAACTATAATTTAAAAAAAGTAGAAATATAAATGTACATTCAAATTCTCAAAACAAATGAATAAATTGCTTAATCTGAATCCAACATCTCTATTTATTCCAAGAATAGGAAAGTTTCCATAAATAAAATTTTTATTATATTTATAGTTTGTTTGTTTTTTTTTTAAAAAAAAAATTGACTTAAATAAAACTATAAAATGCCAAAAGAAATATTGATTCCTTACAAAAACATTATTTTCCATATCTTTTTATTTCAGCCTAAATTAATATTTTATTTTATATATAAACATATACAATTTTTTAATGATATATATGTGTGTGTACATATTATTAAACAACTTATTGCTGAAAGATATTGTAAAATTATATAATAATATTCATATACAATGATGATACATCATATAAAATTTTTTAACTTCATTGTTTTGTATGACAAAAAAATATATATGCTCTAAGTCAGAATTACATATTTACACTGATTAATTCCAACTTTTGGTTAACCATAAGATAACTATTTAAGATTAGATAATATTCAATAGTGAAGTTAAAAAAAAACAAAAACAATAAATGCTATTTATATACACACAGTTTAAATATTGTCAGAAATATATATATAAGCAATTATTTGCACTAACAAATATGAATAATACATTAATTCCAATATATTAAAAATATTACAAAAATATTATTCAAAATTTAATTAGATGAAACCAGTACACAAAAATTGAACAAGATATTATGGCTATTTTTTTTTTTAAAAAAAAATACAAATTATTTTCTATTGAATAATAAAATGAAGAATAAGAATAAATTGTTAAATTTTGGAAAAGGCTTCTGGTTGCAAACAGTTAAAAATGCATATAACAATGTTATATTTATGAATATACTCCAATCTTATAGCTGTCCGTAAATATTCCAGTAAAGCAAGGTATTCCATGATGATACAGTGAAAAATTATATCTGTTCAAAAATCATCTATATAAATTGGCATGAGTTAGATTATTGTGCATAAGAAGGTATCACATATGCCAAGACTATCCTAAAAAATTGCTCTTATGAGAGACAAAAAAATTTTGAAAATTAAGAGTTATTCAAATAATTTTCAGCCATATTAGTAGGCTATTTTCAAATCACAAAAATATGGCGAACAAGGCAAACAAACATCTTACTGCTAAGACATAATTTCCTATTGCCAAAATTGTCAACCTGCTTTTGGCCAAAGAAATTAATGTATATATATATTCATAACAAACATTTTTCCACAAAACTGTATTAACATTTTCAAGAGACTGAAACCCTATTAAATTATGGGG
This sequence comes from Epiperipatus broadwayi, assembly GCA_028023455.1. Taxonomy (NCBI): domain Eukaryota; kingdom Metazoa; phylum Onychophora; class Udeonychophora; order Euonychophora; family Peripatidae; genus Epiperipatus; species Epiperipatus broadwayi. Next base: position 2,732,786 of record JAQFVV010000048.1, on the reverse strand, counting down.
CCTTCAACCAAAGTAAAATTCATAACAATTTAAAAAACTCTATTTGCATCATAGTGTATAAGTAGCTTTTTGATTTTAAGTACACATGTGTGAATGTTAGTTGCCTGCCTGAAGATAGATTGAATAATTAGGTAATAAACTACAAAGTATATTGAAAATTCTCAATCTTTTTTTTTTTTCCATACATATAAAAACTTGTTTAAAAATTTTATTATATATATGTGATTATGGATGGACCATTTTAAAAAAGGAAAAGATGAAGATGATTATAATTTTTATTTATAATGACAATTTCAAAATTTGCATTTAACTTTAGATTATTAGAATCATACCTGTGATACGTTGAAATAATTCTGGATATCTTACATGTGTAAATGAAAAAAATCTAGCAGTATAACAATTGATCTTGAATAATAAGCTAATCTGGGACAAAGTAAAGATTTAGTCATAATTCAAATTCAATAAAAAATTATTTTTAACTGAGATTGCCTGCACAACTTATCCCTTTTAACGCAAATTATTGATGCAATTAAATCCTAAATTTCATTATGAGATTTGCATCACTTTATAAAATGGATGTTATTATATAAATGACTGCATTATATAAACATATACATAAATGCATATATTCACACATAGATGTACATATATAAACATAATATAGAAATTCAAAGTGGGGCATAGAATTGTCTAAACTGGAATGTTTTCATACAAGCATATATCAGACAAATAATTAAATACCATTTAATGGTGATTTGTTTTACAAGCTTCAATGCAAATCAAATCTAATAAAAATAATTATGGTCAATAGCAAATGCTTGATTTATTACAAGTAGTTATAATAGTAATACAGTTTTTAAATATGCATTTTTGTTTTTGTTGAAAAATTAGGAAGGGTCACTTCTAAAATCCTATTAAACCATTTACAAATTTGTGTATAGAATTCCAATTATAAATAATAAATATTTATACTAATAAGGTAAACTTTCAACCAATATTGAAATGATTTAAAAAATGTTCCCCCACTTGTTCTCTAAAGCAGCCAATGTATTTCTACAGTTACCATCTAAAGATTATATTCTATAAAATATTATTTTTAAATCATTCGAAATTTATTCTTAGGATTAAAAAATATTTGATTATCAAAATTATTATAAAAAAATATGGTTATTTTAAACATTAAAACTCTCATAATTTGTATTAAAATTTTTATAAATAATTTACAGGCATCAAATAAATATAGGGGGAGGGGAAGTTCTCTTTTAAAAAACATAAAATTTTATACTAAAATTGTAAACAGATCTCTTGAAAATAAATATAAAAAGGGCTGTTTAAATCTTTAATAATGAATAAAATTTCCAAAAGTAATTTTTCTTACATTTTTTTTTTTTTTTAGTTAATTCAAACCCTAAAATTTTATTAAAGGCAATAAATCATATTTGTGTAATAGCATCAAATTATTATGAGGAATTAATCATATATTCCCTGTAAGTAAATAATTATTAACTGGTAATACCAGTCAAAATGAAATAGAATGCTTTTGTTACATTAATAGTACTGTTATAACTTTTACTGAAGATTTTTAAATAGCAACAAACATCAAAAAAAGAATAAAACAATAATGTGTATTTAACAAAAATCTATTCAATAAAAATGAAACTCACTATAATTCCTAAATTTTATTTTTAAAAAGAAATTATTTTGTTGTATTTAGTCATTTTTTTATCCCCCCCCCCCCCAAAAAAAAAAAAAAAAAACACAATAAACTTGTAAATCCAATAATTGACATTTGTATGAAGACAGTTTTTTTTATCATTTTTCTGCACTGAATCAGAAAATATATGATAATAAAACAACCATTTTTTAAAGTGAAAAATTTTGAATGTATAATAAGATTTTATTAATTTATTTATAATAAACTGTTGAATAGATTTTTAATTTCATGTTGAATAAAGAAATGTTGTCCGAAGATTGATCTGAATGCATATCTTAGTTAAGTAAATGTATAAATTCTCTATCCAAATTGGAGTATCTTTTTTTTTTTAGTTTTGTCAAACCATGATTGTCAATGTCAGTGGTGTCTAACGTTTTTCATATAGAAACTATATTTAAAAAATATAAATTTGTTCCAGGAGTTGCACTGAATAATTTGAATAAAACTTGATTTTACCTTTTTCATACTTTGTTACATGCTAAATGAGTTTTGCTTTCATGAGAATTTAATATTGGAATAAAAAAGATTCAATGCATGAAACTTTCTAATGAGATAAGTACATACAAATAGCAAAAAAATAAAAATGAAAAAAGCTTGACAAAATATTAAATAGAATTTATAAAAAGTTTAATATGAAAGTAAATGCAATCAAAATTAGTGCAATGAAGGTGAAGAGCATAAAAAAATTAAGAATAGTAGATAAACCGCAAGTTAAACAGGAGATCAGTTCTTTTAAATATTTGAGATTTTGGTTAATTTAAGATGAAAATAATGACAAAAAAAAATAAAATGATAATTGCAATGGCACAGACTTATAATAAATACAAAATACTATCTATGATTGACAGAAATTAAATCCAGAAGAGATATCTTAAGTATTTTGATGCTTTATATGAATCTAACAAAATGAAAACAAAAAGTGAAAACTTTAGAAAATGTGCTTTGGAAAAAGTGTGTGTGAGTTTGGGGGGGGGTGTCTATTTTTATAAAATAAAGTTAAGAAATATAAAATCTTTCAGAGAGTTTTAAAAAAACATTATACTGAAAACATTAAAAATAGAAAATTAAGCTGGACCAGTCAAATGCAAGAGCTAAATAATAAAATAATAAATTATATATTATAAAAAAAATGGATGCTAGCAAAAAAAGAAAAAGTAATTTAGAAAGAATAAAAGATAAAAAAAAATTGAAAAAGTTAGTTTGGAATAATGGGAAGGATGTTTACATTTATAGATTACTAATGATGATGATTGCATGCAAAACAAAGATTCAATTTCAAATTGTGTATATATACATATTCATACTGCATATTTAAAAAATGCAATTTTACAACATATATGATTTACATTTAGATTATACACCAATTATTGAAATTATAAATTAAAATTTTAAAAATAAGGCTTATTTTTTAATTTATTTTCACATACTTTAGCATAAAATATGTGCTTGGGTTTTTAAAATAATTAGCAATATATAAAATGTTATTTTAGTTTATTTTCTGCACTGGGTGTATAAAAATTAGAACATGTTTATTTGTAAATTTTGCCAGTGATTTGTTATTGTTGTTTTTTTCATAATTTATTAAGGTACTATTTATTTATTAAAATTTTAGACTGTATTAAAATAATAAAATCACAAGTTTTAATTTTAAAATGTTCATTTCCAATTATTTTAGTGTGGAATTTACATGGTTCTTGAAATAATTAGCAAATTTAAAAATGTGTTATTTTAATTTCTATGCAAGCTGGATGTTAGACACCACTAGATTCCATAATCAAAATATTTAATTTTAAATATTATACTCCTTTATACTATATACTATTTGAAATACATACTTTTGTAATTATTATTATTACAAAAGTGAGAATAAAATATATCAGATTATATAAGTTAAGAGATTACTAATCAATAAATGAAAAAAAAAAAAAAAATCTGCTGAAAAAGTGAATCATAATAAAAATTAGTTGCTTTTGAATGAGAATTTTAATTTGCTGCCCTTTCATTAACTATTCAATTAGAAGTATGGAAAAAAATCATTGTAAAGGAAGAAATGAAATATATTATTTTGCTTAAACTATTTTAACATACATTTTTTAAACTTATCTCTTTAGGAATTTTATCCAAACCATAAATATTGATCTTTTTATTTCATGGTTGATAATACTCTTTATCAAATGTAAACAATATTATACAAATAATCTGTTAACATGGAAATACAAGATAATAACTTCTTTAATATTATAGCTGACCTAGAAGTATTTTTTTTCTATATATATATATATAACAATTTGTTATACAATTAATAATATATATTAAATTTATTTTTTATATAACTAAAATAAAATAAAAAATAGAATTAAGTTTCTCTGTGCACATGTACCTATACATATGTTTATTAATGGTTCAAATTGTTTATACACTAGATATCATGTATTAGTTACCATGTGTATATTTAAATATATATATTTAAAATTGTACAAATCAATATAGAACATAACAACCGATGTAAACAATTTCTAATATTTATATACAAATCTTTATAAATATATACTCATACAAATATTTGAATATTATATATATATATGCACATGTGCTCAGAAGCTATTGTTTATTTTAATTCAGTGATAATTAAATCTTTTTTTTCTTCTTTTTCTGAGAAAAAGAAATAGTAATAATTTATAACACAATAAATAATATTTTTATCATTAAATTAAAAATTATTTTAATTTTATGGAATAAAACTCAGACCTCTGATTAGGACTGTGATAACGCTCTTTGGAATCACCCTGAGACTTAAGATCCTTTTTCATTTTTGCTAACCTCCTTTCAATAATTTGGTGACAGGAAAATGTGATAACCTGACAATAGCCTGAATGAACTAGTTTTTTATCACAGAAGGTATCAACATGAATATGGAAAGGGACGGAATGATGTATATCATAAAATTCAGAGCTTGCACAATGGATCGCTAATTCAATTGCATTTGACTCATCTGAAGTATTCCAAATTACTGTTACCGAATTTGGAGTATCATTCTTTAAAGTGCTTGTCTTTGCAAATCGTTTATGATTTGTTAAATCAATGGAATAAGGAAGATTAACTTCCAATATCCTTTGACAAGGTGTGCTTGATCCATAGATTAAATTTCGATATTTTGCACGTTGTTTATTAACACTCCGCCAAACTTTCCAAGCTAAATTTGCATCCTTTTCTGTTTGAGCTTCCCTAAACAGTAAGCTTATATGACTTTTAACAATAGTAGTACTTAATTCATTTATAGATTCAGGAATATATTTTAATGTCAGCCGATAAAACCGACTCATTTCCAAATAAGTTAAACGATCCTCTTCAAGAGGCTGTAAATTAAAAGTTGGTGCTTCTAAGTAATAAAAAAATCCTACATCACAATATTGTTTTTTTATGTGAACTTTTTTCCCAGGATATTTCAAAAACCTTGGAAAATTATTAGCTGAAATATTTTCTACATTATTGATATTTAAATCCAGATTATCATCTTCATTAGTTTCGTAAAAGACATCATCATAATCCTCATCAGTACTACAAGAAGACAAATTACAACAGAATTTATTTCTTTTTTCTGGATTTGAAACATCAATAAATTTGCAGTCTGATTTTATCCTAATCCATTGTTCTAAAGGTGCTAAATGATCATTTTCCTCACATTCATTAGATATATTTTCAACATTATCAAGCCTTGGGATATATTTACTTTGGTCCCCAAAATCATTTGAATTTTTTGCCAAATTTTGATCAATTGAATAAAATTCAGATCTTATACAAGCAGGATGGTATTCAATAATGGAAGAATTATCTCGTAGAACCTGCAATTTTTCTTCATGATAATTTAAAACTGATAAATTTGGAAAAACTTTAATATGTAAATAACCAGAATGAATTAATTCTCGATTACAAAATGTATCAATCTGTATATGAAAGGGAACTAAACGCTTGCAGAAAAATTCAGAACTTGCACAAAATATTGACATGTCGATACATACTGAACCAAAAGTAGTATCCCAAGTCACAACCATTGCATTAGGACGGTTACTGCTATCAATGTATCCTTCCTGTGTTAAAGACTTTCCTTCTTCGTGATAATGATTTTTTGGTGGAACAATAATTCCTTTGATGGCTTTAGGAGGAATATCTAGGAAAGAATTTGTTCGAGAATTCAACCATATTTGCCAGGCTTTATCATCTTCTATTGAAGTTTCTGATTCTCGAAATGTAAGTTTGATGTGACTACTAACAATAGGGTTTGTAAGTTGCTTTTGACTTTCTCTAATATATTGCATAATTAAAGGATAAGATATTTCTTTGACAATATGTGTAACTCTATCCTCTTCAATACTTTGAAAGTTAAAAAGAGGAACATCTAAATAATAAAAAAATCCTATTTCAGATTTTAATTTAGGAATATTAATATTTTTTCTCGGTTGTTGTAAAAATACTGGAACATCACATCTTAAAGTTTCATTGCTGACAGATGATTCACGTGATGAGATTTCTTCAGTTGACATAACCATCAACCTGTTATTTTCAAATAGATTCTCATTTATGTTTTTTCTATTATCTGTCAATATTGTTTCTTTGTTTACATTTTGTTCCAAAATTCTGGGAATGTTTTCATTTTTATTTTTCATTTTATTCATAGAATAAAGATGAGATCTTTCCAATGTATTATTTAATAAAGAATAAGCATTATTGGAGCATCTTTTAATATTATTTATACCACCTTCAAAATCCCTTGAATTAATAACAATAACAGGACAGTAAGCTGAATGAACAGGAATTCCCTTATAGTAAGCATCAATTTCTAAATGAAAAGGAGTTAAATTTTTGCAAGAATAAAATTCGGAACTTTCACAATGAAAAGCAATTTGGATAGAAGTTTTTGATTGATTTGGATCTACTTTGACACACAGACTATTCGTGGCCACATTTTTAATATTTAGGGGCTTGTCCTGTACAATTTTCTCAATAATTAAATACCGAGTTTCTAAAACCGGTTCAGCAAAAGAATGATTTTGTTGCCATTTTTGCCAACATAATAATTCATCTTTTTCAGATTTAGCCTTCCCAAAAGTCAATCTGATAATAATTTGAATAGGTTTAGTGATTAAAATTTCATTTTCAGAAGAATACTCCAAATTTAATGTGCAAAATAAATCTTTTTTCAAAAATAAAATTTTATAATCATCAGTATTTTTTATTGTAAAATCAATATCTTCAAAATAGTAATTAAAATTGACTTCAGAATAAAAGTCAGATTCATTAGAATATTTAACAAAATATGGCACCTGGCTGTTATTTTCATTTGAAGAGTCTACATCCACATCCATTATAGAAGAAACATCTATACTATCTTCACTTAAACTACTATCATCTTCAGATGTAGTGATAGAATATCTTGTTGTTACAGAGTCATTACTGGTACTACTTGACAAACTGCTATCAGAGTCTTCGGTACAATCTTCTGATGAAAGATCAGAAAATGATAACTTACGAGAGGAATAATCTTGTCTTACAGTACATGCAACTTTATTAATAGAATAAAATTTTGTACTAGAACTTGGTGGATGATATTTTCTTCTCTTGGACATACTTTTAGAAAAATATTGATCTTTCATCATACTATAATATAAGTCTAATATATATGGGTTTACTAAAACTATAATTTGACAATATCCAGAATCAAGATAGAGAGAGTCACAAAATGTATCAATCTGAAGATGGAAAGGAACCAAGCTATTTTTTTTATAAAATTCTGAACTTGCGCAACAAATAGCTATATCAATTACACATTTTCTTTCAGAAGAATCCCAAATGACAACAAACTCTTCAGATGCTGTTCTTTTTAACCTTGTTTTTGATGAATGAGGTACTGGAATGCGTGCATCCATAATTTCACAGAATGACAGACCAAACTGACTTTGTCTTTTTTTCCATAAATCCCATGCAAGATTTTCTTGGTCTAAAATAACAGACTCTCTTAACTTAAGCTTTATGCGACTATAAACAGTTTTTCGGAATAATGGATTTTGTTCATCAGCAATATATTTAAAAATCAACCGATAATATTTTCTTTTATGTAAAAAAGTAAATCTGTCTTCTTTAACGCTATGATTATTTAAAGTAGGTATATCTAAAATATAAAAAAATCCTTTAGCAGGATATTTTTTAGGAATATCAATATGACGTCCAGGATATTTTACAAAACTAGGCCAATCAAATTTTTCATCTTCGTTGCCATCTGATTTATAAGATATACAATCATCATCTAGTTTATTTGTATTATTTTTTATTTCTGAACTGGAAACTTCCTCAGATTTATTATAATCACTACAATTATCATGCATTTTAATATTCAAATTTGCATATTTTTGAATATCATCTTGTAACTGTCTTTGTCTCAGGCAAGCTATTTCCATAAGATTTTCCAATAAAACTTTACGTTTTAATTTCCTAAGAAAAATTTTCTTTAATATTTTCTGTTTCAAAGATTTATATTTATCATCTACATCATAGGGTTCTAAAACTGGTGGTAATAAATCATCAGTACTATTGAGACTATCCATTTCTTCAAAGCTGTCATTTAAATTTTTTTCTGAAAGTTTTGGACTATGATCAATAGTTTGACTGAATATAATTCTTTCTTGTAATTCAATACCACATTTATCATTTTCCATTATATTACTGTCAAATATTTTATCATCATCAATATTATCATTTTTACTCTCTTCTTGCATCTGATGACTAAAATCTTCAAATAAATCTTTGGAATCGTTAATTTGGATTAATTCTTTATCTTTCTGATCGCTAATAAAATCATGAGCTTGTTCGAACTTAATGGCTGAATCTATTATTTGAGTAGCATTTTTTCCCAAATCACTATGTTCAGCATTGTTATTAGAATCCTCTAATGGGTCAACTATCAAACTTGAATCTACAAGAGGAATATCTTTATACATTTGTTTATTTTCATAATCCTTACTGGAGTCATTTAGCAATTCATAGAAATCTAAACTAGACTTGCATATATTATTGTTTAAGTTTTTACTTTCATCTTCCTTTTTGGAGTCTTCTAATGGCTCAGTTATAAAATCTAAACCTATTATACTGATATTATCTTTACTTGAATTACTATTTTCATGATTATTAATTGAATCTTCTTCACAAATAAAATTTGAATCTACTGTGTGTTTGACATTTATATCAAATGGATTACTTTTATAATCAATCTTAGAATCTTCAACTACTTGATCAGTAAGATTCAAATCTATGACGGACAGATCATTTTTATACAATTCACTATTTGCATCATTACTACTGGAATCATTAAATGATTCAACAAGAATTGATTCTGTACTGTGCTCATTACTATTATCCAGTTCATTATTAAGGCAATCTTTCGGATCTTTAAATGGTTCATCCAGATTTGGTTTTACTGTAAATTCATTATTATTCCCAAATTCTTTAATTTCATAACTGAAATATGAATCATCAAATGAATCCATTAAATGTATTTCAGTTTTAATTAATTCTTTATTTTTATTAATATTTCCACAATCTTCAAATGAATCTTTATGTGTACTAGCTTTATTTAGATTACTTTCATAATTGCTATTAGTATTTTTTTTGGATTCTATTGTATATTCTCTATTTTTATCTAGTTCATTACTTTTATCATCATTTTTAAATACTTCAAGTGGTTCCATAATAAAACTTGAATCTAATGTCTGAATATTTTGATTATCTAAATTACTTTCATGTTCATTTTTAGAATGGTCATATGAATCATTGTCAAGAATTGGATTTATTGTACAAACTTTTTTTACAATATTATTTTGTTGGGTGTTTAAATTTCCAGGAGCTAATTTAATTTTAAGTTTGATCTTTGTATCTGATGTTTCTGTTTCACTGATCCAATTTTGATTTTCTAATATACGTAACATTCTATCACTTTTAAGTTTTCTTTGATATTTTTTTATTTTATTTTGAATTGAACGTTTTGCTTTTTCACTTTTTTTAATCTGATAATGGTTTAAGTTGTAGATATTTTCTTGACTGCTGCATTTATTTTCATTTGTAGTTTCATCACTTTCAGAAAAATATTTTACATCCTTTTCTTCTTTCTTATTTTCAATTTTTGTTTCAAAATACAATTTATTATTAGCATCATCATTGTCTTTTAATATATCAATACTTTCTTTGTAATTCTGAAGTTTTTCTTCTATTGTATCACTTATCTCAATCTCTTTTTTTTCTTCACATTTAATAATTACATTTATTTCATTTTTCATTTTTTCCCATTTAACTATGTTAGCTGATAAAGTTATTCCAATTTCTTTTTTTTCTTTTACATTCTCGTCAAATAAATCTTGCTCTCTAATACTATCTGTAGAATTTTCTTCTTTTATTTCCTCTTCACTATTCTCTTTTTTTACATAGTCATCTATCTGAACTTCCTTTTTAATTTGTTCTTCTAATAATAAGGTTGTGCTTTGAAACACTTTATCTTCATTTTTCTGTTTTATTTCCATTACATCATAATTATTCTCTTTTATAATCTGATCTGCTTTAATATTTTCAATAAAAAACTGCGTCTTTTCATTAAATTCTTTTATCTTGCTTTTTTGAATATTATTTCCTTTTAATGTTTTATTGCCTGATTTACTCTCTCTTTTTTTATGATTTTCAAATTTCCCTGTTTTGTTCCCTGAAAACAAGTTATTTTTCTTTTTTGATTTCATTTTGGTTTCAGTACAGACATTTTGTACAGAACTAATATTATATCGTTTTAATTTTTTACATACCTTTTTGCCATATTTTAATACTTCAAAATCATTTTTTATTGCATCTTCTAACCTTGTCAATACAATTTTTAATTCTTTTGTTTTAATGTTACATTTTTTAAAATCATTACGTTTAGTATACGTTTGCTTTTTTCTAGATTTTTTGTTTACAACTGGCTGGATAATTGACGGTGATTTTTTTGACTTACACATCAAGTTAACATTATTTTTTCCCGAAGTTTTCAAGCCTCCTATTTCCTCATTTTTACAAGATTTGTTATTTTTACTACACTGAATTATTTTATCCTTGACTAATGATGCATCGTCGTTAGTAAGATACGGAGAAATATTTGATACTATTTCTTTGAAATCTTTAGAATCACTTTCTAAAAAATTAAAGTTGATAGAATACATTTGTATACTACACGTGGTTTCAGTTTGTTTATCACTATAAGGCTCATTGTATTTATCTGAGAAAACTTTGACTGGAATATAAGCACTATGAATAGGTAACGTGTTTTTTTCTGCACGATACGTTTCAATGTGAATATGGAAAGGAATTTCCAATAATTCATTCACAAATTCAGTACAAGCTGCGTGAATGGCAATTTCTAATTTTACTAGCGATTCCTCTGCAGTCCAAAATACAGTCGCTACGTTTAAACGTTTATTTTCGTGAACATCAATAACTACTTTTTGACCGTGATTAGATAAATTAGATTCATTAAGCTCGCGGACTTCGAGTATCCGTTGTCTGCAATGTTTTTTTTTACGCCAATATTTCCATGCCTTTTTTTCCTCTGACGGATTCATAGCCTCTCGACACACAATCATGATAGTGCTTTTTAAACGGGAAAATCTCGAAGGAATGGCTACATGAGAAGTAGGCTTATACTGCAAATTAAGTTCATAAAATTGTCCTTTTCCTAAATACATAATAACATCTCCATCACTACATAATTTTGTTTTGATCTGAAATTTTGGCACATATAATGAATAAAATAAGTTAACAGAAGAAGTAGATTTAGGGATGCAAATATTCTTACCTGGCTGAATTAAAAAAGAAGGAATATCTTTGGTTGTGTTAAAAGTATTTTGGACCGAATCATTTAAATGTAAATGTGATAGGTATGGTTGAGAGTCCAGAGCACTATGAGTTTCTTTACTATTTCCACTAGTAACAACATTCATTTTATCGCTGTCATAAAAATTTCCACAAAATTGAGCGATTCTAAACCACTGTCGGTAAATTTTAATTTTCTAGCTGACATATTAAAATCCATCTGTTTAAGAATAATCCTACGTGAAAATTTATCAAGCAGCAAGAAAATCCACAAAAGATTCATTTTTTCGATATCCATTTTTAAAATAAATAATCAATCCGTAAAATCCAAAATAATATTTCATGAAAACATATGGGCTTGTACACTTCCTTCTAAGCTAAGTGAGGTCAACCACCGTACTAGTTCCATATTCAACTTAGGCTTGTTCACTACTGTTAATATTCTTTGTAGTACTAGCAAACACGAAGCATAATCCATAGTGAGGGCTTTAAATATGTATATATATTTTACAACAAATAAGGCATTATCAACTACTTTCCATTATAAAAGTTCACTGAAGCAGCCATATTTTTCAAAAAGTCGATGAGAGACGAGTGTAAGCTATAATTATGACGTAACTAAGGAGAAATGACATATTTTAACCCACGGCATCGTCTTCCATCTCATTTTAACATTAATCCGAAAGATGCCGCCACTAAACGTTACATCCTTCTTTCAATTTCCTATACGTAAATCGTTTAATTAATTGCGTATATAATGGCGTTTTTTTTAATTCCCTGAAACTATTGTCTTCGTTTGTAGTTGGGTTTTCCCCTTGTAAAATAGAATAATAAATATTTTTATAGAATGTCTATGAAAAACAAAAACGATTCATTTTAAATTTGTTATAAAAGCTCATCTTAAAAATAATCACTTAATCATAATAAGGCTTCTGGCAATTGAGCTAATCAATTCTGAATATTGTATCGGTCTTTATAAGTAATGCGTTTAAAATTCAAAAGGTGTGTAGTTCATATTCTTTACAAACAATAATAATAGTAATTATAAAGCTGTATCAAGTGTAAATGAATGATAGAATTTTATTATTATTATTATTTATTTTTTAGTAAGTGATAAAACAAAATATTCCCAGCATGCTTAGCAAAGAAGCTTTTAACGATTACCCTTTTATTTATAAAAATTTAACATTCCTTTTTTGTAGGTTGTTTTAACACGCATTATTTTAATTTCTTTAAATTGTAAAATTACGCGTAATTATTTAAATTTTGACACTTGCAAACTGTGCCACTTAAGAATAAGGTGTTTTTTAAAATTTATATATATATTTAATTTCTTGTTAAATTTTGACTACAACTCAACTTTTAAAAATATGTTAAACATGTTGATATTAATTAACTACACTGAATAAAAATTACTTATTACATAATCTAAACGCTTTGATATACAAAAAAAATGGTTAAAGTTTTTTTGACTTTTCTAACAGTCACTTTGTTGTGCTATCAAGAAAAAAAAGTTGAATTAGTGAAATTGAAAACTAATGCAATAATTTATTACAATAAAATATCTGCGACAATATTAAATAGCACAAGTGATATAAGAGTGAGACTATAGATGAAAGATTTTTGTCAATTTACTATCTCATCAATAATGTGATGACTAGAAAAGAAGAAAAAATATCTTGATTAAATAAATAATTGAATGGCTTTTATTGCTCAAGTTTTCATAAAAAGTTTAAGCACCAAAAATGAAAGAATTGAGTGCAATCTTAAGCTCCAGAATTTTCCATTCTACTATGTATCAAAACACTATTCTCTATCCAAAGGCAGGCTAAGTAATTTAACAGTATAATCAAATAATCCTTTATCATCACGATGATAGTTTACTATTACTTCCTATCTTCTTCAAGGAGTATATTAATTACTCTTTCTTATTGCATTGCCAAATGTATACCATATAATATCAAATCATCCGTGCACTTTACTACTGTTACACAATGCTTTATTTACCACCCTCTTTTACAGTTTACAGTTTCAATTGCCTCAGAAATCTTCTTCAAAACTACAACATAATACAAATATATGAATATAAATATACACGAACATATAATTTACATTCTATATACACATCTTGTAATCATCATCTATTTATTACCCTTTTAAATGTTATATAATTTTTACCCTTTTTTACATTCTTTATTTACTAATTATAACATTTAAAAGGGTAATAAATAGATGATGATTATAAGATGTATATATAGAATGTAAATTATATGTCCGTGTATATTTATATTCATATATTTGTATTATGTTGTAGCTGGTGCAATCGAAACTGTAAACTGTAAAAGAGGGTGGTAAATAAAGCATTGTGTAACAGTAGTAAAGTGCATGGATGATTTAATATTATATGGTATAATTCCCATCTTCTTATCAGAATTTATTCTAGTTTCCCAATTTTACAAGTGCATCATAAAGATCCCTTCCTATCATTAGATTTATAAAACTAAAATGAGGCAAGTAACTGATAAAACATCAAAAACAAGTTACTGTTCTATATATATATAAGTAGCAATTACTTTCAGTGATCCTATTTCACAATAGAATTCAATGGCCAATTCTTAAAATATCAAGTTGAAAGCAATATATCTATTTATCTTGATTTTTTTTTTTATTAATTTAAAATCAAATAATATTGATAGTAAAAAATTAAATGTAATCTACAAACTTTGTTTACATCACAATTGCCAAGAAATGAAAATTACTATTGAATTTGAATAATAAACATCTCATATAAAAATGGTATGAGATCTCATTAAAGTTAAAACATTCAATAAACAGGCCAATTACATAATTTGGAGTCATTGAACTCAGTGCTAGTTACTCTTCTTTTGTCGCTGACCTTTCCAAGCATTACCCATTTTCGTAATGAATTTTAGAATGGCACTTAATTTTACAAATCTTTCAATGTCTTCTCAATGCACAATTAAAATAATAAAACAGACATTCTAAAAAAAAATAAAGAAAAAGTTCTAAAGTCATCTTTATAGAAGGTGAAAAGAGATTTAAGTGCTGCCATATCTGAAATTATAATTCTTTACGAATTCATAACCTAATTTAATCAACTGATAGACTAAACAACAAGTATCACATAATGTTTAAAGTTATATTTACATTTTTTTTCATAATTTTCCAACTTTTTATAGGAAAAAATAAAGAATGTAAGTATTGTATTATTTCAATTTTTTTATTTTTTCATATATACTACTGAAAGCAATAGCACAAATTAAAAGAATGTGCTAAGCAAGAATATAAACTGCATGATTACACATCTTTCTATTTCCCATTCATTTTACTTTCATTAATGTACATTTACCCTTTATAATTCAGAATAACAGTTTAATTTAATATCCATCCTCCCCCAACCATCAAAATATTTTTAAAACATATGAAATAAAATTAATAAAAGTATTCAAAAACAGCAGCGTCCAAGAATATTAAATATAGTTTACACATTTAAAATCCAAAATATTAATATAAATATCATGTAAAAATGTTATTATAAGCAAAAAAAAAATTTTTAAATGTCTTTAAAATATAGATTTGCTGCAACCACAATTAGACAGAGACTTTTTAACATTATTTTTATTTGTTTCTTTTTTTTATCTATTTTTAATTTGCTTTGTTTGTAGAAAGTCTTTAGATAATTTTATGGAAGGATATCAAATTTCTAGTTAAGCTACTGAATAGTTTAGGACTTCATGCACAACATGGAGTTCAAGTTGTTTCTTGTGGCAAACCTTGGTTTTGGTAATTTATATTTATATCAGAATATTATTATGATTATTGATATATTAATTTTAGATAGCAATAAAATACTTTATTAATAAAATAAAATAGTTAATCTCACTCCATAAAAATTAACATTTGGATACAGTTGGTCCTTATCAAGCTATTCTGATATTCATTATAACTCTTAATTTAAATTTTATATAATTATCTTTGCTATTTACATAATATAATTTTAAACAGCCAATTCATATAGATTATTTATTAATATTATGCTATTTCTTAATTAGATATTAACTTGTTTACTTCATAATAAATTCTTTTTCCTCAATGCTCCCAAATCTCAATTACTTTGCTGTTCAATGTCATCTCATATTTTTATAATAAGTTTGGATTGAAATATTGTATGGCATATTTAAATGTGTTTAGTTATCTACCTTATAGTTGCAGCCAGTATATATTATTTTTAGAATATAAAATAAAAGTGATAATATTTGAAGAGTAAAGGCAGTCCCTTAATTCCACTATATTTGGAGATCTGTATTTTGTACAACATTACAATGTATATATATACACAAGCACACTGTGTGTGTGTGAGGTCAGAAGAAACTCGTGATATAGTGGGTAACATATTCTTAACCATTTCCAAGAGATCTGAGATTCAAAAAAACATTATTATATAACACATTCACCTGTCATTTCCATGACCTGAGATTTAAATCTCGATTGAAAAAAAAACATAAATTTTTTATCAGATTCTAAATTGTCTTAATATTGGGAGAGGGGATAGATAGTTGGTAAATGGATATCTGGTTAATTTTAGGTTAAAATAAGAAAGGGAAACTACTAAAGCTAACATTGCGTAACAATTGGCAAGCCTGGTGAGTCTCTTTCTCCATTTCTTTTGGAGGATTTTTTCCCCTGCTATAGGCCATTTAAAGACTTTTATCTATGTAGTAATATTCCATTTCAATATTCTGTTAAAAATGAACTTATTGTATATACTGCTAATAACATCAATTTGCTAACACATATATATTTCTAGAAGGAAGGAGTAATTTCAGTAGCAATATTGATACTAAATGCTTTTTGATATCAATTTGTGCTTTTATTTTAGATTCCTTGAGTAGCATTAAGCATATATCAAATAATATTATAGCTTTCTGCATTAAATGTTAAATGAAGAAATGCAAATTAATAGTGGAGAATAAATAGAATAAGCTTTCCAGAAGTTTCAACTTTTATTTGAGTATTACTAATTTTGCATGCTACAAATAACTGATTGTAAATTTGGATTGATTGCTGCATTGCCTTATGTGGATTAGTACAATAATAGAGTGATGGATTCTAATGCTTAAGCTCTATGAATCATAGATTAGTCTGCGACTTTTAGTGCTTAAACATTTTATGAACTCCTTAGCAATAAACCATCCCAATTATATTTTCCCTACAAGTTTTATTGCAATGGCTAGACAGGCAATTTCTAAAGCTTTAAGTCATTTTTGGTGCTTGAACATTTGCAGGATTGAGCAACAAACCATTACATTACCAAAGCATCTGTAGCTAAAAACTTATTATTTTAGGGAAAAGTTTAATTGTAGTTACATACTTTTAAAACTTATTAGTTATATAGATTTAATTTAATGATAATATTTTTATTTTTAGAATATGAACATTGACATGTTTTCAGTTCCATATACTAACTCTATCAAAAGAATTAATAAAGCATGATTTTTATGCAAAATAATAATAACAATAATAACAACAACACACAAAAAGCATCTAACAAATGATTTTTTTCTCTTTCTAAACCTGAAGATGATATTTGCAATTTTTATTTATATATCAACAAAGTTAATCACTTTTCTTATATTCAATTGCATACTGACATGGCAAAAAAAAAATATATTTGATAATTTGATGCAGATGATTTCTATCTAATTAACCTTGCAGTATCAATCCTAATTTTATTGTAATGCTGAATTTCATCAAATTATTTATACTATTGGTACTTTAAATTTAAAACATTAAAACTGAATTGGACTCATCATAAATATAAATAAAGAACTAAGTAGGATTTTTTTTGTTAAAAAAAATATATTTATTTATTTGACATGAATTTTTTTTGACAGCTTAACTATTAACAAATTGTTACAAAGAAACTTGTAGAGATTCCAACCAGAAGATCTATTTATTAGTGGCTTTATTAAGACATTCAATTTTGGCAATTATTAGATATGTGGTTTATTGTTAATTGGCTATTGAATTTCATTTCTGAAGCAGATTAGCACATTGACCCTGTGTTGCCCTGAATCTGGGAATGAGAATGCAGTTACATCTAGGAAAATAAACTGCAACTGACTTTATTATTAGACCTGAAAAAAAAATATTTAGAACCTCACGAAAATTGTATTTTTTATGTTGTAATCCTTTGATTATAAATTTTTGTTTGAATATTCAAAAAAGTCATCTTGATTTGAATAGCAAAGCTATAACTTGTAAGTCCAATCTGTTAACAGATTCTTATACATTTTCTGTAAAGCAACTTCTCTCTGATATTTGATAAATAAATTTATATGAAAGAACAGGAGAAATACAAAGAAGCAGATATGACTGTGCCAGTAATATTTCTCATATATTTAGCTGAATATTCAGAAGTTTGGGTGACAATTTTTTTTCTAAGTAAAAGCTGAATATTCATCAGCAGAATATGCTAATGGTAAAATAAATATTTTATAAAGTTCTTGTGTCATATGCCTCGTAAATCTAAAATGATATTTAATTTCTAAATAATTATTTTTATATACATGAATATATTACAAAAAGGAATATGTGTTAGCTGAAAGAAAATCCTTTGATTCCTATTTGAGGATAACTGACCAATTGAAATTCCTAATATCTATGCCCTACATTTTTATCATTGTAGCTATTATTACCAAGTGATTATTCATACAATAAACAAAAATTGATAAGCTGCTCAACAATATGCATCAGTTTATTGGATTTTAATTTCTTAATGTTAAAATCAAAAAACACCATTATCATTCTTCTCGTAGCCTGATGGTTCTTAACTGAAATATCAATCAAGTTTTCATGAAAGCAAGATAAATTTGTGTTGGAATATTTTTTGCAGATATTTATAATAGTGGCAAACAAAATTATAGCTCTTATTTTCAAGAGATTGTAATGTCATCATGTAATGTCATCATCCAAGGAAGGCGGATAGTAAAAATCTTTTGATTGCAGAATTAAACTATTATTTATTTTATTTAGTTATCTATAATTGTAGATTATTTTTAAATAAAGGAAAATTACATGGAATTGAAAAAAGAACTGTCTAATACTAAATAAGATATTGTTGGATTTTGTGATATTAGAAGAAAAGGTGCAAAGACAATTGATTTGAAAAATAGATATACATTTCTATAAAGGCACAAGTTTTGGAAAAATTAATTGGAATTTATTATAAATGAAAAATAAAAAACTAACATTATGGGGATTAATGGTGAATCAGGCAGAAAAGGGAAGCTTAGTTATTCAACTTAATGGAATGTTCCAAATGTAGATAAGTCAGGTTTATGTTCCAATAAGTTCTCATTATGATGAAGGAGTAGATCTTTATATAGATATACAAAATGTTTTTGATCATATCATATCAAATAACATTTTAAAATTGTAATGGGAGATTTTAATTCTATAATTGGATAATGATTGAAGGATAAAAGTGCTATGAGTAAATTTGGGTATGGTAAAAAAATAAGAGAGGAATATTTGTACAATTTACAGGGGAAAAAAGGCATATTATATATTTTTTCTTTGAGAAAAGTGCTAAATGGAAATGGGTATGGAAATACTCAAATAAAGGTGTAGCAGAATTGAATCATATTTTGAATAACAGAAAATATTTTTTCAAGATTGATATTCTTAATCTTGAGAAGCACTCCAACGAATTTAAATTAGGATTTGCTACTTGCTTTAAAATTTTGACAAACTTTGATAATGGAACTGGCAATTAAAGATAGCTTATAAAGAAAAAAAAAGCAGCAATTCCCCTTTACATTTTCAATTGAAGCAAGAATAAGATGTAAAGAAAATAAGAGATATAAAAATATTTAAAAATGATCCTGTTGTGTTTATTACAAATTAATACAAATAGAAAAGCATGAAAATATGTTTTATAATATATTTATTAATAATACATGAAAAATATACATTTGTGTATTTACAATATTTATACTCAACCTGCTACTATTGGTAATGAATAGCTTCTAGCTTTAGGATGAACTACAAAAGAAGGGACTGCAAGTGCCTTTATATATTTCCTATCACTTCCAACTATATTGTGACAGCCTGCCTTTAAAGTAAGTCTGGAGAGCCTTCTGACAGTATTTGACAGTTTGTTTCATGTTGGCTTTGGTTCTAGAAGCTTTCAGTCCTGAACATGGACTTGCTTTGCTGCATAAACTGTTTGTTTGACAGCTATTGTCTGGGAAACATAGATTCTGTCTTTCACACTGAGACAGTAGTTCTCTGACTCTACCTTCATAATGTTTGACTATTTATTGTCAGATCTCTATCCCTAATGAAAACACTTGGATTCAATGAGCATCATTGCCTGTTGGCCCACTCTTTCCATTGGCTATGTGTTATCTATTTGTATATATATTGGTTTGAGGCAATTCTCAGTCCATTCTAGATAGGATGGAATCTGGATTGGTCTATTATTTAAAGGCAAGTTGAGATTTGACATTCCCTCCCATTGGCTAAAATTAGCCCTGGATAATGTAGTGATGCAGGTGCACTGGTAGGTGTCTTCTTCACTTTGTTGCATCATCCATCTTGATAGTCTCTCAGCAGTCCACTGTCATCATTTGTCAATCTTGAAATTGTAGGTTCAACATATCTAACTGATAACTCGTCACTGATAGAATGTGACTGTTGTTAACTGATGAGGTTTTACTGATGCCTTGTGATGTGTAGTTTAAACTTAGTTGGTTTTTATGTCTATAACATTGCTATCCACCAGCTGTTTTAATCACCACTATTTTTGATCCTTTAATCACAACTGTTGGCCCATTTAGTGGTTCCTTCAAATGTACAGTATAGGACATAAGCAACTATGCTCTTTTTGCACTTTTAGTTTCATGTTTTATTTTAGGTTCTAACCTGGATTAATTACCCAGTTATGTCTTAATAAATTATTTTGCTTACCATCAGACACAACAAGAGCAGATATCTAGTTTTACTGATCATTGTAACTTTAACTTTTGTCTGACTCAAGATTGTTTTGCTCCTAGAAGGAAGCTGATATTTATTGTTCTTATTAATGATATCCCATGTCTTTTTTGATACAATTGACACTGCAGACTTTGTATCCAGTTCCATTGTTACAAACATATCAATAATAATAATTCTGCTTTTGAATGCATTCACACTATTTATACAGCCATTTAGTTGATTGGATTTAAAATTGTCTTTCCAGTATTTTGGAATGAACTTTTCCATTCTGTCATTAGCAACTTGTTGTTTTCTTGTAAACCAAGCAACTTTTGTGTGCCAGACATGCAATATAAACAATGCATACCAGTGTGGACATTCAGTGTAGGCATGTATCAGTTGGTCATATCTATGACAAATTCAGTTTTCTGCTCAACAGTTTGAATGTTATAGTTCATTTTCTTCAATGGATTTGTTCAATTAACTATTGATTCCTCCAGAGTCACTTGAGAGTCAGTGGAATCAAATGTTATGGCAGGGTCCATTAGGAGCTTGATATTAAGGTTGTGGTCTTTCACACCACAAATAAAACAATTTTGCAGAGCTTTGTTTAGAAAGTCTTAAATCTCTATCTTTTCCTTCATCCTCTTGTTTACAGAGATTGAAATGATATCTCTGTATTATTGTTATGGTTTTTGAATGAAAAAGTTATTTAGTAGAGATCATGCTATGTCAAAATTAAGATCCACTGGTACCTTAGGAATTGCTTGTGCTTGAAAAATCTCTTAAGTCTGAAATCCAATCACTAAGATGAGCATGCTAATTTTAAGTCAGGCCTTTTAATTTAATTAGCCTGTAAATAGAAGACAATTTGATTCTTGTTCCTTGGTCAATTTTCTAGTTAGGCCATATTGAACTCTTCAATTAAGCCAATTTTTGCTATTTATATTTTATTTCCTTTTTTTTTTTTTTTTGCCATGAGAGAAAAAATAATTCCTATTAATTTATTTTTCATTTGACAAGCTTATGTTAGCATAGTTATCAATTTTTTTATTAAAGACAAAATCTAACAACTTACAGGGGCAAGACTTTGTCATATAAAACTTTTTTTCACAGTCATGGGGAAAAACATTTATTTTTATTTTGTTGACTGCATCAAATTTGTTGTGTTTATCATGAATTAATATAAAATGTATGTAAATACATTTTATAATATATTTATTAATAATACAAGAAAACAAATTTACATTTGTGTATTTACAGTATTTACAATGGTTATACTCTGTCTGCTACAATTGGTGATGTATAGCTTCTAATTCTAAGGTGAACTATGGATGAAGAGACTGTGTGTGTTCATAGATTTTCTACAACTTTTAACAGTACTGTAATAGCTTGCCTCATGAACAGATCTGATGACGCTTCTGTCTGTATTTGACAGCAAGCCTCATGTCAGCATTTGGTTCTAACAGTTTCCAGTCCTTGACTAGGACTTGCCTCATTATGTTAACTATTTACTTAATAGCTATTGTCTGGTGAACATAGATTCTGTATTTCAGCTTTGTGACAGTAGTTCTCTGACCTTACCATCAAAAGGCTTGACTATTTATTGCCAGATCCCCATCTCTATTGGAAACATTTAGATTCAGTGAGAATCATTACATATTGGTTCATTCTTACCATTAGCTGCTATGCATTATCTATTTGTATATGCATTGGTTCAAGCAAATGAAAGCTCAATCCAGTCTAGATAAGACAGGATATGGACTGGTTCATTATTTAAAGACAATGTGAGATATGACAGATCCATTAAGGAGAATATCTGGAGGCCTGTAAAATGATGTGAAACAGAATTAATAATAATATAAGAAAATAAGTAAAGCATAGAGAAGAATTAAAGTTTTTAAAGCATAAAACATCTTAGTATTAAAAAAAATTGTTTCATCAATAAGATGGAACTATTATTAAAAATAATATTCTAAAATGTGTGGATGGAAGAGTTCTACAAAATATATAATAATAAAAAACAAAACAAAAAAAATAACCACTACAATTCCAAACTTTTTAAGTGAAGAGATTATATATGCAATTAAATCTAAAAAAAAAAAAAGCTTCAGGAATGTTGGCATTATTATTGATATTTTTAAAAAAAGCAGTTGAAAAAACAATATTGGCAAAACTATATATAAAGGAAGATGATTGGTAAAATATAGAAATATTGACATTTACAGAAGATAAGTCTTCTAACATTTCTTTACAAATATTTTATTGATATAATTACAATTTATCTATAACAAACTAAGCTTAAAAGTTGTTTTAACACAGTAGATCATGTCCAAAGTATTGAAAGAAATGATTAATAAATATGATTGTTACTATGCTTTACAGACCATGAAAAAACATTTTTTATAAGCATTTTCATAATGACTAAAGCTTTGGATCATCAAGATAGAAACCCAGAATATTGTCATATTCTGAAGATTCTTTATCAACATGCAGCAGAAGTGATTAGATTACATGGTGATATTAAGAAGATTAGCATTAATAACGGTTATAACAGAGTGATTCCATATCTCCAAAACCTTTTATAGCGATATTGCAAAAAGTATTTTGTGAATTAAAATGGAAACTAAAAAAACAAAAATACACAAGAAATTATTTAAGTCATCTAGATTCTGCATACAATATGGTTGCTTTTGCAAGTAATGCTTCAGAGTTTCAGGAAATATAAAAGTTATCAAATAAAAGTAAAAAATTATATCTAAAGACAAATGTAAAAATACTAGAATAATGTTCCATTGATTGTTTTTTTCAGAAGAAAATAAAGATTGATAATCATTTTTAAAGACAAACAACAAATACCTTGATTAGATTATTAATACAAATGGAAATATAATAAAAATATTAATCATAGAATTAGGATAAAATGCTTTTGGTAGAAATAATATTTAAAAGAAATATATAAGCTTGAAAAAGTTTTTTAATAGATGTGCTTTACCAATTATTTTTTATTGATCTAAAATCGAGACATTTAACATAAGAATAGAGACTTCTGATCACTTACTGAATTATTGGGATATTATGCTGGGAGTAACAAGAAGAAATTGAAAATGACATATTTAGATAAAAGAGTATCATGGACATCGTTGAAATTGAATCGTTGAATTGAGAGATGGAAATGAAGCTGTCTGGACATACTGCTAGAAGCACTGATAATAAAGAAATAGTTGAAATATTAAACTGGATCCTAAAATTGCATAAAAGAGATAAAGAAAGAAGCTGCATGTGAAATGAATGTATAAAATAAGGAAATTTCTTTAATGCGATGAAGAGGGGAAATGAATTAGAGAAACTAAATTAAACTTATGGAGATCTTATAGTGTGTTGACAATGCCTGAAAAATATTGTAGTAAATATAAATTTCTAAATTTTTCAGTGTGTATTTAATGTTGTTGTTATTACATCTCACCTAGATTATTTTGATAATGTATGAAATCAATAGCTATTATTAAAAACACTTGTAATAAAAAGTGATTGCCAATCACCTGTCACAGGACTTACTTCTATTCATTTTATCCAATATGAAATTTAGAAGAAAATAAAAGAGAGAAGTAATGAATGATTAATTTGATGTCTTAGATTTTGATAGATATGTTTTATTTGTAAAATGTTCATGCAGATGGAAATTCTGAAATTTCATCATAATTATTAATACACTTGAGACTTTTTACAATTTCAGTGGCATTTGATTCTTACCTGGTAAAATGTGTTGTTAATCTTTTCTAGCACTGATAGGTGCAGAGGAGATGAACAAGTCATTACCATTTGTACTCATTTTACATGTTTTAGATTCTGACCATGATATAAATTTTTGCCAATACTAATTTTTGATATTCAACCAGGGAACAATCAGAGAGACTACTGAATCTGTATGAAATTTTTTTATAAAACAATATCCCCTTCCCCATTAAATTAATTAGCATCATCCTCTTATCCATTTTTAATCTGATCTGTTTCAAATTTTATATTATATGAAATGAATAGCAGTAGCTAATGCAGGTGATATGTGATTTGCATCTTATTTTCTGCTAAAAATGTCTCTAGCAATAATTTCTGAGCCATTCATACTATCCAAGAAAAGGTAGGTGAAATCCAGCTGAAACAAACAATTCACACTCATACACATATTTTTTACATAAAAAATTCTCATTTTAGCATTGAATACTCACATATATTTTATTAAAAGTATATGATAAGATAATACAATTAGGCAAAGTATTGAGCTTTTTTTTTTAAAATTTACTGTAAGAAGTTAAAAATAAAGTATAAATACAAAAAGACCAGAAAGTGATATTTATTTGGGTTTTACTAATAATCCTCACAAAACTCAGCTTTGACTTTTTTTTTTTTTAAATCAGAATGTCAATACTCATTTATAAATGGATACTAATACTATAATATACACAATAGATAGACAGAGTAGAAGATATACATTTTCTTACAATCTGATATATGTGACCTTTTGCATAATGGTTGAATTCAAAGTTTTGGCATAAATTTATCTATTTATAATGTTTAAGCAAACATGTCTATTACTATTATATTTGTTGCATTTGTTTGTGGAAAAATCAGTATATTATAGTTTGTAGTTTTTTTAATTTTAATTAATTTAAATAATATTTAAGTTTTTACTTACTACCTTCATAAAATATTTGCATTTATTCTTTCTGATCATGTGATGTTTAGTGGTTTAAAAATTTATATAAATCTTTTATAAGCATTTATTTTATATAGCGTCTGTCTACACTTGTATTTACATTCGAATATCAGCCTTTCAAGCTAATTGTGCAAACGCTTTATACAGATGCTATATAAAATAAATGCTTATTTACATATGATTAAGTTTCAGTTGGAATGACATTTAGTAAATTCTAGACAATTTCATCGACGTCATTCATTTAGACATCGTATAGAGTAATTTAAAGTGACTGTTCTATCGTCACACTTTCTTTGCCAGTACTTCAGATTTGCTCATATATAAATATTTGAGTTGTAGGAATAAGAGGATTCCTTTTTATTCCTGCATAAATACTATATCTTGTATTGGTGAGAATGTATTCATTTATTATTAACCCTCGCAAAGCGTTTGCACAATTAGCTTGAAAGGCTGATATTCGAATGTAAATAAATCTTTTATATTATTTTCAGTTAATAGTTCTATTCATTTGTAATTTCCATAGTGATATATATTTTACTAACAAGAAGTCTTATTACAATATTAACAAATCATCAACTACCAACTTAAAACACTACGATAAAACAACAGAAGTTTTCCACTCTAGTGTCATATAGCATAAACTTAAATAATCAGTGATTACCAAAAGCCTGTTAAAATCTTTATCATTAATATTTAAATTCCTATTCTCAGACCAATTTCTGATTCTTGCCTTTATCAATGAGGAATGATGATAAGTATCCATTTTATTTTTGAATCCATTTTATCTGTCAAAAAAGTTGAAATTCAAATCAATCTAAGGTTTTGAATTCAAATCAACCAATTTAATTGGTTACATAGATCTAAAATCAGTTTAGAAATTATATATTTTAGAATCTTCAATTTTTCAATCTCTTGACTAAGAATGTTGACAATACTAACAAATTACCAAACTACCAGCTTAATATAATACAAGAGCTATTACCCAACTCTAAACCCATTCTAAGTTTGAGTAATCAATGAATACTAGAAGCAAACAAAATCTCTATCCATAATGTTTAAATTTCATTCTCTAATTAGTTTCTCCTTTTCACCTTTATCAATGAAGCTTGGGATTCAAAATTAGAAGAAATATGGATATGCATTCAACAATCATTTTTAAGTCCATTTTATGAGTCAAGCGAAATACTTGAAATTTAAATCAGCCTAAGATTTTAAACCTGTCAATATTTGAACAATTATGTGGATCTGAAATTATTTCAATTACTATATATCTTATTACATTCAATTCTTCAGTAACTTTAGGTACCTCATTCCTTAGGTAGGTATATTAACAACAACAAGAAATCACCAAACTATAAGAGCAGCTCTCCACTTTAGTGCAACCTAGTGTAAGCTTGTGTAATCAGTGATCATCATATATATAAAATTCCTATTTTTAATATTTAAATCCTCATTCTCAGACCAGTCTGGGATTCAAAATAGAAGAGGATGCAAATATGTATCCAACAACTACTTTTAACTCCACCTTAGCTGTCAATCTATAAACTTGACATTCAAATCAGCATAAGGTTTTGAATCCAAGTTAATCTGTTTAAATATTAAGAAAAGGGAATTTATATGTTGACTGTCTTTGTGTGTATATAATATCCATACATGATTGTAAATAAAGATTATTATTTTTACTATATAAATATGTACAGGCAATACATGAATAAATTATCTCCTTATTGTTTTAAACTACTCTAAAAAATTTGCATATGTCAATCATACATTTAAATGTAAATTATGCAAATGAGGAGCTATTAGTTATAATTGGACTCATATAAAAAATCTACATGGATTTATGTTCTTGCTAAGAAAGTACTGAGGAAAGCTAATATGAGCCTATGAAGAAGCCAATGTGTATAATGAAAGAATAAATAATGAACTATAAAGAAAATAAATGTTAGTATAATTCGTATATTACAGTAGCAGCTGATAGACTGCATAATAGTGTTACAGTTATAATGAATTTATTTTCCAAGCTTATATATGTATATTGTAGTCATTCTCAAATAGAAGCATGAAGAACTTTCTTCAATTAATATACATTGCAATAGAAATATATTTATATACTGAGAATGTATAGAAAGTATTACCACACATGCAAGATTTTATGTATAGACTGTGGAGATTTCTAACTGAATTCTGTCTGTTTCCTACTAGTTATTCTTTTCTCCTTTGTTATTGTTATTAAATAAATTTATTTTGTTACAATTAACTTTGTACTTAGATTTATTTAAATAACATCAATGTTGCTTGACTGATATTTCAAACACTCTCAGAACAAAGCAATATGCATCTGGTAATCGCTTTTGTTTTTGTATTATCATATTAATTTTAGGTTTGATAGTTTGATTATTTATTATCTATCATTAACATTTCTAGTCAGGAGAATAAGTTATTTACAGATTTTGAAAAATTGTAAATACTAAAATATATGATTATTGAACTGGTTTCAGATTCAAGTCGGTTTGTTGAATTGAATTTAAAATATTAGTTTGATTTGAATTTCAAGTTTTTAGCTTGAATATTAATATGAAATTAAAAGTGTTTGCTGAATGCATATATGCATTCTTTTTAACTTTGATTTCTAGGCCTCAATGGTAAAAGCAAAAGCCAGAAACTGGTCTGAGAACAGAGATTTAAATATTATTTAAGTCATATCTTAATTAATGCTAAAATAAAACTCAACATTTGTAAAATTTTATATGTCCTTATAATTTTGGCTTAATGAAGAATTTTTCAAATTAAATAGAAAATAATTAACAAAAAAAAAAAACTGTACACAAATTGTAACATGGAAATGAAAACAAAGAGAATAGTTAAAATTTACCATATTGCTATTTTAAAAATGTCTAAAAACTGCTGTGTGCACAGAACAGAGAAAAGTTGAAATACTACCTATGGATTAAAAAAGAAGTTGGAAAATCTATTCAAGCAAATTGTTAAACTGGCAAACATTTGTTACATAAAAAAAACATTTAAGCCAATAAACATCACAAGATCAACATTTCTTATGCTTGCTCTTTAACTGTTATTAAAACAGGTAAAACTTTCTATATGTATTGCCACTCAGTGCAAGCTGGAGTAGTCAATGGATGCCAGAAGGTTTGAGCATAAAATCCCCATCTAGTGCCTACTCATCCAATATTCTCAGATTAGTTCCTGGCTTGTGGCCTTCATCAGTGAGGAGCCTTGGACCTGAGAGCAGTGCACTTAGATTTTAGGATCCAATGCAACCCTCCAGCTTGGATTGAAAATATTATGGTGTTTTCAATTCAAGTCTCATAGTTTTGTAGTTAAGTAGAGATAAAAGGTGGCTGCTGGAGGGTTGCATTGGATCCTAAGATCTAGGAGCAGTACTCTCAGATCCAAGGCTCCTCACTGATAAAGGCCACAAGCCAGAAACTAGTCTGAGGATATTGGATGAGTAGGCACTAGATGGGGATTTTATGCATAAGCCTTCTGGCATCCATTGATTACTCTGACTTGCACTGTGTGGCAATACGTATAGAGATTTTTGCCTGTTTTAAAAAAACTGTTGTCACTGAATTTCTGCAATTCAATACCCAACATTCTATACCTTTTGTTATTCATCTAAAAAAACGATGCAATGTATGATTGCCAAAGAAAACATTATTAATCATAATCAGAAAATAGTCTGAGTTTTTTTTTTTTTAAAAAAAAACAAAATCAAGAACTGATTTATTTATATTCATAGTACATCCCTCAGTAATATAATCAGAAGTTGAAAATTAATGTAATAATTATTTCTAAAAAAAAAAACAGTTTTTTTTACCAATATTTTTGTAAGAATATTTTTTTTTATATCTTTGACATAGTCATATCTTGCTCTATCTATAATATCGACTTATAAGAAGCCATTGTTTAATTTAAATGTGGATACATCAAAATTTAATTGTATCAATTTTTGCTAAGGTAAAGAGTTCATAATAGTTATTTTATAAGTTCTGCAAGTCTTCAATGACTATAAATTATATGATTACTAAATCTAATATTGAACACAAATAATTAATAAAACAGACATAATATGATCACCATTTCTCTGGCTTGCACTGAGTGGCAATATGCATGAGGAGTTTTGCCTGTTTTAATTAATAAAATATTTACAAGGAATAGGTGTAAATTCATTTACAATATTATTAATCTTTCAGTGAAACTTCTAGGAAACTTGAGAAGATAAACTTCACTGAATATTCAATATCAAACAATCTTCTTTCACTTGAAGAACTTTTTTTTTTAAAAAAAAACTTGATAGTTGTCTATCTCAATTAAACTTCCAGAAGATGAGTTTTACTGGGAACAGCAGTTATAGCAAACTTAAAACTTCAAGATTCTGCAGCTACAAATATTTTTTACATTCATTTGTTGAAGAGTCCATCATAAAATTCTTAATTCCCAATAATCTATATTTTTAAAAAAATGAGTTATTTATCTCTATTATTCCTAATATTTTTTACTTTGCCATCATTAACAACAAGAACAGTAATTCATTATATTAATTATACAGTTGTTTATTACACAGATTATTACTATTTTTACAACTTAAGTAAATCTGTCAGGCCCAATAACTAAGCCATGTTCTATCTATCATTTCATAAACTAAGCAGCTGCCTAGAATGCAGTACTGGTATTTGAAGGTTACAGCTTTATACAAAGTAGATGTTTTTGCAAAAGGTATTACATTTTGTTCTTAGATTTTTTTATACAAAATATTTGTTTTCAAAAATTGAAGTTGGCAATTTTTATTGGAGGGGGGGGGGAGTATGTGCACGATTATTCTAAATTTGTTATATTTGTAGAGGGCAGGGAAATTTCTAAATAGAGCTGTCCAAGGATACAATTATTTGCTAAGTCAAATCCCAGTCCCATTTACAAAACAAATTTTTATTGATGATATTGTTTCATAAATAAATACAAGTAAAGACTTTTATCAAAAGCTTGTCGTACTTCACTTGCTTGCATACAAAAGAGAGAGAAATCATTACACAAGCATATATAATTTCATTATCACAATACGTGCAATACAAGTTATAATTTTTGATGTTAATCCATAGCCTATGTCACACTGGTCATTCTCTTCTTGAAAGAATATTATTTTAAAAATATGCCATTGAACCTTATATCTGGAGATCATTCACTTATCAGTCAAATATAGACCCATTAGTATCCTGATTTCAGCATCCATCACAGTAATTTATTTACACATAATGTCAAAAAAAAAAAACAGACTTCAAATACCCATTGCTGTGATAAAAGTCATTTCTGCATTCCTCTATAGAGAAACAGCAACAAAGTCAGTATAAGGCTAATCCCAAAGCAGTTGCCGTTTTTTTGTTTTGCTTTATCCCGCTAGCTAATAATAAACTAAATACCCATTTAATAATTATGGATTGAATATCTTAAAGAATGAATCTTATGCTTGCTTAAAATTTGGAAAAGTTTACAAATTATACCTGGGTTTGAACCTCTTCTTGTTTTAATATATATATATGCATAAATTTTGTGCATCAGAAATAACCAAGAAAAAATAGCTAAATTTTAATATTGGAAAAAAAATTACTAAAGTTAAGAATTAATACATTGTACAGGCTTAATACCAGCATTTATATATGTAATATATGTGGGATTTGAACTCAGACTTTCACATGAACCACAACTTTCAGTGCCATCTTATATTGCTGACCCACTTGATCACACACATTTAAAGGATAAATAATCACCAATATATGTATTTTGTGCTAAACCTGCACTCATCTGTTGGTCCAGATTATCATCTCCACACATATATACAATCAGTACTCAGCTTTATATTAAGACAGCCAATATTCATACTTAATGGACAGGCTTCAAATTACCCTGACCCACAACTAGGTCAGCAATATAAGATAGCACAAAGAGTTGTGGGTCATGTGAAAGTCTGAGTTCGAATCCTGTAAAATTATGAATAAAACACATATTTAATACATAGTTGCAGAAATGAAATTGTTAAATAAACAAAATGACTTCTATTTACATAAACTTCTATTATCACTTAATGCCAATATTGAATCATAAAGTTATCAACAATGATATACAACTTATTTTCCATGGGAATAATAAATTACACAGATTTTAAAATAACCATTCGTTCTCGTTTAATGAGGGAACATCTTAGAGAAGCTTTAATATAACAAAATTTGAATTTAATCTTACTCAAAATTAAAAATTGGTACATAGTCTTAAATCTACTATTTTCCATCTTTTCCTGTAGCAATGTAACCTTTTCCTTGAAAACTTATAGAGTCGATGGATTATTGAGTTCATAGATAAAATTTAACTTCATTTTTTTTGAAAACATTTAACACTTGAGAAATCTTCATTAAATTATCTAAATTTCAGGTTTTAGGCATAACAGATAGATGATCTTTTAATCTATACATATATATTAAAACAGTATTTCATTGGAATGGGCAGGAATAGCAATGGGGTTTTAAAATACAATTACTTTTCTTAAAATAAAATTTAAGCACACAAAGATAGAGTTGTTAAATTAGGTTCAAACATTAAGAAAATAAATTTAATATGCATTTAAAATCCAATAGAATTACTTTCTTTCTATTTTTAAAAACCAAATATTTATATACATCATAAGGAATTTAAACAAAGAAATTTTGATGTAAACATTATATAATGAAAGAGTGGTAAAGTTTATATATTTACAAAGAAAAACCACTTTTAAATAGAATAAATTATTAAACAAGGATTTTAATTATACGTAATTTATAGTGGTATATAAATAGCAATACATAAGAAAGATACTTTGATATTAGTCCTGCTATGATGTATTACTCTGATGATGTTTTCATCCAATAATATTTATTCAAAGTTGAAGTTAATAATGTCATGGCAACCAAAATACTGGTATGACTAATCCATGGCGATAATTAAAATATATATATATGGTGACCTGTGAGATAAAAAAAACATGCTGCCTGCGAGATTTTGTGCTGTCAAGTCCATTCCTTTCTATTCTAGAACACATTACACAGTTTAGTCTGCCATAGTGAGTCTTGTCATTTGTAAGTAATTTTTTGTTTTTAAATTTAAAAATACATTTCTAAATAAACATTATATTTGTTTTATTTATTTTTGCTAAATGTTTTAAAATCTTAAATATTTGTTGTTTTTTACAGAAATAATTGTTTTGTTTTTTTAAATAATTTTTAAAATATTATCTTAAAGTTACAGTTTGCCATTTTGGTTTTTTTAAATATTTATTTAGATTGAACATGCTGTTATGATGGCACAAAACCTGCAATATTCAAGGGGGGGGGGTGTTTTCAGCAACATGTTATCCAATAAATGCACAACTCATAAGTACTTGTTCATTCAATTTTTTTAATATCTTTTGCCTTTTTTCTATAATTAGTATATGTCTCCATTATTTTTATCATATTACATGTGCTATGATGTATTGCATCTGGTGACATATTATTTCAAGCTTAAAATAATATCTCTATGATATCTGTGGACAAATTTTATCAATTAAGTTTGTCCACACATTACTTAGAGACATTATTTTAAACATCACAAAACCTAGAGTCATCAGAATAATACACCATAGCAGGACCAATACCAAAATACCACAAGAAATTGTTGGTATTGCTGGGTTGGTAAATGTTTTGTACATTTGTGTAAGACGTCATAAAAAATTTGTTTAAAAAATATTTATAACAATAATACGTATATATTTATAGATTCTTGACAATGACTACAAGGAGGTAGTTGAAATGTTGGAAAATGTGCAAAATATGGGTTCATGTAAATAAATAAAGTTTTTAAAAAGAAAAAGGAAGAAAGTAATTCTATTGGATTTTTTAAATATGAAAGATCATTTGTAACCATATTTTTAATGAGAAAAAAAGTTTATTATTAATTTTTTAGTAATAATGATAGTGATGGTTTTGAAGAAAAAATAAGATGTGTGTGCATAGAAAATATTTGGTACAGAAACTGACTTTAAAAAAAAACAAAAAAATAAAATATATTCAAAATTATATACTAAATGAAAAGAAATATATTTCTTTTTCTTTTTTTGTTACTAAATATTTAAATGAATGTGTCTTAAATTGATTAAAATGTTAATTATTGGTATAAAATAAATATGTTTGTTTTTTTTTATGTAGAAAATTTTTTAAATAAAATAATTCTTTTATAGTACCTTATTATTAAAAGATAATAAACTAAATTGTTTAGATCAACATTTTGGAGATTATTAAACTATTTTATTACTTTAGAAAAATATTTTAATACTATAATCATGCAAGATTAAATGAAAGAGATTCTTTTGTGATTTTGTCTTGATTAATTAAAAAAACAACCCCTTTCTGCCCTTATTTGTATTTATGGAGTAATTATACTAATTAGAAAAATACTAATTAAACATCATAGATAATAAAATTCTTACAAAATCTAGACAAAGAGAAGACCTGGTTAAAAGTATAAGTAAGGTTTATAATTTCTAATACTTTCTTTTATCACTTTTCTAACTATCTGTATTATTGCTGCACTCTTCCAATAATCTGATATATTTGGTATATACTAGTTTTGCAAACAATTTATCTATTTCTTCATCTGCTTCTTTTAAAATAGCAATAATTCCATCAACATTAATTATAAGTTAACAATTCTAGGCCAGCTTGTTAATACAGATGTAAACATAATGACAAAAATTAATCATAGAATTAAACTTCGAAGAAGTTTTTTTTTTTTTTAAGAAATAATTTAATATTAAAAGGAAATATGTGTATGTGTTTAAAAAGGAAGGTTTTAAGTGTGGAATGTTATTGAATTATCATAATTTCTTATTCAATTTGAATTTCTTTTCTTTCTCTACTTTCTAATTTAAATGACATCTTATACATCTGAGATTTTGGATATTTAACATAAGAGCAATACAGAGACTTTAGACCATTTAACGAAATATGGAGAGATGTATGTTAGGAGTAATAAGTAGTAGACAAAAATACTAACATCATTAAAAAAATTAAGAAACTAAAATGGAACTGGACTGGACATTATGCTAGAAGAAGTAATAAATGGGCAGTTGAAGTTTTAAATTAGCAGTCAAGGGATCATGAAAAATCTAGAAAATGATCCCATGAGAAATGAATGAAATGAAATAAGGAAGTTTGCTGGCGTGATATGAAAAGAAGTTGGCTATTGATCGGAGAAACTGGATATCTTGCTGTGAATTGAATAATGATTGAAAATGATGATGATATGCAATTTACTTTTTTAAATATATGTGTATATCTTTTAAAGTGAATGACATTTAAATATAGTAGCAGGCGAGATATTTTCTTTAAAGCGAATTTAACTAATAAAAATAAATCATTTTAGCTTAGATTTAGGAAGAGTTTATAATAGCCACTCCTTTTAAAGGTCATCCAGTCGTAGTTTTATCTTGGGGGTAAAAAAACATAACTGTTGAAAAATGGCTTAGAAAAATATGTGTGATAATACTAGATTTTTATTCTTTATGCTATTATAAAACTCTACAATAAATTGAATTCCATTAAATATATATAAAGTAAAGCAGATTTAATTATAAACTGAATATTTTTTTATCACATAAATTCTGAATATATTTCACTGTGTAAAATTTTTACGTCAAATATAAATATACACACTTTTGATAATCGGGATCATTATTTTATAATGAATCTTGAATATGAAATGTCATGATTAGTTTTGTTAAAATTTAATACAAGAGTATCCCCAGGATAGTACTTTGGATGCCACAGCCTGGAGTTATGTAAATACAGAGAAACCCCAAAAGATAAATTTGGTAAAAAGTTTTTTAAGATCTTAGAAATTTTATATTCTGGTTGTAAGCCCGGTTCGAAAATTGAAATGATGGTCTGGGTGTGCATTTAAAATTGAAAACATCACTCTTCTAATTACACAACGTGATTTGGTGCAATAGTAGAATGACAAACTGGAATTCAAGGTCCACAGATCGCAGACTAATTGTGTTACTTGCGGTTTCCAACTTCTGAATCCCCCCCCCCCCCAGCAATAAAACTATTCGATTATTTTTATATTATCAAAAATACATTCATTTAGAAACTTTATTTATAAACAAATATTAACCTAAAGGTTGTATGTGTGTGCTTGTGGATAGAGGGCGGGGGGATGGTTATTAATACGTTAATATTTTTATAAACGTATTGAAGTCACTTGGATCGCGAAAGAAGTCTGCGCTAATCTAGAAATCTTATTATTGTTTAAAATGTTTTAAATAATTAAATTAACTTCATAAAAGTGTTAAGTAGTTCTTTTCATCAATTGTTCTTTTTTCAAATGACGTAAAGTAAAAGTAAAGCAGTTTTAAAGTAGCCGCTGCAGAATAAAAGCCTCTCTAACAGCACTTCAAAAAAAAAAAAACAGTGAAGAAATCATTAATCATCTGTATAACCATCTGCAAGATGATAAGGCTTAGCTCTTTTCCTTCTTTATTTACCCTTTAGCTAAAAGTAACAAAACAACCATTTACTAAGCAATAATTAGATGGCTAATTTTCCAGAACAAATAAATAAATAATTTTTTTAAAAGTTTTGTCCGACCCAGATACAAATTATAAGTATGGGCATAGCAGATAGAAAAATTCGGAGTATTTTTAAGATAGTATATGAATAAACAAACAAAATTTGTAATTAAAAACCATAATAATATTCCTAAGTAGACAATGTAGCTCAGAGTGGATAGTTTTTGGAAGAGTACATTTTGTTTTACAATTGAATTAAAAGATAGCAAAAGTCAGCTGTCAAAGATATTGGACACAAACAACGTCATTTCAATATAAAATTTAAACTGTTTAATAAATCATGTTTTCACGCATAGACATACATATATAGTATATAATCATTAAAAGCCAGTCAACACTTGGACAATCCCAGTATCAATAAAAATTTCAAACTATTGACAAGGCAACCTACTTCTAACAATAAAGGTGGAATCCCGTTAAATAGTAAACATTTCTTTGTTGAATTTGGTAAAGCAGATTTGATAAAAGCTTATGTTATATTAATTTGATATTATGTTGAGAAATTTATCAATTGACGTTTAACATTTTTATATTTAGTACTCTAGAATAGGCGAGTCTTTCTGTGTAACTCATCAATTTCAATCAAAAATGAATATGGAAACAAAACATAGGAAAAAATCTCTCTACTTCATTAAATTTAGATATATATTTATGTTTTTAAAAGTATAATACTCCAATAGGAGTGAATTATTTTTTTGTCGTGCCTTTATTGCACATTTATAAATACAATACAAAAAAATTTTTGTTTTAAGTATGTATGTTGTGTTAAATTCTTTATTCAAAGCAGATAAATGTAGATTACTAAGATTACATCCTATTACTTGACTATCAGTAGTATTTTGCCGTTTTCTTTCCATTCTCTTAACACAGTTTTATACTAATATATCAACTGCAAAGTTCCATCATAAATTTTAATAAATTATTGATACTCATTTAGTATGTTCTCCCAGCCATTTTGAATTTTAAGAACTGCCCAAACCCCTGCTGATGCATACTAAATCAATACCAAATTCTTGGATCATTAAAATGTGTATTGTTATAAGTATTTGGTTTATTGACTAAAACATATTTGCATAAAATTATAAATATGTAAACTTTAAATAACCTTCTCATTAATTAATCAGAAATTAAATAGAAAATTATAATCAAACATTCCTATTCTTTATAACAAACTCAACTTGGTCATTAATCATCATCTTGATTGACATGATTCTAAAAGAAATTTTTCTACTAAAAGTTCAGCCTGATATCTGGAGTCACTTAAATTAATTTAGCATACTTAATCTTTAATGATTTCTATATCTGAGATCAGATAATCATTGTGGAGCTCACAATATGACACAAAATGCAGTCATTACTGATTAAAAATTCTATTTTAAGCACTGAAAATAATTAAGATCACAAATGCACTCACTATTTATAATTTTAAATAATTATTTAGTAAATAATAAAGAAATTTATTTTAAAGCTAAGAGCTTTCAAATACTGGAATATATCATAATCAAAGCATTATACAATTAACGAAAGTTGAAGTCTGGTTTTAAAGTTATTTTATATATTATAAAATAAATTAGCAAAAATTTAATATTTGTGAGTAAATTTACCAGAGGAGGAAATAAAAAAAATTTAATCTACCATTTAAAAAAAAAAATTTTTGAAAAAAAAAAAAAAACACCAAAGCATTAGAACTTTTATGAATTGCATTTGTTAATCATTTTAAAAATCTAGCCTACTAGCATTTTTCAATACATATATTTTATATAATTAGTTGCAGCAGAAGTTAATGAAAGATTATTTGATGTTTAAACATTCCAACAACAATTGAATATAATGATTCTATTCGATTGATCACACTGATTTTTGTTTACCTTAACTGAAAATTGATGTAGAACCTTTAGTTTTGGAGTCTACAGTTCTGTCATTGAGCTAAAATATATATAAACATATTTTAAATCAGTTGAAAAAATGTAAATATTGACTTTAAAAAAGTCATTCTTATTATATATATAATTAACAGAATACAATTTTTTAATCCTTTTAACATTGAAGTATACCTTCATATGAGAACAACCAACATTTAGAATTAGAACTGCATGCATCATATGCAAATAAAATATAATTTAGGCATAATATTACTATGCCTCGTATGCATATTTAAATAAGTTAAACATTAAATCTAAGTTTTTCAAATATTTTTTGGGGGCTGTGTGATGCATTGTCAGCTTATCATACAAAGTCTACCATCATTTTAAAATTAAAACTATATATTGTAACAGTCAAGGTTGTATAATTTGCTAAAAAGATTGAAAGACCAAGCAGGAACTCTCATTCAGCATACACAGAGCTACACCATGATCCTAGTTTAAACTCCTACTTAGGCTTCCCAGCCTCCCCTGCATAACTAATACCCTTGACATAATAAGCTTATCTTCTTCGCACAGCACACCTTAGCTCAGGGTTCAGCATGGACTCTTTCTCCTCAGGGTTCTTTCAGCAGCTCAGACTTTACACATCACTAACTCTAATTTATTACCTTTATTTATTAACTAATTTATTGATTGATTAACCTGGAATTATATGATTATGGATTTAATTATTTTTAAATGGCTACAAATGGAACACTTTAAACAGTGCTGTACAAAGTTACAGATATGCATATTTCTGCAATTAATAAACTAATTTAATTCTATATGATTATTTCAAGAGTTCCAACTCACAAATAATGACACATTTATAATTAATAATAATAGAATAATGTTTATCACATGAAATAAAGTGATGAATAGGGTAGCTTACATGTTTATTAAAATAAAATAATCTACTGGCTTTCACAGAATGTATGTAAAGGTAACAGCAACTTACAGGAATAGTGTGTGCCCTATTTAATTCTTAGTGAAAGTATAGGCAGGCTATCGGTCAATATGGGTTTGACTCTCCAGAGCTATCATATATTTATGCTTAATGGGACAATTGTGCATGGG
Organism: Epiperipatus broadwayi; assembly: GCA_028023455.1. Lineage (NCBI taxonomy): Eukaryota > Metazoa > Onychophora > Udeonychophora > Euonychophora > Peripatidae > Epiperipatus > Epiperipatus broadwayi. The sequence goes on along the minus strand of JAQFVV010000048.1, from coordinate 2,693,844 downwards.
TTAGATCTTAGGCTACCTAGGGATATGGCTGAGCATAGGTAGGGGTTAATTAGAAGTATTACGATAATACATTATGTGTGGGCTGGCAATGGTTGGAAAAATAACAAAGATCAGCTTAGTGATCTGAGGGCAGGATTCACTATTGAACAAGGATGTCTCCAGCTACAGGGATGTTCCTGATTCTAACAAGGGTGCATTCCAAAGAAGACATGATGTGCTAAATCTAGGATTTTGGGTTGCAAGGAGTCTTCTCCTCCAACACAGAACCTAGACTGGTGCTAATTCTGAGATTAGGAGCTCAGGCCCATAGAAGGAGTATAGCAAGCACTGGACATTCTGACTATACTTGAATGAGTGAACTATGCAGGAAGTGGAGGTAGTGAATCATTTAATAAAACCATTGCAGCACACTTAATTGTAGGAACACAATTATGGAAATAAAAATTATGATTTACTTAACCTTTCACCCATACTAAATTAACATAACAACATTTTATAAGACATCACATATCCCCATTTAACTAAATATGACTTACATTATAAGCTAGAACTTGTTCATAGTTAAAACATTAACTAAACAATATTTAACTTTAAAAACTAATTTCATATTTAAAATACGGAGGAATATTAATTACTAACAATGCAGATTGATAGTGAGGTTCTTTCCTTATTACATTACTAAGGCATATGTAGGTAATGCAATATGAACCTTTAAATAAATCACTAATATTATTTTACATAACGGAAATCTTTATTTATAAACAAAATTATTAATATTATCTTTACATTATGGAAATCTTTAATTATAAACAGAATTAATATATTATTTTACATTATAAAAATCTCTAATCATAAGACAGAAGGGCAACACATTAAACAAACTTATTTATATAATTAAATAATGATAATATGCTTGTTATCCTTCGATATCTCTTTTAACAGCTTTTATGAAATAGAAAGTAACTTTACTTGACATGATGGGGAAAAGGAAGATGAAACTCAATCAATTTACATTTTATTATTTTTACTTTAGTCTATTATTTAACTGAATGCCTTCTCAATGATAAGGTCCCATGGGAATGTCAGGGGAAAGAGAAATGCACAAAATATATTTTTAAAAAAAACAAAACTACTTATGATTACTCCATCCATCAGGCAAGTTTAACATATAAACAAGATAAAATAAAGCTGAATTTCTAAATAGTTAAGGCCAGTAGATTTTGACATAAGTAATAATATTATATAACATTCCTAAAGTTAAGACTAGTGAAAAAAAACATACCAATAATTTAATTAGTTAGTAAGAGCAGTCGAATGTATTTTAACAAAGTTTACCGGTAAGATTGTAGGAGCTCTGTAGATCTTCTGTGCAGATATTAATACAACAATTAATGGTTTCTTGGATCTGCATGGAATTGGCAGGAGCATAGATGGATTTCAGTCATATTGATGGAAACTCTTTTGGACACCAGACTTCACTGATGACCATGGAGAAGCCAACACCCCACTACTCGTTCATAATCATAGGTACTTTAAGCATTTTTAGAATATCACAACTAGCAAAATAATAATAAGTATCATAATATGAATAAATAATGATCAGACCAATGATAAGAATCCTCAGAAAAATTATATATCTATCAAACTATGTTCCTTTCCAAGCTTATATTCCTAATTTGGAGACCTTGGGTGCACTTTTTGAGTTCTTAATGGATTTGGTCCTACTTTTAATTTTAATTACCGTTCCATTAGCCTTCTACTTCATTTGCTGCAGAGTCAGTTTCCTTGCTATTATTTCTATCTTCCTTTTAACACTTTTAACCATGAACAGACTCTAAAGGTGTACAACTGTAACTATTTCAGTTGATTATACTTATAGATAGGGAAAGAAGGCACCCACATTTCCTCCTGTAATGGCTTCTTTCCATTACCTACTCTTTTCCCATTGTACAAACAACATTCACATTCCTTTAATTAATTGATCCTGCTTTTAACCTTTATTTTAAAATAATATACTTTTAACTTAAAATAATGTACAATTGTACATACACACATGCGCATATTACTAAGGTGTGCAAATATTGAAAAATTATTATATATGATGAGAACTGGGCTATAAATTAAGCAAGCATATATGCATTCAGATATGCACCACTTCAATATAAGGAATTTATTTCAATTAGAGAATATTCTACTAATGATCAAACTTTCCTAATTTAATTTGCATTTGAGGAAATTGAGAAAGAAAAAAATGCATTCTGGTTATTGGATATGTTGTGCTACATATTTACAAAAATTAAGTTGGTAGAAGTAAGCAGTAAAGAGTTATAATTAATGATTTATAAAAGAATATATTAATGGCAGAAGTAAGCAGAAAAAAATTATAATTAATGATTTATGAAAGAAAAATTAATATCACAATTGTTATTATTAATGATTGATAGTAGGTAAGATTAGGAATGACAATAATCATTATATTGTAATTTAGAAGGCAAGGAGTAGTGTATTCATATTCATTTAATCATTATTGGTCACTCATAATTGGGTGTAATCATTCTAATTCCAAAAAACAGAAAGATTAAAAAGACAAGTTTTGTAAGGATTATACAAACCAATCCATGAACACAAATATGTCCCCATATAATATGTTGGACTTTTAATCTGTTTAACATGATGTGGTATTGTCTTAAGTGAAATAAGAGTAATTCACATCACCTCCCTTTAGAGTCTATTTGAAATAATCATTACATCATAAATGGAAAATACTTCTCCTATGAAAACAATAATCAAGTTAACAAGAAAATATTATTTTAGAAAGTATATTGTCTAGTAAGCTTAATCCAATAAAGATTTTTTTTTTACAATTATAGATTTACTATTATCGTCTTGACATTATATTTTAAAAATCTTATGAATGTCAATGCTTTTATGTTACGTGAAAAGGAATCCATATCTCATGTTTATACAATAGATTTGGTAGAATAACAATTCTATATACAAGTAATATCATGAAATACAGCATATATTTGTAATTTGTTAAATGCAGCATTAACCAAAACTCTTAATATCTTCAACTGATAATCATACAATCTAAAATTGCTAAAGATTTTTTTTCCATCATTGGCTGATAAAGTGTTTAGTTTTTTTTAAAACGTTGATTTCTAGATCAAAATGTTTATATATTTAAAACATTAAAAATATTCCTTGAATTGACAAAAGTAATGCAGATATTAGCATACTGCAAATCTAGAAGCTAAAAAATAATATATATCTTTGCTTTCAATCAGATTAAATTAGAAATTCTGTTATCAAATCTATATCATATTTTAACACCTGATACATTAGTCTAAATATAAATTATTCCAAAAAAACAGTCATAAAATTGGAAAAGAAAGTTGAAGCTAGCACATATCCCTGTTTAGCACCAGTTTTTTTTTTCAATGTCTCATGTATCTTTCACTAACATTATTAACTTTTCTTCCCATTCCATAATGTAAAATGTATATATCTAAATTTTAGGGACAACCACCTGATTTCAATCATTAACATAAACGTTTTTCATTAAATAATTCAAATCCCTTGACTCAATTAATGAAAATAAAATATGTCATATCATTGATCATGATACTAAATATATATATATTGCAACGGGCACAGACAACATTACATTGTTTTTTTATTAGTAAACATGAAAAGAATAAAAGTTCGCAAATAAAACTACCTTTTTAAGAATTAAAAATTGAAAATTAAAATTCTATACTAAACTCATATATATATAAATTCACACAGATAAAAAAAAAATTATTAAAATAAAACTTTATTAAAAATAGAAAAGGTATTTTAAAAGCAAAAACTTAAAAAAGATTTAGAGATAAAAATATATATTTAAGTTTGAAAACACATTAATTAATCAGAAAATGGAAATAATTGTTTTAATTAGTTAAATATAAACTAGCCCTTGGGCATTTAAAATGTATAAGCAAAGGTCAGATAGGAGAGAAAAACAATGGAATCGTATCTCAGTGAAAAGACCATCACATCGTTGTGACATAATGTTGACTGGATCTGAAAGGCTACTATAAAAAGTTGAGTAAAGAAAAGTTAAGAGAAGACTGAGATGTGTTAAGTCGGAGAGTCGGAGATGAAGGGATTGAAAGACGCACTTTCAATTCCTTCAGTTGTTATAAAAAAAAGAAAATGAAACATTGTTTTCCTAGATTAAGGACCATAGGACATCGAGGGAATTAACGCTGGCTCCAAATGACAAGCAACTGCAAGAAATTAGAAACTACGGACTTATTAAAACTGTAAGAACTTTATAAAATCTAATGAACAATATTAATTTGAAAACATTAAGAACTTTAAAATATAAACTTTCCCAGTATTTAAAAAAAAATAGAAATAGAATCCTATCTGACCAACTATATTTATTAATAAGTAATTTTAATTTGATGTATTTCTTTTGTAAAATCATTTCCATTTATTTTTTTTTTGGTTCTTTTAACTTTTATTTATGATTTTTTGTTTTTCGCTAATTTAATATTATATAAATGTTAAACTTAAGTCGGGCATGAATGGCTATATAGATTTGTAAAGTTATATTAGGGAAGGGTAATCTTAGGTTATTTATTTTGTAATTAAATTGGGTCAATGGATTGGATATATTGCTGTAATTAGTAGATGTAATACAAGATTCGCTATGGGCAGAATCGCTTTATACGCCGCACACTTCCTTTTTGGCCTATGGAATGCGATTCGTAAGTCGGCAAAATGACCACAGTCCTTTCCTATGGAGTTTTTTTTATATTGCTCTTCTTGTCAGATAGATGTAGTATTCCTATCTGATGAAAGGCAATTTCTTCTCTTAACCTTTTGTGCTGCCGTATTTCATATTACATTGAATGCATCGATATATCAGATAAATTGACGTTGGTTTGACTGCGAACTTTTGGCCTAAGGTTAAATAAGGATAGAATATTTTCTTTCAAATGCAAATCTATGTAGTCTATTCATATTTGACACTCTAAATAAAAATGCATTAAATTTAAGTTGGGTATAGACGCTTGCATGGATTCGTTATCGGTCAATTATGTTTTTGTTTTTCATATTTGATCAAAATATATAGACATTCGGTAAATAATGATACCTTACACTGAGTATCTAAAATGTATTTATTCAGATGTCTTTTAAGTTATTGGTGTCAATGCGGCATCTTACGATGACTGCTATTGGGTTTCTTATAAATTTCCCTCTGCAGTTCCACCAATGATTTTATATTTTGATCATTTATGTTTATTTTGAAATGTTTTTGACCGTGTAATCTATGTAACCGATCTATACTTAGCATTATAAAACAAACTTTTTTAAATCCATCTGTGCGAACTTATAATAGTATAAAAATTAAAATGTAAATTAAAATCTAAAAATAAAAGTTAAAAGTAATGTTAAATGTTAAAGTAAACATATTAAAATGATAATGCTAAATTTTATATATATGTGCGTAAATAAATGTTTTGTATGTTAATTATTGGCAGTGGCTTATTTCATTCTTTCTTAATATTAAATATATATTCTTAGATAAGAATTTATAGAAATAAAATTTAAATCTCTGCTACTCCCTGAGCTAGTGACAATGGGCTAACAACCGGAATCAAAATATACAAAAAAAATTTTTTTTTAACTTACGTATCTGCCTACTCTATACATTTTTCTAGGTTCAAATGCCTAGATGGCGTCCTTGTAGTGCAGATTACCTCAGTGGAGCACTGGGACCACTGGGACTCTAGAATCCCAGCATTCCACTGAGGTGAGCCATAAGCTCAAAAACAATTAGTTTGGAGATAGGGACTTTCCAATAGAGATTTTGAATTCTTTCTCTTTTGGCACTTATAAAATAAAGCTTGATTAGAGATATTGGTAAGCTCCATCTAGTGATCATTTAAATACAAGCTTAAAAGCAAGTTTACAAAATTTATGACTTTTTTTATTAATTATTATATATATGGCAACAAAATTGTACCTACAGTCTTCATAAAAATCGAATACTTCACTTGATTTCTGGTAATCATTCATCTGAAAGCAATCTATTCAAAGCAATCCTTGAAAATGCTTCTGCTAAAATAAACAACATTGATATTCTATGACAACTTTAGCAATCTTTTTTATCCTTTTTATTTTAATAATATGGAGCATTAAAACTATTCTTAAAATGAGATGAGTTTCATGGCTTCATATAGTCCTAAAAAATTTCCAATATTTTTGTCATTATTAGTAAATTTTAAATCTTCCATGGAGCCTATAACTTTTCACTCTAAAGATTACAAAAGGCTGTTTTATTCTTATTAAGCTAAATGTCTTTGTCCAAATCCAACTGAATAAGTTGGATATATTATTAAAAACATAATATTATTCAAAATGTCATTAAAATGCCATTTCCATTTCTTTACAATATCATTATTACCATATGAAAGAGTACTACATGCTATTTTCAGGACATCCAAAAATAAAGACCCAAGATGGTAGCAATCAGGGATTAAAGCAACAAGGAATATTTTTGCCCTTTTGTTATTTACTGTGACTTTTAAAAAATCCCAATTCTGAAGATGTCAAAAAAGAAAGACAAATTACTTTCCTGAATTTGAGGAAAAATTCTCAGTAGATAAAACAATTAGAAATGGCATGCTTGATTTTTATTAAAATAAAGAATTATCCAGATTCTGATATTTGGAAATCAGAAAAAATAATAGATTACTCTATTGCCAAGTAGATCTAGATAGAAAATACAATTGAAAAAAAAAGTGTGATGTTAATAAAATAGATCAAAATACAATCATTAAAAAAAGATAGAAGAAAATAGATGTAGAAAACAAACCTCGAGATGTCATGATCTTGAACCAGAATGAATATGAGAAATTACAGATTCCAATGGAGAACTTGTTTCTTATAAAATAGAAACTATGATGCTAATTTGGTTTCTGCTTCTCAAACAAATAATGTTCTCAAATAATATATATATATATATAAGTCAATATCATAAAACTTTTGCCAAATAGTTAAAATATTGTTTAATATAAATGTCCATATATGAATTAAAAATATAAAAGTAGAATCTGTTTATTTGAAAAACTAATAACACACAAAAAGACTAAATCCCCATTATCAAGTTACATTCTCATTGATTATGTATGAATATGTTTTAAAACAAGGCTATCCAATTTTAATAAATTTATGGACTACATAAAAAAAAAAAGTTATCCAAGAGGTATATCCAAAACAATAAATACTGTACTGATATTAAATTATTCAAAGTTCTACACTTAATTAAGTTTAGCAGACTCTTAAAAAGTATCATAAAAAAGAAAAGTTATAGACAAGATACAAGAATTATTTATATCATTTTAGTGAGAGTTTTGTGATATGTTGGCTTCATTTACTAAACTATTTATATCAGTTTTGATGCTTTTTGTACTGTCTATGCATTTATGTGTTATACATTAGTAATGTAAATAAAGTTTACTAATAAATTAATGTAATCATATCAGACTGCATGAATAAATTTCTCTGGTTATTATTCAAGGCTCTAGAAAATTTACATATGTCATACATACATTTGGCCATTAATATAGGCTAATGAGGATAGATTTATACAGGATTGGATTAGTATAAAAATCTTATATATATTGTACCATCTACAAATAAATGATCCAAAGATATTGGCATTTAATATATTTAAAAGCTAAAAAAAAAAAGTCTTTAAAAAAAAAAGACATTAAAATTTTTTTTGGTTAGTGTAATTTATTTTTTTAAAAACGTATAATGAGAGTTGATTTTTTGTTTCGAATTGTTACTTTGATTTAAAAAAGTAAAAGTTAAAATTGAAAAGAACAAAAGGAATTCCACACAAAGATTGTGATCAAGAAAACATTAGGATATTAATTAAAGATAGCCAAAAAATTTGTTATAAAAAAATAACTTTTTTTTTCATATGTCATAGCATCAGCTGGAACGCGAACCCACAACCGTCTGCAATTGCTTGCAAGGCGGTTGCGATGACCTCTCGGCTAACAATGCTTGACTTTGTAACAGAAAAAAAAAATAAATGTATAAGATTATTAACTTACATGTCATGATAAGAATAACATGTGCAGAAGATTAAAAACAGGATCGAAGTATAAAAAGAAGAGGACAACTTCGATCTAGGTCTTTTCTTTACTTTCTGGTTACATGTCTTAGAGTTGGGGGTTTCCCTGTGGCAGTAATAAACTTCTGCACAGGTACACCACTTGCTGTACCAAGCTGTCATGCAAGCATGGAAATGGAGCCTTGTGAATACCACTTTTTACAATGAAACGTTCACCACAACAGTGCTTTCTCCAGCTATAGAACAGATCAATAATTGAAGATGCTGGCAGGAGAGACCAATTGAAATTTCTATGAGCTCAGGATCCCATAAATCTACACAAACTTATCAGTAAGATTAGTTATTCATACCCCAATAGTGACTAAATTGAGTTTGCAAACAATTCTTAATATAAATGTGTGATATAACCCGATAGAGACTTTCCCGAATTAGGACGTTTTAATCCATGGATTGTTTAAAAATAGAACTGAAAGAAATGGACTGTGTTAATTATATAAAATGATTACCCTGAACTAACAAATATGGTCTTTTCTAAATAATGGTGACAATTTATTAAGTATTTTAATAACATAATAAAATATTTACCTTTAAGATTACTTTCATTTGTAAGTTATTAATTTTTGTTATTTATTTTAGTTTATTAGAATTTGAACTGTAACTTACCCTTTGCCAATATTTATTAATTATGCTCTGGGAATAATATCTGGAAAATAATCTTAATTATGGTAAACTATGATCCAGATTTTTTAAAAAATCATTTTCCTTTTTAATTTTCAAGATGCGATGTGACAGATTTCAGCGGATTCTTATATGAATCCTGGCACCCTTATAAAAAGAAATAAAAAGCTGATTCCATTGATAGCATAAGTTGAAATAATTGGTAGGCCAGTTAATCACAAAATATAGCTATGTTTTAGAAATAGTAATCAGATATATTTCATATTCATAGCTTGATTAACTTTCACTAAATTTATGGTGAGTAAAACAAGGACTACCAGAATCTATTAAAATGTGAAAAACATTACAATATATATGACAATAAATTTCTTCCAAGCTGTCCTTAGGTCTATGGTTTGTAGTGCCAGAAAGCAAAGTATAGTATCATCATATTTAATAGTTGTGCATATTGTGTGTGTGTGTGTAAGAAACCTGATAAATGGACACACTAATAAACAAGAACTAGTTAAATTTTTCTTGTGCGTGTAAAGAAGTAAATCACCAAAACAGAAGGTTATTATGGACTATTGAGATTACAAAGCAATTTCTAAGAACTGTTAATTCCTTTATTTATATATGTTTTCCTTTTGGCAAGTAAATAAACTTGTTTGTTAAGTTTAATGTGAATAGTTTATTTAATAAGACTTATAATACTACCCAACTAATATTGTTAAAAATATTCCCTGGAACACAGCAGAATAGCACAAATCAACATTGGAAAAACCTGTACAAACAAATAGAGTGGTACAGATAGACAATGTAAAAACCTATGCAAGCAAATAGAATTGCATAGATTAACAGTTTGAGTTTTCATGGCAAATAGCTTAATGGCTGATTGGATGACATATTCAGAATCAACAGAACTTTGTGCAACCAAGAAAGATCACACTATTAATTATAATATTTATGAGTTTGATATTAATAATGGATCGGTTGGAAAATTTATGTTAAACATGTCGAAATATCTATGTTTATCTAATAAAATTGATGATAAAAAAGTTAAACGTGTGACACTTATGTGGTTCTCAGGGAAAGAGGTCCTGAAAATGGCAAACTAATTTTGCAATTCCAAATCCCCTGAAGAAATACCATATCAGAAGTTAAAGGTAACTGCCATCAAGACTATGATAAATTAAGAATGAAAGATATAATTTTAAAGTTACTGGATGATATGCTTTTGGATCAAATACTATGGGGAATGGCAGATAATAAGTTCAGGAAAGTTTTACTAAGTAAGCATGCAATTGAAAATATACACCAAAGGAAATTTTATTGGAAAATACTATAAAATTTCAAGTTACTACATACTCAGATAAAACTCTTATAGCAGTAAACAAAACAGAGACCAAACACAAAAACATAAAGTATATTTTAAAATGTTATTGATGTGATGAGAAAGACCACATGAAAAAAAATTGTAAATATAAAAGGGAAAAATGTCATGATGCTAAATTAATTAGACATTTATCATGTGTGATAGAATAAAGACAAAAAATATTAAAACCAGATCTTCAGACTGTAAATCGGAAGTGGGGGGAGAGGAAGAATGTACAAAATAAAAATAAGGATAAAAAATAATATAATTTCTTGCAGACCATTAATATCTGTGAAAAGAAAATTAATATGTAAGTGGATATTGGAGCTGACTTATCCCTTATGTCACAGAATGACTGGTCAAATATTAGTGAAAAATATAAAAGGAAATTGATACTCAAAAAAACTGACATATGTAGCAAAGTTATGGCACCAGTTAAAATGAACTCCAAAGTTAAATTTCTAGTTTTATATAATTAAAATGACTTTAATTCTATATTGGATAGAAATTGGTTTAAATTATAGGGAATTTGTATTAATATCATTAAGAGTGCATAAGGAGTCAGAGGTCCTAATAAATACACACAGTTGTTCAAACCAATGCCTGCAAAGTAAATAACATAGCCAATTGATATTAAATTTGTGAAGGATGTCCAACCTTGTGTGTAAATCCAATAAAGTCACATTGCTTTAAAGCTCAAGATGGAAGAGACTATTAATAATTTGGTGAATAAAAGTGTTTCAACACCAGTGGAAAAATCATCATGGGCTACTAGTTGTAGTTATAATAAATCAACATGGGGCAATTGTCTATGTGAAAATTACCACATAATATTAAATAGATATATGAATAGGGGAGCTTGTTCTAAGAGTGCCCAAGACCTTGGCATTAGTACAGAAGGCCTCTCATTTAAAATTTGTTTTTCACCAAACAGAATTGTTGATCCTTGGTACTCACCTTAGATTAATAAAGTGCAATAAGTTATATTAGAGAATAACTGTTACACCATATATATTTCAGGCTAAAATGGATAAATTATTTCAAGGGATGAATGAAGTTATTCCTTATTTGAATTAATTACCACAATAACAAAGTGTGAATTGGCAATTTGCATATTTAAAATTTGTTCTACACTAGCAAAAATTGGTACAAGGGTAAACACCACAATATGCATTTTGAGTTACCTCTGAATTAGTTTCTGAAACACATTATTAGTCAAAAGGAGAAATATCCAAACCCAGAAAAAGTTCAAGTGATAAAAAATGTGACCAGTCCAAAAAAAGGTGAAGGATTTATAGGCATGTGAAAAATTTAACTTCCAATCAATTCCTTGTACACTACCGCAATAATCAGGAGATGATAGTAACAACAGATTATTCAAAATATGGAGTAGGGGCTGCCATTTCACACTCTTGCTATGAAAGAGAATGTCTGATGGCATATGCATAAAAATAACTACAGTCAGCTTGACAAGGAAGCTTCAGTCATAGTCTTCTTTGCTATCAAAAAGTTCCATCAAGAGTACAGAAATGAATTTAAAATTTACATGAACCATCATCCATTGTTAGGAATTTTTAAAGTGTAAAAAATTCTCTATGATGCAAGCCAGCATATAATTTGGTGGATTAATTTATCTTTAAGCCAGGTGAAGAGATTAGCCAATGAAGATACTCTGTCATATTTACCAGATGCTTGCAAATTTGAATATAAGTTTGCTGAGATAATTATACAGTTTTTATAAATCTAGCTAAATAGTTTGATAATTGTCAAAAGAACTAAAAGAAACCCTAAACCCAAGATATTAGAGAAAAGGATAAAATATGAATAGCCAAAAAGTCTATCTAATAATGTAGTGAGACCAATTTGGAATGCACGTGAAAGTTTATCAACATGTAATGGTTGCATACATATGAGTGATCATTTACTTATACCAATGGAAGGGAAAGCAAGTATTTGTATTACTTCATAATGATGATGCAGAAGTAGTCAGTATAAAATATTATAAATGATATCTCTGTGATGGTCTAATATGAGCAAAGAAATTGAGCAAATGATGAAGCATTGAACAGAATGCCACTGTACATAAACTTGCTTCTGAAAAGATTGAAACCCTGGCCAAAATTTGCATAATCCTGGAAAAGACTACACATGAACCATGTCAGCCCCTTGAATGACTACATCTTTTTGATAGTCATAGAGTCATATTACACTTGGATGGACTACAGTAAAAAAATACCAGTACAGTGTACTATAAAAGTGTTGAATGAAATATATCAAATCATGGATACCCATAATAGAACTGGTTTTGTGTCACAATAGTTTAAAAGTTTTATTTTTTTTTGACAAGGGGATACATCAAGTTTTAACATCACTGTACCATTCTGAATCAAATGGTCCAGCTAAAAAGGCAGAGACAGTCCAACAGCTGAAATTGACATTGAATGAATGAAGCATTAACATATATTTTTATTTCATACTTTGTAGATCAGCAAAGAAGCCCTAGCAGAAATGTTAATGTGGCAAAATTTCTGATAATTTTAAAAGTCCGAGAATTATTATGGATACGAGACATTTTAAGAAAAAAAAAGATTTCCAGGAGTAATATTAAATGTGTTGTCTAGCTAAATGAGATTATTTCAATTGTATAATGAAAAAGGCACATTAACCATTTACAGACTTACAAGATGATCGGATCAGCATCAGAGTATGACAAAAGAAAGTCAGCAGACAGAGGTATCACTTTTTCTAAAGAAGAGTAGTATACTAACTTCAATTGCTCAGAATGATGAAATGTTCACTGTAACTAGATGGAGGCAAAGATACCTGAAGATTTATCTTCTAAAAAAGATAAACAAGATAAAAGAAAATCGAATAAGATGCAGAAAGACCATTACCGTCAGCCAGATGGTTAAGTGTAATGTAGAAAATCTTCAAACTAGACTATATTTGTGACTAATAGGATTATTTTTTAGAGTGAAGGAAGGAGTGTACTGTCTGTGTATTTATGTATTATATATTGATATTTGTAAATAAAGTTTATTAGTAAACTAGTGTAACCATAATCAGACAGTGCATGAATAAATTTTTCTAGTTATTATTTAATGCTCTCAAATATTTATTTTATAGATCACACACACATTGGAATATCATTAATATATGCTAATGAGGGTAAATTTATGCAGGATTGAAATAGTATAAAAATATTGCAGAAATCTATAAAGTATACATACATGACTATAAGTCAGTAAGTTCATTCCAGGCTATCCTTTGTTTATAATTTGTAGTGGTAGCAAGCAAAGAGTAGAATCATCATATGTAGTAATTGTGCATATGTAGTAGTTGTCCAAATAGTACATATATAAGAAACCCAATAAATGTTAACACCAGTAAACAAGGATTAGTTAAATTTGTTGTGCATATAAAGAAGTAAATCACCAAACTAGAAGTTTATTATGGACTATAGAGGTTACAAAGTAATTTTTAAGAACTGTTCTTTTATTTATACATGTTTTAATCTGGCAAGTTAATAAACTTGTTAAGTGGAATTTTTTTAAAATAAAACTTTTTGATACTATCCAGGTGTTGTTGTTAAAAATATTTCTAAAAACAAAACACATTTATTATTATCAATTATAGTATCAAATCTCAAGAAGCCCAGAAAAACTTTCCCCCCAGGCTGGCAGTGTTTTGAACAGTTCTGTTTTAAAAAATAGTTTGACTAGATTTTATTATAAATAACAAATACCAGACAAAAATTCATTCCTATTATTAAATTTTTGGTTCTCAAGAAGATATAAATATTCATCTTGGGATGATTCTTGAAACAATTTATTGATAAACAAACAAATAATAAATTTTGTAATCCAGTTTCTGCAGCTTCTTATTTGATTACTCAATTATTCTGAATGATTAATTTTTATGACCTGATTAAATATTTAAAAGGATTAAAAAATAAAATATAAAGTTAGCCAGCAAAAATCTATGTACCATCTTTCATAAACTTCCATTTCTGAAAGTTCTGCTACCTGCCACTTACTACCCATCCAATAAATCTATGCAACGCCAGGATTATGGATCTCAGTCAGTACTTCTCAATCACTATCTGATCATAACTTCTTTTTTTTTTTTTTTTTTTGCATTGTCAAATTGCAAGTATTAAATGCACATGAAAAGTCATTATTATGGTTTTTATTAATTATATTTTTCATATAAATATCAAGAGAAAACAAATCTTTGCAAAAATATAAAACTACCATATTCTTTTTTTTAAATGGCTACTTTCAAAATTAGAAAAAAAAAGTGTTTTTTTTTTTTGTTAATGTGGAATAGGTTGTAATTGTTATTTTAAATAATTTAATAAATAAATGTTTTTGAAATTTCTCAGATTTCACTTCTGTCCTAGTAAAAAGATCATATGAAAAAAGTTTGAAAACTACGGTCTAGGTTCTTATAAAAGCTGTGATATTGTTGATAACATATATAGAAAGGCACGTACAGTAATTATCAAATTACATTAAATTCTTTCTCTTAAAGAAAATAATTCACGTAACAATCCGATTATTAGATTCTTACTTTTTTTTTAATCAGAGCTATTTTACAAGCACAACAAAGCCTTTTACGGGAATTCCCCATTTCAAAAAAAAAAAAAAAAGGACAAAAGAAATAAAAATCTTCAAGGATTTATAATAAGGTATAATATTTGTTTTCAAATTTGTAAATTATCAATTTAAAATTATTATTAGTTCGGCAGTTAAATTTATTAAATTGCAGAAGCTTCAAAGTATGTACAAAATACATCGTATATGTAACTTAAAATAATTATTTCAACGAAAACCATTTACAATTCATTAGTTACACTTCCTATCATTATTATTTAAAGATATTAAAACAGATTCTTTTATCTTGAAATTATATTAACTTTTTAATTTAATTTGAAAAATAATTAATGTATTTATAGAATAAAGACGGCATTTTTAAAATAAATATGTAATGGATGTATTACAGAATATAATATTTGAAATGCCTAAAACTTAAAAAATAGACTTATTAAAAAATTATATTTTCTTTAAATCAAACAGTTATCATGAAGTTAATAAGTATTTTTGCTGCTTTCTTGTAGATAATGTTTGCGTCAAACTTTCGAAAACTATCTTGCTTAAGGCTAATCGTTATTAGCTCATACGAAGATAAATGGCGCTGTTTGATGGGTGGAGCTAATGCACCTTTACAATAGGAAGCTTTGATTGAACTGTTAATAGAAATTTATCTGATTGCAGGTGGCTCTGAAAAAAACTAAAGCGTTGTTTTATTGAATTCTTAATTAGTAATAAGTAGAACGTTATCAGAATAATATTCTAAATGTTGCCTGATATTATAACAAATAGAGTAATGATAATAAAACGCATCATTTTTATTACAGGTTTTAGAGTTTAAACGTATAAAAGGGTCAAATTTTATTGAAATTTGTATAAATGATACATAATCTAATACTCTCAACTATTTTTTAAGACTTATTTTCAAATCAATCAGTATATCTCATTTTGCCCACTATTCAAGCACTCACATTTTTTTAAATAATTACATTATTAAACATATATGCAATTCATCATTACAACATAAATAGGTACTTTTATTTTTAATCGCTATCGATCAATTCTTTGTATGATTAAGGTTTCTCCGAGTTTAGTCTAATAGTTCTGATCCACTGTGTATCTTCTCCATGAATCAAACTTTCTTATCCATCTATCTGATATATGGTCTCTTTCTAAGTCTCTTAAAATTTATTGGGGTCCATTTTAAAATTTAGTTCTATGTTTATTGCAATCCTTCCTAGCAACTTGACCGGTTCAGTTTTATTTTAATTTTCTCAATGATATCAGTGATTAAAAAAAAAAAAAAACTCAGTCAATGATATATTCTCCATTTATGTAGTATAGTCTGCAATTATTCTCATATTATTAATCTGTTAAGTGTCCAAATTTCGTAGTATATTGACAAATCAGTATGCTAAAACTACAAATATTTATTTTCCAAATCCATAGATATTTTTTATCCATATGTCATAGCATTGGCCGGGAGGTAAACCCGCAACAATCGTTTGCAAACAATCGCTTGCTTGCAAGGCGGTTGCGCTGACCTCTCGGCTAACAACACTTGACATTTTTCTTTTAAAATTTTGTTTAGTAATAGTAAAATAGAGAAAGGCAAGGATTATGTATATATTACATGTATACAAATATGTGTATAAATATACCAAAAGTATTATAACTTTATTTTTCCTATTGCATTGCCAAATCCATATAATATCATCTATGTTCTTTATTATTTTTACAAATGCCTTTTTTACAACTTAATATGACAGTTTCTACATACTAGGTTATAAAAAAGCATTGTAAAAATAATAAAGAACATAGATGATATTAATATTATATGGATTTGATAATGGAATAGGAAAAATAAAGTTATAATACTTCATAAAGAAGATATTGTAAAGGTCTGTATTCCCTTAAGGAATGAAGGTGATCACATCTAACTACAGTTGGATCTGGGTCTTCATGTAGGATGTCATGAATGATGTGATAAAAATCTAATCCATGATTGTATCTTTTCGATGTGATAATTTAATGTTTAAATATTCAGTACAGATACAACTTAGACTAGTTCATCCAATCTTCACCTCTCTGTATTATTCCATTATGCTCAGTATTCAAACTCAGGGTTAATTTTACACTTAATTCTCTTCAGGGGTTAATTGATATCCTGTAGCAATAATAATACTTTTATGTAAGTTCAATAGGTTTTTGAAAATTCCTTCCAACCAAGTTACCATGATGTCAAGTCAGGATGATATGTATATGTGGATATATGTATTCAATTTTATTTTATTATGAAAATAAAATAAATAATTTAAATAAATCAGAGACCTCCTTAAATTTTAAAATAAATTTAACAATATTGATTAATTGAAAACAATTGAAATTTATCTTTATATAACAAAATGTTTTGATTATTAGTGTTTACATACATTTCTACTACATTAATATTGTAACAATCAAGTTTTGTACATTCGCATAACAGAATCCAGTATCCAGGCAAAGAGATTAAAACTGACCAGAGTGGGATGGTGAATTCCCGAATCCGACCATGCTCCAACTCATTTACCAATATTCCATGACTCAATATCCTACAAATGACATACTTGAGGTTACACTCAGTTTCCATCTTTTGTGGCTGGCATAGGTCAGGGAGAAGCATGAGGCTCCGGGTCTAAATACAGACAAATTAACTAAATTATAACAAAATTATCCGCGGAATGTGCAAATCAAAGTTTCTAATTTACTATTAATGCATAGATTGTTCATGGATATTCTATTAATAACCAGAATTGAATTGGATTGGAGTTTGGATAATGAGAAATAATATGAAACCCAAGATATGGTTAACATATATTTATTAATCAATAATAAATGAAAATTTAAAAAAACCTGATTCATTAGTGTAGGGTGGATACGTAGGCATTACATTAGATGATAGAGACACAGTTTGTGCTCTCGCCTAGTAAATAAATGAAAATGTTTGTGCGTACATAAATAATCATGAGGATTGTGCCATTAACAAATATACCACCTCCTATCACTAAATCTTGAGGTTGCTATTTATTAAGTAATTATACTAGCCTTTGGCAAACTATCTATTAACAGATTACATTATAGTTATATTTTATGAGTGTTTAAACTAGCTCAACAATATAGATTGAATTAAGATCTTAAGATATTTTTTTAGAGTAATGCTGAACATTAAATGATAGAAGGCAAAGACATGGCTGCTCTGGGTGGTCAACATGCTGTGCCACAGGCAAATATTAATCATAAGGTTGCCCTGTGGATAAATTATTAGATTCAAGGGTTTTTGTGACAAACCCTGGTACCATGGGACCAAGCATCATGCTGCTTACAAGATGAACATTTAGAGTTTGATGGTGGGGTGTCTCACACCCTTGCCTTGTTTTCTAACCCAGGGTTTGCTGATGAACTTCCCCAAAAAGAGAAAAATGGGATGGCTTAACCGGAGTCCCACTTTAATAAGAGGCAGCAAAATGTTAATACTTATTTAAATATATATTATCTGATCTACCAAGCAAGAAAGATGGTATATGACTTAAAATCATATGCACCTGAACAATAGCTTTAGTGAGCTTTACCAATAGGGGCCAATTCTTAACTAGTGTTACAATACATATACTACTAAAGCGGCTAGTGATATTACTAATCTTGCTGTTGCATTGCAATCTATACATTATGGTAATCACAACTTTAAGGAGGAAAAGTATATTTGAAAGGACTTAATACTTGGACTAATAAAGAAATATACTTTATAATTGTCCCTAGGCTAGTCTAGTACTTATTACAACATAAATCAAAATGCAGATTGTATTATTAAAAGCAAGTCACATTATACTTTTATATCAAATAAATAATTAAAATAATAATGATGAGAGCAGAGAGATTCATTATTATTATGAGTATAGGATTTCGAAACAGCGTGCGCAAATGGTGATATTTAGAAACAATTATATTAAGATATCTTTGAAATTGTATCTTCCATAAATTTTATTGCTGTTTTGAAGCATTGGCATATAAAAACTACATAAAATATTTAAAACAATTATGTCAGAAATATAGGCACAACTTCAGTGAGAACATAAAGAGAATAATTCTAAGAAAATTAAGTTTTACAAGGGTGGGTAGGCAAAGTTACATAATTTAAAGAATACTTAATTTAGACATAGTTTAGAACACTATTAATTGGAATGTTTAGAAAGTGTTACATTTAATTATATTTAGGTAGCTTGGAATTTATATATAGTTTTTTTTTTTAAATTAAATAGCAATTGAGATGGAATAAAGATTGACACAAAATAATGATAGACACAGAGCTCTGTGGTTTTTAAAATTTTAATTTGTGGTTACTCATTCAGCTGGATGTACAGGTGCTCAGACTTCAGGCATGGTGGTGATATTTCCAGGGTTGGCTAATGGCATCTTCTCCATCTAGCAGTGCTGTTCTAAGATGATTCATACGGCAGTGTTTCAGTTGTTCAGGACATTGGCTAATAATAAACTCCGCCATTTTCCCCCTGGAAAAGCAGCAAAACTTGGCCTTTCTCTAGCCAGACATTTAAAATTTAGACTGGCATGGAATAGGTTAGCAAACATTTATACAAAACGGTGTCCTTCCCTAGCTGAAAAAGATATAGCCTATTTATATGTTTGCGACTCAAGCCCTTCCTCACGAGGAATGTATTTCACTTGAAAACCCATTAACTCCAAGTTTTACATTTAAAATTCAAAGATTGCGAAAGCTGATTCTGAAACTTTTGTTTATGTTTTCAAGGCATCAAAATTACTCTCGAGAATCACAATAATGCCAGTCCAGTGACTTTATTGAATACCTGATTTATTGAAAATACATTAGTTTATAGTAGTTACAAATTTTAGATTGATTTGACCACAGGTGTGGTAGCCTTGCCAATTTTTTTACATCTATTTTTGTCTTTAATTGACAAAACTAGAAGCTTTTAATAGCATCCTGTATATGTAGTACTCTAGAAGATGGATTATTTGTCTACATATAAATTTATACTTTAAATAAAATTAATAAATTGACTTTTAATATTAAATATGTAATATAAATTTCTTTCTTCATAAAGAATAAAATTTAGACAATTATATACGCTGTAAAATTCAATATAGTGTATGTATACAGCATCCATTCATATGTATATATATATAACACTGTACAAGTAGTCATGATAGCATATTTATACATTTGCTTTAAATATTTATTTTGATAGGGTTTAAATCTAGCACAGATAGGTTGGAAATCAGGTTGAAGATGAAACACTAAAGGATCAAAAGGATGACAATTTTAGTATATAAATTTCCAAAATTATACTTTCCCATATCCCATAGTAGATATTTATCATAGCACAAACAATATTTAACAGATTGCAAAAATAAATAACATTTTATAATTCTAAAGATTATGATAACACTAGCTAACTAAATTTAAATTAAACAATATAAGTATAAATGAAGACCTTTGTAGTATCCAATCCTTTCAAGGAAAAGACCTTTCATCCAATGATATTAGTCATTTATACCAAATAATAAATAAACAAATACTAATAAATTAATTAACTTAATAATAAACAAGAATTCTGTCATGTCATAAGTGAATAAATTTAATATGAAGAACAATAAAATCTTACCTTCATATTAAGTTTAATTATTAACCTGGTCAGGTCACTGCATAAGGAAGACCTAAATTTTATTAAATAAAAAAAAATTAACCAATGATCTTTCCCCATTTTTCAG
Source organism: Epiperipatus broadwayi (assembly GCA_028023455.1). NCBI lineage: Eukaryota > Metazoa > Onychophora > Udeonychophora > Euonychophora > Peripatidae > Epiperipatus > Epiperipatus broadwayi. Next base: position 2,673,296 of record JAQFVV010000048.1, on the reverse strand, counting down.
CTAATGATTTTCCAAAATGGATTATTCCAAAGTAAGCAGGTTTTAAAGGCAAGGGATATAAAATTAAATATTTATAGATGTTGATATGCAAAAATAATATGATGTATTTAAAGATTATGGTTTTGTCCTATTCATTTTCCAAAATTTAAGTAGCAATGTTCATTAAGAATAAAGTTCTTTTATTTCCAGTTATCAATCATTGGTGAGGAAATCAGTATACTCCCATGTTTCATAAATATTTCCTCTAGCATGATATTGATATCCCTTTCCTTAAACTATCTCACTGTAAACTGAAGTTGGATATTGAATTATATAGATGATATACGTGTTTTAGGCATTTCAGTAGGAATGAATAGTTACACTGCTTTAGGTTAGAATAATAGCATTTGATCCTATGGTAAAATGTGTTTATTCACAATGCATTTTGTATAACTTAAAATCTTCTTAAAATAAATTTATTTAGATATATAAATATGTTTGATGATATTTGTCTTCCTTGAAATTCAAGTTTAGAATGATTTCATTAAGAATTTCTCTAATTATTATATTAAAGATAATTTACTTACTCTTTACTTGAGTAATATTAGAGTTTTCTGTTAATGAAGATTTTATAAGCAAGGAAAATTCGTCCAAACTATTGATCCATTTTTCTGATGTGTTCGGTATTCGAATGCAGGAAAATAAATATGCATAGTGACTAGTTCATTTATAAAAAATGGAACTGATTTGGAAATTAGTTGATTTAGCTTTTTATAGTGGAATTGACTTCTGGTAATTAGCATATGTTAAATTACTATTTCATTTCATGATTTTGTATTCGATTATTGTTAAATACATCATAATTAATAATTGTGTAATTGAGTTCTAATTTTATTTCTTTCATGTTTACTTGTTAAGATAGAACATGATCTTAGGTTATCTCTATGTTTTGAATCTTGGTTAGTGCTATTAGTTAACTTAATAATTATTTTATATATATATGAATTATTAAAATCTAATTATTTTAATATTTGATTTCATTAAAATAACTATTTATTTGACTTGACTTTTATTATTAAAATTTTATAATCTAACGTTTAAGTTATATAAATATGCATATGGGTATTTTAACATAAAAGGATAACATATTTACTGTTTATTAATTAAAATTATATTTTTAAGTTTATGGTTTGATATTGCACATAAACAAGTGAGGTTAATAAGATTGTAAGCTACCCTTACAATAAAGAATACTGGGAGTTAAGATTTGGAGATATAAGTAGAAGTTCTGAAGAAGATTTCTGGGGCAATCAAAATGTCATATTAGTTTGTAAAAAAGCATTATAAAAGTAATAAAGAACATAGATGATATTAATATACCAAAAGTATTAAAATAAATTTAAACATATTTTCAAATTTTATTTTAAAAATGTATAATAAATGAATACAAACCAATGCTAGAATGTTTCAACAGCATCACCTCTATTTAGAAACACAACATAGGTAATACAGATAACACTTGAAACATTTTAGTATTAGTTTATATTTATTTACTATAATTGAGTTTCATTTAGCATTATGCAATGTTTCATTTATTTTTAAAAATGTATAATTGCATGATTGGGATTGAATACATATAATTAGATGATGATTAGTCCTTGTTTATTAAATTCGCAGTCCAATGAGAGAAGGCTTTGGTTAGAGGTTGATCTATTTCAATTTTTTTAATTTTATTTTAAAAGTAGCAATTGTTTATTACCTGTGTTGAAACTGAAAATGAAATGGGCACTTCAGAAACCAAAAAAATGAAGATAATGAATGATGTGACTATTATTTGTAAAGAGTCTGTATACAAGAATTGCAATATTTATGGTATACATGTTAAAGCAGTAGTCTTCAACCCTTGGTTCACAGACTGGCGCCAGGCCACAGAAGTCTTCTGCTGATTTGTGCTAGACTTTGAGGAAAGTTTGTAATAACAAAATAATATTTTAAACTTTTAATTAATATAAACAATTTTTATTTATTTTACTTTTCTAAAAAAATTCAAAATTAAAAAAAAAGTTTTTTATTATACAAACTCCATACATTTATATATAACTTCATCTTGTATATTTAACATTATATACAGATATTACATTTATCATAATCATTGTCATGTAATTATACTAGCTGTGATATTTCCCAACATTCAGGTGAATAACATTTTATTCTTGCATGTTTTAACAATGAAATAATAAATGTAGCAATGCAAAAAGAATGAGAATGATTGTTATTGTACTGTTTTCTGTAACAGTGTTACTGCGCAACTCGAGAAAAGTTATTAAGCATGTGAAGGTAAGCACCACCATTACAATACACAGTAACTACTGTGTTGTTTTGATCAGTTATAACAATTATGCTCATCTAAGACTAAGCAGTTTAAATCTTTAAGAAAATTTATCTGTAGATTCTTGCCGGTCCACGAAATCTTATCGTTATTTTTGCTGGTCCACAGGTGTAAAAAGGTTGAAGACCACTGTGTTAAAAGATGCATTGTGGGATTTTATAAGTGTACTGGATATTTGATTATAAAAATAAAAAATAAATCTAGATCTCATAAAATAATACTTTAATAAAAAAAAAAAATATTAGTCCTCAAAAAAAAAATCTATAACAAAATTTCAAATTTTTAAAAAATTAATTTTTGCTCCATATAATTCTGTAATAATATGTTTGACACTTTTTAATTTTGAGATGCTAATCCAGAGTGAATATACAATAGTTAATTTTTATTTTATAATTGATTTTTAATCTTGGTGAATTGTGCTTGAAAATTATTCTATTGTTATCATTAACAAAACCTACAAACATTAAACATCTGGTGAAATTAAAACAGAAGTCTCAATAAAGTAAACAATATTTGAGCTTTACATTTTTTATTTATAGTACAGTCCTGAGTTTTGACAATTATTGGCAGCTTATAATAGTTTTCTTTTTTTAAATAATTAATTATGATTCTGAGATATGATCAGATGGAGATTCTATCAGTATCTGTACCTGTAAGATCATCTCAAACAGCCAAGTTGATAGTTATCATTGTTTTTACTATAGACTCACAAGCAGAGATCAAGAGATTTGATAATAGATTTTTTTTAAAATTTAAATCAATTAAAAGTAGAATATGAATTTAATTTTCTTGGCTTCTATATTTACAGGCATATTCATGATTGTAATGTTACTTTCCAATAATTAATGTTTAAAGAATTCAGTCCTTTAACAGTCAATGATGTAAATAAAAAAAAATCTTTGGCATATTTTGATTGATATTTTTCTAATGTGGATCAGTTTAGATATGTGATACCATTTTAAGTAGAAAAGAGATTTTGGTTGTTAATGTGCAATGCTAACTTGTTGAATGCTGCTGCATTTAATAACTTAAAAATATAGGATATTTCATAACAATGTAATTACCTACTGAGAGCTGATATTCTAGAATTTTTTTGAATGGAAGTGAAATATACATCCCCTATAGCATTTAATACTTTTTTGAATATTTATATACATATGTATTGAGACGAATTATTTCTCCTGTTTTTTAAAATAACAATTATAAACTTATTAAAGAGTTGCATTCCTTAAATGATAATATGACTAATTCCAAACATTTTAAATAATAAGAATATGAATATTTATTGAGAGTAGTTATAAAAGAAAGAGAAAAGTATATTAAAAAAAGAATAAAAAATATTTTCTCCCTCTCTCTCTCTCTCTCTCTTCAGTAATTTTATCTATCTATATGTTTATCAATTTTTTAAAAAGAATAAAAATTAAGATATTCACTTTTTTATATAGAAAAATGCTGTTTTCAATTAATTAAAGTTTATTCTCCCACCTATCTTATCTTTTTATCTCTAAAGAAATCAAAGATGTTTTGCAAAATTAAAGGATTATATGGTTTCTAATAATTAAGAAGAAAAATAACTTCAGAGAAATTTTTCAATTTATAGGAGAGCTTGGAATTTTTAATTAATTAAAAAGTAAAAAAAAAAAAAGAAAGAAATAACATTTTTAAAAAATAGAATTAATTAGACAGGGTTTAGCACTGTCATTTCTGAGATGATATCTGATAATGTGGATAAGGGGGCTGTTAAAAATAAGACAAGAAGTTTAAAGTAGTAGACATGAGTATGTAATCAATATATTTCAGTTTTAATACACACAGTTTAGAAGAGAATAACAGTAATAATCTTGGTTGAATGTATCAGCAGTAGCAGTCTCAGTCGAAATATTGAGAAAAAGCAATTCAACTGTGAAAAGAATAATGAAAAGTTAAGGTTGTAGTCTGAAGTAAACTAGCCTCACTACTAATTATTAAAAATATTTTTGAAATGGATTTGAGAAAAATCACATGCTAAACTCTAGCTAAAATCTGAGCATCACCAATCCAACATGTAACCTGTTTCATTGTTGAAAAGCTTGACTGTTTTATCTCTACCAGATGATTAAGTAATACAATTTATTGGATATAATCTGCCTCATAAGGTAGAACAAATGATTATGTGTGCTCACAGCAAAACTACTAACCAAGTAGCAGATGGCTGGATTTCTTGGATATGATTATGCAAATGCAAAAACAAATAGAAAAAAGAGATTTCGATTCCTCCAACTTTGAAGATAAAATGCCACAAAGAACCTGAAATAAGGCCAATGTAGTCCACAAAATGAAAAATGGAAAAAATGCAATAGTAGTTCAGAGAAAATAAGAGTAAATCAGAGGACTAACAGTTGGGAAAATCTGAACAATAGTTCACTATCACTCTATTCTAGTCCTACTCAAGTGAAGAAATTCAGGCATAATGAAGATCAGTCTCCAGTTATTCATATATTGGAAGACATCCCTGTAGCAGTGTGCATCACCAAGAGGATAATGCATCCACATTACAAAATGAAATCAGTGTGAACAACACATATGGGGTCTGGATTAGCAGATTTTATCCAAAAAGAAGAGTTATTTCTTATACTTAATAGGTAAATGGGGAAAAAATGATGAAAAGGCATATATTTTTTTATTTGGATTTCTTTTTTTTTTTTTTATTTAGATAGGGAAATGAGAAGGATTATTTCTTCTCATGATTTTTTTTAGAATAACAATTATAAACTTATTAAAGAGTTTATATTCATTTAATGATAATATGACAGGTTCTAAATATCTTAAATAATAGGAATATAAATATTTAATGTTTATTCTGTTTAGTTGTAAGAGAGAGAGAGAGAGGAGGAAGAGATATTTTCAAAAAATATGTAAAATTAAGATATTCACATGTTTAGGAAAAAATACTGTTTTTAATTAATTAATTTTTTGAAGTAAAAGTTCCTTCTGTCTATTTTGGATAGGATCTAGAGAATCTTTTATTAAATATCCCTCCATATTTTTGAATATTCTATTCTTACAATTAAACCTTTTTTCTATATATTATATAACTAATTTTTACATTATTAGTTACAATTTTAAAATTTCAAGCAAAACAATTTTAAAAATGCATATATATTTAAAATAAAATATGAAAATAAGTATCTAAATGAAGTTGTTACCTATAACAATGGTGCACAATGTCATTGGATGCAATTTACTTATTAGAAGATTAAAATAATAGATATTTGAAATTTATGTTATTAAAAAGATATATTTAAGCTTGTTTATTGTCAAAGAAAGATAAATATTTCTAAAAGTTAATACATTATTTATTATTATTAAAATTTTAAAGAATATTGTCTTTTGACAAAAGCAATTTTTTTTTATCCAATAGAAACTGCTTTCAGTTGCCATAACAAAGTTTTTAAGAGATATCTTTTTTAAAAAAAAAAGTATTTTAAAAGACAATCTCCTATTAGTGATGTGTTTTGGGTTTAAAAATAAATCTTTTACAAAAATATTGCATCATAATTATTAATTTATAAAAAAAGTTACTGAAAATTACATTTTTTCTTTACAAATCTAACATTTTCAACAATTTACTCTCAGGCTAAAACACTCAGCCAATCAGAAATTATCATTTCTGTTGATTTATACATCACTCCCCCCATAGCTTTGTCATGTTAACAGGATTCTCAGTTTTTAATACATAAATATTGCAGCAGTGGGGAAAAGGATAGCTGCAAACCACCAAACTGTAACATAAAGTTAGAAATACCCTTAAACAACATAAAGAAGATAATGATTTCAACACTATTATAATTCCTAAAATGTCTAAGTCTATTCAGACATGATAAAGCTAACATGGGACATTAAAGTTTATATTATTTCTTTCTTTTTATATCTTTAAAGAAAGTAAAGATATCAAAATTAAAGGATTATTCTGTTTTCATAATTAAAAAGAAAAATAACTTCAGAGAACATTTTCAAACATTAGGTATTTTAAAAGAGGAATAATCTTTTTGTAAAAATAGAATCAATTGGTCAGGGGTTAATGCTGTCATTTTTGAGATAGTGTAAGATTGGATGGATAAGGAGGTACTGTATTAAAAATAAAATAGTGGGAAGGTTAAAGCAGTAGACAAGCAGTCAGTGACTGTCAGTCTTAGTTTAGGTTATTAAGGAGAGAACAGCAATAAAGTCATGGTTCATATACTAAGAAGAAAATAACTAACAATCTTGATCTAGCTGTTAAGAAGAGTAGTAGCAGTCTCAGTTCAGCTGTTGAAAAGAAAATAGCAGTAACAGTTCAGCTGTGATGAGGACAATGGGAAGTTAAGGTTGTAGTCTGAAGCAAAACTAGCCACACTACTAATTGTTAAAAAATGTTTTTTTGAAATGAATTTGAAGAAAATCATGTGCTAAGCTATAGCTAAAAGCTATGCATCAGCAATTTAACATTTAACCTGTTTCACCAAAAGATATAGAAGGAAAATATCCTTGGGAGAATTTGTAACAAGACTTGTGTGTCCATTCAAAAGTATGATTGTCTTAGCCTGTGCTAACATGATTTGAAAATTATTATAAGATATAGACTAAAAAGAAAAAGCTAAAGAGAAAGAAAATAATTGATTAATGGCACTATGCTCACCTGAAGTGAAATAATTATCAGTTTCAAAATTGAATCTATAAGTAGAAATTTAATGAGAGAATTACTATAAAAATGATTATTTAAACTGAACCCTCTAGGCTACAATAATAAAAACTATCAAGAAAGAAACACTTATAAATTCAAAATGAGGTTTAAAAGAGAAATGAATGTATGATAAAAAGGTGTTGTAGTGTGTACATCTACATTTGTAAATAATTTTTAATATAAGTAATAAATGATAATGAATAATTTTGATTGTTTTTTTTAAAATTTATTTTATTTTCCTCTCAAAATGTAAAACTGTATGTGATCTTCCCATAAGAAAAGGGAAAGATTTTAGCTAATCTTAAATTTGTTATTTTTTATTGTGGAATGTTGTTTAGATTTAATCATTGTAACAAGGGAATAACTGAATTAAAGTGAATGTCAATTAAGTAATAGGAATCAACAGGAAATAATATTTGCTATATGAAATTATATTTTGTATATAGAAAATGTGTTAGATTTAGAATTATAATATATCTTTTCTGAATTTATTATTTATTAATTTAATTAAATAATTGTTAAAAAAGTAATAATTTCTGGAATTATTATTTTTGCATATTAATATCTTTATTCATCCAACTATTTGTTGTTATTGACAGTGTGTTAGACTTGATTTCATCATAGCATAGTGCTTTAAGGAATTTTCAAATTAACCTAGTAAAACTATTTAGATAAAAATGATTAAACTTCTGCATTTGTATTTTCTCTTGTTCACAATCACAGCATCTAGGGTCTTTGTGATCCTGAGCTAGCTCTAGAGCATTAACAACTAATATATATATATATTTATATATGGTACAAATATATTGGCATTCAGTAATATATTTAAAAGCTAAAAAAAAAGAAAAATCTTTAAAAAAAAGGCATATTAAAATTTTTTTTGGTTAGCATAATTTATTTTTTTTAAAGCGGATAATGTGAGTTGAATTTTGTTTTGAATTGTTTCTTTGATTTAAAAAAATAAAAGTTAAAATTGAAAAGAACAAAAGGAATTTCACACAAAGATTATGATTAAGAAATATTAGGATATTAATTAAAGATGACTGAAAAATTTGTTATAAAAAAGAACTTTATAACAGAAAAAGAAAATAAATCTATAAGATTATTAACTTATGCATCACAATAAGAATAACATGTGCAGAAGTCTGAAAACTTGACTTCAAGTATAAAAAGAGGAGACAAGTTTGATCAGCATCTTGTCTCATCTGTTTTTCATTTTGGTTGGTCCTGGATAACAAAATATATCCAGGACCATTCTACGCTGAAATAATTCTGCATGTTGGAGTGGACCGAGGCTTTTGCTGACATCATTCCTAAAGACAGACACCAGAAAAGCTTTTGTGACTAACCATTATGACAGACCAAATCCTTCTACCACAGAAAAAACCATGCATGGTAATCCATAACGTACGTAAATTTACCGGTAAGCTAAAATTCTTCATACCCTGATTGTGACTTAAAGTTTGCAAACAATTCTTCCTATAAGCTTATAATATAATCCTGATATAGACTTTTAATTTTCATATTAAAGAGACATTAAATTTTATTTCAAGAGACTTTTGTTTATCTAAGAACTTTAATTGTTTTTTCTCAAGTAATTGATTTAATACCTGGATTAGCGTATGTAACCTCCAATTTTATTTAATTATTTATCTTAAAAATATTTTAAGTTTGTTAGAATAAAATATTTTGCTTTCATCAACTTTTTCATTAGTAAGTTATTGATTTCAGTTATTTGTTTTAGTTTGCTAGAATTTGAATGTATAACTCACCCCCTTTGCCAATATTTATTAATTATGCCCCAGGAATAATATCTAGAAAATAATCTTAGATACGGTAAACTATGACCCAGATTTTTTTAAAATCATTTTCTTTTTTATTTACAATGTGCGATTCGATGGATTTCAGTGGATTCTTACATGAATCATGGCGCCCTTATAAAAAGCTGATTTGGTTGGCAATCATAATCATAACAATTTCTAGGTAGAGTTGATCAGAGAATATAGTTATATTTTTAGAAATAAGAGTGAAACAGTCTTCTTTTTCATAACTTGATCAACTCACACAGTTTATTGCATACTGAGACCTAGCCAGATGGAGAAAAATGTTACAATATATATATATATATATATATATATATATATATATGGGGCTTTATGTCTGTCTTTGAAAATTCCAAATAGTTCTTTGGATGACGCTAAGATAATGATCATCTTTAAAGTCCATTCACTGCATTTTTTATACAGATTTGCAATTAATTTATAGTTGACCTATACATTAATGGTATCAGATGCCAAAGCATTGATGATGATCAGCATGTATCTATCCTAGCATTTTTTATTATGATAGATACTTTAGCACTTAAGAATGTGCCTGCTAATAATTTTTATATTATGCCTTAAATTTGACATTGGCTAGAAGATAATTAACTTATTTTACAATGTATCTTTTTTACATCCAGTCACAAAGAATGACTGTTGATTATTCTGGTTTAATGCTGGTGATGTAACTTATTATAATTACTTATATTTTATTCTATACTGATTCTGTCAAACTACTTTTATATTTGTTGATAACTATTTATTGATCATATTAATTAAGACAATTATTATATTCACTGGTGATGATGATGATTTGGCATCATCCCCATATTACCCTTTTTTATGTGCCATTCCAGTAATTAATAAAGAGAGTCCTAAGATTCAGGAACTTATAGTCATTGTCTTTATTCATTTCATTATACTATGCTGTTGTATATCAATGTAACATAAAGGCACTGGAAAAGTCTCCTATAAAGATTCTTTTTTAATACCAATCATTATGTTTTCCAGTTTTCTGGATATGACAATCTTGAATTTTAAAATTGTAAAGGAAATCCTTCTTGAATTGGATAAAATAATTAATTAATAACAATAGATTTCCTAAAAAGATATTTTATGATAAATTTGATAGATCAATTAATTCATAAAGAAATTTCAAAGATATTCTAAAGAAGTGTAATATTTTCAGTTTACATTAGAAGCATATATATATATAATGGAAATGTTGAAAATCATTGCTTGTTATTTTTTAATCTTTTAGAGATAAAATAGCCATGCTCATGATAATATTAACTATTTTTTAAACTATTTGTTGAATCATGTATATTTTTACCTACCTACCCACCCACCTATCTATCTATCTATCTATCTATCTATCTATCTATCTATCTATCTATCTATCTATCTATCTACCTACCTACCTACCTACCTACCTACCTACCTACCTACCTACCTACCTACCTACCTACCTACCTACCTACCTACCTACCTACCTACCTACCTACCTACCTACCTACCTACCTACCTACCTACCTACCTACCTACCTACCTACCTACCTACCTACCTACCTACCTACCTACCTACCTACCTACCTACCTACCTACCTACCTACCTACCTACCTACCTACCTACCTACCTACCTACCTACCTACCTACCTACCTACCTACCTACCTACCTACCTACCTACCTACCTACCTACCTACCTACCTACCTACCTACCTACCTACCTACCTATAGCTGTCTGTCTGTTTCTATCTATTTATCTATGTACTGTATATTTTCTGTGTCTATCTGTCTATCTATCTACATATTTATCAATCCATCTATTTGTCTAATATTTTATCCATTTATAGGTATATATCTATTTATTCATCTCTTTCCTATTCATCTATCTATGTAGTAATGGGAAATGGATATACAGACTATAAATATAAATTCTTACAATTGACATTTCTATCAAGTCCTCTAGATATATGGTGATATATGAAGGGTAAAATATGTTAGCGTATCATCTGAGTGATTTATGTTTTACAATTTCAGAATAATTTATATTATAACATATTACAAAGTAATAAGCTGGGCATAGTAATATTGTACTATTCAGATTATAGCAGTATATCCAATTCCATTTTCTCTGTGATTAAGCCTATAATTTATTGCACTAATGATTTATATACTTAAATCTCAGTTTTTAACTAATGGATGGCAAGAGTTAATATTTAAATTTTAATGGTTATTAGTAAACATGTCATATGGCTTACCTGCTAATAATTGACAACAAATTTAATAAATGAAATAATACTAATCAAAGTATAACAAAATCAATTTTAATTATTAAAACATTATAAAGCATTGAAATTTATTCTAATTTATGATCCTTTTCATTTTTATTATTTTTCATAATTGTATTTTCTTCATTTAAATCAGAGGTAGGAAGCATCTTGCCCTGAGGCTATCCCAGACCTCGAAAGCTTTCAATATGTCCCACAGACATTTTCAAAAATGAAATATGCACATTGTTCAAATATTAAATTACAAGTTAAGTAAAATAAAATATTTACTTTCTCAATTACATTCAATCTTTATAATAGTTATAATATTTCAACAAATTATCTGTATTGAGGGGTTTATTTGATTACAGATTTAATCTACAATGCTGGGAGCATTTTGTTTGCTTTTATAGTGGTTTGCACACTAATTATATATTCACAAAATTAAAATTAGAATTTTACTTTGTTTTATTATTATTATTTTGCATTTTTTTTATTATGATGGTTACATCAAGCAAGATAAAAAAAGTTGTCACAGAAAATTGCATATTTCCATAGAAAGGAATCAATGCATATTTTTTTTTTTTATAAAAAGAAAGAATAAGTCGATATGCCTGATATGTCTGAAAAGTATTTCAATTAATAAACCACAATATCCTGATTATAACAAAATTGTTGGAAAGAAAGAAATTTTAAAATAGAAAACATGAAAAAGAACTTCATCAAGTGGCTGATATATTTTCATAAAAAGTCCTTTTGTCAAGTGTTGGTGGCTGAGTTGTTTGCCTTACAAGCAGTTGTCCCAGGGTTTGCTTCCCGGCCGATGCTTCAACACATAAAAAAAAAAAAAAATCAGAAAATTCTGTGAAGGCAAATCACTTTTTTTTTAAAAAAAAAGCATAAACTTTAAAACCATTTCATGAAGGGGATTTTATAAATGACTGCATCATAGTTGCTATAGAATTAATCTGTCCAGAACATAAAAAGAAATTTGAGAATATAAAAATATCATTACGAATAGTTACAAGGGAAATTGGAAAAATTGTCATTAAATGTGGAACAGTCATTAATAATAATGATGTTACTTATTTTAAATTCAGAAATAAATTATATCCCTCATTTAAAAAGGGCTAGTTGAAATTGGCCTGCCAGCTGAAAAGTTTGTTCATCCCAAATAATTAGGGATAAATTAATTGTTTTATCAGACTAATTTTTAAGTTGATAATTCTGTATAGCCTGCAAATTTATTATAAATATCCAAATGGACCTTGGCAGAAAAAAGTTATCTACCTCTGCTTTAAGTAATTTTAATATCATCTTTAGTTCTAAGTGCTTAGAATATATACATAAAATTCTTCATACATATATATATAGCTATTGAATAATAATGTTTCTTTACACACACACAAAAGGATAAACTAGTGTTTTATGAAATTCCTATAGATTTAATTTTACATATATATAAACATTAGCTAAACTAGTCAATAAATAATCAAAATTACACCAAATTCACAATTCAACCAGACTAGCCAAGAAAATAAATTCTAAAACCCAAATCCTCTTTTAATATTAAGAGTGAAAGGGAGGTGAATGGAATTGTGGGTAATGTTTAGTTTTAATTTGTTATTTTGTAATTCTTTACACTTGAAAAGTCTTCTTGTAGCAGTAAAACCATTGGTAGTGCTTTAGCATTTATTTCTTATGTTGATGTAATTTTGATTATGTATATATATTGATTGCACATGGTATAAATAATTTATATATAATTTAATATGAATAAAAGACAGTAAGGATTATATGTTAAGGTAAATACTAACAGATTTGGTTACTGGGATTGTATATCATTTGTTATCATAGATTAAGTAATTTTCATTAGCCATTGATGTATCCAATTATGAAAAATATTTTGCAAGGTTTTCTTCTGATGCATGGTCCAGAAAATATATAGAGATGATTTTTTATAGTTACTTTAAACTCATTGATGTTGTAAGTTTTCTATTAATGTTATTATGAAGAGGTGACTAAAAATGTTTGGTCTCAAGTTTTTCTCATCCAAGTCTTTTGATAATTAATAATTAAGTAGTGGAATTTTAAAGGGGATAAATGTTCTGTGTAAAAGTTTCTCATAAATCTGGAATCCATTAGTCTTTGCACTTTCTCTCTTTTCATTTTGTTTTTTAGAACACTTTCTTTTGTTACAAAAATAAAATAACAAAAATAAATTAAATATATTTAATCTGAAGGAGTGTCAAATTTGAAATAGCATAAGAAACATTTTTAAATCTCTCATTAAAAACAAAGAATCAGCTTGTGTAAATTTGACTAAGGCCTTCAAGAGTGGACATTTTGGGGTCATAAGATTGGAAACATTTATAAATTTTTTCATTTGGTCACTGAGAAATAAGACTATCTTCGAAAATGGAGAAGAATATGACATGATTAAAATGTCTTTACACTTACTAAAAGAAATTAAAGAATTAGACCAAAAATTTTCTCAGAATTGGATGTTGAACCAGACCTGCTCTCTAATAAACCTAAAACAAAGTGTAGTACCGATGATGAAAAGAATATAAAGTTGTAAATCCACAGATACTGAGAAAATTTGAATGAACCATTTACCTAAAACATTTTAGATAAACTTTATATGGAAGAGGTCCAAGAACTAGAAAATACCATTATAAAGTTATTCACCTAATTGATGAATAATAGGAAAGGGCTTTCATTGGATTAATGGATCAGTTTTAATCAATGACCCAATAAATATATTAAACTGCTTTAATAATGCTTAATGGTAACTGATTTGTTTACTGTAAAGAATCTATGATATATTTCATGTAATTTTCAGTCTTACGTATTCTATGAAAACCTGCTTTTAAGTAATTTTTATCAATATAATCCCTATATTGGATTGGCTAACCTCATGATCTACAAGTAAAGTGTATGGTTTTTATATATGGTTCATAATGATTAATCTCTCGATATTTAAAATGTTAAATTAATACACACAAAAACATTGGGAATGCTCTTCACTTGATAAGATAAAGCTCTATAGATTAAATGGCCAAATATGTTTTTAATCATTGTCCACATGTTCATAAATTAAACAAACTTATATGTGTCTGAATTGACTAACACCATCACATATGTGATATACATGATCAGATTAATGTAAATGGGCCACTACTATGATTTCTGGAATGGGAAGTTATATGTCTTCAATTTCTGGTGATAACTAATATCTTAATGTAATTGATATGAAATTAATTGTTTTTTTATTTATATATACAAGCGTAACCTCTGATTTTGTTGGCTGGTCTCCTTTGAGATTGATATGTAAATGTCCTTTTTTTTTGTAAATGATTCTTATGGTTTGTGAATAAAATTTCCTTTTGAAAGATAATAAAGTTGTCTTTAAATATATTATTCTTTTCCATTTTAATTCCTTTATTACAGCTTATTTACCATTTTATATCGAAATACAATCTTATAAAATATTTAAAAACAATATTCTCCATTTTTTATTTTTTGTTTATGTTTTTTCTAATAAAAACATATTTTGTTAACAACAATAATCATTTTATTACTTTTTATTTCTTTTATCCCTCTCTAATAATAACAAATTTTTGATGCTTATCTCACTAGTTTTAATTAACTATTTATTGAAAATAACAATGACATTTATTATATTTTTTTATATTCACACCATTACTTGGACATATTGTCTCATTATAATCTCAGCTTACAAAATGTTGTTCAGTAGCAAATTATTTTTCTCTCACCATGGTTATGCCATGTGTAAGTTTTAGTAATCAATAGATGTCAAATGCTTTCAATCCATTGTTGTCCAATCCAATATTCTAGATTATTTTCTAGTTTATGGTTTTCATCACTGAGGAGCTTTGGATCAAGAAGCAGCACACACCTGACTTTTGAGATCTAATGCACTTTTCTTCTATATATTCTTTAGGCAGATAGTTGAATAATTCCAAATAGATTTAGGACTTTTTTTCAAGTAGTGAATCCAAAGCCAATCCAGATAGCAACTCAATTCTGGAAAGTAAATGGGTAATCTATCTATTATTAGCTATAAAGTAAAGTAAGAGTGAAAGCTGATGAAATCTTTATCAAACAATGGTTGTTCAAACTGGCATTGCCCTTTCTTTCATCCTTCTCCATTAAGAGCTTTTGAAAAAAAAACAATTTATTTAAATTAGTGTAAAGTCTGTTCCTAAAAAGGAATATTGCTTTTTTGAATAAAAAATTATAAATTATAAAAAAATAATAATTTTAAATATTCAAAAACTTTATAAATCTCGAGATATCAAATATAAATGTGAATTTGTTTCTAAATAATTTATTTGCTGTAAGATGAAAATTCATAATTATAATCTTTTTGACTGTAATATATTTTTCCAATATGTTTTTTGGTTGTTTATTATTCTGAAATATTTTGCCCTCTAAAAGTTTCTGATTGGTGTTATGCAAATAATAAAATGGATGGAGGCAGGACTAAATAATAGATAGTATATCTTATTTCAGATTTGGCAGACTTTATTTATAAATGAGAAGCTTTATTTTTATGTAAATAGATATAAACTGTATGCTTTATAAATCATAAATTAATGAGCATTATGGATATATTTCAGGTTTTGAGAATGGATACGAAGATAATGTTGAATGATTTTGTACTTTAAAATATAAAATTTTTGAAACTGAATGACTGGGTTTTTTTCAAATATGTTAATATTAATAACCATACAGCTAGTTACTTGGTAAATAAGTAAAATTCAAATAAAACCAATTGGAAGGTTGTGTGTAACATTTACATCCAATTGGAAAACTGGGCTTTTTTTTCTCAATTGAAAATTGTTTCAGGGATCTTTAATTAAGAAGTCTGCTATTCTATCAACATTAAATGGAACAGAGTATTTTCTGGATTATGAAATTCCTTTTTATTATAGATTGATAGAAACCATGTAAAAAGTATTTTACATTAATAAATATCTTATTATTTGATATTTATCCATTTTTTCCTAATGAAAGCTGAAATAACTTTTATGTCCTGAATCTCAAAGTCATTGTAATTGAGTTTTTTCAAAATAATAGTTTTTCCCAAAGACTTCTATTATTTACAATGAAGGTTAAATGTTAACAATGCACTAAAGAATAGTTCAAAATTTTTCTCAACACAATAAATTCAGGAGGTGTCCAGGAATGAGCAAGTTGTTAACTCTATAATGGACAAATGTTTTGTTTTATTATCAAAATTTCAATCATTAAAGTAGAGCTATGAAGATAGATATCTTGAAAATATAAATTGAATACAATTCTTTTCATTTTAAGAATATGGTTGATTGAAAACTCAGGACATTTGGAATATTTCACATTCAGTGATACGGGATCTACAGAAACAACAAAAGCATTGCTTTTCTCAATGATTGCATATTTTTAATATATAACATTTTTAATATTTATAATATATTGAAAAGATCATTTACGAGAGCCAGAAAAAAAGAGGGATTTATGACAGCATAGTGCACTTCCAAATTGATGACTTAAAAAAAAAAATTAGGCAAAGCAAGGGTCAGTTATACAAAATAAGAAAGTATGCACGTAAGAAGAAAGTAATTGTATTCTAATAAATAGGTATATGTTATGTTGTCCAACTATATGTGTATATATGGGTGCCTAGAATATTTTCCCGTTATTTATTTAAAAAATCTTTTAGTTTATAGGAAGATTTTTCTAAAAAAAACAATTATAAAAAAAAGACAAATTAAAACACCATACAAATTGATTCAATAATTTTAAAATAAAGAATTCCTAAAAATAAATTATCTAAGATAAATTAAGATAATCAGTTAATTTTGGAAATATTTTTTTTAGTGACAAAAGCCATTGTATTTGTTTTGTTATTGTTTCATTTTAATTAATTTTGAAATAAATTTTTTATATAGTTTATATATCAAAAAGAAACAAATTATGAAGGATGAATAAATTCCTAGAATAGATATTTTTACAAAAGTTTATCAGTAATTAACGCTGCTTTTTTGTAAAAAAAAAAAAAGAGAGAGAGAGAGAGAGAGATAAATACGCTTAGCTGAAATTTAAATAGTTACTGTAATTGATGTTTGCTCTTTAATTGCATTAGCCAGAAGAATAAATACATCATTACAAATTTTAAAAAAACTTAGAATTTTGAAATCCAATGACAGGTTAATCAGTTCTAAGACTTTTTTGTAGGCTGAGAATCAGCTTTATATGAAATATCTTTAAAATATTTTTGTTTCACTACCCTAATCATGGAATTCTTAACCCTTAATGAAAACTTAATGTGAGTGAATTAAAGTTGTCTGAAAAGAAGAGAAAGCAAAGGATCGGTTACCGAAACAAATTGCAAACCTTCTATTGGAGCTTGGAAAAGAAAAAAAAGTGAAATGAAAAAAAAAAAAAGCGTAATGACATGCCAGATCACATTATAATCAATCCTTCATTGTATGTTAAGTCATTTGCAAATGAAAACAAAACTTTGATAGAAACAGTATTAAGATTATAATGAACTTTTAGTTTATAAATCTATTATATATACTTTTAGTATAATTAATATTACGTATACCTTTTTTAGGTCGATAGTTTTATATTTATAGGTATTTAATAACTCTCAACGTTTTAAATATTAGCCTTAGATGATGAACTTTATATATATCTATCAATGATTAAAGGAACTGAATATAAAGAATTGCATAATAGGTATTTAATAAAAGAGCTTTAAGTTTGAGCCATAAAATCTAAATGATCCTATTTTAAAGTCTAATAATAATTTTGCATAAATTTATAATAGTAAAAATGAACTAATGTATAATGAAAAGTTGAGATCCTTTGGAAGCAGGACTAATCTGAATTTGACAGTCATTTTAAGTTCTTTCTTATATATGTTAAAATGTTTAAATGATTTGCTATGCTTTTATGAAATTTTATAAAAAAAGAAAAAAAGTAGTAATAACAGGGAATGTGATAATTTATTTGTCAGTAATTTATATTGACGGTGAAGCTGATACATATGATGGAAATAGTCCAATATAAAAATACAATGATGCAGAGATACCATTTTAATCTCAGCATACAAGAACAGAGTGAAACAGCTAGAGAATTTGTAACAAATGCGATTTGAAAGACTTAATGAATGATACACTTCATGGTCGTTTATTTGTGGCATAAACAATCATAATTTGAGACTGAAAATGTTGATGATTCTGGATGTAGATTTTGAGACAGTGGTAGTTCAGGCAGGACTAGCAGATTCTATAGCTAGTCAAGCTACCCCATTAAAAAGAATTACTAAGTATGAGGTGCAAAAAATTGAGCATAACACTGGGTCGTCCAAAACTCAGCATAGAATAGCCCAAGGTTTTGCTATAGATGCGATGCAATGACATACAAAATGTCCATACTATGATGCAACATGCATGTTTTGCAAGTGAGTCAGACATATAAATGTGGCATGTCTGAAATTGAAAAGCAAATAGCCGATATGAAAAGAAAAACCCATTCCAAAAAACAGTAACGGCAATTATAAGAAATCTAAACAAATTGCAACTTGACCCAGGGTCAGCCACGTCTATAGTTTCAAGAAAGACTTGGATAATCATTAATAAAAATAATAAATATAAACTGCATCCTAGCAGCAAGTCAATATCAAACTATTAACAAAATCAAATTAAACTGTTAGGACAAACAACAGGGAAAATTACAATGTCTAATAAGACTATATACCTATCACTGGTAGTGGCATTAGATAATCATAGCAACTTATTAGGCTGTGACTGGTTCAGTCACTTAGGCTTTGCAGTGACAAAGCTAAACATGATCACGTCATTAACAAAATTAAAACCTGATTACTCAGAAGTCAACAAAAAGCTGGTAACGAAAATGGATACAGGAATCTAGAACACCAGAATTGCCAGAAGTCTGCTAGCACAGCAATTCACACTGAGCACAGCAACAGGGAAGATTCCAGAAGAACTGTTACTCAGCAGACATCTCTGAAGCCTGATGCCAAACTTGAACAAGAAGAGAAAAACAAAATAAAAATTTCAAATAGGTACACAAGTATTATACCACATGTACTATGGGTCCACAAAATGAATACCAGAAGTGGTGACTCAATTAAAGGGTTTCTATACTGTCATTGTGCAAATAAAAGATAGTCATTAGCATCATCACCATCTCAACCAGCTAAGACTCAACCACACAACAAAAGCTGACAATAGTAGTAACCAACCTGGGACAAGTACATCAAGCAGCAAATACAACATCAAAGTTAAGGTGGCAGCAAACATCCAGGAACAACATCAAGTGAAGCCAAGGGCAGCAATGAACAGAAGCCACTAACAATGTGGACAATACATCGTCCAGCACATCTCTATGACTGTCCTCCAAGACTAATTTTATCCAGGGGGAGGGATGTCATATCTGACCTTGCTTTTAGAAGTGGACTATTCCAGATTCCTTACCTGATTGGCTAGCACTCGGTTGCCCTCTAATGGGGATAAATCCATCATTGGAATTTGCACACATAATCTGAGTGTTTCCAGTAAAGTAGGGGATCAGTCATTAAATAGTCAATCTTTTTGGAGGCAAGGCAGAGAGCAATTATTTTTGTCAACCTAAATGACCCAAACATGCTCTTGAATAAACACTCCACCATCTGCAAAGGTATTTTCTCTAGTCATTATCGCAGTCCATGCAGTGAGGCAGGTCCACATAAGGACTGGAAACTGCTATGTCTGCAGACAACTCGAGGCAAGCTGTCCTGTATAGCTAGAAGAATCTGATATAGAGCCAACTTGAGGCAAGCTGTATTGCACAGACAGAAGAGTTGTACTTGAATTTGTGAGGCGGGCTACTTATATAGCTGGAAGTGAGTTCCATTACTTAGCATGACTACCTCGGCATTAAATTGTATAAACCATATTTATATCTTTTATTATCTAACATGTGTGTATATTTTTGTAACTAATAAATTATACATATTAATTGTTGAGTAGTTGTCATCATTTGTCTGTTGGTTTGGAACTGAATCTATAAATTTAGCCAAACACAACAATAACACTAGAGAGAAATTATATGTTATGTAGCTGAATAGTTATTGTTCTTGGTTTTTTCTTGCAATTGATGTGATAATCAAATGATTAATTACTTAGGAATTCATAGATAATGACTCACTCTAAACTTTGAATTCTTAAATAAATATTCATTTAATTATCACATGAATTGCAGAAAAGATGCCAGAACAATAACTATTCAGCTATGCAGCATATAATTCTCTTTTTTTTATTAATATGATTTATCTTTTTTTCTACATTTGAGAAAGTGAAAATATAATTTACTCAGAACTTTTTAGTAATCAAAAAAATATCAATGTGCACAGTGCCATGTGATATTAGAGAGATGGGAAAGCAATTCAATTATGTGAACTGAAACAATATTTTAAATAAAGGCATTGCTTTTTGATGATTTAACAATGTTTTAATTTCTTTGAGGTTTAAGACTAGAGCTCAATATCATAGATCATGACTCACGCTGCCATAAAACACAAAGGCTTTTTCTGTAATTGATTAATGAGAGATGAATTATAAGTTTGAATGTCTTGTTATAGATGCAAACTAATAACTTTTACTAAATAAATATTTTGTTTCAAATCAATATATTGGTTTTTCAATTTATGGATTGTTTTTCCAATTGATATTTAATTTTCATTATCTACTAATCACAAAAAATAAAAATTTAGAACATTTAAAAATATAAATTAACTTGAGGTTATCACATAAAGTACTAATGTCATATATAATCACATTGCATTAATTTTGTTATATAATCTCCTTATATTAATTGGATGATGACATCCAAATGCAACTTGAATTTTGAAGCCCAGAATTTAAAATTATAAGTAGTTTTTACAAGATTTAGTTGTTCTATATTTGATCATGATACTATTAATTTCCTGATCTCTTGGTCTGGATGCAATTGATTCCCTTTGACTTATGATAGTTTCATCAGGCACTATTTATTACTTAATATGTCTGAATACTTTATAAATCCTAATTTTTATATGATTAAGTGATTAGCCTGTGATAAACAAATATTTAACTTGTGTTGTTTTATTAATTAAACCAATAAAATAATTAAAATAAAATACAATAAGTGATGAATATTCATTTATTTATTTTTATGTCTTTAACAATGTCCAGATTATTAATATCAATATATATATAAAACAAATCAAAAATTAAACTGTCATAGATAAATATATTTATATTTTAATTATTTTTTGGTTTAATTTATAAGAAGAACAAGTCATAACATATTTATTATTAATTTCTATATGTATACTGTTATGGTGAAGGAAGTTATAACAAATAGATATTAAAAAACCACACGTGATTATAAATAATTATAGTACTCAATACAGTTGGCACAGTGATAAGAATAGTTAGCTACATAAATTACTGGATTTGCCTGGTTGAGAAATCTGAAAAACAAGATTAAAAAAATCTCAAATGGGAAAATTGAATGAATCTATGGTACTCTTCCTAATTTACAGTTTCTTAAAGAACATCCACCTTACCATATTAGTGTCTTTTATTTTAAAATCACTAACATTTTTTTATCTTGTATGAGATAAAATATATAGTCTTAATATTTCCCATTCCAGGACAAAGACGTTTCCAACAGATTTCACAGAAAACTGTAAAAGAAAAGGCATTATCTACTAAACTTGCCAACTGCTAAGTGATAAGGATTTGAGTATTTATATTTTTTCTTCTAGTTAAAATAGCTAGATATCGTTTACTAATTAATATTAGACGATTGTCTGGGTTGAGTATGGATCAGCTATTTAAAAAAATCTTTCCCTGCTTTACCTGACTGGGTTTTAAAATTAGATTGTGTATATAGTAAATAAATACATTACTGCAACCTCATGAAATTCTTTATTATCTTTATATATAATCTTCTTTAACTTCTAAATAACTTAGGTGATTAAATAAACTAATTACACATTTATACTGAAACATAACTATAACTGATTATTTTTTTTTTATTATTTTTCATCATTCATCAAACATATTTCCAAAAAGAAATTTCCTTTTCTACTTATCATTAAACATTATGAGACATCAATATAACAAAGAAAAGTTTGAGTTTTTTCTTCACTGATGAAAACTCAACATTAGAAACCATAATAAATGTGAAAAATCTATAATTCTTTATAAATACTTTCATTCAGAGTCTTCAATTTATTAAGCTAATATGCAATTTCTATACTAAGCAATGAAATATTAACAGGTACTTTTATCCACTTTACATTTCAAAATAAAATTATTTCATATTGAAATAACTATATGCACAATATATTTTTAAAAGCTTGTTACTTTTAGAAATACCAACTTTACAAAAGATTAATTGTAAGTAATTTTAAATTCTAATTCATAGTACACGTTACCATATATTATCAAATCTTTGAGTATATTTTTAACTTGATCCAATAACTAGAGAATTATTTTAAAAATGTTTACTGATTGATCTCTTAGTTAATTCTCATTTCTCTATTCTATTACCATCATTTCTAAACTCGATAATAGTCAGAACAAGATTAATAAAATGTATAGTTATGGTTCTATTGTTAAATCTATATAGAAAACTGATTCACATTTTATTACTATAATTTTTCTACAAATATTTACTTCTTTTCTTCTATTAAATTGTAATTCTATCATAAGTGTTTTATCCACATCTAAAGAAAAGATTATTTTGTTTTTAAACCTTCAATATATAGTTGAGCATGCTTTCGGCCTTGTCGGTCAAATTCATAGTGCTCAAACTCAGCATCTAAAGTTCACAATGAATTTATAATACTATTGCAACTTTTGCATAAATTTGCATAATGGCTGCTGCTTTAGTATTATAAACTCATCACAAAATTTAGCTGCTGAGTCTGAGTGCTATGAATTTGACTGACTAGACCAAAAGCATTCTCAACTATATACTGAAAGTTTAAAAACAAAACAATCTTTTATTTACGGTTGGGTAAAATGCTTATGAAATAATTACTTATCTCTTTTTTTTTACTGTACTAATCAGATCTTGCTTATAAATTTCTTGTAAATGTTTGTTTAGCAGTAGCTCAACTGAAGATTTTCCTGCAACTGTGCTAAGTTGAGTTTTTTCAGTTATGAGCATTTTAGTTATATGAGTTTTGTAATTATCTGCTATAAATTTTTTCATAATTTTCTTGAACCAATCTCTTAACCTAATCATAGCTTTATGATAAAATGATGAGTTGAATATTGTTCTATTTTTTGAATGAATTTGCTGTAAAAGTCATATTATCATTTAAAACTATGAGTTGAAAATTGGGAGACTAGATGCTTCTGTAGATGTTACAGCATAGAATGAAGATAATTCAGTGATCTCATAACCATTTAATTATACACTAACACTTATTAACAATGATTTTCCTTCCATGGACCTATGATCAATATATATTCTTATCCAGTGATCATAAGAATCAAATCAATAATTAAATGTACTCTTTGCTTCTAGGTTCTCATTTATCTTATTGTTCCAGCATTGAAGAGCTTAGGTAGGCTACATATGTAGAATCTAGCTAGTATTTTTATTATCATAATACTTGGATGATAACTTTTTAAAACAGGAGGCAAATTCCCAGAGGAATCCCTATTCTTGATTCTTGAACAATAGACCATTTTTAATTGAAAACTCCAGCCAAATGCTTAGTAGGCTGAATGTAGTTTTTTTTATTTAGTCAATCCATATGGATCCATTTAATCAATTTGAGGAATTTGGATTTCTATTTATTGGTGCACATATTTCTAAATTGATAATGTTAATAGATTGATTATTCTACTCTGAATCATTTTCAGGTAACCAACTTCTCTTCAAATTCATATTCTAATAAGAAATCAAATTATACCAGTATGGACAGGAAAAGATGCTGGAAATATTGAATGTCAGTTTGCAATATAAAAATTTCTACATAAATAGTTGTAAAAACTTTTTATGCCAGTCATCAAGGCTGAGATTTCCTTGTCAATGAAAACATAATTTCCCCCAGTTTTTGTTAATCATTTTGAAAGAAATGCACTGGGAAATTATATTCTATCATTTTTTGATGCAGTATTGCATAGTCACAAAATGATACATTACTGGCATTAATAAACCTCAGCAATTTTTGCTACTGTTGCTGTATTTCTTATGAAGCTTATTGATATTCTTAAAAAAATATTATCATACTTGGATTCCCATTCCCAGATGTTTTAGTCTAAATGTCTAAAAATTATTGGAGTACCATTTTGTTTATATAGCCTTTTGAATTGCTTTTACTTTTTGCTTGTTTGTATGGATGCTTTTATATCTGAGAAATTCAAGCTCTTTATTTTCAAATGTATATTTTTCTAAACTAATTTTAATACTGTGGATTTACTAATAATTTATTAGTGAATGTTTAAAGTTGTTCTGATGTCTTGCCACAAATTTAAAAAAAACATTAAACTATGGTAGTGCACCAGATATTCCTACAGCAATTTTATGACTACTCACTAGAATATCACTGGAATGACTAGAACTTAAAAGACAGATTATGGGTAATAATTGTCAATACTCTTGAAATCCAGTCATTAAGTAGTAGCTACAAGTAAGTATACCTTAGGTCAATTTTTATATAAAGGATCTTTTTTATATGGGGTGAGGGTAATTATTGATTGACAGTGCTTTGTTGAATAATATTTACAGATTATTATTTTAGCATTACCTTTTATGATGAATACAATTAAGGTAGCCCATTTTGATGAGGTTATTGGTTCAATGACTTATTCACCTAGCTATCTGTTCACCTCCACTGCAACTTTAGCCCTCAAGGTGAATGGCAAAGATCTACAAAGTTAATTTATTGATTTGATATATTTATTTAACTGTTACTGACTCAGTTTATTTCAAATATCTCTGGTTAATTCACCATTAAGTTTATTACATTTGTGACCTGATTTAATTTTAATCGTACAGTTTAAGAGATTGAAATCAATGATTATTTTTTTGTTAATAAATACCCAAAATTGATTAATATTAGCATATCATTAATAATAATTTGGACTTTGAAAGCTGAGTGCCTTATTTTGGCAATCTTTAATGATATTTTTAACTGGAAGTTCCCTACATTTGTTTATATCAACTGATATTTGTTTGACCTAAATCTCTCCTGATCAATTTAATATTGAGGTTCACTTTCTTCAATTGAACCTAATTTGCTATATTAGTTTTAGTTAGGAATGCCTCAGAGACCAAATAGGTAAAAGTGATGTTTAGGCTCATTAGCTTTATCCTGCAGATAAAATGGTTTCTCAATGCATCATTTAGGAATTATATGAAATTGCAGTTCAGTGCTATATTTTTTCCTCTCTCTTAAACTCAGAGATTGAAATTGTTTCACTGTAATATAATTAGAGATTTAAGACAAAAATAAGCCACCAGAGAGAGATTGCCTTATCAAAATCTAGCTCAGACAGGAGTGTAGAAATTGACTAAGAATGCAAAATCTTATACATTACAGCTCTACATATATTTATATTTGTCAATAATCTTTGAGTTTTTAATATAGCTT
Source organism: Epiperipatus broadwayi (assembly GCA_028023455.1). NCBI lineage: Eukaryota > Metazoa > Onychophora > Udeonychophora > Euonychophora > Peripatidae > Epiperipatus > Epiperipatus broadwayi. The sequence continues at coordinate 2,647,457 of JAQFVV010000048.1, read as the reverse complement.
GTCTGAAGAAGGAAAATAACTTGATCCATGTTTATAGCTAATTATCCTTCCAGAAAACCAATTTGAGATATTCTAACTCAACTATTGGTTTTTCTCATTATGGAGGGGGTGGGGGTTCTCAATTTTTTTTTAACAGAAATGAAACAATCTTTAATTTATGGCTTTTCTATTTATTTTTCAATTGACTAGCATTAATAATGTTAGCTACTATTAAAACTCAGTTCTGTTCAGTGCTGAACTGCTAAATTTAGGTGCGACTATCTAATCAACACACACATTTATGTCCTGTTGGAATTGCACTAAATTTATTATGAATATATATTTTGCTGCAAAAGATGTTTTGTAATACATAATTATTATCAGTAACAAGCAGTGAGAGAGAATTACCATTCTTCCTTCTAATAAACCCAATTCTTCCATATTCATTAGCTTTTATCATGAAAAATCCAATACTATTTGTTACTAACATTTTTTTAAAACAAGTTTAAGCATGCCAGGTACAGCATTTTACAAATAGTGAGCAATGCAACTGTCATAGCACTTTCAAACTAATGAATTACTTATTCTGGATGTGATTCAGAAATACATGTCATTTTCTGAAATGGTTTTTGATGGACCTGTTTGTGTGATTGACTCTTTGTTTACATTATTTGCTGTCTTACTTGTCAGTCATATTCTGAATCTGATAATGAGAGCTATATAATTTGACTGGTTCATTATCAAGGATGAGTTCACAACAATCAAATATTGGTCTGACAATGGAGGTAAAATTGCACCATCACTTGCTAATGACTAATTACTTACGTTTTCAATAGATGGCACTATAGTAGAGAAAAGAAAACTGCTCTCATATGTTATACTGTAGTAAACTGGAAGAAGTAAGTTGATGAGATGGTATTATGATTTAATTTTACAACTGATTAGAAAGAAACTTATAGAAAAAGTTTCAATTGATTGGTCAACAGGGAGGTTTTATTTTTACTATTAAAAAACTTTAAAAAAAAACATTTTAGGTAAATATCATTTAAAGTGGATGGTGCAAACAAGTAAATGCAGAACTTTTTCAAAGTTTGTGCTAGTTATTATTATTGACTAGCAAAAATGCAATATGTTTGTATTATACACAAAAATTTCAAACAAAAATTGCAAAAACAAATTGACAGATTAATATTTCACAAATAGCTGTATATCTAATTTTTTTTGACAATACTTATATACTGAAAAAGAGAATACATTCTTATTACTTAAAATAGAAAGACAATCTTGCATTTTTTTCTCCTAAAATTTTACCGATTATTACTCGTATAGAAAATGTTTTAATCAGAAGGCGTATAGAAAAATACAAACTAGCAAGTTTATGAAGTAAGAAGTATGATTATTAAAGTTGAAAACTAATCATGACAGATACAAAAAAGTTTGAAGGCATCTGTAGCATGTACTTTATGTTGTGTGGGATAATATAGTAATTAGTTCAGTGTTATTATAACATTATATGAAAATTAAAAAATATTTTATGTCAAATATGTTTTATAGAGATGTAATTAAACTGTTAATATTTTTCAGAATATAAAAATATTTAGATGAATATGATAACACTTTTTTAGACAAAGATTCCATTACTCATTGTAGAACTAAGGAAACTGATGAAATAAGGCAGATCTTATCTTGATCAGATTATATTATTCATAATAAGTCACTGCAAAGAACATTTGTTGGTATGTAGTGAAGTTAAATGCTAGAGATAGACAAACTTGAATCCTTGATGTCTTTAAAATAATGTCCCTTGATTACAAAGCTTGATGGAGAACATTTTTCTTCTGGTCTGAATCTAGTGATAACGTAATAACAAGAATGATTAAGCTGCTATTCACAAGTGATACTCAATATTTTTATGATAAATTCTTGCTTTGAATACCATCATTTATTTGCATCAATCATCTCAAGTTCATATCATCATCACAATAACAATTTCATTATAATTATACAGCCTACGATATTACTTTTTTGTTGACAGTAATCTAAAAGCAATTTTTCATAACAATAATATAAAGTTATATACTGTTCCCATTTCTCAACAGCTGATTAAAAATAACTCTCAACAGCTGGTATAAAATAATGCTATTTCCTTCTTGCATCCATTATTTACTAAATCTTGCACTAAGTGGCACTACTGTATGAAGAGTTTATTCTTGTTTTTACAGCTTGTTTAAGCATACAAAATGGTGATCATGTAAATGTTATTTAAAATTTTTAACAATGCTCAGTCCTCATAGGATGATGTTTAAAAATATCAAGTCAAATATCCTAAAATATTATAAAATTGTAAGACAAAATAAACATCAGAATATCACATTTCTCCATAGTACTATTAGAGAAATTGTATCATTTAAGCAATCATGTTTTCCCACATTATACTCAAGATGATCACAAAAAAGTAACATGATTTTGCATCATTTGTCCAACTATTGTTACTTTAAAAATTAAATGCTATTGTTTATTTGTTGTCCCTTGAGGATAATAAATTTTGCTTTAATGAGATATTCTTCTAATGAATCAGTTTCTATGTAATTATGTTTATGACTGTATAATGAGATCTCTAATGTTTACAGTATTACACTAAATATAGAAGTAAACACTTGTATTGAAGGGAGGGTAAACAACCATAGACAATGATCAAGCATTATAACTTGGTCATAATATACCATTGTCTAATCAGTCTGATCTACATTCGAATAAAAAAATGTGCAATACAGATTATCCATATATATATGCTTTAATTTTTTTTTTTAAAATAAAATCGTAACACAAAAACAAACATGAATCTATATATATATGTTAATTTTATCTGTAGCATTTCCAAGTAATTGTTAGGGATGGGAAAACTGTTGAGGAATTTAAATACTACTAAATACTTATTAATGCATTACTAAATATTTATTATCTTTTGAAGCTCTGTATCTTTAAATGCAATAGTAGAATAGCAGACTTTGGAACTCAAAACTCATGAATTATGGCTCTAGTCTTGAACTCTTGAGCAATAAACTATTTGATTATTTATTTATTTAATCTTTTGATGAGAAGTATAGTAACAAATATTATTTTCTTAAATATCTCAGAGATGAAGTAATCAAAAGTAATTTACAACTAATATTGCTAGTGAAAAGTTTAATTATTTTAAAGATATTTTATAGAATGAAAAATGTTAATGGTTAAATTTTCCACTAATCATGTAAAGGAGAAAAAAACTAATTTACATCAGGTAATACAATAAAAATTGAAATGAACATGTTCAAATGAAGGCTAAGTAAATACAGCTGAAATTTTATTGACAGAAAATTCTGCTAGCCATAAAAAGATTTTAATTTCCATTAAAATAATTACTATAATCCTCTTTTATTTAATATAACATCTTATTAATGGGAACTGATGTTGAAGTTCCATAGCAAATTATGCTAAGAAAATTCAACAAACATTAATATTTAAACTAATACTAAAAGAAGACAGAAGTCATAAATGTACTTTCAAAATAAAAATAGTAAAGATGAGAAAAATCTAGAAATAATGTTTGTCTATAAGTCGCACTGACAAAATGCAGTCAAAATTCATTTTTAAATTACAAATGTTTGAATTACAAAACAAAAAGATTAAAGAAAATCTAATACTGTGATGATAACAAATTGAAGAAAACCCAAATAATGAATTATACTGTATCTAATCAAAACTTGAACTTCTAATTCTCCATACATAAAAAAAAAACAACTTACTGCTCTGTCAAATAATGAGAATATTAAACTGCACCATATTTATACACTTTTTTTAGTTGCTTGTAAAGAATCTATGTTAAACTTTAGAGTATGATTAAATTTTTCTTGGTATAATTATCTAATGAAATCACAGAATCTAATGAGATATTAAAAAGTCTCTAAACCATATAAAAGTGAAACTACAAATTCTAAAATGCAAATACTCCATAGTAAATGAAGTGTAATGACTATTAATACATTGTGAATATAAGGAGACAATTTTCCCTTCACTTTGAAAGGTTATTGAATGATTTAATAACATGTGATGTGATGTATTATGGCCTCTCCTTAAACGAAGTCAAGAATATCTCAGCAATTATGCCCAGATAAACCTGTTAGCCACTTTATTTTACATTCACCACTCTAAATTTACCCATAATCTGCTCTATCCCATTTCCACAATATAATCTTTGTCAACTCTATAACCTTTATATCTAAATCCCCCTTATCTTTTCCCAAACCCAGCATAAAAACCAATAATTCACTTTCTGTATAATCACTCTTTTCATATTTATTTTTCCACAACTTCATTATATGTACCCTTTCTGTTTTCAAACATTTACATTCAATTAACAAATGCCTAATATTTTCTATTCCTTCCTTACATAATTTACAAAATAAATCACTCATATTTTTCCATTTATATGTATATTCTTTTGTAGCTAAAGATCCCGTTCGAGCCTTAAACAATAAAATACTTTCCTTACTATTATCATATATTAACTCACACCTAATATTCTGTTTATTTCTATATATATTTAAACTCTTTTTACTCTCCATACTATTTCTCCATCTCTCTAACTCCCTAGTCTTTATTAATAAATTTATTCTTTTATCCCATTCCTTACTATTATAACACTCAATAATCCTCTTAACACAATCATCCCATCTTTTGTACAAATATACTGATATAAATTCTTTATCCAAATCTTTTGCATACCGCATTACCTTTCTCACCCATCTTGTTACCTGCCCTTTACTCATAATCCAATTAAATACTATTTTAGCTATTTTTTTATTATCCATAAACTGCAATCTATCAAACATTTTCATTTTACTTTTTGCATCTCTCATATGAAAAGTTGACCATCCCATTTCTCCTTGAATTGCCTCGCTTGCTGTCCATACTTCTGCATCCAATGCATGTCTTCCTACTTCCCTTTGAGCTTTTTCTAAGTAATCTAATATCCTTTTACTAACATATAATGCATCATTACCATATGTTAACCCTGCTACTGCAACTCCTTTCCATATAATTCTAGCTACATCATATTTATTATATGAAAACACTGTTAATTTCTTTATCAATCCCTTTCTTTTCTTTGCTTCATTTATCATTTTTTTCTCCCATTCATCCAAATAATTTTTCTGATTACTTAAAATAATTCTTAAATAACTATATCTATTCACTACACTTAACTTAATATCTCCCAATAAAAATTCTACATCTTCTCTTTCCCCAGTATTAACCATCATTATATTTGATTTTTCTTCACTAAATTTAATCCCCATCTCTTTACCCACCCTTGCACATGTCCTCAACATAACTTTCACATCTTCTCTTTTTTCTGCACACAAAAATATATCATCCGCAAAAAAAAGACCTGACAAAATATATACTCTTCATTCTAGTGCCATCTAGTATATGTTTTAGTAATCAGTGATTGCCAGATAAATCTAGTAGTAGTTTCTGGATCTTACTTTTATCAGTGAGGCTTGGAATTCAAGTCGAATGTAATGCAGTTATGCATGAAGCAAACATTTTAACTCCATTTTATCTATCAAGATAAAAACTTGAATTTCAAATTAGTCTAATGTTTTGAACTCAAAACCAACTTTAATGAAGAGTTAAGTGATTTATTGTTATTGTATAAGTTAGTATATAAAATATTTATTTTCTACAATAGACATATTGTATTCAAAGTGAAAATGTGCTGAAGCATGTAATTTAATTAGTATTACATTCTAAAGCATAACAATTACTAAAAATATAATAATTGCATTTAAGTTGATTTCTAATGTTAAAAATATTTTTGATGTTCTAAATAATTTGTTTTATATCAATCATATATTCTATTAACAACCTTGTAAATAAATAATGACTATTAAATATCTAATGCTGAGAAAATAATAAATTTATAAAATAATAATCCTCACTTATAATAATTATTTTTAGCCAAACTTTCTGGTCATTTTAATAAACTTGTGAATAATACTCTCTTGTATTTATGAATTTTTTGTTTAATTAGCAAATTATCTTAATAGAACAGGATGTTATTTACAAGTTTATTACACTAGAAAGTCTGACATGTAAAGGATTATTATGACATGTGTATTTGAAGATTATTACTTCATAAATATTATTATCTTATCATAAATATATAATCTAGGACTGTGATGGTTAAATTATTACCTTCAAACGTTTCTATACAGCTCATAAGTTTAAAATGTAAAATCTTTATCATCTATTAAATTTGATTTTTGCAATAAATTAAATAAGTAAATTTGAACTACATTTAAATTACTTCCATAAGTTTATTTGATTTAGGCTAGAATGTTAAGATTTCACATAAACTAATTAAGAGTGGGAAGTAGAATAGTAAACTTGAGAATTGTTAATTGAATAGAACTGTTGTATTCAATCTTCCATTTGATTAATAGACTGTCACATAATCTTTCCAATCAATTAACTACATTATTATACAATATTTGATTATCAATGGATAAATGGTCATTCTTCTCATTTTTTTTATCACAATTTATTCCAAGACTCAATATTTATAGCTAAATTATAAGTTATTATAAAATAGATGAAAAGATAGACATATCGATATGTAGAGATATAGAGAAAAAAGATAACAGGGAAACAAAAGTTAGAAAAGTAATAAACCTTGTTAAATGTATATAACTTAGTAAATAAATTTAATTGCTAAAAGTAAATTTACTCGTGTTATATAATACTTAAATAAGCAATTTAATTCATCTGCGAAGATGCTACGTGATGAAAATTAGTGTTGAATAATTTAAGAATCTATAAAAAGCAAAAAGTACTAAAGTTTGTATATTTTATTTAAATGTTTGAAAAGAATCTGAAGGATTATTTTAAACTGTTGTTAAAAATTCCTTTCTGATAAGTCTGTTTTCTTTAAATAATAATAATTTTTTAAAAAAAGAGAGAAAAAGACACTGTAAATATAAATAGATACAAACTTTGTGTTTTCATCGCTCTCTTTTTCTAAGCAAATCTTTGATTACTAAGAGCAGTTTTAATCAATGAGCAATAAAATCTTTTAATCATTTTTTTCATTTGATTTATGCTTCCAACATATAATGTTCAACAGCATTTCCTTTCTTTGTATTTGGTATTTCTGTCATTGATCACTAAAAACTTGACTACAAGTTTTGTTAAATTCTATCTTACTATGAAGTTGTATTATAGTGATGCTGAATGAGTCTCATAACATCAAATTAAAATTATTTACAAAATTAATTTCATTATTAGTTCTTAATGTTAATCCTCAAAATGCAAAAACAATTGTTTTTTACCTGAATAATAGACAATATGTTGCCCTGATCTAAGATAGCTCAGTCCAATCCGTAAAATTTGAATATTTTGCATTAAACATTAAAATTGATCAAACTTTGTGATTTACTTTTTAATGATAATGTCTTCATGTTGCACAATTCTCTGTATTCCATTATATAAAATTAAATATTTTCATGGATTTATTATGATGTAAATAATGGAAATTAAGGGATTATATTTAGTGTTTGACTGAAGGTTTGTGATAATGGCAAATTCCATCATCTAATATTAAGAACTGAATGTTTTTAGAAAAATTTCAAATTTGATTTAAACTTTCTAAATACATTTAACTTTTAGTAGAATGGAAAATAATACCATTCAAAACATTGTGTTAAATACTAACCTGTGTGCCATTACTAACAACAGTGGAATATATTTAGAAAGTTTAAATAAAGTTGACTTTTTTCTAAAGGCATTCAGTTCTTAATATTAGATGATGAAAATAGTCCAACAAATAATTAATACTAAAATGTAACCATTACAAACCTTCAGATAACATTAAGTATTCAGTATGGATCCGATTCTATGCCAAACTTTAAACATTATGAAAAATTGTCTAAAACTGACCAAAGTAGAAAATCAAATATCTTTCTTATGTAAGTCTAAATCAGAAGTTTGCAAGTAAAACCTCATACTGATTCCCAGAGAGCTGAGGAAATTACTCGGAGAATAAATGAGCCATATTAAGAGAAAGAATAAAAACTCAAAGTTTTTGAAGTATCAAACTTTGTGTAGAATTTTTTTTTTTAAAATAAACTTATTGATGAAGACTTCACAAAAGTTTCTCAAGCAGTAAAAAGATCATATTCTAGATTACATGAAAAAATTTAAAAAATGTCAAAAGAAAAAACTTGGAAACCTACATGGGTATATCAAAGATCATACTGTATCAAACAATTTACCCATTTCATCTAACAGATGCTAAAATTTCTGTTCTGGAAAAAGGTTTAAACTTTGCTATCACATCATCTTAATATGCCTTTATTGGATATAATGACAGTCATTGAGAAAGTCATTCAAAAATTACTTACAGAAGAAGCAGCAGATTTATGCTGGAGAACACTTAAGAGATAACAAAAATTGAAATCAATACTTCCTATGATGAAAAGAAAGCTATTAAGTTTTTCAAAGTAACCAAATCTATAATCATTGTCTCTGCTAACAAAAGCATTGCTATAGTTGTATTGGATACAACTAATTATGATAATAAAATATGAGAATTTCTAATAGCAGATCAATACAAAAAAGTAGCAAAAAATCTGATACCAAATATAAAAACAAAGTTACAAATATTATTCAGAAAACATCACAAGTATTTCACTGATTCAGAAAAAAATAAATTAACATCATATCTCAGCAAAGTTTCTCATCTCTATGGTTTGCTTAAAATCCATAAGGACCATGTTCTATTAAGACTTGTTAATTCTAGAAATTCAACTTGCCAAAACTTGTTAAGATTTCTTCTCAAAGTTCTCAATCCTTTGGCATACAAGATGTAGTCTTTTATGAGGGATTCAAAGTACTTTATAGAATTAATCAAAAACATGAAAATTGAAAGAACTGACATATTGATAAGCTTTGATGTGGAAAGTAAATGTGATCTGTGATGAAGTTTTGACTATTGTAAGAAAATTATTGAATGACGGTAATAGCTTAAAAACCCAACCAAATCATTCTATTGATAGTATAATAAAACTATTAATATTCTGGATAATAACAACATACTTCTGACACAATATAGAATTCTCCAACAAATTCAAGGGATGTCTATTGGCTCACCATAGTCACCTCATATTAGCAATATTTACATGGAAGAATTTGGAACCACAGCCATGAACACTATTCCATATCCACATAAAGTTTGCTTTCACTATGTTGATGATACATTTGTTATATTGCACAAAGAGAAAGCACTATTATAAACATTCTGAAAACACGTCAACAATATAACCCCCTTCAATTAAATTTCACAATAGAATTAGAATAAGAAAATAATTTTGTATTCTTGGATGTTCTTGTGATAGAACTCCCTTGTGAAAAAAGTAAAACTACAGTCTGCAGAACCCCATTCACACACACATACTTACAAAGAAAATATTTAGCATATACACATCACACTCATAAAACATAGTTATACTATCACTAAGAAACACAGCAAAAGAAGTTTGTTCAGGAGCCAGTGATTTGAAAAAAGAAAAGATCTACGTAGATCAAAGTCTCATGAAAAATGATTATCCATTAGCCATCATTAAGAAAACATTAAATAGACAACAAAAAGAAACATCAAAAGAGAAAAGCATTATTAGGGTACTGTAGTTTCTCCATACCTATCAAAAATAGCAGAGAAACCAAAGAAAATTTGCAGTGAATATAAGATCAGAACAACATTCCAAAGCCATAACACACTAAGAGGGATTATAACATCTACAAAACCTGAAGTTGAATTGCTGAAAAACAAAAACTGCAAATGTGGAATATCATATGAATGTGGGAGAATATATATTGTTGAGACCAACCACCCATTGAAAAGTGATTGAAGGAGAACTAATTGATGATTAGGAAAGAGAAAATAAACATATTTAAGGTAGAAGATCATGCATCTATTAATAAATATATGTTTGATTGCAAAAAATGCAAAAATATTGGTTAGAAATGAAAATTACAAAAAAGAAAATTCAAAAAAGCTGCTCACCTGAGTATGGCAAATAACTCATAAATTAGCCCAATGTGTTTGTACATAATGCCTGGAAGCCATTAATTAACATTGCTTTTAAGAAAAAAGTTGAAAAATCAGGAGGACCCTCGTAGATATGTATATGAAATTTCTACTGATTGTTGCCTTTGGAAGATTAACTCATTTGATTAGCATATTACCTTAAAATTCAAGAATCTAAAAGTTCAGGTTTCATTTTCATGCTAGTATTGTCACTGATAAGGCCAGCACTACCTGAAGATGAGAAAAAATATTATCACTTGAAATGTTGTGTTAAATACTAACCTATGTGTTATTATTAATAGTTTTAATGTATTTAGAAAGTTTAAATTTTTTTTAGAGACATTCAGTTCATAATATTGGATGATAGTCAAACAAATAATTAATAATAAGGATTTACTTTACCTTTGATATTATTAGGAAATGATCAATTACTAATTGATAATTCTTAGGCTAATCCAAGTTTCTCTAGTAACCTATAAAAGCTTTTTTGTCTTGAGTCTATTTAGAAGTATAAGGAGATACTCTTTCACTATAACCAAAGTTATTATAAGTATTTAAACTCAGATATTTCTATAGGCATAAGGATTTAGAAAACTCATATCTTCAATTGACATCCTGTGAATAATAATATGTTAAATAAGATAATTGTATGGATTTATTATGATATAAATAATGGTAATTAAAGGGCTATATCCATGTGACAACTAGAGGTAACTTTACATTTAACATTATTAAAAAACAATCAATTAATAATTAACTGTTTTGTGGAATGACTTGATTAAAAGAAACATGACTTGGTGGAATATTAAATTGACTGATAAGAAAACTTTAAAATGATTAGTAGATTAAACCTGTAAAGAAGATACAAACTTTAGCTGATCATGGCCATTCTAGATCTTTTTTGTATATTGAAAGTAATGCATGGACATGAGAAATAGTATCACGATCTCATTAAATCCAGCAATAGCATTTGGGAAGAAGTATTCTGATAATGTCTTGAACAATGATACAAAAATTGAAATGATTTTAATGATATATTAATTTTAACTATTCATTTAGATTTGGATAAAGGCATATAGTGAAGTAAAATAGCTCTTTGTAATATTAAAAGCGCAAAGCCTGTGGATCCTGATGAGATACTTAAATATAGTAGCAATATCTTACTTTTCAAAAATATTGGAATTTTTTAAGAGTATATAAATTGACATAATTATGCCTCTTGACTTTAAAAAATATTTTAAAAACTAAAGAGAATAGCTAAGACTGCAATAATTATTATGGAATAATATTTTTCACTACTGTAAAAATAATTTTCTTGAATAAGTGTTTCTAGTATATTCACATACTCAATGTGGTTTTAGAGAATCATAAAGTGTTATAGTTATAATTGTTTTGCCAAGAAAATAAGTTGAGACTAAAAGAGTGATATATATATATATATATATTTATAACTTTTATTGATGTGATCAAGGCATTTAAAACAGTTAATAGAATATATATGTAGCAATGTTTGAAATTAGTTCTCCACTAAAAATATTTGTATTGCACAATTCCTACATTATGGAATCAGAGAACATGTTATTATTGTAGGTGGAAGCCAAAGGCATTTAAAATAAAAATCATTGTTATACAAGAATATGTACCCACTCCAACATTGTTCTTGATTTTTAAGACTTGATTTTGGAACTTTTTATAAGGAACTTCATGAAATAAACTTCAAGATGTGATACAGATTTGATAGTGGAATTTTTTGAAAACAATGCCATCTTTTTGGATTCAGAATTTATAGTATGCTGTTGATTTGGATATCTTTGTTGGTTCAAAAGATGATCTACAGAGAGACTTCATGTTCTCTATCAATTAATGATGGAAGAAAAATCTTCAGCAACTTATAGCTTAGATGATTTTCAACTTAACAATGTGAGCTAATTTAAATATCTTGCTAGCTTTATAAGTAGAAAAAATGGACTTAAGTGCTGAAGTGCATTGTGAACTCTACTGAGTTGCTTAAAAGATAGGGTATTTCATCACTATGAAATAATTAATGTAACTAAATTATATATATTATAATGATCGAAATGAAGTGAAAATCGAATCTAACTGCAAACTACGATATCTGCTCTACAAGGCACCATCTAGGTATTTAAACCTAGGAAAATTTATAGAGTAGGCAGATACGCGCTGTTAAGATTCCACTTTATTTAAATATTCAGATCGTTAGCCCAAGTCACTAGCTCAGTGGAGATGCAGAGATAAAAATCTATATCTTAATTTATATCTTAAATATAAATAAATAAAAGCCACTGCCAGAAATTAACACATAAAAATATTTATTTACGCACATATAAAATCATTCTAATTTGAGGAATAAGTTTAACATTTTAGATTTTTATATTAACTTTTAATTTTACATTTAACTAAGTTTCAATGAGTTTAATATTTTATTTAGATAGTCGAGTATGAATAGACTACATAGATCTGCATTTGAAAAGAAAATATTCTTCCCTGATTTAACCTTAGGCAACAAATTTCGCAATCAAACCAGCGCCAATCCATCTGATACATTTATGTATTCAATGTAGCATGAAAATACGACAACACAAAATACTATACTGTCAGGAATGTACATCTGATCAGTAAGTAGAATTAGAGAAGACATTGTCTCTCCACCAACAGGAATGTTACATCTGTTGGCAAGTAGAACAATAAACATAAAACTCCATAGGAATGGACTGCGGTCCTTTGCCATCTTACAAACCCATCCATAGGCAAACAGAAGGTGTGTGGCATATATATATAATCCTGCCCATAGCGGATCTCATACTACATCTACAATTACACAAATATATCCAATCCATTGAACCAATTCAACTACGAAATGAATAACCTAAGATTACCCTCCCTTAATATAACTTTACAAAACTATATAGCCATTCATGCCCGACTTAAATTTAACATTTAAATATGTTCGCACAGATTATTTTTATACAATTTGTTTTATAATGTCGAGTATAGATCGGCTGCACAGATTCCATGGTCAAAAACATTCCAAATTAAACACAACTGATCAAAATACAAAGTCAATCGATAACGTCAATTGCTGAGGGAATACAGGAGACCCTTTGGTGTTCATCATAAGACACCGCAGTGACATTGTTGACTTATATGTTCTAATCGACTGTGGAAACCACAACATAATCAACCGCTAATGAATCTATGCAACGTCTATACCCAACTTAAATGTAATGCATTTAATAATTTCTACAATAAATATTATTACAAATAAAAATAATAAAAATGGAAATGATTTTAGCAAAACTTAACTATATAAATTTAAACAATCAATTATTAATTTGAAAATCAAATAAGAGTTCATTTTAAAATTTAAATTAGCTGAATCTTTAAAAAAAACAATGACGAAAGTTCTTAATTACTTTTTTTTGTTGTTGTTAATTTGTAAAGTTCATAGCTCACGGTAGAAGAGTCCAGGTTTCTGCTTTTAATTCCCGTGATGCCTCCATTGGAAGATAATGTTCTGGAGATGGCAATAGCTGGTTCAAGGTATCACAGTCTTTTCATTTTTTTTTTAAATAGAGAGTGTGGTATGTGCGTCCTACCACATCTCTCAAACACAAAACGCTGGAACTGTCAGAAAAAACTGTATTTCCCTTTTTATATTATCCACACAGATTCAATCAACAAAACGTCACTAATCCATCACTTTCATTAGGGTCTGAGCCAAGGCTTAGTGCTTCCATTGGTCAAGCTAATTTCTCTTTATTTTCTTATCTATCTTTCATCAGATCATTTTAATTATACAAGAGCCCAAGGCTAGCTTGCTTTTCAAACAATTTATAAACAATCATTTCCATTTACAGATTACAAGAATTAATTAATACCTGTTTTTATTTTTAAATCTTGTACTTTTTTTTTATAAAAAAGTACGTTCAAATACTTATTTATTTGTTTTTTAAAAAAAAAATATTTTTAAAGTTTGGCATCTGTGCGAATGTATATACGTTTAACAAAACATTTTAATTTTAGCGTTTAGTTTTTTACTTTTATTTGCGAACTTTTAAGTTTTTATTTTAAATTAATGTAACGACATATTTATATATCATTACATATCAGTAAACTTCCTCAAAAAACAAAAACATTAAAAAAAAAAAAGAATTTACTTAGTGTTAGTAATTACGTTACACAAATTGATTATATATGAAAATTTCAAAAGGACAAAACTTTTTTTTACAAGACAAAACAGTAATTACACACAAATATAATGATTACAAAAAAAAAGTTGACTGTTGATTCCCTATTACCAGCTAAATTTCTGCCCCCTCCCTTCCAAGTTTCATTTCTCCTACCTTTAACTATTACTTAGGCAAGTTGAACGATTAGATTTTAATTTAACAAGACTTTTAAAAAAAAAAATGATTTAGATTTATTATTACGTTTTATTTATTAGTTTTTATTCCTCGAATTTATCTCTACATATGCGCAATTTTTCTTACTGGCAGCACTTTTTAAACAAAACTTCAAACTGCAACTCCACGTCAATACAACAAATATATTTATACTAATCTCAGAAAAAATATTACGGGCATGATTTATTTTCAAAAGTTCTCAGGGCACTCATGTTTATTAAAGATCAGCCCAAGTTGGGTAGCCAGTTATAACGATCGAAATGGAATGAAAGTGAAGATCGAATCTAACTGCAAACTATGATATCTGCTCTACAAGGTGCCATCTAGGCATTTAAACCTAGAAAAATTTATAGAGTAGGAAGATACGCGCTGTTAAGATTCCACTTTATTTAAATATTCAGATCGTTAGCCCAAGTCACTAGCTCAGTGGAGACGCAGAGATAAAAATCTATATCTTAATTTATATCTTAAATATAAATAAATAAAAGCCACTGCCAGAAATTAACACATAAAAATATTTATTTACGCACATATAAAATCATTCTAATTTGAGGAATAAGTTTAACATTTTAGATTTTTATATTAACTTTTAATTTTACATTTAACTAAGTTTCAATGAGTTTAATATTTTATTTAGATAGTCGAGTATGAATAGACTACATAGATCTGCATTTGAAAAGAAAATATTCTTCCCTGATTTAACCTTAGGCAACAAATTTCGCAATCAAACTGGCGCCAATCCATCTGATACATTTATGTATTCAATGTAGCATGAAAATATGACAACACAAAATACTATACTGTCAGGAATGTACATCTGATCAGTAAGTAGAATTAGAGAAGACATTGTCTCTCCACCAACAGGAATGTTACATCTGTTGGCAAGTAGAACAATAAACATAAAACTCCATAGGAATGGACTGCGGTCCTTTGCCATCTTACAAACCCATCCATAGGCAAACAGAAGGTGTGTGGCGTATATATATAATCCTGCCCATAGCGGATCTCATACTACATCTACAATTACACAAATATATCCAATCCATTGAACCAATTCAACTACGAAATGAATAACCTAAGATTACCCTCCCTTAATATAACTTTACAAAACTATATAGCCATTCACGCCCGACTTAAATTTAACATTTAAATACGTTCGCACAGATTATTTTTATACAATTTGTTTTATAATGTCGAGTATAGATCGGCTGCACAGATTCCACGGTCAAAAACATTCCAAATTAAACACAACCGATCAAAATACAAAGTCAATCGATAACGTCAATTGCTGAGGGAATACAGGAGACCCTTTGGTGTTCATCATAAGACACCGCAGTGACATTGTTGACTTATATGTTCTAATCGACTGTGGAAACCACAACATAATCAACCGCTAACGAATCTATGCAACGTCTATACCCAACTTAAATGTAATGCATTTAATAATTTCTACAATAAATATTATTACAAATAAAAATAATAAAAATGGAAATGATTTTAGCAAAACTTAACTATATAAATTTAAACAATCAATTATTAATTTGAAAATCAAATAAGAGTTCATTTTAAAATTTAAATTAGCTGAATCTTTAAAAAAAACAATGACGAAAGTTCTTAATTACTTTTTTTTGTTGTTGTTAATTTGTAAAGTTCATAGCTCACGGTAGAAGAGTCCAGGTTTCTGCTTTTAATTCCCACGATGCCTCCATTGGAAGATAATGTTCTGGAGATGGCAATAGCTGGTTCAAGGTATCACAGTCTTTTCATTTTTTTTTTAAATAGAGAGTGTGGTATGTGCGTCCTACCACATCTCTCAAACACAAAACGCTGGAACTGTCAGAAAAAACTGTATTTCCCTTTTTATATTATCCACACGGATTCAATCAACAAAACGTCACTAATCCATCACTTTCGTTAGGGTCCGAGCCAAGGCTTAGTGCTTCCATTGGTCAAGCTAATTTCTTTTTATTTTCTTATCTATCTTTCATCAGATCATTTTAATTATACAAGAGCCCAAGGCTAGCTTGCTTTTCAAACAATTTATAAACAATCATTTCCATTTACAGATTACAAGAATTAATTAATACCTGTTTTTATTTTTAAATCTTGTACTTTTTTTTTATAAAAAAGTACGTTCAAATACTTATTTATTTGTTTTTTTAAAAAAAATATTTTTAAAGTTTGGCATCTGTGCGAATGTATATACGTTTAACAAAACATTTTAATTTTAGCGTTTAGTTTTTTACTTTTATTTGCGAACTTTTAAGTTTTTATTTTAAATTAATGTAATGACATATTTATATATCGTTACAATATATATATATATATATATATATATATACTTATAAGAGACCTGAACTCAGACTTTCAAACTATCCACAGCTATCCAATCCATCTTATACAACTGATACACATGACCACATACATGTGAAAAAGATCAATGATCTCCAATATATGCATTTTGTGGTGAAACAGCCTCTCCAGTTGGTCCAGATCACCATCTCTTGCACATATATACAATCACTGCTCAATTTATATTAGGATATAAAATCTTTAAACTTTAATGGACAAGCTTCAATCTTCTCATGACATTTTCAAAGCCCTTGTTGGTGCCAATATTGTCATATCCATGTTGACTTTAAATCAATCTGACCCATTCCTCTTTTGTATAATTAAATGGACATATGAATGCCTTATATGTGGGGGGTCAGAATGACTTAAGGTCAACATGCATATGACAATAATATTGGCATCAACAAGGGCTTTGAGAATGCTATTCTTGGGTTTTCAATGAAATGGTTGACTGAAGAGTTGGAGAAGATTGAAGCTTATCCAATAAAGTTTAAAGATTTGCTATCTTAATATAAACTGAACAGTGATTGTATATATGTTCGGGAGATGGTGATCTTGGCCAACTGATGTGTGATTTAGCATAAAATATGTATATTGGAGATCATTTATCTTTTTCACATGTATATGGCCATGTGTAACAGTTGTATAAGATAGATTGGATAGCTGTGGAGACTTTGAAAGTCTGAGTTTAAACCCTTATAATTACATTAGGTTTAGTATAGACAATATATATGTACTTAAATATTACATATTCAGCCTGTAATTTTCCCATCCATCTTCTTTATAATTAAATGGACATATTAAGGCCCATGTGTGAGAGGTCAAATTGACTTAAGGTCAACATGAGTATGACAATAATATTGGCATCAACAAGGGCTTTGAGAATGTCATCCTTGGATTTTCAATGATATGGATAGCTAATGAGTTGGAGAAGATTGAAGCTTATCCATTAAAGTTTAAATATTTTCTATCTTAATATAAACCGAACAGTGATTGTAAATATGTTCGGGAAATGGTGATCTTGGCCAACTAATGAGTGCTGGTTCAGCACAGAATATATATATTGGAGATCATTTATCTTTTTCACATGTATGTGGTCATGTAATATCAGTTGTATAAGATAGATTGGATAGTTCTGTGGAGGATTTGAAAGTCTGAGTTCAAGTCTCTTAAAATTACATTAAATTTAGTACAGACAATATACATGTATTTAAACATATATATATAGAGAACTGTTATTGTATCTAATATATTATTGATATAACATAAAAGCATTAGAAAACTTTCATTTAAGGATGCTTTGCAAAATTTTAAAAATTAAAATGGCAATATCATAAGGTCAGGGAACATGTTCTTCAACTTGCCGAATATGATACTAGAGTTCATTATTTATTGGATATGTGAAATGAAAAAACAATACCAGAACTTCTTAAAAGAATAGTTTATTTATGATGATTTGAGCATAAATGACATGGGAGAGGCAGACTCATTTCAAAGATATTCTAAAGAAGTGTAATGTTGACGCTTTTTAAAAAAAAAAAAAATCTGCAGAAATTAAAACATATCAATGCAAAATATCAAACAACAGAATAATGAACCATTAATGTTCTATATTAGAGATATCTTTGTGATTCATAAATTAGTTTGTATAGACAGCACAAAACTCATTTCTAATGCATTATTATTATTGTTCGTCTTTTTTCGCTTGGAGTTGAAATGGCTGTACATGTTTGCAAGTGATATCACTGCTGCTGATATATGTATATTAAAAAAAAAACTGAATTTAAATACAAGTGTGCTTTGTTTTAAAAAGACTCCTTGATTCTCAATTCTAGTCACACTATCCAATAATTTTGTTGTTTCCTTTTCATTTCTGACTTAAGTATTGCTATCATTAACTATTAAAAATAAATATTGGCTTCAAGTTTCATCAAATTCTGATTGCTTCTTCTTCATTTGCTTGAAATGTTGAATAAAAGAAATAAATTCTTTACTAAATCTATGCATTGGCCATGTATGCAATATTAAAATTAATCTTGTAATTTTATTTTCAAATAATGAAGCACTCTTTGAAACTTTATTGTCTTAATGCTCTGTTAGTTTTATTTTGATAATAATGATAAATACATTATCTGTCTCACTTTACTATTTTAATTAACATAGTTCTTGTCATTATCCTATAAGAATGTTATGTAATGAACAAAACTTACATAAATAGTTTCAATAACAAAAGTTTCTATTTTTATTCTATGCTTTCAGGATAGTTTTCTTCATTTTATTTCAAAGAGAATCATTGAAAGCTTGAGTAATTAATGAACGTGAGTTGTAAGTGTTATTGCATTTACATCTATGGAACTTGTTTGTATATTCATATTGTCTAGATTGTTTTTTATTTTATTTTTTGCTTTAATCAATGAGGACTTTGGATTCAAAACTAGAACTTATGCAGTTCTGGATCTAATAGTTATCTTTTAGATCTTTGTACATCAAGATAATATTTTGAAATTCAAAAAACTAATCCAAGCCAAGTTGCTTGTATAATTATATAGATCTGACATTAAGTCAATAATTATATATTTGGTGTCTTTAGATGCCAGCAGAAGAATCATTCAACCTTTGGCTACAGTGATTAATAGCAACAAAACCTCATGACTTTCTTTACTTACTTCTAACATATCTTCTCAAAAGCAGTCATGTTTATTCCAAAGTTATCTACTGTAAGCTTTAATAATCAATTAATACCAGACAACAGCATAATTATATCCAAATCCATGAAACAGTGTCTGATTTAGGTTTTGGATTCAAACTAGTCACCTTTAATTTCTTTATACTATTGATTTAATAATTTGACATTTAAAAAAAATCCTAAAGTGAACACATATTATACAGATCCATCACTAGAGTACCATCTACATATATTAGTGATAAGTTTTATGACAGGGACTAAGTATTAGGGATGAAAAAAAATTAGATTAATAATCTGATGCTAGTTACAAAAGTGTATTATTTTCACTTTGATTCAAAGTCTCCACTGATGAAAGCATAAATCAAAACTGATTCTGAGAAATGTGAATAGCACTACTATGCTCTTAAGAGTTTATAATAAGGCAAACAGACAAAAATGTTTTATTTTAACCTTATCATTCATCAATATCACTTTCCCATGCCTTGTGTATACAATGTAAAGATATGGCTTATATTAATTGTAAGGCTTTCTAATAATCAATGATAAAATTAAGAAAAACTCTGCTACTATAAATTGGATTAATTTTATTAATTAATACTTTTTATAAAAATAATCTTTAACATTTTTTCATTATAATTTAACTCAGTATTTCCAAATTAGCCATTTTGTATAACATGTTTATTATACTTTTTCGTGCAGCAAAATATAAAATAAATTTTACTTATGTTTAAATACTTGAAGTTATAATCTCTCAAATTAAAAAAATACACCTGTAAATGATAAAATTTCTTCTAAATCTTCTTAAATCTTTATTTATGGCTTATATATTGATTCCTCAATGCTAACCTAAAATGATTGTAAAGTGGAAATACCATATCTAATATCAAATTCATTAGCAATAATTTATAAATGAATATAACCACTTTTTTTTTTCAGAAAAAAAGTAAAAATAAAAATTGGTTAAAGATGAGTTTTGTGAAAATTATAGAAACCAGTCTGCGAACTAATAATAGAATTAATATACATTCTAGTCTTTTAGTCTATTTATTTATTAATCTATGATGCTATCTTTTAAGTTCAACTGCTGAAAAAATCCACTTTCTTCAAATTGTAACTTTTTATATTTTATTTTTAAAATTATAACTTGCTAATATAAGCAATAGATATTGCATTTCTTTATAATGGTTTAGTATTAATCTTGACAAGATAACTAGAACCTTATTTCCTCATGAAACTTGAGCAAATTTATTATAAAATACTTTTTATATTTAATCTATTACTCTTCATCCATTTCATAAGTTCAATCCACTGATGATGAACCCTTACAATTACAGATGTAATATCATATTAAAAAACTCAATAACATACCGATTAGTTTTATGATCTTGCCATTATATTTTCAGAATATTATGGAACATCCTTAAATTTTTTTTCAAGTTGTCTTTGTTATGATATTGATAATAAGGTCATGTTTCACTTTCATACAGTTAATTTGATAGAATGTCAGTCTTAAATATAATTAGTTGGTAATATAATATTAAAATACATTCTTTTTAAGTTATTAAATTCAACAGAAAAATATTGGAAGTCCATACCAATTTCAATATCCAAGTCTACTTTCAATTTAAGAATCTGTCAAGACATTAAAACTAACCTTCATTCTCAAAATAATAACCACATAAGCAGAAAGATGGTAATGTTTGTTTTTCAGTCATTGATTTGAATATTGATTTTTAAACTAAAGTCCACATAGACTGTAATAAAAAACATTAAAAATATTTTGTATATCATACTTGGAATTGACAAAAATAGTACAATCATCAATCTAAAAGCCAAGAAGTTTTTATTTTTTGCATTTAGTTAGTTCAAATTTTTAATAAGTCACCATCAAATCTATATCCCAAATATTTAATTCATAAAGTTCCCTATAAACTACTTCAAAGACCACTATCATAAGAAAAACAAATCTCGAGCAAATACATATAACTATTTAACATTAGATTTTAGATCAAATATTTTAAATTTTCCATCACCAATAATAATACTTCCTTTTATGTCTTCATCAAAAAGATATATAAATTTCAAACATTGGCATAAATATTTTTTATTAACTAAATCATATTTTTTAACAATTCAATAAAGCAATGGACAAAGTATTTTTTTCATAACAAAGTAATATTGATAGTACTTTTTGATTTTTTAAAACCCATTCAATCTCTGATAACTATTCATGTATGACTGGAAGTAATCTTTCCAAAAAATGTTTTGAAACTACATTTGCATAGAATAATGATATTCCATAATATTTATTGTAGTCTTTTTTACCCTCTCAAAATAATTAAATAATAAAATAGCTTTATTCCTCGGGAGTTCATAAGAAATTTAAGCTCTAGAAGTGTCGGAACTGAAATTGATCAGAGAATCTTCTGCTCCTGAGTCTTATACTCTACCACTGGACTAAAAGCAATCTTATGACAAAAGGATGAAACTTCATGGATTCATATATTTTTAAAAGATTCCAATAATTTTAAAGCTAAATATCTCTACCATAATTTAACCCCCCCCCCCCGAAAAAAAACTTGCATTCTTTTTAAGAATAAAAAATGATTTTAACCAATCAAGCTGGAGTTTACAAAATTAAATCTAAACATAAAGAATATAAATTACAAGTTTGTATAGTCTATCCTAGGGTAAGCAATAGTTTGCTATTCCTCATTTAAAAAACAAAAATGTATGATGACTGCATATTTACAAGTTCTTTGTATGTGATAAATAACAATTAGCTTTTTTAGAAATTATTTTTTATATAAAAATATATTTTGTTATTGTATTAAAAACTCATTGAAAACTATATGTGTATGTGCCTAAAAACTAGAACAATAGCAGTTGGACAGTTAAGTGCATGAAAATTTTCACAACACTACATGTGAATGAGGACACTTATTTTATACAAAAACTAATCAAAAAGATGAAATCCTCACATCAAAAGCCTGGTATGAAGACACATGGAACCTATTCACTATACCACAACTGCCTAGGACCTAAAACTTCAAGTTCAACTCATCACACAAGATACTCTAGGAAAATATCAACATAACAAGCAATGAAACACGCTCAGGCTCTACAATACAGATACACAACCATTGAAACAAAGAATTAACCCCCATTCTAACACCCTTTTAATCAACATGTAACAATAATAGCAATAATAAATTTATATTTTAGAAAGAAAAAAAAAACTATATGTGTATGTTAAATTTTGTGCTCAGAGGCATATAGAATATCTTAATTCATTTGAAGTTCAATCCCTCCTACTCTTATTTGAAAGCCCTTGGTGATAACTCCAATCATATTTGTTCTTTTCATACTGGATGTAATATTGTTTATGTATTAAAATTATTGAACAAAATATTTTTTATTTGAATTCCATTTTTAAAATGGAAATGACTTGTAGTTGAGTCATTGTAAAAGAATAAAAATATGTCTTAAAATTATTAAAATTTCACAAAAAATTTCATTACTAACATTTATAAAAACAATTCTTAAAACAGGCAAAACTCTCCATGCAATAGCGCCACCCAGTGCAAGCCAGAGTAATCAATGAATGCCAGAAGGCTTGTGCATAAAATCCCTATCTAGTGTATACTCATCCAATACTCCCAGACTAGTTTCTAGCTTGAGGCTTTTGTCAGTGAGGAGCCTTGGATCTGAGAGCACTGCACCTAGATCTTAGATAGAGATTTTATGCACAAGCCTTCTGGCATCGATTGATTACTCTGGCTTGCACTGAGTGGTACTAATGCGTGGAGAATTTTGCGTTTAATAACAGTTATGAGCAAGCGTAAAAAATGGTGATCATGCGATGTTTAATAGTTTAAAACAATTCTTGTTAGCTAATAATTGAAATCACATAATTTTTTGCTTTAAAATAAATATTTTACAAATATATTACATGAATAAGCTTAAATATGTAAATAAATTACTGAAAATCATGATTTTTGTCTTTCAGAAATGCTAAAACAATAAAGCATACTCTGAAATGCCTGGAGCAAATAATCTGATAACTTGTTATGTGTCAGTTTCTTTATATTATGATATAATCAATCAGGGAATTGTCTGCTTGTTTTCTATTAAGTCATATCTGTATGATAATATCTTCAGATTTTTTTAAACTAATAGTTTTGTTTATAATTTTCAGGCAATATATATACTAGTAAACTAATGTTATAAATAATCTCAAAATAGTGTAAGAAAAGTCAAGTGCTAAAATAATACCCCAAAATTAGCAACTTTGTAATTACTACATATTGATTGCCGTGGGATCCTTTTTTATTTTTGCCAATTAGCAACATGTGAATATTATTGTTTAAAAAGCGTTTCATAAATATTATTTTAGTTTAATGCTAAAATAAACTGCAATAAAAAAAAAACAATAAATGGCATGGTTATTTTGATTTTTAGCCCTGACTTAAGATTAATGTTAACATATATTGTTCATATTGTTCTCATAGTGATGAATTAGTGGAAGATTTTTATATGGATGTACAAAAGGCTTTTAATCAGAGTAAACAACATTTTAAAATTGTTATGAGAAACTTTAATGCTAGAATTGATAAACAAATGAAAGATAAAAGTGCTGTAGGTGATTTTGGTTATGGTAATAGAAATGAGAGAGGACATAGACTTGTGGAGTTTGCAGAAAAAGTTATGAATTATTTTTTTGAGAAAAATGTTAAAAGGAAATGGACATGGAATCATCCAAATGAAGGTACAGCAGAATTGGATTACATTTTGACTAACAGAAAATACATATTTCAATATTGTAATGTTCTTAATAAATTTAACACAAGAAGTGATCATCGATTAGTAAGGTGTAAGATGCATGTTAATGCAAAATTAGAGAGACAACAATTATTAAAAAAAAAAATAATATTTACAGTTGATATTCCTAATCTTCAGAAACATTCTAATGAATTTAAATTAGAACTTACAAATCGGTTTCAACTATTAGTAGATTTTGAACATGATTCAGATTTGAATAAAATTAATATGAAAATAACTGATACACTTTTAAAAACTGCAACAAAGATAGTTGGTAAAAAAAAAGAAGCAATTGACTAATAAAATTTCTACTGAGACTAGATAATTTATGAAGAAAAGAAGGAATATGAAGATATACAAAAATGATGCATTAAAAGAGATTGAATATCTCGAATTTTGTAAAATGGTGCGGAAACTAGCAAGGAAAGCTGTAGAAGAAAATAAAAGGCTCAAGAATGTAAAACAACATTTTGATATTGGTAGGAAATTTATATCTGCAATAAGAAAAAAGATGGAATTATTACTAAAAAGAGAGATGACATCATGAAATGGGTAAAAGACTTTTATCAAGAATTATATAGTAATAAAGAACAAGTACCTCCTACATCTATTACATCTTCCAAATTGTCCAGAATTTTAAATGAAAAAGTGAGACATGCAATTAAGTATATGATGGAATTATAATTGATATATTAAAAGAAGCAGGTGAAGAAATGGAATTTTTTTTTAGCAAAGTTATATACCAAATGTATAAATGATAATGATGTATCAGATGATTGGAAGAATGCAGTAATAATATTAATATTTAAAAAAGGTGATAAAGAAGATATTAGAAATTACAGACCTATCAGCCTTTTATCAGTTTTATGCAATACAGAGACTTCAGTCCACTCAAAGAAGTATGGAGAGATGTATGCTGGGAGTAACAAGAAGAGATTGAAAACGCAATGTATGGGTAAGAGAACAAACAGGTATTACTGACCTCATTGAAAAAATTAAAAGATTGAAGTGGAGTTGGGCTGGACATATTGCTAGAAGAGATGATAATAGATGGACAATTGAAGTCTTAAACTGGATTCCAAGAGATTGTAAAAGACCCAGAAAGAGACCACATGTGAGATGAATAGATGAGATAAGAAAGTGTGCAGGGGTGATGTGGAGAAGAGAAGCTAAAGATCGGAAAAGATGGATTGAACTCGGAGAGACCTTCATCCTGTAGGGGATTGATAATGGTTGATGATGATGATAATATTGTTCATATGTTGTTAAACATCATAGAACCCACACATAGTATTAGTAAATCAATAATAATTGAAAGATTTACTGCTCAAGAATTCATGGTAACTTCGAAGATTGGCAGTGATAGAATTGGAACTTCAATCCAAGGATCTTGAGATCTAGAATCTGCCCTCCCACTGTATTAAAACATGCAGCCTAAACTTTTTTTAATTTGCAATTTTGTATGTCATTCATTTTGTTACAACTTTCATTAAAAATTAAGCGTGTGTATAGAGCTGTATTAATGTAATTTGCTTATTTTCTAAATAGGCAGATTAGTTAATACATTGAATTTTTAATTAAAATCCATTTAAAGTGCGACTGTATTTGGCTATTAATTAACTAATGTTTGTAGTGACACCCCAAAATGTCCATTTAAATATGCAATATACTTTTTATCAGTTAATTATTAACCATTTAAAATAAAATCCAATAAAAAGTTGTCTTTATAGCCGAAGGTATTTGATTTCAAATCAGTTTAGTAAATAATAAAAATCTTGTTTGTGATACGCGTGACGGATCAACCCATTTTACATGCAGAATTATAAATTCAGTAGACACGAACTGTGTAATTAGAATGAACTGTACTATATATTTTTTGAAATATCCTAAGTACATGTTTATTATTTTTATAATACAGAAGAGGGGGTGGGGATAAAATCAGAAACTTGTCCTAAGATAAAATTTATTTATTTTGATTTAATCCAATAAAAATGTAATTTGATAAATACTAAATTATTATTTTTAAAGATTGTGACATTATTATAATAAATAATTGAAAAGAATTATAGTTTCATTTTTTTAAATTCATCATCATTTGCGGCCGTTGGCTTGGAATTTAAAAATACAAATAGATATATTTAACGTTAAAACTTGGCAGAATGAGCGGTTGCTTCTAAAAAATGAATCTTTTTATATCAATATTTTTGAGATATGATATATTTTACTACATCTCTTAACTATAATATAAACAATAAATGCTACTATTTTGAACATAGATGCATCCAATTCTCCTTATAAGTTTTCTGCTTTAGCAAAGTGCTAATATTCTCATCTGATATTTTGAGAAAAATTTCAATATCAACAGAATATTCAGATTCACAGAGTCAATACCATTATTTGCAATAATGTTAGTTCATAGTTTACTATTTCTAACACCATTTCTCTTAAAACCTACCCCCCAAAAAAATCAATATTTAATATAGTAAGCATTTTTGTTGGCTGCGTTTAAGAATTTCATGAATGAAAATGCAAATTTAGACCTTGGACTGTCTAAAAGTTATAACATAGTATATACGGATATGTAAATAAAGTTTCTATATTTAATGTAATTAAAATCACAGAATATATGAATAAATTTATCCCTAATTAATTACATTTAAAAAATTTGCACGTGACAAGAATTGCGTTGTTGAACTTAATAAAATTTACATTTGCTAAAATATTAAGACCTCTGCAGAAACTGGATTGATATATAAACTGCAGATAATCTAGTAACGTGATGTGTGTGTGTAAAATGTAGTAAAGATAATACACATGACAGACAATGTTTGTCTAAGCGTGCGTGTAAAGAAATCATATGATCACCATCTCTTATGCTAGCACATAACTGTTATTAAACAGGCAAAACTCTCCATACAGTAATGCCACCCTGTGCCAACCAGAGTAATTAATGGATGCCAGAAGGTTTGTGCATAAAATCCCTATCTAGTGCCTACTCATCCAATATCCCTAGACTAGTTTCTGGCATCCATTGATTACTCTGATTGGCACAGGGTGGCATTACTGTATGGAGAGTTTTGCCTGTTAAATAACAGTTATGTGCTAGCATAAGAGATGGTGATCATATGATGTTTAGTGGTTTAACACCAATCCTGCCTAATAGGATAGTGGTGGCTATGGTTGTTAAAGAGCCAAGGACACCAAAATGTATGGGTGCTGAACTGAGTTCAGACCCATAGACTATGTAAGCTAATGCTAGACTATGTAAGCTATTGAGCTTACATTGAAAGTATTGTGTTTTCAATTTCATTCTCATAGTTTTGTAGTTAAGTAGAGATAAAAGATGGCTGCTGGAGGGTTGCATTATGTCCTAAGATCTAGGTGCAGTGCTCTCAGATACAATGCTCCTCACTGACAAAGGGCACAAGCCAGAAACTAGTCTGGGGATATTGGACGAATAGGCATTAGATGGGGGTTTTATGCACAAGCCTTCTGGCATCCATTGATTACTCTGGTTGGCACAGGGAGGCACTACTGTATGGAGAGTTTTGCCGTGTAAAGAAATATTAGTCATGCTGCTTGAGGATAAATTTACAATTAAAAATCTTATTTTCTAAAAAATATTAAATACTTTTAATTTTCATCCACTTATTATATATTAGTTTGTTATGAGTGAATGAACTCTTATTTGTGTTTACTTTGTTATAAATGTGTCAAGATACTACCTGACTGGGAATACAGCAGATTGGCTCAGTTGACAACAGAAAAATCTGTGTAAACAAGTAGACTGATGCACAATTTAGAAAGTGAAGAGAAATTTGTTTAGGAGTAGTAAATTAGTTTATTCACTATTATTGTCTAAAAAGAATATTGTGGCTAAATTTTGACAAGAAAAATCGCATTGAAACAATAGTTCTACAGATGAATTTAATATAAACAATGCAGCAGGTTGATGTTTTTATGTGGAACATGTACAAAGATACATATTGATTAATAGCATAGTCAATGATAGGTTAAAATTTGCAAAGCTCATGTAGTTGCTTGAGAAAGAGGTCCTGCAAGTGGCAAACTAACACTGTGAATAGAAATTTCCTAAAGAAGTACCATAAAAGAGAAGTTGAAGTGCATATTTTAAACTTGTGACATTGAAACTGATAGCACACTTAGAAATAGAAATCAGGCACCATGTAGTTTATACTATGACATTAAGAACATTAATTAAAGTGTAACTTTAATGCTGAGCTAGATAAAAGGCTTCTAAATCAACTGTTATGGCAGATAGTAAGCTATAGTAAGTTCTACTGAGTGAGTGCAAGTTCTATTGAGAAATCCAGTGATGACATATTCATATGTAGTTGAGAAATGTATAGCTCATGAATTAGTTATGGGAAACGCTGCATAACTCCAAAATAAAAAAGTTGTGTCAAAATTTCTGATGGTGATAAACAAAACAGAAGCTGACACTTCAAACTAAAGAGGTTCAAAAAAGTTTGTATATATTAATGATGTGCAGAGAAAGATCCATCTAAAAATGACCTGCTGGTTTAAGAACAAAAGTTGTTATGCTTGTAGCATAACTAGATTCTTATATATTTATCAAAATAAAGACAAAAACAATAAAACTGAATTATGTTCAGACTCTAAATTGTGGGAAGGTAATGTCAAGAAAAAATATATTAAAAAAATAAATGACAAAAGATAATCATATTTATCTGGAGGTACAAAAAATTATCATGGAAATAGATAGGTGTACAGGATTGCAAAAAATTATCATGGAAGTAGATAGCTATGCAGGATTGTTATTAATATCAGAATGATTGAATAAATATAGTTAGAATGTGTAAAAAGAATGTTACACTGAAGAAAACTGATATGGTTGTGACTGAAATGAAGAATAACAGAATAGAATATGCAGCAAAGTAAATGTATCTGTTAAGGTAAATTCATAGAGTAAAATTTCTATCTCTTTGTATTGTGAAGTGTGAATTCAGTCCTATTTTAGGAAAAAATTGATTTAAACCATTGGGAATTAGGATTAACATAACTAAAAGAGTGTAGTTAGAGTCAGTAGTCTGAATAAAATACCCACAGTTGTATAAGTCAGTACCAGCAGAGTTAAAAACACAGCTGATCAATACAAAACTTGTAAAAAATGCACAACTAATCATATGTAGATTATATAGGATTCCATTTACATTAAAGCCAAAAGCAGAAGAAATAATTCATGAGCTAGTCAAAAAAGCATTTTAATATTGATAGAATAGTTCTTGGACCACTCCAATTGTGATTATACTGAGGCAAAATGAAACAGTTTGTCAATGCAGGAACTACTGCATCACAATGAACAAATATATTAATAAGGGAGCTGATCCAATACCCAGTGTGCATGAGATACTAGCATCATTACAGAAAGCAAAATTTTAAGTCCACATTTTATCAAATATTTGTCATAACCAGAACAACTGAATTGTTAACTATATGTACCCATATGTAAGTATAACACATTATCCTACATGATAACAGTAGCACTAAATATGAATTTAGGCAAAAATAGATAGCTTGTTCCAAGGAATAAGATTATTGGCACATATATTTAAAGTCTGTGCTAAACTGGATAAAATTGGTGTCAGCTTAAATGTCTCTAAATGCAACTGAACAATTATCAAAATTAATTTTCTGGCACATGTAATCAATCATAAAAGAAAGTTTCCAAACTGAGGAAAAGCAAAAGTTAAAAAAGAGGCTGCAAAACCAAAGAAGGTCAATGTTTTACAGGTGTTTTTAGGTCTACTTATTTTTTTTTGAAAGTTTCTTAAAAAGAAAATCATGTTATTATGCTATTATACCAATTGTTAAGAAAAGACAGTGATGGAAGTGGAATGCAGAGCATGAAAATGCTTTCAACAGAGTTAAAGATCTATTAACTTCTAATCAATTACTAATCCACTACTATAGTGATTATGAAGTCATGGTTACAACTGATGCCTCAGAATATGAAGTAGGCATTATAATATTACATTGTTGTTATTGAGGTGAACATCTTATATCTTACAACTTTTTCCAAAAAAGAACTATAGTCAGGTTGACAAAGAAGTTTTGGCAATAGTTTATGCTGTTAAAAAGTTCCATAAATGTTCATGGACATAAGTTTAAAATTTACTCAGACTATTATCCATTGAATTAATATATTGGTAGCATATGATTATGAATTTATTTATAAACTAGATAAAGAAATTGCCCATACTGTAAGTTTGAACATAAAATTACTGAGATAAATTATATAGTCTATAAAATATTAGAGAGCTGGATTAAAAACATAGATGGCCAAAATCAATTTAATTATGTATTAAAACCTATATGGAACATATGTGAAAGTCTGTCAATATGTAACAATTAAATCCTTATGGTGGATCAAATACTTAGTACCAATTGAAGGCTGAAAACAAGTATTAGCTTTACTTCACAAAGGATATCCAGGAGTAGTTAGAATGAAGGAATTAGAATGGTCATATGTGTCATTGCCAAATATGAGCCAAGAAATTGAGCAAACAGTCAAACATTCCAGATTTTGTCAATCCACTATTAAGTTGCCACTGAAAAGACTAAAACTTTGGCCAAACATAAACCAACATTGGCAAAGTCAACACCTAAATCATGCCAGACCATTGAATAGTGATATTTTTTATATAGTGATGACTTGTACTTTAAATACACAGAGTACAAAATTGTGAAAAGCACAAGTGTGGATTATACTATTAAAGTTTTTAAGTGAAATTTTCTCATGTCATGGATATTCTAAAACTATAGTGTCTGATAATGGAACTGATTTCATGTCACTGCAGTTTAAAGACTTTTTGACTAACAAGAAGATATGTCATATATTAATAGTAAAAACATTTTAACTAAAAAGGCAGTACAGCAATTAAAGGCTACTATGAATAAAAACTCCTATAAAGTTATCAGTGAAGCTTTGACAAATTCTATGTTTTTTCAGCATTTTATTTCTTGTATGTTTACTAAAAGGATGCCTACTGAAAATGCTAATGCTTGAAAGTTTCATACACATATTTCAGTAATAGTGCCTAATAAGAATATGATACTTAGAAGATCATTTTGACATAAGAAATTTAAAATTGATGAGACTGAACATACATGATATTCTTATAAAAAAAGTAGCTTCTTGGAGTAATATTAAAGGTTATATCAAAAAAGTTATGATTAATTCAGTTGACTAATGGAAACCAAATGAGAAGACATGTTAATCATTTGAGAGATCAGTCATTAGAGCCCAATAAATGTCAGTAGAAATCCTGTTTGACACAATAAGTATTCTGGTAAAAGATGAGTGCATGACCTATTACTAGAGTTGCAAGATATAGAGTTACTGAACAATAAGCAGACAAATGAAATGGATTTAATTGAAATAAATAATCAGTCTGATAACTCTACACATCAGAGTTATCCACCATTTTTAAACCATCCTCTACTCCCACTAAAACATGTAAAAGCTTGTTGATGAACCCAAGTCTGAAAGATTACATTTGCAACTAAATAGATAATTTTCTAAAGAGAAGAGAGTAGTTGGACTGTTTGTAAAAGTTATAACATAGTGTGTGTAGATATATATATATATATTGTAATCAAAAAGAGGATGAGAGGGTAAATAGGCCAAACAAGCAGCAATCTTCTCAGTCAGTCTAATAAAGTAAGCTCAGGGTTAGGCTAATTCATACATGCTGCTTTTAAAATAAACAATCAGGAGAGGAGTTCTGATCCTCTCTCTTTAGCACAACTCTTAGATCTTACATAGCATAAATTACACAAAAGATAGATTACTTCAAATTGTTCTTAATCCAATAAATCTTTCTTAAATAAATTTGATATTACAAGCAAAATAGAGCTTTGCTTAAGTAAATAAGATCTTATAAATAATATAAAGTTTTATTAAAACCAAATTAAATCTTATAATCAAAATAACTCTTTTAAAAATAATTCAGAACGCAGGCAAATAATTCTTTCTTAAAATAATTCATACCTCAGACAAAATGATTCTTTCTTAAAATAATTCATATTTCAGAGTTCGTGCTATAATTAATTCTTTAATAATCCAATACAATCTTATTCTTAAGGTTCTTATACCAACAATGAATGTGATCTTAGTGACAATATCAATAATAAGAAATGATCTTATCTTTAAGATGGCATCTCAGTACATCAAATAATTATTAATTTTATAATCAAATCTTTTGAGTACAAAAGGGGTTTTATTTCTATCCACATATTACACCAACATGTTTTCTTCTAATCTAATACCCAAAACAAAATAAAGTAATTGATCTTATCCATGAATATCTTAACATCAGCAACATAAAATTTGATAAAGTGACTTTTATCATATTTTTATTGTACTCATATCATAATGATAAAATAAAATATATATATGTAGTTTTAGTGAATTTCTCAAAATGCAGACGTTGTTTGGAAGAATACAGATCAACAGATTCAAAGGTTAACTTAATATTAGATGATGGAAATAGTCCAATATATAAATACGATTAAAATAATGTTTATTATCATTAATAAATACAGCAAACTAATCCAGTTACTTTAATAAAAATTATAGGTTATAATTTTCCAAATTGAAAAATAAAATGATAAGTTACTATAGAAATAATAATAAAAATGGATAAATCAAAAATTTTAATATTATTTTCTGTGGATTCATTAAAGTTCTCACATTTAATAATCTCACTTTTGGTTATAAAAATCCCTATAAGAAATATTTAATAATTCTAAATAAAAATAGAATATTTTATCATGTTTTAAAATACGCCAGACATGCAAATTAGGCATATCAATAATATTAACACATAAAATCACTCTGATATTATCAAGAGGGCAAATAAAAGCACGATTGGCATTATGTAAAACCTTCAAAATAGCCAGCATAAAGACAGAGACTGGCATAACACATGATTTTAATAAACATTTTATGAGCAAAATAAACACATGGTAGGTATCACACATGGCATTACTAAAATATCATCCAGATAAACATCAAGGAAATTAAAAGCAAGGCAAAAATGAGATGATGTAATAAATTTACAATAAGAACCAATATAAGAGGACAATAAAGAATTAGGACCTTGTTTCTAATCTTAAAATACAAGACTAAATCATCAAAAAGATGGGGTTGTCTAAATAAAACATTTTATGCTAGATATCACTTAAGACATAATTAAATCTCACTGGCATGACAAAACAATCTATAAAATAAAGATAGCACTACTATCTCCTATAATAATAAAGAATAAATAATGTATAAAACTGATAAAATATGGCATTATTGGCAAAATATAGCAAAGTATATACATTTGTGGCAAAATAATTTAATAATAAAATACATATCAGCTTCATGAATTTTTCCAGACATTTAATCATATTCCAAATAACTCTATAAGGGACAAATATGATATTCTCTAACTAATATTCTGAGAACTTACTATGAGATGCATATTAAAACTGTATGTATTAAAACTGTACATAAATAACACATAGAAAAATAATAAACATAATGCATGTATAAATAAATCTTAACACCAAATAGTTATACCCATTTTATCAATTTAAAATTAACAGTCCTTAAGTCTTGATTTCCATAACATTAAGCAGAATACAGTCAAATAAATAGTCCTTGGACATGCTGAAAACTTGTCAGAATAACTGATCACTATCGAAAATTAATATTAATAAACAGGCAAATAAAATATGGAGTAAGTAGAATTTTAAACACTGACATAATTAAAATAGCCATTCTAAGCTTTAACAACATGAGGGATAACAAAGTTAAATAAAACACTGAAGTGAATAGCATAAGCATTGCTTATATTTTTAAATACAGCATGTTGAATAATATAAAACATTGTAGACAATTTAAATAAATGATAACAATATTTCCTTTTGTAAAAATAATTTGTAGCTTTCTATGACAAATATTCCTTAAGAAATAAAACATATTTTCAAATGCCGAGGAGCTATCAATAAATACATTTCACAAACAGCAAACATATTCTTATTAGAATAATATGAAGCAATAAATAAAATGTTGAGGTGCTATAAATACATTTTAACATAAGCACAAAAACTCTCTTTTTATAAATAATATACATGGTGAAATAAAAAACAGGTTTCAGGAGTTAATGACATGCAATATTTATATTTTTTGACAATAAAATATTTTTCAAACAGCAACTATACATGCTTGCCTTATGTTTGTTCAAACCTAAAACTATTTCCCAGTCTATGTTATATATTTCTATATATTTGCACACACTAGTACATGCATGTGTGTGTGTAATTAGACATCTTTTAAAAGTTAAAAGTTAATAAAATCATGCCACATTTTAAATTAAGTTTTAAAAAAAGTATTATATAACTTTACTAATGGCTTGTCTCCATTACCTGACCTATCTAACATTGTGTGAAATTCATTGACTTCCTATTACTTGCTCTTTTTCTATAAGTGTCATTTCCAAATCTGGGGAAACAATCGGATGAAAGAGTTACAATTTAATACATTTAAGCATCTACACATATTTTAAAGTGTGAAATAAGGAATAAAAACAAAAATGAGAAAACCTATGTGGTGACACAAAGGACTGCAGAAATAAAATTAAAATGGAATATTAATTAGAGAAAATTAAAGTGAAATCCATCAAGAAATTCACGAGATGCACCCCAGGCATATGAGAAGGATATATAAGAGGGGAATGAGGCATTGTTATGGATGAGCAGCTTATATCTTGAAAAGTTAGTTATTCTGGCATATTTTGTAGAAATTATTAGTAAAAAAATAAATTATTTATTGAAGATTAATAGAAGTCATTTATTGAAAGACCATATAAGATGACTCTGCTTAAATATATATAAAATGTGAATGGGAAAAAAGCAAAAACTGAGAAAACAGCCACTCAGGTTGACCCGAAACATAGGAAACTGGACCATGAACCACACATTTTTGATATTAGAGGGGTTGGTACAAGACATTGTGTTGGGGTCAGATTTTCTCAGCTAGCACAAGGCACTGTTGGATAATGAGAAAGAGGCACTGTGTCTCAACCAGGAAATAATCCCATTTGAAAAAGAAAGACCTGTATACAAAAAGCAGAGACACTGAGGATACTCAACAAGAAAATAGGTGAGGTAATGGTGTTCAGTGACCATGACTGATAAGCAACTAAACACTTCTGGTGCTATCCATGAACATGTTTGCCACGTCAAAGTCAAGGAAGAAACCTACTTTCAAACAAGAAGTTACCTGATCCTATTTCAATATAGAAAGAAGGTATAAAGTCAATTGAGACAAATGCTTGAGTGGGGAGTCATAGAGGAGTCCTTTGGTGGTGGTAAGGAAGAAAGATGGAAGCAGCATGACTTTCTGAATGTTTGCAAATTGAATAGCATTACTATACATGAGAGATGCTCCTCCCCCAGTTCAGGAGGTGCTAATACACCTGTCCAACAAGTGAATTTTTACCACCATGGACCTAATGTCAAGGTATTGGCAAATCAAATTAGATTCATGAGACCATCAATACATGGCTTTTAAGCATGATGGTTATACTTATTGGTTTAGGCAATGCCATTTGGCCTCCTTAACAGTGGGGCTGGATTATTAAGTGGCTTAGATTTGACATCATCTAAGGAGATAAAGAGGTACCTAGTATGCAATGTTGATCATATGGTAATTGTATCCCAGAACAGGGATGAACATATCAAACTTCTATGTCAGAATAAAAATATAGCCATCATTCTAACCAAAGGCCATTTAGGGATAGAAGAAATCACATTTTTAGAATATTTGGTTGACAGGTATGGGATATGGTCACAACCTGACAAAATAGCAGCTATTTAAAACTTTCCCAGGCTTATAAATCTGAAAACAAGTATGGTCATTTCTCGGATTGTGCAATTTTTACCATATATTTTATAAGAAATAAAAACCTCACCCAAGATTCCACAATGATGCTGAGCCTGATACCCAGAGATAATTTATGAAGGTGGTCAGAGAAGGTAAAGTGGAACTTCCTCCAGTATATTGTCCTATACCACTTGGATTTCACACTCCCTTTTTACCTCCAGACAGAGTTAGGGTGGTACTATTTTAAATAGAAAACTGGACTGAACATAAGGTATTATACTTCAGTAGCTGAACCCCAAAGGATGCTGAGAAGAGATACACAGTAACCAAGCTGACACTAGCCATTGTATGAGCCTGCCACTGATGCATGGAGTTCCTCAACAAGGGATGCCTCACCAATGATCAACTCATACATTGGGGTTTGTATATGCAGAAATTTGGCTACCAGATAATCTACTGCCCCAGAAAGAACAACATTGTAGCCAACATTCTCAGCCGCCATCCTGTTATCCTTGAACCCCAAAATCCAATGTGGGGACACCATCAAGCCACCATCCTGTTATCCTTGAACCCCAAAATCCAATGTAGGGACATCTTCATCATGATACCTACAGACAACACCATAGTACATGAATTACAAGACCTATGGCAGTTACTGACCCTAAGTACAAACCCATCCTGTGGCATATGAATGAGGGATAACCCTCAGGTAAAAAAGGAGGCTGAAATGATGGGGAATCCAAGATACCAAATAAAAAATGGATTGCTGCTTATTCAGATAGTGCACAGCAAGGAGTGGAAAATCACACCCAAATGCATGAGACATTAATCAGGCATTACAATAACCTATGTGGACACTACAGCCCACAAAAAACAGAAGCAGTGATATGGTAGCAGTTCTATTAGGAGTTGATGTACTCTATTATTATATCCATCCTACAAAGTTGTCAAGTATGCACCCAATTCAAACCACCCAATCAGTCATATAAGGGGTAGACCATTTCAATTCTGCTGGAGGGACCCAACAAACTCCTTGCCACCAACCATTATGGCCTGCTACTGACTTACAACCACTTAAGATTTTCCTAGTAGCATATGACATTTTCTCAAAGTACATTGCAGCATACTCTGTGAGACATGCAAACTCTCAGAATATTATCTGCATGCTCCAGCAGAAGCAATTCATCAATGTGGGTAAACTGAGGGCTATGCTCTCAGACCATGGGTCAGTTATATCTCATTAGTGGAAAGCCTGGATCAATGAAGGGGGATACAGAACACTCTGACATCGATTAGAAACACTCAATTGAACA
Source organism: Epiperipatus broadwayi (assembly GCA_028023455.1). Classification (NCBI taxonomy): domain Eukaryota; kingdom Metazoa; phylum Onychophora; class Udeonychophora; order Euonychophora; family Peripatidae; genus Epiperipatus; species Epiperipatus broadwayi. The sequence continues at coordinate 2,609,836 of JAQFVV010000048.1, read as the reverse complement.
CCTGTGAAAGGGTTATGAGATGGCTCAAATGACTATTCTGGACCTATGTGGGCCTTAGCCACAAATATTGGGTCAAGTGGGTACCACAGAGGATCTGATACATAAACATGACAAACAATGAATCAAGAGGTTTTACTCCCACTAGACTATACTTTGGGAAACAGTCCAAGCCTCTTAAAGGCAAGTTTCCCAATAACCCATTGACAGAGAAAGGGATCAGGAAATGGCCTGGAAGAGATTGCTGTAAATGGAAAAATGGATGAAAGGCAAACTGGGATAGCACCAGTTTAAAGAAGGGGATGGGCTAATCAACTAGGCAGTATGATATAAACCAGTATAAGAAATTTTGCCTTCTATACGATAGGTCATATACCATAAAGAGGAAGTGTGGAGGAAACACATTTCTGTTGGAAGGCCCTAGAGGGTTCAAAGGGTCATTCAACATCCATGCTCTGAAGCTATACTGTGATAAACCCCATGACCCAGGATAAATGTGTTAACAAAGTAAAAGAACCAATGAAAGTATAGACCTTAGAATTGAGCTGGAACTGAGAATAGGGATAAACCTACAAGATAGTTAGTTAGAATACAGATAGATTATTAAATATAAAAAAGAATAGGGTCAGCAGAACTGAAGACTAGCACAATGGTAAACTAACCCATACACTAAGATACCAGTTAGAAAATTTCAAAAAGATACCCATTCACTGTGAAAGCATAAGTAAGTTGCTTTTTTGATTATTTTTTTTTATTTAGACTGCAACTGGGTGGATATGAAGTGATGCATATCTGCATGCAGATATGCTTGCTTCATGTTTGTTCAAACCTAAAACAATTTCTCAGCATATATTCATGCATACTAGTACATGCACATGTGTGTATAATTCAGATGTCTTTTAAAAGTTATTTAAATCACTTCATGTTTTATTTAAAAAGAAAAAAAAGTATTTTATTAGAAAAACAGTGTGATCAATTAAGTAATAGGAATGGAATGCACTTCATACAATGGGAGATATGGAGACAAGCCATTATTAATTATTTCCAAATCTGGGTAAACAATAAGATGAAAGAGTTACAATTTAACACATTTAAGCATCTACACATATTTTAAGGTGTGAAATAAAGAATAAAAAAGAGATCAGGAAACTTATGTGGTAGCATGAAGGACTGCAGAAGTAAAATTAAGATGGAACATTAATTAGAGAAAATTAAAGTGAAATCCAACAAGAAACTCACAAGATTTATCCTAGGTATATGAGGATATATAAGAGGGGAAAGGGACATTGTTATGGATAACCATCTTATATCTTGAAAAGTTAGTTATTCTGGCATATTGTGTAGAAATTATTAGTAAAAAAATATTTATTGAAGATTAATAGAAGTCATTTATTGAAAGCACCATATAAGATGACTCTGCTTAAATATATATAAAATGCATACAGTGCCTGTGACCATATGTGAGTAGTCAGCTATCCACATCCCCATAGTCATCAAGCAGTGGGTGTCCAGACCATCACTTGTCAAGATCCAGCCACCTCCTATTATTACCATGTCAATCCCTGCATCCAAGTATTCATTCAATAGTCTGCTAAAAAATTCTGAAGACATCCATCATCCAGCTGGTAGTATGTCTTAGATCTTTATCATTACTTAAATCATATGACTCTATTTAATTATATATATTTTATATTTACACTATTTTAACCTATTAAATCTTATTTAATATTTTATAAGTTGAGCTTTTACTGGCTTTAAATATTTGACACAGCAACTATTATTTTTTTGTATTTTATCTTATTTACATTCACTTGAATGATGGATGGGATTAAAATTAAATGTAGAGTTGTTTACACTTTTCATTCTCAATGTTCTCCTAAGATGATGCATTTGGGAAGATACCCAGTTTTAAAACTCTGAAAGCATGAAAATACATCATAAATAGATTTCTTTCCTATCATCACATTTCCCCCATCATGTCAAGTAAAACTTCATGATATTTGCAGTACAATTGATGGATATATTTCAATCATCATATAAAATACAATAATGATTAAAACACATTTTAATATAAAAAACTTATACTCGGTTTACTTAAAACACACACATGTGTGCAGTACAATAATTGATTTAACATATAAATGAAATTCATTTATCATAATTGAATTTATAATTTTCATAACATGTAATTAATATATAAGTTTCTGCACATAGAAATATATGTGCACACTGGTATTTATACCATATAATTTAACTTGTCAAAATAATAAGATTATTAAAATCATATTTTCATAATTAAATTATTTGTTGAAAGTATATAACATTCACATATATGTGTGTATATTGAAAAAAGTAATTTGAGACAGTTGTTAAATATAAGTCTACTTCTTTCTCTTTCTTTTTTCTGTTTTTTAAAAAATAAAGTCAATCTTGACAGGATTACTGTTGACTGAATAATTAGAAATCTTTAAATTTTAAATATTTTCACTTATTCTCTTGAAAAAACAAATATAAAATTGTCTATGAATTAAATCTCTATTTTTAGATGATTAACTTAAATAAATCATTTTTATGTAGCGCGATGTTTGTAAACTGTAATATTTAAAACAGCATTACGCTGTTGCACATGTGCTTTAAAGATTTTAACTATAAATGAATGAATACTAACACTCAACCACATGATAAAGTCTTTGGAAAAGATAGAATGGCCTTAGTAAAATTATTTACTTGTTCTTTAAAATGTCATTTTAAGGAATTACTCAAAAGAACTTATTTAAAATTTCCTTCTCATTATATATATATATAATGCTACTCACCACATATGTTCATCTGTGCTTCTCTGCCTATAGATACATCAGCATACATATAATTACTCCTTTAGAAAGTTGAGGTTCTCTTGGTGAGATTGGTTTATAGTCACATTGGGAAAAGTATAATTCATGTAACTGCAGTGATCTTTCTGTTTAGGATTGGATAGGCAAGCAAACTGGCTGAAGAACACATTTATAGCTATGAAACGCATGAATGGACCCTTTTCTCCATGTGAATTCAAAATCCACTATTGTGAAATGTAGAGCAGCTTTTTGACTTGCCCTCCTTGAAGTCTTATATCTTCATTGTAGATTTCTGTCCTGATCTGGACTACTCTTCTAGCTAGCTACTTCTGATCAGCTATTATTGCTAACTGCTTAAAAATCATCAGCCAACTCCTACAAAAAACTACTAACCAACTAAATTATTCTTTTTATTAACTATTTTTATATAGTCAGCTGAGGTGATGATGACATCAATTAAAAACAGTTTTTCTTATCTCTCTTAATTGGAAAAAGTTGATTTCAATTCACTTTAATTCTTTGAAATTTTATCAAAGTATGATCTACAAAGTTTTCAAAATAGGTAGTAGAATGTATACCAGCATTAATTTAAAGATTTCAAAAATAGATAATAGAAATTTTTATAATTATCATTTTATCATAAAACATGCTTGTTTTTAATTTCAAAATCAGAATTAATATTAATATTTATTTAGACCTTTTTCAATGTTTAATTTATAATAAAATTTTATTTTAAATTGAAAATTATTTAACCTTTTACTAGGATTATTTTATTCTAGGAAATGTAGAAAAATATCTACAAAATTTTATCTGTGTTTATTTCTATTTTTCCTTTCAACTTTATATATATTTTTGCACACTGTTATTTGTACAATATGTATGTAAAGCAAAGTGTTAAAATAAAATAGCTTTTAATGAAAAAATAATGTAAGTAATTAAAATTGCACTATTTAACATGTTTATTCCCAAATACACACATACTCATGAGTATAAATCTGACCATTGCTATTACTGTTTTGTATTAAGGATTTAATGTGATTTAACTTTGCCTCTAGAATCCATTACTAAAAGTGATATTGAAAAATCAAATAAAATTCCCAATATTAAAAACATTTATAGAAAACATTCATGCAAATAAATTATATTAATTTACAAGTGATTAATTTAATGAAAATGGATTGACATTAAGTGAATGCAACATAGTACTCTTTAGAGTGAAATTATCTGCCAAGATATTAAACTTTAAATCCATCATTAAAAGAATAAGATGAAGTAAATAAAAATACTATTGTATCAAAGTGCATATTAATTTGATATCTTAATTTTGTATTTATATTTTATAAGTGTAATACAATAAATACAAAAGTTTTAAAATTGTAAAAAAAAATTAATGACCACATGTTTAGATTGCATCTTTTCCCCAGGTTTAATTTCCTACTCAGTAGTTTTGATTCTATTGCACACAATCTGAATGGCAAACTTCTAAAGCCATAGGATTTTCATAGCTTTATATATATGTAAAAGTTTTAACTATATATATATCCAAATACTTCTGAATGTTATATAACACATTATATATTCATTGTTATATAATAATGTCTACAAATTATACCAAATTGTACAAAGATTAATAATTTTGTTACTAAATAGCTATTCTAAAATGATTTGTTGTAAATTAACATTACAATAAACATGTACAAAAGTAATCTTTATTATGTGACATGTTACATATTGTACCAACTGTCATAGTAATCTTCCAGCTTATTACTAAAGTTGCCTTGCATAGTTTGTGCAATGATAAATTGTGGAGCTTAAGATTACAAACTTCTTATGAATTCACTAGAAATAAAGCCATTCAATTATTTCAATATTTATTACCAAAGTGGAATAAAATTCTCAGATTATTGCTCTTATTTAACTACAAACTTAGATTCCTACATAAACTAAACTTTATTGTCATTTTTTGAGAATCCTATTGGGTGATTTAATTTTAAATTGATGTCAAAATTGGATAGAACACTTTTTTATTTTCTTTGCTAGCATCGTCTATTATAAGCTTGACTAATCAGTGATCAACAGTTCAATTAGTTCAGACAGGTTTCTGAAATATTAGCAGTGGTTTCTGTTTTGAATTCTAAATTGTTATAAATAAAGGCAAAAACAGAAATGGATCTGGAGCTGGAGATTAACTTACACTTCTATCTAATAATTATTCAAATTTGCAATTAGTTGTAAAAAAATATAAACCATTCTTGTTCACTGTAGTAACTTGAAAAATAAACATCAATGCCATGATTGCATTGATCAAAAATTATTAATCATGTTAGTTTCAATTTTAAACTTAAACTCTGATTGACTAGTAATAGTTTGGTGAAACTATTTTGTTCTCAAAATATCATAGTATAGGTCTGATTCTTTTTATATTGTTTCATTCCTAATATGTTGACTGATTTCTTTAATAAATGAATGCACTGTTGTTTTTAGAGTCAGCTTTTCTATAAAAATATGGATGATTTCTTCAGTAATTGTTACTTTACTGTCTTCTGAGACTAATTATATTCAAAAATCAGGAAAGAATTAATGTAGGAGTTAGACCAATGATCATCCATTAACTTTGCATTTAAGTGGCATATTTATTTTGATGGTTAGCAGTGAATATACATTGATGCTGGTGTATGAATTAATTTTCTATAAGATTGATATAGATATAGATATCAGATTTGAATTCATCTGAATTGATATTGGTAATCTCAGTCAGTATGTACACTGAGTGGCTTTGAAATAATTTATCCTACTTCCATTAAAAAGTAGAATCTCATTATATTAATAACCCCCAATTATTTACTTCTTTTTTTTTTTGCAGTTTATACTTTTTTAAAATTTATTTTGATTTTTTTTAGATAATGGAGATTGCTGAGACAGAATATTATCAATAGTATATTGCTTATTTTAACATGTTCATTAAATGCATATTTTTTTTATATAGAAATAAATTGTAATTTACATTCATATCGGCCTTTCAAACCAATTGTGAAAACGCTTTGCGAGTGTTAAATAATAAATGAATGCCTTCTGATCAATACAAGATATAGAATTTATGCAGGAATAAAAAGAATCCTCTTATTCCTACGACTCAAATATTTATATATGAGCAAATCTGAAGTACTTGCACAGAAGGTGTGACGATAGAACGGTCACTTTTTAAATTACTATATACAATGTCTGAATGAATGACGTGATGAAATTTTCTAGAATTTACTAAACGTCATTCCAACTGAAACTTAATCATATATATAAATAAGCATTTATTAAAAAGTGACCGTTCTATCGTCACGCCTTCTGTGCAAGTACTTCAGATTTGCTCATATATAAATATTTGAGTCGTAGGAATAAGAGGATTCTTTTTATTCCTGCATAAATTCTATATCTTGTATTGATCAGAAGGCATTCATTTATTATTTAACACTCGCAAAGCGTTTGCACAATTGGTTTGAAAGGCCGATATGAATGTAAATTACAATTATATGCAGACGCTATAAAAATAAATGCTTATTTATAGAAATAAATTGTAAATCAATGTACATGGTATGTCTGAAAGTATTTCTCATAATGAAGAACACATTATTAAAGACATTATTTATCAACATTCTGACTACAACAAAATTATTGGAGGGGGGGGGGATAAAATGAAAAGGAACTTCATCAAGTAACTGACATGTTTTATAAAAAGTACAAACAAATCAGAAAATTTTGTGAGAGCAAGTTTTTTTTTTTAAAAAAAATGCGGAAAATTCAAAACTATTTTCTGAAGAGGAATTTATAGAAGACTACATCCTAACTGCTGTAGAAGTAACTTGACCAGAACATAAAGAAATTAAAAAAGATATGTCATGAAGTCATTAAAAAAGATATGCTGTACAAATGACCCTTTTAAAAGAAAAATTATTCTTGCAATATAATGAAATATATAATTTTAAAGAAAGTTTAGTAAAGTGATTATAATTCTACTGCCACAGATAATTAAAAATTAATAATTGAATAGCAAGAGATGTAATATTTTGTGCTTGATAAACAAACATTTAAGATTTGTATTACACACACACACGAATATAGTTGATAGCACATTATGATATCAAATTAAATGTTTTATATTTATTACTTTAATTAAGTCTTTTTCCTACATGATTTTCGATAAAATAATTTTTAAAAAAATTCAAATATTTCATGATCTCCCAAGACCAATTATTATTTTTTACTAAAGGTTTTTATAGTTTGGAGTTCATTAAAGTTTCTAATATAGCAATAAATTGAGATGCTAGTATAAAGTATGTTGAGAGAAAGAGCAATACTAGACAGAAAGAGAGGACATTTGATCATTACCAACAATAATCAAATGATCATCATTCTATTGCCTAGTTTCTCTACTTGCCTTTAGACAAATAATTTAATATACATAAATATAATTATTTGTTCTTATTTGATTCTGAAGATGCCTATTTTTAACACTAACTCTAATATTACAAAAGTTTTCATAAAATTATTTTGGTAATTATGAATAATAAAAAATACTTCAAAAACCCTAGTATTTATTTGAAATGCTGTAAAAACTACAGATACTGATGAAATTTAATAAAATCAAAATGCCATTTTATATTGCAATTTCATATTTTTAAATGTTATTAAAATATAAATCACTATCTATCATTGACAAGTGAATATACCAGAAAAAATATATATAAACAAAAAAGAAAAACAAAAATAGAGAAAGAAAAGTGTTTATCTGAACATTGATGGCATTTTAGTATTAAATTTTTGTTGGATTATTTCCATCATGGAATATTAAGAATCTGTATGCTTTTATTGCCAGTTGAATGCTTTTGGAAAGTGCAAACTTTGAAATTTTCTGAAGACATTTTGTTCTTAATATTAGATTATGGAAATAGTCCATTAAATAATTAATACAAAGAATAAAAAGTTAAAGATAAATTTTATAATGACATTATAAACTGATTCATGCAGGATAAATAGTTTTCCAAATATCCATGCAGGTTTATTTCTAATAGTACCTCTTAAAATCTCCTGCCCCAACTTTTTTTTTTAAAAAACAACCCATCATTGCGCCTAATTGTAGCTGTCCATTATATTTATACTATGAATTTCATATTTTTAAATGTTATTTTTAAAAAAATTAAAAAAGCTCACTATAAACATTAATACAATGCTAGATGTTTAAAAGAAGTATGAATTTAGCAAAAGTTATTAATTTACAATGACATACTGTATATCTGTTTCAAGATTTTATTTGGGTCTCTTTTTAGATATAATGCAAAAATGATTTATATAAAATCTATAATTACTTAAGGAAAAAAAACATTTTTTTGTTGATATTTAAATTTTTGATTTCATAGAATGTACAACAAATTAATAAATGTAGATGTATGTAATATATGTTATATATACCAAACAAGGTATCATGTAAATTCTAGCTCAGGGGTCCCCAACCCTATGCCTGTGGGCATCATGGAGCCCACAGACCATTTTACATATGCCTGCTGCTATTCGAACATGATAAAAAATTATTTATTTGATACAAATAAATTTAATTTTTAAGATTTCTTATAAATTATTGTATTAAATTGTAATCAAATTGTAGGTCATACTATACTTTTACAGAGTAAAAGGATCTATCATTAACAATATCCAACTATAAATTTACATTGAAAAAATAAATGGTGCTTGCCACCTGGCCAGTATTATAGAATGTGCTCTTAAGTGCAAAAAGGTTGGGGACCACTGTTCTAGCTTATATTTAACATCTGCTGTAGTATTCTACATATTGTTCCACTTAAATTATCATCTATAAAAGCAACAGTAATCAATTAAAACAATGGCAAAGCTTTACTGTGAAATTCCCAGAATAGTTTATATTACAGTATTAGCTTTTGTGAATGAGAATTAATTATATGCAATTGTCTGTTAGTTTTCCATTAAATACTTAATTTTGCATAGATGATTCTACAGTAGAATGAAGTAAAATGAATTATTGCTGTTAATGCATATATTGTATGTGCTGTTGGAAGGTAGTAAAATAGTTAGGAATGTAGTTTTAAAAGGTTAAAATTTTAAATCTAAACAATGACTGCATTCTAATCTTTGACACAACATCTACCTAACAACTTCTAATGTGGAAATTTTAAAATATTTCAAATTATTAATAGAGTAGGAAGTTTACAAACAAGTTCAAAGTGTAAATACTAAATGTTAAGCAAGTGAAGCATGACAAACAATTCCCCTCCTACTTTAAACAATTGAAGATTATAAAAAAGAGTCAATAAAATTTACAGTGAGATTTCATTATAAACTTTAAATTGATAGGTTTTGCACAGTAAAGTGCAATTTTAAATAGATTTAGAAATCTCAAAATTCCTTTCACTAAAGTATTTTACTCAATTCTAATGATATTCAATTCTATTTATTTAAAATTATAACGATCTATGTATATAAAGGGTAAAGCTGCCTTTAAATAATCCCTGTCTAGCAAAGATCTTTGCAACTACTTTTAATACAGTTAAAAGCATTTCATCAGATTTTTTCATGCAAGTTTATAAATTTTAAGATAGTGAAAGTTTGAATAGATTTTCATTTTTGTTTTACTGTCTGATTCAGTTAATGACAAATATTGAATTTTTAGTTGAGTTGACCAAAGACTGGCTGCTTGAAAGAAAAATCCTAATTGATTTTATCCAGCCTGTAGTCCAATTGGTACACTATCATTACATCATGAGGTCCTGTAACCTATCCTTGCATCAATTTGCAGATGTATCTAATTGTCTATTTATCATTTGTGTCAAACATTTACATAAGAAAGATTAATAAGACTTTATTGAAAGAAAAAAAAAATTACATTTGTTGTTAGCCATAATTTTAAGTACTTCTCTCAGAACTAATATGTTAAAATAATAACAATAAAGGCTCTGTAACAATTATTATGGATTGACCATGTCAAACTTCATATAAAATATTTTTTTATCCTTTATTGAATGAATATCTAGCATTATTTTCATAGGTTTCATAGAGACCATATACTTCTCCATGAACAATCTGTGACACCTTTTTTTATTAAGGCATGTTCTCAGTTATAATAAATAAATGAGTATAGAGATTACTGAAAATATTGAAATCACAGGTAAATATAACATATTCATATGTTTAATGTAAACCTCTGTTATATGTTTTATAATAAAATAATATAATCCCCACTCTTATTCTTCAAACATAGAATTGTAGACCATGAGATAAAAAATCATGCTAATGTATTTTAACATTTCAATCTAACAGGGTTCCTCAGCCCCACAAAGCATCCCAAATGTCACTCATCTTATTTATTGATGCAAGTTATACAATTTTAAATTATTATTATATATGCATGTTAAGTCCTCTACTCAAAAGCAAATAAAAAAGTCATAATCTTTGATTATCATCTAAAGTAATTTGCTACTGCTTGTCAACCTCTAATACAATTTATTTTAGCAGCTCAAATTTAGAATATCATAAACTTAATGTCCTTACATCATTAAAATTCATGAGTAATCTTTTTTTAAAAAATTAAGTTAGAAACTGAGAGCCTGATTGGTTAAAATGCATCTTAGAAGGTATGAACAGGAATTTTCCAATGTCTGAAAATGTATTGTTGACATGTAATAATGAGGTTAATTATAATTTCTAGAAATTGTAAGACTGTGGCAAATAAGTAGAAGATGAATGATTTAAAATCAAGATTATTGAGCAACTATATGAAGTACTAGATTACATATCTTGTATTTAAACTCGATTAAATTTGACACAATAAAATATAATATTCTCTAACTCAATAAAGGATGATTAATAATTTCTCTTCTTCAGATGTTGCTGTAATAGCCTGGGAATCAAACCTGGACTCTTAAATTTTAAGGTAATTTTCTAACCGAGTATTACCTTAAAATTCAACATTCAAGTATCTAAGAGTTCAGATTCGATTCCCATGCTAGTACTGTCACTGGTCAGGCCAGCAATACCTGAAGAAAAAAGGAGAATACCTCTCAAATGTTGAGTATATACTAACTGATGATTGACAATCATTTGATTATTTATTGAAAAGTAATTCTCATGTATACTTGCTAAATATATATATATATTCACTTGCAGAGAAATCTATAATACCTATTTGTGTAAATTATATTGTAATGAACAATAGAGATGCATATAATATATTACTACATGTTATTCACTTTAATTTATGTATCAGACATTGGGTTGATAGCATTACTTACATAATAATACCACACATTGAGATACCAATATTATGTAATTGATGTTCTCTTGATAAGGATAATTAGATATCACCTTAATGCTTCAATTTATGTAATAAATATATATATGGATTGAGATGGACCTAAGTGATGACTATTCTCCAGTTTATCATTATTGCCATATCCCACAGTTTGGATTGTCAATTCATGTAATTGAATATGATGTACTGAGCAGCTCTGGTTATTTTGATGATCATCACCAAAATATCAATTACATGCTTAATTAAATAACCAGGAAGTTAACCAGTGATTCCTTCTTATATTTAGTTCCCAAAATAAACTCTACTTTATTTTGGAGGGTATCATATTTCTGTTTATTAAAAGGACTGCCATCATTTTGACTTAATCCTGTTGACCCCTTATTTTCTCATTATAATAACATATATGTTTAGCATAGTTTGGAATCTGACATTTGATGATATACCACTATGTCATATATAAAAATGTAGATTTGAGATTAAATGCCTAAACTATAATAAAGAATTATAATGATGCCCCAAAATATTGAAATTAGTAATAAATAATAATAATTAATAACGAGAACTTTATAACCTAAAATCCCAATATGTACATGCACATATATAGCTGTGTTAAACAGAGAGATAAGGTAATTATATTCACAAACACATTTATCTAATTTGAATATTTTAATAACCTAAATTGACAAGGTTAGATTTTGATATATGTAGCTCATTTATTACTTTCTATTCTATAGCGAGAAAATATATATTTCAATTACTTAAAAAAAAAATCTATACACGTAAAAGAAAATTAATAATAAATATTTTTTTTTGGGGGGGAGCGACTCCCATTATAAAATATTTTTAAAATATTGTAGAATTGAATACTATACTTATTAAAATAAATAAATATATGTTAGGCCTTTATCATTTTAATAGATATGTTGTGCACATTAAAAATTCAGCATTGTTTTGATTATTTCTTGCTTGCAGATTTAATGCACTTTAAATTCAATATCAGGTTTTGGTCAACTATGTCAGGTTTTTCACAGACACTCATTACATTTTAAAACAAGATTTCTTCAAATGAATATCCTCTTTTATTTCAAAATTATATTTTAATTTGGCAGACTCGTAAGCCAAATAAGTTAATGAATTTTTCATTTGTTAGAAATTTTGTTTAGTTAGAGGATAAGATTCCAGGAATCATTCTTTCTAGTAAACTTCCTAGGAGATGAATTCTTAATGTTAACTCTAATATGAATTATATTTTCAACCTTATATACAATGTCCTTCGTCTATGTCACGACTTACTTATCTCATAAGTCACACTAATCTCTTTTTAAATATGCGCAGGAGTTGTCCCTTCTTGTTTGCAAAATGTCATAAGTTTTTTTTTTTTTTTTTGTAGATCACATACTTTAATCTTTTTTTTTTTTTTTGTAAGCTTCTTGATTAAAATTTATGAAAAATTGACAGTATAAACTTCATTTCATTTATAATTAGGTAAATGTCAGATTGCAATATTTATCCATGTTTAAATCTATTTAAGGCTGATTTCAAAAAGATAAAAATATTTTATTTTAATAATAGTAAACATTCACTAAATAAAAATACAGTCAATAATATATTAATTTTATTAGCATTATGCCATCATGTAATAAATAAATAACACTCCTGTAAATCTCTCTTCCTTTCATTAAATGATTAACTTCAATATTTTTGCTCATTCCAAGCTTTTTGGAGATGCTACTCCCTTATTGTATATTTGTTTATGTGATATACTCATGACATTTATTTCACTTATTTTGTACAACAATTTTCAGATTGTACTGTTTATATTTTGTAATTCTTTATTAATTTGAAAATAAAGAATAAATTTCAAAGCAGCTATCTCCCTTTCAACTATATAATATTGCTATTATTATCTATTCTTTATTATTTTTAAATGTTATATGATGTACCGATCATATTTGTACATTCGCAACAAAATCCAGAGTTCTGGCAAATTTCACTAAAGCTGATCCAGATGTGGGGTTGAAACCTCAAATCTGACCACACTTCAACTCATTTACCAGTGCTCCATGATTTAATACTTTATGAATGACATATATGAGGTTAAACTCAGTCTCAATTTAATTCATGAGCCAGCTGAGAAAAGAGTGGAACATGAGACTCGGTGGGATTAATAATAATAATTTTAAATAGACAACACACACTTATGGCTTAATAGCCTAATGCATATACAGTCTAATAAATTTATACTAATTTGGGTTGATTTGGAATGAACTAAGAGATATACACTAAACATTAAATTTTAAATATCTTTAATAAACAAAATTAAACAATGAAGTAATATAATAACAAACAGATGTACCTTGGTTGCGGGGTTTTACACATACAGGTGTTACAACAATGATGAGGTAATTAAAGTATAAAAGTCTCATCTTATTAATAACACACTTTATATATGTATTTACTATCTGTGATCAAGATTCATATCTGTATATATATGGTATACCAACTATTCCCAAGGTTTTCTAGCTATAAGTTAAATATTACTAAGATAACTATCATTGAGCAATGAATACGCTCTAATATAGTTTCCTTTGATAAACCAGATTCCAGGTTCAGACCAAAGCCAAAGTTATCTAATAGGGTGGAATGAACTGGTTACTGTAACAGGGATTCTGATACTATGACACTAAATACTAAATTAAAGTTTTGTGATACAAATGTATAGTTATTCATAGGATTCAGCACCTGGTACTCAGTCCCCTTGGACCATACAATTTGCTAGCATAATAAGGAACATTTAGTTCAGTGTATCGAAGCAGCTGAGATATGGCTCTGGACCCTCATGTTCCAGTTTTAGGAGTCTAGCTGTCTGAACTAATAATGGGGTACCCCATCACCATGAGCCCATTTTAAAAAAAGCATTGTAATACACAATAGTGTTTAGTAAAAACACATTCATAATGCTTATAAATAAAACTAACATTAAAGACAAATTTAAATGTGCTAAATTCTATAGTTTCATTCAGCAAAGACTACCTTGAGCCAGTTCTCAAATTAGCATACCTTAATCATGCTAAGAGGGGTTCATTAATAGAAATCTAGTTTTAGTAAATGGAATCTGTATATATTCCTTTATAATTAACTAGGGAGGAAAAACATACTTCAGGGTTTTATTAGTAATTACAAATATGCTTTGACATGCCATCATTTAACTAATACATAATAATAATCACAAACATCACTGACAAGCTAATACATAGTAGCTTAAGTAAACCATATATGAATATAACAACGAATATGTAGCAGACTGTTGTTATATGTGTGAATAGATTCCAAAGCAGGGATTTATATTTGCTAAAAAACAATAAACATTTTACTGAAGAGCATCTAATTGTCTCTCCCCAAAGATTTATATTAATTCTCTCTGCTTTGAAATGATGGTATAGCATATCACATAGATTTAAATTGAAATCAAATAATTAATATAAAAATTAGGCATGACCACAGGTTATAGAAAGATGAAATTAATATGACTTAATTATTACAATTTTAGAAACTTATTTTAAGATTACATTACTAGTCAAGCTTTTATAGTTACATTTAAGATTTATTTCAAACAAAGACTTAATTACTTAAGAATTATTACTTTATGAATATATGAATGTTCATAGTTAGATGATTTTAGACATTAAAGTTTAATAGATTTATAGAGCTCTGTGGTGAAGATATTATTGATTTCTTCTAAAAGTTGAGCTGTCTGGTATTTGTAGTGGGAACTGTCATCTCCCAATAGGTTGTCTTCCTTCAATGTCTTTTTGACAGCTGATGGTACTGGTCTACTCCATTCCTGCAGTGATGATGATGATGTAGTGGGTGGAAGGTCACTATTCCTCTGTAGGAAGATGACAAAGTTGAGGCCTTCCTAGCCACTAATATTAAAATTTCAATGGGCATAGCTCCCAGCAGCAACTGCTTAGACTTTAATATAAGAAAGACCTTGAGTGCTGAAAATTGGGGTTTTTTTATATTAGATTTCTGATCACCACTGTAAAACCTATTAACTTGTTTACAACTTTTAAATTTTAATCTTTAAATTTAATATCTTTTTATTAACTTTTAGATTTAACATTCTCATCTTAGTAAAGACAAAAGTGAATCTCTAGTGAATAAAAATAGTGCTGCATGATCGCGTTTTGTCTGTCCAAGATATATTTTAAAATTTGTTATTTTCAAGATTTATATTTGCCCTCCACACAACTCTAAAACAGGTGCATGTGGTATAATCTTTTTACTAAGAATTATTTAATATTTTTAGAAGCTAATTTATTTCTGTGTAAACATTTTGCTATATATGTATGTTGGTCACCCGTGGAATTGAGTATATGCGATTCTTAAGTCAACAAATAAATTTATACATATACATTATTAAATAAAAGATTTATAATTATAATTGTGCTGTAACCTTACCAAATCTATTATATGCTACAGCTTTCACTTGCATATATATGTGTGTTCATACATATACGATGTTTACACAGTCATACATTTAATTTAACATTTAAAATATATCCAGATATACGTATTATACATACATATATGTGGTTGTATGTAAGTATACAAAAATATACGTGTAATTGGTGGGATTTAAACCTAGAATAATACGTGAATATAGTGTACTTGGCAGGGTTTAAACCTAGAATAATCACTACTATGAAACATAGTAGGTGAAACAGGATGTGTGCCAATATATATCATTTAAATGATTAGAAAAATTAAATTATTACTGTTTCTACAATGTATATAATTTTTAATGATTTATACATTAGTTAATTGTAATCCTTTGTTTTGCATGATCTCATGCTATTTCTAAATTACTCCTTCTTTTGCTTATAGCAATTTATGAGACTACTGCTATCTCAATAATATTACTTTTTATTCATTTTTGATGAATCAATTACTGAGTTTTTATAAATATTTGTAGTTCTCTCATTATTATTTACTATTATTTTTATATTCCAAAGGTTCATTGAATTGTGGCCATATTTTAAGTAATAAATCCATAAATGAAAATTAGTCTATCTTCTATTAAATGCTGTACTGAGTGAGTGCATTATACATTATGTCATATGCACATCATGCTGTGTTTTTACAATAGTTTATAAAATTAACGGACAAAAATGTAATATGATGTATATTGGACTTACAGATAAAAGCATGAGAAAAGCCCTCTAATCCTTATGTTTATTATTTAAAATATAGCCACGAAATCACCTATTAAAAGCATTATAAGATAAACTAATTTTACATTGTCAATAATCTTTATAAACATAAATAGGTTATAACGTAAATAGAATGAAGAGCAAAAAAAAAAACAAGAAAGAAGGAAAGAAATTACTATCATTTAGTCCTAATACTTTATTATTATTACTATTAGTACTAATAAAAATAAATGTAGATATCATAACATAAATGTTAATTAATATATATATTCGAGTTGTCACTTTATAAAAACTAAGATAAAAAATCCACTTAAAATATTTTTTAACAACATTATATATATTGTTTAATAATTAGAATTTACATTGATATTTATTTATAAAGGAAATAAAACAAATTTTTATATTGTTTATAAAATATGTGTTCCGACAGAAGACCATTTTTTAGATTCTTTTCTAATTGCAGTTATTGCGAAATTAGGAATATAAAAAATTGGTATAATATTTTAATTATCACTCCCGTATTAAATAAATTATTGATCCAGTAGTTCACCTATATCGTCTTTCTCATCTTTGCAATCATTGAATTTCTGAAAAAATTCCTGTAAAATCCATTAGCCCCTATTATTGTTACAGTCTTTTATTTAATTACTATGAATCTCATCATCATAACTGATGATAGCAACATCTTTTTGATTATTACACATTTCTCCAGTAATATCAATATGATTATCTTTAGTTAAAGTAATAAAATACTTTTTATTGTAACAAATATCATTGTAGCATTTCCAACTAAAAATATTTGTTAATTGTGCCCTTTACATGTAATGTTGTAAATAGTTATTAATAAAAAATAATTTTATCACAAAGAAGTTGAAAAACGAAAACTTAACTGGTCTATGCAGCTTCCTGATTAAAGCACTGTCAATAAATCAAAATCTCTAGCCATTCTTTTGTTAATTCTTACAGATACTAAAATCTTTGTTATAAAAATCAAATATACAATTTTATAAATGAATAAATATCATTGTTGCGAGCCATTTTTGATTTTAGGGATTTTTTTTTGGAGCAAAATATTTTCATTAAAAAAAATTTACTGTCTTTCAAACCACATATTGTCACCACTGTACAATTAATCATCTTTGCTTTATGTCACTCTCATTTTCTCTATTCTTTTTACTTGTTCACATCAAAAATATAGCTGCTACTTTCAGGAGTAAAAAAGTAACTGTGTGGTTAGTTACTCAGAGGTCATGTGTGATTTGACAATTCTTTGAGCAGATTCAACATAACTATTCCCAGGGCTGGCCTAAGGGGAGGGTTACAAACATTGCCAGCACAAAAGTCCCCATGCTGTTGACTGATTTTGTAATATCAAAATGGTTTAATTTTTTTTTGTTTTATTCCGAATATACATACATTTGAATATTATCACACAATTAGCACACATTTCACATCAACCAATCCAAGGCAAGGTTGGGTGCTTTGAATCAATCACTACACTTGCAGATAGTTAGTGCTGACCAGTGAGAGAAGTAGGAACTATGTTTTGTTGTGCTTGCATTGTGACAGCTGATTGTACATCGTATGTTTTTACCATGATGTGTAAAAATGAATAAATGTTCATATTTAAAAAATAGACAAGTGTTTAATGTAATATATTATTGAACTTTATTGAATAATATAACTAAAAATATACACATTATCAAGACAAAGGAAAATGTGACTTTAATTAATGTTATAATCATATTACTAAAAAGTGAATTGTAAGTATATATATTGTTTACCATATTTACTTATGTATTATGTTATTCTATACTTCTTGTAGTGTTTGTATGTTTTTTATAATATTGCTTTTAGACAATTTCACAACATGACTAGTAATGACAGAGGTGCAGGAAAAAAGTATATGTGTGGCTCTGACAAATTGAAGGGAAAAAAAGACAGAAAAGAAATTGTAGAAAAACAGAGGAATTTGCAAAATTTTTAAAAACTGAAAATGTGCAACAAACTGAAAAAATGCATAATTCA
Organism: Epiperipatus broadwayi; assembly: GCA_028023455.1. Lineage (NCBI taxonomy): Eukaryota > Metazoa > Onychophora > Udeonychophora > Euonychophora > Peripatidae > Epiperipatus > Epiperipatus broadwayi. The sequence goes on along the minus strand of JAQFVV010000048.1, from coordinate 2,591,432 downwards.
CAGTTATTGAAAGATCAAACTTGCAGAAATGAAAATTATGCCATGTGACATCCACGAAAACGATCCTGATCATCATAAAGCTAGCTCTCATCTTAATGAAGAGAAAAATGCCTGATAAGAAAATTGAAGACTGGGAAGATAATCAGAAGGAGTGGGAAACATATAGAAAAAAGGATTTTTTGTCAACATCAAACAAAGAACAAGATGAATTATTCCAAGACCACAATTTCAAGAGTGACAACAAAGTAACGAAGATGATAATGTCAATATCAATGATCTTGTATAACTGATTAATTTAGAATGGATATCATACAAAATGGCATGACACAAATAAAAAACTACAATTTCCTGAAAAATAAAAATAACATAAGTTTTCTGAAATTTATTATTTAAGAAAATTAATGAAATGGGAATGTCAGTAATAAAGATTGTTACTCTACTCAAAGTATAAAGATGCCACATTGTGTTATGCATGTAAATTATTATCTTCAAATACCACTCCTCTGTGTTTAACTGGATTTAATGATTGGGTACATTTAAATTCACAATTACAAAGTCATGAAAGATCAGAATATCATTTACAAACTATGTACAAATTGTTACAACTAGAAAAAAAATTGAAACTGGAAAGCATCATTGACAAAGAACATGAAAAAATAATTAAAAATGAAACAGCATTTAAAATGTGTTTGTAAACACATAGTGGCTGCAATTTTATATTTATTAGAGCATAATTTGGCATTCAGGGAAAGCAGCAATACTTTATATAAACTGCATAATGGTAATTTCATATGTCTCATAGAATTATTTGCAAGATTTGATTCAATCATGAAACAGCATTTAGATTGTTGTGTAGAATCAGCATCATGTTCCTAAATATCTCATAGAATACAAGATAAACTGATTTCTGCTTTGGCTAAAAAAGTTAGAAAGGAAATAATAAATCTAGCTAAGAAAGCTAAGTATTTCACAATTTTTATTAAATTGTACTTCAGACATAAGCTATCAAAATGATTATCTGTTATTTTAAGATATGTTAAAGTAAATGACTCTGAAAGTGATGTGAGTATGAAGAATGATTTATTGTTTTGAAACAATAAAAGACTCAATAGGAAAAGGGTTATCAGCCAAAATTCAAAGCATATTAGAAAATGAGGAATTAGATTTAGGGAAGTGTTGAGAACAGGAGTACAATAATGGAGCTAATATGAGAGATTTATATAAAGACTTTTAAGCATTTACCTGTAAAAGAATATCAAAGGGCAATATACACCCTGAAGAAGTTATAATTTGAATTTAATTCTTGGAGACATTTCAAAACAATCTTTTCTTGCAAATTCATTTTTTTGTGAGTTTACAAAGTATATATAATATTTTTGCAAGTTCTGATATGCTGGGATATATTAAAAGAGCATATCAAACATCTTACTCTAAAAACAGTCAAAAGCAAGATAGGAATATCACCTCAAAAGTGTGAAATACTTTTAAGAACATACCAGTGACATGAAAGTGAAATCCAATCAATTAAAAATAAACTTACTTCATTTTAATTTTTATTAAGTTTGATCATTTGGTATGACATACTCAATAAAATAAATATTGTGAGCAAGATATTTCAAAATTCCAATATAGATATTGGTACTGCAAATTCACATTTAAAAGATCTATTAAATTTTTTTGAAAAGTATTGTGAATTGCGATTTAAATTTTCTTTAATAACTGCAAAGAAAATAAACGGAAGAATTGAAAATGCCACGTGAATTTAAGAATCAAAGAAATGAATGATAAACAAAACAATTTTGTTAGAAAGGAACTGATCATCCGATTTCATCTGGTGAAGAATATTTCCAAATTCAATCTTTTCTAGCTATAATCGATTGTGCGATTAATTCATTTAAGAAAAGATTCTAAATTTATCACAAACATGAGAGACATCATATGGCTTTTTATATAATTTGGATAATATTTAAAAACTGATTGAAGATAATCTTAAATGTTGCAAAGACTTAAATGCAACTTTACAAGATGATATTGATTGCATTGATTTATTTAATGAAATGAAAATTTGTTGAGTTTTGCCTTCCAGGATCCAATATTTACAAATATTACAATATTTATTTAAAAATAATTTATTTGAATGTATCCAAATTTTGTTATTGTTCTGAAAATTATATTAACCTTACTAATTATTACCACATCTTCAGAAATATCTCAAGATTGAAAATAATAAAAAAAATACTTGAGATCTAGCATTAGTCAAGAATGTTTTACCACCTTAGCCATTTTATCTATCAAATCTGAATTAACCAAAAAAAAAAAAAAAAAAACTAAAGTATGATGATATTATCAACGAATTTGCTATAAAACATGTAAGAAAATGAAACAAAATTACATATTGTAATCTTATTTTAGTAAGTTGTATATCAAATTGTATTTTATAAGTATATGAAGTAATCAATTTTGTTACTTAATTTATTAATGATTTTTTTGTGTGATTGAAATGTTAATTTTATTAAAATAATTTAATTATTTATAATTTTCATGTACTCCTTATACCAGTTTGTGCAATGTAATAAATAGCAAAATGCAATAAATTATTATATTGTTGTATGAAATTTTTTTCAAGGCCCTGCAAGTCAACTTTGCACTAGACTCTGCTTTTATTTGGGCTGGCCAGTCAACTAAATGGATTTTTTTTTGTAATTTAGCTAAGAATCCATACATCCTACATTAAAAATATTTTTTTTTACAATAAATGTTTGTTTGTTTTTTGAAAACATCCACTGTCATAACAGAATGCAAATGCCTAAAATAGATTATGACTATGTTGTGTACTTATGTTGAGTTAGTTTAGAAAAACAGATAAGTTCTTTATTTTTTATTTTGCTGAAGATTTAGTAAAATTATTTACAAAAGTCAAAACTTGTTTAAAATATAAACTTATTTATAAAGATTTAATTTTTGAAAAAACAAAAACAATTATTTTCATATAATTTGAGGTGGATTTATTTTGCTGACCTTTATTATTATTATAGTAAGATACATTTTATCTTGAATAATTAAACGGAAGAACACATAAATGATTTGAATTTAAAGATTCCCCAGATTTTAAATTTATAAGTATATCCACATATCCATTGAATTGAAATATTTTTATTAAACATTGTCATCAATTTCTTAATAAACAAGACCACCCTAAAAATGCTTATCTACAATATATATGACATAAAATAATGATTATCATGCATCTATAATCTTGGATTCAGATCTGAACTTTTTTTTAAAACAGATGTCTGAAAATTTCAAATAATCTTAGAATATTTTTTCAAATAATCTGCCCACAACTAACTCAGTGAGCCATTCATTCACTTATGTTTGGCAAATGGATATCTTAGAAAATTCTTAGCTGTAAAATAAATATCTCCATTTAATCTGGATTGGCCCAATGAGTGAGTGTTCATGCACTTATAAAAGTGGTTTGTTATATAATGCTGTCTTTTATACATAGTGAAGGAGATATCATTGATCTCTTGTTCACTTTTACTTTTTGGACTACCATAGTATCACATATTAGTAACAGAATAAGGAACAGATTCATTTTTCACAGCCCTTTCAATAACAGATGGACATAATAATAAACCTGCATATAATTACTATTATGCAGATTGGATCATAAGTTACTTTAATAAAATATTTTATTACCATTTATATTTTATTACCATTTATATTTCATTAATTAGTACTTTTTCGTAACACTATTACTTAAACATTTGTAAACAAAATTTAGAAAAAAAATAAAACAAAACTTTTTTATGAGAAATAATTAAATTAAAAATAATTAGAGAAAAAAATATCATTGCATAAAATTTTTTAATTAGCTACTTTATCATATTGGAATTTTTTCTTTTATATATATTAAAAAATATTACAGTAATAAAATTTTTGATACTAGCAGATTTATTCTGCTTAATTCTTTAAATCTTAAAAAACAGCCAACCCTATGTGTTTTTCTGAAGGTTTGTGATGATGGTGTTCTAGCTGTATTTTTATATTGGAATACAGCCAACCCTATGTTTGAAATTTATCAGTAAATTCTTCTCTTCAGCTATCATGAGGTTAAACAAAAAACATTGCCTTGGATTAAAGAAACATTACAGCTTAATTGATCTTCATTCTATTAAAAGTGCTTCCATTTTCATAATAAGCTCCATAACTGTTTTAATGTTCATCAAAATTGCAGTTTTAATTTTTTTAGAAATCTCTCTTTATCATTCATGATTGTTCTAACTTTTTGGCAAGTCGATCTAAGTCAATGACCTATATCTGTCACAAACATGTCTTGTTCACTTAACTTAATCATTTCTAATTTCATTTATATTGAAATATTTTCACAACTTCCAAAACATTTGCCATAAAGGTATCACATTTAAAAATAATGACATACAAAATTGTATTCACTAATAAAATGCACTATAAATCATTTAAATGCATTTAGGAAGATTACACTTCATGATCTTAGAACAAAAAAATTTGATCTGTGAATGAAATTATGTAATTGTCAATAAAAAAATTACATTTAAATACGATTTCTTTAGAACAAATATTTCACTAAAAACATTTATAAAATTTGCATTAACAGTAATCAAAAATAACATTATGTGCTGAATTAGATGCAGATGAAATTATTTCTCATTTTGTAAATTTGATATCGAGTAAAATATTTTTTTTTTTTACAAATAAATTATTTCAAATAAATTTATTTATTCTAATATTCTACTCATGTTAAAGTGTGATATATCTTTTTTTGACAATTTTTAAAAATGAAAGAGTGCTAACAATTATTCTATAAATGGATGTTAAATGACTTAGCATTGGTCCTGGATCCAACTTTCCTTTTTATAATATACATTTTATATGGGATATAAATGTCATTCAGTTAACACAAAATTATTAAGTATTAAACCACTAAACATCACATGATCACTATCTCATACTAGCACATAATTGTTATTAAACAATTCAAAACAAAGCAAAACTCTCCATACAGTAGTGCCATCTTGTGCCAACAAGAGCAATCAATGGATGCCAGAAGGCTTGTGCATAAAATCCCTATCTAGTGCCTACTCATCCAATATACCCAGACTAGTTTCTGGCTTGTGGCCTTCGTCAGTGAGGAGCCTTGGATCTGAGAGCACTGTACGTGGATCTTAGGATCTAATGCAACCCTCTAGCAGCCATCTTTTAACTCTACTTAACTACAAAACTATGAGAATGAAATTGAAAACACAATAATATTTTCAATCCAAGCTCAATAGCTTATATAGTCATATGGGTCTGAACTCAATTCAGCACCCATACATTTTGGTGACTTTGACTCTTTAACAATCATAGCCACCACTATTCTATTAGGCAGGATTGGTGTTAAACCACTAAACATCACATGATCACTATCTCATACTAGCACGTAATTGTTATTAAACAAAGCAAAACTCTGTCATTCTCATAGTTTTGTAGTTAAGTAGAGTTAAAAGGTGGCTGCTAGAGGGTTGCATTAGATCCTAAGATCTAGGTGCAGTGCTCCCAGATCCAAGGCTCCTCACTGATGATGGCCACAAGCCAGAAACTAGTCTGGGGATATTGGTTGAGTAGGCACTAGATAAGGATTTTATGCACAAGCCTTCAGGCATCCATTGATTGCTCTTGATGGCACAAGATGGCACTACTGTATGGAGAGTTTTTCTTTGTTTTGAATTGTTTGATAACAATTATGTGCTAGTATGAGATAGTGATCATGTGATGTTTAGTGGTTTAACACCAATCCTGCCTAATAGGACAGTGGTGGCTATGGTTGTTAAAGAACCAAAGTCATCAAAATGTATGGGTGCTGAATTGAGTTCAGACCCATATGACTATATAAGCTATTGAGCTTGGATTGAAAATATTATTGTTTTCAATCTCATAGTTTTGTAGTTAAGTAGAGTTAAAAGGTGGCTGCTAGAGGGTTGCATTAGATCCTAAGATCTAGGTGCAATGCTCTCAGATCTAAGGCTCCTCACTGAAGAAGGATACAAGCCAGAAACTAGTCTGGACATATTAAATGAGTAGGCACTAGATAGGGATTTTATGCACAAGCCTTCTGGCATCCATTGATTGCTCTTGTTGGGACAAGATGGCACTATTGTATGGAGAGTTTTGCTTTGTTTTGAATTGTTTAATTATTAAGTATTAAATACAATATTTACCATTTTAGTAAATCATCAGAGATACATATGAAATGCTATTATAGATTGAAGATGGATGACACTAGTGCTTATGTCTAAAGGCATATACGCATAACCTAAAAGATTCTGCTTTATAATAAAATTTTAGAAGCAATTATTGTGAAATATTATTGTAGAATGGGAATAGACTAATCTCTAATAAAAGATAAATCTCAAAAGTGATCAATTAATCTTTCAAGTTGACTGCATTACCAGATGATTTCTCACTACATATATAAGAATCACATGATTACCATCTCTATACTAGCATGTAATCTATTATCGTGCCAAGTTTCAATGATATCAAAAGGCTGGTACAATCAGCTAGAAGCACAGGAAAAACACCTCTTATGGTTGACCACATATTTTGTACAGCTTACCCCTTGCAAATGGAAGAAAGACCAAAACAGAAAATTACCAGGTCTGGCTAGAAATTATCTTAGGTAGTGCAGTGGTAGGATATATGCTTTAAATAGTAACTGGATTGATTCATAAGCTAATAATAGGATTTGACTTTTTTAATCAGCATCAGTGTATCTTGGATTACTTCCAAAATACATTTATGTTCAAAAGGGAACAGATTCCCTTTGGAGGTCCTAAAAGTAATACTTCAGTTAAGATGAGATGTATTGACTAAACTGTGGACAGGGTTGTTATTAAGAAAAAATTAAAAAAGCAGCATTGGAAGATCCAAAAGACAGAGATGAATTATATCAAATCCTAGATAGTAATACAAAGGTATTTTCAAACACACCAGAAGAAATCAAGGATTAAGTCCATCAGATGAAAGTTAAAGAAGAGAACTACTTTCAAACTAGGACTATTCTATCCCATTCCAGTATCAAGAAGAGGTCAGTAATCAGATCCAACCAATGATAGGGGAATCATTGAAAAAGGACCATTCCCATACAATAACACTTTGGTAGTGATTAAAAGAAAAGTGATGCTATCCTACTATACTTGAATGCCTGTAAACTCAACAGTATTACCATTCTGGAATGAAATATCCCACCTTTCATCCAGGAAATATTCACCTGCCTAAACCACAATATTTTTATTCTCCACTTTGGACCTCATGGTCAGTTATTGGCAGATGGTGTTAGATCCTCAGGATAGCAAGTATACTGCATTTAAGCATAATGTGCACACTCACAGATTTTAAAAAAAGTTCTATTCAGATTAATCAATAGTGGGGCAAGACCAATGAGATGTCTCAACAAACCCCTGTCAGAGGAAATCAAGAAGCACCTTATCTGCTATGTGGATGATGTGGTGATTGCACCACACGCCCCAAAATAGGATTTCTAATATTTAAGGAAATTCTTTCAAGAATGTGCCATGAAAAATATTACAGTGAACCTTGAGGAAAGCTACTTTGCCATCCCAGAAATATCTTTTTTGAGGCACACTATTGATGGCAATGGCATAAAAACACACCCAGATAAAGTGAAGGCCATTGATACATTTCTCAAGTCTATCGTTTGTAAGCACCTTCAATCCTTTCTGGGACTGTACAATTATTACCAAAAATTCTATTATGGGTTTGCACAAGAACTTCCCAATTACTAAATTTATTAAGGAAAGGCTAGGAGAGGGCATGGACCAGTGAACATGATTGAGAATTTGAAACTATTAAGAAAAATTTATTAAATATTGTCAGGTTATACCACCCAGATTTCACTCACCCCTTTTATATCCAGACAGTAGTAAAAAGGGATTAAAGGTGGTCATATTTTAAATTGATCAATAAGGAAAGCAGCAAGTGCTGAGCTTCAGCAGCTGGACCCTTAGAGGGGCACAGGTTAATTATATAGTTATAAAACAGAAAACTCTAGCAATTGTCTGGGCTCTAAGCTGTGCGTGTGTGCACGTGCACATAAATTTTAAACAAAGCGCACATGAAAAATATTCACGCGCACAAAAAATTTTTTCCGTGCAGAAAATAAAATTGCACCTGCATATGAAATTCGTATCTAAAAATAAAATGAAAAAAAAATTGAATCAAATGTTTTAGATTTAAATAAACTGCCAACTATAGTATTTGTGTATAGGTATAGATGGCAGCACATTTATCATTGATGAGAAACGAGGCTGGGAATTACTGTAATGTTATCAGTGTTAAAATTGCCATTTTTTTGTTAAATTCAAAATCATTACCAGCTTTTATTATTGAATATATGTGTTTCAGTGATATAATTTTGTGAAAATAAATATTTTTAAAAGTATTTTTACAGTATAGTGTTAAAAATAAGTTTGAAAAGAAAAAGAACAACTAATGAATTTAAAATTGAGTGGCTTAATGAATTCGTGGAAACTGATACTCCGAAAAGTCATGATAAATTACAAATTCAGTTAAAAGAAATATTCATATTTAATGAAGAAAATGGTGTAATTTGTAATTACTGCTGAGACGGAAAGGTACGTAGTAATTTTGTTAGTGGAAAAATGTGGGATTGCGTGTGGAAATTGGACTTTTTAAAACGGCATTTAATTAGTAAATCACACTTAGAAAGTGTACAAAAACTGAAAAATAAGAATGCTTCATTATCAGCAACTGGTTTGGTATGGTTTTTAAAAGAAACACCAGAAGATCGTGAGAAAAAGAAATCAAATCCTGAGGAAGTAAAAATTTTAATTGATAATCTATTATTGGCAATTAAAATGAACGTATCTTTGCTTTCAGTTCGAGAAATAAATAACTACATGGCAAAATACATCCATATTCCAGAAAGTTGGCATAGTATAAACTATGCTTTTTCATTTTTGGAAGTGGTGAATACTGTTGTAAAAAATGTTTAATTTTATACTTTAAGTTTAGAAAATCTGATCAATATAAAACTGTTTTTGGTGGGCTAATCCAATTAAAGATATGTGATTCCTCTTCAATTTTTTCTGCAATTTTACAATTTTATGAAGATAACCAAATTGATTTGCAAAAGCTAGTTATGTTTACATCTGATGGTGCATCCATAATGCTTGGAAAACGAAATGGTGTAGCAACTAAATTAAAGCAGAATGTACCACATTTGGTGCAACAACATTGTGTTGCACACCGATAAAATTTATGTATTTCGGATGCATGGAAAGAAGTAAAAGCCACAAGAGCACAAGAGAAATCAAAACAGTGGTGAGAACTGTTTATACATTATTCTCAAGATCCACGACAAAAACAAGTAAATTTAAAGAGATTATTGAAGCTTCACAAAATAAATCTATAGCTTTTCAAGCTATTAATGAGGTGAGATGATTATCAAGACATTTTGCAATAAAAGCAATTATTACAAATTATGAATCATTAATTGAATATTTTAATCAAGATAAAGATGATCCAATTTCCAAATTTTGTTTGAAAAAGTTAAGCAACATTGAATTTCAAATAAGTTTAGAACTTTTGTCTTCAATTTTAGAAGAACTCAGTGCTTTATATCAAATTTTTTCAACGCCATGAATTAACACCCATAGATGCTTTTCAATTTGCTCATGCAAAAATTAATAAAATCAAGGAAAAACATCTTGGAAACATGGCATGGAACAATAAAATAAGCGTGCTTTTAAAATAGGCTAATGATTTAAATATAACTATAAACTTAGATGATATGTTAAAATTTAGTAATTTATTATGTGAAAATTTGGAAGAAAGGTTTCCAACGGATGAAGTAAAAGATTGGATATCCTTTGATGTATCCAGTTTATTATCCTGTGATTTTAATTACAGACTAGTGGAAATTGAAAAATTGTGTTTAAAATATAATGCTTTTCTTACAGATAAATCTGTTATAAACGAACAGTATAATGATTTTAAATATGCAGTGCGTGAAAAAATTAAAATTAAACAAATAAAAGATTTTGAAGAAATGGTTATGTTTAGTTTGAATAACGAACAATTTAAAGATCTATCCAAATTACTAGATATCGGAGGCACTTTTTTGGCAAGGAGTGCAAATTGCGAGCACAGTTTTAGTTTGATGAATTTAATTAAAATGAAACAAAGAAATCGATTGCACGAAAACCATATGGATATGCTGATGAGAGTAAAATCATATATGAATGACAGAAACAAGGTAAATTTAAGAAAAGTTTATGCAGAATGGTTAAAATCAAAAGACATGAGAGAGAAGTTATAAAATAAATGCATTAATAACAAATGTAATCCTTAATTTTAGAATTGTTCAATAATAAGTAATTGTGAATTGTTGTTCTTGTCTGTTTGTTTTGATAAATGTGTTAATTGAAAAAATTAGAAGCAGACGTTTTTACATTGTAAATATTTAAATTTTCTTATTTTTCATTTGAATGGAAAAGGGAAGCCACAGTAATCAACTAAATTCTGTCTTCACGAACTGATTTGACTTGATTTTAGAGTAGTTTTTTTCATTGTGTTTCATTGTAATGTATGTAGTACAACTTACAAGTGGTATGCTGTAAGATCGAGTCAATGCATATAAGTAGGTACAAAATTTGGCTGAATATTAATACTATTCTTGTGTTGTCTTTTTTTTTATTATATGCACTTTTTTAAATTGCCGCACAAATTTTTTTTATTTAAAAAAAAAAACTGCACACACTTAAAAAAGTGTGCACACAGGTCACAAAAAATTAGAGGGAACACTGCTGGGATTTGAGGTTATTATCATCACAGACCAGAAATGCCTGGAGTTTCTCAACCATAGTTACTTAACCAATGAACATTTGATTCAATTGAGTTTGTCCCTGCAGAAGTTCCATTACAGGGTGATCTATTGCCTGAGACCCAAAAACATCATTGTGGACATTTTGAATCACTACCCCATTGAGACACACCCAAAAAACCCTTTGGTCAGGAATCACCCAATAATTGTAATACTATATTCTGAAATTGATGTCATGGAGGCTGAATTAGAGAGACTACCATACTAGGCAGAACAAAAACCTCAGTACAGTAGGTATCAGATAAAAATGGGGTTTTACAGATCCATACAAGAGATCCTGACAGCCCTTGGAAAATCCTAGTGCCCTCAAATCTTTGGACATGCCTAATTGATCATGTACATTGTTTGATTGGGCCACAAAAAACTGAAGAAGCATTAAGGTGGCAATTTTACTGGACTGAAATATGTACTAATGTGCTTGCTACTCTTCAGAAATGATCTGTTTGTGATAGGAACCACCAAACAGTTCATATACAGGTCACAATACTCCCATTGATCACTATGGACCATTGCCATCACTTAAGCATTACCAGTATCTATTGGTAAGATATGACATGTTCTCTAAGTACCTATGCACTTATCCCATATGGAAAGTGGGCTCTTAGAATACAATCAGTCTTGCAGAATAGACAATTTAAGGAGGTGGGGGAAACTAGCAGTCATTTTGTCAGACCATGGATCCACTTTTACCTCTACAGAATGTAAGTCATGCATATTGAGACAGGGCATTAAACACATCATCACATCAATTAGAAACCCTCAATCCAACCCTTGTGAGAGTTATGAAGGAGATAAAACTGTTTATATAGGACTCATATACCAAATAATTACAAGGAATGGGTAAATCATCATCAGAAAGTAGTCCACTTTATTAATATGGTAAAGGAATATATGGGGTTTATACCATTGTGATTCCACTCGGGGAAGCCATGCCTCATATCAATGAACCAGATTTATTGACAAAGAAAAATACCAAGATAGGGCTCAACGTTGGTTGGCCCAAATGTCAAAGCTCAGGGAGTTGAGAGGGAATACCAATCCATACACTTTCCACATGGGAGACCAAGTGTGGGTACAAGTACACAAAGCCAGTAATATAAAACAAAAAAAAATTAGTAAAATTTCCCATTATATTAAGGACTGTACTGTATTCAAAGGAAATATGGGAATAATGCATTCCTCCTGGCTGACAATGGAATGAGCAAAGGAACTTTTAATGCAAGGGGCTTAAAACCATACTATGACATACTTGCAGATCCTGGAAAGGTATAAATGATGCTCAAATTTTGAGGCACCTTTGGAATGACTTTAGGAAATTGAATTCTTGCTGTTGTTTTCTTAGAAATATTTTATAAGTTAATCCTATCATTTTATGATTAATCAGGTGTGATAAGGATAGGTAAATTCCTTTAGCATTTATTAATAGCTTAGGTATTTTAATGATCTTAATATTGCCATATCTTGTATAATACCACTGAAGTTGTCTGTCAACTAATCCTCAGTCCTTCTTTCACCACTGAAAAATACAGTAAGTAAAGACTTTTTTTTTATTCCCTGGATTAAAGAGATATGAAGCTGTAAATATTGTTATACATCTTTATGCTCCATCTGTTTCTCATTATATAACCACTAGCACAGAGTTGAACCCAACCTACATGTGGTTGGCACCAGCATTTAGCCATAGGCAATGGTATCTATCTATATATATATATATATATATATATAGATAGATACCATATATATATATATATATATATATATATATATATATATATATATATGGCTACACAAATCTGGATGGGTCTCTACTGAAATCTAAATATTTTATGGGAGATTAAATAGACATTTTCAAATAAATTTGGTGTCTTTTGTCTATTTAATTCATGTATATGTATATGTACAGAACAAATCAATAATTTTATGTATATTTATTTAATTCATGTATGTGTATATGTATAGAACAAATCAATATTCTTATGTATATTTTAAATAAATTTTATTAGTAATTTATATTAAGCAAAATGGATATTTATGAGTCACAATGTAATAATTAAATCTGGTGGTTTTGATGGGTCAGTAATTGATCGGTTTTTCCATTACCATATATGAAAATGTGGGTTAATCTAAAATCTACAACCAAGTATACTGTGGGTGAAACTTTAATCAGATTTAACATCTAAAAAATGTAATGGAAACAAAAGATCATGTCCTGTTTTCTAGATATGATGTGAAGTGAATAAAATATTTTGTCTCATGGTACTAATAACAGCATTCTTTAGATATTAACATTAGATATAAATAACTGAAATTTTGGCTATTATCATTATTATTTTCTTCTAAATTTTATGTTAAAGTGCTAACATAATTCATGCTAATTTAATTTATGAACTAAATTATGTCAGGGTAAAGAAAATGACCGTTTGCTTCCCCATGCTTCTGAGACTTTATCTTCCTTCTCATGATGCCAAAGCCTGAAATAACTGGGCCCAAATTAAGTGAACTGTTCAAAGAAAATGCTTGACTGAATATGAACTTTAATTATCGACTGATGTGTTTTCAGAAAATCAGTATATGATCATGATCCATGGACCACCTGCTTCATGTCAACAAGTTGGCCAAAGTTAATGTTTACATTGCCAACAACTAGTGAACCTTTTATTAACTTAGCATTTTACTTAAAAACTATATTTGTAAGCTTTCTGTTCTTTATTTATCCAAATCTATTCTGTAAAATGTTAAACAATGTGTATACAGTTTAATTTAAGGTTGTATTAATCTCGTGTTAAATTTGATGTGGCAATTTTGAGTGAAATTTATTTCTCTTTTAGTTTGTTATTTGATCTGTTTTTAATATGCCAAGTTGATATCCAACCTAGTGAGTAAGCTTCAAGTCTACTGCTCATATTTTTCTCCTATTGAATTGATGGAGACATAAATGTTGCAAGTTAATTATCCTAAAATTCGCTTTTTTATACAAATTATTTCACATGATGCTGTTCACTATTTAAGTGACATGTAATTGTATGCTTTTTGACAACCATTCTATTTAATTATTTAGGTCCAATTATGTAATTAGTTTTGTTTTAGGCTGAACCATCTTGCTCCCACCTATTCAGGGTGATCTCCCAAATTTAATAGAAATGTGATCACACACACTCTTAAAATCACAATCATCAACTATTACTTACATGTATAATGTCATAATGAAATCTGTTATACATAAATTCATGATATTTTGATGAGGGTTAAGCTATAATTTATTGTTGTTTATCTGATTTATTTATTCAATAACCTTGGCATATTAACCACACCAATTAAATTTCATGTATTACCCCACAATTATGTATTAGCCCAATATTTATGCTTATTTATGTAACTTCCAAATGATCTAATTAATTAAACTGCCAAGATGCACAATCGCAGAATAGACTATAAGCAAACATGTAATAATGATTGTATGGGCATACACACACATATATTTTGTTTAACTTATAATTATCAAACTAGACTCTCATTTGTTTCACTTTGCTTTGAATATTATTACTGCTATGATTATTAAATATCATTGGGAAATAGTCTCTATTACTGTTTAATTCATTGATAAGTCATAAATTACTTATTATTATCATTAAGTAAATGGTTAAATAATTATTAATTGGCATTTATCCAACTATTGCTAGATAATTTATTCTCCTTTATGATCAAACCATAGTTATAGTCAGAGCATTCTGTAATTGTTATATTTCTTTGTGATTATTAGTTAATCATTTTAGTATCATTGATTTTAAGCCTCTTTGCTCTCCCTGTTTTCATTGCTGGGACTGGATAGTGGAAAGCTTGATAGTATCCATAAAAGAGTTGCTCATACAGTCATAGAGCTTGGAACACAAGTAAATCAGTTAATGTTTAGTATTTATTGTCCAGACTTGTGTATCTTGCACATGCTAGATTGCTGTATGTTTGCTTGGAATCTAGATCTTGTTGAATGAACATATAATTTTGACCTGTACAATAGATATCAATCTCAAGAGAGTGAAGACTCATATGTGAAAAGATAGTGGAGATAAAGAAGTCTGCTGAAGTAATATGGAGAAAAGAAATTATGGATAAGAGAAATTGTATTAATTTCAGAAACTTCATTCTGCAGTAGAGTGATGATAATATAAAATGATAATGATTTTTAAATATAATTTAAAATGAATTTTTTCCAACATTACATTGATAATAAAAAATTTCAACTCTAGATCCATTGTAAAAAAATGGAATAATTATATCCTAAATAAAAATAACACAAACTAAAATGAATTAATATATATTGATAATAATCAAGAAGCATCATTTTCTAAATAAAAAATATTTTAACAACACTAAAACATTAAAAATAATTTCAACAATATGTTATGCTCAAATAAAATAAAAGTTCTTATCAATATATTCTAATTAATTTCTTAAGACTTTTTCTGGTTTAAATGATATTGGCAAATATATATGTGTCGAGGAGAGATAAATCTTTATTGAACAATAATCAGTATTGTTATTGATATTATGTTATTATTTTGTATGTGTCTTCCTTTATCAAATAAATAGAGAGATCAAGTTTTGATAAATAAATGTTTCCTCCATTATACCTTGTTGGTTAAATAACACCAATTGCTCACCATTATCTTCTATTACAAAAATGTCTTCTGGATTAACTTTAATGCCTAGTATGTATTGCTATGGCACTGTACAAACAAAACTGGAGAAATAGGCAGTAATGTGTCACCACAATAAAATCATTACAATATGAACAAAATATTTATTATAATAGATTTTGGGCATGTAATGCTTTGTGAAGAATGTTGAACATTATTATTAGTTTTATTCTGGAAACCCTTTTTTCTAGTTATGCAAAATTTAAATAATTTTCTTGCTAAAAATTATGACAGTATATCTGTAAATATATAAACCTTCTCTTATAAATAAAAAAATAAATGCTGTTTTATTACTATCATTACTAATCCATGTAGATGTTACTTTGTTTAAAATTAAGCATATCATTTTAATATCTTTCTTTCACCAAAGATGCAAGTCTAATTTATGAAGCATTATCTTACTATAGCTGTACTTCATATATAGTGAACTACGATACATTGCTATTCAATATACATTACTTCAATTATGCACTACTCAATAAAAGTAAATAAACAAATCATAAGAACATTAAAATTAATAAATTTAGTAAATTGGACAATATGATAGAAAACCATTATTCTGTCTTGGACATTTATATACAATCACATTAGTAATATTTTTTCAGATTATGTTAAAAGCACATAATTTTTTTTTATTCTGTCCAATCTTGAGTGATACAGTATTTCATGCAATAAAATGTTTTCCAAGTATAAAGCTAAAAGTTTTATGAAATTTAAAAAAATTCATAAAGTATCTTTTTTAAGTAATAAAATAAAATTTATTGATTTAATAGTGGAGGAAAACAAAATTGTAAAATGTTGCTGTATGTTTACACTTTAAAAAATTTAATTGATAATCTGAAATGAGTAATGTTAATTAGGATAACTATTTGGATTCTGAAATTGATCTGAATTTAAAAACATCAAAACAACTAAAAAGATTATGTAGTCTCTTGAAGATGAGATTGTATCCAGCCTATAAAAAGGCTGTCATTTTTGTTTTTTTTAATTAGTTGCTTTACCAGTTTTTTCTTTAATTTACATAAATACTTGCTGGCAATTGTACTCAGCCCACAGAAGGAAGAAATTATTTCCTTTGCATAAAATACTTCATAAAAAAGTATGATTTATTAATGGCAGAACAAATAATTTTTTTTCCTTGAAAAAATATGCCCTCTAACAAAGAAATGTTTAGCTTGAATATCATGTGACAGTATTACAGACAAACATTTGAGAATTTTATATTTAAGATTTGTTTTTTATTTATTTCTAAGTATATTATAAATCAAGCTAAGTATCACTTTTAATGGAAGATTAATAACTTTATGTATATATTTTTATTTCTTCCATGCCAAATTAAACCTAATTATAGTTTTTAATATGTGATTAAAGTCTTAATCAACATGTTTTAAACAACTTTAATACACCAGTCAAATCTACTGGTTTTATTAATCCAGCATTAAAACAATAACAAAAGACTCTATTTACTTTCTTTTAAGAGCTCACTCATTATTTTGTTATAAAATATTATTATTCAATATAATTAATAGCAGTATGTAAAAATAAAAATACTTTAAAAATCAGCATAATGAAGACACATCATCTAGCCTTGACTCAGGTAACTTCTCTAGGGGGCGAATTATCCCCCAAAAAGTGTAATAAACAAAAAATCAAACATTGAAATTATTAAATTAATTTAAAAAGATATAAATTTTAAGCATATATTGCATTCTTTTGGTATAAATAGCAGCCATTTTCTTTTCTCTGGACTTTTTAAAATTGCATAAATGAGTTTAATACTTTTTAAAAAAATGCGTTCTAAATAATTATATTCTTAAACGTATCTTAACAATTTCTTTCCATAAATGAAATCTAACACATATGACATTTTTCTTCGAGAATTTAAAATTTCATTTGAAATTACTTCAATCATTCATGAAGTGCACTCAGTAAGTTATGAAGTGATAATTATTGATCTAAATGCAATGTAAATGAGAAAAACCCTCACCCATAGCTATTTGCTTATAAAAAATTCAGCAAATAAACATATACATATACATGTAACACTATTTGTAATATTCTTTTTTAAAAAACAAAAAAAATTGTTAGTAATCTTAACTTATTTATGTACTATAATTTTTAAAATGTCATATTATAGGTTTGTATATATATATATATTATCTGCTAATTTATGCATCTGCTAGGCACTTTGGAACAAAATATTGTGGATGTTGAAGCTCCAATATACAATATTTCAAATTTCCACTTTGAGGTTACCTATAAAATTATCTTTAATCGTTACACTGGTGAAGTGGCCATAGTGAATTTTTAAAAAATTATGTTAAGCCACAAATTTTATAATAAATTAACTTTGAATTGTCCAAAAATGATATAATTTATATTATTTGGAAGATAGAACATCAAAAAATGTAATGAAACTAAAAAAAATAGTTATTAATATTTAAAGTAATAAAAAAAATATTTCATAGTATTTCATAAAATCTGAATTTTCATGGTTAAAATTTAAAATTACACTTTTGTTAATAAGTTATATGCATTCCTTATTGAATTTCAAATAAAATCATGTATAATATGATTTACCTAAGGCAATCCATCACTTCACACTTCAAGGAATAAGGATATCAGTACTTTTCAATTTTTCCTAATAGCCCTTCAAAATATTTTTCCATACAGGGGTTTGCAACGAATATGACATACCTGATAACAAGTAGTTAATATTGATCAATAATTATTATAATTTAACTATAATAAAGAACTTCAATAAAGTTTGTAATTTATAAAAAAAATTAGTCATTAATTTTTATATTAGAGAAAAATAGGAAAAATTAAAATTTTATTGTAAACAAATTTTTTTATTTATCAATGATGTGGTAAACAGTATATACAAAATAAAATAATAAAACAAAATAATAAAAACAACTTATACATAAACTAAGAAAGAAAGCATACATAAACAAAATACAATAAAAAGCAAACAAAATTAAAATTACACATAAAATAATTAAAAAAAGCAAACAAAATTATATACGAAATTATTAAAAAAAAGCAAACAAAATTAAAATTATATATATTAAAAAAAAAGCAAACAAAGATAATATTATATATAAAATTAGTGAGGTTAAGAACAATGCTAAATTCATTGTAAAATTAGTGGTTCATGTCAGATTCCATACTCAGTGTATCTAAACAAAAAAAAGGGTTAGAGTCAGTGCTATGTAGTATATTAATAATAATGCTCTTTATTATTTATTCTACCTACCAGCTTATGGCAAACACTTTGTCCTGTTAGATAGAATTTGCCTAAAATATAAAATAAATGATTACTACAAAATGATAGCTTACAATTAAAATAATACTGTGACCAAATGCAAATACAGCTTACCAATTAGAGTTGCTGATGATCATCTACATGGTGAGATGTTGATTGAGCACTAGTTGACCCTTCCACAGAAGTTGATTGTTCAGGTTTCCAAGAAGTATCACCTACCACACTCCACTGTGATAAATTGTAAAACAGTTTCTCAGTGCACTTTGGCAGAGTGTGATAGGTCCACAGTCTACACAGCCAAAAAACTTTCATGTCTCTGCTTCTTCTTTAGACAGACAACACACTTCCTTCTTTTAGGTATGTTGTGCTTATAAAGATCAACAACTAGGCTATGTTTCCCAATGGTATGCTGAGCCAGATGTGGTATAACATGTTACACAGTTGTTTGTTCTTGAGGAGAACCCATCTATTAGGCTATCTGATGAGTTTCTCTGAAAATGCATGTGTTTCAACTTTATTCTGTTTATGAGTCATATATTCTATGTACAGAATATATGCATTGGTAACAGCTGTATCGAAGTAGTGCCAAAAAGAACACATTGGCCATCAGTTAGACTTTCTCTTCCAACCATACTGAAGTCTACTCGACCAATGTAGCTGTTGTAATTTTTTATTGCAGGTGGACAAGGATATGAATGAAATGTCCCATCTTTGTGTCTTCTTGTTACAGTATCATTCCCAGAAGGTGGATAAGCATTGGTTAGCATTATAATTGGCTTCTCATCCATCCAAGTTAAAAATTGAAGACCATTGTCTTTATCTATTACAAAATGTGTCTCCCCTCATCATTTTTATAGCTTTTATTCATTTCTTTGATGCTGTCTGGGATACCTCTCCTATTTGCATTTGGTGTGCTACAATAGTAGAATTTGTTTGCAGATAGCTCTTTAGCTAACTGTACATTTGTAAAATATCTATCGCAAAAATGTGATGCTGTTTCAATAGATATAGCAAAACTACTGAAAGCACAGCTCGAGTACCCAGACCTTGGCCAGCATCTCAAGTTGTACTTTTTCCTGTATACAACTCCATATGGAACACAGATTTATTATGGCTATCTGCATACATTCACTATTTGAACCCTTACTTTATCGGTTTCAAGGGCTCCTATTGCTTCATGCTAATGCAGCCAGTAAATTTGGTAATAGCTTCATTAATTTCTATGCAGTTTTAAAATTTACATTGCAGTAGTCTATAATAGGCCTAATTTTATATATTCTGTCAAAATCTTTACTTTTAGCATCTAGCATTTTTTTATTGTCATTAAAATATAGACAAGACAAAATTGAATAAAATCTACATCGGGTCATAATATTAGCAAAATATAGTTATCTCATTCTCAAATCGGAACTTCATATGTCATCTAATTCACATGGACACATGGAGGAAATACCTATTATCATGCCAAAAAATGCAGATAATTCACAATGTGATAAATTGACCCAATCACAAACTTTTTTCTGTTCAGCATACAAATTTGTTTCTAAAATAATTTTTTCAAAATTTTTTTTTATTAAATAATGATTGGAAAAGATCTAAAATACTATAATCACTAATGGTGGAAAATTTGGGCCCAGGAGACTTTGTAAAATTGAACAACCCGATAACGTTAATCAGCAACACATTCAGATATGGTAGGGAAGATGGGCCTGGAATTGGAGAAGTTGCTGCACTTGTATTTCTACATTTTCATTTTGTACTTGGTACCACATCTGACTCTAAAATAATGGAACCTGATTCTAAACCATTGATAAAGAAGTCATCAAATAAGCTTGAAGCATCCAAATTCCATGCTCACTTACTGCAAAAACACTGTCATTGCTAGACTTGGAAAAGTTATCTATATTCTCCCTTTAAAAAATTCATGGTAATCTAAATTCTGTTTAAAATAAAAAAAGCAGAAAAAAAACAAAAAAATTAGCCTTATTTGATTATAAAAATTATTGTAAAATTGCCAATTTTTGAGATAGAAAAATACAACTTACCTTTCTAGAAAGCTGACAAAAGATGAATCTAAAGATGTAAAAGTACATATGCTGTCTGCATAGTTTTCTCACAATTTTAAACTGAAACGCACTGTTATAAATTTGAAAATTTGAGACCGCATTATGCGGTTGTAATAATAAAGAGGTTAAGTTTCATCACAAACCAAGATAGCAGTATGAGAACATGCAATTTCTTTATTTCTAAGTTTTACCCCATTACTTTTTTTTGATAAGACCCCCCCCCCCCATGACTGAACTTTTATTTAAATTTGGAATCTTTTATTGCAGCAAAAACATTTAGCTCAAACTTATATCTTCCTAATTTGAATTTTCTATTTTTAGGCTTTTTTGATGTAAAATCCTTTTTGGATCTTTATCCTTTTGGAATTATTTCTCCTAATGATGTTAACTTTAAGGTCACCTTAATCCATTTTTTAATCCAGGTAAACTGAACTCAACTTTCATTACCCACAAAGTTTTTCATTACATTTCATATATTTTGGATTCAAGCTGTATTACTTCTTTCTAAATTCCAAAATTAAACTCAAGTTGTTTTTCCATAATCAATATACTGTTGGTCCCAACATCATTCACATTATTTTCAAATGCTTGGCCATTCTTATGCTTGCAGGGAACTGATGAACAATCTGTCCAAAACATTTATCATCATTTCTTTTGAGCTGCTTCTTTACTTAATACTGTGAAAATTCCATTATGGTTATAAATCTATACACAAAAAAATTTCTGGGTATTCAGAAAAATTCTTTATGCTTTTTAAAAAAAATTATAGTTATAGCATAAGCAATCATTTTAAAACTTATCCAGACCTAAACACCTCCATAAAAAGTGAATTTTCATACATTTCAAAGATAGAAATTAAATCAATTAGATTAACATTTCCTAAATTTAACTTAAGGAAATATACACTGTGGTGTGGAGATTTAAAAAGATTGATTTACAGATTTTTCTGGTAAATTCTCCTGATTGCTAGATTCTATATTATGGATATTATTTGGTAAAAGTTACTTGAATTTTCAAATGATTGTAAATTTGAACACTAGTTTTTGAAGCTTGTATCTGAGGGGATATTTGTCTCATGGTAAGAACTTTAGAAATGCAAATTTGTATGAGGACTTTGAGAGAATTTTATATAAAAATAAATTTCTAATTAACATTAATAACATTGGAGAACAGGTACGAAAAAAATATATGCCAAATTTTATTTTTTATATAAATAAAACAAATGATAATTAATTTGTCAAAAAAATTATTGGTGCAATAAAATAAAATTAAAAGGTAATTTAGTAAATATTCTTTATTTTTCTATAAAATCGTGACTAGTATAAAAAAAATATCATAATTAAGTAGCAGATAATTCCCAAGTTAATAGACAGAAGAATATGGCACGATTAGCAAAGACAATAAAGTGTTGTTTATGTTCCAAAATAATAGTATGCAAAAACTCGTCAGTAAAATAGCATTATGAAAAAAATCATAAATCGCTTCTTGATAAAAGTAAAGAATAAAAAGAATACGAGCCATTAAAAATAGAAATGTTCAGTTAACATCACTAATTAAATATATCAGCTGCCAATCAAATATAATTGCCGCTAGTTATATTGCCTTAAACATAATTACCAAACACAGAAAAACTTTGGATGATGATGAATATCATTAATATGGGCACCAGTACTTCTTGAAGATTTTAAAAATAAAGAAAATAATATTTACAGAATAAAATATATGCCTTTCTCTAGAAATATGATAAAAGATATATTCTTAAAAATGGATAAAAATGTAATCCATCAGCCAAAAACTGATATAAAATCTTCTAGGTTTCATTTCTTTTTGTCTTGATGAGACTATTAATGTAAGTTGATCAGTTCTTTTAGCCATTTTTATTTATTATTGTGTTGAAAACAATATCAAGGAAGAATTAATCAGTTTATCATCATTAGCAACAACAGTAAAAGAATAAGATATTTGCAGTATAGTTGCATTTACTGAAATAGAAATAAACTTGTCCAAAATTGTATCAGTAACAATTGATGGTGCTCAAAATATGATCAGACAGAAAAATCTTGTCAAGTCGTTTACCAAATGTATTGGACATGCACTTGTGGTTTTCACTTTATTATACATTAGCAGGTTATATGCACTGAGAGAGAGTAGAATATATAAACTTTAAAACAAAATTTGTCAATTTTTATATTTGCATACCACCTTCAAATAAATGAAAATTCTCGGAACTGTAAACTCATTACATTTCAAAGATTTATTGAACATTTAAAGAAAATTAGACTTTTTACTTCATGAGAATAATTGAATAATTGTGCTGCCACTTAAATTGAATTAAATATTAAACTACAATATGTTAATAAAACATAGTCATATTTGATTTAGTGGAAGTATTCAAAATTAAATTAGAAGTTTTTAGTCATAATGTTACTTCATATATCTATAAACATTTTCAAATTAAAAAAAAAAAGTGAATATAGAATCTCACAAGAAAGCTAATTCAGAAAAATTACTACAAAAGTTTTCTATTGTCTGTCAATAATCACTTAATTTTTAACTAAGATTTATGCAGTTCAAGCAATTTGAAGAAACATCAAAATTTATTTTATATTCAGATACAATATCAGCACATAAACTTTGGCCAGTGATTGAATTTGGATGATATAGAATTGCAATGAATTCATTTTTACATGGAAACAAAAACTTGTTGGGTTGAAAAATGACTTGCAAATGATTGAAAATGATCAATTATTGGATATAATTTAAAAAAATGCTGAAAAGAAAATATTAAAAAACTTGGAATAATAATAAGATTCCCACATTCAGTAGTTTAAAAATAGTAGTGACAGTTGTATTATCATTTTTCTTCTTTACTTATGATTATTAATTATTATTTTCAGAAATTAATTTTATAAATGATAGATTCAGAAATAAAATGTTTGATAAATCTAGGTGCAGTGCTCTCAGATCCAAGGCTCCTCACTGATGAAGGCTATAACCCAAAAACTAATTTGGGATATTGGATGAATAGGCACTAGATAGGGATTTTATGCACAAGCCTTCTGGAATCCATTGATTACTCTGTCTTGCTTTGAGTGGCCCTACTGTAAGGAGAGAGTTTTGCCTATTTAGGATGGGATTTTGTTATATATTGAGGTATACTTAAGAGACAAAACAGTTAACAACTATCAGAACTTCACACTGTTGTTGGACATTGAATGGCAATATGCACATATCCACAATATTGTAAAAGGTAATAAGGCATGATCAAACCTAGAGAAGGAAACTGTTAGCTATAGTCATCACTGTATCTGCATATGAAGCAAGT
Source organism: Epiperipatus broadwayi (assembly GCA_028023455.1). NCBI lineage: Eukaryota > Metazoa > Onychophora > Udeonychophora > Euonychophora > Peripatidae > Epiperipatus > Epiperipatus broadwayi. The sequence continues at coordinate 2,567,131 of JAQFVV010000048.1, read as the reverse complement.
TATCCATAAGCTGGAAGTGTCAGTCTTAAAAAAAAATCATAGGATTTCTTCCCAAACATCAGATGTGCCACTAACAATTAGTTTTATATAATTTACAACTGTGAGGCAAACTATTGTATTTAAACATGTGAAATACTATACATATATAATACATTTCTTAATATTTACTTACAGAGATATAAGCTATTCTTAAATGATTAGGATTATTAGTCCAGCCATACTATATTACAAAAATGATAGAAATGATGCAGTTATGATAGGATTTGCCATCAGAGATTGTTTAGGTCTTTATCATTAATTTGAAAGGAAAAACTTAACACTAACATTATTAGCATATCAATTAAAAAAATTATACTAAATACTAATAGTAATTCATTTCTGCAAAGACAGTTAAAGATAATTTTTTTTCCCCATATGGTGGGGGTGGGGGTGAAAATGATAAAAATTGGTTTCCTAGAAGAATTCAATCCTGCCAATCCAGAAAATTTACCAACATATGTGGATTGAGTTTACTTCTTTTTTACAACAAATTAAATTAAAAAAATCAGGATTAAAATTAAGAATTTTTATAGACATTTGTGGTTCTTCAATATGTGAAAATTTACACTCTTAATCAGCCCCTACCCATTCTTTTGAGTTATTTTTCGATACAGTAATATCTCTATGAGCAGTTTATTTCTGCCCAGATCCTATAATAATATTACAAAGGTACAATTTCAATCCATGTGTTCAGGGGAGGAGGAAAAGGCTAAAGATTTTACCACAGAACTCAGATATGAAAGTTAACTATGAATAAATAAACAGTATGTGATCAACAGTACTGCTTGCTGCCTTGTAAGTTAGGATATTGGTTTATCAAAGTCAAGATATTATTCTTGATAGAAACAACCATTTCAGTTTTCCTCTTTCCTTTCTTAAGTTAATGTAGAGCCCAGTCATCATGAGTTTCTCAAGTCATAAGTCATCTCCCTACGCTAACTGGGAAATGTGATTATGCAGCCATGTTCAATCTAACTACGTGTGTACCATTTCTGAGTAAAATCCTTTAAAAAAATTTTTTTAGCTCAAAACTCATGAGAATTAAAAAAAAAGTGATGAAGTTAAACTTAGTAGACTGGAAGTCCTTAGTTGTGATGTTTGCTTGAAACAGTACAATCACTGATGAGTCAATTTAGAACTGGATTTGTGATAGGAGTTTCAAACAGTAAAAATTCCTGCCTACCACAGAAGTGGAAGTATAGGTTGTCTTGCCCAGTGGATTATCCATTACAACAATATAAATAATAAGATCAATAAACCATGAGACCGTGGCACTACTAACAATGAGTGTCATAAATCTAATTAATTTTTGTAAATAATGGGTACATGGAAAGTGCAAGCTTTGTTTGATATAAACTCTTCAAAAACCAAATGAGGGACTAAATGGACAGCTAAGAAACTAACAAAATTTAAGATCAATATAGCTGCTTTTAGAAAAACTCATCTTTCAGAGGAATGACTACCAGCTTTTTTTGGATGACATATTACTCAATGAAAAGAGAATACAAGTCTAATTTAGAATATTCTATTCTTGGAATTCCTCATTGTATCAATGACAGGCTAATGGTGTTAAAACTTGCTTTGAATGGTGATTCTAGTTCTTTTGTTAGTGCCTAAGCTGTACTGCAACTTTAAGAATTTTTTAAAAGAAGCACCAACAGATCTTTTCATTTGTGAAATGAAAAATCACATCCTTAGGCTCAAGCTGTTATTGGACAAATACCAATTTTGATTCAGCAGTCTCCTAAGTGACTATCTGAGTCTACAGTTAGTCAGGTGGCTCCATTTAAAAAGTTGATCCCAATTAAGGGGTCAGCTAGAAAACTGGATTACATAAATACCTAGTTAATCAAAACAAAAATAGGAGATCTTTGGCTAAAAATATTAAAAACTAACTGATTAAATCAGAAAAAACAAATGTAAAAGTTTGCTATACATGTAACAAACTAAAACATACACATATAGAATGTCCATATAGATATGCAATAGGTAGATTTGTAAATGAGTTAATCATATAGAAATTGCATGTTTAAAAAAAAGAAAGTCATTCAAAAAAGAATGAAATAGTCCATTCTAAAAAACTGGAAGAACAAAGTAAAAAAATCAATATCTGTATAAATAATGTGAGAGATACTGATTCAGCCATCAAAGCTTAAATTATAATTAATAATAACATCAATAATAATGGAACTGGATCCGCAGTGTCCATTTTATAAAGAGTTTACCAAATATAATTAAAAAACCCAGATTCCATGAAGAATCCAAACTATCAGGCCAAAAGAGAAAGCAAGAAGATGATCTATATGTCCATCAAGATATCTTAAGGACTATGTGCTTCAAAGCTAACACTTTTGCCAGGATAAGAAAATGTTGTGAATTTGTCCTAACTCAGCAAAAGCTTATCCTCAAATAATGGATTTGTCCTTACTACATTATCAAGAATGGATTTAAATTACAATAAAAGTGACCAATGAAATAGCAACAAAAGAAATAAATATCTAATGGTATAAATAGACTAATTGGAATGCTAGATCAATGAATTCTATTGTTGCCAGTAAGGACAGGGATCTTGGTATATATTGAAATCCATTTGAAGAGAAAACAGACAACTTTCAGAAATTCAGACAATTGTCAGACATTGGAAAGTAGTACATACATTGTTCACAATATTATAGAATGCAAAGAGGCATGCTCAACTTGGAGAGGAAACTGCTAACTATAGTTTTCACTATACCTATATACGAGGCAAGTCATCCATAGGCTGGAAGTGTCAGGATACTAAAGGAAAATCACAGCATTTCCCCCCAAATATTAGCTATACGAGTAATAACTAGACCAGCATGGTTTTTCAAACATTTGTATTATAAATCTGTAAAATAAATATATTTTCTTACAGTTGTGTATTATTCTCAGATGACCAAGAATGTTACACCGATGGCTATATTATAGTATAAATATAACCAGATTATCAAAAATTTTTATTTTTGAAAAATTTTATGCTAATTTTTATGATTATCTCAATAAAACTGTATAAAAATTGATTTTCTATTATTTTTTGCCCTATTAAAAAATTGCTCAGCACACCAGTAATTTGCTAAATATTAATTGTAATTTTTTGACGCACGCATTTAAAAAGATTCGCCACCATAAAGCAGATTTGTTTGCTTTACTTGAATAAATCAAACAATGTAATATGTAACAATTATTAAACACGATAGGTATTTTGTCAAAAAGTCGTATATTCAGGTCAAGTATAAATTTTTTTTTTTCTTATCACGAGTATATATTTGAAGCCATTTATATATTTTTTCTAAAGTTTACAACTGTATACAGCATTTAGAATTAAAAGCAGCAATGCAGCTTTTAAAAAACAAACAAACAAACAAACAAGATCTTGCACATAAATGGTAGGAGTTGATGGTTTAATAAAAGAAAATGATCATGTTTATATAAATAGTAATTGATTATCTAATTTAAAATTAAAAGTATATATTTTTAATTAAAAGTATATAAAAACGAGTAGTAATCTCTTAGATTGTTGCAATCAAAGAGGTTTGTTTAAGATGACATTTATCGTGCATATATTAATTAAATTAATATAGATCTGAAAATATTGGTGCAATGGCAGACTTGGTGCTCAAAATTTACGGATCACAGCTCAGTTATAACACTTCTGGAGGTTGCATTTATTATGAATTTCTGGTCGATAAACCACTCAATTGTTACTATTTTTCTACTAATACAAGAGAATCAAAATGCATATTAGAAGATCTTTACATATTTCCCCCGATATTTATGTCTTTTTTTGAATGTAAGATGGGCGGGAGGTATTCAAGAATAAAAAGAGTTGAATGGTTAAATAAAACAAAGAAACTATTATGCATGTATAAATAGTAAAAGATATATTTCATCATTGAAGACTATATCTTAAAAGTTAAAAATATAATTTCTAACCTACAAAAATGATTAAAACTCATTCGTGTATTTACTGAAACAATGTTGTGAGAAAGTGTTTACTTTAAAGATGAATCTTATAAGATAAATTTATATATATAAATAAAGATTCGATAATACAAACATTTCAAGCGCTTGTTATTCAAATACAATACACCCTAGTAATAATATTCCGCTATGCTTGGATCAAAAAGGAATCCATTTACAACTTGCTATCTAAGATCTTATATAATCATTGTAGATTACCAACAATGATAACAAGAATACATTTCAAATCAGTTGAGATGTTCTTTTAACTTTATTTAAATCACCTTATATTTAAATTTATGAAGTAGAGTTAATTTCCATTCGCTTTAATAATCTTGCAAATATATCACCAATTATCAAATATGTAATTAAAAACAATGTTACAGTGCTCATAAAGATGGATCACTTAGAGAGATAAATCTCCAAAGATTAACTATCTAAATGCAATGCTCACTTGTAACAATATCTATTCTGCTCAGACAAAAAAGAAAATCTCGTATTCATTTTGCAATCTAACATTTTATATTTACTTTATTTGAAATTAACAGAGGAACACAGTCACTGTTATATAGTTTTTACTTAATCAATAAGTATATACACTATATAAATAATAAAATAATAACCATTATAATCATTAAATAGTTTTATTACTTGTAAATTCATAAGACATTTGAGTGCAGGATATAAATATATTCCAGTCAGAGAGGAACTGAATTTGACATTTTATAAGCATCAACAACTCTCTTAAAGATGCATATAATATAATTATTTATGTAAACTATTAGTTACAACTTGTAATATATGAGTTAAAGCTTTGAAATTTATTGTAAAATCAAATATTTGATATTCTATTTCTTCCATCTAATACAGTTGCTTTCATCTGTGTAAAGGCAAATCAAATCTTTACAGTTCATCTTAAGGAAAAAACTCAAATATCTCCATTAACAATTAAAATATTAAGTCATTATTCAAAAATAAAGCTGATGACCATCAGATTTAAAACAAACAATTACAGAACTTCACAAGTCAATGCTTTATTATATCACATTACAGATTGCAATAATCTACCCCGAATGTAATTTTAATAATAGAAAATATATTTTAAAATCAGAAGCATGGAAATGGCATTGCAGCAAAATAAAAATATACTGCATATACTAAAAATAACATTGTTTTTTTCTTTCGTTCGTTTGTATCACATTTTGATTTTAATACTCAATACATATCCTTCTGTTGCACTAATACTTTACTTACATAACTTTATTAATTAATGAATATATTTAAAGAATTAAGACAAAATACACAGAAACTAACAATTAATTATTTGATTTTAATTCCTTATCAACAGCTACAAATTTTAAGATGTGATTTATTTTATTACACATGTAAACACATATACTATGTGAAATATTAAAAGATTAAACAGGCAAAACTCACTATACGTATTGCCACTCACAGCAAGTTAAGTGTAATCAATGGACGCCAGAAGGCTTGTGCATAAAATCCCCATCTAGTGTCTACTCATCCAATATCCCCACAAGCCTTCTGGCATTCATTGATTACTTTGGTTGGCATAGGGTGGCACTACTGTATGGAGAGTTTTGCCTGTTTAATAACAGTTATGTGCTAGCGTAAGAGATGGTGATCATGCGATGTTTAGTGAAATATAAAAGACAAATTAGTTTTTAAACAATCTAGTTCAGGGAACAGACCTTTAGAGCTATATATATTTATGATGTTACTCAGCTTAGAAGAATCTAATCTTTTCTAATATAACACATTAGCTATTCTGAACACCTAATCATTTATGCATTGGGTGATGTACTGAACTAAAAACCTTCTTCAAAGTTATTATTTGGTGAATGCTTTTGAGAAAGTTTCTCAAACTTCTGGCTGTGAGTGTCATTGCTATTTAATTTAGTGAATAAATTAGATTTTTTTAATAGCCAGAATAAATTCTTTGCATATTCATTTATAACCAATATGGCATATTGTCCTGCATGGGTTAGTGCATTAGTAGAGTGGTGAACTCTGGAGCTCAACATTTATAGATCAAGATTCTAATTTTGTCACTTCTGAACTTATAAATTCCTGAGCAAAAAAAAAAAAAACATTTGATTATTATTTTAACACAGCCTCTACTTTTTGTTTAAATGTACTACTATTTTTATTGAGAGACTTTTTTTTTTTTTTACTTGCAATTAGGTTAAATTCTGATTCAGTGAATTTAATTTGATAAGTGATGCTCTGCATGGAAAATTCTATTCTTATGTGAAAGTGTGTCTGAATATAAAAAATTAAATTCAACAGAAAATGTCCACCATTATTTTATTAAATTCCAAAAATATAATCATTAATTTATAAATACTTATTTTATTTTTTTTTTTAACAATTTGCTTACACTTTTTATTTTCATTAATAAATAGATTGAATTAAATCATATTTATACTTTCTATATCTTTATTTACTTTTAAGTTTTTATAAAATAAAATTATCTCCTTTCAGAATTTCAAATTGAGTTTTCATGAAGTTCACTTCCTTGTGTGGTTTAGTGCAGTGGTAGAATGGCATTCAAAATCCATAGATTATGAGTTCAGTTTCATTATTTCTGGTGCTTAAATTTTCTATTAATTCCCAAGCAATAAGTCATTAGATGATGATGATGATTATTATTATCATCATAATCATCATCAAGTTTACATGAATGTCTTTTATTATTCAATTTTAAAATAAATTCAATAATTATAATAACGTAATCTTTGGATTTATTTCTTGTTTTAAAACCTATTTTCAGTTTTAAATGAATAAAAATTATTAATAATCTTACCGATTTAAAGTATTCCAATCTAAAGCAAAGCATGCATACAGACTATAGCTATGTTTAGAATTTAAGATCTGATTAAACGTATTATAGACATGAGTAAAATCTGTTCACGTGCAAAAAATGTGTGTAAATATACAAATTGAGATGCATAGAATTTGAAAATATGGTGCATTTGGTTGTAACTAAGTAAGAGTAAAAAAAAGAGAGATGATGGAACAGTTCTTGCTACTTATACCACTTACCAAGGTCTACTTTAAACTGTAAGAGCTTCTAAAATTATAATTAATAATTTTACTATTATCATTTATTTTGAGTAAAAGAACCCGTAAAAAAAAATCTGTTTTAAATCAACACATTTCTCTTTCTAATATCTTGGGAATTTATTATTAGCTATGATCTTTTTAATATACTTGATGGCAAAAATTTTCCATTTCATTCAGAAATTAAATTTTGCATACTTAATAAAAAAGTAATTTTAATAAATTTAATCTTTAAATATCTACAAATATTAAAATAAGACTAGCCTATATTATAATGATAACTAGAAATACCAGTTCATACTTTAGGAAACTTTATATTTACAATATTTTTCTACATTAATTAAATTAATTATTTATATTATTAATAAGATATCACTTCAAAGAATTAACCTTGATTTGAAGCTTGTGTTTTGCATTTTAATATATTGAATATATATATATATGTCTAATATTTGAAATACAGGCACTCTTCATATACCTGGAGCCTAATTGTAAATATAGGGGATTTGAACTCAGTCTTTCAAGCACCTTTCAAATATCCACACTTTCTCATATGACTGATACACACGATCACACAATATAGAAAAGATCAATAATCACCAATAGATATATCCATTAAAGTATGAAGATTTGCTATCTTAATATAAACTGAGCACTGATTATATATATATGAGAGATGATAATCTGGACCAACTGATGAGTGCTGGTTCAGTACGAAATACATATATTGATGATTATTGATCTTTTCTACATGTGTGTGGCCGTGTGTATCAGTGATATGAGACAGTGTGGATAATTGAAAGGTGCTTTCTGAGTTCAAATCCACTATATTTATATATGTCTGCCATACATATATATGTATGTGTACAATACAAGTTTTCTTTTTGCAGAAAGGTTGGATTTTTATATATATGTCTAAAGGGTTTTCCATTGTAGGTTGAAACTGATTCAAATATATAAATATTGACTTTGAAAGTAATCCTTTGTTTAGCGCATACAAATTGTAGTTAAAACAAAAATCTTCTTCATTAAGCCTAAAATAAATAAAAAATAATTTCTGAATTAAATCTCAGACATACAGTAAATACTGTGAATACGTATATACATTGTATAATTAGTTATAACTTCAAAATGAGCCAATTTTATATTAATTTTTATAAAAATATCACTTTAAAGTAGCCAACACAGCTGATATCACATAGACATACTTATATGTATCCCAAACACTACAAATTATTAGCAAATGAGAAAACGGAGTATTTTTTTCCTGTTCAACTAAGTTTATAAATACATCACAATCAAGACATTATAATAATATTAGTGAATATTTAAATAAATTAAAAATGTTAACAATAGTAAAATCAATTATTTCTAATCTCCATTTAAAAGGTTAACTTATTTATTGATAAACACATTATGGAAATTGAATGAAAGTAATTAAATCTGTAACATATAAAAAGGCTGTGATAAACTCAGCAACCAGTCCAGTTAGTGCAGCCAGCCCAGTCTACAGTTTAGAGAGAATTCCGGTGTGAACTTGTATATTTTATCACAAAAATCATTGAAATGAGTATATATGCACTAGAAATTGAAAAGTAAAAAATATGCAATGTAAAGCAACTATGCAATAGTTTTGTACAGATATACAATAAATATTAAACAAATGGCTAGGGGATCTAGCTAATCAAATTAAGTTACTACAGATCAAAGATGATTGTAGTATAATAGAAAGAGTAAAAAAACTGTAGGGCAACCACAGACAAGATGGTCAAACAAAAAATATTCATAAAACCTTAAAAAGGAAAGAGTGTGAAAAAGAGAATGTGGAAGAAACAAAGATAAATATTTAATCAGGAAGAAACAAAGATAAATATTTAATCAATGTATCAAAAATTCTGGAATTATAAATTAGTTCTTTAAAATAAGTTTTTTTCAGGTAATGATGATGAGGCACTCATTGAATTTATTACCAGTTTGGAAACATATTTCAGCATTAATGCTATGACTGAAGAAGCAAAGCAAACATGTAGCCATCTGCAAGGTGTATCAGAAGTTTGGTGGGACTCATTATTCAACCATCCTATAACTTTGTTGACTTTAAACAAGCACTCATGAAAGATCACTGGAGTGAGGAGTACCAAGAAGAGATTAAATATAAATTATCCTGAGAAGTGTCCATCTGGTGATCTTTACACTCCCTTCTTTAGAAAGCAGGTAGTGAAATTGAGTGCTCTTTGCAGATCCTCTCAGAACTTCAAATTATAAGGACATATGATATAGTGTTCCAAGCCATATTGAAAGAATGTTGATCAGCACAGACAGGTATACAACTGAGCAGATGGCTGAACTGTTGAACGCATTTGATAATAGCAAACTTGCATATGTTGAAACAGAAGGGGGTTTAAACCTCCAATTAAAACAGTATAGATGGGATAATGATCCATGTATGAATGCCATCTGATATGAGAAGCATGAATGAGATCAAGCCACCACCATAATATACCAGGACACAATATACCACCATAAAAAGGGAAATTTAAAAAAAAACTGATAACCCCAATAGTCCTACCAGAACACAGATAATTAGATGATCTGAAAGTGGATTACATCTCATCAAATAAGATTATTTTAATAGATCTGATCGTGATTCTCAATCTCACAAAGCAGGCTGCAGTTATGCTTCTAAGCAGAAAAAAAAGGCAAAATACTAAAGCAGAAATTGAAGAGAAAAAGATATTTTGCAAAGATGAGGAGTAAATTTTGAAAAAATATGATGGCTTGCTTTCAGTGCTAATGGTGATTAGGTGATATTATCATAGATATAAGAATGTGTGTTCGTGATGCTCCAAAAAGTTATCTTGGCACTGCACCTACATAAAGTTCAAATTCTGTCCAAATAAGCCCTTCGGAGGAGCAGGGCTTTCTATCAGTAAAACATCATTGTTTACCAAACACAGAATTGTGTCATGGATCTGGAACCTACAAGACTCATAATAAAGTACATGAAAGCTTTCTACCTATTTCTAACTAAGCAGCCCCAAATGGCTTAGTGACTTGTATCTGGCTTGAAAGTCTGTGGAATATTAATACACAGCCGAGTATGACTAATATTAATTTTTTTTTTTTGATTGTGAAATGAAATTGGTTGAATTAAACCAAGATATCAAAAAAGTGGTTCAACTCAAATTTCATTTCTCATATTATATGGAAATAATGTAGCTATGTAGAGTCACATCATATATTAAAGATGAATATTAAATATAAAAACTAATAATTAACAGCACATTAATTATTAAAACCCTTAGTAGATAAATTGTTAAACAATGTAACTAATTAATAGTGATTTAATTCTAAAACTTCACTACATAAAGTGTTTATTCCAGTGCTGTGGGTATGTTTATTTGCAGTATCTCTCAAACAAATATTTTATACAAAAATAAAGAAAAAAAAGATTTTGTTAATTGATTATAAAAATTAGTTTTAGAAAGGGAGAGGGAAAGAGAAAAGTTTCACTAAAAGTAATGCACAATAAAGGTTTTAACTAACTTTCAAAGCTTTAAAATGTGTTATTTCAAAATGACTAAGTTTATAGAGCTAAAAGAATAAAAAAATATTTTTATTTTATCTTTCTCCATTTCCAATCTTGATGAATCACCATAATACTTTTTTCCATATGTTTATAAAAAAAAAAAAAGACTTTGATAATAGTTATAATTAATTCGTTATTACCAGCACTTTAAGAGTGTTCAAGAAATTTGAAATTATAAACATCCAGGTTGAGGTTAATGTTAACGAAAATCTATGCAGACTACAAATATTCTTTTTAGACCGTTTCCATCTTTGCCTGTAGTTTCCAAAAATATAAATTTTATTTTTCTACGATAAAAAATAAAAATTTTATGATAATTTTTGTGATCAAGTAGATTGAATTTTTTTGTCTTTCTCTCATTTTTTTTTAGTTACTGGAGAACAGTTCAGTGTAAAAAATATATCGGCAAAAAGTTTTATTTTTTCTGTTGTATTTTGAAGAAAACATTTTGAGGACCTAATGGTAAGTATTTTTATTTTTCTATATTTTTATTATTATTTTATTATATATTTTTTAATTATTGTTTTTTTTTTATATATATTTGATTAAAAAATTACTATAGAAACTAACATAAAAGAAAGATTGTGATTGTTTGAATTTTTTTCTATAATGTGAGCTTAGTATTTGAATTAATTGATATGAGACAAAAATAAAGGTATTTCAGAAATATAATGACCTGATTTAGATGTTTTTTATAATTTCTTGTCTGCATTTTAATAATAGTAAAAATACGCAAATGCTAAAAGTAACAATTTTGACATTATATATATAAACTACAAACATATGTACCTCAAGCTTAACTCTATGATGAATTTAGTATTTCATTCACTTTTTATTTTATTTTATTATTTTGTATATAGTGACTATTTTAGTAGTACTTTTTAATAAATTACAAACTGTATTGAAGTTCTTTATTATAATATTCAAATTATACTAATTATTGATCAATATTAATTACTTGTTATAAGAGATGTTATTAGGGATGTCTTATATATTGCAAACCCCTGTATGGAAATGCATTTTGAAGGACTATTGAGAAAAATGAAAGGTACTAATACCTTTATTCTATGAAGTTTTCAAGTGATGGATTATCTTAGGTGTTATTAGATACCAAATTTTTAGAAATTTTATGATGAATCCAACTAACCTACTTATAAGAGATGTTATTAGGGATGTCTTATATATTGCAAACCCCTGTATGAAAATGCATTTTGAAGGACTATTGAGAAAAATGAAAGTTACTAAAGTTTTTATTCTATAAAGTTTTCAAGTGTTAATTTTTAGAAATTTTATGATGAATCCAACTAACTTACTAACAAAACAATAGTTTTAAGTTGGATGCATGATGATTTTGAATTTATAAAATAATATGAAAATAATTATTAGAAATATTAACTTTTATTCTATTTTTTATTACTTTAAATAAATATCAATAATTACATTCTTTGGTGTTTTATGTTTCAAAAAAATATATATTATATCATTTTTGAGTAATATAAATTTAATTCATGATAAAATTTGTGGCTTAACATAATTTTTTAAATATTCAACATGGCTGCTTCAGCATTCAATAAGTTAGTTGTAAAGGGTTTTTTTTTATTATAAAAAAAATCTATTTATTGATAAACACATTATGGAGATTGAATGAAAGTAATTAAGTCTGTAACATATAAAAAGTTTGTGATAAGTTCAGCACTAAGTCCAGTCAGTCCAGTATACAGCTTAGAAAATAAGAGCGTGGACTCAAAAATTTTATCGTAAAAACCACCAAAACGCATATATAAGCACTAGAAATTGAAAAGTAAAAAAGTGCATGATATAAAGCAACTACTCAATAGTTTTGGACATACAACAAATATTAAACCAATGGCTTGCTAGAAATTTAAATGATTTGTCCTTCTACTGTACGGGGCTCCATGGAAAAAGGTAAAATGTCTAGCAGAATAACCTGGCAAGGAAAAATAAACTTAATTAATATCATTATACTTTTATTATATGTAAATAGTTAAACGTCTTACCTAGGGAAAAGAAAATGATTGGCAGAGAATGACCAGCTAACCATGGACTGATCACTCGAAATGCCACATCCAGTTTATTAAAATTTGCAGAATTCACATTTCTTTTAAAAGAAGTGAAAAACCGCATGGATAAATTTGACTAAGGATAATTTGCATAGAAATAAATAGTGAATAAAGAATTTTTTTTATGTGCCAAAGCCTCTGTCGGGGGGAGTGAACCCTGGACAACTGCTTGTAAGGCAGTTGTGCTGATCACTCGACCACCAATGCTTCCTGTGATTAAATGAGAAATGCATGTCAGTACTCTATGAAGAGGAACAAAATAAGTCATTGCAAAGAATATTATAAATAGAGAAAGTGTTTTATATTTCTTACTTGAATAACTACGTTTTTTTGACAAAGGACATGATTCAAATACAAAGGGACTAAGTACACAAACTGAAGATAAACTATTTAGTCTTTACTATATTTATAAATGTGTATAAATATAAATATTTTTTTTAAATCTTTGTCTAAATTGTTAATTATCAATCATATTAATTTATGTCTATATGTTGTACATGTATTTTATAATTAGATGTGTGTGCAATATATATTTTGTTTTTGGATGATTGTGATAATGGTTTGAGAGAGTGTAGATACTAATTGCACATTGCTATTGGAATAAATCATTATTGTTATAAATGTTCTGCATTTGTTCACTTTTCGTTTGTACATTTCACCAATTTAGTTAAATAGTGCAACATTACCATTGAGTTTCAAAAAGCCCAAGAGCTATGAACCAGTGCTGACATAATCTCTTCAAAGGATATAGGTTTAAAGGAAGGTTGCTAATGGCAGCAGTCTGGTCTTTAATAATATGTCATGCCAGAACTAATAAATATTCTAGCATACTTAGGTAGTGCAAGTTTATGCCCACATGATGAGCAGGAAATATTACTGTGTGGAGTTAACATTATCAACATTAGAGCTGAAAGCTGATAATGTTCCTCAGTATGCTCATCACATTTAATGGTTGAGCCAATAAGCCAGTTATAGTCATGACAAAGAGTGACCTGATCATAATATGTCATGCCAGAACTAATAAATATTCTAGTATACTTAGGTAGTGTGAGTTTAGGCCCATATGATGAACAGGAAATATTACTGTGTGGAGTTAGCATTATCAGCAATAGAGTTGGAAGCTGATAATGTTCCTCAGTATGCTCATCATATTTAATAGTTGGGCCAATAAGCCAGTTATAGTCATGACGAAGAGGGACCTGATCATAATATCATATATATGTCACTAAATGTCAGTATGTGGTTGGAGGGGTTGTGGTACCTTTTGCTAACATGTTTGGGACTTGGCATACACTAGAGACAAGCTCCATGTCTGTGTATAATGCCCATGTTCGAGATAGGTAGTGGAATAATATATATCGTAAATTTATTTTTAAATTATCATGTTTTTAGCAAGCATTTATTTATAACAATCAATCTTCAATAATTATATAAATTTATTATTAATCACTCTTTATTCATAAAAAATAATTATTAATTATTTATATATTATATATTTTTAATCTTACAAATATCCTTTGAATTTAATGAACTCCAACATATCCATAAAACTTTTTACACAGGTACATGATTTTTTTCATTTTTAAATATTGACATCTCTCTATGTATGTGTCCGTATCTGATATTTTTCTAGACATTACAACTAATTATTACACTTACATTTCAAACATGATTATAATCATTGGAACTTCCCTCCCCCACCAATATATTTATAGTTACTAAGATGCATTTTACCCAGGTCTCTTCAGATAAGTCAAGCTCCATATAACTTTTCAAATTTCCCATATTTGTAAATTGCTGTATTGTTAACAAGTTCTTACAAACATTATCTTTCATTAAATTAATAATGATTATTAATCGTTTATTAAATTAGAATTAGATTTCTTTAAACTTTACACATTTATTAAAATTTAAATGAATCTATAATATTGTTTATACAATAGCATGATTATATCTATCTTTTAATTATGTATCTGTTTCCATTGATGCCAGAAATGTAAAATGAGTTAGTTATAATATATATGTTGTGATAATCGCAGATCATATCTCAATATGGATGAAAAATTTAGAAAAATTAAAAAGAGAGAAATAGGCAGAAATTGGAATATTAAAGTAGCATTAAGTAAGTTTTTCAATATTATTTCATACATAATCATAAAAAATAATTAAAAAAAAAAAAGCAAAAGAGAAGTGTTAAGATATAAGTAGTTATTCAATTAAATGTTCTCCTATACATATGTAAGTGGAGAAAATAACCATTTATTAAAATTGAATAAATTTTGTGATGTAAAGAGTAAAAGAGATTATTGAAGTGTGCATTTATAAAAGCAGTTGGTTTCATGAATGCACATAGCTTTAAATTACTGAAACACACAGGCTTATTATATACCTGGGTTTATATATGTAATATATAGGGTATATGAGCAGACTTTCACATGACCCACCACTCTCCACACTATCTCATAACACTGATACACTTGAATACATATATGTTGAAAAGATAAATAATCACCAATATACGTATTTCATGCTAAACCAGCAATCATCAGTTGGTCCAGACTACCATCTCTACACATATATGCTATAAGTGCTCAGATATATATTAAGATAGCCAATCCTCATACTTTAATGGACAGGCTTCAATCCACTCCATACTCCAACTCTTCAACTGTCCATCCAATTGAAAATCTGATGATGGAATGCTCAAAGGACACCCTAAGGCCGAGATTCTTGTCACACCCATGTTGACCTAAAGTCAATCTGACCCCTCATACACAGGACATAATCCATTTAATACAAGGGATGGAAGGGGTGGGTCGTGTGAAAGTCTGTGCTCATATACCCTATATATTACATATATAAACCTGGGTATATAATAAATCTGTGTGTTTCAGTTATTACATAGTAGAGATGTCTGCCCATCCCTTGTATTAAATGGATTATGTCCTGGGTATGAGGGGTCAGATTGACTTTAGGTCAACATGGATGTGACAAGAATCTCAGCCTTAGGGTGGCCTTTGAGCGTTCCATCATCAGATTTTCAATTGGATGGACAGTTGAAGAGTTGGAGTGGATTGAAGCCTGTCCATTAAAGTATGAGGATTGGCTATCTTAATATATATCTGAGCACTTATAGCATATATGTGTAGAGATGGTAATCTGGACCAACTGATGATTGCTGGTTTAGCATGAAATACGTATATTGGTGATTATTTATCTTTTCAACATATATGTGTTCAAGTGGATCAGTATTATGATATAGTATGGAGAGTGGTGGTCGTGTGAAAGTCTGTGCTCATATACCATAGCTTTAAATTATAAAGATGAGTTTAATCAGTGTTGAAAAACGAATGTCACTCACATATTATTTATTGCTTTTGATTGATGAAGGCAATAATAATTTATAAGGAATAATTACAACATTTTTATTTGTTTCTTTTACCATAAGAGAAAATATAATTATATACTTGGTTAGAGTACGGGTGTTATGGGTTTTAATCTCAAATGTTATTTATATATTAAGCATTGGAAGTATTCTATTACATATTTTCATTTGTTTAAATCATTGTTGGCAATGCTTAAATTGAGATGACTCTCAGGTTTGCAATCTATTATAAGTAAATCAATTGAAAAAATATTTAAATACAATGTTCTGAATTGATTTATATATTCATTCTTATATATATATAAATGAAGTACAAGAATGCACAGCCGCTTTATTCTTTATAATTTTTGATTTATGCTTGGTTAGAAAGTAATTTAAATATTTATTGAACGATGTTATGGGTTTAATCTCGAATGTTATATATTTATAGTCAATAATATGTAAAAAAAATTAAAACAGAATTTATTAAAAATATCAATTAGCAAAGAAACTTCTCTTTTAAAAATAGTAAGAATTAATTAAAATCTGGTCAATAGGCTAAAAGTTTCAATTAAATTTTTAAAATAAATACTATGTGCAAGAAGTTGGATAAAGGCAAGATTTAAGAAAGCTATAAAGAGCAATGTAGGAATGCACCGTTTGATTAGATTGGTTCTTCGATCAGGGCAGAATAAATATTAGCAGTCAAACTAAATTGAAAAAAATTTAAAAGCTGTTAATTGGAGTTAACAATTATTTTAGTTCAAGTTTCTGCTTTGATCATTGTTTCATGTTTTTGCCATCTTTCTTGCCAGATCTAATTCAGCTTGAAATTATCTTAGTGTGAAAATGTACTCCTTCCAATCTATATGAAGAAGATGAAAAGAGTTGTTTTGATCGTTCAAAATTTTGATATTTTTAAAGTATTATTTCTCATATAAACATAAAAAATAATACTTAAAAAAATTGTTATGTTAAAATTTTATTTGTGGCAGAACTTTATAAGTACATTCCGTCTATAGCATCACTTGAGATAACTATTATTTTATATCTATATTGCATTTTTGCTTTTGATGCCTTGTCAAAAATTAATGTCATATATGACTAGAAATATATTGAATTATATCAAGTAATTTTTCTTTTTTCTTTAAAAAAATAAAATAGAAAACTTTTTTTTTTTTAATTTGATGAATATACAGTATTTAATGCAATGCAGTGTTTTTATTGCTTTTTTAATTGTAAATAATATGTCCTTTTAAACACTATATCTAACTTTCAAACTCAAAAGAGCAAATTCATTTTTAATATTATAACCTATATAACTAACCTGCTTTTTGCAAGAATTTAACATGCACACACATTGAAAGTGATAAGTATACTGGATTTCTTACCTCTTTGCATAAATGATTTAGTGAAAGAGTTCTAGAATTATTGTATAATATTTTTAATACTTTTTTTTAGATATAAGTCTATATTATTAGAATGAAGATTCTTTCTGAATACTGTTATATTGCAATTTTTGAAAATACAATAAATATCTACCTAATTATCTACTCACTCAACCATCTATCTATTTATCTATATTGTACTGGTCAGATTTGTATGTTCATTTAACAAGATCTAGAATCTGAGCAAAAGTACCTCAAATCCAGTCATGCCTGAGATACACAGGTCAGGAGAAATTGTAAATTCTAACCTATTTGTCCATTCTGTAAATCTATAACACTATGAACAACATCTCCAGTGATACAGATAAATTTAATTCATTCCAATCCCAGAGACAAAGCAGAGAGACATGATATCTTGAGACTATTGAGGATTAACTAGCTAGACAATGATGCAAACTAACAATTAAATAACATTTAAGATGTTCAGATTAAGTAATAGGTGAGTTGAAGGATGACAAAAGTGAGATAACTGAGCAAACAGTTTATAATAAATAAAGCTACAGATGATGATGAGCATGACTTAGGTGACCCAGGCAGAATGAATTCTTAAATATGAAATATTATAAGCAAAACTTAAGAATTAAATTAATAATAACTTTGATATATAAATGTTTAATAATTATAAGATAACATAAATCATACAAATGTGTTATATTTACAGATTTCACACAGAGTGTGCTTAATTATTATTTATAGTGATATTAGACATAATTATGGAATATCATAATGACAACTAATATGATTGCAGAATGAGTACATATATATATATATATATGTATAATTTACATAATGCAGTTTAAATATGCCAGTAGTAATTAAATAAGCTTTACACAATAATTTAATAATAGGGATGCTGTTTAGAATTGAGAAAATAAATCATTAATGATCTTTACGAAATGTATTAATAA
This sequence comes from Epiperipatus broadwayi, assembly GCA_028023455.1. NCBI lineage: Eukaryota > Metazoa > Onychophora > Udeonychophora > Euonychophora > Peripatidae > Epiperipatus > Epiperipatus broadwayi. The sequence continues at coordinate 2,548,637 of JAQFVV010000048.1, read as the reverse complement.
ACAGATACTTTGTGGTCTGTATTTATAATCAAATTAATATACATATAATCAGGATATGATCAATGCTACTTCAATCATACAAGAAACATAAATATAATCAATGCCCCTTCTGGCATTTGTTAATTATACAGAATGGAATATAGTAATATAGATTACAATAAATAAAATGAATATGTGATTGTTTGCATATTTATATGACAAGACTTGGTGCATCGAATGTTGGATTTAAAATCATAAATAAGACAACAAATTATTAATGCATCTGGGAATTAGTCATTTAAAGAGTAAATAGCTCAAATGCAGGCTTACTCAGTGACATTCTACATACAATAAATTAATGAAAAACAGAAGATTTAGTCTTATCACAGCATTACAACTTATAGATGCTGCTTAGGCATGAATCTAAAATAATGATAAATAGCAGTATTAGCATGAGTGACAGCAATAAGAGTTTTGGGTTCATTTCTCATTGATGAGACACTTCATCATTTGATAAAAGTAGAAAGTATGCCCACTCTTCTAGTGGAGAAATACATGGAGAGGAAGAAGGTAGGAAGATGTGATGGGCCAGCTATCCCAGAGTCATCCCATGCAGAGCATTCACTACTCATACCAAAAGTTCTGGGGCGAGACCACTGCCCTTCCAGAACAACAATGAAAAAATGGGTTTGGAGTTCCCGCAATTCCATAATGACAAAATAAAAATAATTATGAAGGCTGACCTATGCTAGCTGTGCTGAGAATAAAGTAATTACCCTCCTAATGATGTTTGAATAACTAAAGCCTAAATAGAATTTAAGATCAAGCATAATAGCATGATTTTTATATACTAAACCAACAATAAAATAAATATTATTAAAATAACTAATTGAATGTTGTAATAATAAAATGGATATATTATCCCTTAATTAAGCTAGTTTCATATGTGTTTAAAATAAGGAAGACATGATTTAATAAACATCATGGACAAAGGCACTACAAATTAATGGTTGTTTCTTTACAATAAAATATGTGGCGGTCATCAATACTACATTGAATATTATTAATAGGAATTAATCAACAGTGTTTATAACTGATAGTGAATAAATATAACTAAGAACTATAGCATTATTTTAATAAACTGCCATTAGGCATATAGCATTACCTAATCATTACTCAACCTAGTGAGCGAGTGAGTTTAGAATAAATGACTTAAATTAATTAAACATCCCTTGAATAATGGGATTTCTAATACTAATAAATATACTTAAATGATTGGGGTAGATTGGCATATTAATTACAATTCGAACTAATATTATAAACATAAAAGAACAATCATTAAGAAAATTTACCGCACTAAAATATAGAATGGAAATCAAATATGAAACAGATGTTAAAGATTACATGTAGATTTTATATAAGTACAGAGAGTCGTAAATGAGAGATTAAATATAGATAAAATATAACTGGTATTATATCACCAGTATGTTACAGAGACAGAATTACATTAAATGAAGTTAAATAGAGCATACAAAGAATTAACTAAGTCAATAAATCTTTGGGGTGGTACTGAAGAGTTACCTTCCAGTGGTGTTGTGTGGCTGCTCAAGAGATTCATATTCTAGTGAGGCATTTCATACCGAAGCATGAGTGGTCCTTATTTCACTAAACAGGAGGGAGCATTTTGTCCCTAGATCACTTTGAATTGCATTATAGGCAATCCATCGATTTGTAATTAGTTTGGCATCATGGCACGGAGACAATCTTGGAAAAATCAGGAAAAGGTGAACTTAATTCCTCTAATCAACTGTCATAATATCAAAATTCTGAGTAGCATGAATTCAGTTGGCAATTAATTCCTCTTATCTATCCTGCCCAAAATGAACCCTATATATACTTGGTCACAATATTTTTAGGAATGCTTTTAAGAACTCACTCAAAGTATTATGGATACCAAATTACCTCATGTGATCTCTATGAGCAGGAAATGCAAATTGTCTTTGTGCCATAGAAGATGCAAAGTATTGATAAGTCCTTGAAGGTCTTGTTTGAATCTATTCTCTTATCTATAATTTCAATTAAAATATTTAAGACTAAATTTAATTAAATAGAGTGATTTTGTTCAACTAAATAATGGATTGCTCTATTGTTTGATAACTTTACATTACTTTAAGTGCCTTCCAGAACCTTTTCAAATATTGCATCATTTTCTGCAGCCGTGTTATATTAACTAATAATAAATACAAAATATAAAATATTATAAACAAAATAATATTAAAATTTAATTTCATACACGCATTAGCTGCACACATGTGAATGCACATATACGACTTGTTATTTATGGATTTTAACTATAATTGATTTTATAAATTTATTATTTAATGATATTTATTTAAATTGTTTTTGAGGGCTGGGAAGAGTTGCATTGATGTGCATGCTGATTCTCTACATTACCCAGGTGTGTGGGTTTAAATTGGAACAGTAAAGTGCGAATCTGGATCACAGATTTATTACTTCAACATATTTGTCTTTCTATCTACCTATTCACTTACTCATTTACCTATCCCCTTAACCATCTATTTATCAGATCTATCTATCTATCTATCTATCTATCTATCTATCTATCTATCTATCTATCTATCTATCTATCTATCTATCTATCTATCTATCTATCTATCTATCTACCTATCTATCTATCTATCTATCTACCTACCTACCTACCTACCTACCTACCTACCTACATACTCCGTCCATCTATCAATCCATCTATATATAAACACACACACAAATTAATTAGTAAATGGTATGGAACCATTATATACAGAAGTTAAATCCACAGCTTAGGGGTATTGATGTGCAACAGTCATATATTTATACTGCAATGGCAATGTGAAGAAAATTAAGAATGATTCAGATATAAATATTCACTTTCTTAACTCAGTTACAAATTGATATACCATACCTGTCTGCCTTCATGCTAATTCTAAATATACTGTACTTTAAAATCTTCATTTGAAAGTAATTGTTATATATCTTAGATCTAATCTCTAGGTAAAAAGATCATTTGAGTTCAATAAAAATAAATCTGATATTTTGTTTAAAAAAAATCAATTTAAATTATTTCTTGTATGTTTTATATGTGTTCATTCTATAAAAAAGTTATAAAAGGTTCTATAATAAGTTGCTTGCTGAAAAAGATCTAATGAATAGTTGTTAAGCTCTAATGTTATTATTATTCCAAAATTAAAAATATTGAGGGTGTAAAGTATTAAATGCGGTTAATTGAAGTTTAAACTAGAATAGATAAATAAATATCAGTCTTTAATATGAGGATGAAATATAATAAATAAATGAATATAAACAATATAAGACTATGAATATTGAGTATTAAATATAATATGAATATTAAACATTATATGAAAATAAAAAAAGAAATTGAATAACCCATGCTAAATATTGAAATAAAGGGCTTCATATGTATTGGTTAGCCCTTGTTCTAATATCTAATGTGTAATTCTTTATGTACTATTGACTACATATTTTATTATTAATATAGTAAAAATGATGAAATAAAAGATAAATAAAAGATATATGCTTGGCCCAATTATTTTTAGATAATAGTGATTAACATTTTAACAAAATTTATCATTCTTTAATATGTGATGCTATAATCAGTTATGAATTGCATTTTATTTAATTAAGCCTTAGTAATGTAAATGGTAATTGAGGGTTAAGAATTATTTTTAGATCATCTAATTCTCCAGTTAATAGTAGAGTGAGTAGCTAGCTGTTCTTAGTTAATTTACTTCCAAACGCAACAGAAATATTATTCATAAAGTGGATAATTTCTAGTCTAATGAATGACTAATAAAAATTATTAACAAATTTTACTTTATTTCATAATAGCTTTTTTTCTTTCATTTTTTTTTTTTGTTAGTTTTTGTTAATAATGTATTAAAATTAAGATTTTGAATAATCTCTATTGATTCAAGTCATTTAAATCTTATAATGGTCCCATATTCAAGTACACTATTGATAGCCTTAATAAGCATAGATAATCTGATTGAAGAAATCCCTAGCATTCTCTTTCATTATCCTCAGCTTACCCTTTTGTCCTGTTACAATGTATTTATTAAAATAGTTTTATTTTTAAGAACTTTTTTGGAAAGCCTTAAAAATAATATATTAGCATGGGTAGGCAGGTTTTAAATCTAGTATTAAAACAGATAAAGAAATGTGAGAGCTAGTAAAATGCTTATCCATAATTAACAGTAAAATGCTATCCAAAATGAAACACCATAAGTGTGTATAAACCGATATATATATATATATGTATGAATAATTTACCTGACATACTTATAACCTGAGATTCAAAACGTTTCTAAATAAAACTTTGATATTTTTCAACTTATAACAAGATTGATTTTTCTTGTATGTAGTAATCTCAGAACCAATCTAACTACTATCCAATTACTGGTCAGTAAATAGATATCTAGCTATTCTTAAATAGAGAGTGAAGAAGAAAAAAACAAGTCTTATTACCCTCATCAACTGGCAAATCTGATAAATAATGCCTTTTTCTTTATAAATATATTTTGGAATGAAAAAAAATTTGTTCTGAAATAGATTATTTTCAATTATTCATCTTACTTATATATAAATGTGGGTTAAATTCTTTAACCAAGGGTAGAGTAATTCGATAGCAGAGTATTATAACAAGTGATTACATTTAATGATCGCGAAGGACGGTAGTTTGCCATTACTTGTCAGAATCTTAATATAATTTATTTTCATTTTTAATTTCATCATAAATTTAAACAAATCATTAGTTGTACATATAATTATATGTGCCTTAAAATTATTCATTTTCTAATAAATGGACTATGTGTCTAAATCAAAGTAGCATGCTTCATATTAAGTGTTAAATGCTTTAACAAAAAATTGAAAAATATAAAAGTAATTGTTATGAAAATAAAAATTAAATTTAAATAAATATAAAAAAAGGGGGCAGACCTTAAATAATGGTCAATGGAAATAATTAAAAAGTACTCACAATAAATTCAAATTTAATTCATGTGTAACCAACCATTAACTTTTTTTCTTTATAATTTTACTATATATATATAAAACATAAATTCAATATTAATTAATGCTTATAAGGGTATGATGCTTTCGTCATCAATTTACCCCAGTTTGGTCTATTTCTTACAGGAATGCTTAGCGAATGCAAATTAGGTCCATGCCATTCATTATTGTATTTCAATTTTATGAGGTCTTCCCCTTTTGTATGAGCCTTGTGTGATAACAAAAATTCTTAGTTTCTGATCATCATTCATTCTACATAAATAAACAAATATATTGTATCTTTCTCTCTATAACTTTCTCTAATAAAATTTTCATTCACTTGTATAATTAATTCTTCATGCAAAATTTTTTATATTCATCCAATTCTCTTTAGTGTAATCTTTAAAATATGATATCATAGAATATTATCCACAATACTTCATTTTTTAGATTTGTGTGGGATAATTCTGCTTTGGTTGCTATGGAGACAATGTGAAGCAGGTGAGTTTTGAAAGTCATGGATTTTAAAGTTCCAATTTTGAGACAGATTATATTTATAAAACAGAAAAACACACAGATTTTAACATTCCAGAATTTTCATAGTAAATTTTGTTTAAACTTGAACATTTTGTAAGATGACTAATATAGCCAAAAGAATATTATATATGTATATATAAAACAGCACTAGAGATTCAATCAAAAATAAATTAATTTTGATTTTGAATCAGAAACTCATTAATTAAGTTCAATAAAGTCCAAATCTCTTATCATAAACCATCTGAAAAGTACTAAATATTATTAAACATTTAATATAAGGGAAGAAAGTCATAATGCTAATATATTTCTTTCTGATAAATTTAAAATCCTACATGCACACATCCTGCATTAATATCTGGATAGATAAGCATTTATCAAGGTCATTAACTAAGATATAAAAAGTCATTCTATGGCTGCCAAAATTCAGAGACAACCTTCCCCCATAAAACAATATCTCAAAAATCCAGAATTTCCATGTATATAACATCAAATACATTTATAAAGCTAAATTCTTATTAGAGAAGTTTTTAGTTGTATCAGAACAGTAGAATAGCATCATCCCAACTGTTCACTATTGATGTCTACTGTGCCAAGAACAAGTTATTGACATTTATTAGTTACATCATACAACTGATTAACTTGATGCCATTAATAAAATCCATCTTGCTGATTGTTAATTTTGTGGTCTTTGATTCTGGTGAAAGACTTTTTAATAATTATCTACAAATAATTGAAAGAATATAAATGTAAGTTTCTCTCACTGAATGGGCACAAAAATATTACATCAAAAGATCCAAATCCTGTATTGAACAAAAAACTTATGCATACACTTAAAAAAATTGACTAACATATATTTTCTTATTTATTGAACTAAGCCAGGACAATTCCCCCTAATGATTTTCTATTTATTCTACTCCTTGTTGTTTTTCCCACAAGATTCACATTATGTATAAAAGAGTCAATTGTTTCAAAGACTACTATCCAAAATGTCTACTGATAAATGTTTAAATCTGTCTTGCTAGAATACATGCAAGCTTGTAATACCAAGCAAAATCAATTTTGGTAGCATATTATTGTCTATGAAATTTCTGAGGCAAATCTAAAAAATCTTCTGCTTATGGATGACACAAAACATGGAACTAAGCACAGCTTATTAATGATCTTAGGATTATATATCACTGCTAATAATTTAAGTAAATATACTTAGAATTACTGATTTACAAGGACCTTGAAATAATATTTCATCCATAATATGTTTTCTATGATGTTGCAACTCAAGATTCAAAATAACCTCGAATTTCACATTACTCACTAAATGAGAAAGCAGAAAAGTCATATACAATCTCTGAACTTATTATCTGCCTTACAGGTCATTATATTTTCTAAATAAGTTTTAATAAACTGATTTTTATGCAATCTGGATTTGATTTGTGTCTTTAATAATGTTTTATTAATATCATTTAATTATATATCTTTTTATTGTGTTTTTAGCATTGAAGATATTTTATCAAAATGAAAATGTATTAATCAGTTATCAATTTATTAAAAAAAAAAATTTCCATAGAGTTAGAACATATTAATCAAGATAAATATAATATGCATAAGTATGTGTTAATGTGTAACTACATGTTGTATCATGTTAAAAGAGAATACACTAATTATGAAATAATTAGTCATTGTTTTCTATAAGTAGACAGTATTAACAATTTAATGATTTATTATTCAGGAGTTTATATGAAATTTGAGCACTGGAAAGGATATCTACCCATGATCCACCGATCTTGAGTTCTCAACCAAACTACACAAAGCAAAAAAAAAAAAATGTACAGGTTTTAAATTAACACAGTCAAGATTTACGCATATATTTGTTTCCAAATATATACTTTTAATAATGTAGGCTAACCAAAGATTTAAAAAAACAAACTGCACTACTTTTAATTATAAAGACATGATAACAAGATCTATTTGATCATATGATAAAAAAGATAAGACTATTTTACAAGATTATGTTCTTAAAACACCAACTTCAATAAAGGAATTTGTAATGTGATATCTATATTTCCTTTTATTAATGGCAATGGAAAGCTCTTGGATGTTCAAGGAATATACAACAATGACAGTATTCATGGAATTGAAGCTTAGAAAAATTTAAAACTGAACTTAGTTCATATGCAAAAGTAATGTCTATTAGAGATTTCAAATCTCTCATTATTAATTAAATATATGAATGATGGAATTCAGGTTTACAAGTGACATTTTCAGCAATAGCAGCCTCTCCACCTTGAAGACACAAAAAATCTAATTTATATATTATATAATCAGCTGATCAGCAAGTTAAATGATGTTCAAGTATCAAAGATGAAAGCAGAGCACAACAGTTCCACTTAATTCCATTCAATTTCAACAGAGTAGGTTGAAATTATTTCTCTGTTTTCAGTTTAAAGAATCATTTATTTAACTTAATAAACGGCTACTTTTACGACTAACCACTAACTGATTTACATAAATATTTATAAATATAGGGGATTTGAACTTAGACTCTCAAGCACCCTTCATCTATCAACACTATCTCATACCATTGATGCACATAACCACACACATGTAGAAAAGATAAACAATCACCAATATACATATTTCGTGCTGAGCCAGCATTCATCAGTTGGTCAGTATCATCTCCCATATATATATAATCAATGCTCGGTTTATATTAAGATAGCAAATCTTCATACTTTAATGGACAGACTTCAATGTACTCCAACCTCCAATTCTTCAGTCATCCATACCATTGAAAATCTGATGATGCAAAGCCCAAATCCTATTAAGACTTAAAAGAAAGAAGAATGCTTGTATTTCAAATATTTATGCAAATTAAAGTTTGGAGTTAAATTGAAAGCAATTACAAAACATGTCTCTGGTGATAATTAACTTTTTAATTATTATAAATCCTTATAAAAATCTACTGCATAACAAAGTTATCATAAATACTTTTTCATAAGTTTTCCATGTCTGTCATGATTCAGCAAACTTTATGTTCTGAAAATTTCATCCTAAATTAGACCATTTCCTGGAAGCGTTTGTCTCTTGATAATTCTATTATGAATAATTCTCTTCTTATTAAATGTTTAGTCCATTCAAGCATTTAGAATGCATCAATAATTCCAATAACTTTAATTTTCTATTTATTTTTATTATTCTCGATATTGCTTTTTATATTCTTTTAAGTCTTAACTACTTTTGATACTATTTGATAATAATCTTTTAATCTTCTGCTTTTTTAAAAAAGATGCACATATATATTAGAAATGATTTCTTATAATTTCTATTCTGCATTTGTTAGATTTTTCTAGTTACAAATCTAGAATCTAATGGCGTATTTTTTTAATTTTATTATAAAAATCTTTTTTCTCAATCTCAGGTTTCTTTGTCAATCATTTATCAGGGTAAATGACATGCCTTGAGCTCATTTTAACTTGTTCCGCTTCTTAATCTGTTCTGCTTTTTAATTTTAAGAGGAAACTTTCTTTTGTTAAAATACTCACAATAGCTATTTCAGGCATGTATTCTTAAACATTAAGCAGTCAACGCACTTTGTGAATAAATTATATCACACAAATAAACGATCAACGCTCAATATAAACATCATTAAAGACAAATGATCCGAATAATAAATAAAGCCATGAGTGAATGCAATTTAATTGTTTGAAATATTTATTTTTTTTAAATTACAGTTTTAAGTATTTTAATCAATAATTTTGATAAATCTTGTTTTTTGGCCCGCATCTTGAATCACTCTGGTTGAATCACTTTTCCACCTTAAATGAGAGCTAGTTTTTATTTGCATACCATAAACTTTTTTATGCTATATTTTAATAAATGTTACATTTCAAAAACACTTTACTTGTACGATAGCTGACCTGCCGGGTAACAAGTTCGTTGATCAAACAATGAGAAAGAAACATTTGTCGTTTTAGATAAGAGTTTGCTATTGTTTCTTCTTGAGGAATTTTTTGTAGGTGAAAACTTCTTTACTCACAGCTGACATCTTATCCTATCCCGACAATATCTCATATTTCTATTTTTCATAATCATCACTTCAACTAAGTAGTTTTCACATGATTAATCTACATCAATAATTTTTGAGTTTCTCCCCTATTTTTTTAATACCGTCTTTATACCACACAAGTTGAGCTATCTTGTATATCATCTCAACTTTAAATTATTTTAATTCTTCCCTTCATTCAATTTTCTGCTAAACTTTAATACGCATATATATATATATATTATTATTAGTGCTTATACATACATAATATTTTCTTACAGTTTACCTACATCATTAATACAATTATGCCTTTTTGCTGCATTGGTGTTAATTATTTTTTCTTTTTTGGAAGCAATGCCCCCCCCCTCCCCACACACACAATCGAAAGGTAACGATAGAGCAAAACAGAAATAATATAAAAAACTGCTATGATATTTAAAATATTAAATTATTGTTTATATATTTTGTTCAAAAATATATATTTTTAATCTGTGAAGATATTACTGCATATAATAGTGCTTTTGGTAGAAATAACTTGATACTAAAAGGAAATATGCCTATGTATTTGAAAAGGAAGGTTTTTAACAAATGTGTTTTACCAGTTCTTACTTATGGATCTGAGACTTGGACACTTAATAGAAGAGCAATACAGAGACTCCAGACCACTCAAAGAAGTATGGAGAGATGCATGTTGGGAGTAACAAGAAGAGATCGAAAACGCAATGTATAGGTAAGAGAATAGACAGGTGTTACTGACCTTGGGCTGTACATATTTCTAGAAGAGATGATAATAGATGGACAATTGAAATCTTAAACCGGATTCCAAGAAATTGTAAAAGACCTAGAAAGAGACCACATGTGAGATGGATGGATGAAATAAGAAATATGCAGGGGTGATGTGGAGAAGAGAAGCTAAAATCGGAGATGGATTAAACTTGGAGAGACCTTCATCCTGCAGTGGATTGACAATGGTTGATGATGATAAAAAAGTATTTTCTATTAATAGTTATATTCGTTATGTGTACAATAGGCAAATATTATATAACCTTTAATAAGTTTTTGCAGAATTAAATTACAATAATAATATTCAAATATTTAACAAATAATAACAGTAGCAGCCAATCATAAATAAACATGATCCACTAATTACAAAAAAGGAGGAAAATAAATAACAAAAATCTAAAGAAGAGTTTTATGATGACTATATAAACCATATTCTTGAAAAACAACTAAATTCATATATATATATATCACAAATGGGTCTTAAGTCTTTTCATTTGACATCATGATACAGTCATTCAATCTCCTCTACATTTTTTTTTTTTTAAAGACATGCTTAAATATAATATGCATTGTATAGATTAGTATCTGTCATTTATTGGGAACTTCTGAATAATAAACCATTTGATTTATTTATTTTTAATGTAGCATTACATTGCGTTATATTATCATACAATATCTTCCTAATGAAAGCTATCAATACTGAACTGCTTTAATATCTTTGAGATAATATAATAAAACAAATAAATTTGCCCCCACCATGAAAACCATGTTCACATTCACTGTAAAATACTTTATAAGACGAAAGTTTTTACACTGAATTTGAGCAAATTCACTTTAAAATATTTCATTCACTTTAATATTCATCATTTCCAGCAAGCTGAGAAATAAAATAACTGATTTTATGATCTTGCCATCATATTTTTAAAATGTAGCAATCATGAATAAAAAAAGTTATAGCCTTTATTTTGTATCAATAGTGAGGAGTTTAAGTCTCACTTTCACACAATAAATTTAAAAGAATAATAGCCACTTACACAATTAATTTAGTTGAATTACTATGATGAAACAACTTATCTTTGAAAACAGTAACAACAACAGCAGCATATTGGAATTTCTGCTGCACTATAATATTCAAGTCTATTCCTTTATTTAAAAAGCTATCAATATATTTAAATTGGCATCAAACTGATAATTATTAGGCCAAAAGAGAATGAATATTTTTTTCCTATCATTAGTATCTGGGTTTTAAAACACTAATTACTAAAACAAATACTATATATGCCACATTCAAGACATTTTATATGCCATTTTTTGAAATGACAGCAATAGAATAATCATCACCATACTGTAAATCTAAAAATCAAGATGTTTTTATGTTTGCTTTTAAACATTTCAGGTTAAAAGCCCTATCATAATATAGTGATATTCACTTTATAAAGAAACCGTAAACTGGTACAAAAACATGCCATAAATTTAGAAATTGAAGTCAGAACTATTGCCTTTGACAAAATGGATCAGTTGGTAAGAACATAACCTTAAAATTCAATATTCAAAATCTAACGGTTTTATTCCCATGCTAGTACAGACTAGCAACATCTGAAGAAGATGAAGAATAATATCTCTCAAAACATTGTGCTTATACTAACCTGTGTGCTATTAGTAATAGTTGAATGTAATTGGAATATTTAAATAAAGTTAAATTTTTCTAAAGATATTCAATACTAAAAAGTTTTGTATATGATCTACTATACTAAAACCACTTTTATATCCAGCTTGTTCTTTTGGTTGGTTCAAATCCAATGTACCTTGATATATATATATATGAAAAACAAAATCAAGTTAAAAACTTGTTAATGCTTGTATTTATGTCAACAGATGGCATTCTACCAAAAACACCATCAAGCGTATTTCGTTTACATAAACATCAGAGAATGCATTCACTATCTCTAACTTTAATTCCACTTTCAGATTATGATTTCAAGCTATTTGCTATCATCAGTGAAAGACAGGAATAAGAACTAGATCTAAACACAAACTCTGAGCATTTATGAAACAGTTTCTATTCAGCTTGCAAGCATGAATTTTTTAGGCACGTTAATGTCTTCGAACTCAGCATAGCAAGCCAGATAGCTACATGGGTCTGATATCAGTTCAGCATCACCACATAGTAGAAGTCTCTGCAATATATATCATTGCAAGAAAGACCTCAAAGATACATTTATGAAAAACAAAATCAAGTTAAAAACTTGTTAACGCTTGTATTTATGTCAACAGATGGCGTTCTACCAAAAACACCGTCAAGCGTATTTCGTTTACATAAACGTCAGAGAATGCATTCACTATCTCTAACTTTAATTCCGCTTTCAGATCATGATTTCAAACTATTTGCTATCGTCAGTGAAAGACAGGAATAAGAACTAGATCTAAACACAAACTCTGAGCGTTTATGAAACAGTTTCTATTCAGCTTGCAAGCGTGAATTTTTTAGACACGTTAATGTCTTTAAACTTAGCATAGCAAGCCAGATAGCTACATGGGTCTGATATCAGTTCAGCATCACCACATAGTAGAAGCCTCTGCAATATATATCATTGCAAGAAAGACCTCAAAGGTACATTTATGAAAAACAAAATCAAGTTAAAAACTTGTTAACGCTTGTATTTATGTCAAGAGATGGCGTTCTACCAAAAACACCGTCAAGCGTATTTCGTTTACAAAAACGTCAGAGAATGCATTCTCTATCTCTAACTTTAATTCCACTTTCAGATCATGATTTCAAGCTGTCTTTCACTGACGATAGCAAATAGCTTGAAATCATGATCTGAAAGTGGAATTAAAGTTAGAGATAGTGAATGCATTCTCTGACGTTTATGTAAACAAAATACGCTTGATGGTGTTTTTGGTAGAACGCCATCTGTTGACATAAATACAAGCGTTAACAAGTTTTAACTTGATTTTGTTTTTCATAAATGTACCTTTGAGGTCTTTCTTGCAATGATATATATTGCAGAGGCTTCTACTATGTGGTGATGCTGATCTGATATCAGACCCATGTAAGCTATCTGGCTTGCCCTCCTGAGTTCGAGGACATTAGCGTGTCGTAAATTCCGGAAACACTGTTTCATAAATGCTCAGAGTTTGTGTTTAGATCTAGTTCTTAATTTACCTGTCTTTCCTGGTGATAGCAAATAGCTTGAAATCATGATCTGAAAGTGGAATTAAAGTTAGAGATAGTGAATGCATTCTCTGACGTTTATGTAAACGAAATACGCTTGACGGTGTTTTTGGTAGAATGCCATCTGTTGACATATATATATGATTCATAGTGAGCTTACTGAGTTATCAAGGATATTGTGGTAAAATTTCATATTTTTTCTGATTCTTGTAAACTTAATTTCTCTCTCTCTCTCTCTATATATATATATAATATTAATATGAAGATTTTTCAAGGGCTACAGATATAAATGAAATGTTATCTGGGTATATCTGTGAACAATTTATTGCAAAATATATGTATATCAGCCAGATCACATTAGTTATCAACTCAGTAATAAATATTATGAAAATAATTGTAGAGACATTGTAAATATTGATAATGAACACTCTATTAATAGAAAATAAAAATAATAAATATGAATTATTTAGATTAGTGAGTTTTTAAAAAATTATTCCAAATAGTGCATTTATCATCATGATTGTTGATACAATCTGACCTTTTAAATATCTCAATAGCTTCTCTGATCTGACATTGTTGGAGAGTGTCACATCTGAAAAGTATTCTCATGTTAGAAATATCAATACTATGACATATATCCATAGCATGGAGAGATAGTTTACCTCTTCTAGCATTGATGTGACAATTGCTCATACTTATATAAGAACTTACATGAAATTTTGTAAATTTCATGGGCTTCATGAAGGATTGAGTCTTTACATCTAGATAGAATGCTATTAATTTTTGATAAGTGGCATATACTGTCTTTATATTGCAAGGTTTTAAAATATATCCAATATTGTCCATAGTTCTTTTTATATAAGGAATACAAATGCTAATAGTTGTTTCTTATTTTGATTGTTTAGGGCTTGAATAAAGACTCGGGTATTGTTTTATTATTATAGCCATGAGCTAATATGACGTTGCTTATATGATATATTTCATCTTTTAAATTTATCTGAAAAAATATTAATAGCTCTAGGGAAAAGAGTTTTTGCTACAGTAAATATTTGAGCTAGGTGATGTAGACATCTATCGGTTTGTGTAGATTTTCTGAAAATTAATAAAAATAAAAGATTATTTATTTTCTTGGTGACAAGTACCTGAAGAATTTCCATTGTAAATTATTATATTTGGAAATATATTGTTTATATATGTGAAAAATTATATAATTTATCATTACGATGTTGCAGATGATAAATATATCATCTATATATCTGGGCCAAACAAGAGATTTTAAAGGTATTGACTTTTTTTTTCTCATGTGTCATAGCATCAGCCGGGAAGCGAACCCGATAACCTGGGACAACTGCTTGTAAAGCAGCTATCACTGACCTCTCGACCACTAATGCCTGACAAAGGTATTGACTTTAAAGCACGAATTTCTATTTATTCCATAAATAAATCAGTCATTACTCCTGAGATTAGTGAGCCTATTGGAGTAACAAAAGTCTTTATATAATATTGCCCGTTATACACACAAAATAAGTATTTGAAAGGCAATGTTTAGTTAATTTAATAATATGGTTTTGTAAATTGTACCATTTAGAAATGATATTTAAGGCTTCATTAACTGGAACGTTTATAAGTAAAAAAGCAACATCAAAGTTGATCAGAATATAATTTGTATTAATTTTTAAATTTTTTATTAGAAAAATAAAATGTATAGAGTTTTTAATATGTAATACAATAGATGGAATTGCAGGGTTTAGTGGAAGATCCAATTGCGCTCACTATTGGAGGAGGAGATATTTGTTTTGTAAAGTTTTGGAATTTCACTGAATTTTATGGACTTGCAAAAATTCACAAAACAGATACCCCCCTTCATCCAATAGTGAGCACAATTGGATATACCACTCATGTTATAGCCAGGTATTTATTTGATATAATAAAATCTACAATTAATCTATTAAATCATATATTAAAAATTCTATACATTTTATTTCTCTAATAAAATATTAAAAAAATAACACAAATGATATTCTAATCAAAAAATAAAGAGCTCTGCTAATTTGCTCTAACAAGCTTTATTGATAAATGCCAGCTAAACAAAGCTTTTAAAAGTCTCCATCTTGAAAACTACTCCCTAACCTCAGACCAATATTTTCGTGCTTTGGCACTCTTCAGTGAAGCACTAGGATAGTTTCAAACACTAGATCTAAAAATACCAAGCCAAAGCCAGCATTTATCTAAAAGTTAACTATTAAGTAGAAAATCTGAAATTTTAAGACACCTAAATGTCTTCAAACTCAGCTATCTAACTTAAATAACTATATGGGGCTGAGAGATCTTCAGCCAAACCATATATTAATAGCCTTAGCAATATAACATTGCTTAAGACTTTAAAGCAAAGACTATAAACAGTCAACAAAAAATCAAAGTCATATATCACATGACTCAATTTTTAAGCTTGTAAATAAAAAATAAAGAGCTCATTGATAAATACAATCTAAGCAAAACATTAAAAAAAAATTAGCAGAGCTCTTTATTTTTTTTATTTATAAGCTTAAAAATCGAGTCATGTGATATATGACTGATTTTTTTTTTTTGATATTCTAGTCAGCTTCGATGTTACTGCTTTTTACAAACGTTCCAGCAATTAAGCCTTAAATATCATTTCTAAATGGTACAATTTACCTGACCACATCATTAAATTAACTAAACATTGTCTTTCAAGTATTTAATTCATGTTTAATGGACAATATTATAAGCAGACTTTTAGTATTCTAATGGGCTCATCAATGTCAGGGATAATGGCAAATTTATTTAGAATATATAAAAATTCATGCTTTAGAGTCAGCTTCTTTAAAACTTCTTGTTTGGCTCATATATATCAAGATGATACATTTATCATCTGGCAACATGGTAATGACACATTATATGATTTTTCCACACATATAAACAATATACATCCCAATATTAAATTTATTAATGGAAACAGAAACTTGTGGAAAGCTTCCTTTTCTTGATATATTTGTCACCAAGAAAAAAAAAAAAATTATCTTTTTTTCCAATTTTCAAAAAATCTACACACACTAACAGATATCTACAGCCTTAATCCAAACCCTAAGTAATCAAAATAAGAAGCAAAAAGAGAAACAACTATTAAAATTTGTATTCCTTATATAAAAAGAATTACAGACAATATGGGATGTATCTTAAAACATAACAATATGAAGACAGCATATACCACTTAATCAAAAAACTAATGGCATTCTATCTAATCCTATAGACTGAAACCCTCTTGAAGCCCATGGAGTTTATGAAATTTCAACTAGCATTTCTAAAGCTTTTTATATAGGTATGAGCAATTGTTGCATAAATGCTAGAAGTGATGAACATATTAATGCAGTTAAAACACTCATTATCAGCAGCCCTATTTCTCCATGCTATAAATATAAGTCATAGTACTGGTTTTTCTCACAAGAAAATACTAGCCCAATAGGGAACTCTCCAACAATGTCAGATCAGAGAAACCATTAAGATCTTTAAAAGGCTAGATTGTATAAACAAACATGATGATACATGTAAATTACCTTTTATTTGGAAAAACTTTTTTAAAACATATTAATCTAAATAATTTTTTATATTTATTATTTCTATTTTCTATTAAAAGAATGTTCATTATTGTTAAACATCATTGTTTATAGTGTCTCTACAATTATTTTCAAAATGTTTACTACCCAATCGATGACCAGTGTGGCATGGCCAAAACGTTGGTATATATATATATAATCAATTATACATGTTTGTACCTGAATATTTCATATATATATATAATTTATATGTATATAATTATTAATAATGTGAAAGAGCGCACATTATTTGTTTGTTACTTACATACTAATATTTTTTTTTTTTTAGATATAACAATGATTTGGACTATGAAATAATTGGGACATTTATGTCGGAAATGAAAGAACTGAGAATCGATTTAAAGGATAAAAGATTAATATCTGTCATAACAGAAGTTTTAAAATAATTAACATGCATTCTAATATATATGCTTTCAAAGGTTTAACAATATCGTTATAATGTTAATATGTATAATGATTAACACCAATCAAAATAATTTTTTTGTTATAAATATTATTTGATAATCTGTGCCATTCTTATCTCATTATTTTCTTTTCAAATATGCAATGGACAATTCCTACTGATCCTGAGAAATCATGTTCTTAGTTGGTGAGTGTAGGGATAATGGTGTTGTTGTCAAAGACTATTTTACCAGTAGATGTTTTTTCTAAATGAAAGAGATACTCAAAATTTAGGTAGAGACATAATAAAATTCGATATATATAAAGAGTGAAGTACAACTCTCTGAGAGATTGTCATTTAAGTTCCATGTCATAAAAAAACATGCAGGCCACATTCAGCCACTTACAGGGAGCCTCTTAAACCTAGTGAGATTCTTTATTCAATAAATTTGATTACTATCAAAAATACAAAAGCATATTGTACATTGCTGAGAAGCAATTATTCAGAGGAAAACCAATAAGAGTTAATTACCAGTATTTCAAGAAAAGTATCAACATGTGAAAGTGCATATCACATTCTTCCAGAGTCAGATGACACACTTGAAGGAATTGATTGCTCATACTCTGATTAAAGGACAAATTATCTAATTAGAAAAAAATTGCTAATTAAAATTAGAGCAATTACTCATTGAGAATAATCAGTGAGCAATCAAACAGATAGCCAAACTATTAAACATAAGTAATATGAGCAATATAACCAGGAAATGAAGCCTCCAAATAAGACCAAAGAACATCAATCAGTATAATTTTGAATAAATTGTTTTGTTATAGAAATTTAGTGGTCTGTGTGATTTTTATTTTATTATTCTCATTCTAGATCTGTGCATGGATAATTCCTATTGCTCCTAAGAAATTAATTGTTTTCTTAGCTGATGAAGTGCAAAAATGATTATGGTATTACCAGCGAATGTTCTATTCATACATGTCCTTTGTAAATGAAAGTGATGCTAAAACTTAGGGAACAATGAAGGTTCAAATTCCATATATACAAAAAATACTTTTGGATTACAGTAAAGTATGACCATCTAACCAGGAAACATAACTTGAATATCTTATATAAAATAATTATATAAGATATACATGGCTTGATCATTACTGTCAGTGTTATTTTTAATTAAACTTAAATTTAATTTAGTATAGTTTTTTTAATAGTAAAGAAAGTTGCATTAAAATTGATGACTTGTTATGTTACATGAAAAGAATTTATGTATATGCACAATTTAGTCATCTGTCTGTGTTTCTGGAAGTCATCAAAATGGGCATCACCCAGTTTCTCAATATAGTATATATATATTTGCACAAATTAAAATACAATTGTAATTTTATCTTTTACAATGTAAAATATTTTGCATCAAGAAAAACACACACACGCACAAAAGTAAAATTAAAAACGTTTGCATTTTGGAATTAATAATATGCTGGTATTCTAACATATAACCTATCTTGCATGGATAGTTACTGCTTCTGATGCAAACATACTTTTTTGTTCTCCCTCTTTTTCTTCTTCAGTCACTTAGATTAGTATAGGAAAATATGTGTTTGTTCAACCACATTTCCATCCTGTAACTTAGCTCAAACTCTTGAGAATTAAGAAAACAATGATGAGGATAGCCTTAGTAGGCTGGCAATTTTTAATAGTAATCTTTTCTTGAGCATTGTAATCATTAATGAATCTTTTTGGAACTGGATTTGAGATAGGAGTTCCAGATAAAACAGATTTCATGTCTAAGCAGCCTTATTTATAAATTCCTGCCTATCATGAAAGAGAAAAGGCCTAGAAAATGTCTAAAATAGTCTGTTTCACAGTTTGACTAGGTTGTTATACCTAATGGGTTATTCATTACAGTGATACAAATAATTATATCAGCAATAGTTGTAAAGCAGGAGGTAGTAATAGTACCAAAGATAAGTAATATATATCAATTTTTTCAAAATATAGGTAGATTCTTGTATCATTATTTAAAAGATGATCAAAATACTTTTTACACTTGTTCAAAGTATCATTGCTTTCATATAAGAAAGTGCCATTGCTGGATTTAATAGGACTATAATATAATTTTTTAGGTTCATATATTGCTTTTAGTGCAACAACAACAAAAGGATTTAGATTGGTCATAGTCAAATAATGTGTGGTTTCTTTAAAGTTTTAATCCATCAAATATTTTTAACTCTTTTTGTCAGTCATTTAACTTTTACTTTTAGTTTGATATCTATTATAAAGTTCTACATTTAATTTATTCTGCCAAGCAGAAAATGCCATATAATTTTTATCAAATCACTAATAATATCATTGTCAGAAAACCAGTCATGATTCTTCTTTTTAGGGCATCCTTAACACACTCCTTAAGAGAATTCCATGCTTCAGTAAAATGACTATTCTGAAGGTCCAAAATAAATTTTAGTGTTTAATAATTGTTAAAATTTAGCATAGTATATACTTTTAAAAATAAATGTTAATTGTTTCATGAATATGATTGGAATAAGATCTGTTTTTTAATGCAGCTATTGTTTTAATCTTGGAGTATATTAATTTATAATCCATTTAACAATCTGTAAGTACTCATGTAATATTAACTTCTTTTATATTCTGTCTCCTTGTCTCTAATATAGTCTATGAAATGTCATGGGCAATTGCAAAGCATGATTCATGCATTCCAATATTGAAAAAATGGAATATTTAAATGCCTCATTTATATAATAAATCTCATTCATATATAGGCATAATTTTCAACTGCTAAACTATAATTCTGGCAGTCATCTGTTGAACATATGCTTAGTGCAGTGTAAATGTTTTGATATTAACTATTATCTTTTCTTAATTCTCAATTGTAATGAGTTGTAATAAGAATTGAGATGATGACTTTTAATGCTATATCAATTTTATCTACTTATTTAGATTTGCATGAAGATATTCATCTTAGTCAAGTCGAAATAGCTTTTTGTAATCTTAAAAATGGAAATGCTGCGGTTCTGATGAAATATCTGAAGAAATTTTAAGATATAGTGGTGAATATATTATCTTCAAAATATTGGAATTTTTAACGAATATTGAAGTTGTGCCAATTAATCTTAAAAATACTTCTACTATCCCATTTTTTAAAAATAAAGGGAATAGAAAAATTGTATTAATTAATATCATATATCATTATTATCCATTACAATAAAAGTAATTTCAAAAATTTTATTGAATAGCTGTCTTCTATTCATAGAAGGGCTATCAGAGAGTTAATTTGATTTTAGCTTCAAAAATATTAGAAATTTTTAGGTAACATGGACCCATAAAGTTATGTTATCTATGGATGCATCTATTGATACAATTTTTTTTAAAAAGAAAATAGACAAGTTTGCAGTAATTCTTATGGAACATCATTATTATCTACTACACAAAGGTACTTTCAAAAATTTTGTTGAAAAGATTGTTTCATGTCATAGATGAATGGTCACCAGAGATTCATTTTGTGGTTTTAGAGAATCAAGAAGTACTATAGACACGATTTTTATTACCATGCAAATGCAAGTTAAAGTGTCAGAAACAAAGGAGTGATGTTTATATTGCTTTTATTCATTTAGTCAAGGCATTTGATTCAGTTAACATGATGGGTCCATGGCATTGTTTGAAATTAGTTGGTTATCTACCAAAATTTATTTGTATTAAACAGCTTTTACATGATAGAATGGGAGGAAGCAATTTTATTATAGGTGAAAAATCTGAGGCATTTAAAATAAAGACTGGTGTTAAATAAGGATATTTATTTTCTCAAATTTTTACTATTTTTATGATAGTTAACTTTGAACTATTTATATGAGATTTAATGAAACAGCTATCAAGATGCATTACAGATCTGATAGTAAAATTTTCTAATTTGAACAATTTAAAGTGAAAATAAGAACTTCACCTTCTTCTATTCTGGATTTATGGTATGCTGATAATTGCGTTATTTTTCAAGTTCAAAAAATGATTTATAGAATGTATTTAATGTTTTCAATGCAATATTTAAAGACTTCACCTTTAATAATTAATGTTAAAAAAAATCAAATTCTTACAGAATGAAAATCTTCAGCCACTTTTAATTTGGATAGTTATCAACTTGAAATATAAACCAGTTCAAATACCTTGGTAGTTTTATAAGTAGAGAAAGGGACTTAGAATATTTCATTACATAGAAAGAATTATTTCAATTAAGTTAGCTGAATATAGAGGTGTTACTTTACCCAATTTATTGCATAGAAATGAGATTTGGACACTTTATTGATGCAATATAAAGGAATTAAAAAGTTTCATGTAAGGATGGTTTGTAAAAATTTTAAAAATACAATGAAAAGATCATAAAATCATTCAATATGTTCTTCAACTTTCTGGATGTAATACTATAGAGCCCACTCTTGTAATGCAAGACCTCTTAATAGGATATTTTAGGTAAATTTGAGCATAGTTTTCATGTAAGTAGATCTATTTATATTATAATGATTATGTCAAAGTCATTAAGAAGTGCAATGTAAATTGTTTCTATTGAGAAGATATGGTAGAGAATATAATTAATATATTGAAGAGCTACAATGAGATATGGTGTTGAAGTATTTAAGAAAGAAAAGTTTTTTGTTGAATAACTTAAAAGACAGTAAAAATATCAAAGAAGCAGAAAAATGGACCTGCATATTCTGTTAATGGATAGAGTTTCAGTTCACAAATTGGTTTGCATAGTCATTACAGAATTCATTTCTAGAGTAGTTTTTTTCCCCTTAGAGTTGGAATGCTCATAGTCATTTATGAGGGCTGTTATATATATAATATTATGCTCAAATGTTTACTGCTATTCTACTCTCATTATATATATATATATAATTGCTAGGAGTTGATATCAAGTAGATGACATTATATATATATATATATAGTAACCGTCGGAATTGTTGAATGCTGTATTCCATTTAAATTGAAGAAAGAAGGCCCAAAATGTTGGTGCCAATTTGTAACTGATTGAATTGATGGATGAAGGTGATGGTTAGGATGATCGATCTGATTTGATAAAAAAAAATCTAATTTAAATTAATCTGGTCTAGCTCAATCGGGTCGCCGTTATATAATAAACCATCACAAAGCACAAATAATCTCTCTTAAAGTTTAATTTACTTAAGTTATAAGTGAAATGGAGGAATAATGAGACTATCTGCTCCAGACATCAACAAATCCATCACAATTACAACATAAATTGCAAAGAGCAGTGAAACCAACTACTATTGCCCTAAACAAAAATATAGGATTAGGCTAACTACTTGATTGGCAATCTAATCAAAATCAAATCCAATTGATAACTAAAACAGATCCCAATATATATACTTTATTAGCCTGTTACTGTTATAGTAATTTGATTTTGTTTTACTATTTAAAAATGCTGCCCTTTTTAACTTAATGGATAAGCTTCTAAGTACCTGTAATAGTACTTTACAAAACATTTGTTTGCACATAGACATTATTTAAATATCAAAACAAAATAATACTTGAACCCAAATATATCTATCTATCTTAATAAACGCTAAATAGAAAGATAAACACTCGTGTTAATAAGCGATATATATTTCTTTCTACTTCAATCTCTAATTAATAATTTTCTGTGGGCATCAACTGGTTTTATTATAATTTTATAAACACTTTGAAAATTTATGCCCTCACTTAAATGTTTAAACAAATTAATATACGTCTATGGTTTACTAAGGAGCTACAAAATAATTTATAAATATCTTCCAATAAAGTGCTGCTTAATTAGTGCTTCGTTTATGTTTTTAAAATAGAATACTTCACTGGAGTTTAATATCAACACTCTATTAGCTCATCTCTAAATCTACGATGCCCAACCACATTACATAAAAGACATATCAAGCTTCTATTGGATGTTTATTCACCTGGGAGTATTAATACAATCTGTTTGAAACTTTAAACAATTGAATAAAAATGGATTGGCAACAATTAAAACATATGATTATATTTGATATTTATACAAATCAAAATAATATTCAATTAAATCGGTCAATGAAGTTTATTCTCTTCATTTTATAGGAGTTTAAGAAAAATATCCAAGACGAATTATTCTGAACCAAATGATAAAGTATAATCTATTTAGATTTTTATGACGGAATCAGACAAACATGAAATGATTGACTTTGTAATATTAACTAAGATAAATGAGAATATGTATATATAATATTCGAATGCAAATATAAATATAAAATTCATATGGAAACAAAATAAAATACTAATAAGCAAAACATACCTATCTTATATTCCAATTCGCTTGCCAAGCTAGTTTGAATCCTATTACTTAAATAGCTACGCCGTCTTGTATAATCCAAATAAAACAAAATAATTAACCTAGTCTTGATATTTAAATTAACTCAATTTATTAGATTATAGAAAAGAAAATTGACAATATTAATGATAAAATACATCGGAAATGACCTTATATTTTAGATTGGTTGACTAAATAAAAATGATCAAATTGCTATGTGTATCTCTGAATATGTTGCAAGAACAATTACGACAAACAAAAAAATAATAGTAAATGACGGAAAGGCTTTTGGATATTTTACTAAAAAAATTTTTACATATAATCGATCCAAAAAAATTGAAATAGGAGTATCAAAATCTATTTGTTTATCAAAATAATAACGGATAAATGAATATGAAATAATAAATATATTTGATCTTTCCGTCATCCTCATTTAATAAATTATATTACTTTTAGAGACAATAAAAAAAATCATTCCCTTTTATTACATATAAAAAAATTAATACCCCTTTTATATAAAAAAATATACCTATATATATATATATCGTTCGTTCACTATTTATTGGCCCATTGATTGACTTCAGTTCTTATTGCAAGAAAAGTTTCTTTGTCAGAAATAATAATCGCAAACTTTATAAGGCTTCACTAAAAGTTTTTTTTTTTTTTTTTTCGTCCGAAGAGGTGAGTGCACTTTGATTATCCCTTTTATGATGTGAATTGATCCAGTGGGTTCCTGTTCCTTTAATCGTGAGACGATGTTTACGCAAATCCATTTTTTTTTTTTTTTAAATTAAAAATAGCCGACTTTTTTTTTTTTTTAAAGCATTTTTTTTTTTTTTTACTTCATAGGTTTTTTTTTTTATTTACACTTCATTGCCGCTTCCCGGAAACTTTTGCAACTGCCCTCTAAATGATTGAAGGGCAGATAATTCCACTATTTTTCCATGTTTTATGGTTTTAAAAAAAATATTGAAAAACTTTATTTGTTAAGATAGAAAATAGTTGTCCTTGACTATAGCAAAAAAATGAAAAAGATTGTTATATTCTGTGCGTCTTTTTTATATTTTCTTTCTGACGTTGATCTTGATGAATAATATTACTCAATTAAAAACTCAATTATCAATTTTCTTATAGTTTTTGGGTTTTGGGGTAAGTTTGGGAAAAGATAATGAAAATTAAATAAATTGATTAAATTTTTTTATATTTAAACAAAATACAAAATTGATATAATAACCTTTTAAATTATTGATAAAATAATAATTTAATATCTATATTTTTTATAATAATATTTTTTAAATTAATTTATAAAAATATACTAATAAAAAATTGAAGTATGTAATAATGTTATATGGTGATGATTATATATGATATATAAAATAATATCGATCTATTTAGTTAAACTATATTGTAGAATTGTTTATTTTTTTTATATATATATACCGGATATATAAAAATATATATATATATATATATAATATATATATATATATATATATATATATATATATATATATATATAATTGCATGAAGTAATTATATTTATATATATAATGTCATCTACTTGATATCAACTTGTTTGGTTTTTCAGAATGCTCAAAAACAGATTTCATTAGTAAAATAAAAAAATCCATTTTTTTTTATTGATGGTTATCACTTTCTTTCACTATTTGTCTTTCTAAGCGTATCCCTTTTTGTAATGAATTAGACTATTTCATGAGATGACCAAAATAGGACATTTCAGCAAGGTAGTTTGTGCTTCTAGTAAAAATGTCTGGTAATCAAATATCCATGTATTCATTTTATTTGTTTTTCCTGGTTCAAAACATCAACATTATTTTTATCAACTTTTAGTATTCAACTTGGTTGGAGTGCTTTTGGTAGAAATAACATGTTACTAAAAGGAAATATGCCTATGTGTTTGAAAAGGAAGGGCTTTAATAAATGGGTTTTACCAGTTCTTACTTATGGATATGAGACTTGATACTTAATAGAAGAGCAATACAGAGATTTTAGACTACTCAAAGAAGTATGGAGAGATACATGTTGGGAGTAACAAGAAGATATCGAAAACACAATATATGGGTAAGAGGACAAACAAGTGTTACTGACCTGATTGAAAAAATTAAAAGACTGAAGTGGAGTTGGGCTGGGCATATTGCTAGAAGAGATGATAATAGATGGACAATTGAAATCTTAAACTGGATTCCAAAAGATTATAAAAGACTCAGAAAGAGACCACATGTGAGATGGATGGATGAAATAAGAAAGTATGCAGGGGTGATGTGGAGAAGAGAAGCTAAAGATCAAAGAAGATGGATTGAACTTGGAGAGACCTTCATCCTGCAGTGTATTGATAATGGTTGATGAAGATGATATATATTAGCTATACTCATGGCTTTTGCTTGTATTAATAATATTGCTAGCTTTATTCTTGTATTAAAAGAAAGTTTGATAATTAAAATATATTTATATATTCAATTTCCAATTTTTAATGTATTGAATACTAAGTAAAATATCCTCTTAATAATTTTCTCCATTTCTTTAGCTGCATCCTAGTGCTAGTAGAAAGGTTGATAATGAAAATATATTTAAGTATTCCATTTTTGATTTACTGAATACCAATTAAAATTTTCCCTTGTTTTACCAAAAATTATAATTCTCTCCACTTCTCTAGCTCTATTCATTTTCAATTTTTGATGTATTGAATGCCAAATAAAATTTTCTCTTGTTAATTCTCTCCATTAGTAGAAATTTTGATAATTAAAATATATTTAGTTAATCCATTTTCAATGTATTGAACAGTAAATAAAATTTTCCTCACTAATTCTCTCCATTTCTCTAGCTGTTACCCTCACATTAGTAGAAAGTTTAATATATTTATTAGATTTTCAAGTTTTGATGTATTAAATACCTACTAAAATTTTCTCTTGTTTTACCAAAACTATAATTATCTCCATTTTTCTAGCTGTATCCTCATATTAGTAAAATGTTTGATAATTAAAATATATTTATGTAATATTCACATGAAATAATTCTTAACAGCAGTATTGCAAAACACATGAACATTGACAAATTATAGTGATAAATTCAGAGTTGATTTGAGTATAAAAAATAATAAAAAATAAAAGTAAAAATTCAAAATTATTCTTGTTTAAAAATAATTAAATTTAAAATAACACCTGTTATTGTTGATCTCAAAAATAAACGCAGGTTGGAAGAAGCTGAAAAGAATTAAATTATTTTTGTGTAATGCTAAAGCTAAAATTCTTAGAAATATTTAATTGCCATTTTCCTGAGGAGAACGTGTCTTGGAGAAACAAGAATTTTAATGAACTGATTTTAGAACAAAGAAGTTGTGAACTTTTTAAAACACTTTGTATAGTAATTTAATAATTGTAATTTAACTTTTACTCATTCAAAATACCTATTGACTGAGTGAATTAAACTTCTAAATTTTTAATTGCTCAATTACAAAATCAGCAGTAAAAATATATTTAATCTTTTAAAATTATACTAGTTTTAGTTTAATTTCTAAAAAGTGAATTAATAATTTGTTTGATTATTAAAGTAAATGAAAATTTTTAAAAAAATAAATTTCTATTTATAATTGATAAAAATAATTATAGTGGACAACATAAAATGTACTTTTCGTAATCTATTGCAAAATGCATCCTACATCATTGATTTCTTTCTCAATTTACTTTAGTCTAAAAGTAAATAATTTTTGCTAAAATCTGAACTATTCTTCTAAAATTATTATATTTTCACACATATTTTTTGAAAATAATAAATATGTAAAAAATATTTTAAAAGATATATTTTCATTTTGAAAATCAAAACAAAAAACTTAGAACTGTCAAAATTGTTGACAAGTGCTCCCTTTTGTATGGAATGTAAAACAACCAATCAGCACCTTGGAAGGCAGGCCAACTTTAAATTTAAATATTAATTTTTTTAGTTGTAAAATAATTATAAAGAGGGCAGGATCATACAATACATTTTCCTTGCTAAAATGACTGTAAAATTGACAAAATAATGTAAAAATTAGCAGTTTGAGAGCGAGTTAAAGCCACAAATGAGTATCCTCATGTAGAACAGTCAATTAATAAATATTTTATAAAGTGACATGGGCAAATTGTAATACTAGAGGAAGCTGAAGTAATTTAATAATAGTAATATTGCTGTGTCTTATGACCAGCAAGTAAATAAATGGACAAAGGCAGAATTGAGATGGCAAGATTATAGTTTAATACAGATAATTTTAACTATATACATAGCCTATTATAAGGCGAAATAAAATAATAAAAGGTTGTGGTGACCTGCATATAAATACCCTAGTCCTGCTTTTGGACTTACAGAGGCAGGAGTCTCTGACTATAATTAAAACTCAGAACATACTCAGAACAATTAGATCAGGTTATGGGGGTTTATATACCCCTCAAGACTTCTGGAGTCTTTTACATTCCTAACCATATATGGTGTTTTCACTTACGTTTTCACATACACACAGTATTTTCACGTTTCTCACCATATATGGTATTTTACATAGTTTTCTGACCCTATAAGGTCAGCTGGGCTTTCTATTATTATACAACTTTCTATGATTTAACAACATTGCAATTTTACACAATCGTTATTCTTAATTACTATACAGTTATTTTACATATTTATTATACATTACAGTTATTACTTTTATTCTACATTTATACAATTATTATTATTGTTTTACATATTCGTTATATTTATACAATTATTATTATTTACATATTCATTATACATTATATGTGTTTATACCTTGACCTTGAATACTGCACTCCTCCCCCACTCCAGAAGTATGGTTTTTCACCTAACATAGTCTTTGAGATGAGATGGGGGATTTCTAGTTCTTGCCGGTTGCTGGCGGTCTTTGTTGTGCTTCGCCAATTTACAGTTTGTTGATGGTGGTTTCGATGCGCCAATTTTTGCTGTGCTATAGGTACTTTCTGAGGTTTTGTTACAATAGGTTTTCCTCTGTCTCTTAACTCTATATCTACAGGCGAGGTTTTTAATTTTCCTGGTTCTTTTTTGAACAAGCTGGGGTAATTATTTTTGACTTGCGATTCTATGTCGATTTTTTTTATTTTTATCATAATTTGATCAGATTCATCTATAGTAGCACTTTTTATGTAGCTACTTTCCATTGCTCTGCATGGCTTTGTATGGTGGTGCCATCTTTCAGGATACTCAGTTATTTTCCGATCAGATTTGTCTATAGTAGCACTTTTTATGTAGCTACTTTCCATCGCTCTGCATGACTTTGTATGGTGGTGCCATCTTTCGGGATACTCGGTTATTTTCCGATAATTTTCAGTTTCTGGTAAACTGCAATCATGGGCTTTGTGACCGATTTTTCTACATCGAAAACATTTAATTTGTTTATCGGTTTTGGATTTAACTCCAAACGTTTTAAATATTGTAGTTTGAAGTGGTTCTGGTTTCGTGAAACTTCTGAACTCTCTCGCTTGGTCAAGCAGCAATTCATAAGCTGTTGCACATCTGATAGCTTCTTCATAGGTTACATCTTTTATTGCCAGTAAGATCTGTCTAAACTGGTCATCAATTATTCCGTATAATAGTTGTTCTAGAAGGGCTTCTTCTAAATATTTACCGTAAAGGCATGGCTTTGCCATCTCTCTTAAACCAATGTCATATTCTTTTATTTTCTCATTCTTTCTTTGCCTTCTGCCCCTAAAGTGCAATCGAGCAATAAACTTGGATGGCTGGGGATTAAAATATTCATTTAGCTGTGTTATGAGCTCATCATATTTCTGTGTCTCCGGCGAATTTCCACATAGTTTGTTCGCTATTTCGATTACTCTCTTGCCTGCAAAGCAAAGTAATGAGGCTACTTTTACAGTATTCTCCGTAATACTATTTAGTATAAAGTAGTTTTTTATTCTCTGAACATACAGTGGCCAATCACTCGGATCTTTTACATTAAATTCGCAAATAGAAACTTGCGATATGCTTGCCATTTCTCTATTAATTCGAATCTACTTACGCTTTGTCTCAGCTTGCTGTTTAGGCAATTATTTGCAGATTCGATCCTATGATGACCGAGCCAATTTTTAATGCAGTTCCATTCCTGTATTAACTGCCACTTTCTTTGATTCGATTCCTGTGCCGACTGCACCAATATCTTTCAGATTCTATTCCTGTCATTACTGCGCCAATATGCTGTGTCTTATGACCAGCAAGTAAATAAATGGACAAAGGCAGAATTGAGATGGTAAGATTATAGTTTAATACGGATAATTTTAACTATATACATAGCCTATTATAAGGCGAAATAAAATAATAAAAGGTCATGGTGACCTGCATATAAATACCCTAGTCCTGCTTTTGGACTTACAGAGGCAGGAGTCTCTGACTATAATTAAAACTCAGAACATACTCAGAACAATTAGATCAGGTTATGGGGGTTTATATACCCCTCAAGACTTCTGGAGTCTTTTACATTCCTAACCATATATGGTGTTTTCACTTACGTTTTCACATACACACAGTATTTTCACATTTCTCACCATATATGGTATTTTACATAGTTTTCTGACCCTATAAGGTCAGCTGGGCTTTCTATTATTATACAACTTTCTATGATTTAACAACATTGCAATTTTACACAATCGTTATTCTTAATTACTATACAGTTATTTTACATATTTATTATACATTACAGTTATTACTTTTATTCTACATTTATACAATTATTATTATTGTTTTACATATTCGTTATATTTATACAATTATTATTATTTACATATTCATTATACATTATATGTGTTTATACCTTGACCTTGAATACTGCAAATATAAAATGTTTTCAACAGCTTATACCTTATTGAAAAAAAATCATCAGTTCGTATCTTCTAAAAATATCACCAATATTTCTGAGTACCTAAAAAGCACTTATATATATAAAAAACACCAATTTGTAAGTACAATTTAAAAAAACCAGCACATCAGATGATTATTTGTTTTCATTTCGCTTTTTGTTCTGGCAAAAATAACATTTTTTTTCTGGTTTCTGGTTCAAAGCCCTAAAGAAAACATAGTCACCCTCAGGTACATTTTCAACAAAAAAATCTCCCCAGTGTTTAAAAGTTTAACCATCCCTGATATATAATCATTTCTATTCTTTCTCATAATAACAAATCCATGAAAGTATTTAATTTAACGTATATATATATATTGTAAAATTGAGATGTATTTTGGAAAAAAAGACTTAAAAAGCTCCAACTATTTATTATACAATTGTGTAAAAAATGCTAAGAATAATCAGTTCAATATGGTGTGTTTTCTTTGACCATGAAAAATCTTGCAATTTGAGACTTTCTTTAGATTATACAAGAATATTAAGTGAATAAATGCATCATAGAAAGAGAAAAGTTAAAGAAGCAATAAACCAATTTAAAAATTGTATAATAAATAAACAATCTGATAATATTGATACACACAGTTCTTATAAAATCACATGTCTTTTTTTTTGTCTATCTTATTTTAGTGATAATAATTACAGTATAATCAGAAGTAGTTCTAATATGAAGGGGGGATTCAAAAATAACTGGAATTTTATAATAAAAAAATGTATATTTATTTTTAGGTGTTGCAAATTGAATTGTTTTCAAAATATAGTCTATTTAATGCAATGCACCGATCTAAACCTGTTTGTCACTTTTCAAAATAATCCAGAAACACTTGCAAAGTAATGCATTTTAACATCTCTGTCTTTTTTTTCGCCACTTCTAATTCTGCAAAAAAAAAAGTGAACCATTTTTTATTTGAAAGATTAAAAAGAAATCTCACAAAGTGAGATTGACTTATGAATAATCTGGATCACGCTGAATTAGTTAAAAACTAGTTTACACTCAAGCTTTATGCACTAGCCATGCTATCGTGATGAAATATGCACTCCTCACTTTGCCACAAAATGGGATGTTTACATTTTACTGCATCACACAAAAGTTTAAGAATTTGTAAGTTTTAAATGCCTGATCATTACAAACAAAATTTGAGTGAACAATCACAGTTTGCATCCAAAAAAAAAATCAACATTGTCTTGACATTTGATTTCCCTTGCCATGCTTTTTTGGGACATGATAAATTTAACACTTCTATTAAACCACATGTAAACTATTTTTTTCCAGAGCAATTTGCTTAGGAAGCATTACAATTGTTTCATCTGCTGTTTTCTTTAAAAGAAAACAGAATTTTACATTGTTTCAACTTTTCAACCTTTATAAAAATTGACAAATACATGAAATGCATATTACAAAATAATGTGCTACCTGTGACTGATTTCACATGATATTGTCATTTGACTAGCAGATTGATGGTCCACAAGAGATGTGACTACCAGAAACCGATTCTGGTTATTTTTAAATCCCCCCTTGTACATATATATATATTGTTTATTGTCTACTGTTGTTATAATTTAAAATTTACACACACACACACAAACCTATATATATATATTACTATATAAAAATGAAAATCTGTTGTTTTTTTGGTACATTATAACTCAACAGACATTGTACTAATCCTGATGGATCTCACATGATTTTCTTTTTTTGTGGAGAATTTTATAGGCTCTGAATTTTTGCTTTTCTAATTTTCAATATAAAAATATATCAGAATAGCAACCATTTTCTAATGATATCATAAAAATGCAAAAGAGAACAGCATTGATTAAAATATGATAGACATTGGAAAATGTGTGGCCTGTATATTGAAATACATTCTAGAGAAATAGAGAGAATTCTAATTTTTGGTAATCCGGGGTAAAATTTTGAGTTAATATATTTTAAATTAGTTAAATTTTATTTGGATCACATTTAATTTTTAACTTATACAAACCACAATGTTAAAATTTCATAGTCATTTTAAAAACTATCATGTTAAAAATATAATAGTGCAGTTCAAATAATTATTCTTACACCTTTTTCAGCAAAAACTTTTTATTATTACAGTTTGACTGTACCTTGCAATCTTCATCAGATCTTATCCTATTTTTCTACTTCTTTCTATTCTCCATTTTCTACTAGTAATTTAACTTCTATACAATATTGCAATTCAAATAATTCTTCTTACACTTTTTTCAGCAAAAACTATTTATTATTATTATTACAATTTCGACTGTACCTTGCAGTCTTCATCAGATCTTATTCTCTTCTTCTACTTCTCTATTCTTTATTAAAATATGCAGCTTTGAAATTTTTATTGCAAATCTATAATTGGCCTAAGTTTATGTACTGTCAAATCGTTACTTTTAGCATTTGTGTATTCTTACTATTATTAAAATGCAGACAAGAAATTATAGAAACATCTAAATCAGGTCATTATATTTCTGAAATACCTTTATTTTTGTCTCAAATCAATTAATTCAAATACTAAGCTCACATTATAGGAAAAAATGCAAACAATCACGATCTTTTTTTTATGTTAGTTTCAATAGTAATTTTTTTTGTCAAATATATATAAAAAAACAATAATTAAAAAATATATAATAAAATAATTAAAAAAACATATAATAAAATAATAATTAAAAAAATAAAAATACTTACCATTAGGCCCTCATAAACGTTTTCTTCAAAATACAACAGAAAAGGTAAAACTTTTTACCAATATACCAATATATTTTTCTCGCTGAACTGTTCTCCAGTAACTAACAAAAAAATGAGAGAAAGACAAAAAAATTCAATCTACTTGATCACAAAAATTATCATAAATTTTTTATTTTTTTTACCATAGAAAAATGTAATTTACCATTCTGGAAACTGCAAGCAAAGATGGAAAAAGTATAAAAAGCACATGTGGAGTGTGGCAGATCTCTGTTAACCTTAACCTCAACCCAGATGTTTATAATTTAAAATTTCTTGAATGCTTTAAGCGCTCATAATAATGAATAAGTTAATGAAACCTTTCATTCATGAAGATGTTAATTTTTTTGAATAGTTTGAGCTGGTTTTGAAATATTTCTGCATATCAGATTGAGATGGATTGATAAAAGTGATCAGAATTATTTTGAAATGCTTCTCCCATTGTAGTATTTTTTTCTTCTCTGAGCAAGGATAGGTAGTTGCTTGATACAATTTTTTCTTTTACAGATGCATGCCTATTATTGATCCTTTATTTGATGAAAATGAGTCAATATAGGCCAAGAGGAATTAAGACCTTGGCTAGTCATTTTTCTCTATTTATGCATTTTTGATCCATGTTTAGTTCAAATAGTATTCTTTTATTTTTAGATGAATAAGATAAATTAACAAGATTAGAACTCTGCTAATCTTTCATATGCAGAAAAAGTAATAAAAAAAAATTTAAAAGCATGATTTTCATATACCATTCTTTTTATTATATCATTAATCTCTATAATATTTGTAGCTTTGTATCCTCTTGAGAAATATTCCCTTCAATCGATGAGTATGTTGATTTTTTTAAAAACTTTTTTTTTAACATCTTACAATCATTTTATATGTAAATAAACATTTATTTTATATAGCGTATGTAAACAATTGTATTACAGTCAAATATCAGCCTTTCACGCTAATTGTGAATACACTTTGCCAGTGTTAATAATAATAAATGAATACTTTCTCACCAATATAAGATATAGTATTTATGCAGAAATAAAAGGAATCCTCTTACTCCTACAACTCAAATGCTTATATATATGAGCAAATCTGAAGTACTGGCAAAGAAAGCGTGACGATGGAACAGTCACTTTAAATTACTATATATAATGTCTGAATGAATGACGCCAGTGAAATTATCTAGAATTATCTAAACGTCATTCCAACTGAAACTTAATAATATGTAAATAAGCATTTATTTTATATAGCGTATGTAAATAATTGTATTACAGTCAAATATCAGCCTTTCACGCTAATTGTGCATATGCTTTGTGAGTGTTAATAATAATAAATGAATACTTTCTCACCAATACAAGATATAGTATTTATGCAGGAATAAAAGGAATCCTCTTACTCCTACAACTCAAACGCTTATATATGAGCAAATCTGAAGTACTGGCAAAGAAAGCATGACGATGGAACAGTCACTTTAAATTACTATATATAATGTCTGAATGAATGATGCCGGTGAAATTATCTAGAATTTATTAAATGTCATTCCAACTGAAACTTAATAATATGTAAATAAGCATTTATTTTATACAGCATATGTAAACAATTGTATTACAGTCAAATATCAGCCTTTCACACTAATTGTGCATACGCTTTGCGAGTGTTAATAATAATAAATGAATACTTTCTCACCAATACAAGATATAGTATTTATGCAGGAATAAAAGGAATCCTCTTACTCCTACAACTCAAATGCTTATATATGAGCAAATCTGAAGTACTGGCAAAGAAAGCATGACGATGGAACAGTCACTTTAAATTACTATATATAATGTCTGAATGAATGACGCCGGTGAAATTATCTAGAATTTACTAAACGTCATTCCAACTGAAACTTAATAATATGTAAATAAGCATTTATTTTATTGTATGTAAACAATTGTATTACAGTCAAATATCAGCCTTTCATGCTAATTGTGCATATGCTTTGCGAGTGTTAATAATAATAAATGAATACTTATTTACATATTATTAAGTTTCAGTTGGAATGACATTTAGTAAATTCTAGATAATTTCACCGGCATCATTCATTCAGACATTATATATAGTAATTTAAAGTGACTGTTCCATCATCACGCTTTCTTTGCCAGTACTTCAGATTTGCTCATATATAAGCATTTGAGTTGTAGGAGTAAGAGGATTCCTTTTATTCCTGCATAAATACTATATCTTGTATTGGTGAGAAAGTATTCATTTATTATTATTAACACTCGCAAAGCGTATGCACAATTAGTGTGAAAGGCTGATATTTGACTGTAATACAATTGTTTACATACACTATATAAAATAAATGCTTATTTACATATTATTAAGTTTCAGTTGGAATGACATTTAGTAAATTCTAGATAATTTCACCGGCGTCATTCATTCAGACATTATATATATAGCAATTTAAAGTGACTGTTCCATCGTCACACTTTCTTTGCCAGTACTTCAGATTTGCTCATATATAAGCATTTGAGTTGTAGGAGTAAGAGGATTCCTTTTATTCATGCATAAATACTATATCTTGTATTGGGGAGAAAGTATTCATTTATTATTATTAACACTCGCGTATGCACAATTAGCATGAAAGGCTGATATTTGACTGTAATCATTTTATATAAAAAAATAATAACACAGATAATCAAAAAGAAATATAAACAGTTTAAAATACAAAAGGAAAATAAATACATATATGTAAATCACCAATCTCTTTTTCCTTTTTTGCAAATAAATAAATTCACGTGTATAAATTGTAACCTTTTGTGTTACTAACATTTTTAATGTAATCCTCATATAAATTTATTATTACTAATGGTCTTAATAATCATAAATAAACCTTGACTTTGGAAGTATGAAAAAAAAAAAAAAAAATAATAATAATAATAGATTGAAATGTTTTTTACCACTATATTTTAAAAGATATTGTAAGGCATATTAAATAAATAATTATGTAAATAAATATATATGTCCAACCAATTAAGATGTTTATTACCCTTTAATAATAAACTAGAACTTTACAAATATTAAAAGAAAAATATTTTTCTTTCTCTCCTTCCCCTTCCTTTTTCCGATATCATAATCAAGGATTAAGCCAACTAATCTTTACAATATATATGATGAAATAGATGTATTCTACTTTATAAAAAAAATCTAGTGTACTAATTTACAATCTTCTGTACATAATACAATGAACAGAATGTAATAATAAGTGATGGATTACTGAAATATAGCACAGATGTGAAATACAAACTATCAGATATTTTTATTATCAATAAACTGGCAAAATCCTACTACCAACATCTTTTTAAAAATAGTATAATTAAAAAATAAAAATTGAAGAATAGCGCTTTATTTTTGTATACACAATGTATATCCTTCCCAAATTTAGTAGTGACTTCAATTTATTCCTATTTAATTGTCCTAAAAATAAGCCCATTGTACAGCTTATTAAAAATTCTGGCACTATAAATAAAACATTAGATTAGAAAAAAAATTGTGAATAAAAGTATTACTTATGGAAAAATGTAATGGCATATTGATAATGCACTTATATACTACACCAATGATCTTAAATCAAAATCTGAGTAGAGTCTGCAAATCTTTTCTTTAGCCAAATATTCTCATATCTTCATCCTTCAGACAATTTACCTGTTGTCCACATTAGTCTGTAGATGCATCTTTAGTTATTTTTAGCTAAAAAGTAATTATTCCAAGTTAATCTGAACTTGACCAAATAAATTTTGATGTACCATCTGTACATAAAATACAATTGTAATACAGTATGGCTTTTACTACTATTGAGAAAAAATGTCATACATCTTTAATAATTGCGTTTTCCAAAAAAAATGTACATATATAATAATATATTTTTTAAGACTAATAATATACATATGTTGAATTTGCAAGTTTCAACAGAAATAAGTAATCTCTAGGAAATATCTTTTCTTTATAATATAAAGTAGTCCTAATTTCACATGTTTAATTATAAATAAATTATTCATAATAAATTACTTACAATTTTACTCATATGAATACTTAATCAAATTCAATCTGTAAAAGACCAAGTCATCTGCAAAAACGATATAAAAGATTCAATTAACAAGATAATAAATTAAATAGGCCAATGTCAAAGCCTTGAGGTATGCCACAGTTACTGAAACATACAGAATTTTAGCTAAATAAATAATAATTGCAAATTTGTTAAAATTATTGAAGTTTGATAAAGATTATATATTATTAATGTATGTTTTAGAGATAACTTGGTGAACAATTACGATGGATCTGCAATTAAAAATAAATAATAGGTATCACTACTAGCAGAAAAAAAAAGAATTAAAGCATAAAAAAAAGTCAATTTTGTGTCTATATATTGATACACATATACCCAATAGAAGTATTAAACAAAATGTTTATTTATTAAGCATATGGTGACAGCACATTAAAATTCAACACCAACAGTTCTTAACCAATCAAAAACTGTCTCCCCCAAGCTAAGTAGAGCAAAAAGGACAATAGAAATCTGGTAAATTGAACATTCTCTATAAATATGTTCTACAGTTTGTGGTACTGTATACTCACAATTTGAAGAGTCTATAAAATTGCACTTATGACACATATAACATCATCTAGCCTGACCTGTTCTGATTCTGTTAATTTTAGACCAGAATTTTCTTGGGAGAAACAAAGAACTATGAAAAGATTTTTATTTTGATTGTGTGCCAAGTTCTCTTTTCAAAGACAATGTCATTAATCAAAATAATAGTTATATCAAGATATATATATGTAATTGACAATAAATATATTACTAATTCATCTTATATCAGTTTCTGTCTCATTATTAAATCAGTCCAATTCATTAATTGAACATAGCTATTCATTTGTAAAGCCCCTATTAATTGAATTTATTAGATTTTATCATTGGGATGTCTCTAGTATTTAAATTTGTTAATATATATGTTTAAGTCCATGAGTCTCATTGTCTTCTTCACTCTGCTAGTGGGCCAGACTTAAGAATTAATTATTGTGTGCCATCATTATGTTATCCATTAGGTGTTTGATTTGGGGCTTAGAGAATGGGTTCAAATCCAGGTTGGTCCCTGGCCTAAATCTCGGGCTTGACTGGGTTTGAAGTATATTTTGTGAGTTCCAGCTCGTGTTAGATGGATAAACATGTTTTGACTGGTACATTATATTTAGTTTGCCAGGGGTTTACAAAGTAACTTCTGCTTTAATTTCACTTATGTTAATCCATTATTATTTATGTTTACATTAAATGATGTTTCATTTAAT
Organism: Epiperipatus broadwayi; assembly: GCA_028023455.1. Classification (NCBI taxonomy): domain Eukaryota; kingdom Metazoa; phylum Onychophora; class Udeonychophora; order Euonychophora; family Peripatidae; genus Epiperipatus; species Epiperipatus broadwayi. The sequence continues at coordinate 2,509,746 of JAQFVV010000048.1, read as the reverse complement.
ATTCAAGGCTTGTTAAAAATGAAAGGTAGACTTTATCCTCTGATTGTTTGTCATACTGAAATCATGTTCTGCATTTTAACACATCAATAAATTGATGCTTAAATACAATCTGAACTAAAGAATAAATGGGTCCTGATAGGTTTGTATTAGTTTATATATAGCTTGCTGGGAATTTAACTTCCACTTTAATTTCATTTACAAATATTATTATTCATATATATATATAGCTGCTTTTACTTGCATTTGAGCTGCATGCAAAGAAATTCTAAGATGAAAAGTTATTCATTAGCAGTTAATAAAGGAAAGAATAAAAGAGTTAATACTAAATTTATAATGACTATAAGCCCAAACCGTAAATTTACAAATACAATTTCAATACTAGTTTTTTAATCTTTATTTTGCATTTTGAGATGTTGTTTTTAATTTGTACTGCAACAAACTTTTCTTTCTTGAAAGATATCAATACCTCTCTTAAGTGTAGTGCTCTATTAAAATTTTATCCTCAGTAAAATAAATAATCAAATTTGAATGGCAGAAGTATCAGAATTGGGAGTCAATATGAAGACATCACACCTGGAACTAAACCACATCCAGCTTTATCCTGTCATACATTACCAATGAAAACAATCAATATTGCACATTTTTGGCTGCTTTTGAGATAATAATTGCTTCTCTCACAAAACATATTGAATCATTATTTTTATTTTACAGAAATCAATCATTTATCATTTTGTTCATACGCCTAATCCAAAAAGATGAATCCTTACAAAAAACAATAACTATATTTCATATTATGGTCAAACTAGAATAAAAAAATCAAAGCATGATGAAAATTGACATACTCCAATAGTAATATTTATTTTTCATTTAGAAGTTAAATAAATTAACATAAATGTTTTCATTAAGATGTGCGAAATATATATTTATATCACTTATGATAAAACACATATAAATCAATTTCATATATAAACAATTTTTTTAGACCAAACTTGTACTTTTAAGACTATAATAATTATGGAGTAGAGCACCCCCCCCCCCCCAATTAAACAGAAATTTTGCATAAGTTTTAATTTTTGAAATTACTAATAATTACAATAGCATTTGTTAAATAAAATTGGATAATTACAAAGTTTAATTTTTTATATGACATGATATGAATTTTAAATAAAAATTGTCTATGTACCAACATTTTTCTTGTCTATCAATTCAGACATGTGCACCATTCTATTCACCAACCTTGTAACAATTAATAAGTAATATTAATATAATTGGACCTTTTTTTAAATAAAAAAAATAGTTCTAATTTTCTTTATCTAAATCTTTGATATTTAAAATTAACTACATTCTTCAATATTGGTATAAACAAACTGACAAAAATGTTGAAATTTAGTAATATTTTTATAAAAGCTTTACTATTTAGGTCTCAAATCTGACCTTTCTTGGTATTCAAATTTTTTTTTTTTTTATAAAAAAGTGGACACTTGGCGAGTTTTCCAGCAAACTAAAATGGTAGTTCAGATCCGGTTTTGTCCCACCCCTCCCCATGTTTACAAAAAAATGTCTCCTAGGATATGTCATATTTAATATTTATATTTTATTACTGTTATTTTAAAAAAAGAAATCATTGTGGAAAAATTGATTACAATGTTTACAGTTTTTTGCTTTCTTTTGGATTAACTTATTAACAGAATTTTTTTTAAAAAAATATATAAGTACAATATTTATTATACTTTATTCATGTTGGGCGGTGTGTAATCATATTGTGACCATTAATGCACACTTTTCAGTAGGACAGAATCCCATATCTTTGGAAATAGTGCCATGCATCACATTCTGTGATAGAAAGATCTCAAATTTTTATCGTTATAATAATCCCCCCCCCCCCAAAAAAAAAAAAAAAAACTGTTGACAAAAAAAAAACAAACATGCTGAACCAAAGTACAACAATGTTAAAAGCATCTTGTTGCTTTCCACATAATAATACAAATAAAAAATGATGAAATAAAGCTTCTTAATGAAATTTATCGATCTTTATTTCTTTTTTTAAATTTAATAATCGATTTATTAATTTTGTTTTAATTTAACAACTAACATAACTTTGGTAAATTATAGGCTCTCAAAACTGTACGTTTATCAAAAATATGAACTGCCATTTTGGTTTATAGGAAAACTCACAAGTAATAAAAACTGTTTACTTTTAAAGGATGATCAACAGTTAAACATTAAAATAGCAATAAATAAATCCATCAATAATTTTTTAAATAAAAGAAAGTTGATCATGAAGTATCATTGAGAAATAAATCTTCATTAAAATTTAGCATGTAACACCTAAATAGGATATCATAAACAAGCCAGTGACATAAACTCATTTCAGATTTAACGTATAAACATAAATTTTAATAAATGATATTTCCACTTCAGTTCATTTTGCAGTATGCATTTAAATGAAAATTTGTCCAAAGTAGTTCAAAATTAAGTATTGGTCAATTATTATTAAATTGTGAGGTAGAACAAATAATAATGTAAGATGGAAAGCAATAATTTCAAAAAGATGAAATCTAGACTTATTATTAGGCTGCTCTGTTAAAATTAATTCATTTTACATATAATGATGTAATTAATATAACGTTTTCTATTAGCTTTATGAAATAATAAATAAAATAAAGTCATACTTCACGTGACTTAATTTGATAAGCTTGTAATTATAAACTAAAATAAAGGGCATGCTAATAGCTCTAACAAGCTTTATCAATAAATGCCACAAGAGAAAGCATTTAAAATCTTTATTTAAAAATTATCCCCAGCCCCAGACCAGTTTCTAGCTATTGGCTTTTCTCAATGAGGCACTAGGATATTTCAGACACCTTGATCCAAATTAAAAATTCAAAGCCAGGACTTATCTGGTAATTAACTTTTAAGTGGAAAATCTGAAATTTTCAGACACCTATATGTCTTTAAAGCCAGTGATCTAACTTAAATAGTTATATGGGGCTGAGAAATCTTCAGCCATACCATATATTAATAGCCTTAGCAATATAACATCACGTAATTAAGATTTAAAAGCAAAAGTAGAATAGTAAATAAAATAAAATGACTTTAGTTTTTTACTATTCTACTTTTGCTTTTAAGTCTTAAGTGATGTTATGTTGCTAAGGCTATTAATATATGGTATGGCTGAAGATTTCTCAGCACCATATGGCTATTTTAGATAGTTGGATTTAAAGACATATAGTTGTCTGAAAATTTCAGATTTTCTACTTAAAGGTTAACTACCAGATAAATGCTGGTTTTGAGTTGGTAATTTGGATCAAGTGTCTGAAATATCTTAGCACCTCACTGAGGAAAGTCAATAGCTAGAAATCAATCCGGGGCTAATTTCTAGATAGAGATTTTAAATGTTTTCTCTTGTAGCATTTATCGATAAAGCTTGTTCAAGCTGTTAGAATGCGCTTTATTTTAGCTTTATGAAATGTTTCTATCATTTTTGTAATATTATAAAATATTTCTTTAAATTTATTTTTATACAATAAGGATATCAAGTTATTATTCAGGAAATTGTTATGTATGTATATTTAAATACATACACATAAAATGGTTAATTGTAATAGGACGATGCATATACATGTATGTAAAATACATACACAATAATTAAAAAATTTAGCTTCTTAAGAATAATAAACTTCAATAAATTAAAATGGTATTATACGATCAGAAAATTTCTAAGTAGATGAAAAGATAAATTAGTTAAAATCTCTGGAGATAAATAATAAAATTCTTTCAGTAAGATTTTCATTATTATTTCTGTATGCCTACGAATCTATATGTAGATTGTTAAATTGTATACCTATTAATTAATAATATAAACCTCTGATATAGATATATTAAGTACTAAATTTTAACTGTATTAGTTGTGGTTTTTACCAAGGGATAAATTTAGATTTCATGTGGTCTGGAGAGTAAGAATTATATTTCTAGACACAACATATATTATACTAGATTTTTTTCCTATTGAAATGATAATGCTAAATCACAGAACTTAATCTTAAATTTGATCTTCAATTATGCCTTAAATTAAAAAAAATATGAGTTTGGCTAAATATTTTATTTACAGTGTAGCTGTGTACTTTGCAGATATTTGAAAAATAAGAAAAAACAACAACTTGAAATTGGAAAATGAAAAATATGAATTAAAAAGACATATTCAAGAGTTAAAAGATAATAAATAAAAATAAATTAATTATTAAAAAAAAAAGTAAGAAAAATATTTTAGAAGATTGTGTATAAAATAAAACAAAAATAAATTAGCAGATATTAAAAAAAGTGAGTAACTATAAATGCTTGAAAAGCTAAGCAAAGGACTAATAATCTTGGAAACTAACCATGATGATAGGAATAGATTTAATTAATTGCTAAAGATTTTTTTCTGAATAGTTGGCTCATTAGATAAAGAAGTTTACTAGTGAGCAAACATTTTAAAACATTCCAAATAAAGAAAATGTTCTACCACATTGGAGATCAAAATTAACTATGAATAATATTAATTTTTTTTTTTTCATTATTATCAAGTCATTTTCTTTAATATGTCGTTCTTATATTTAATATAACTGTTGTTATATTAAATAAAAATAGGTATATTTCTTTATTTATAAATTACACAGCAAAATTAAACTTTCATTTTTAAATATTTTGACATAATTTTGGAATCTATAATGAGTTTTAAAACTCTCATTAATAATTTATGTAATTAATTTATACTCAATCTCTTCCTCAAATCCACAAGATTTAAAAGCTGTTCCTGTCACACTACAAAATAAAAAATGACAGATCGTTTATAATAAATGAAAATTTATTAAATATACATATATGAGATTCTAAATTATCTACATTATTTTGTATATCAATCTTTAATTTCAAAATAAAAGATACATACGTAAGCATATTAATAAAAAAGATTATATTTTACATTATTTATTTTCAAAAATTACAAAACTTTATTTTATCTAACTATTCTCTTTATTCTCATATATACATTGTAAACACATAAAAAGATATTCCAAAAAATATGTATACCACTATATGCAATTTGATACCAAATGATAATACTATGTTTTCAACATATGATTTATTTATTTATAAGGGAAAAACTTTTTAAAATAATACATTACAAGCAATATCATACAAATGTCAAAAATTTTCTCATAATGATTTTCTTGAAGAGGGATATGAATAAATAATACATGTGTCTTCTATACTCCTAGCAATGATTAAAAAAAAAAAATACTGTGGTTGATGAATAATTGGAATTCTTTTCATTCTAAAGGTAGAGAAAAAAAGATATTTTTATTTATACAAAAGTTAAGAAATCAAAGTAAATGTTGTTTATTTGAGAGGGGGAGGATTCCCTGTGTACATAAAAGGTTTCATGGAATAGTGGTTAATGTATTATACTGTTGCATTCATGACTTGGGTTAATTATAATTCTCATAAATGCTCAAGCACAGTCAGGATTTTTTTAAAAAATTGGATATCCAATATTAGAGTAAAAAGATTACTAAAAAATTTCATTGGAGAATAGAATAAAAAAAAAAACACTGTAAATTTCGCATAGTGGCAGTCAGACTGATGACTGGTTGTCTATTTTAGTATTTTCCCATAGACAAATTCTAAAAAAAACAACAACTTTATTTTGCAATGGACAATTTAAAAATGGTATGACAATCATTCTCAATAAATATATAGATATAATAATGTTAATCTGCCTCTGTCATTTGGAAACTTTAGCGGTCCAAATCATAAGGAAGTTCTAAATATGATTATCAAATTTTACTAAGTTAATATGATTTACATCCCACTTTTTATTTAACCACGAATATGCACATAAAACATAAACATTAAATAATTGTAAATTAATAAACCTATTGGCATAAAAGACATGTTTCTATTTTGTCTTTTTATCAGTTTTATTTTTTTTACAAACATGTTCACTCACTATAGTACATAGCAAATAGAGTTAAGAAAAAGTAATATTTATCTCTAAATCAGCTGAATTGAAGTTTGTGATTCTTTTAAATTTTAAAAAAGATTTCAGTGAAGAAAAGGATGAGAAAACTAAACAATAAACTTTTATTTATTATTATTAATTATATAAAAATGTACAGAATATATGTATATTCAAATATATTAAAAGAGTAATTATTTACATTTAATATTCAAATTATATAAACAATTAAAACCTGGAGTTAATATTAATTATATTAATTAATTACAAATACATAATGAGAGGGAATGAAAAATATCATAATGGCAGTTTTGCATTTGCAGTAACAGTTGACAACTAAAATTATTTATTAACTAATTTAGATATTGTAACATTTTCATGTTTTGGTATGTTCTAGTAAGCCTTCTTTTACACACTATAAAGTGAAAATTAATCAAGTTATGGAGAAGGAAAATATCTAATTCCTATTTCCAAAAACATAGCTATATTTCCTGATTAACTGGCCTATTAATTATTATGACTTACACTGCTGACAGAATAAGCTTTTTATTTATTTTAATAAGGGCACCAGAATTCTACAAGAATTTGCTGACCCATCACATTGCATCACATATCATAAATTAAAAAAAATTACTTTAAAAAAAATGTTGATATTTTGGTTCTTTGTCATTTTAATGTTTCTTAATGAAATTGTCCCGGGGCTTAAATAATCACCATATGGGTGAAGGTAATTGATACATTCATGTCTTACTACTAAAATAAATAAATTTAATAACAAACAGATGAAAGTTATATTACAGGCAAATGTTTTATTATACAATTATAATACTTAATGATAAATTATTATTATTAATTAGAAAGGACATGGATACTAATCCAGGTAATTATGTTACATAATTAACATAGTTCATTCCTTTCTGTTATCTCTTTATAAAAACAATTCATGGATCAAAATGTCTTATAAATCAGGAAATGTCTCTATTGGGGTTATATTATAGCATATAAATTGCAAATAGTTCATTAGTCATAATCAGAATATGAATAGCTTAGTTTACCAGTAAGTTAGTGTAGAACTGTGGGATCCTGAGCTCATTGAAATTTAATTGGTTTCTTCTGCTGGCATCTTCACCTTCCTGGTCTGTTCCATAGCTGGAGCTAGAAGCTCAGTTGTGATGACCTCTTTGTTATGAAAGACAGTCTTTACAAGCCTTTGTTTCCATACTTGCATAATGACTTCATTCAGCGAGTAGTGTTCCTGTGCAGATGCATCTCACTGCAATGGATCACTCTCACAGAAACCTCCAACTCTAAAAACACAAAGCCGAAGATAAATAAAAGATCTGAATTGAAGTTGTCCTCTTCTTTTTATACCTCAATCTAGTTTTGAAACTTCTGTGCATGTTATTATTATCATGATGCTTAGGTTTATATTATACATTTATTTTCTTTTTCTGGTACAAAGTTCTTTTTTTAATAAATTATTTATGCCATCTTTAATCAATATCCTAAAAGTTTTCTTGATTGTAATCTTTGTATTTTTGGAATTCTTTTTGTTTATCTGGATTAATAATTTGCATGCCTTTTTTATTCATTCCAATTTCAACTTTTATTAAATTACAGATAAATAAACAAAAAAATCAACTCTCATTGTACATTAAAAAAAAAAAAAATTACACTAATTAAAAAAATTAAAAATGTGTCTTTTAATAGGATCTTTAAATTTACTTTTTTTAGCTTTTAAATATCTTACATGCCAATATATTTGAACCATCTATTTGTAGACAGTACAATATAATCCGTCCCCACAATAAAATAAGAATTTGAAATTTTATTCTTAATATGGTTAAAAGTATAACTTTTTTTTTTGTATTAGCGTACTGATATGTAAGTGACATGTGAAACAGTCAACCTTAGTTCAAGATCACTGTTCTACCACAACCCACATTTTTCCTGCTCTTTTTTTGTCATATGTATATAAACTATACGTATATTTCTGAGAAGCATCTATAAAAGTTACAAATATACATTTTAAATAAAAATTCTTTAATTATTTTGATATTAATGTCATTAGATGCGACTCAGATATATACGTATATTAACGAAGCTTTTATATATATAAAAGCGCAAACAAATATTGTAAATAATTTTGTATTTTTTTCTTTGATTATATCTTATTTATTTTCAAATTATTTTTCATTATAAAACTGCATAAAAATTCAAGATGGAAGATGCAATCGCAGACTGTCCAAAAATAATTAAAGAGGTGGGAACATTACTTTGTTTCATGATTAACAAGGAATTTTTAAATTAAAGTAAAATTTAAAACAAAGCTAAATGATTTTAGTTAGCTATTAACATTTTTATCAAATCTATTTCTAATCTGCAAATTGATTTGAATTTATTTTTGGACAGTTATCTTGTGATTGCATCTCCAATAACAAAAGAAAGAATATTTCTGTAAATTAGAGATTAATTAAGGGTTAAGAAGTTTAATTAAAAACATTCTTTGCATAACTGAAAATTTGTATAAATAGGGCCAAAAATTATGTGTCAGAGTTCGGTCAATAGTCATTAACTGACTTCATGTCTGTTTGATTTTTTTAAAAAAAGGGGCTTAAGCCATCTTCCCCTCTGTCTTCAGTTCCACTTTTCATGGTACAGAGATGTAGCTCCTACCACTCAAGAGTCACCATGCTGTCAAAGAATTCTGCCTGTTATAGAAGATTCATCAGTACTTCATAGAATCCTGAGGTAACCAGCCCAAAGGCATTATAATCGTATTACCTAAACTCTAAATTGTACCTCTTTAAAATTAATGTTTTCTGTACATTTTGAATCTCTTTTAATTTGCGAATCAGTGAGTATGTTAAATTAGTAGTTATTTTCTTTATATCGATTCTCTTCTATCAAATTAATACTACTATGAAATATTTCATCCAACTCATGCTTACTTTTTTTATAATTTAGTGCGATTATAATTTTTTAAAATATTTTCATTTAATTTTATTTGTAAATGCTAATCAAACCCAGTCTTACGAACTTCTTCTATATTCTGCTGTGGAATAGAAAAAAAAAAGGAGAGGGGGATTAATGAATTCTTATTATTTATATCTAAATAGCTCATAAGATTGAGTTTGTATTTTAAATAAATATATGCTTTTAAGAAAAATATTTGATTATAAATTTATACAAAATGTATAAATGCTTTGCAATCTGGGGTGGATATTGGTATCCATTATGGATATTGGTGTCAGTTAGGTTTATTAATTTCTTTATTAATCATTATCGCCAAAAAGGCTGGTGAACAAATTCTATTTTGTTATTCGCACATTTAAGTGCATAACTTTTTTTTTTATATATTTAAACAAAATAGTATTGATTCAAGAAGGGGGAGAAATGCATGGTTCATTAATTATAGTTTATCTTCTGATAAATGACTTTATCTTACATGGGTCATTATTTTAACATATTACGACCATTTAAGGCTTTATTTAGTATTTAAATCCAATGTTTTTATAGTCTTATAATAGCGTTACTGGTATATGTCAGAAATTATTAATACACCACATATGGCTCTGATCTGAGTCACCTGTACCTCATTCCAGGGATTCACGATCATCTTAGTTTGTCATTCTTCCCCTCAAAGTATATATTTCTATACTGCATTGATTCACCTGTACCTCATTCCAGGGATTTGAAGCCTTCCATTTTTGTTATTGTTCTCATTCCTAACAGAAGTCTACTTCTGGAACAGTCGGTCAGTGTAGTTGAAGCTCCGCATAGACTTACCGTAAACCGGATCCATAGCAACTTCCTACCTACCTTTTTTTTCCTTTTCAGTACTGCTGTAGCATGAAACTGGCATACCACCTTAAAAACCGAAAAATAACTTTGTCTTGGCCAAAGCTGCCATTTTTCTCTCTCACTGGCATAATGCTAGCACCGCAATTTCTTATAGTTAGTTTTCTAGCCTGTTTAACAAAATAAATCATAATGATAGGTGATAATGAAACATTTTTCTCTTTGTAATATTTTTCATTGGAGTTTAAAACCCAACCTCTCATGAAGCTGCCCTCCCCTTTATTGAATAAGCCATCCCCTGTATTGATAGAGTTTCGCAATATCTGAAATGTTTAATAAATAAATGTTTTTAAGTATATTTTGATAATAATGTATCCTCATTTTAATGTTGTAAATAAATTCTATAAATGAAAATAAAGTTATGTATCCAATGCCAAGGGCATCCCATTAAAGTTGCCCTAACAGTAAAACTCTATTATTGTCATATCTTTATATGTATTTTAATAGCTAAACATCTATCAATCACCCAGATAAATTTGTTTCTTGTAACATTGAATAAAAACCTATTTTAAATATACGTTCAGTATTGTAACCACCACACTAAAGTGATATCTATTAAAATAAAATAATTGTATAAAGATTGTCAAATATTTGTAACCAAAATAATAGTTTAAACTGCGTGAAGTTGATTACATATATAAAATCTTGAATTTTTGTCAAAATAAATATTTATATTTTTAAACTTTAATCCAGTTGTTTGAATCTCCTTAATAATCTTTATATTTATGTGTTTTTAACTTATATATTGGGTTCACTCAATCTCTCATCATCATCATCAGCTGAGTTCTCATACAAAATGATGTAGCACCGGGCCTGGAAATAATTAATTTATGTAGTATCAACGTGGGTGTTGTCCGTAGTGTTATAGATTTGGGGAATGGGCAAATAGGTTAGAATTCAAGATTGCATCCTGACCTGTGTATCTTGGGCACGATTGGATCGGGGTACTTTTGCTCAGATTCTAAGTCTTGTTGGATGGTTATACATTTTTGACTGGTACACATGTGGCTTTAAAGCCAACTTTTAGGGTCTAACATAGCAGGAATGATTTGTACATCCACCTGTGTCCTTTATGCTCAATGAAAAACTAACAATAAGAAGCCCAAGTCTAAGCACATACAAGTCTTGCTCATTCTTTTGAGACTTATTGGCTCATGGCACTTGGTCTGCTCTCCCATTTCTAGGGAAACCTGCTCTTATAAGACTCACAGCATTTAAGGATGGTCTTATGTGAGGTACTGCATATTGTGCCGGTCAAAATAATGTTTATCCATCTAACATGAGCTGGAACTCACAAAATGTACTTCAAACCCAGTCAAGCCCAAGAATTAGGTTAGGGGCCAGCCTGAATTCGAACCCACCCTGTAAGCCCCAGATCTAACACCTAATGAATAACATAATAGTGATGGCACATGAGAATTAATCTTAATCCGGCTGACTAGGAGAGCGGAGAAGACAATGAGACATCATTTGACTATGACTCAACTAACATGTATATCAACTAGGCTGTACATTTGGAAGTGGAGAAAAAGAAGGAATTCGAACTACTCAAATAAGTTAGACAATAAAATATATTTTAATAGACTGACAAATTATTATACATTTATAAATTAAATATATACATTAGTGTGTGCGTGAATGAGCAAGCGGTTACATAGTGTCATTCACGCTATTAGTTCTCATATGCTCTTTATTAGCTAAATAATATATTACAAATAAACACACATCTTTGGTGGGTCCAATATTAAAATGCCAATCGAATATTAGAAAGAATTATGATAATACTGCCATTAACACTTTGATTTACAGTTCTGAAACATGGTGACTAACATATATTAGGGGAGCGTTCTGAGATTTATTACAGATATAAATACAAACTATTTCCCTCCCATTATGGTCGTGAAAATACACAAAATACATTTGAAAACATTTGATTATATTTAAACCTATGACAAAATATTTAATGACAAATTATTTTAACAATAGTAAGACGAACGCTTTATTTTCCCCAAGGCATATAGATATTCTTAAATATAGATATATAAATTACGAAGGTAGGATTGTATATGATTGAAATAAACTTAATTAATGAATAGAAGTAATTGGCATTTATATATATCTTTTAAGCAAAGCTTAATCTTAATATTAGAGCACTAAAACTGGGTCATGAAGCAAAAGAAATAATAATATAAAGAAGTTTGCGATGCTGACATAATAGCCTAAAATAACTAAGAGGAAAAGGTCGTGCTTCTGGATGAAAAACAAAATCTCACACCCCCTTCTTGGGTAGTGCTTAGAGAAAAGTAGATAGGCATGGTGTGGCCCAGACTTTTGCTGGTATAACCGACGCAAGAGGCCTTTTATCTATACGAAGTGAATATGCATAGCGTGTGCCAAACTTACGGGATCACCGCCAGAGGCATTTTTATACGAAGAAAGAATATGCATAGCGTGTGCCAGACTTAGGGGATCACTGACAGAGGCATTTTTATACAAAGAAAGAATATGCATAGTGTGTGACAGACTTAGGGGATCACTTCCAGAGGCATTTTTATACGAAGACTTGAGAAGAAATCTATGGGTTCGAACCTGTCATAACCCCAGATTAGAAGCATGTAATATATATATACGAAGATAGGCTAAATGACAGAAACGCAGTAATGATACATGTCTCTAACAACATTGAATAAATTTTACTGCTTTAAAAATAAATGACCCTTGTTTGAATACTATAATACACCATGCAATTATAATATATATATAGAGAGAATATTTCATTTAATAAAATATATGCTAAGATTTTACCTAGTAAAAGAAACATTAAGATTTTTCCCCATCCCTTTTTCTGCTATTTAAAATAAATCAATCTCACCTTCGTTGATTTTACAATAACTGAAATATTTAAATACAAGATTTGAAATTTTAAGAGTATGGAAAATATAAGAAGACTGGCAGTTATAGAAAATAATTAATGGGTCACTCTTTCAGAATTGAATAAAAACAAAACATTTTAAAAGATTTCAAAGCGTTAATTAGCTTAAGTTCTGGATTTTCAGAGTTAAACAAATCAATTTTTATATTAAAAATGAACCTAAAATGTTGATTCATAAAAAAATGTATTAATTTACAATGCATTATATATGTATATTTTAAGGGGACGTTAATAACCTTTGTATGAAGGTTTAGAAGAAAAATGACAGAAAAAGATTTTAGAAATTCAACTCGTCAGATTGTTTAAGATTGGCATATTAATTAGAAAAGCATATATATATAAAATTATTAATATTATAAAATCAAATAATAAATAAATGACCGCACCAAAGAAAGTTAAAAGAAAGTTAAGAGCATATGAGAGAGAATTAAATTTATATAAATTATTTAAGAGCAAATTACATGTTATTTATAGAAAAAAAACCATATTAATTTAAAAGATAGAAAATTGAATAATACGTTAGAATCTTGATAGCAGGATTTGAGATTAGTGAGGCTAGATTCATTTTCAAATAGTAGCATAAAAGTTACCTTGCAATTTTAAGAGTCCGATTTAAAATATGGCACATGCAAGGCCAATTGAGGATCCAAATGAATTCTTAGTGACAGCAAGCTTCTCTATTAACATTTTTAAAGTTCTCCATCGGACCTTTACTTCACCTTAGGGTAGCAGAATATTATGGCCATGGAAGATGACCCACAAGGGTCAGGAAAAGCTTTTACTAGATCATCTTGAGATTTAAAAACAGCATAGTGTCTAGTAGCATTCACTTCTCTCAATAGTAGCTAATCATCTGTCCTCAAAATTCAGTCATTTTATACTTTTTCTTTTATCAGTTGTTTTTGAAGATGCAATTGTAAGATAACGTCCAAAAATAAATTCAAATCTATTTCCAGATTAGAAATAGATTTGACAACATGTTTTTTAAACAAAAGTATCTCTAATCTACTTAATCCCATTTATTTTAAGTAAAACTTTAATTTAAAAATACCTATCCCAGATTAAAACAATAGTGCTTCCAACCCTTAATTATTTTTGGACAATTAACAAGTCACATCTTCCATATTGGATTTTATAAAAAATATATAGTTTAATAGAAAAAGAAGCAATTTAAAAAGAAAAAGCTAAAAATGACATATAATAAATATTTAAAAACATCAATATTTTGTTAGTAAGTTTTGCTCCTATGTATATATTTGAGCCGCATCTATAATACTTTAATAAAAAGAACTAATAATTAATAAAAAGAATTAATAATAATTTTAAAACATGTTATTGAAACATTAAATTTTATAATTTAGGCATGTATCTCAAATATATACATGAAATATATATACAACAAAAAGGAGCGGGATGGGATATAGGGGTTTCAATATGGGTTAGTAGGTAGAAACATGAAGCACAATCTTATGCTAAGATTTACTGCTTCAATATAAAGACGTGGGGCTATGTTTTTTCTCCTCTTCAGTATCTACCTACCTGGTCAACACTTGTGACTTAACATCTACATCAGCTGCAATTTGTGTTTTTTTTTCTGTAAGTCATGTTAAAAAAAATTATATTTGTATAATCAGGGTTTAAAGTTGTATCTCAGGTAGTGGTTTGTTTTGAAGCCTTGGGTTGGGAAGCCATTGTAATGTTTTCAAATTTTGGAGAAAAAAAATATCACATTCCTATTTCCAAAAACATAGCTATATTTCCTGATTAACTGGCCTCCTAATTATTACAACTTATGCTGCCGATGGAATCAGCCTTTTATTTATTTTAATAAGGGCATGAGAATTCTACAAGAATTTGCTGACCCATCATGTTGCATTGCATATCGTAAATTAAGAAAATTACTTTAAAAGAAGGTTAAAATTTTTGTTCTTTGTCATTTTTAAGTTTGTTAATGAAATTTTCTCAGGGCTTAAATAATCACCATATGGGCGAAGGTAATTGATACATTCATGTCTTACTACTAAAATAAATAATTAAAATTAATAATGTACAGATGAAAGTTATATTACATGCAAATGTTTTATTATACAATTAAAATACTTAATGATAAATTATTATTATTATTAATTAGAAAGGACATGCACACTAATCCAGGTAATCATATTACATAATTAACATAGTTCACTCCTTTCTGTTTTCTCTTCATAAAAACAATCCATGGATCAAAATATCTTATAAATCAGGGAATGTCTCTATCGGGTTATATTATAGCATATAAATTGCAAATAGTTCATTAGTCACAATCATGATATGAATAGTTTAGCTTACTGGTAAGTTAGTGTAGATTTGTGGAATCCCAAGCTCATTGGAATTTAATTGGTTTCTCCTGCCAGCATCTTCACTTTCCTGGTCCATTCCATAGCTGGAGCTAAAATCTCAGTTGCGATGACCACTTTGTTATAAAAGACAGTGTTCACAAGCCTTCACTTTCATTTTTGCATGACGACTTCATCCAGCAATAGTGTTCCTGTGCAGATGCATCTCACTGCAACAGGTCACACTCATGAAAAACTCCAACTCTAAAAACACATAACCAGAAGATAAATAAAAGACCTGGATCGAAGTTGTTCTCTTCTTTTTATATTTTGATCCAGTTTTGAAACTTCTGCACATGTTATTAATATCATGATGCTTAGGTTTATAATCTTATACATTTATTTTCTTTTTCTGGCACAAAGTTCTTTTTTTAATAACTTATTTCTGCCATATTTAATCAATATCCTAAGGATTTTTTTGATCATAATCTTTGTATTTTTGGAATTCTTTTTGTTTATCTGGATTAGTAATCTGCATGCCTTTTTTATTCTTTCCAATTTCAACTTTTATTAAATTACAGACAAATAATTTGAAACAAAAAAAATCTACTCTCACTGTATGTTCTAAAAAAAAATTACACTAAAATAAATTAAAAGTGCATCTTTTAATAAGATCTTTAAATTTACTTTTTTTTTTTAGCTTTTAAATATCTTAAATGGCAATATATTTGGACTATCTATATGCAGATAGTACAATATGAATATTAATTTACTTGTGATTTCATTCAATTTTCTATAACTTGTGTATATCCATATAGTTCAATCATTTATTCATTAATGTGAGAAAGCCTATAAAAATAGGAGAAATTGAATAAAATTATAGTTTTTCAACAAATACTATGTGATCTTAGATTACACAATATTTTTTTTGTAGCAAATCTATTTCTTTTACTTCAGTTTCACCATATATTGTAAGCTTGATTAATCATCAAGTAACAGATGGTAATGTTTAATATGTATAGAATAATATTGGATAAAGATTTAATAAATATTGCAATCTAGCATTTATTACTTACTCATATTATTCTAGATGGCAGAAGTAAAGTAATAGGTAGCTTGAAAAAAAAAGCAAAAAATAAAAAATAGATAGTAGGGCAGCTGAAATGTTGGTAACATCAGAAAGTATGCAAAGCTTTACTTAAAAAAAACTCTTAATAATAATAAATTCCAGGTGAATAAGAAAAGTATGAAATTATTTTATAAAAAAAGGGAGGGGGGATTTAGGTTGCTAACTAGCTTTAGATAAGTAGCAATAAATTCCATACTTTATAAATTACTTAATTATTCTTTAATGAATAATATTAAGACTTGAATAGAAGAAAGTGAAACTTTGGGAAAATTCAGAATGAATTTCATACAAAGAAAGTTTTAGAGGATATTTATTCATTGTATCTCAGTTGATTGAAATATTAAGGAAATAAATTATTATTTATAGCATTTTTAGATATAAAAAAGACTTATGATAGAATAGAGAGAAATATATTGGAGGAAAATCATGAAAATCTTGGAATATATTTAGGGTTGTTAAGAATGCCATATCTTGTATGGGCACTGAAAAGTATTCATTTATTATTTAACACTCATTAAAGCGCACGTACAGTAGCTGTAAAAGGCTGATATTTAGTGAAGATAATTTTTATAAATAGCAAGTGAGATATATAAAATAGGTGAAATGTGTATATGTTGAAACATGAATATTCCTTATTATCATTGTTATTTATTTTGTTTCTAAGAGAATTGAAATTTGAGACAGAAAGGTTAGAAATAGGGTAGAGATTTCTGTAGCTGGCATCAAGAGAATGCACAATATGGCATCACTTTATTTGTCAAAGATAGAAGATATGGAGTTGTTATCAAAGAAGTATAGAAATTTTTTTAGTAAAGAAACAATTAAGAATTTAGTATTTAATAGGAAGAGTAAAAATGAAGGACAGAAAATAAGATATTTGTCCTGAAAAGAAACATATAGGAATAATTGGGAATCAAAGATGAGAAAAAGAAATTGATTAAAAATTTGGCATGTTTCTCAAATAAAAAATTTGAAATACTTAAAATAATTTGTAAAAGTATGACAGTACCTATTTTAATATTGAAAGTGATGCACTTTGTATTGGACAGTGAATTCAGAAATATTTAAATGGAATATAAAAAAAAGTAAGTAGATATGCATTGGTGGTAAATTACAGATAGCAAAATGTAACTTTCAAGAGGAAATAGGATAGACTTATTTTTTAAATTAAAGATATTAAAAACAAATTTAAAGTTGTTGGAAGAGTAAAACATATAAATAAAAATAGATTAGTAAAAACAGTATTTAATTGGATTAAATGGAAATGTCAACAAACACTTTGGTCAATAAAGATTTTTTTTTTTTAAAAAAAGCAAAATTAACAAAAAAAAAAAAAAAGTTTATTTCCAGATATTCATAAGTATGAAGAATAGGAGAAGAGAAAACTTACTTAGAGAAAAAAAATTAAGAGTTGATGTCTTAAAAAAAAATAAAAAATTAAGAGTTGTGGCAAATGGATATAAATAAAATATTAATTTGGAGTTATATAAGAATGAACATTTATAAGATATAAAAGAATATATGGTAACACTAAATGGATTTTGATATTACTTAGTATAAGAATAGAAGCTTTAGATAATGGAGGAAGAAGATAAAAAATGGAATAAGGATTTGGATTGTGGATGTAGATCATATAAAGGGTAGAGTAATTAACATTTAATTTTGGAATGTATGATATTGAAAGATTAGAATAAATTATATGGTGAATATGAGAAATTTAAAGATGAAGAGAGTGAAAAAAGTAGATATTTTATAATTTTTTTGTTGAGATCTTTATAATGAAATTAGAAAATATAAGAAAAGTACAATGGTACTAAAATATGAGAGAAGGTAAGAAAGAAATGAAACATTTATAGAAATAATTGGAAAATAAGGAGTAAACTTATAGGAATATAAAAGAAATTTTGAGGGAAGGAATGATTTAATTTGAATAACAGGATTTTTGAGTATGCACAAATCTTCTGATTTTGTTTAAAGAGAAACTATTTTATATCAAATAATATCAGATTTGCTATATATAAATACATAATTCTATTAGATTTAGAGAATTGAGATCTCATTATAAGCTTAATAATTATTTGTACTGTTAATTGTTTTAGTAAACATGTTATGGAACTAATACCAGTATTTATTATACATATATTATTTTATATCTTATTATATATAAAGAAATTATATCTATTCAAAATTATCAGTATTATCAAAAGTACATCAATATTCTTAAATAATGGTTTCACTCCTAATGCAGACTTCTTAAAAACATTTGCATTTATACTTATACAGATTTATCCATAATTCAACTAATATTCCATTCTCCCATAATATAGAAAAATTCTTTTAAAATGTAAACTTCAATTAAGTATTACAAGTACAATGGTACATCTTTTAAATTCTAAAATAGAATTCAAGAAAAGCTTTTATCATTATGTTTAATATATATTGTAATGGAGACTACTCTTCTACCAAGTTCAAATCCTCTTACTCAACTAGAAGATCAGGCACAATGAAATGACTAATTTCACTAATGTAATGTCTATTTTTATTAGTGATCTACACTAATTATGTTAGATCCCACATCGAGCAATAAGAGTTACTGAGATATAGCCCTTACTCACATACTGCTTCATGTGAGTCTGTTAAACAAAAAATTGCACTAAACCACACACCTCTATTGTAAAAAGGAGATTAAACTGATAGAAATCAGTTATATTTCATAATCATCCTATTTTGATCTCAATCTTCACCGGGGTTGGTCAAACTTGGTTTGGTAAAGCTTTTATAAAACTCCTAAAACTGGTGACTTTAAGCACTACTTCATAGAAAAATGCCTCACAAGACCCTTATAGAAATACATCTAATATACTCTTACAGATTATCTATATACTAGCTCTTGAACTCCCTCCCTTCTCTTCTTTCTTACTATCTACACTAATACATCAGATTATGGGTATATAAATACAAACGTGTAAATAACAAACAAACAACAGCAAAAAATATAATACTCATAATGACTGGTAATATTAAATAAATGAAAAATATAAAGCAAGATAGATTATATTTTAAATTATACTTTTTATATATTAATAACAAATAAAAAAAAATTCACTTAACTTTTTTTTAAAATGACATATCTTCATTCATAAGGTGAAAAAAAAATATCTAGATCTAATTCTATACATATATACACATCCCAATATATATAGCTTGATTTAGACAAAATATGAATTATTTAAACTGACATATTTCTAAAAATAAAAAGAAAGAAAACACAAGACAAAAAAAAGTAATATATTTAAATATTTATTCTTCTATCAAAATAGGGGGTGTCTACATTTCCTTTTTGTTCTCTTGAACTATTTAAAACAACCATCTGCAATACACATCCATACCAGTCAGTACACAATGCTGACTTCTGCGATGACCATTCCCCTCTGTTCTTAGCAAAACAAAACTTCCCTGACATGCTCTAACTTACAGTGTCTTGTTCAAGTGTGCAGCTAATGGACAGGAGGCAAAGACAATTTTAATTTCTGCTATTTTTTTACACCTGACTTACCTTTTTTCTACAGGTTTTAGCATAATAAAATATTATCTCATGATGATTGTTAACCCTTTTGCATTACCTAACATTCTGATAGATTTATTTGTTCTCACTAGATTTAAGCTTTCAACTTTCACTTTAATATTAAACCATTATTATTTACCAGAATATAATAAATTTGACCTCATTTGATAGATATTTTTGTTTAGAAATTAAATAAATTTTTAAAATCACATTTGACTTTCGGAATTATTTTAAAAATTAGATTTTAATCAAAACAAAGCACTGTCACATTATCAAATTTCAGGTGGAGCAGAGTCAATTTGTAAAATGAATGAAATTTTTTTATTTTGTTTTAAAAATCTGAACAAATTATTTTTAATATCTAGTAAAAATTAGATTTTAATCAAAACAAAGCACTGTCACATTATCAAATTTCAGGTAGAGCAGAGTCAATTTGCAAAATGAATGAATTTTTTTTAATTTTATGTTTGTTTTAAAAATCTGAACAAATTATTTTTAATATCTAGTAAACCTATCAATTTATGCTTTAAAAGTTTAAATTTTTTTCATAGTTTTTATGATATAGCTAAATATTATAAGGCTGTTGTAATGACAATATATCTAGACAGTTGCATTTCCTGTGACCTTAATCTCTATGATAACGTTACATAAAAGAATATATTTTTATATTTGAAAATAAATAATTTCTGTAAAAAATAAATATATAATAATAGATATTTTGAATTCTAATAATTATTACACAATTACAGTACAAAAATAATCATAAACTTTCCAAAAAATGAAGTTTTAAACCATCATAATCTTGCAAAGTTTGAGATCGCTGACTACATAAAATGCAGCCATTGATGTATACTTTGAAGACCAGCTTATTTGATTACCCTGACATTTTTTGAATTTTTTTTGAAATTAAGATAGAAAAAAATATATGTAAATTTTAATTAAAGCTGTAAAAAAAAAGCTTTGCAAAATTTCTCAGCAAAGGGCAAAAATGCAAATATAACTTCTTGACCTCCAGCCTGAGAAAGTTTCATAATTTGTAGCAGAATAGTTAAGGATTAGATCTGTGTACTTTTATTCCATTTTGTTTATTTCATTTTATCTATGATGATTATTTATGTTACATGGGGATGATGATGTTTTCACATTTCCCCATGATTAGTCTAATTTTCTGTATTGTTACAAATGGTGATCCAATAGGCCACTACTACAAAATTATAATACAACTTAGATCTCAAATATAACCACATCTGAGAAAAAAAGTGTGTACTTTATGCAAAATTAATAAAAAAAAGAATTACTGTGAAATATGCGAGAAGAAAATAAATAAAAAAATTATTTAATGATTATTTATAGATTATAGAATAGTAATGTTGGTGTGTATATAAAAAGAATTCATATTTAATGTTATAATGGTCTGAAAAGAAAAGAGTCTTATCGTATCTGCACTACAGGGCACCACTAGGTTATTAGAACCTAGAAAATTTATATAGTAGGCAGATACATAAGTTAAGATTCACATTTTACATGTTTTATTCAGCCCATCAGCCCATGCCACTAGCTCAGTGAGACACAGAGATTTATAAAACATAAATTCTTATTTAAAAATATTTTTCAATATTAAAATAAAAAAATAAAAGAAGCCACTGCCAGTAATTAACACACAAACATTTATTTATGCACATATAGATAAAATTGAGGAATAAAATTTATTATTTTAGGTTGGTTATTAATGTAATTTTTAAATTTAAAAAAAAATTTTTTTTTAGTTTGAACAATCCGCACAGATTTGTTTAATAATATTTTTAAAAGTGTCGAGTATGAATAAACTACATAGATTGCATTTGAAAAGAAAATATTCTATCCCTTATTTAGTCTTAGGCCAAAAGTTAGCAGTCAAACCAACATCAATCCATCTGATACATTGATGTATTCAATGCAGCATGAAATACGACAGCACAAATACCATACTGTCAGGAATGTACATCTGAACAGCATGGTTAAAGAAGATATTGACTCTCATCCAATACAGGAATGCCACATCTGTCTGGCAAGAAGAACAATAAAAAAAACTCCATAGGAAGGGACTGCTTTTTATGTCTTACTACCCCCTTCCATAAGCAAAAAGGGTGTGTGCAGCATATAATGCAATCCTGCAAGTAGTGGACCTCATATTACATTTACTAATTACAACTGATATATCCAATCCATTGACCCAATCTAACCACAAAACAAATAACCTAAGATTTACCCTCCCTTAAACTAACATAACTTTGTGAATCTATGCAACCATTCATGCCCGACTTAAATTTAACATTTCTATAAGTTCACACAGATGGATTTTATAAAAGATTTTTTTATAATGTTGAGTATAGATTGGCCACATAGATTCCACGGTTAAAAACATTTCAAAATAAACATAAACAATCAAAATATAAAGTCATTGATGGAATTGCAGAGGGAAATTTACAAGAGACCCAATGGCATTCATCATAAGATGCCGCATTGACACCAATAACTTAAAAGACATCCGAATAAATATATTTTAGATATTCAACGTAAGGTATCATTATTTACTGAATGTCTATATATTTTAATCAAATATGAAAACAAAAACATAATTAAACATTCACTAATCTATGCAAGCGTTCATACCCAACTTAAATTTAATGCATTTAAATAATTTATACAATAAATATTAATAAAATATAAAAAAATGTGGAAATGATTTTTTTTTCAAACTCAAATGTATAAATTTAAACATTAATAATTGATTTAAAAGTCAGATAAAAGTTCATTTTTAAATTTAGTTTAGCTGAATATTAAAAGCTTGTCAAATCTTGATGAAAGTTCTTAATTACTTTTAAATTTTACAGTTCATATCTTACATTTAAAGAATCCCAGTTCCTGGCGACAATTCCCGTGACATCTCTATTGGAAGACCGGTCTGTTGTTCTGGAGGTGGCCTTAGCTGGTTCAATCCTGGTACCATTTGATTGCAGAACCCATATGATTCGGGGTCTGCAATAATATTGTTCATAATTCATGTCATTTTATTTGAAAATAGTGAGAGAATGTGACAAGTGCGTCTTATCACGCATCTCAAAAATAATCAAGCTGGAACTGTTTTTAATTTCAATATTTTTCCTCTTATACCAATCATCCAGATTCACTGAACAATGGTTTCCTGTTCCAAATTTTCATTACGGTCCGAGCCTTCATTGTTGCTTCTATTGGACATCTAATTTATTTTTGTTCTCTTATCTATATTTCATCTGACTTTTTTATATAAGAGCCCCAAGGGCTAGTTTGCTTTTCATTTCATTTATAAAACAATCATTTCCATTTACTAAAATATTTATCTTTAGATCTTGTACTTTTTTATAAACAAGTACGTTCAAATACATTTTTTTTTATTTAAAAAAATAAATACTTTTAAAGTTTTGCATCTGTGCGAATATATATATATACAGACATTGAGCAACTCTTTAATTTTAGCTTTTTATTTACAAATTTAAAAAAAATATTTTATTTTAATTTTAAATTAATGTAACGGCATATATCGTTATGATGTAAAACAGAAGCAAAGCAAAATTTTTGGAGATTGGATTGAGCTTTTGACAGTTAGTTTGTTTAGCTGTACTTTCAGTACTGATGATGAATGGAGGATTTTGTCATTGGTTTGAAAATATATTTTCATGCAACCCCATGGAATGTTCTATCTCAGGCACTGTTCCAAACCACTTTCATGTGAATAATCATTAAATTGCTCACATATAATTTTTAATAGTTCTGTTTTGTTTACTTTCTCCAATCTCTCAAAAACAATGATTCAAGAATTCTCTGCATATAAATAAGAAAACTGTTTGGCACTATATGTAATACAATGTTTTATCCTTAAAAAAAAAAAAAAAGAAATAAAATTATATTAAAGCATATTTTTTAAAATTATAAAATATCAATATATGATATTGTTGACAGAGATCTTTTAACATTATAAATTTATAATTTTTAAAATTTTTATTCCAGTCACAACAGACTTTTTATTTTTGCTTTGAATAAATAATTGAAGTTCAACTTCATTTTTGTAATGACAATTTAAATTTTTTAAATCTTAGCCTATGAAATTTTATTATGACTTTCAGCTTATGGTTACATATGTGGATGTACAAAGATAACTAATAAAATGCAGAGAAATCAGATTTTAAACCGAGTAATTTAAAATTAATAATAAATTAGTAAAACACTGCCCTCAATTTTTTGGATGAAGTAACCCAAAGAATAAAGAAAAATATTTTTTGAATTGCCATGATAAAAAACTTTTTAACTTTAAAATTAATTTGGAGATAACAATTAATTTTAAAATAATTTTTCATTGGAAAAATTTCTTACTGAACATCTTCAACACTATTTCACATAACTTTGATTGAATAATTGTAGAATATATAACTCATGAAATAGAAGTTTGACAAATTGATTATTTAGAAAATAAAATCACTTTACATGCCCATGTGAAATACATGCAAGAGACATTAAAATATAATTTTCAATATTTATATTGAAGCGGTGAAGCTGTAATCCAGATTCATGCTTCATGGTCTATCAACTTAACTAACTACCAGATGGGGTTCAATCCCATTTCTGCATGTGCTTGGATAATATAGAGTCAGCATGTACATCCACGTAATTTTCCCTGACCCTAAATAACTATTTAGATAAGTAATATTAATATTTAGAATTATAAAGTATAATTAAAATTCTTTAAATAATATGTAGTCGTGTATGTGCATTCACATATATGTAGCAGATATGCGTATGTGATATAAATATTAATATTATTTGTTTAATATTTGACTATATATATTTATTTTTATTTAATGTAAGTTGGTGGCAGAGAACTATGCGACATTTTAGAAGATTCTTGAAGGCACTTAAAGAAATGGAAAGTTTAGCAAACAATAGAGAAATCCATTAGTCAAAACTAGCAAAACCACTCTATTGAATTAAATATTAGTTTTAAATATTTTAATTGAAATTATAGCATGCGAATGTATTTCTAAACTAGAATTGGATTCGAACAATACCTTCAAGGGCCTATCAATATTTTGCATTTTCTATTGCACAAAAATAAAAGTACATTTCCTGCTGATAGAGATCACATGGGGTAAGTTGGTATCCGCATTGCCTGGGGTGATTTTATAAAAGCATTCCTGGAAAAACTGTAACCAAGTATCAATAGGGCTCATTTTTCCACCAACAAAAACAGACAGTAAATTTTGAATTCTGTTGCTAGGCTGAATCCATGCTGCTCAAATTTTTAACATTATAACAGCTGAGTATAGGGACTAAATTCTTTCCCAATCTTTCCAAGATTATCTCCATGCCATACTCCAATTACAAACCAATGCATTACCTTAAATGCTAGTAAATTCAGAATAGAGTTCTGCCTCCATTTTAGTGAAATAAAGACTGCACATGCTTCAACATACATTGCCTCCAAAGAACATGGATCTTTCAAGCCGTCGCTTTGGAAGGTAATCCACAATATCACCTTAAAGACTCATTTACTTTG
Organism: Epiperipatus broadwayi; assembly: GCA_028023455.1. Taxonomy (NCBI): domain Eukaryota; kingdom Metazoa; phylum Onychophora; class Udeonychophora; order Euonychophora; family Peripatidae; genus Epiperipatus; species Epiperipatus broadwayi. Next base: position 2,484,377 of record JAQFVV010000048.1, on the reverse strand, counting down.
CCACAGTTATCCATTAAACTTTATTTAACTTTATAAATGTAATTCTATCTATGCTAAAGTGCTGGTAATCTAAGAGCAGTTGTATTCCATGTAATTAATTTCTCTAATAACTTTCTATAACTCTATCAAATCTATATGTAATCTCTCACATCTATTTCATGCCTAAATTTTATTCTATATTTTAGTGTGGTACAGTTTTATTATTCTTATTATTTTATATTTATGCATTTTATTTAAACTATCAATTATATGTCAATCTAACCCAACCCCTACGAGCTTATATACTAGTATTATAAATCCCATTATTCAAGGGATATGTATTTAATTTAATTCATTCATTATAAATGCACTCGCTTGCTGGGTTTGATAATGTTTAAATAATGCTATATGTTTAATGGCAGATTATTATCATACTGCGATAGTTATTAGAAACTTTATTCATTGTTAATTATAAACACTATTAATAAATTTCTAATAATGATATTTAAAATATTATTGATGATCGTCATTTATTTGATTATTTCATCACCATTTACTGGTTGTGCATAAGAGCATGACAATTAATATTGTTTTACTTATTTCAAATGCATAAGGGACTCGCCTAATGAAGGGATAATATGTTATTATTACAACATTCACTAGTTATTTAATAATAGTTATGTTATAGTTGGTTTAGTATATAAATCATGCTATTATGCTTGATCTTAATTTATGTTAGGCTTTAATTATTCAAATGTCATTAGTGACATATTTACTTTATTCCCAGTATTGATAGCATAGGTCAGCCTTCGTATTTTTATATTTTGCTTTGTTATTCCGAGATTGTTGGGAACTCCAAATCCCCGCCTTCGTATCTTCATGTTTTAGCATGGCACTAGTTGTGCACTAAAACAAAATTTGGATTGAGTGGGATGATTATGGGATAGCCGGCCCATCACATTTTCCTACCTTCCTCCTTTCCAGGTATCACTCTGCCAGAAGAGCGGGCATACTTTCCACTTTCATTAAATGATGAAGCATCACGTTGGCCGAAACTCTTATTGCTGACACTCATACTAATACTGCCATTTATAAATATTTTAGATTCATGCCTAGGCCACATCTATAAGTCATAATGCTGTAATAAGACTAAACCTTTGTTGTTCATTAATTTATTATCTTAGAATGTCGTGAAAAAGCTTGCATTTAAGCTATATAGCTTTTAAATTATGACTCCTAGATGCGTTAATAATTTTTCTTATTTATGATTTCAAATCCAACGCTTCAATGCACAAAGTCCTGTTCTTTTAAGTATGCAAACAATCAAGTATTTATTTCATTTATTATAAACTATATTGTTATCTTTCATTTTATATAAATTACAAATGCTAGAAAGTGTATCAATTGTATTATTTACCTGTATATTTTTCGTATAATTGAAGTGGCATCAATCATATCATGATTATACATATACTAATTAGATTATAATTGCAGATGACCAAGTGTCTGTTTATTAAATATATTTGTGAAGGTCATTAATAATTTATTTTCTTAATTCTAAATAGCGTTCCTATTCTTAAATTATTTTGTAAAGTTTATTTAATTTATAGTTGACATACAAACAAAAACACACTAATATAAATTGTACACAGATATACATGTATCCCATACTATATAACAATCTCATAAATAATAAGGTAACCTATTTAGCGTGAAATCTGTAAATAAACACACATGTATAATAATCTTGTTATTTTATAATCATTAAACATTATATATATCAAAATATACAAGTTATTTGAATCATTATTAGTCTTAATTTAGTTATAATATTTCATATTTGAGAGCGTGTTGCATTAGGTTACCTGAGATCACCATCATAATTGTAACTTTATCATCAGTAGTCTTAAGATATGTTTCTTTGCTGTGTCTCTGGGACTGGAATGAAATAAATTCAGCTATATCACCGGAGGTGTTGTTCATAATGTTATAGATTTGAGGAATGGGCAAATAGGTTAGAATCCATGATTGCTCCTGACCTGTGTATCTCAGGCATGACTGGATTTGAGATACTTTTGCACAGATTCTAGGTCTTGTTGGATGAACATACAATTTCAACCAGTACAATATATAGATATCTTAGTAATTTTCATATTAACTTTTTAAGCTTAAAAAAACATTTTACTCATAGATTAAATATGAAGATAGAAATTATCAAAGACAAAACAAATGTACACTTAGTTTACACTTAAACATACAGTAAAATCCATAAGGTCACAAGTAGATTTGCCTAAAAAAGTTACTGATCAACTAAAAACAAAGGCTACATATAAAAAAGGAAATAAAATTTAATAAGGTGTGTTAAGCATTTGATCTTTAGATTAATTTTTCTAATCTTTAGTGTAATATCCAGTTTATGAATCATTTTTATTGTGTTTATTCAGTTTTCAAATTAATTTTATTTTATCGACAATAGAAAAAAAACTCATTGTAATTTTGATTTTTTAAAAACTTGGTACATAGATGTATTTTAGATTCAACTACTTTTAGTTATTTTATTGTAAGGATTTAGCCATTCCAAAATTTTAATGATACTTGTCATCTATTGCATTATGATTTTTTATTTTTAGAAGATTACATAAATAACAACAAAAGTCCTGCCACATTAGCATTATATTTTTGATGTCTAGTAACTTAAAAATGAAAATACATATCATGTAATATATATATATTGTAACCAATTGGGTTACATGGCACACAGCAAGATAGTTGTGTGTGTGCATATATATATATAAAGTAAAGGAAAAGTAGAAAATAAACACAGACATAAATTTTTGTAGATACTTTTCTACATTCACTGGAATAAAAATAATAAATAAAGGGTTAAATAACTGGATTAAAAACAGAATTTTATTATAAATTAAAAAGTCTGAATAACTGCTACTGCTACTACTACTACTACTACCTACTACTAGTTTTAAAATTAATTTATTACATAATAATATACATGATTTGATTCTACAATGAAAGATATACATGATTTGATTTTACAATGAAAAGTGTACATAATTTTATTTTACAATCTGGTTTCACATCTTTTCCTTTATTCATCTTAAATAAAAGTTTTGTGGGATTATTAAGTTTAATATATGTTTGATAGTCACTGTTACTTGCAGTATTACAATTGTTTGCAATTACATTTTTATTATCCAGTTAATGACTTGCAACTAGTCGTTCCTAATTTTGTGGTAGTTTGGTGTTTTCTTGTTTGAGTTAGTAGAAGCAATTTTTGACTCTTGTTTTTTGATTACTACATCTATTTATATTTGATTAGAGCTAAAGTTTTATTAAACTCCAGGTTGCTGCCACTATGTCAACTGGGGCAATGAGCTGGTCCCTAGTTTTAATTTTCTCCAATTTATTTAGAAACAGTCACTCCAATTTGCGGAAAGTGGGGTTAAATACTAAATGGCATCTAATGAACAATAATGTAAATAGCAGATAAATAGAAATCCTGATTGTTGGGAAAAAGCCTTTTGAAAAACTGTCAATTAAGGTATTGATGGTAATTCTATTGCTGTGTGAGATTGTGGTGATCAGTTGCCTATATTTTGTCAGTGATGAGCAGTTCAGCAAAAAATGATTCATTGTTTCTTCCTCTCTGTTGCAGATGGAGCACACAGGGTCTATTTTTGCATATCACATTTTCCTTGAGAGAAATTCATTTGTGAGCAAGGACTATAAATTGATCTTAATCATGAAATCTAGGTATTTCGGTTCGAGATTCCAGTACTTATATTTAGTAATAATTGCTTTATTGTTTATGTTGAGAAAACTGTTAAGAGATAATTGAGTGTCCATCTTGTTCAGGATTTGATGTGCAGTCCAATAATCAATCTTTGTGCTGAACTCATTGTTTGTTGGATTCCTGTTAATATGTTGTAATAGTTTATTTAAAAACTTGTTTTTGCTAGGTGGGGGTGTATCAGTTGGTTCTATTTTTAAGTATGGTTGAAAAATAGGGAAATTGGTGGCAATTTTAACTAGAGTATTATGTATTCTTTGGTAATAGAAGGTGTTTATTGAGTGCAATGATAATCCATTAAACTTTGTATGCTTCTGCAGGTTCTTGATGCTTATTGAGACGGCTTTCTTATTCCAGATCAATTTGCAACATAATGAGTTTATTTTTCGAATGAAAGCCTTGGTAAAACTAACAACTGGCATATAATAGTTAATTTTGGGTAGTATCAATATGTTAATGAGTGTGGTCTTACTGTGTATTGAAAGGTAGGCCCTAGTAAGAGAGTTCATAATTTTAGTAATTGATGCCATTAGCTGATTTTGAATGGCTGTCCTTCTGGCACCCACTGACAGGTGGAAAGGGATTCCCAAAAAGGAATATGGAGGGGATTTAGTTAGAGAATCATTAGGTTTGCCTGTAAGAATATTCCAAGTTGCCATTTTGCCAGTGTTGAACTTGAGTGAGTAGTCGTGTATATTTTTTTAGAATGTCTATTAGCATGGGTATATATTTCTTGGAAGGTAGGAAGACTACTATATCATCCATAAAGGATATGTGGTTTATAGGGAGATTAGTTTGAGATAGAACCACAGGTGGCAATTTTTTTTCCATTTCAATCAACAAAGGGTTAATATAGGAAATAAATAAGAGGGCACTAAGTGGCGAGCCTTGTGGAATGGACCTGTGTGGAACAAAACTGAAAGATCATTTTCCATTTAATGTAATATGAATGGACCTATTGTACAATAGATTTGCCAGAGTGTATCTAAGTGATAAAGGGATGTTGTACTGTTCAAGAGTCCCCAAAAGCTTATCAACTGGAATGGAGTCAAAAGCCGCCTCAATATCCAGTTGGACCACTATTGGTGCTGCCTTTTTATTAACTCTGATATGATCAATCATGGCTCTGAAAAGGAAGAGTGCTTCAGGGATGGAGCTTCCCTTCTTTGCAAATTGATACTTCGAGATTTTTTGCAGGATGAGTGATTGAATTTTGTCTTTAACTAATGCTTCAGCTACTTTAATAACCAGTGGAGACATGGAAATTGGCCTGATATTGCTTAGTGGTGTAGGATGAATGGGTTTTTTGAGAAAGGGAACAATGGAGATAAGGTATAATTGTGGAATAATATGCATTTGGTTTGAAAGATGGCTGAGCATCTTTTGAATTATTGGTACAGTGAAGTAGTTAAGGTGTTCTAATATAAATTTTGGAATTGCATATATTCCAGGATGTGCACTATTAGGGTACTTTTTAATTTTATTCATTATTTCTTCATTAGTAATATTGTGATTGTCCTTTAAGTTGTTGAGCTTGAGATTTGTCATGCTAGGATGGGGGCATGACTGGAGCTTATTTTTAAAATAGTCAAGCAAAGGTGCAATCATTCCTTCTCCAGTTATTATTTTTGAGTTGTGCAGAATTGATGTGGGCGTGAGTTTTTTACTAGTATATCCTAGCACCCAGCATATATAGTCTCTAGACCAGTTATGCGTATTTTTTAAAAAAATGTTTGCTTTTTTGGTAGCTAAGTAATCAGCCAAAACTAATTGTGTTTGCTTGTATTCTTGCTTGAGAAGTAGAATTGAAGATATAGAGCAGGTATTGGCTGGTGTGCTTTTAATTTTTTGGTGTAGCAACTCCAGTTTCTTCATCATATGTAGGATTTCCGCATGTGTAATGTTTAATCATGGATGTAATGATGTTTATGAAGCTGAACCATGCTTCTTCTGGTGGAAGAGTAAGTATCTGAATTTTATTAAAATAAATGTAAATCTCAGAGAGAATGGCTTCTGGTGCACTGGATTTGAGAAGCAGTCTAGTGGTATTAGTTAGTAATGGAGCTTCAAATACAAGCATATTTATTTTAATAGTGACAATAGTGCCAAATGGTCTGAGAAAACAACTGGTATTAGAGATGGCTGTATTAGAAAATGTAATTCTGGGGAGTAGAATATGAGGTCTATTAATGAGGAATTTTTCCTAGTGTAATATGAGATAGAGTTTGATGAGAAGAATCCTTCACCACTCATAAGTTTTTTATTTAGTAGATGAAGGTATTTGAAGGTGAATTTAGAGTATGGCATATTAAAATCCCCAGTCATAACTGTGGGAAAGGGATTGGTAGCTAGTATTGCATTTATATTAGTGATTAGCTGATAAATGAGACTCGGTTGATTGTATAAGTATACTAGGATAATGTTAATTGGGTAAACTTGATTATATAAAGTTGTTATGCACATATGCGAGTCCAAGTATAGTATGTTTATTGATTGAAAAGGAGAAGCATGGTGATTGATAATTCCAACTCCTGCAGATGAGGTGTTAGAGTTGGAAAATCTATTAAATCCAAACCTCTAAAAGTATCGGTCTGGCTTGATTATTGAGTTTACCGATAATTTGGTTTCAATGCATAGAAAGAGATGCGGTTTGTATATTTCAATCCAATTGGATATTGCATAGATTCTTTGGAGAGAGTTTAACCCTCTGACATTAACAGCCACTAGAGAAAAAAAGCATGTTAGTTGATTAGGAAGTTAGAGGAAAGGTACAACAAGGGCCATCAGCAAATGCCAATTGGTATATCACTTCTAAGTTATTACTTATTTCACGTGTTATACCAATCAATAGAGTGTTTTTGAGGGTTTTAAGGACCTGATTACCAACTATGGACTGGTTATGCTCCATAACAAGGCAAAGGAAGGAGTCCAAATAAATCAAATTGGCAAGCCAATAACAGACCATTACCAGAATAACTGAATCCATAGTGATGATAATGTTTAGAATTGCTAGGTTATCTGGGTGGCCACTGATGAGTCACCCTTTGAACCTCTGGAAGCTCTCCTATGTATATCCACACCTTCCTTGTAGACATCAAGTTGACTAATTTCATCAGAAGATTTCTGCATTGATTGTCTAGTACAATAAGCGTTTTCAGTGTTGTCATTGTTAACTGGGGATGTGTTAGTTGCCTTCATTTTTTCTTGACTAGTGCAAAAATTACACTTTGGTTTTGATTTTTAGGGGTTTGGTTAGCCTGGCCCTTGTCACAGTTTGAATTTTCACTGGGATCAACCTTTGGAATTGCTCCATTGTTTTTATTTTTTCTTTTGTTTTTCTTAGCATTTTGAAAAGAATTACTACTTTCAGTCATTGTTGAAATGGAGTCAGCAGAAGATTCTAAATGGTTAGTGAATTCTAGTGGACTGGCCTCACTCACGGATTGCTGATCAGTATTAAATGATGTTAGCAACCCAGCGCTACTTTCCATACTTGATTGTTGATCAGTGTTAAAAGATGGTATAGACTCTGACCTGGTTTCAAGAGAGGATTTTAGGACTGTGTTATATGTTGTAAGAGAGCCGGTATTAGTATGTGAAATTATTGCCGAGTGTGTGTGTGTATTTGGTTCTTGGGTGGTAATTTGATTTGTTTGTGATACAATACAATTACCATTATTTTTTTGCAGGTATGTGGTTAGTTGGTTTTTTGCATTTATATTATTTGAGCAGTCGTGTATCTTGGTGATTTTGAATCCACATTTGTTACAATATTTATTAGGACAGTCGTTAACCAAATGCGTTCTAAGTTTGCATTCAAAACATTGAGATGGAATGCCCCTAAACGTTATTACCAGTGGTGACACCTCAGTGTCATGCATTGTAGGAATGTCGTATGGAGTAATATCTTTTCTCATAATTAAACTAAATATTGTGGTGTTAGAAAATACAGAAATAGCTGCTTTTCTGTGATTAAGATATGAGAAATTTATAACTTTGCCATAATCTTTCATCAGCAACTGTAAATCAGCTTCATTAAAATCAACATGACAATTTTTAATTCTCCCGTACAAATGTAGGGGGCGACTGGTGTCAATGTAACAAATTATTTTTTCCCCAGAAATTTAATGTTTTCGGAAGATTTGTTGTTGAGTCCTATTGTGGAACTCCAAACAAAGGTATCTGTTGTTTGGATGTGTTAGAACTTTATATATGTATGACCACAGATTCTTATCTGTTAACATCTGGTAGAATTCATCAAAAGGAAAACGACCAAGGTCGCATTTAGAATTAGTAACCATCATAATGACGGTTTTATTTTTTTCAAATTTTTTGAACGAGTTAAGAAGACTAGCTGGTATTGTTTTGTTAAATTTGGTATTAATTTGATCATATACTTCAGGAGTAATATTTTGAGGCTGTTCTGTAGATTCATCATCTAAACAGGAAACTTCCATTTCATCGTCAAAGCCCATCACCTCTGCCAAAGAATTAGAAGTGGTAATACCACCGGCGATAGGCGATGAAGGGGAGGACCTAATGATTCTGGCATAAGCATTACTATTTTCATTAGGTGTTCTACTGTATATTGAGTTTCGTGAAAAGTGATTATTTTCTCTACTGTTATTTTGTACTTAAAATTGTTTCGTTGTTATAGGCTCTGATTTTGATTGACTATTTTCCTTGTTTTCTTTAACTTGATCTTGATTCGCTATTGCAAGCTCTGGATATTCATGTTCGTTGTACATGAGCCCTCCTATTTTCGCATTTGATTTATGGAGTTTATGAATAGTGACAAATTAATAGAATTTTGAGTTGTGTTGATTGACGCAGAAACATTTAGCGTGTTGTTTCTAGACCTCGTATTTCTGCGTCAGAGTCAACATTAACATCCGAATTTTCTGTGGAAGAGATCGTGATTATTAATTGATTTAGCTGATATGGAATACATTTGGTTACTATGAACTAAATATTGTGAAGTTTGATTAATAGTAGGATGATTTAAGGTAAGATTAGATTTGGATTTTTCAATTTGGCCGTTAGAAAAAGCCATTTGTAATGTAAGTGATGGATCGTTGTAATCCATCAAAACAATAAAACAATTATCTACAATAGCACAAGGGTTTACTTACCCCACTGCCTCACAGTGTGTCAGTGATAGGTTTATAACTTGATTCAAATGTTTTCAGGATACAGCTTTCACAATAGATGAATAAGAAAAGCAAATAAAACTGAGCAATGCTAGCAAGAATTACTGCTTGTCTGCCATCTTGTCTGCTGCTGCTGCTACTGCTGTTACTACTACTACTACTACTACTCTGATTTTGAATTTAAAAACAAATATGGTATTTTTAATTAATTGGTAAATTATCTATCTTTAAAAATCTTTGTAGATTAAAAATTCCAAATTGAAGGGAGTAAAAACATGTAAATCACACCTTTAGCAAAATTTCAAAGTAGTGATTTGAAAAGATTAAAATTGATTTCAATCAAGATAAGGACTAGTGATCTTTTTGAAAAGTTTTTGGGAAAAAAATTCTGTTTTCAATTAAAGTATTTTTATCAACTCCAAATGCTTATATAAAAGAGTTGATTAAAAAAATATCAGTTCAGTCTGGATAATAATTTTTTTGAGGAGCAGAGTCTAGTTTTAATATTTTGTTGCAGCTTGATGAAGTTTACAGCAGTTGGTTTTAGCTGGCCAGAAAGATGGATGAAATATTTATTCAGAGTTCCCATGAGATGTAGCTAAAGTCAAGGCAGGAGATCCAGCAGCAGTCTACAGTTCAATGGTTGAGTTTGAATTCACATGGAGAAAAATGATCCATATCTTTGTGTTGAACATCATAGCCTCAAAAGTGTCCTGGAAAAAAGTTTGCTGGCCTAAAGCTTATCAAGCCCCAGACAGAAGGAAGATTATGACTTGCGAACAAATTATTTGAATTATAGTTTTCCCTGATGATGACAAGCCTGGATTATACTTTTATAACACAAAAAACAAGCATACAAAGAGAAAGCTTAAAGAATTGATATATATACTATTTCAGCTATATGCAGAGAGAAACACAGATAAACATATATACAATGGTGATTAGCATTATATATAACATAAACAAAATTTTAAAAGTTTTTTTAATAATTTATTTTAAAATGACATTCTAAAAGTGAGATATATATATATAATCTATAATGATTATTTTAAATCATTTATTGAGAAAACAAAAAGACATTTTGAAATTTATATTTTTAATTTTAAAAATAATTTTATTTTTCATTTATTAAAAAAAATAATTCTATTGTGTTAAAATCACTTTTAAATCCAGTAAAAATACCATCCAACATAAAAAGTTATATGGGAAAATTATAAAACTGAAAATATAAGTATAAAATTATTTCCATGTTATCAAACATTATTTTCAGGCTTTTTTGTCCTATCTTTATTTACTATGAAGGCTAATAAAATTTCTTAATGATTTGCAGGGATGACATTTTTGAAAATATTTGTTTTTCAATCATTCCATTTATTTTTATGTTTATATATTTTTAAGGCCAAAAATAAATAAATAAAAATTTAACATTTTTTTTGCCATAACTTTCTCTTACATCTTATTCAGCAAAATGATTACTTTGCTTTTTTCTTAGCTTTTTTCAAATAATATTTAGTAAGATTTAGAAATTAAAGATTATCTATTATTTTATTACATTAAAATCAATTAGAGTACTTTTTAAAAGTTAATATTTAGTTTTCAATTGCTATTTTCTAAGAGGAGGGGGTATCTTCAAATAAAGAGCATTTAAATAATCAAATAAATTTACAATAAAAAACTAAGTGCTATTTACTGTATTTATGACATGTATATTTTAAAATGTACCTGTTTCAAGATAAAACAAAAAGTATTACTTAAATAAAATTAACTCAAGCTTTTCCCATATTCTGCTCCATCCCATTTCTGCAACATAATCTTTGTCAAGTCTATAGCCTTTATATCTAAACCCCCTTTATCTTTTCCCCAATCCAGCATAAAAAACCAATAATCCAATTTCTGTATAATCACTTTTTTCATATTTATTCTGCCATAACTTCATTACATGTGCCCTTTCTGTTTTCAAACATTCAATTAACAGATGCCTAATATTTTCTATTCCTTCCTGACATAATTTACAGACTAAATCACCCATATTTTTCCACTTATGTGTATATTCTCTTGTTGCTAAAGATCCCATTCGAGCCTAAAACAATAAACTACTTTCTTACTATTATCACATATTAACTTGCATCTAATATTCTGTTTATTTCTATATATATTTAAACTCTTTTTACTCTCCATACTAGTTTCCATCTCTCTAACTCCCTATTCTTTATTAATAAATCTATTCTTTTATCCCATTCTTTACCACTATAACACTCAACAATCCTCCTAACACAATCATCCCATCTTTTGTAAAAATATACTGATATAAATTCTTTATCCAATTCTTTTGCATACCATATTACCTTTCTCACCCATCTTGTTGCCTGCCCTTTACTCATAACCTATTAAATACTATTTTAGCTATTCTTTTATTATCCATAAACTGCAATCTACCAAGCATTTTCATTTTACTTTTTGCATCTCTCATATGAAAACTTGACCATCCCATTTCGCCTTGAATTGCCTCCCTTGCTGTCCATACATTTGCATCCAATGCATGTCTTCCTAGATAAATGCTTAATTTAAGTTAGGATTCTGAATCTAATGTTCTAGTTCCTCACTGAAGAGAACCATAGTTCGAAACCGGTCTGGGAATGGAGACAATTCAAGATAAATATTTCAAATGCTTTCTCTTGTGGCATTTATCATAAAAAAACTTATTTAGAGTTATTAGTATTTCTTTACTATATATGTATTATAGTATACCCGCTTATATTTTATATCGCCATTGTACGCTTCTACCCGTAGATTCGAGTGAGGATATTTGTGAGCATGGTCTGATTCCATCTCACGCGCCAATCTTACACATGGATAAGAATTATCTCATCGAAAACGTAAATAAGGGTTCGGGTATATATATATACCTCTATTTATGGTAGCGCATCCGTACCAGCTCAATCTCAGGGTTTGGGGACTATAGTCTAACTAGAGAACAAAGCTAAACACTACCCAACTAAGTCTTATGTGTCTATCTATTCTGTCCGATAATTTATCCGTTATAAATCTAATAACCCAACCCGAATGTTATCATACAATTTACTCTATTTATTACCATACTTAATACCGATAAAATCTCATTTATCCACGCATATAAATATATCAATATTCAAGCGCACAGCCCATTTACCCTGATACACACATATATAATTCATATACGCATCAAAATAGTGCAATTATACATCAGAGCTGTTTATTTAAAGTTGTTATTTTATTTAATTTAAAAGAGATTTATTATAGCAATTAATATTGAGGTAACACTAGTTTCTTTACCAAGACGCATTCATTGAACATATATTTAGTGTAAACGTCAATTACCTTAAGTACCGTCGACCGTTCACACGGTCAAAGACAAGTCCGCATTTATAATTCTCCACGAATACTGGTCTGGTTGATATAACGGATGGCAAGGATTTCCAATATGGTATATCGAATAGCTTATTCTGGAGGTGGAGTAGATGATTCACTCACTTTATGAAAGGGTCCCATTTCATAGATCTTTCGTCGCCATTACACTTGATGAACAAGAACTCTTTTGTATAGCGAAGTTCGTAGGTCCACTTCAGATGGGTTCCACGACAACTGTCCACTGGATCGGTTAACGAAACTAGCGCTATTGAATTACCCCGACATTTTGGGTGAGAAATATTAATAAACTTCTTAAGAAAATTTTATACGTCCACACACTCCGTAGTCCAAGCCGCGTTTTTTTTTTTTTTTCACTTTTCTCCTCTCGAGCCCACAAAAAAGTTCTTTTGTTTTCACTCTTTAACTTTGTAAAATTTTCTTCCAATATCCCTACGCCACTGTCCCGTTCTTCTATTGTTTTCCAAAGATACCCACCTGACCCGTTTTCGGACTTCTTGATGCCAGTTATTACTAAACCGCCTACAGCAACTGATTTATTTCTATTTCTATCTTCATATGTTCAAAAGATTAATTAGCAAAAGAAAACACGTGTTACCGACAATATTATTAACCAGACTTAAAGAAAAATTTTAACGGATAAAATATATACGAATAATCAATTACAACTTATACAGCTCCGTATATAATTGCTTGTAACCATCACCGTTAATACATACACACATTTTATACTCACATATACAAATATATTTATATAAGCATACCCACCTAACATTCACACTCTTTGTAACAGGGTTCGAATGACTATTTACATATATATCTTTTCGTATATAGTCGCTCAACATTAACACTCGCAATTAGTAATATATTACATACGCTTGTATTCGAACCCCGTTTGTTACATACCCCCTGGTGCGATAGCCTTCAAATACCTTCTGTGTATTTGAACGGCTTCTTAAACGACTCTTCCTTATCCTTTGTTCCCCTCGGTACCACCTTTCTGTTTCGGTGACCACGGTCCCTTTTCTTGGACGAACTTTGGCTTATCTGGCGGACGTCGAGCTTCCGGTTCGTATTGCCATCTCGGTCTGTGACTATCATCACCACCTTTTCTATGCGTGGCATCCCCGCTAGTGTGTCCTTCTTCCATCCCAAATTTAATATTTTGCATATCTTTAACTTCCTTCCCTCGCTCCAACGGTGTGTTATGGTCATATATACTCATATCCAGAGCATTAAGCAGCTCTGCCACTTCTCCGATGGATGCCTTCCTCACCCCCAACATCATTCTTTCCACATTCATAGGCATATTGTGCCTTACAATTCGAATGATGTGGCTTTCAGATAGGTGACACGCGTCCAGTGTCCTTAGTCTCGCCACTTGGCGATGAAAAAATTGAGAGAAATTTTCTTCCTTTCCTTCCTCATATTTCTCTCGCATCACTTGGTACTGCACGAGTTCCTGGCGGTCTTCCGACCAGAAAGTCTCTCGTATCTTCTTCTGGTACTCCTCGAAGGTTGTGGGCTGTTGGGACAATGAGTCCCACCACTCTTGGGCATTCCCACTTAGATGGCTGTACGCTACCACCAATTTACCTTCCTCTGGCATGGGATTCATGCCAAAGTATCTTCGTAGGCTTTGTAGATGTTCCACGGGAGCTTCCCCCATTTGGCCTTCAAACTGCCGTATCTTTAAAAAATGGTTCACGTGGGTGTGTACCGCCACACCCCTACATTTACCCATATGCTCCGGTCTTTCCGTCTCACTAGACTTCGGCCCCTGTTTTATATTCTTCTCTCCTTCATCTAAACTTCCTTTTACTTCTTTATCGTCAGACTTCTCCGCCCTTTCCTTGCTTTCTATCCCTAGTCTCCGTTCTATCTCCTGAAATCTCCGTTCGAACCTCTCGTCCATTTCCTGAAATCGGAGTTCTAGACCTTCTAATCTTTCTAAAATCCTCTCCAATACATTTACTTCCTTCTCTTCCGTCGCCTTCTGCTTTTCCCCATTCTGTTTATTTTTTGGCTTCATTTTCTCTCTATTACTATTTTAATTACGTGCCAGGTTCGTCACCCCGGTTTCCAGTGGTCCACTGCATGACCCACCCGATAGACCTTTGCCCCTCCTTATTATCATATTGAGCGATATTGTTTTATAATATCCCAATGTTAGATAAATTCTTCAACCTCGATTTATAAACTATGACTTTATATATATACACAGGACATACCTCAACGCTATTTTCCCCCTTGACCACTCGAGAACTTTTCTATCCGTATATTCACACCGCCAAATATGCCCATCTACTATATTACCAATATGTATTCAAACTCTTTCTGATTTATAACAAACTATCGCTTTTATTTTTCCCTTTTTTTTTTTTTTTAAAAAAAAAAAAAAAAAAATCTCCAACTCTCGTTTGTACGCTCTTTTTACGTTACGTTAGGATGCCCTTTTAAATGCCCGTTCTCTAACATTCGCAGCCCCGTTAGTTGGGACGCCATTATAATACTACCCGTTATATTTTATATCGCCATTGTACGCTTCTACCCGTAGCTTCGAGTGAGGATATTTGTGAGCATGGTCTGATTCCATCTCACGCGCCAATCTTACACATGGATAAGAATTATCTCATCGAAAACGTAAATAAGGGTTCGGGTATATATATATACCTCTATTTATGGTAGCGCATCCGTACCAGCTCAATCTCAGGGTTTGGGGACTATAGTCTAACTAGAGAACAAAGCTAAACACTACCCAACTAAGTCTTATGTGTCTATCTATTCTGTCCGATAATTTATCCGTTATAAATCTAATAACCCAACCCGAATGTTATCATACAATTTACTCTATTTATTACCATACTTAATACCGATAAAATCTCATTTATCCACGCATATAAATATATCAATATTCAAGCGCACAGCCCATTTACCCTGATACACACATATATAATTCATATACGCATCAAAATAGTGCAATTATACATCAGAGCTGTTTATTTAAAGTTGTTATTTTATTTAATTTAAAAGAGATTTATTATAGCAATTAATATTGAGGTAACACTAGTTTCTTTACCAAGACGCATTCATTGAACATATATTTAGTGTAAACGTCAATTACCTTAAGTACCGTCGACCGTTCACACGGTCAAAGACAAGTCCGCATTTATAATTCTCCACGAATACTGGTCTGGTTGATATAACGGATGGCAAGGATTTCCAATATGGTATATCGAATAGCTTATTCTGGAGGTGGAGTAGATGATTCACTCACTTTATGAAAGGGTCCCATTTCATAGATCTTTCGTCGCCATTACACTTGATGAACAAGAACTCTTTTGTATAGCGAAGTTCGTAGGTCCACTTCAGATGGGTTCCACGACAACTGTCCACTGGATCGGTTAACGAAACTAGCGCTATTGAATTACCCCGACATTTTGGGTGAGAAATATTAATAAACTTCTTAAGAAAATTTTATACGTCCACACACTCCGTAGTCCAAGCCGCGTTTTTTTTTTTTTTTTCTCCTCTCGAGCCCACAAAAAAGTTCTTTTGTTTTCACTCTTTAACTTTGTAAAATTTTCTTCCAATATCCCTACGCCACTGTCCCGTTCTTCTATTGTTTTCCAAAGATACCCACCTGACCCGTTTTCGGACTTCTTGACGCCAGTTATTACTAAACCGCCTACAGCAACTGATTTATTTCTATTTCTATCTTCATATGTTCAAAAGATTAATTAGCAAAAGAAAACACGTGTTACCGACAATATTATTAACCAGACTTAAAGAAAAATTTTAACGGATAAAATATATACGAATAATCAATTACAACTTATACAGCTCCGTATATAATTGCTTGTAACCATCACCGTTAATACATACACACATTTTATACTCACATATACAAATATATTTATATAAGCATACCCACCTAACATTCACACTCTTTGTAACAGGGTTCGAATGACTATTTACATATATATCTTTTCGTATATAGTCGCTCAACATTAACACTTGCAATTAGTAATATATTACATACGCTTGTATTCGAACCCCGTTTGTTACAATATATATATATGCAAAATGAAGAAGCAGGCGATTCATTATACCTAAGTTAAAAAGTAGCAAGTTTGATTTACCATTGTAATTTAATTTATTCTAATATTTACTTTCTTTCTCCTTTTAATATATTTAAAGAAATATTGGTATCAATTAAAAAAAAAAGTTAATTATTTGAAGAAAAATATAATTTAAATTAGAAGAATATAATTTAAAAGGGACTAATAGTAACTTTTGATAAATATAATGCCTCATAATATCCTTATACATATGTCAATTAATGAATTATATTTTCTTGAGAATGAAAATAAGGCATACTGAAAATTATCTCAATTTGTAAATAAATTGTTTATTACTAGCCATTTAAATATTGTGAGATTTTGAGTTTTTATATTAAGAAATTGTCAGGCTAGAATACCATTTCCACAGTTTGTTTCATCCAGGAGTCATTAATGCGGTTTTTGATTTAGCCAGGTATTATAAATTGAGGGTGATTCATAAAAGCCTAAAAATATTATGAAAAAAACTGTGTTAAATCATAACAGTACAGAAACAGGGAATATCTCTGGAATATTTCTTGCTGGCATTCATCAGTTGCCATCCAGATTTTGAAAACAATCCTGAACTTAACCCAAAAGGATGGAATAAGTATATCATTTTTTAAAATATTATTATGATTACTACACATTATCAACATAGATATTATTATATTTAAAGATATAGTCACATATTGTATATAATCAATGCATCACAGACCATTGCAGTATATGAGTTCAATGGAATTGCTAGTTTGCAATTTAGATAAACTGACCTATCCTGTGAAGTTGAATAGAATTTAATAATTGTAGTATTAAATAATATAAATATATAATTATAAAATTTTCATTCTTTGTTGTGAATGACAGTATTTAAATACCCTCTATTAATTATAAAATAGATTAGGTAATTGAACTGTTGCAGAGCTGTAGTCATAAATATGAAATGATAAAGTTTACTAACCCTTTATGCATAATTGTATTCATTCAAACTTATTTAAATAATTTATAAACTAAATTAAATATTATATAAATATTTGGATTTTTCAAAATATATCTAAGTTCAATGCAAACTATTTGTTTATGAATGTTTCAGTAAAGTCTGTCAACAAATTGAGGTTTTGATTAATCTTGTTAGGTTTAATATAATTTACAAACTAATGGTTGGTAATGACAAAGTTTCATTGTTTATTACATTATATAGTGATATTATTGAATAGTATATTCATTAAAAAATTATAAGATTAATATTAGATGATCTATAAAAAAGTTGAATGGAATTAAATTTTCTTATTTTCCTCTATGAAAAATTTACATAACATTAATTTATAAAAGTGATTTATTATGTAAATGTACTATTCACACTTGCAAATAAATATTTATATTATTCAATATATATATATATATAGGTTCAATGCAACTGCTTTATAGTTTGCAATTTTGCTTAAGGCAGCTGAAAAATCTGGATTGTTCAAATAAATTTATCTATCCTACAGGCTAAGTATAATTTTATAAATGGTTGTTGATGATTTTCTTCATTTATTTTCATATGCAATAATGGTTAGTGTTAAATATCGTAATTATATAATCACATATATATATTATCCTTTATTATAAATGAAGCATTCAAGTGCTTTCTATTAATTACAGTAATTAATTAATCTTTGTATTTTTAAAAAAATTCATTCAATTAGTTATCAAATTTCTATATTAAACATTTTTTTCATTTCTTAAAATTGAAAGAGGAAGTGATTTAAAACAAAACTTCTGGTCAATTATTTATAAAATCAAACCTTTTTGCTTGCCAACTCATGATAATTAATATGAACAAAAATTTATTCTATATGGACAAATATATGCTGTTTTCTAATAAAAATTAACCAATACTAATTAGTTCAAAGTATAATAATAGTAAATCATAATGATTTATGTTATTCATTTTTATATTTTAATATACTATTAATATTAAAACAAATGAAATAGAAATAACATTTTATATACATATTAATTTTTAGAAGATCAACAAAAAAACCATTTTAAATATTGAATCATTAATGATGGATATTTAATGAAAAATCTGTTTTAAATTATTACAGCTTTAAAAAAATTTGCAATGTGTTATTGATGATTGATTATGTGAGAATTATTTTAAAATGCTTCAATACTTAGAAGACTTTGACTGGTATTATAATGCTGTTTAATAATGTCAAAATTATTCATATGAATGATTATTATATTTATGAGTGTATATTTAAAATAATATAATTGTTAAAAATTAAATGCAGAGTATTAAAATAAATGAAATTGTATCTTAACTGTGTAAAATTCAGTACTATAGAGCAGACAAATCTTACAATATTCAATTATTTCTTATTTTGCCAGGATTTGTTTGATACAGACATTTCTATGTAGCACTTGCTATCTTTTAGTATGACCTAATTTCCCTAAAATATCAAATATATGCAGTTAGATTATAACTGGAATCAATATTCCCCAAAATATAAAATAACAAACCAATTTTCTTTAAAAAACTTGTTTTTTAATTATTATGACTATATGAATTTTAATTTCAAGAGCAACGTTTCGACTATTTACATCCTTATAGCCTTTTTCAAGCCACTAAAATATACAAAAAATAACAAAATAAATAAAATAAAACATTATATAATCATTAAACCCTATATATATTTCAAATCTTCACAAAATTCTTTTTAAAAAATTTTTTCTTTTAAAAACATAAATCTAATATAAAACATAAAAACATTACCTTCCTCTATTTAAAAACCTACAATTTAAACTTCTATTTAAACCACTCTGTTTAAATTATATTTAGATAAAATACCTCAAAACTAGTCTTATCATCTACAAAAATCAATTAGTTTTTTAAATTCCTTAATATGGAAAAATATTTAATAATCATGCTTTCAGAAATCATTCAATAGAAGTAATGAGAGATGTTTACACACACGTGTGTGTCTAAATAATTGCTACAGTATTTTCTTTACTTGTTGTTTATTGCTATACAAATATTGTCTTTCTTTGCATATAATAACTCAAATTATATGCTATTTATGAAACCACTAATCAGTATGAAAATGGCCAGAGTAGTTGGTAGAATATTATCTTTATAGGTTTTCATTCAGTATTATGTTCCTGTAAGTTAAATATTTATGTAATAATGTGTTAATACATATATCTTTTTTTTAATTAAAAAAAAAAAAAAAAACACTTCTGTGAATAAAATTAAGTAATTCACATATTAACTTTTTTTTTTTTTTTTTAAAAAAAAGTGTAAAAATCTACTCAGTAAAATTGATTTTCTTAATTTATTTTTGGCCTTATAATTTAAGTTATCATTTTTTCTCTATCGTAATAATTAATTTCAAATGAAATTAGAATATTTTTAATTTAATATTTAAATACTTGAAATATTAATGCAAGATAATTCTGTAGATAATTTCACTTCCTTAGTTACTACTCTAAATACACTTAACATAAATAACAACCAGTACATTAAAATTATTATTACTAAAAATTAACTAAATTAATTCTACTAAATTAATGTATGTTTACAAGAATTATACAGTGGAAAAATCTAAAATGAAACACTAAAAAAAAAAAAATCGTGTTAGATTAATAATAAAACAATACATTTTATCTTTTATAAAAACAAAACCTAAAAAATATAATAATTTCTGATTTGATAAAGTATGATTGATAAACAGTTAGGTATTTATTGCATACAATAGGAATCATGAATGTGTGCAGGAAATGCAATGTTTGTAAAATAAATCAATGAATATATATATTTAGTACAGCTAGAAATCATATTTAAATGTCTCTTAAGTTTTTTGACAATGAAAACAATACTAAAAGTTGACAGTGCTGTCGTTCTAACTCTTAACATAAGATTACTTCATCAATGTTGAAGAATTATTATTAAGCATTAATGAATTTGATATTATAAATTGCTAATACATATTTTGTTGTTAATGGGAAAACATTAACATTATCTAAATGATGTAGCTACATCATATACAAATACAATAACACAAAAGTAGTATGTTAAATTAATTTTATCATCATCATCAAAAATAATAATCCATTAATAAATAACATAATTTAGATATACGTTTTCAGGATTAAAATATCATCTCATAAAATATACAAATGATACTTATCATTTATTATTATTATAAATACAAGACACAATAATATCACAATCAATTTCACAAGATCAAATGAATGGCATTCCTATGAATGAGTGAATATTTGACTTACTTAGATTTTTCAATGTAATATTCTTTACAATAATCTCAATGTCAACCATATTATTCTTCTTTAATTTCTAATCTTTATTCATATAATCAAAATAAACAATTTCAACTTAAGTATATCAAAGTTTGAATAATTTTGATCTTCATTTTTAGGTTTAGATTTATTTTTCATTGCAACTTTACCTAATCTCAGTTTGAATCCAATATGGTTACTATTGAATCTTTTGTTGTTGAATGATCCCAGAAAGCACAACTGTTGTCAACTTTTATGTTTTTGCCATTTTCAAAGTCAGCTACTATTTTTTTTTTTCATATTTAATTGCAATCCATTTTCCTCTCAAGTCTGTAACTTACTGAAAAAATTATCTAATCCCCTGTTTTTGATTACAATTATGATGCCATAACAACACCTAAAATTATTGATACTTGTTACATCATTTATAAATTCACAGTTGACTTCTCTCCTTACATATTCCATTCTTAACTTCCCATTATTACCAACAATGAATATATCTTTATTATTTTGTAATATAAAAAAAAATTACTCATAAGTTCATAAAAAGTTTGAGAATTGGACCTTGAACTCCAGAATCTGACATTATATTACAGTGCCAAATCATACAGGACAATATTTTGTAATGCTGAAAGATGACTTTATACTAAGTCTCAAAAATGAAATTGTTAAGATAATAATCATTATGAATGAGTAGAAAATACTATATAAAGTTACCATTAATGCTCAAGCTATTTTCTTATTTTTATCAGAAAATTCTTTGAAAATATAAACTTATATATATATATTATGACACCAAGATAAAATTTAAATTTATCTTCAATTGCTTTATCTACTTGAATATATGCATATATAATAATAATATAATTTAATAAGCATATACACACATAACATTTTGTTGCAATAGATAGAATCCAGTGAGATTATATTTATCTAAAGAAATTTAGGTTCAAATCATTTGAGGTAATATGGCAATTTCAAACATAGCAAACTGAAAGAAATTTGATTTAAATAATGCACAAAAATATTCAACATGCCAAGACTAATTTTTAATAGGTATTGATGACATTAATCCAAAATTGTTATAAGATCAAACCTCAGAATAAACCAATATCCCAGACAATATGCACACATCAACTGGAGCTCCAGGACAAAGAAGAACAAAATGCTTGGGAAGATGAGTGGCATCTGCACTATATATAAAGAAGATGTACCAGATCACAGTACCAAAAGTGTCCAACATTTCAAACAATACTAGAAAACATCCTGGCAATGGCATTACTGGATACCGGAAGCCAGATGTCACTTGTCTTGAAAAAATGGTGGGATGCGACCCAAGGAGCACAGACACTCCCAACCTCACTGGTATGGATTACTTGAGTGATTTTAGCGAATGGAGAAAAGGCCAGGATAGGAATGCATTAAATGGTGTTTGATATAAAAATAAGAGCCACACATTTCAGACAATGCCCGGTCCAATCCAGGATGTATTACTGGCATCAAATTTTTTGGAGAAACATGACTCTCAAAATAAATTACAGGGATAAGACATTTGTATTCTATGAAGATGAACTGCGTTTCTGCAATGGGAAAGCTCCTGCTACTACCAACGACAGCTGCATACAAGGTACACCCAATCCACCAATAACAGAAAATGAATTAAAAGGCCAGAAGGAATTGAGGGTGGAAGAGCAGTGCAAACCTCAACTTGCCTTCAAGCAATTTAGACAGCTATTTTGGTAGTCAAGATACATTTCCAAAATGTACCACGAAAGACCATATACAACAAATAGCCTTATCAAGCACCACCAAAACTCTATGGTCAAAATCAATTATTCAAGTAAACGGACCACAGACTTTTAATGAAAAACATGAGCCAGATTCCCCAATAAAACAGAGGGAAAGTGAAAAACAATCACATGATAAAGGACTGGTAGCATGGAATTTCAACTTAGGTTCTGGTAAAAAAATTAGAAGCAAAGAAAATAATGCAGAAATAAAAGACATTGGAACACAATGCCTTTCTAGTAAAAAATGAAAAAGGGACCACTAAATCATTCAATGCAAGATCCTTAAAGCCATACCAGGGCATAATAACTAAGACATCAAAGGAGGTGATGACAAGCCCTGAAGAGGAAGGTCCACTTCTAAAAAAATCATCAAATTAGGATGATATATCCTAAGAACAACAAAGAAGATCCAGGTATGATACTTATTGAAAGAGGACATGATCTGATATTCATAAGTAAAAGTTTGGTTGTTTTACAATAGCGTGTTGAAACCACTGGAGGGCGTTATTTCTGTGATAGTGCACAGAAATATGCCGTTTAGGTGGCCTACCACCACTAGCGAACGTTCTATTTCTAATGCGTAAGCCTAAAAATAGTCCGTTGGTACGGGGTAGCAGCTAAGGGTCTATTTCTACGCTAATGCACAGCAACATGACATTGAATCTGCCACAGAAGCTATCGTGTCAGCTTACAGCTCAGATTTGTGCTAAGCATTCTCGATGTCACATTTCACTTTTGGCTACAGTATTGGGTGAGGGTGTCTGGAATTACTATTTTAATATTCATTAAGACCCCTCTCCCTCTATCTGCCATCTTTTAGAAATGTCTACTAACAATTATCAGTAAAGTCTCATGCTTCCCTAGCCCCCATTACCTGCTCAAAAAATTTGGCAAGTGTAGGTACAAGCGCGATCCGGATGAAATCACGCTCTAAGTCCCGTTTCTGCGAGAACAACGGTGAGCTTCAGCGAATGGCTGAAATGGGAAATTTGCTGTGAATAAGGTTATCAAACAAGAGATTTGAAGCTGCATGCATGCTGTTGTTCCTGAACAGCCATAAAAGTTTCTTTGAATTGCTGTAAATATATTTGTGGTTTTTGGTAATTACGGGTAAAAAGTTGGTCAACCTTCGAGTCAGAGTGTTACATTCGCTTAGGAATTGTAACCACACCCCCACCCAAAGTTGGACCTTTTGGTTGTAAATGTTTGGTACCATTAAATGGAAATCGATTTGGTATTTGTAATTTATTATAAAACAACAAAAATATAAAAAAGAAAAGAAACTGATTTTGTCATAGAATACCCAACTGCCGCCAAAAAAAAAATGTTTAAGTAATGAGAAGAATCAAAAGTAACTACTTTTTAAAATTCATTTCGATCGATGTACCCTTTTTTTGTTGTTGTTTTCGTTCCAAAAATTTTATTGATAGATAGTAGTAAGTTTTAATGTTATCAACAAAATCAAAAACATACATATAACAAAAAAAAAAAAGAATTCCCGGCCCCCAAAAATCTAAGTAACGAAAAGAATAAAAAAAAAAAAAAGTACTTTTTTAAATTCAATTTTTTGATTTCTGCATATTTTTGTTGTTGCGTGCTCAAAAATGTATTTGATATTAACTTTACTTTAAAATGTGATAATAAACAAACCTGGTGGCGGCCACGGAAACAGTATATTTATCTTTGTTTACAAACAAACAACCGCCTTCCGACAGTTTCAATACGCTATTGTAAAACAACCAAAAGTTTTATTTTATTATTATACCATGATATATAAATGATGCAATTTGAGTGTTCATCCTGTATCATTCTGTTTCATTATCCAGTTACGTAAGTTTAATCATTTTTTAACTTGTTTTTTTTAATCGGGTTCTAGGAATATGAAGCTGTACATATTGTAACGATCAGATTGGTATGCCTCACTAACATGTTGCAGAATCGAAACACCAGAAATGAAGAGTAACCTTACAGGTAGGGAAAGCCACCAGCAATACCAGGTTCAAATCTGATGATTCTATTCCACAACACCTACTTCATGACAATGCACCTGATGCCACACCAGCAAACCTTTCTTTCTGGCATGGGGGTTAAGGAGACAAAAGACTATTATTAATTTGCTCTAGTTTTAGCCAACTATCAAGGGCAATGTATGCTTATGATATTAATATTTATATATCTAGCATTTCAGTTATTGAGGTGAGATATTTCTGTGTGTTGAACAAATAGACATTATTACAGCAAACATGATTAAAAGATAAAGTTTAATGAATTACACATACATATTTTAACGGTCACTGAAATGGGCCTTAAACGTATCTGCACTACACAGGTGCCATCTAGGCATTTGAACCTAGAAAAATTTATATAGTAGGCAGATACTAAGTTAAGATTAAAAAAAAAACTTTTATATATATTATTCTGACCATTTGCCTAAGGTGACTAGCTCATAGAGTAGCAGAGATTTTAAACATTTATAAGTTTCAATAGATTTCTATTCTCAAAATATATATATATTTTAGAACAATAAAATAAAAGAAGCCACTGCCAGTAATTAACACACAAATAGATTTTATTAACGCACATTTAAAATTGAGGAATAAATTTATTTTAACATTAATAATTTTTTTTTAAATTTTAAATTCAAATTACTATTTAAATAGACCGCACAGATGGATATTTAAATTATATTACTTTAGTATGTCGAGTATAGATAGTCTACATAGATTTTTTTCCACTTAAAAACTTATCAAAACATTCATTCAATCTCAGACTAGAAGTTCGTAGCCAACCCAATGCCTGCTTCCAGATATATAATTGCTATCAATGTAATATGAAGATGCTAGCATAACACCACGCCGACAGGAATGTGCATCTGACAGTGTGATATTATTTGAAGGAAATGATCCATGTCCAGAACAGGAAAGTACATGAGTCTGACTAAGGAATCATATATGGTTATTTTTAAAGAGTGCTACGTATGGCGGAGAGCGGTCTTTCTGCCGTCTTATAACTCCCTGTCCATAGAGCTAGAAGAGGTCAATGGTCCAGGAAATACACCTGCGATCATTTCAACGATATGACTGCCTCTTTGGAATCATGCATTCAGTTGGGCACGTTGCCCAGTATGCTAAACACACTTCACATTACATTAATATAAGCACCCATATATCCCTCCACAATCATTGACCTAACTATGAAACAAATAGCCTGAAATTAAAATCCCTTAAATTAAACATAAATGAATTTAAACATAGTTATTAATCTCTATCCATGCAACTATCTACACCCAACTTTAATTTAATACATTTTATTTAGCAGATAGAAATAAATAACCTAGTTAAATACAAACAAATAATTAAATTAAAAAAAAATAGAAATGATTGAAATAGAAAACGTATATAAAAACAAATATTTATAATTGATTTAGAGTTCTACTCTTGGTCAGATAAGAGTACATTCATTTATATTACTTTTTTTTCTTTGGATTCATTATTTATTGACGTTATATGGTAATTATTTAAAAGAAAGTTCAATTGGTAAAAGTTTATACTTTACGGATTCTGCAGATTTTGAGGTCCATCTTCATGATCACTTATGTAGATTGTTTGTTCTTCCTTTTTAAAAACGAAGCCGCTACTTGCCATTCCTTTTTGGTCTCTAACTGTCATAGGGAGGTCTCAGCTGGTTGTCCGAAAAATTAAATTTATTGCAGATTTTCACATCATGAAAATCTGCAATATAGCTAGTTATAATGACATATTCATAGACAGCTCTTAGATAACAATTATCATAATAATTTGGCTTTTATATTTTTATTAGTATCTTATCACCCAATCTTTGGATTCAACCGGCAAGATGTCACTAATCCTCTGGTGTTTCAATTACGATCCATGCTGACATTTCTGGTGTTTGCATTGGTCATTTAATTTCTTTGTACTCTCTTATCTGACCCTTTAATTTAATTTAAATGCCTCAAGGGTCAGTTTGCTTTTGAACACTCATTTAATTAATAAGACAATCATTTCCATTTTCTAAGATTATAGAAATCAACATTATTTCTATTTCCAAAAATATCAAATCTTTATATCTTTACTTTTTTTACAAAAAAAATTACTTTCAAATATTTTTTTTTAAAATAGTTTTTAAAGTTGTCCATCATGCGATCTATATATACGTTAAACAGTTTTTAAATTTCAGTTTTTAAGTTAAGTTTTTTTCTTTTTAATAAATCAATTTTTATTTATGATCCTTTTTATTTTAATTTTAAAATAATGTAACGAAATATTATATTCAGTTACATATCAGTAAACTTCATCAAAAAACAAAAACATTAAAAAAAAGAATTTACTTAGTGTTAGTAATGATGTTACACAAATTGATTATACTAAATTTTTTTAAAAAGACAAAACTTTGATTATTAATGAAAAGACATAACTTTGGTTAGTAATTACAAGAAAAAAATGCTGACTATTCTTTCCTTTTCACCCCAGTTGAGATTACACCTCCTCCCTCAAGAGTTCCCTTTTCTCTACATTTCATTATTAACTTAGGCACATCAAAGAAGTTACATGATTTTAGACTTTTTTTCTTTTTTTTTAATTAAATTATGATTTATATTAATTATTACATTTTATTCCTTGTATTTATTTCTACATATGCACAATTTTCTTACTGGCCATGTTAAGTAAGGCACCATGTTGGGCGCCATTTATAACGGTCAGGGACAATGATTAAGTATCCAGTCTTACCGCATCTGCCGACTGAGTGCCACTAGGCTACTTTGAACCTAGAAAATTTATAAAGTCGACTGATACGTGCTGTTAAGACCGCGACCGCCAGCCCAAGTCACTAGCTCAAGTAGATGCAGACACTTAATATATTTATTAAAATATATTTTTAATAATAAAGAATAATAAAAGTAATCACTGTCAGTATTAATAACCCAAAAAAAAATTATTTACGTATATATATGTGATGACACAAACTCTAAAATTATTATATATGGAAAATTATATTTTATGTTTCATTAGATTTTTTATTATTTATTTTTAACTTTATTTTTAATCTTAGAAATGTTGAGTATAGATGAGCTATCGAGTCTATGCACCCAAAAGACTTTCAAACATTTGATTCCAGGCTAAAATTCGCAGCCACACCAATGATCGCTTCCAGATATATATCAGCAACCAATGCAATATGAACATGTTAACATAGAATCATGCTGACAGGAATGTGCATCTGAACAGCGTGATATTATTGGAGAAAACATGAGCTTCAACCAGTATAAGAATGTGCTTCTATCTGGCGAAGGGATCATGTATGTATTAAAGAGAACACACTACGTATGGATGGGAGAGTGGTCTTATCTTGCCGACTTATCTTCTCAATCCATAGAGCTGGAATGGGTCAATGGTGCAGGAAATACATCTGTGTCCATTTTCAATGATATGACTACCTCTTTGGGGTCATGCATTCAGTTGGACTCGTCGCCCTAGGTGCTAACACACTTCACATTACATTGATATAAACATCCATATATCTTTCCACCAGCATTGACACAACTACAAAACAAAGTCTGAAATCAAAACCCTCTTCAAAAGTAACACCTTTAAACTAGTCTAGCAGCCATCTACACTCAACTAACATTTAAATCATTTTATTAATTTAATTCAAAACAAAAAATCTTTAGTTTAATTAAGGTTTTAAAATCATTTTTAAGATAACATTTATATTTTATTTTTTTCTACAAATATTATATAACCTACTTTTCTTTTAAATTAAATAATGCACAAATAACGATATGTTTCTATCTTTACATTCATTTGCAATAGCAAACCCCCACCCCATTACAAACAGATCTTACACTTAGCATAAATGAAAACATATAACATATTTTAAAAGATTACGTTTCAATTTTCGATAAGACTTAAATTTTTTTTAAAGTTTATAGTTTAGATTTGATTCAGAGAGAAAGTCTATAAATCATCTTTAAAGGAAAATAAAGTTCTGAGATTTTAAATTAAGAGTTTATAATGTTTTTTGTGTATAATGTATACTTTCCTTTTTAAAGTTTATAGTTTAGATTTGATTCAGAGAGAAAGTCTATAAATCATCTTTAAAGGAAAATAAAGTTCTGAGATTTTAAATTAAGAGTTTATAATGTTTTTTGTGTATAATGTATACTTTCCTTTCTTTCTCCGGGCTCGTTCCTTTGCGATGAAGATCTGAATTTATAGAAGATCCATTTCTTGTGGGCGATGACAATTCATGAAGATGCATTTATGAAGATTTCTGCATACGGCACCAGTGATTCGATTCTGAGATCCGTGAATAGGAAAGCTACCTTCGTACGGCCGCACCGAAGGAAGCATGATGAAGCTCATTACATTTTTGGTGACGTCGATAATATTTATTTTAACTTTTCTGCAACAGATGAAAGAATTTAATTTTTTTTATTTTTCTAATCTCCAACTAACCAATTATTGTTTTGGATTTTCCTTTTATAGTCCTCTGGTACCTTATCTCTGGAATGCAGGATTCATCAAACATATTTCATGTCTGTATTTTATTGGTTAATTCAGTTTGTGGCCAAGTAGATTTTGGGTTTATGGCTAAGTAAATTTTTCCACTGAGTTCTGTGTCTCTATCTCTGGGCGGGAACTCTTATCTATTTCGTAATAATTTCTTTAATTATGATTTTGCCTTAAGGATCTGTTTGTAATTTTTTTATAA
Source organism: Epiperipatus broadwayi (assembly GCA_028023455.1). Taxonomy (NCBI): domain Eukaryota; kingdom Metazoa; phylum Onychophora; class Udeonychophora; order Euonychophora; family Peripatidae; genus Epiperipatus; species Epiperipatus broadwayi. The sequence goes on along the minus strand of JAQFVV010000048.1, from coordinate 2,455,129 downwards.
TTGAAAAAATCTTAGCTATTATTAAAAAGGTTTTTTATTATATATTTTATTTAAAGATTAGAATCTTTGTTTCGATTCTATAATCTTTTTTTAAAGCATATTTTAATATTTAAATCAAACATTAATAAATTAATAATTCGGACTGCGGAAATAAAGATTTTTTTTGTAAAAAGAGAAAAGAGAAAGTAAATTTTTCGTTTCTATACCGGTTAACTTTTACTCCGTTGATATGAGCATGCGCATAAACCGAACATGAGGGAAAATATGGCGACATGCCGAAGTAAGAAGAGATTCAAAGCTCTACCGTAACAGTGTTACGGACACAGAAGATACTTATGGAAAGGTTGACTCTTACATATCTTTGGGGGATGACTCTAAATCAACCCCTCGTGCCACTCCCCAGAAGGAAATTTAACTCTCCTCCTGAAAGGATATGCAAGTTCGAAAGGATATGCAAGTTCAAATGATATTAGGGCATGTGTGCCAATAAATAATTATTCATAAAAAAATAAGTATCCTCGTGCTAAATAGAGATTCAAACCCGGTAAGATGATTTCCCATTTGCTAGCTCAGCGTACTCTTTTCTCAGTTAAAGAATGGGGAACGGAAAACTCGCATAATTAACTAATTAATATATATATATGTGCTCTGTGCACAGTTAATGAAGCTATTAATAAATTGTCAAAATTTTTACTGCCAAGCGCTTTCAGGACAGTCTATAGTCCCATATTCATGGCTAGTTATTCTGTTAATAACTGTAAAACTATGCAAATTTTATGCAAATTTATATGCAGATGTTACGTGGACCATTTACGAGATAGGGAATAGCAGGCCTCTCTTCTGTTGATTGCCGATGGTTCAGCCGCAATGAAGTAAGCTTCCGTAACTTTACGTTTGGTGTCGTTTGTTTCAGAGCAAACGACACTGGCTGTGGTAGGTAGAAAAGCATGTCCAGAGTTTCTTTCGTGTTCGACAAAAATCGAATTACCTTCATACTAGCGCTTGGCAGTAAAAATTTTGACAATTTATTAATAGCTTCATTAACTGTGCGCAGAGCACATATATATATATATTAATTTAAGCGTTAATGAAATAAAATCTTAACTATTTCAATAATTAACTAATATGGAGTTAGAGAAAGTAAATGACAAAGAGAGTAAAGAAAAATTATGTCAGTAGTCACTTTAGAATTATAATATAAATATTTTATTAACCCATTACCCATACCATTTATAATATGAATACATTCCCAGATCGATTCGATATATGAAACAAATGTTACACTACATAAATTCTATTAATACAACAAAACCATAATCATAAAGAAATACTTAATAAAGCAATAATTAAATTAAATAAAGGAAAATTTCTTTCTTAATAAGAAAATAAATCAAATAATTATACGTGAGAGGTAGTGATCTGTGGATTATAAGTACACTCACACACATGCATTACACAAATAAGGAAAAATTATCAAGTTATATCCAGGTGTGTTTATGTATGTATGTACATGAGATATATATTTATGAAATGGGTATTAAATTTAAAAATAAAATAAACACAAAAAAATAGTGTACCTGATAAAATCTATGAGCTTCATTCTTGTATGGGTTTTGAGTGGGCTATACATTCATCTACTGCGGCAAGGGCTGGACTTGATTGAGTTATAAGTTCATAGAATTGATCATCATCACCTTGGCGCTTGAATCTCGGAGTTTACATTCTGTTGGGATGTTTTGCCCTCTGGCATATTTCGCACTTGTTCATCATATATATTACGTCCCAGTGCATCCGTGGCCAATAAAACCAGTGCCTGAGGCAATCTTCTGTTTTTGGGGTTCCATAATGCCCGTGTAAGCAATGGATATATTGAATGAGAGAGTGCCTCATCTTTAATGGTACCACGACCCTCCATTCATCTTTTCCTTCTTGAACTTGATAATGCAGTATTTCCTCCATCAGTGTGTATCGTTGCATGGTCCTTTTGGGTATTGAATCATCTCTTAGGGTTTCGTCCTGGCACTGCATTATAATTTGATTTAAACATGCATCGTCTCATTGCTCTACAGCTATCTGAGCTAGTTCATGCTCTATGGATTCATCCACACATAAGGTCATGTTCATCATGTATGCTTGGTCCACATTCAAATGCCTTTGCTGGAGAGGCATGGGATGGCGACTTAAAGTATCAGCAACTACATTTTTAGCCCCTTTGCAGTACTGAACCATGTAATTGAACTCCTGGAGGAATAGAATCCATCTCACAAGGTAGCTATTAGTGAGGTAACTATGGTTGAGGAACTCTAAACTCTTGTGGTGGGTGATCACCACCACTTCAGATCCCAATAACATGGGCCGAAATTTCTGGAAAGCCCATACAATGAATGGCTAGAGCCTCCTTCTCTGTGACCATGTAATTGATCTCAGGCCCCTTCAATAAATGGCTTATGAAATACAACACCCCTATTCTCCCATCTGGTTGGATCTGGGACAAGGTGACACCCAACACATACCCGCTACTGTCAGTTTGAAGTAAAAATGTTTTGTCAAAGTCTGGGTATGCGAGCATAACCTGTTTTACAAAGCTCATCTTGACCCTTTCGAAGGCTTCCTCTTGATCTGCAGTCCAGTTCCACCTTGTTTCCTTTCTGAGCAGCTTCAAAAGAGGTTCCATTTTGTCGGCAAATTTTTCACAAAACCTGTTGTAAAAATTGCACATTCCTAAGAATGACTGAATCTGGCATTTAGTTTTAGGCACAGGAAATTCTGTGATGGCCTTTATTTTATCAGGATGAGGTTTAATCCCTGTCTGGCTAACCAGATGACCCAGGAATTCAATCTCCTCTGATACGAACACACTTTTCTTCATGTTTATTTTAATCCCTTTCCCCCTGAACTCTCTGAAGAATAATTCCAACTGCTGGAGATGCTCCTCCAGCAATGTGGATGCCACAACTACATCATCCACATACATACTTAACGATTTTCTTTGTTTCTGCTGACAAAACTTGGTCCAGGCATCTTAGCAAACCAGCTCCACTGTTGACCAAACCAAAAGGCATTCGGTTAAATTGATAAGAATGCCCTCCATATCTAAAAGCTGTGTACTGACGGTCCACTGGGTGCAGCTCGATCTGCCAATAACTGGCAGTTAAATCGAATGTTGAAGACTTTTTTTCCTTTAAACCTCATTAATAAATCATGCATGGGTGGAGGGATGGTACAATCGGGTATTGTGGCCCTATTGAGTTGCCGGGCATCTAAACATAGCCGGATGGCTCCATTTTTTTTCTTACAATAACTAGGGGATTGCAATAAGGAGAACATTTTTCAATAATTCCCCACTCCAACATCGGCTCCAACTGCTTTTCCACATCCTCCTTAAACTGATGAGGTATAGGGTATGATCGTGCTTGGAATGGTTCCCCTGGCTTGAGCTTAATTCTTTGTTGGTACCCCCCAATAATCCCAGGATGTTCTGAGAATATATCACTATAGTTCTGCAGCATAGCTTTAATTCTTTCTTTACTTTCCACAGAGACTGATCTCACTTCATTCACCTTTTCTACCAGCATATCTGGGGCAGCCTGATTAAGGCAACATGTCCGTTTGTCATGATATAGCTGAGGGGGTAAAAATCTGGTTTCTTGGCCATTGCATACGACAAGTTCTTTTTCATAGTCTAGTATGCATTTGCTCCTATGCAAGAAGTCTGAACCGAGCACCACCTCATGGATTAAACTGTTCATTGTTAGAAACACATGGGGGGTTACTTGACCGTTGATTTCTAATTCCAGTCAGATTTGTCTCGGTGCAAGTTTTACTTTGCGATTGTTTGCTAGTGTTACTTGGGTGAGTTTCAATGGGAGGATCTCAACCTCTGGATTTTTTAAAATATTCGCTGGTATAATTCCTCCGATATCACGAAGATTTGACTCCGTGAGTCCAATAAGGCTGTTCCCTCAATCCCTTCCAGCAACACTGTTACCTTAGGACAGTTCTGTGGAGTGTAGTTCGGTACTCTTGTCTTCCCATGAAATACTAGTTCCCTCAATCCCTTCCAGCAACACTGTTACCTTAGGACAGTTCTGTGGAGTGTAGTTCGGTACTCTGTCTTCCCATGAAATACTAAATTTGACATTTCTTTCCTTATTTTTTTTTTGCTTTCTCTTCTTTTTAACTTTGCTATGGCTGTACTCTTGTTTTGTCTCCTTTTCTGACTCCTCTTTATTACTTTGTTGAAGGTATTCGCCCTTTCTCTCCAGTCTCTCTTCTATTTCATTTGACATTTCCTTTCTCATCTCTTTTACCTCCCTTGACATCTGGTTGAGGTCAAGTCTCATGGTATTGATAAACTTTTCCATCTTTACCATCTGTTGTTCAATCCGGCTAACCATCTGACACAGATCCCCTATTTTATCATCACTCGCTGCTCTGTGCATTTCTAATTTTCTATCCTGTCGCTATAACTTTTTTCACTTTCTTCAACCTTTTTGCCTATTTCTTGTATTCTCTTGGAATCTGCTTCCATTACTTGCTGCCTTGTTTGGATTTCTTCCAACCTATCACTATTAATCTGATGGAGGCCCCTACATTTTTCTTCTACACCTTGAAACCTTGTTTCAATCCCTAAGGATATTTCTTCCCTAAAGTCATCAAACCTTTTAGCTACATCTCGTATTATTTCCTCTGACCTTTCTTTTAATTCGATTAGACATCTGACTAAGGTCGATTCTTATAGTATTTACAAACATGTCCATCATTTTCATTAAGTTTTCATTTTTCCCCATTGGTTTTCCTTCACTTTGAGGCTCTATTGCTTCCTCTATACCACTTTCAGTTATTTTAGGCTGGCTTACTTCCACCCTTTCCTCGTTTATTTCGTTGTGCTCCTCACTCATATCTAACTGTTTAATTCTGGACTGTGATCTTGTCCACGTATATAGTATTATTTTCAATTGATTATAAATTTGCTTTGTTATACGACTTTAACTATATTTTATTTGATTAACTCTTAAGATTATGGTTTAACGCTACTTTGATTAACTTAATTCTCTTTATTTATTTCTTTTCATAAAATAATTCAGTGCGGGCCATACCGACCTTCCATTATCCCTACCGTCATTTATTTTTCCCTTACATGTTATATTTCTCATTTATTAACTATAAATCACAAAATTATTCTGAGATCGCCCTTCAAACACCATTAAAAACATATACAAACAAAGCTAACATTAAGTTGTGCATGTATTGGGATTGTTTTCAAAACGAAACGAAAAGATATTGATCGCGAATAGTCTTACGATTCTGAACTGTTTTGTGCCATCAAAAACTAAATTCCCTATCATGCAACTTCACAATTCTACTTTATTCAATAAAGATTTACTTTCTCTTTTCTCTTTTTACAAAAAAAAATCTTTATTTCCGCAGTCCGCTGCTTGTTTTTATACAATACGTAGTTTACGCGTGTATATTATCATTTATTTTTACTATAACCACTTATATATAGCTAAAACAATCTAAATCAATATTACTGTAGTGATGAAAAGTCGTTTCAAAAACAAAATACAGTTTTTAAAGTTATTATTTATTAAGATTCACCGCCTGTTTTTGTATAATACATAGTTTACGCTAATATCCTGCAGTCTATTTCTTTCTACAATTATTTATTTATATATAGATAAAATAATCTAAATCAATAGTAATGTAGCGACGAAGGTTGCTTCAAAAACAAAATAAAGCTTAAAATTCTTATATATTAAGATTTGATTATACCTATATACTGCTGTTTATTTTTATTAAATGTGCAGTTTATACTTTTATACTGCCTTTTATTTTTATTAAATATGTATATACGACAAAATAAACCTAGTCAGTATTATTGTAGTGACAAACGTCACTTAAAAAAAACAACTTAGAATTCTTATCTAGATTCTCAATTGTAAACTTTTTTTATTTTAAATATGCACACATGGCAATATAATCCAAACGAGTACTACTGTAGTGACAAACATCACTTCAAAAACAAAACAAAGTTTAGAATTTTATTTATTAAGTTTCTCAATCGTAGCTTCTTTTCTCTTTTTTTCAATCGTCTCTAACAAAAAAAATTCATTCCCAATATTTTTGAGATTTTGTGAGATTTTCCCATTTCTTTTGTTACATTTAGCGGCTGTGTCTTTCCTATACTGGCCACATTAAGTAAAGCTTACACGTTAGGTGCCAAAAAAATGGCAAGTAGCGGCTTCGTTTTTAAAAAGGAAGAACAAACAATCTACATAAGTGATCATGAAGATGGACCTCAAAATCTGCAGAATCCGTAAAGTATAAACTTTTACCAATTGAACTTTCTATTAAATAATTACCATATAATGTCAATAAGTAATCAATCCAAAGAAAAAAAAAGTAATATAAATGAATGTACTCTTATCTGACCAAGATAGAACTCTAAATCAATTATAAATATTTGTTTTTATATACGTTTGCTATTTCAATCATTTCCATTTTTTTAAATTTAATTATTTATGTTTGTATTTAACTAGGTTATTTATTTCTATCTGCTAAATAAAATGTATTAAATTAAAGTTGGGTGTAGATAGCTGCATGGATAAAGATTAATAACTGTTTAAATTCGTTTATGTTTAATTTAAGAGATTTTAATTTCAGGCTATTTATTCATAGTTAGGGCAATGATTGTGGAGGGATATATGGGTGTTTATATTAATGCAATGTGAAGCGTGTTTAGCATACAGGGCAACGTGCCCAACTGAATGCATGACCCCAAAGAGGCAGTCATATCGTTGAAATGATTGCAGATGTATTTCCTGCACCACTGACCCCTTCTAGCTCTATGGACAGGGAGTTATAAGATGGCAGAAAGACCGTTCTCCCCACATGTAGCCCTCTTTAAAAATAACCATATATAATTCCTTAGTCAGACAGATGTACTTTCCCATTCTGGCATGGATCATTTCCTTCAAATAATATCATGCTGTCAGATGCACATTCCTGTTGGCATGGTTTTATGCTAGCATCTTCATATTACATTGATTGCGACTATATATCTGGAAGCAGGCATTGGGTTGGCTACGACCTTCTAGTCTGAGATTGAATGAATGTTTTGATAAGTTTTTAAGTGGAAAAAAATCTATGTAGACTATCTATACTCGACATGCTAAAGTAACATATAATTTAATTATCCATCTGTGCGGTCTATTTAAATAGTAATTTGAATTTAAAATTAAAAAAAAAAATTATTAATGTTAAAATAAATTTATTCCTCAATTTTAAATGTGCGTTAATAAAATCTATTTGTGTGTTAATTATTGGCAGTGGCTTCTTTTATTTTATTGTTCTAAATATTTAATATATATTTTGAGAATAGAAATCTATTGAATCTTATAAATGTTTAAAATCTCTGCTACTCTATGAGCTAGTGACCTTGGGCAAACGGTCAGAATAATATATATAAAAGTTTTTTTTTGAATCTTAACTTACGTATCTGCCTATATAAATTTTTCTAGGTTCAAACGCCTAGATAGCACCCGTGTAGTGCAGATATGTTTAAGGCCCATTTCATTGACTGTATAAATGGCTGCCCAGCATGTGGAATGACACTCATTAACCACGAGTACCCTGAAAATTTAAAAAAAATAGGTTATGCCAGTAAGAAAAAAAAAGTTTTTTTTAAAATGAATTTTGTTTATATTTTAAAGCTGTAGATGTAAAAGTACTGCCAGAATGTATATTGCGCACATATGCATGCATTCACATAAGAAAGAAAACTTATGAAATATAATATTAAAAAAGTAAGTTTAGGAAATAGTGCGAATAGCACTCTGAACACCAGAATAGTTATAGTAAGAATAAGTTAGGATAAGATGGCACTGTCAGGTATAAAAATGATCATTAAGTAACTTTAATATTTAAAAAAGAAAAGGAATGATTTAGTAACATAAAAAAAATACGAATACTTTGAAAATTAAGCCAGTAATATTTTTTCTGAAATGAGTAAATATTTTTTGTATTAATGTAAAGTTATAGTCCGATGTTTAATAAACTCACGAATGCCTTGAAAATTAAGCCAGTAATATATTTTTTGAAATAAGTATATATATTTTTGGTATTAACATAAACTTATAGTTTGAATATTGTGCAAAAAAAAAAAAAATACGTCCACGAAAAAAAAAAAAAGAACTTTAACGCATTACTATTATTAATTAGTACAAACTCTAACTAAAGTCTTTTTTTTTTCATTTTTTTAAAATAAGTTCGGTGATATGTAACGAGATACATATATGTGTTACATTCAAATTTTAATATTAACTTTTTTTGCAAATATCTAATACTGAATTAAAAACACAAACATTCAAAATGCACAAATAACGAATTATTAATTTATTAATGTTTGATTTAAATATTAAAATATGCTTAAAAAAAAAATGAAACAAAGATTCTAATCTTTAAATAAAATATATAATAAAAAACCTTTTTAATAATAGCGAAGATTTTTTCAATTATAAAAAAATTACAAACAGATCCTTAAGGCAAAATCATAATTAAAGAAATGATTACGAAATAGATCAGAGTTCCCGCCCAGAGATAGAGACACAGACCTCAGTGGAAAAATTTACTTAGCCATAAACCCAAAATCTACTTGGCCACAAACTGAATTAACCAATAAAATACAGACATGAAATATGTTTGATGAATCCTGCATTCCAGAGATAAGGTACCAGAGGACTATAAAAGGAAAATCCAAAACAATAATTGGTTAGTTGGAGATTAGAAAAAAAAAAAAAATTAAATTCTTTCGTCTATTGCAGAAAAGTTAAAATAAATATTATCGACGTCACCAAAAATGTAATGAGCTTCATCGTGCTTCCTTCGGTGCGGCCGGCCGAAGGTAGCTTTCCTATTCATGGATCCCAGGATAGAACCACTGGTGCCGTATGCAGAAATCTTCGTAAATGCATCTTCATAAATTGGCATCGCCCACAAGAAATGGATCTTCTATAAATTCAGATCTTCATCCTAAAGGAACGAGCCCAGAGAAAAAAAGGAAAGTATATATTATACACAAAAAACATTATAAGAGTTTATAATCTATAAATCATCTTTAAAGGAAAATAAAGTTCTGAGATTTTAAATTAAGAGTTTATATCTGAATCAAATCTAAACTCTATAAACTTTAAAAAAAATTTAAGTCTTATCAAAAATTGAAATGTAATCTTTTAAAATATGTGTTATATGTTTTCATTTATGCTAAGTGTAAGATCTGTTTGTAATGGGGCGGGGGTTTGCTATTGCAAACAAATGTAAAGATAGAAACGTCTATCGTAATTTGTGCATTATTAAATTTAAAAAGAAAAGTAGGTTATATAATATTTGTAAAAAAAAAATAAGTTAAAATATAAATGTTATCTTAAAAATGATTTTAAAACCTTAATTAAACTAAAGATTTTTTGTTTTGAATTAAATTAATAAAATGATTTAAATGTTAGTTGAGTGTAGATGGCTTCTAGACTAGTTTAACTGTGTTACTTTTGAAGAGGGTTTTGATTTCAGACTATTTTTTTTGTAGTTGTGTCAATGCTGGTGGAGAGATATATTGGACGTTTATATCAATGTAATGTGAAATGTGTTAGCACCTAGGGTGATGAGTCCAACTGAATGCATGACCCCAAAGAGGTAGTCATACCGTTGAAAATGAATGCAGACGTATTTCCTGCACCATTGATCCATTCCAGCTCTATGGATTGAGAAGATAAGTTGGCAAGATAAGACCGCTCTCCCATCCATACGTAGCGTGTTCTCTTTATAATACATACATGATCCCTTTGCCAGATAGAAGCACATTCCTATACTGGTTGAAGCTCATGTTTTCTCCAATAATATCACACTGTTCAGATGCACATTCCTGTCAGCATGATTCTATGTTATCATGTTCATATTGCATTGGTTGCTGATATATATCTGGAAGCGAGCATTGGTGTGTCTGCGGATTTTTAACTTGGAATCAAATGTTTGAAAGTCTTTTGGGTGCGTGGTCTGGATAGCTCATCTATACTCAACATTTCTAAGATTAAAAATAAAGTTAAAAATAAATAATAAAAAAACTAATGAAACATAAAATATAATTTTCCATATATAATAATTTTAGAGTTTGTGTCGTCACATATATATACGTAAATAAAAAATTTTTTGTCTTATTAATACTGACAGTGATTGCTTTTATTATTCTTTATTATTAAAAATATATATTAATAAATATATTAAGTTTCTGCATCTACTTGAGCTAGTGACTTGGGCTGGCAGTCGCGGTCTTAACAGTACGTATCTGTCGACTTTATAAATTTTCTAGGTTCAAAGTAGCCTAGTGGCGCTCAGTCGGCAGATGTGATAAGACTGGATACTTAACCATCATCCCTGACCATTATAATATATTATATAATAGCTTATTGGTATCAGTATATTAATTGTACAATTCAGATAACATTAAGAATGTCTCTGCTAGATCGGGTAACCATGATGATATATGCTTACTTACCCCCCTGAACATTTGAGTACAATGAGTGCATATACTATAATCTTATGCCTATGGTGACAATTTATATTTCAATGCTTTCGATACAAGGTTTTAAATGAGAAATGGTAACTGTGGTTGCAAATATACAAAGATTGACTTAAAGTAAAGATAATGTACAAAGAAGGTATATCTAATTTAAATAAACAATTTAATTGATCTAAAAGAGTTAGGTTTAAGAACGAGCACTAGCATGGTTAATAAAATGTTAGACAGTGGAAAGATGGAGCTGTATTATCAAAATGCATACTAATCCAAAGAAAATAGATAAATAAGTGATACTATTAGAGACACACTGATTGATTATATTGCAGTAGTTTAACACTGCAAACAATGTTAGAAAAAAAAAATCAAAACAATGAGTTGGCATCTGCCAGCAGCCCATCCATAGGTTGTTACATTAGCATCATCAGGTGTACGGGATAATACCCCATGAATACTCCCTAACTGCGTGACGAAAATTGAATGGCTATGGGAATGTCTTATTTTGTCCACTTTATGGGAAATGAGAAAGAATATGGGGTAATACCTGTATTTATCCAAGAAGAAATCACAAAGGTCAAAAGAAAATCATCGCATCTCTGAACAGTAACACATATATTCACATAAGTATAAATCATAAAACTTACTTCTAAATTAAGCCTTAAATTATGACTCAATCTCTCCCAATCCCTACATTTAAATAGTTTGAACCTTTGATTCTACATTCCTAAATGAAAATAATCATATTTGACTTAACCTGAAAAGGTAAACTAAATTACAAACCAAAAAAGGGCAGGCTTACAAAATGGGGATAAACAGTTGATCCATTTATGGCTTCTAACTAATATGTCCACCAACCTAATTACCCATATACACTCGCATTTATGATTAAGAGTGAAACAAATAACAAATGCATATTTTCTTTAAATACATAAATAATTATATGGTAAGTAATTTAAGGCAGATACATTCAAACATAGGATATGAGTTTTATATGCATCAGGTATTTTATGTAATTTATCCATATATTTGAAAAATTTGATAACCTCTAGACTGGCAAGCCAAAACAAGTATGAAGGGAAAGGAGGGTACAATAGTGCTCCTATCAGTTGTCCGCAAAATATAGCAGTAGCTTTATGTTACACTCAGGAGGATATGACATACCTGGTTGGAAATTATCTAGGCATATTATTATAGCAAATAAAGAATTTGAAACATATATATAAAAATTTGTACCCAGATTATAGAACAATAAGAATCAGGTGAGTTAATTAATAAAAGAAATATTTACAGAAGTTAACATATATTAAGATAACTTTAATTGAAAAATATTACTAATGAATAGCTATAGCTTTATAAAGATTGAAAGTATTCTAGAATTCTTGGGTACAGGTTACCTTCTTTCAAACTTGGGATGATTGTTCACATGGGTTTCAGATCAGTCATGCATTGTTCATTATGGATTTACAGCAGCAGTTTCCTCTTAGTTACTTCTTCAAATTTAGGTCACTTAAAATTTCTGATAGCAATAGCAGTTTTCAGCAAGTAGTATATTTCTTTAAATACTGGCAATATTTTACTCTATATTATCTGGAGGACACGTATGAAGGCTCCGGTAGTTGATTAACCATTCCCTAGAGAATAGCACTTTGCCATCTTCTACTCTTCCATTTTAAGATTTATAACTCTTGTAGAATCTAATTGTATCTCCTTTCTCTGTCTAAAAAATGTTTTTTCTTTCAATTTTGTCCTTATGTTTTATTTGGTTATTGTCTTGCCCTAGGATGAATTAATTCATTAGCAATATATTTCTTTGTTATTTACTTAAACCTGGATACCACAAATTTCTCCTTCTTATCACCTCGATGCACATTATTTTAGTACATGTTTGACCTAATTACAATATTAGATAAGTTTACAAATAAACCTAATTTATTTTGACTAATTATTTTAAACCATTGAAGTTTTCTAGGAATTTGTTATGCATTTTATTGTTCTTCACCAGCCCTCAGTTATCTTTAATAAAATAATTTTAACATGACCTTGCCAATTTAAAATAAACTAATAAGATTTTATTATATATATATTTAAATTTGAGCAGAATTTCAACATTTATTATTTTAACATTACTTTAAAATAATGTTACAAAAAATTGATTTAATAATTATATACGAGCTTTAAATAAATGCTACATATCTTTAAAAAACTTTTAAAGATTATTTCTAAATCACATTTTATACTTAACATTTACATATGATATTAAAGTATATGTGTACACACAGCACATTTAACCTACGCTCACATGTACATACCCACACATTGATTACTTAGTTTGATCACACACATGTATTACCTAATACCGCTATACACACAATCCAATAACTAGGGTTTAAATTTAGGTAGGAGGGAGGTAGTGGGTGAAAGACCATAAAAAAGTGAAACTAAGATTCAAATCTGACTGTTTCAATATATATAGTTATACATATGCTGGCTTCACCTGTCACTGTGGACTAGTTAAAAACCCTAAGTCCAACCACAGTGAATGTGTTTTAAAGTAAATGATGACAAAGGCACAAATAATTATATAACTGAAAGTAGTTGTAGATTAAGATTGCTTAAAAGGCAATGAAAGAGTAAGTTTGGTTTTGTTAAAATATGTTTTGACAAAATTATAATTTTTAAAGTATAAACCGAAAAGATTGTATTGATAGATAAATGTGAATTCTAAGGTATGGATTCCATTAGTGAAGGAATTTAATTTAGAAAACCAATTAAACAAAAATTACTTAAAATGTAAGATAACAGGAAAAACTAAACAATTGGCATTGGTCACTATTAATTAGTAAATGGAATGTAGAGAAGCAATTAAAAAGGGTAACAATAAAGAACTTTCATTTTGTTCTCCCTCTTACCCTTGCTGAAGCTCTTGTTAAAGATATCTTATGTTTAAAACAAAATTGGTGCTGAAAAAAATTTGTGGAAAAAATCTTACTGAAGATTGCCACAAAGCCTCTGCTGCACCGTACCTTGAACTGTCTGTTGGTCTTTTATTTATCTGATTTTTTTTTTTTAAAAAAAGTACAATGTTATAATAATGTGGGAGTAGACCTCTTTATCTCCACTCTCCTGTCTGTCCTTGGGCCAGAATCAGAACAATGTAGCCAGCTGGAAAATGTGGGAGAATTGCTTGACCGATGCCTGCTATTTACTTAGGAACAACTACCATCAAAACATGCTATGAACCTGGAAACTTAGAATGATTTACTGAAAATGAATCAATACCTTGCTGTAATAATATATATCACCACACACCTTGTTACTGGTAACATGAACTCTCACTTGAATTTTCATTTTAGTTTAACAATATATTTCACTTTAGATTTATTAAATTGTATGTAGTTTTTTTTTACTTATATGTAACAGTAGCTGGGTTTGAACCCTGTTACAAGGGAAGTTAATGGCCATGGAGATGTAGCTTACATAATGTCTGTTTTAATTTAGTCAATTAATGTATACGAGAGATAACATATATGTAGAGAAACTGATTTTATTTTGTTTGTTTTTGTTGTCTTAGTGAGTGTAACTATCTCTTTTATAATATATCTGGGAATATGTTATTGTGAAAGTAGAATTTGAACAATACAGTTATATCTTAATGCATATTTTTTTTAATATTTTAAATGTACATTTAAAAAAAAATCATGTCTTAGTTTAATGAGGGTAACTAAATACTTTTGCTGCAGATGTTTTGAGGCAATTATTTGTTATTTAGGGTGGCGCTTGGCTTCTCAAATTCCAGGACAATTGTAATTAATGTAAATTTAATAAAGGAATGCAAATAAGATAGTAAAAGCATTCCTAAGTAATTAACAAAAGATAGGAATGCTGATAGAATAACTTTGGAGATCGCTAATTAATAAAAAAAAAATAAAGGGGAGAGGACATTATTATATTGTTGGTATTGATCTTGGTATGGATAGTCATGCTCGCACTATTTGAGTGGACTGTTAAAGTTAGTTGGATTCATCAAACTGCTAGGAAAATGCTTTCTATACTAAACCTATCAAAAATGTGCAAAACCTTAATTATGGGGTAAAAGGGATACATGTAGGGCTATCATACCCCAAAACTTATTTTGGATTCAGGATGATCGTGCATATGTTTTATCCCAAATGTGGAAGAATACCTTTTCTAATACAATTGACTCGGAATAACGTAAGCTTATGTCAAAGAAAATAAAATATATCAAAAATCCTGGGTTACCAAATGTAAATATAACTTTTACAATTGAACTTATAATTGTGAGTAGTTATCCTCAAGGTATTTATTCACTATTTAAACATTAATTAAAATGTATCATATAACTGTATTCTTTTTTTTTTTTGCTTTCTTTAATTTAATAGTTTTTATCTTTATAATATTTGTGATATTAATATGTGAATGTTAATAAATCTTTAAATTTAATAAAAGAAATTTAAATTTGCATTCTTACTTATCAACAGTAATTATTATCCACCTTATTAAAGAATAGATTTATCATTTACCTTTGCCTAGTTTATTCTTACCAGCATAACTCACAAAGCAATTAAGTTACGGTCTATATGAGTGCATGCCTAAATTTAATATATTTTAACTCGAACCTTCAGTTCAGCAAATAAGTGTTAGTGTATAATAAAAGAGGAATAGGTGAATAACCAGTGAAAGTCAGAGTGGTTAATTCCAATTACGATTAGTCTAGTATTCAGAGCATAGAGATTGAGAATATCATATAGGTGCACAAAAGTTTGTGTACTTTCAAATACCTGTTCCTCTGTTAGGTTTCCTCCTAGCCGTGAGATTAAGCTAGCTAGGGTCAGGCACTTAATCAAATATAGCATATAACATATAGTAATGGGCAAAGTATTATTCTCACTGTAATAGTGAGATTGGTGCTTGAGGTCAGCCCCATCAGACGCTCATAAATACTTTTACCACAACAAAAAAAAAAAACAAATTGCATTATCAAAATATGGCCAATTCAGGAAATACACACTCATATACTTGTAAAGCATGCATATGCACGATCTACAAGACTTATGAAAAATTCCCAAATAGAATTGGTCCATACTAGAATCTAATATGGTAGATAATAATAAAGAGTTATATGCCTACATCTCAGTATGATACACAACTATCCTATTCATAATTTATTTTCACCATCTTACAAAGATAATTAAATGATACACGGGGTTGCCTGTTAAATATATAATCTAATATTTTAAATATTTTCATTGTCATATTTGTATGTGCAATGGTGATTCTTTTTAATTTGTCTATTGTACACATAAAGTGTCATTTTAGTCGATCACCATCATATTTATTAGGAATATATACTTCCTTTTATTTTTTGTTAAGAATGAAACAAGTAATTTCTTTCTTATCGCCTGTGGTATATCTGTGTAAATAGACATATAATCTAGCTAGGAGGAATTGGAATGGAGAAATATTTAAATTTTTTTATTTTACTTATTTGACCTGCTACAATGAATACAGAAATATTTACATTTTATAGCAAACTTCTTTGAATCAAAGAAAATCATTCCATCTAATTCCCTCCTACCATATTTGTTCTATTAATGTATTTTGTTAAAAGAGAGCAAACACAGGAATTGCATGTCTTTTTGGAAATAATACATTTCTTTAATTTATAATTAGAACAAAAGATGATTATTTTTGATATTTTATTTTGTATTTTAAAAGAAAAGATCCAAGCCTGCATCATGTTGTTATACACTTCTTAAGTCAACCTGGGGTTTACTCCTAATATATATATATATATGTTTCTGTAGAATGTAAATAAATTAAATGTTTGTAATAATTGTTATATGTAAAAGAGAGAGAGAGGGGGGGAGGCAGTACATCTGTATATAAATTAAAGTTTGAAATATGCATTAGCTCTGTGAATAAACTAGTTAAACAATAATCAATTATTAGTATGTCCATTTCTTGTATTTTATATTAGTTAAAAAAAGGGGGAAATAATTATTTTAATAGCAGATATTTTCTCAATCTCATAAAATTTTGAATCATACTATTATATTGTAACAGTCAAGTTTGTACATTCGCGTAACAGAATTCAGAATCCAAGCAAAAGAGACCGAAGCTGACCAGACTAGGACTGTAACATCCCGAGTCCGACCGCACTTCAACTCGTAAGCCAGGATTCCAAGACTCAAGACCCTACGAATGACCACCTTGAACTTACACGTAGCATACCTCTTTCCACATGGCCGACATAGGTCACGGAGAAGCAATGAGACTCATAACAAAAAAAAATGGAATTTATTAACTGTATATATTTAAAACTAATTAATGCATCGGAAATCACATATATAATATAGAGAATTTTGAATTGGATTGAAATAAATAAGATCGAGATCAGAGTAATTTATTAAATTGTATGTTTATTTTTGCAGATTAAATTTGACGATTTTATCTATATTATTCTTGCATTTTACAATTAAAATGCGCGTAGCATCTAACATTTTGGAGAGCGCTTTAACCTTCTCTCTCTACAATTAAAATTATTTTACATTTGTTATTTTATTTGATGAAGTTAAATATTGTTTTCATCATTTGCTTTATTATCTTATTGATCAGTCACTGCATTGTAGCTATGGGGCAGATTATGCTAATCCCTCTTATTCCATGGTTTTCAGCTAAGCAATCAGACGAAGCCTTGTTTTCTCATATATGTGAAACATTTAAAGTCAAATTTATCTATAATATTATTATTTCAAACTATTGTACATGAGACCGAAACTAGCTCTTGAATATGTCAGACAATGGCTGAAACTTAATTTAAGGGAGGAAGAGTTGGCAACCAAAAAAACCAATGCGCTATAGCGCTGGTAAACAGTTATAATAAATGTTGCTCTGCGGATGGATTAATATTTAGGGTTTTGTGATCAACACCGGAGCCCTATGACCGATCGCCATGCTGCTAAAGAGAGTTGGGGTAGCTAACACTATTGCCTGGAATTTGACGTCAGGTCTTATTCGTGTGCGACCCAAGGAGTGTAAGAGGGATGGCCGTTCCGAGTCCCATCTTAAAGAAAAATGCAACATAACGAGAAAGTTTAAATGTATAATAAAATTATCACATCCGCCAAGCAAAAGAGTTGAAATACTTTAATATTTAGCCACGAGAACGATAGCTAATCAGTGGAATCATTAGCGCCAACTCTAATATAGCATTTTTAATATCATATGCTATACGTGGGCGTACTTTTAAATATTCTTTGCTTTCTAGTTTCAATCTCAAATAACACATTTGATTACGCGATTAATTAATAAAAACAAAAAAAGGGGAAAAAAATATATTTGGAGGGCTTTTACAAAATGAAATAAATAACAAATATACTTATTCAAGGCTTGGATATTGCTTAGTGAAAATTAAATTGAACTTTACTTTGGGTTAAAACAAGATTCCCATTTTAAAATTGCCAACAAATAATTAAATAATCAAGGTCAAAATGATAATCAGCACATAGCCAATTCTTAACAGTTATTTAAGAGGGTTTTGAAACAGCGTGCATTAAGCTATGATAAATAATTATTAAATGAAGAGGGGTCATTCTCTCTTCTCTCTATTATTAATATTGAATGCCCGCTGTTTCGAGGCATTAACATATAATTTATATTTTAAAATAAAAAATAAAGAAACCATAGTCACAACTGCAGTGAGAAAATTGAAAATAAAATTATTAAAATCATTTAGTTAGGAAACATTAGAAAGTAGGTCAGAATTATATAAAAAAAAATAATTAAATCCAAGAATAAAATTTTACATTTAGCAATTTACTTGAATTCAAGATTTTAGAATGAAAATAAATTTGATAAGTCTAGACTTAAAGAAAAATTAATATATTGAACTGCAGTTAGAAATGGTGTTGTTACCGGTCATCTTGTAGTACTTGAGCTGGAGTTACGGGAGTCTTTGGGGCGGCTTGCGGCATCATCTTCTTCCCACGGTTAGAGTGGAGCTGTTATGGCGGCATACTGGTGATGGTGGTTTTTGGATGGAAGTAAAGGCCCGTTGCCTTCACTCTGGAGCTTAGCCAAGGCTGCCTGTTTTAGCCCGACATTTTCTCTCGCACAGATATAAAAATTATTGTCTTAACTGGATGTCAAAATGTTCACGGTTGCTTTTGGTTCAGGATACACGCTGGATTCCAAAGCTTAACGATGATCAAAGAAGGCAAAACTTCACAGATGTAGCATTCAAGCTGTAAAGATTTCAAAGATTCAAAGCTGTCAAGGTTTCAAAAAAGTAAAGATCTAAGATGGCTCCTCCACTTTACATGGCCTTTTTAAATGATCGCCTTATCAGCCCACACACCTTGGAATTTCATCTCCATCAAGATTACAAAATTTTTAATTTGCTTATGAAATTAGTGGTTGACTTCAAACATGCTGACATTCCTTTTAGGTGTTATAACTTTTCTCTGATTATCAACTTTTAATTAAATCGAATTTTAATCAGTTTAATCCAATATTAGATTTTATTTTTAATTAGTCAGGAATTTTGTTCTGATTTTATAATTTATGTGTAAAATCCCTGCTGTAAACATATTTTTAATTAGCGAGGTCTCCAAAATAATTTAGAATCAATTAGGTAGATTATTTTAAAATTGGCTTTTCTTTTTAGAAACCTAAGGCAGGTGTGGCATATACTGATACAATTGTTTACAGCAAAAACTTTACTAAACTTTTAATTCTCCGAAAATACTTTTATTTTTAGAAAAAAAAAATCTTTTTTCTTTTTAAAAAGAAACTTGTCAGCGCATTTGCAATCAATCACCCTTTCAATGTGTTTTTACATTAAATTGGTTTATAATAAAAATGAAACTTAAAATTTAATAAATATTTTAATCACGCCACTATGCTATATATGTATATTCAATATAGGTGGATTATATTCCCACATACGAATTTAAGTAATAAATTAATAAATTGACGCTACATTATTACTGTTTAAAAATATTACGCGATAAAATTATACGCTATAACTCTGGCAATACTATTCACTTATAGCGTTCTTTCGTATGTGCGTATATAAGGCTGTTTATATAGCCGTGATTGCAATTTTTAGCTTACAAATCTTAATTTAGACTTATTAAACAGGTTTGAACTTAGCACAGACGAGTGGGTTATTAGGATGGTTGGTGAAACGGTGAGGGACTTGAAGACAACCGTTTCAATATTATGCTCAATTATAAAATCCAGTGCTATGCGCTGGAGTTGGCAAGGGGGCCTCCGCTGTTTTTTGACGAGCTGAAGGCTCGGCGTACACCTATACCTATATCACACATTGTATTACTCTCATAGCTGTAATTTTTATAATTGCCGATGAATTTATGAAAAAAAATTTCTGTATGCATCAAAATAATTTAGAAAAAACTATTATAATTTATAAAACCACCCTATATTATGCTCAATTATAAAATACAGTGCGTAGCACTGGGAGTTGGCGGGGGGGGGCCTCCGCTGTTTTTGACGAGCCGAAGGCTCGGTGTACACCTATACCTATATCAGACGTATTACTCTCATAGCTGTAATTTTTATAATTGCCAATGAATTTACGAAAAATAATTTTCTGTATGATATAATTCAGAAATTAAATTAAAACGTAATTCAATGTAAGTTTGAGAATTGTAGAAATATTAACAAAAAATTTTTGTAAAATTTAAATAAATGGCTAAATAAAAAAGATGCGATTTAATGCAAATCTGGTATTAATGGCGAAGAGAAAACGCCGCACTTTTACATGCATTTGGTAATTTTAAAAACGTACTGTATATTGCAATTTTGTTTTAAAAAATTATTGAAAATTATTTACACATTAAACGTAATTCAATGGAAATTTGAGAATTGTAGAAATATTAATAAAAAATTTTTGTAAATTTAAAATAAACAAATAAAACACTTTACCCGAATTAATGCGAATCTGGCATTAATGGCATCCTTGGAGAAAATGTGTTATCACATGCATTTGGTAATTTTAAAAATGTACTGTATATTCCAAATTTGTTTTAAAAAATTATTGAAAATTATTTACACATTAAACGTAATTCAATGTAAGTTTGAGAATTGTAGAAATATTAACAAAAAATTTTTGTAAATTTAAAATAAACAGATAAATAAAACACTTTACCCGAATTAACAGCTCAAAAAAGTAACTGTGATGCCGTGGATAGCAAAATCACAATAGACAGAAAAATCAAAAAATTTCCCAAACCTCTCTACGAATTTTAAATCTCACGGGTGAAAAAAAAAATGACTCTGATGGATTAATCACGCCAGTCACTTGGTTGCCATGACAATGTTGTCATGCAAAAAACGACTATGTCTACCAGAAGGGAAATTGGTAAGTCTAATACGTTATCGGTTGAATTATCCGTAACTGCCATATCTTTTATAAACAATAACTCTCTCAACTTATTCTGGCTTACATATTTATTTATTAAAACTTTCATTTCCTTTGACGAAACTTATTTTGCAGTGATTTTTTTTATTAGAATTTTAATTTTAAAATCTTTATGTTTATGAAATTTTTATTCTTAATAATTTTAGATGAACTTATTACAACATGTACCTTGCTTAGTGGTACAATATATATAAGTGAGATCCAATAATTTGTGTAAACAATTAAATTAGTACTTATAAAATGATAATACACAGCCATTTGAAAAAAGAGAGTGATTTATAGCTCTCGGATGAAATTACAAAGTATAGATAACTTTAAATTAGTTAAATACCATTTAGAGCACGTTTAAGTATTGCCCTACTTTAACTCTTAAAACTAAAATAAGAAACCACCAATGGACATATTTCAGATTTACACAGTAACATTTTGATCATATAAAAGCAAGGTTTTTAAATATATATAATGAAAAATAAACTATCGTGGTCCTGGGTGATTAAGTTTGAGTTTAAAATATGTCTTGAAGCACGACTTCATTTGAAGCTAACTTGAGGCTAGATAGCACTCTGTCTCTAAACTATAGTTAGAGAAAAAGGAACTCGTTCGCCATAGTGTGAACCAAGCTCAGGAATGGAGTATGATTGCTTGTGTCCAGATACATGTATGAAGATTGTGAGATTTGATCTATTAACCAATTGCAATCCCAGAGAGGCATTAGCTAATAAAGAAATGATGACAGCAGTGATAAAGAAGTGCTGACATACCCACAAATCACTGAGTAGCACAATATGAAGAAAAATGTCAAATGACCATTAAACTCAAAAATCTTGATAATATATTGAAACGGTTGTCTTCAAGTCCCTCACCATTTCACCAACCATCCTAATAACCGACTCGTCTGTGCTAAGTTCAAACCTGTTTAATAAGTCTAAATTAAGATTTGTAAGCTAAAAATTGCAATCACGGCTATATAAACAGCATTATATACGCACATACGAAAGAACGCTATAAGTGAATAGTATTGCCAGAGTTATAGTGTATAATTTTATCGCGTAATATTTTTAAACAGTAATAATGTAGCGTCAATTTATTAATTTATTACTTAAATTCGTATGTGGGAATATAATCCACCTATATTGAATATACATATATAGCATAGTGGCGTGATTAAAATATTTATTAAATTTTAAGTTTCATTTTTATTATAAACCAATTTAATGTAAAAACACATTGAAAGGGTGATTGATTGCAAATGCGCTGACAAGTTTCTTTTTAAAAAGAAAAAAGATTTTTTTTTCTAAAAATAAAAGTATTTTCGGAGAATTAAAAGTTTAGTAAAGTTTTTGCTGTAAACAATTGTATCAGTATATGCCACACCTGCCTTAGGTTTCTAAAAAGAAAAGCCAATTTTAAAATAATCTACCTAATTGATTCTAAATTATTTTGGAGACCTCGCTAATTAAAAATATGTTTACAGCAGGGATTTTACACATAAATTATAAAATCAGAACAAAATTCCTGACTAATTAAAAATAAAATCTAATATCGGATTAAACTGATTAAAATTCGATTTAATTAAAAGTTGATAATCAGAGAAAAGTTATAACACCTAAAAGGAATGTCAGCATGTTTGAAGTCAACCACTAATTTCATAAGCAAATTAAAAATTTTGTAATCTTGATGGAGATGAAATTCCAAGGTGTGTGGGCTGATAAGGCGATCATTTAAAAAGGCCATGTAAAGTGGAGGAGCCATCTTAGATCTTTACTTTTTTGAAACCTTGACAGCTTTGAATCTTTGAAATCTTTACAGCTTGAATGCTACATCTGTGAAGTTTTGCCTTCTTTGATCATCGTTAAGCTTTGGAATCCAGCGTGTATCCTGAACCAAAAGCAACCGTGAACATTTTGACATCCAGTTAAGACAATAATTTTTATATCTGTGCGAGAGAAAATGTCGGGCTAAAACAGGCAGCCTTGGCTAAGCTCCAGAGTGAAGGCGACGGGCCTTTACTTCCATCCAAAAACCACCATCACCAGTATGCCGCCATAACAGCTCCGCTCTAACCGTGGGAAGAAGATGATGCCGCAAGCCACCCCAAAGACTCCCGTAACTCCAGCTCAAGTACTACAAGATGACCGGTAACAACATCATTTCTAACTGCAGTTCAATATATTAATTTTTCTTTAAGTCTAGACTTATCAAGTTTATTTTCATTCTAAAATCTTGAATTCAAGTAAATTGCTAAATGTAAAATTTTATTCTTGGATTTAATTATTTTTTTTTATATAATTCTGACCTACTTTCTAATGTTTCCTAACTAAATGATTTTAATAATTTTATTTTCAATTTTCTCATTGCAGTTGTGACTATGGTTTCTTTATTTTTTATTTTAAAATATAAATTATATGCTAATGCCTCAAAACAGCGGGCATTCAATATTAATAATAGAGAGAAGAGAGAATGACCCCTCTTCATTTAATAATTATTTATCGTAGCTTAATGCACGCTGTTTCGAAACCCTCTTAAATAACTGTTAAGAATTGGCTATGTGCTGATTATCATTTTGACCTTGATTATTTAATTATTTGTTGGCAATTTTAAAATGGGAATCTTGTTTTAACCCAAAGTAAATTTCAATTTAATTTTCACTAAGCAATATCCAAGCCTTGAATAAGTATATTTGTTATTTATTTCATTTTGTAAAAGCCCTCCAAATATATTTTTTTCCCTTTTTTTGTTTTTATTAATTAATCGCGTAATCAAATGTGTTATTTGAGATTGAAACTAGAAAGCAAAGAATATTTAAAAGTACGCCCACGTATAGCATATGATATTAAAAATGCTATATTAGAGTTGGCGCTAATGATTCCACTGATTAGCTATCGTTCTCGTGGCTAAATATTAAAGTATTTCAACTCTTTTGCTTGGCGGATGTGATAATTTTATTATACATTTAAACTTTCTCGTTATGTTGCATTTTTCTTTAAGATGGGACTCGGAACGGCCATCCCTCTTACACTCCTTGGGTCGCACACGAATAAGACCTGACGTCAAATTCCAGGCAATAGTGTTAGCTACCCCAACCCTCTTTAGCAGCATGGCGATCGGTCATAGGGCTCCGGTGTTGATCACAAAACCCTAAATATTAATCCATCCGCAGAGCAACATTTATTATAACTGTTTACCAGCGCTATAGCGCATTGGTTCTTTTGGTTGCCAACTCTTCCTCCCTTAAATTAAGTTTCAGCCATTGTCTGACATATTCAAGAGCTAGTTTCGGTCTCATGTACAATAGTTTGAAATAATAATATTATAGATAAATTTGACTTTAAATGTTTCACATATATGAGAAAACAAGGCTTCGTCTGATTGCTTAGCTGAAAACCATGGAATAAGAGGGATTAGCATAATCTGCCCCATAGCTACAATGCAGTGACTGATCAATAAGATAATAAAGCAAATGATGAAAACAATATTTAACTTCATCAAATAAAATAACAAATGTAAAATAATTTTAATTGTAAGGAGAGAAGGTTAAAGCGCTCTCCAAAATGTTAGATGCTACGCGCATTTTAATTGTAAAATGCAAGAATAATATAGATAAAATCGTCAAATTTAATCTGCAAAAATAAACATACAATTTAATAAATTACTCTGATCTCGATCTTATTTATTTCAATCCAATTCAAAATTCTCTATATTATATATGTGATTTCCGATGCATTAATTAGTTTTAAATATATACAGTTAATAAATTCCATTTTTTTTGTTATGAGTCTCATTGCTTCTCCGTGACCTATGTCGGCCGTGTGGAAAGAGGTATACTACGTGTAAGTTCAAGGTGGTCATTCGTAGGGTCTTGAGTCTTGGAATCCTGGCTTACGAGTTGAAGTGCGGTCGGACTCGGGATGTTACAGTCCTAGTCTGGTCAGCTTCGGTCTCTTTTGCTTGGATTCTGAATTCTGTTACGCGAATGTACAAACTTGACTGTTACAATATAGGGTGGTTTTATAAATTATAATATAGTTTTTTCTAAATTATTTTGACGCATGCATGTACATTTTTTTTTATTTTTTTTTTTTAGTATTTGCCTGAACTGCATCAGATTTTTTTAATTTTTGAAGTTTTTATCATGTGACCTGGATAATTCAACTGACGACGTATTACCCTGAAGGCATATTAATCTAATCTTGCGATTTTTAATGTACCGTGTTCAAGTGATCTGCGGACACATTTTAGCGATTACGTGTCCGCAGATACCTTGGAGACCTTATCTTAAAAATTGCAACATCAGACTGATATGCCTTCAGGGTAATACATCATCGGTTGAATTATCCATGAGAACCAAAGATATTATTAGTTTAAAACAGTTTGCTAAAAGTCAATAGTAATGTTTACAAATTAATTAATAGAGAGGGAGAAAAAAAACTTTAGAATAAAATAAGAAAATGGCATTTAGAAAAGTTAGTTTTATCAAAGGTAAAGGCAGTTAGCCTGAGGAGAAGTGTAGCTGAGAAAATTTAAGTATTAAAGAAAAAAAAGAAATCTTAAAAACTAAAAGGAAATCCCTCT
Source organism: Epiperipatus broadwayi (assembly GCA_028023455.1). Lineage (NCBI taxonomy): Eukaryota > Metazoa > Onychophora > Udeonychophora > Euonychophora > Peripatidae > Epiperipatus > Epiperipatus broadwayi. The sequence continues at coordinate 2,429,522 of JAQFVV010000048.1, read as the reverse complement.
TTTCATTTATTCAAAATAAAATATGTGTGCATGAATAAAGATTGTTTAAAGAACATAATAAAATGTGTGCATATTGAAAAATTAAAGTATAAAGTTAAATATTAAAACAAATATAAGCGTATAATTAGCATTTCCCTCAAAGATTGTATATATTCATAAGCTATATAAAAACAGGATTAGGAATGGCTAATTAAAGTCCATAAACAGCAGGATTAATTAAACACATCTAAAGAATTTAATCAAAAGCAGTAGACAAATTCTCAACAATGAAAATAGCTGGTGGGTTTAAAAACTAATTAAATGACAAGGTCATAACCTAAATAGGGCCAAAAATTAGATTGAGCCAGTCATATACATATCTAGTCATTCACATATCTAAAGTCAATCACCTGTTATACATATTTGTTAATAAAGACAATGTAGTGTTAAGCAGTTTTTGGAGCATACGATGGACTCCAGACTCTGTCCGACAGAATATCAGCAGTCTGCCTGATAGAAGTAATGCCCATCTAATAATTTAAAGCTGCCAGGAATGTCTAACTGCCTAAATAGAAGTAGCTCAGGATCGCATCAAAAGCCTAAAATCCAACTGGTTGGTAAAACACACATGAAGCAGCAAACAGCCACAATATCCAAAATCCTATAGGTAATAAATAGCATTTTCTTATTCCAATTTCTGATATCAATTAATGTAGCCATTGCAATCTTTGAAGCCTCCAGAGTCAGTAAAAGAAATGAACTCTATAGCATGCATAAAATGCACTATTGATGTGTATGTTTTAATGCCTTGTATTCATTTAATGCTTTATATTATAGCGTGATTTATTAAGAATGTGTGGTTATATATAAAAATCGTAGTTTAGATTAATTAAGAAATTTTATAATTAGTTTACAAATTTTAGTAAGCATTTTAGTTAAAATAAATTATCTTGGAAAATTAATATTTTGTCAGTCAAATTCTTTTACTCATATCACTAATTAAAACAGCAATTTATTATATCATTCTTTTTGATTGAGTTAGTTGGGATTTCTTAGGCACTGAATTAGTTTGCCATCATTCAGGGCATGTTAGTTACCTCATGTAATTAGCTGGCGTGTGGAGTTTTGAATGATAGGTGTTGAATTTTGCAGCCGAGAAGATCTGTGGCCATGAAATATAGTCATCGTTATGTATCTTATATATAGCTCCGGTATGGTTAGGTGTACCCTCTGGGTATTATGCTTCTCTGTCTAAGGGACCAGTATGGAGCAATACTTAAATTGCAGTAATTGTATTGTATTTTTTTATATATAAAAGTAAATCTTACAATTTGCTTATCACAAGATAATATTTCCATTAAAGAGTAAAAATTTTATGCTAGATTTTGTTTTCTATATGATCTACTACCCCACCCAGTTCAATATGTATACTGTTGCAAGAAAAATAGCTTGTAGCACTTTTATTTAATCTTTAAATTGTTTTACTACGTAAATAATAAACTTTCATTCACTAATATTATAACTGTACTGATTGTCTGTATCATATATATATATATATAAACCTGATTATCATCTGTTAAAATTCCTCTTTTTTGGATCTCATCTCTCCCTCACCACTGGGCATACATTAAAAAATGAATTCTCATGATATTTGGGGAGTAAGTTGCTTGGTAATAATCTGGAGGAATGGGTGAGATTTGAACCCCTTCTACCTATATCTCTAGATTAGGTTAAAGCAGCTCTACTTAACAGATAATGTTAATTACTGCATATGTCTGAGTTAATACATTATAATTAATACCATATTACTTGGAAATATACAACACTTATACTAAAACTTAACTGGTTAGATTCCACAACATGGATTAGGTGTGATCGTAGTAGGTAACAGGTATATCTTTAACAGATATATATATATAACTAATCTTACAGCCATTCATATTTAATAAATGGCATTAAACATCTATAAAACGGTAAAATATAAATTGCTTAGGATTACATATAAAACAAATATTCACTTGATTCAAACTTATAAATAAGTGACTTTTAATTTCATTATCTTTAATTATTTCATTTAACTACTACACACTTCTAGATACAATGTAGCGATGAATCCACATTACACATGTACATGTATGTAAACACAATCCAAAATTTTACGCTCTGAATAATATTAAAGATTAAATAGACTATAAAACAAAAAAAAACTTTTTAAAGCTATCAGAATTATTGAAAAGATGCAATACTGTTAGTTATACATAATGCAAATTTATATATACATTTGTTACACTTAATTCATTAATATTACAATTCTCTTTCTATTATAATGTATAGTTTCATATAAATCAAATTTCAACTATATTTAATAAGAAATATAGCAAAAACAACTACTTTAAAGCAATTGTAATGCAGTAAATAAAAAAGCAGTCATTTTAATAAAAAGCCTATGCTAATTATAGTTATTTTGATCTGGATAAGCTTAATATATATTTTTTCTAAAATTTATAAACATTTTAAAAATAATATTTATTGTAATAAAACTGATTGTAAGTAGCAGCAGTATATTATTTTATCATGTATTAATTTAATTATTTTACCATTTTCTTAAAATCAAAAAAACAGTAAAAATTCCTTAACATTTTTATGTTTAAATATATTTTATTTGTTACTAATAAAAAGATACAAAATCCCAGAAGTATGAAGGCTATTGATAGATAATCTTATCAGTGAAATTAGAATCCAAACAAGTCTTTTTTACTAAAGACAAGATTTTAGTTAATTAAAAAAATAATGTGGATTTCTTAAAGCCTTACTAACTAAATCATTTCTTTGAATAATTCTATTCTAAAACATAATTTAATTACCTGAAAAACAATTACTAGTCAATTTATACAACTCTTCAGTTAAAGTCTATACATAACTAAAATATAAAGTTTCTATATATATTATAAACAAATGAAAGCAGATCAATGTGTTATCTAATAAAAATGTGTATATTGACTTTCATTATCAAAAAAATCTAAAAATAAAACGATCATCTGTTTACTTTCTAATCTAGGATTTTAATATATTCGACTTGATTTTTCTAACAAATGCTGAAGTAAGGGTGAATTTCAAACTTGTCAGATGTAACTTAAACTTAAATACACAAAATCAAGAGGCAGAATATCAATTTATAACTTTTACATATAATAAATGAAAGTCAAATAATTGTAAATATTTAAATAAACACAGCAATAAAATTGAAATATGTATGGATCTTGACTTTTTTTTATTGCTATTGAGTACTAATATTATTATATTCAACTTAACATTTTTTGTCCTATAGGTCATCTAATTAATATAAATTTATTTAATATTCATCAAGAAAGAAAAAAAAGTATTAATTGAAATGTTAAAACAATTGTTTTCAAAAAATAATATTAAATCATACTACTATCTTGTATTAAGACTTTAAAAATTATCAGTTACTTACATCACTAAATAAAAAAATATTTTGAAATTTCATTGTTTCAGGGACCCAAAATTAAAAAAAAAGCCTTATTACCACACTAAACAAATTTATTACTGAAATATGTGTTACCTATTTTTCTGTTGCCTCTTGTGCTAAAATTTGAATTCTAATATTATTTTATTCAGACTAAAAAATTAAAATTACATTATATATAATAATAAAAATAGCTTCATCAGAATCATACTTAAATTGCTCAATTCGAATGGACAAATTCATTGCAAAAATATATTTCTAATCTATTGACTACTGTGATAAATTCCTATTTTAATATATGTATTTTCACCAAGAGAATAAATTTTTTTTTTTTCAGTATCAAAATTTATATATTGTAAGATTATATTTTGATACCAATGCTATCATGGTCTACAAAGTATCAATTGTTAAAAAATTTATTTTCTTGATTATATATTTCATAATAGATAGGAAGATCAAGTGATAGACATAAAACGAAGGGTAAACTTCCATAAAAACAATGTGCAAGAGGATAACTTTTATTTTTTTTAAACTTCAAATATAATTTTTTGAATATTTTCAAATATTAAATAGCATTAATTTAAAACAATTTAAAACCAATTAGTGAATCATTTTAACAATGGCTATAAATCCAGGTACACATAGTGTTTGTAAATGAACAGTAAATGAGGTCGTAAGTAGTTAAACTTTACTAAATTGGAATATTTACAACAAATTCAAAATGAATAAATGATCGATTAAATCAGCAGAAGTGCTAATAATTAGAAATATATAAAAATTTGTTATAATTACATATAAATGTGCAGGTACGTGTGTAGATAATATTCACAAAATTAGAAAAATAGGCTAGAAAGATTAACAAAACAATTACTGAAATCTTACATTTAATAAATATTTCTAAAATAACAGAATATAAAATCTAATGAAATTATTGATGTTAAAGTATTAATACAATTTTATTGAACTAATAATGTTTAATGACAAATATTTATTACTCTAAGATTTGTTAATATATGGATAAATGTATTTTCATTTATTTGATTATAATAAATTAATGTTAAACATTTTTAAAATTTATTTTGTTTTATATTTCAAAATGAATACACATTCCCACCAATTGATAGAAAAAACTAGGAGCTCATCTATGTAGATATCCCGGAAATTAACTATAAGGAGAGATGCATTTTAGAAAATGTTGATATTATAGCAAAAAACCTATAAATACCGGCAAATAAAAATGAGGTCAATCTATAAAATTCTCAGTATAGATCTAGGAGCAGTGCTTTCAGACCCAAGGCTCCTCACTGATGAAAGCCACAAGCTAGAAACTAGTTTGGGAATATTGGATGAGTAGGCACTAAATAGGGATTTTATGCACAAATCATTTTGTATCTATTGATTACTCTGTCTTGTATTGAATGGCACTACTGTATGGAGAGTTTTGCCTGCTTTTCAGTGTAGTGTAAAATCAGTCATTTTTATTTAAAATTGCCATTTTTCTACCTACCTAGCCAAGGATGATGGGTAGAAAACATCTAGAAGTCAGGTCTCCTCTCTATTTCAAGAGCAGCAATAAATATATTTTAAATTAAAATATACAAGAAAAAACAATATATTTTTAAAAAAAATTTCGATTAAAAACATTTGAAATTTGCGATATTGAAATTTTAGATTATCTGACTAAATGTGTTTAAAGAATTAATCTGATAAATTGTGTCTCTCCAATTTCAAAGAAATATGCTTGTATTGTGTTCTAGTAAAATTTTGCATTCCAGAATCTTATCTAATAAAGGAAACATTTGGAGGATTATGGAAGTGCCTCATAAATAAATAAATATTGTTATTGAATAGCAATAATTTTCTTTAAAACATCATAAGCATGAAAGAGTATAGTGATTGGAGTACTTGTTTTGGACAAAGAAGATTTTATGTATTTACACATATGTCTATCAAAAAATCTAAGGAAATTACAGGAATTCAAAATATACATTTAATATTTGAGATATCTTCCAAAATGAATTAATTTGACTGTGATAAGTTTAATCTTCAGCAAATGGGAATAATAGTGCTACACATTGTTAAATGTGCTGTCATTTGAGATTCCTATTATTGATAAATTTGGGAATGTACGATGTATTATTTGTTTGAATTTTAAATAATTAATAGATTAATAAATTAATAGAATAGTAAATATACCAAATCTGACTATAAAGGTCCATTGGAAATCCAGATATTTTATATTCAATATTAAGGGTATAGAATGATAGATAAGTGAGAATGAATATATATTAAATCTTTGTTGGTGGAGAGAGATTGCATTTTTTTAACCTTTATTTTAAATTTATTTAAAAATATAAATTTTCAAGTTCTTTTCTAGATCCAAATTTGAGTAAAAACTATTTAGAATAAGTAGTATATTTTTCAGGGTAAAGGTTATTTATATTTGATTTACCAAATATTAGATGTTAAAATATATGCTGGAATTAATTTAAAATTACGAGTTGAGATTTGCTGATGTGATATAATTTATGTACCAGTTCCACTAGCATGGTAAAAAAGTATTAAAAATATTTTAGTGCATAGGTGTTTATAAAATAAACCTTACAATAATAAAATATGAATTCAAACTCAAGTGGATAAAGTGACAAATGTCTAAGTATTAAATTTAGTTTTGAGATACTTAATTTGATTGTATGTTGAAAGTAAAAGTGGATGAAAGATTGCAATCCATCTCCTACATTTGTTGTATTGTCACACATACTGTGAGTTTATACATCAAATGTAGATACAATCAATACACCTTCAAAAGAGCTGAAAACATTTATCTTTTTTTATAGTGATGATTTGTATTTTATTATATTGTTTTACATGATATAAACAATTTTGTTATTTTTATTAAAGTATATATTATTCTTTAATTGATACCATTTAAGTTCAGGTCAAAACAGCACACTGCTGATTCATTTAATGTTATTTAAATATTTTTATTATATTTGCTATTTGAACCTAGGAAATTAAAATTCGAATGCATACATAAAAATCCATGATACACATATTCATCTTTATAGTAGTAAATGCTTATTAAAGAAAAACCGAGATAATTATTAAGATAGGTCTTAATGAATATTTATTAATAGAAACTCTAAGAATATGTAGTCAGTGAATAGATAAAAGAAAATTATATAAATATTGAAACAGTATTCTTTGTCTATCATCCTGTTTCACCTATGTTTCATAGTAGTATCTTTTTCCCCAGTTCAAACTCTCTCAGTCCAAGTATATAACTAACCATACAATAATTTATTTTGAGATTTAATAGCGTATATTTACGTGTATGTATTTGTATCTGTGTGCACATCTAATAGACATATTAATGTTTGTATGCGTATAATGTAGACGTAATAATTTTAAAATTAATAAAATTAAAATAAGTTGTAAATATAGTTGTATGTGTGGGAGCACACCTATGTATATATGCAAAGGGAACTGTAATATCATAGATTTAGTAAATATTACAGATTTTCTAAATTATTTTAAAGTTATTTAATTTACAGAATCGTTGGTATTTGCATATAAATTTTAAATTCAGAGGCGTCTGTCTTATGCATATAAGAGAATGCTGACAGTTTAAATCTCTTTTAAAACAAGAGAGAATCAAGGTCATCGGTTTCTCAGAAATACCTCTAATTAAATGGTAAACTGAGAGCCTAAGATTTTTAAAGAGTTAAAATAAAGTTCAAGAGAGCGAAGACGAAATCAATAACTGGTTCCACTTGTCAATAGCCAAGCCAGATTCTTTTGTTCTTATTAAATTTATGCTGGTGAATAAAACTTAAAATTAAAAGTCGTAAACAATTTTTAATGGCTTGTGAGGGGGAATGAGAAAGAGTTAATAATATTCCCAAACTTCAGAAAGTTCACTCATACACTTTTTCTACAATGAGAACCGTGGGGTAGAGCAACCGCTGCCCCTCCCTTCATGGAGAATTGTTCCAGAATGGAGACGGAGTTCAAGACCCACAGCCTGCCAAGAGGATATCGAACAAACCAGCCTAATGGAGAACACCAGCATCAAGTGCCTCAGCTAGAAGATTGATAAATTTCTTCCCACAGAGCTCTATAAAATATTAAATTAATTCATAAATCTAAAGTTAGTTAAATGATGAATGTTCAAATTAATAATTTGTAGTTAACTTTTAAAAATAAATTCTGTAACTTTATTTTAATAATGATCTTTGTAAGAATCTTGCCTGCTTAATAAATATTATATTTGATAATTTTCTTAGCATAATAACTGTAATCAGTTATTATTTATCTGTTTCTTTCTAATCTGGGGTCATGCCTATTTTCTCTTTTATATATTTGTCTATTTATTATGCCATTCAGAGCGGAGATTGATAATAATTTTGGAGAGTTGATTAGATGCTCTCACAAAGCTAATTATGTTGCTGATTAGCACACCCTATAAATCTCCAATCTGAAAATCTACTCTTATACATATTAGTTAAGCTACTATGTTTTGGCTTATTGTATAATTCAGGTTTGTGTATTAGTATGAGAGAATATTTTAAAGCATATTATAAATAATTAGTTAATTTTAAATCCCAAATATGCTGTTTATTTTTATAAACTATACGGATTACTGGGTAAACTAGGTCACATAATTACTCTCTTTTAGCACAATTTAAGGATGCTAATTTACAAAAGGGCATATAGAAATAATTGAGAGAGTGCAAATCTCTCAAGCGCTTATGACTACAAACAGCCAATCAAATCTTAAGCACTGGGACAGAGAATTTTAATAAGAAAAGAGCGGTTCCACTCTCTTCTTTACTTGTCTGTCTATATATCCAAGCCAGTCCAAAGTACTTATATTTGAAAGCGTAAATTTTAAATATCATCAACTTAATTAACTGAATTCAAATTAGAAACATACAGCGTGAAATCTTTCGATTTACTACGCAGTAGTTTTTAGATGTTATAAATTTGCAGCAATATATGTAAATAATATTATTTTATAAAGCGCAGTCGATATTGAAATAATTGAGAGTGCAAATCTCTCAAGCGCTTATGACTACAAACAGCCAATCAAATCTTAAGCACTGGGACAGAGATTTGATTGGCCGTTTGTAGTCATAAGCGCTTGAGAGATTTGCACTCTCTCAATTATTTCAATATCGACTGCGCTTTATAAAATAAAAGGGCATATAGTAGTTTCGCAGATCAAACTATAGATTTTGTGCTTGATTAATTTTAATATTTAGAAAGTGCTATGAATGTCTTTAAAGCACACAGATGCAGTATATGCATTGCTATATATATTTTATTAAAATGGGCTTTGGTTTTAAGGGCCACCCCATTATCTTATTTTAGAGCTGAAACACGAGTCCAGATTGGTTTTATAAGCTGCTCTGATCACCCGAACTAAACATTCACTTATGTTAAGATAGCAAGTCGTATGGTCCATGGGAACCGAGTACTTGGTACTGAATCCCATGAGTAACTGCACATTCTGGCTGCATTCTTCTTTATTTTATGTAATGCCGTAGTCTCGGAAGTTATGCTACAGATCACCCATTTGCCCTCCATAATATTTGCTCAGCATTGATCTGAACCTCCAACCTAGCTTATATCATAGTCTACATAGAGCACATTTATTGCTCATTACATATAAGTTGTTATTTATCATTCTTGTATGATTTGACTAGACTATTGGCAAACCTCATAAGGATGGCATATCATAGTTAAGGCATGACTAGACTGTGGAATAAACATTAAATTGTAATAAACTCTTTTAAAGTGCATAAAATGCTCTCATTGCTATAAGACACCTGTGTAAATACCAATGCATTTTTATATTTCTATTGTTTCTTATAATTTATAATGAAATATTTTAAAATTCATAAATGTTTCATGTGTTCTTCACAATTCATTACCAAATCTACTCTAATATAGTATTAGTTATTAATATATGCATTATCTAGCCAGCCATAAATGTGTGTTTAGGTAAATTATTAGTAATATAGTAATTTATTCCTGGAGTCTCTTGTTTCACCCCTTACTACTGCCGGCATGCAAACTAAGAAACTTTGAGTGTAACCTCATATGTGTCATTCATAGGGTAGTAAGTCATAAAGTGTTGGTGGAGTTGAGGTGCAATCTGATTCGAGGTCTCAACCCCTCATCTAGATCAGCCTTGGTATAATTTGCCAGGACTCTGGATTTTGTTTTGTGAATGTACAAATTTGACTATTACAATATGAAATTATTTAGCAATAAACCAGTGATTGTTGAAATGTTATAAAAATCATATATTTCAAGTTTAGCAATCAACATTTAAATCACTGAGAAATTTATTTACATTGATTATTTATGTTGTTTGGAAACCTGGAGTGAATGTGTTTGTGTGGGTTAGGGTTTTATAAAGGCTCAATCATATGCAAATGGATTTTTAGTACACACAAACAAAAGGGTTTAGATCGATCATCTAGGGGTTAAGCCCTGTTGTGATTCTTTACACTTTCACTTAGATAGTGGTTACAATTCGGCAATGCAATGTTTTGGGCCACAATTCAAATATAGTAATCTGATTATTGGCAATTATTAATTAGGTGTTAAAGTTTGGTATAACTTAATATGATAGCAGTTTTAGTAGTTTTTGCATGATAAACATGAAAGCAGAATTAAATACGTATAGGTATAAAGAGACTAAATAGCATTAGGTTCAAACAAACAGGTTTGCAAATGGTCATCTAGAATATTTATTAATTTATATTGTTATAAACAAATTGAAATAAAATATCCATTAAATGGAGGAAGTTGTGTGCCTAGTTGAGGAATGGATTTCTAAGGTAAACAGTTTATGATTAAAATATTATCTTAGATTTTATGCATTATTTTTTATTACTAGCTAATGTATTACTTAAAAAAAGAATAAAATTAATTTAATTACTTTAGGTGGATCTGAAACAGGTATCATTTAGTTTGGCCAAACAGTTCAAATGATTATGGAGAATCATAAAAAAATGAATGAAAATATGAATAAATTAAGTTAAGAGTTAAGGAATAATCAAAATAAAATGCATGAGAAAATCAAATTAAGTGAAAACCTTAATAAAAAGGTAATGATTTAACAACTCTTTGGATTCCGAGATAGACTTAAACTCCTCAGCATAAGTTTACCATAACTACTGAGTTTGTGCACTATCAATTAACCTCACACCCAGAAGCATTACTTCTTTCTGTCTGCCCATTTGCTATGCTGAAAAAAATGTAGGTATTTTTTTTTCTACGATAGAATTTCAATTTTTTATGATTTTTTTTTTTTGAAAAATGCAATTTTAATTATTATTTTTTCTCATTTGCTTAGATTTAGTCACCAGAAAAAATGTTCTTCCACAGAAATGAATTCACTCACCACTTATTGGAGTCCAAGGCCTTCGAAGAAATGAATGGCCTAAATTTTCCTATCAACTGTGAGTACTGCACTTCTTAATTTTTTTTTGATAAAAAGTTATGCATAAATTATACATTTTATATAATTTAATTTTATAAAATACATTTTTAGGCACTGATAGAATTTATAAAATAAGGCTAATTATAGATCACTGTAATATAGGGTATTTGAACATGGACTTTCAAGCTCCCTCAATCTATTTCATACAACTGATAAACATGTTCACACACACTTGTAAAAAGAAGAAATGACCCCCAAAACACATTTCATGCTGAATCAGCACTCATTTTGTTGAGATCATCTCCCACACATATATACTCAGTGCTCATAATAAATTTGTTTATTTTGTTCATTGATTTGCTTTGTAAAACTCATTCTATCTCATACAACTGTTACACATGACCACAAACACATGATAAGGATAACACAATCCCCAATACACATAATTCATGCTAAACTAGCACTCATCATTTTGTTGAGATCACCCCCACACATATGTAATCAGTGCTCATAATAAATTTATTTTGATGTTTATTGATTTGTTTTTATTCATTTTACAGAAATTTTTATTTGTTTGATATTTTCTTGAATTCACTTTTTACTTGAAAAGAAGATATATTTGGTCGCCCCATCCCCCATTATTCAATAATATAATAAATTAATATTTTTCATATATTACAAATTTACTAAAGTTCTCTTTGCATAATTACTTGCAGTTATTTTTTTTTGCCCCCACTAAAATAAATGTATTTCTAATAGATACCCTGCATTTTGAAGGACTAGCAGATATCCGACATGGAAGGACAAGATCTGAATCTGCACATATATATATATTCAGCATTTTGTGAAAAATGTGATGCTATTTATGAAAATGTCATTTTAATATTTAATTTTCAAAATTTAGAATTTGTGAACCAATGTAAAAATAAACATTTTTAAAAGTATTAAAAATCTTTTTCTTAATTTTTTTTTTGAAGTAATGACTATTTTATCAGCTTTATTACATTCTTTCATATGTGCTCTTTCTAATAATGTACATATTTTTATATTTATTGCATTCAAACAGAAAATATTTTATAAATTGTATTACTTATAATTTTTTTTAAAATTCAAGATGGCGACTTGGTTACCCTAAGAGTTTTTAAATGAAAAGTCTAGTAATGAAGGATTTAAGTCAGAAAATTGATGCATTTGAAAATAATTGTGAAGCAAAATGGGATTCAGATGAAATTAAAATAAAATTGAGTACATATCAAAAAGAATTCGAATGTAAATTTATAATATTAGAAAGGAAGTTAGATAAAGTTGATTTTAATTTGAGAGAAAAGATAAAACAAAAATGTCTATTAAATGTAGTGGCTGAAAGTTTTAGAGATAAAATAGAACTTAATTTAGTTCTTTATCATGAAGGTTAAAGAAAGACATAAATTTGAAATTTGGAGAAATTAAAAAATTCCAAAAGGATTATAAAGAAATGTGTCAAAATGCATGAAATTCCAAAGCAGACTAGCTAATCAAGATAATAAAGTTGTAGTGAGCTAGAAATTATAAAAAAGGAATTGATAGAAAACAAAACAGTCAGAGATGAAACATAGATAAAGCAAGTAGGGAAGCTACATTGGAAGAGATAAACAGAAAGATAAAATTAAAAATGGTTAAGGATGATACAAAAGAAATATCAGATTCTCGAAATAAAATATCAACTCAGAAAAGAATTGGATTAATATTTCATGAAAATAGCTCACATCTGACTTGATTTGTAGATATTCCATAAGAAATAACTGAAAGTTTGCCTTTTAAAAAATAATCAGTCAAAAATATATATTTTGGAATCTGGGAATAATGCTATAACTAATCCCTCCATTTTAAAATTTATTAAAATAAAGATAATCAGAGGAGAGTATTACAAAAATCCTTCAGAATATTTAAATAGTTTAGAGATGTTTAAATTGTCAACTTAGAGAAAAAGAGAAACTGGACATTGCCAATAATCATTTATGTAATGTGGCCAAAAGGTGGCAATTTTTGTTCATTAAGCCACAAACATATGAAAATTTTAAATACTTAATAATGGTAAATTTTTGGGGAGATGATAGGCAAGACAAGGTCTGATATCAAATCTCCCAGGAAAAATATGCTGTAGCTAAGAGAAGTTATATTCAATTATTCCACAAACAAACTGTCAGGTTGAGAACTTTGACTGCATTTCCACTATCAGAATATCAAATAGTACATATCATACTTCATAATTTGCCAAAACACAATGAGCAGACTATGATAGAAGCTGATTGAAAGACTATAGAAGTAACAGAAATTTGAGACTAGTGAGAAATCATGAGGTTGCATAATGTTGAATAAAGATAGATATGCAGGGCAAAATAGACACACTCATAGACAAGTATTTAATAAAAATAATTGCTTATCTAGAAGTAGGGGAAATGAACCTGGTATTGCTAATAATAATGTGCTAGTGAAGGTACCAAGAATAAAGTTCAAACCACTCTGAAAATGTTCATATGAGCTATGATTCAACTCGTGCGTTAAATTGAAGGACTTCATGGGAAAGTTCCTCACTGCGGGGGCTTGGCACTAATTTGGAGATGAACAACTTATTAACAGTTAAATACCATAAACCTTAATATTGATTAATTTGAACCAAATAGATTAGTTGAATTGTCAATAATAAATAATTGTCCTATTATAGCAGTAGAAATTGAGGGAGTGATTGTTAAGGTGTTATTAGAGACTGGCAGTCAGATATCTATATCAGAATACTTAATTAGCAAAATCTTGGAAATAAATCAATCCATACCTTCTCTGCCAGTTAAATAGATGCAGGTGACTCTAGCCAATGGCAAAAAGGTAAGTTAGCCAGTTAGCAAATCAGGATAATTATAGCTATAGTTTTGAGCATATCTTTTTGATTATGTCTGGATTAGTTCAAGTGATCATAGGTTCTGATTTCATGAATAAATACCAGTGCACATTAATTTTAAAAATCAAAACTTTATGTCAGAGTGAAATTTGTAAATTTAACCATCAAATTCAGGAAACAATAGGCATTATGTGCATTCAAGATACATCACTTGATGTACATATTAAGTTAAAAATTAAAGTTCAAATATTCTAAATGTAAATCAAAAAGAAAAATTATTTAAGTTAATTTCAATCCATATTTTCAGATAAGCCAAATATAACCAAATGATATGTTCACCATATTCTATTGAAAAATGAACCATTCCAGCAGAAAACATATCCAATTCCATATCAGTATAAAGACAGTTAATTGTCAAATAAGTAAAATGTTGGAATGGAATATCATAAGAAAATGTGCATCTGCTTATAACAATCCCCTCATTAAGATCCATAAGAAAAACAGGTCAATCAGAATCTGTCTCGACGCCTGTTTCTTTAACCAGGTGATTATTTCTGAGCGAGACATCCCTTCACCAGTACAAGAGCTGTTAATTAGATTTAAAAATAAATCAATGTTTCATCTTTGACTTAACCAGTAACTGGCATATTCACCTTTATTATAAAGATTAAAAGTACACTGCATTTCAGTATGAGGGGTAAGTTTTTGGGAGGATGTCTTTTGGATTGGTCAATAGTGGGGCCTGTTTGATCAGATGCCTTGATAAAGTATCACAAGGACTGAAGAATATCCTGATTATTTACCTAAACAATATTGCTATAGCTTCTAATAGTAGTAAGGAGCATTTTCAACATTTGGAAATGTTTTTCAATGAATGCAACATGCATAATATAAAAATTAATCTCAAGAAGTGTACTATAGCTGTTGATGAAATTGAATTTTTAGATCAGTTTAGTTGTTCTAAAGGTATCAAACTCCATCCAGATAAAATAGCCGCTATACACATATTCCCTAAACCCAAAAATAAAAAGCAACTTCAGTCATTTTTAGGGGTTTGTATATATTATCATAAATTCTATGAGAATTTTGCATACAATACATTATACATGTCAAAGCTACTAAAAAAAGGATAAGAAATGGGGTTGGAATGAAAGACAAACCAAAGAAAGCTAAATTTTTATGTTCAAACTGATAGCAGTGTCTATGGTTTGGGCATACTCTTTTATCAATTTCTGAAACTGTAAGTTTTATTTTTCCTTAGTCAATTGCTTAAAGGGACTCAAAAAAAAAAAAAAAAACCAATGCAACTACGAAAAAGAAAGCATTAGCAGTGATATGGGCATTTCAGAAGTTGCACCAATTTTTAATGGGGTATGATATAATTGTACTCACAGGTCACCAAGGTTTGGAATTTTTAAACAAAAGTTACCTAAATAATAAACACCTCATCCAATGGAGCTTACAATTGCAGCAGTTCAATTACAAAATATCAAGAACAACAATATTGTTGCAGGTATTTTAAGTAGGCATCCTATTGAAATAACCCATACTCATCCACATACTGAAAATATTATAATCACTGCTGTAAGTTTAGTAATTGATGATTTCTGTAGAAAGGGATTTGTCCATATTGCAAGCCCAAGATAAAAAAATAAATAAAATTTTAGTGTCTTGTCTGAAATAACAGTTTCTCATTGTAATCATGCATCTGTTAGTAAAAATAAGAATAGATATAAGATAAAACAAAATATTTTAATGCATAAAATAGAAATAATGAAAACTCTTGGAGAGTTGTTATACATAAGGTCATAATAAATATTACATTTATTGCTTATATGGACACTATGGTCCAAAGAAAATTTGAGTATGTGTTGAAAAAATTTTTCTATTGGCCAAACATAAGTTCTTTAGTGGTCAATAGACTAAATATTGTGAAATGTGCCTTCAAACTAAATATTCTAACAAATCTTTTGTTGGAGCACTGCAGCCTATAATTCCAGAGAAGCCTAATGAGCTACTACTAGTCATTGACTTCTATGGACTATTATCACCCTTAAAAAGGAATACATTTTTACTAGTTATGTATTATGTGTTCTCTGAATACATGATGGCTTGTCTGGTAAGGAAAGCGGATACTAAAAGTATTCTTGAGTCTTTGGGAAATAAACAATTTCCTTTAGTAGGAAAGCCTGTTAATATTAACTGGCCATACTACTGCTTTTATTTCTAATACTTGGAAAAAGTAGATAAAAAACCAGAATATAAAGCATGTAATGAGCTCAATCTGCAACTCCTAATCTAGCCATTGTGAAATGGTTACAAGGGAGCTGGGTAGTTTATTTAGAGTGTATTTGTTGGGCAGGCATAC
Source organism: Epiperipatus broadwayi (assembly GCA_028023455.1). Lineage (NCBI taxonomy): Eukaryota > Metazoa > Onychophora > Udeonychophora > Euonychophora > Peripatidae > Epiperipatus > Epiperipatus broadwayi. The sequence continues at coordinate 2,413,357 of JAQFVV010000048.1, read as the reverse complement.
TAGATGGGTGGATAAACTGCATGAAATTATAGGGTACCTTAATATGGCCATAAATGAGTCAACCAAATTTTCTCCCATAAGATTAGTTTGGCCAACCTGAACCATTTTTAGTGAAGACCATTTTATCTACCATACCTGAAATTATAAATCCTGAAAATGATAGGAAGCATGCCTTAATTAATTTAAAAAAGATGGGAAAAAAGAATTTCCCAAGCAAAATTACCAAGTCATTCTTTTAAGATTGGTGATAGAGTAATGATATGCATCCCTCATGTTAGTGACCTACAGAAATACAAAAAAATTATGAACTTATATGAAGAGCCTTTTCCAATTAAAAACAGATAGCTGCTTCACATTCCAGCAGGTATACGAGGAATATATAATGCATGAAGCCTCAAGTCCATATAAATAATTAAAAAAATTTTTTTAGTTAAATACTAATCAAGAAAATTTTCTCCTAAGGAGAGGGTAGTTGTAGCTTTATATTTTGGTACGAATGCTATCATGGTTTATAAAGTACGAATTGTTAACAATTTTTTTTTCATAATTATATATTCCATAATAGATAGGAAGATCAGGTGATAGGTGTAAATCCAAAGATAAACTTCCATAAAGTTAATGTGCAAGAGGATAATCGTTTTATTTTTTTAAAACTTCAAATATTAGTTTTTGAATATTTTCAATTAAATATTGCATTTCTTTAAAACAATTAGTGAATCGTTTTAGTGATGGCTATACATCCAGGTAGAATAGTATTTGCAAATGAACAGTGAGGTCGCAAGTAGTCAAACTTTACTAATTGGAATATTTATAACAAATTCAAAATGAATAAATTATCGATTAAATCAGAAGTACTAGTAATTAGAAATATATAATTTTTTTTGGTTACATTTACGTATAAATGCTTGGCGCATATTAGAAAAATGTGTTAAAAGATTAATAAAACAATTACTGCAAACTTAGATAATTAAATGTTTAGATTTAATAAATATTTCTAAAATAATAGAATGTAAAACCTAATGAAATTATTGATGCTAAAATATTAATAAAATTGTATTGAACTAATAATGTTTATTGACAAATATTTATTGCTCTAATAAGTTTTGTTAACCAATGCATTTTCATTTATCTGTTTATAATAAATTGATGTTAAACATTTTTTAAAATTATTTTGTTTTATATTTCAAAATAAATACACATTCGCGCCAATTGAGAGAGATAAAAAAAAAAAAGGATCTCATCTGATTATTTACTGTACGAAGAAGTCGCCCCAGAAACCAACTATAAGGAGATGCATTTTAGAAAATTTTGATGTCATAGGAGAAAACATATAAATACCAGCGAATTAAAATGAGAGTTTCAATCTATAAAATTTTCAGTGTAGTGTAAGATCAGACGTGTTTTTACCCAAAACTGCCATTTTTGTACCTACCTATCCAAGGATGATGGGGTAGTAACATTATCTAGTAGTCTGTTCTTAGACATGATCTGGTCTGCACTCCATTTCAATAGTAGCGATGGATATATTTTAAATAGAAGGAAAAACAATACATTTTTAAAAAACATTTTCAGTTAAATATTAATTCTTATTAAGCGTGACTAAAACTTCAGTATATGTGCCTTGAATGCTTAATTTTAACAAGAGAGACCTCTCCAAATCACAATGCAAGATTCAACTTTATAAAGATGAGGGACCTCTCTTATCTCTCAACATATTTTCTTAATTATATAGGCAAATCTAAAGCATTTTGATTTGGAAGCATGAAACTAATAAATTCTTTACAGATTCTTAAAGTTCACTATTTCTGTTAAACATTAACATTCGCGACATCTTTCGATTTACGAATCAATATTCAGATATTAAATTTAGAAATATTTTGAATCAATTTAAAGTTGTAAATATTAATTCTTATTAAGCATGATTTCAGCACATAATACTTATATAAGGCTAAAACCTCAGTGCATGCACCTTGAGTGCTTAATTTTAGCGAGACCTCTCCAAATCACAACGCAAGATTTGACTTTATAAAGATAAGAGGGTGGACTTAATCAGTGAAGAATTTATTAGCTTCATGCTCCCAAATCAAGATGCTTTAGATTTGCCTGTATAATTAAGAAAATAGGTTGAGAGATAAGAAGTGTCCCTCTTATCTTTATAAAGTCGAATCTTGGATTGTGATTTGGAGAGGTCTCTCTTGCTAAAATTAAGCACTCAAGGTGCATGTACTGAGGTTTTAGCCTTATATAAGTATTTTCAGTTAAGAAAATTAAAAATTTTAATACTGAAATTCTAGAATATCCGACTAAAGTTGTTTAAAGGATTAAACTGATAAATTGTGTTTCTTCAATTTTAAAGAAATATGCTTGTAATATGTGTTGCAGTAAAATTTTGAGTTATTATCCCAGAATCTTATCCAGTAAAGGAAGCATTTGGAGGACTATAGAAGTGTCTCATAAATAAAGGAATAATATATTATTGAATAAAAATGATTGAAATAATTTTCCTTAAAACATTATAAGCATGAAAGCGGTAGTGATTGAAGTACTTGCTTTGGACAAAGTTACTGAAGATTTTGTGTGTTTATACTTATGACTATCAAAAGAATTAAGATTACAGGAATTCAAAATATACATTTAATATTCGAGATATCTTCCAAAATGAATTAATTTTATTATAAGTTTAAACTTCAGTAAACATGAATAATAATGCTACACATTATTAAACGTCTATTATTTGCAATTCCTATTATTGATATATTTGGGAATATATGATATTTGAGTGCCATATAAACTTTATGTAAACGATGTACTATTTATTTGTTTTAAGTAATTAATAGGTTAATAAATTATTAGAGTAGTAAATATACCAAAGCTGACTATAATTCAGGTAGTATATTTTATATTAATATTAAGGGTATAGAGTGATAAATAACTGAGAATGAATACATATTAAATCTTTGTTGGCGGAGAGAGATTGCATTTTTTTTAAACCATTATTTTAAATTTATTTAAAAATATAAATATGAAGTTATATTTCATTATTTGTTATAAATTTTAAAGTTCTTTTCTAGATCCGAATTTAACTAAAAACCATTTATAATAAGTAGTAAATTTTTCAGGATAAAGGTTATTTATATTTGATTTACCAAATACACCTGGGTCTCATTTTATACGGATTTTTTACTGCGATTTTGAAGTTATGCAATATGTTTCTTCTTAATATCTTTTTATGCGGGTTTTCTTTTATGCAATAAAGAAGTTCATATTTCATTATATTTATTAGATATCAAGAAATTTCAATTATTAATAACTTATTTTGACTTGAAATACTTTTTTTCTTAAAAAATATAACGTTATATTAGCAGCTAACGTGAATATGGCCTGAAGCTATTTAGAATCTTAGCTTTTACGTAAATAACCTACTTATACTTATGAGTAAATAATAATAATAATAGATTTATACTTATGAGTATAAAAATATCACAATAAATATTCAAGTTTAAAACTTTTAAAATATATTTTGTTAGATATAACAGAAATAAATATTCTTTTAGATTTTTAAAAATAATCAGAACGAAGATTTTGTTGATTTTGCAAACTGAAAATAATCTTTCTAATGATTATGTATAATCTTTTTGTTTTGATTGCAATTATAGAAACAAAATGTGAACATTTAAAATTGATTTCAGTAGTAAACAAAAATAACTATCAAATAAGGCAAATGTATTATTTTCTGATAAGTAATAATCATTTAATCATAGATTTTAAATTGATGTGTGAGACAAAGAAAAACATCAGAAAATGCTGAAATCTGAGTTTGCTGGAATGAACAACCTCTTAAATTCCAACCAGAGTGCTAAATAGTTGTATGTCTGGATATTGGAGCTTTATAAACAATTAGTAAAATCATCATCTCAAAGTTTAATCACCGATTCTTGCGATAAATCTGATTTCTTACCAGTTCGCAAACAAACTGCATATTGTCAAATAGCGATAATGATTAAAATATGTATGAAAAAATATAAAATTAAATACTGTAGTTAATAAAAAAAAGTTTGTCTTGTATCAATTTTTTTCAAATATTTGAAATTTTTTATTAGACATACTTTATTTCCTTATTGTTTTGTTTTTATGGGATTTCTGAAAATTACAGAACATATTCCCCATTTTTCAAGGTAAGTTAAGTCTATTTTTTGGCAATTTTTTTTAATGCAGGTTTTCAGCAAACCTATCTACCGCATAAAATGAGACCCAGGTGTACTAGGTGGTAAAATATATGCTGGAATTAATTTAAAATTATGAGTTGAAATTTGGTGTTGTGATATAATTTATATACCAGTTCCATTAACATGGTAAAAAAATATTAAAATATTTTAGTGCATAGGTGTTTATAAAATAAATCTTACAATAATAAAATTTGAATAAAAAACTGTGTAAGTATTAAATTTATAGTTTTGAGATACTTAATTCAATTATATGTTCAAAGTAAAAGTGGATGAAACATTCCATTCCATATCCTGTAACATATATGTTGTATTGCCACACATAACATGAGTTTATACTTCAAATAGATATAATCAATACGACCACATACACCTTCAAAAGACCTGAAAACATTTATCATTAATATTTGTTGTCATATGGAGATAATTCATATTATAATACATTCAGCTTTAATATTTGTTGTCCTACAGAGATCATTTATATTATAAGCATTTATCTTTAATATTTGTTGTCCTAGAGTGATGATTTGTATTTTATTATAGTTCTATTATTTATATAAAATAAAGAATTTTGTTATTTTTGTTGAAGTATATCATCATTTTGATACCATTTAAGTTCCGGACAAAACATCACATTGCTGATTCATTTAAGTTTATTTAAATATTTTTATTATATTTACTATTTGAACTTAGTAAATAAAAGTAGAATACATAAAAATCCATGATAGTCATATTCATCTTGATAGTAGTAAATGTTTATTAAAAAAATGCTGAGATAGTTATTACAATAAGTGTTAATGAATATTTATTAATAGATTATGTAGTCAATGAATAGATAAAACAAAATTATATAAGTATGAAATCACTTAGTAATAAACCAGTGACTGTTGAAATATTATGAAAATTATATATTTAAAAAGATTAGTAGTCAATATTTAAATTCCTGAGAAATTATATATTTACATTATTTATTTTGCTTGGAAATCTGGAAGTTAAAAACTTATAAATGCCCAATGATATGCGAATGCATTTTCAGTATACACGAATGCAAATGGAAATGCGTTTTCAGTTTCTCTCGCTCCAATTTTTATTTTAGCACAGTTAATCGCTTATTCACAGTCTCTTCCAAATGAAGTCAGAATATGAGGTTGCAATTTGGTTTGTCCAATGTGCTGGTTATGGATTAGCAAAGAGTTTAGATCGATCGTTTAGGAATTAAGCACTATTATCTGATTCATTACATTTTCACTTGAGAGGTTACAATATATATAAATACAATTATCATCTACGATATAAATTTGAAAAAAAAAATCATAAATTAAGTTTTTGTTTGAAGGTTTGTAATGATGGTATACTATAAGATGTGATATGTTGGACTATTTCTATCATTTTTATGAGTGAATGTTGAATGTATAGAAAATTGTAAACTTTATTTAAACTTTCCAAATACAAACAAACACACAAATAGACAATACAGGTTAGTAATTACATGTTTCGAATAGTATTATTCTCCACTCTTCTTCAGGTGTTGCTGGCCTATATGCACAGTGACAATATTCGCTTAGAAGTTGAACGCGCAGCTTTAGATTCTTGAACATCGAATTTAAGGCAAACGCTCTACCAACTGAGCTATTCTGTCAAAGGCAACATATAGTAGAAATTTGATATATTTATATATGAGGGTTGGTTCAAATCTATGAAATACCATGTGAATGTGGAAGGAAATACATTGGTGAGACTTGTCACCCTGTTGAACAGCGATTGAAAGAACATAAACTAATGGTTAAAAGAGAAAAAACAGATGTGTCTACCATAGCAGATCATGCATGTACTAATGACTATATGCTTAAGTGGTTAAATACAAAGATATTAGATAAACAGGCAAGCTAGAGTAATCAATACATATAGTGAGTTTTGCCTGTTTTAACAACAGTTATACACAAGCGTAAGAGGTGGTGGTCATGTGATGGATATTGGATAAAGAGGAAAAAATGCATAGAAGAAAATTCAAGGAAGCTGCTCATATGACAATGGTAAACAATCCTATAAGTCAACCCAGTGTGACAATACATAATGTATGGAAGCCTCTAATTAATCTTGCTCTTAGGAAAAAAATAATAATTAGCCTCTTTATAAAATAAAATTGAAGGATTTAGGATTTGAACCAACCCTCATACATAAATATATCAAATTTCTACTATATGTTGTCTTTGACAGAATAGCTCAGTTGGTAGAGCGTTTGCCTTAAATTCAATATTCAAAAATCTAAAGGTGCACATAGGCTAGCAACACCTGAAGAAGAGTGGAGAATACTACTACTCTGTTTTTATTTGGAAAGTTTAAATAAAGTTCAAAATTTTCTATACATTCAACATTCACTCATAAAAATGATGGAAATAGTCCAACATATCACATCTTATAAATTAAGTTTATCTTTAGAAGAATAATGTCATTGAAAGTTTTGCTTAGTTATATACACTGTACTCCCTACGCTTTAATAATTCCCAATATATTAGGTATCTGTCATGAAAAAAACTTATTTACAGATTTTTTAGATTTCAAGCTAAAAAACTATTAATAAATCTTCAGAAACAACAATAAATAATAATTAACTCTCAGTTAAATTATACATTACTACTTCTATGAATTCATTTTATTAAAAGATTTAAGAATGACTAATTATTAAAAATCCATTTATTCATAATTAATTTAATTTTATATAAATATAATTATTATTAAAAATGAATGAAGTGAAATTGAACTGCACTAACATGTTACTAGAAGGAACAACTGAAACATTAAATTGGATCCTAAAAGATTGGTAAGAAACCATATGTGAAATGGTAGGAAGTAAAGAAATATGCAAGTATGATGAACTGAAGTTATGAATCAGAAAATTTGGATTCAAACTAGGTCTTTAATCTGCAGTGGATCAGTAAATATTGAAAATAATGTACACGAGCTAATCAATTAGGTCAAATGATTAAAATATGTATATATATTTAACTCTAAAAATTAATTAACAGATGGACATAATGAAAAAATAGTAATCTACGTGTTAAAAGACTCCATTGCAATTCAGTGATGTATCACTGAATTGCAAACTATCTTATATGAAAACTTTTTCTTTCAAATGTCAAATTCTCTGCCTGGAGAAAGGGGGGAATAACACGCGATAATTAACAGTAGTATTGTACTATAGCTTGCCACATTCTTAATATGATTTATCACATTTCAAAATTTATATCTACATCATAAAACTTAATAATTTTTATATCAGTGAAATAGATATATAAATTTGAAAAAAAAAAAAAGAGCTGAAAATCAATTACAAAATCCAGAATGTGGAAGACTTCTTTAAAATGAATAAAAAATATTGACATTTATAGATAATTTATTAGTATTACAGAGCCTACATTCAATACAAAATCTTTTTTGAAATCAAAATAAATCTACACCCCCTCTTTTAAACAGTTTTAATATCAAAGGTAATAATTTCTCCTCCACAAGTTGCTGTTCCTAACCCGGAAGTAGCTAAAAATACAGAATTATTCATATACGTATATATTTTTACCGAGGTTTATCTTTGCACCCCCGTTCCAAGTTCGTTTAATATATTGATTTTATTCAATGAAAATATTTTATTTAAGCCTACACTGTTCAATTATTTCTAAAATCTGTAGATAGAAATTAAAATATCAAAAATTTAATTACAAATGAGGGGTGGAAGTGGGACATAAATTTAAAAATTAACTAATGGAAGCAATTTTTAAACCTTCAAAAAAAAAAAAAAAATAACAAAAAGTAAAATGTTTAAGCTTTTATTAAAAAAAAATTTTCTATAAATGTCAGAAATATTTTATAGAAATATATACGTAAAACGGTGACGTCACATAGATATATTATATTAAAAGAGCAAATATTTGTTGAAATTAAAGTAAACAAAAACAAAAAACTTTTGATTCCTAGCAAAGTTAAAAAAAAATTTACAAATTTAAGGCTTAAATTCTTTAATGAAAATTTGCCAACACACAATGTTTTATTAACCTTAGGGAATTCCTTTTCTTAATTATCCCGAATGAATGCATTCCATAACCTTGCTTAAATACAACTCTCGAGGCTATTCGTCAAGCTTTAGGATTTATATCTTACATTTAAAAATCATTTGAATAAATCATAAAATTCTCCTTCTCCAAGCCTATTTTAAATGAGGAGAGAAAAATCAGAGGCATTTGGAAATTTAAAGCTTAATATGTTTAAACCATACACATTTTTTTTTTGAAAATTAGACTATTTGAATCACATCTACAATAAATTACTTCCTACTGCACATTCAACTATTTTTAATTTTTTTAAAGAACATGCTGAATCTAACCCATTATTTTCTATAATGGATTAAAACATCGCAATGGGTTTCTTTAAACAAGGTCCAATTTATCTATAAAAGTATAATTAGAGAAAATAGATTTAGAAAATAAATTAATCTACAAATAATGGTTAAGTTTTCTGAAAAGAGGTTGATTCAAATATTTAATTAATAGGGCAATATGACCCAAGAGGTAATTTATTTTATAATCTCAAATTTACAGTGCATCATATTTTCTCTAATTACTCTTATATATGTATATAAATAATTTTTCCAAAAAAGAGATACAATTTTTAATATCAATTTAAACTAACAGTCTGTTTGTGTACTGTTGCTTGAAAGCAGATGTAGTAATTTGTCTGTAGTAATACAAACAAGGGCAACCTTTGATAATAATAATTGAATGGTTTGTCACTTTGGAGATCATATGACATTCAAATAAAGGAAGTAATAGAGACAAGCTGTGATCTAGATTTTTAGTTCTCAAATATATCATTTTACTATTGCATCATCGCCAATAACAATTTGTTCTAACATCTCAATCAATATCATCATGTTCAACTAATATTGATTCATTGTAGAATAAAGATTTCTCCTACTTTAATCCCGTTTCTCTGATCCATAGTTTCATTTCACTCAAATAAACTTTTTTATCCATCCATCTCTCAAGAATTTTTTCTAGGACATTTATAATCTAAAAACACCCCAGTATTTAGAATTATAATATTTATTTTTATCGAATCCTTTACATCATTAAATGGTTCTTACATTGCAGTTTTATTAAAAATATGAAGTAATATTAAAAATAGTTCAATATCAATAATATATTATTAACATTATATAACAACATTAAAATTCAATGTACAATATACATTTTATTTGTAGATAAAAATAATTTGAAATAAAACGGAAATATTTTTAAAATTAGATAATCATATTAGAAAAAATAAATAAATAGGAACAACAATATACTATTATATATATTAAAAAAACTTTTACAGCATAAATTTTTTTGGAGCAAAGACTTATCCAAATGCTAAATCTAAATAACATGCAAGTTTTGCAACAGTAATATCTATTTGTCATGATGATGGGTTCCACTTTTTTTCGAGGTTTAAGTTATATATAGGAAATTAACCTAAAAGATTAGATATAAAATTGGACACAATTTTTTTTTTGCAAAATCATAAGTTAGTAAACTGAGAGCACAAGTATCAATTACTAAGCAAATAATACATATTAAATATTCAGTTCTCCAATATGTTTTCTGTGGTATCTTTGATAGAAATAATCAACATTGCACTTGAGAATACCTGAGATAATCCTTATGACATAAATGGGATCTACCTCTCCCATGAAAACCATGCTCAAGTTCATTATAAAACACCTTTCAAATGAACATAATTACTTTGAAAATCACAACCTGCAATTTTAATATTAACTGATGAAATTTAACACATTTTTAAAAGCAACTACCACTTTAATATAATTGTTCAAAAATCTATGTGCTCATTTAATATTTACTCCTTTTGCCATTTGACTTCTAACTAATGCGACTAAATGGTAGTTGCATACAAGTGCTTTCCGAACAATTTTTCTGCTTAAATAGTGTTTGTGATAACCAATCCTTACATTGAGCAAAAATTCTATATAACACTGTTCAAATTTACAGAATCAAAATCATTATTTGGGACAATTCTGGGCCATTGTTTATCATTGCCTTCACCATGTTTATTAAGGTCTCCAGCAGGAAAAAATTAAATTTTGTATTGACATTGTAACAGTCAGAATCGTCTATCTCGCTAACACACTGCAGAATTCAAACCCCACACACGAAACTAAACATTCTAGGAGGGGTTGCCTTCTAGATATACTAAGTTCGAATCTAAAATCCAAACTTCACAGTGCCCCCTACGTGATAACGCATCTGATGCTGCTACTAGTATAACCTTTTACCGGTGCCTGGTGGTCAGGGAGAAACAAAAAGACTCTATATTAAGATAAGTTTGGGTTGCTAATTAACGTCTGTGGATGTACAAAAGAAACGTAGAAAATAGATATATAGACCGAGACAGTGATAGGAATCAATAAAATAAAAGATCAAAATTAGTTTTAAATGATTTCAAAATTTATTTATATAGAAATATATATATAATGCCACTGTCTGCTTATATGAGACAGGGACGCGTATTAAATAATTGTTGGCATTACATTCCAATAAATGACAAAAAGGTTTTAAAGCAAAATTATATATTCTATCCCTCGGGGCAATAGTAATACGATAATGTGCTTAAAGAGATAGTAACATGTGCAAGGTGCTTTAAGTAATTATAAAAGTTTAATAAAATATTTGAAAATTAAGTGTTATAAAATATTTATTGATTTCGAGAATAGCATGGACAAAAGCTTACTAAGCAATAAAGTGGAGGTGTGATCAAGACATTTATTTGATAATAATAACTAAAGCAGATGGGAGGTCAGTATTGCTAGTAATGAATTTATTAAAGGATGGAGGGTGTGGCATGTTTAAGTCACGGATGCTTTGTAAAAATAAATATATAAATAAAACAAGTGAAATATTTGGAATGACTACGGAGGGCAGCTCGCCGCTAACCCATAGGAAAGTGTTGTCATGAAAGCCAAAACTTAGCGACTGGGTGACGACTGCTTTAATTCCCAAGTGTGACATTTGAATACACACTCTGCCTGGGGACTGCAGGAAGCGAAGAGAGAACGGACTTGGCCGTGTAAAATCCTTGGAAAGCAAAACAAAGCGGTCTCAACAACCAATTCATTTACCAGAAATACTAGACTAATGTATATAAAACATACAAAATGGGTTTTACTTGGATTAAGAGAAATGCCCAATCAAATTCCCAGAAATTCATTTAAAAGGGTCCGCACATTCTCAACGTCAATGATGAACTTTGTAATTAAAGTAGAACACAGTATTTAAAAATAGGAAAGTGCATGCTTGCGGGTTTGAAAAGATAGCATAGGTTATTTACGCAATCATGCATTTGTGGCACATTTTAATCATTGACCTCGCACATACTCTCATATTAGGTTAAAATCAATAAAATGTAGATTTTAACCTATTTGATTATTATATATATTAAAGATTAGAATCACTCTCGAATGAGTGATTTGTGAAATAATAAAATTGGGAATTATTATAAATTTAAAATATGCCTTAATAGCGGCGTCCTACTTTCAACAAAGGGAATAATTCACTCGGTCAAAGACGATTCTGACACATTATCATAATAAAATAAAAGACAGCTTAATAAATAGAAAATATTAACCCAAGGATAGAGAGCAAAACTGTTGATTATATTTGAACACGTTAAAGAAGTACATAATAAGTCAAGGGAAATAAAAGAAAAACAATTTAAAATAGCTATAGCATGTTAGTTAGGAATCACAAGAGCTCTTGGGTTAATTTAGGTTACCTCTGGAGAAGCATTTCCAGGTAGATTGATGGTCGACAAATTTTATATAACTCAGCAGCAAAATCTGGAATTGTTCATATTTTTGGCAGCAGCAGCAGTTCTGGGGTTCCTTACGTGATAGCTTCCGATGGTCTAGAGCAGCAGCTGGCCATTCCTGAGGGAAATAGCCTTCGCTGGCTCTACTCAGTCATGTCACGGTTAGTAATTTGTGTGGTAAACATGGTGAATTAATTTGGAGACGAAAACTCGGCTTCAAATATAAGTTCACAGGCATGTAGCGAAAATCTCAGGAAAATATTTTGAAGAATATTTTACTAGAATATCACTCGAATCATTTCATTAGCAACACCAGAATAATTTCGGGTAGAAACACCAGAAGAATCCAGAACAAAAGAAAACCCTCCTTTCTATAGTGGAATTGAACAATAGAATTGCCCTGGAGCGTTACTAAAATATATCGAACTTATCAGCTGTAATTAAACCTATCCGAATGTCTAAAGGAATTTAACAAAATTTTAATTAATTTCTATTGTTAATTTCCTTGTCGACATTCGAATTACAAACTAGATTTAATTAAAATTTACTTTTACTAATTAAAAAAAACTTTAAGTTGACATCTGCTGTATTTTTAGATAAGCTTTTATAACATTAAATAATTAAACTATTGTCCCTCATTTATTTTAACAGAAATATTTGGAATGACTTTTATTAAATTAGAAGAAAATTAACTTTTTTAAATTGCAATATTTGAATCTATCTACTAAAAGAATATGAATTTTATTTTAAATCAAAAATATATTATGACTGTAATATATTTTTGTAAATAGATTCAAACAAAATAATTTTAATTAACAATTTATAATTTTTGATAAGTTTTAAAATGCATATCATAGTGTGTGCGCAATTATGACCTATATAACTTACTTTTAAATAAATCTAAATTATGCGAACATACACATAATCAACAACATTTTATTGATTTGGGAATGAGTTATACTTATATATAACAAGAGCGTTGTACTCGTGGTTTAAAATTGGGTGGGATTTTCGGTATATAGCGCATTGCAGAGACACTACAATAGATTGGGGTTCAAACTAAGGTATGAGGGTAGGAAATAGGTGAGAAAAGGTGAAACAAAGATCTGCAAAGCAGACCTTACTGTTTCACATTCCCTTAGTGATGAAACAAAAAAAAATTGTAAAAAAAAAATCTTACAACAGGTGTCCACCTATGAAGCCTGCATAAAAAAAATTTACAAGATAACCCATAACGTACAGTATATAAATATAATGATGGAACGAAACTGAATTATATACCCGGATCATATAAAAAATAATCTACCATCTAGCGAACATTTTCTATTATCTTCCCTTTCCACAATTTTTATTTAATATTTTAAAAGTTTAACATTGGTTTATCTGATCTCCTTTCTCATTTATCCTGTGACGTGTCCATTCCTTTTATTTTTTTTTTAAAAAAAACTACTATAATCCTGGGTCTGGTGGGTAATAATTGCCTTTATAATTTGATGACTGCAGTCTCGGATTATCAGGCCTCTTTACCTTGTCTGGCGGTTCTTTAGCCCAGAGACTGAAATCCAAAGTGGTTAAGAATTCGGCCATTTCCTCCACCTCTTTGATTCTGCTGCCCGCCATCAGCTGTTGTATCAGTAACGGCATATTCTGTTGAATGGTACGTATCATATGAGTATCAGAAAATGCAAAAGTGCTAAGTGATCGAAGGCGATTGACCTGGCGAATGAAAAATTGCGCGTGTTTCCTTGATCGCTCCGTACTTCTCCTGGAAAATGGTATTTAGAATCCCGCTCTGCCGATCCTCACTCCAATAATATTTTAACTACATGCTACTGTAATTTGCAATGTTGCTCGGTTTTTTCACCAACATGCCCCACCAATCTTTTGCATAGCCATATAAATGATGGCTACCGATGGCAGTCTGTTCATGCGGATCCATTTTATAAAATTGGAAGAAATCCCGCAAGCTATCCAGGTGTGGGTGGGAGTTTTCTCCTATTTCTCCTTAAAATATTTTAATGGTTATGATCTTCGCAAGTTGGGTTTGAACCCCGATGTCTGGAATTAGGGCCCTGTGGGTTGTACCTATCCCACTACTGTACTCTTGATGAGGTGGTAGATCATCGTTAGGGGTCTCATATCTTTGGTTTAGGTCCACTGCCTCGTTGATAATGTTCATATCGTCAGCTTCTGTTTTCAGTATCAGGACTTCATTGTCCAGGTATTGTATTGATTTTGGCTCAGTTTGCTCTCGGCATTCACTCATTTTTTTTCGATTTTCTGAGCAGTATTCTTCCAGTTTCCGTTGGAGAGCCATGTGTCCCTCTCTCACTTGTGCCAATTTGTCGAGGAGCACCCTGGTAAATATTTTATACTCTTTCTCTTTTCTTTGGGCTTCCTCTTCATGCTTTCTCACCCTCTCTTCACTTCTCTTATATAATTCCACCAGATATTCCAGATTGGAATCTTCCTTGCTCGTTTGCTGGACAGATCTCATACTTATTGGAGGAGATTCAAAAAATCCGGATGGTCCGGTTTTTGATCACCGTGGTTGTTCCCCATATTATCCATGGCCTTGGACGATGATTTTTTTTTACTATTTTATTGCTAACCATTTTATCCTAAAAAAAATTTTTTTTGAATAAATTGGTGTACTTTTAAAACGCAATACATAGCACTGATAAAGAATAACTTTTAAACTGTTTTACGGTTGAACTCACTAAGTTTAATATAGTTAAAATATTATTGTTATTATATTTTCCTTGTTTGACTCTCTGCGATGATTACTACTTTGATTTCAAATTTTATTAATGGCTAATCGGCTATCTCCCTCTCGGTTCTATTGGCCTAATTGCTGCTTTTACATTTATCACTAAAACCCCAACCACTGCCCTCTTACTACTGCTAACATTTCATGTTTAATTCTGCTGCTAACATACATATACTTTACTGCCCATATATAGAAAATTTATTGAATTCTACCTGTCACATTATTTCGCTAACATATATATTTTTAAATTCAAGCAATTTTATTTATATATATTAACATTCGTTAGATCCGGGTATACTTATTTCGTTCCCTTTTTATTTAAGATTAGCATACATATATATTTATTTACATTATAATTATTGATCCGATTCACGTCTCATTATTTGGTCTAAGAAAAATTTATACACGTTGAAAAAAACAAATTACATACAAAAGAATTTAGCCTGGTGACAAAATTTATTTTAGAAGTAACTCCGTTTAGTAAAATTACCCTTGGGCGCCATGTCACCAGTTAAAAATATCCATAGACTGTTAGCTTCCCAAAATTAATTTTAATAACAATTCCATTTAACTATGGGCAATCGTTAAAACATTCGCATTTTTATTGATTACAAAATTTTATTTATTATTACATTTCTGAATTCCATACGATAGCCTATTATATCTAGGTCATTACCGTACAAAATTATTATTATGCTATCTTGTGCGTTGAGCCGATAAAACTTTATTTTGACAGAAAAATACAATATTTGAAATATACATAGATTGTCACAATATTCACTTGGGACAATATTTCAGTAATTTACGCTATGCATACATAGTGTGACTTAAGTGAAACAATAAATACAGATAAATACAGATTGCTTGTATCGCACTATAGCAAGTTTGGACAGGTTCAGATTATATAGAATACGTAATTGAATGCCCGAGTCAAACAAAATATATGAAATACATACGCAAATAGATAATATAGAGTTTGAAAAATATTATATATATCAAAACATAAAGGATTTGAGTGATTACATAAGAAACAAAATGCTAAAATTAAGCTACAGGGATGTGGGTGTTTAAATAATCGAGGCTCCACGTTTGGACAAGCCATGGACCCGGAAAAAAAATACTATGTAACAGTCAGAATCGTCTATCTCGCTAACACACTGCAGAATTCAAACCCACACACGAAACTGAACATTCTAGGAGGGGTTGCCTTTAGACATACTAAGTTCGAATCTAAAGTCCAAATTTCACAGCGCCACCTACGTGATAACGCATCTGATGCTACTACTAGTATAACCTTTTACCGGTGCTTGGTGGTCAGGGAGAAACAAGAAGACTCTATACTAAGATAAGTTTGGGTTGCTAATTAACGTCTATGGATGTACAAAAGAAATGTAGAAAATAGATATATAGACCGAGACAGTGATAGGAATCAATAAAATAAAAGATCAAAATTAGTTTTAAATGATTTCAAAATTTATTTATATAGAAATATATATATAACGCCACTGTCTGCTTATATGAGACAGGGACGCGTATTAAATAATTGTTGGCATTACATTCCAATAAATGACAAAAAGGTTTTAAAGCAAAATTATATATTCTATCCCTCGGGGCAATAGTATTATGATAATGTGCTTAAAAAGATAGGAACATGTGCGAAGTGCTTTGAGTAATTATAAAAGTTTAATAAAATATTTGAAAATTAAGTGTTATAAAATATTTATTGATTTTGAGCATGGACAAAAGCTTACTAAGCAATAAAGTGGAGGTGTGATCAAGACATTTATTTGATAATAATAACTAAAGCAGATGGGAGGTCAGTATTGCTAGTAATGAATTTATTAAAGAATGGAGGGTGTGGCACGTTTAAGTCACGGATGCTTTGTAAAAATAAATATATAAATAAAACAATAGTGAAATATTTGGAATGACTACGGAGGGCAGCTCGCCGCTAACCCGTACGAAAGTGTTGTCACGAACAGCCGAAACTTAGCGACTGGGTGACGACTGTGTTTAATTCCCAGGTGTGACATTTGAGTACACACTCTGCCTGGGGACCGCAGGAAGCGAAGAGAGAACGGACTTGGCCGTGTAAAATCCTTGGAAAGCAAAACAAAGCAGTCTCAACAACCAATTCATTTACCAGCAATACTAGACTAATGTATATAAAACATACAAAATGGGTTTTACTTGAATTAAGAGAAATGCCCAATCAAATTCCCAGAAATTCATTTAAAAGGGTCCGCACATCTCGACGTCAATGATGAAACTTTGTGATTAAAGTAGATCACAGTATTTAAAAATAGGAAAATGCATGCTTGCGGGTTTGAAAAGAAAGCATAGGTTATTTACGCAATCATGCATTTGTGGCACATTTTAATCATTGACCTTGCACATACTCTCATATTAGGTTAAAATCAATAAAATGTAGATTTTAAACTATTTGATTATTATATATATTAAAGAAGATTAGAATCGCCCTCGAACGAGTGATTTGTGAGATAATAAAATTGGGAATTATTATAAATTTAAAATATGCCTTAATAGCGGTGTCTTACTTTCAACAAAGGGAATAATTCACTCGGTCAAAAACGATTCTGACACATTATCATAATAAAATAAAAGACAGCTTAATAAATAAAAAATATTAACCCAAGGATAGAGAGCAAAACTGTTGATTATATTTGAACATGTTAAAGAAGTACATAATAAGTCAAGGGAAATATAAAAAAAACAATTTAAAATAGCTATAGCATGTTAGTTAGGAATCACAAGAGCTCTTGGGTTAATTTAGGTTACCTCTGGAGAAGCATTTCCAGGTAGATTGATGGTCGGCAGGTTTTATATAACTTAGCAGCAAAATCTGGAATTGTTCATATTTTTGGCAGCAGCAGCAGTTCTGGGGTTCCTTACGTGATAGCTTCCGATGGTCTAGAGCAGCAGCTGGCCATTCCTGAGGGAAATAGTCTTCGCTGGCTCTACTCAGTCATGTCACGGTTAGCAATTTGTGTGGTAAACATGGTGAATTAATTTGGAGACGAAAACTCTGCTTCAAATATAAGTTCGCAGGCATGTAGCGAAAATCTCAGGAAAATATTTTGAAGAATATTTTACTAAAATATCACCCTCGAATCATTTCATTAGCAACACCAGAATAATTTCGGGTAGAAACACCAGAAGAATCCAGAACAAAAGAAAACCCTTCTTTTTATAGTGGAATTGGAGTGCTACAAAAATATATCGGACTTATCAGCTGTAATTAAACCTATCTGAATGTCTAAAGGAATTTAACAAAATTTTAATTAATTTCTATTGTTAATTTCCTTGTCGACATTCGAATTACAAACTAGATTTAATTAAAATTTACTTTTACTAATTAAAGAAAACCTTAAGTGGACATCTGCTGTATTTTTAGATAAGCTTCTATAACATTAAATAATTAAACTATTGTCCCTCATTTATTTTAACAGAAATATTTGGAATGACTTTTATTAAATTAGAAGAAAATTATTTTAGTTTTTTAAATTGCAATATTTGAATCTATCTACTAAATGAATATGAATTTTATTTTAAATCAAAAATATATTACGACTGTAATATATTTTTGTAAATAGATTCAAACAAAATAATTTTAATTAACAATTTACAATTTTTGATATAAGTTTTAAAATGCATATCATAGTGTGTGCGCAATTATGACCTATATAACCTACTTTTAAATAAATCTAAATTTTGCGAACATACACATAATCAACAACATTTTATTGATGTGGGAATGAGTTATACTTATATATAACACAAGCGTTGTTCTCGTGGTTTAAAATTGGCGGGATTTTCGGTATATAGCGCATTACAGACACACTACGATAGATTGGGGTTCAAACTAAGGTATGAGGGTAGGAAATAAGTGAGAAAAGGTGAAACGAAGATCTGCAAAGCAGACCTTACTGTTTCAACATGCGATAACATACAACAAAGAATGTCATCTTTTTCTGAATTTTTTAATCTATTTTATAGAGAATAAACATCAGTATCATTCAATAAAAGTTTTTAGTATCATTTGTCTTTCATTAATAATTCCAAGAAGAATTGACAGTAAGTAAATCCAGAATAAATTTAATAATGTGCGGTTTCTTTATTCATTCAATGAGTTCCCAAAAAAATGTTTTAAAAGTTTTATGATTATGATCTAATATTTATTTGTAATAATTTTGAGTAAAATAATGGACGAATATTAATAAAAAAGATGAGAATATTTATTACATTATTATTGATTAGTTTTATGATCTCAACATTGTATTTTTAAAATTTGGTGGAGTATCCTTAAATGAAACTTTTTTATTATCTTTATATTACGTTAATAAGCTGATAAAGCATCACTTCCATACAATAAATTAAATAAAATAACAGCTCTATATTTAGTTTAATTGCAGAAATTATTTCACTGTGATGAAATTACCTATATTTTAACTTGTTAAAAGCAGTACCAGCATACTGGATCTGGTTGTAACTTAACATCTAAGTTCATGTTTCTACTTATAAAACTACCAAGATATTTAAATTGAATTACATTCTCAAGTTGATAACTATACAAACTAAAACTGCTAAGAAATTTTCTTCTATCACTAGATAAAAAAACTGGAGTTTTTTAACATTAATTAATAAAACTAAATATTTGTTTTCATTAAAAACAGTGAATACATTTTGTAAATTGTCTTTTCAACTCACAAAAAAAGTACAATCATTACCATATTATAAATCCAAAAAATTTTTGTTTTCATTTTTGATTCAAATTAAAAATTCCATCATCATATATACAAAATTAAGTTAAAATGCAAAATAATTTTTATTTTGTTTGAAAATAAAACAAAGGAAAATCACATATTAAAAAAAAAAAACTTCTCAAGTTAATCAAATCATTAATAAAAAAATTATCGGAAATCCAATTTTGATTCTTCTTTTTAGTGAATCTAAAAATAGATTTACTTGCATCCATAACACTCTTTAAGAGAATTCCATATTTCAGTAATAAGACAATCCTGAAAGTCTACATTAATAATTTTAGTTTAATAGCAGGTAAAATTTAGTATACACAGTGAAGCCACAAACTATGATGTATCAATATATATGATTTCAATTATAGCAATCAAAAAAAAAATCACATTAAAATTAAAAAAATTAATACATTTTATAATATGAGAACACCCAGTTTTCCATCTATGATACTTGTATACCATTGTGTAAAAACAAAAAAAATTGTGAATAAATTTTACCTTATGCCATCAGCCATTTTTCCATCTTGGAATATTGACCGCGATTATGTTTATTAATAAATAATTTCTTCGGTTTATATTGAAAGTACATAACATTTTATTAGTCCATTATTATCCTTTCCAAATTTTGTGTGCAGTATTTTGCAAAGTTTTACAAAATTTGAGAATTTATTAAAAATTGTTACCAACTTAAAAAGATCACAACAATTAGAGACAGTAGTTCTTTAATAATGAGACTACTATTACATATCTACAAGACACACAGAGAATATGTAATTGTTATGTAAGTCAGACATATTCTTATTCATTTTATTTAAAAAAATAAAAATGGGTATATTAAGTTATTTTTTTAATGAATGTATGAATAAACACCCATTCAGTAAAATATATCCCCTCACTCTATTATTAATAGTTACATTATTTTTAAATACTTTTATTTAAGTTAGAAAATGTATTTGTTGGTAAATTTGTTTGCTAACTTTTGAATCACTTTTAAGATAGCATGAAATTTTAAGATCAAGATTTAATAGATTTAAATTCAATAGAATTGCTTCAAACTTGGTACATAATAAATATCAAGCAAATTTATATGGGACACTAATCTTTTCAGTAGACCAGAGGGTGAAAAAAATATTGAATATTTTGATAACAAAGTTAAAAATTGTTTTTAGAACTTTAATATACTTTAAGTAAACTTCCAAGAGGGTGATTTAGAGATTTTTTTTGTACTTTCAATTTAGTTATAACATATTAAAATCAAGGTTCAATAGATTTAAATTCAATAGAATTGCTTCAAACTTGGTGTGTAAGTTAAGAAATATGAGGCAAATCCATAAAGGACACTAATCTCTATAATAGGTCACTTAGATATGGAACAGAGGATGGGAATATATTGAATATTTTGATATCAAAGTTAAAAACTGTTCTTAAAACATTATGTCATAAGTAACGCTCATGAGAGAATGGTATATCTTTTGTTTTCAATTTAAAATTATATTTGAAAACAGATTTAAATTTAATAAAATTTGTTGAAATGTACATGTAAAAAAATCTCTACCAAAGTAATACATTTTAGATAGATGACTGTTTCTTAGGCATGGAAGTGATGGAGGGGGGGTTGAATATTTTGGATCTTAGAACTTCAATGTTTTAAGTAATGCTCACAATTTTCTTGAATTCAGTTGTAAGCTTCATTTAAGTAATAAAAAGGTTAGTTTATAATATAGCTTTATGAGATATTTATTTTATACAGTGCTGTTTTTATAAACTGTAATAGTAATAATCAGTCATTAAGCTAATGCACATGCGCTTTGTGAATTTTTTAACTATGAATGAATACTCTCACTTCCAAACACAAGATAAAGATTTGTGAAAAGATAGAATGAATTCATCTATCCTTTCAACCCAAACGTTTATGTATGGGCAAATCTTAAAACATTTGGAAATGAGAATGCGAAGATGTTAAGCATCATTCATTTAGGCATAGTAAAAGTAATCGCTTAACATCTTCATTCCCAAATGCTTAAGATTTGCCCATACATAAACGTATGGGTTGAAAGGATAGATAGATTCATTCTATCTTTTCACAAAGATGTTATCTTGTGTTTGGAAGTGAGAGTATTCATTAAGCTAAAAAATCCACAAAGTGCATTAGCTTAATGGCTGATTATTACTATTACAATATAGCTTTATGCTTTTTTTTTTAAAAAAAAAGAAAATTTTTATTTTTCAAATAAAAAAAAAAGTCAAACAATTTTCAACAGAAAAGTAACTTTCCATTTATTATACATATATAATTATGCATACATACTAAATATGATATACACATGAAGAGTATATGAAAAACTAGTTTATCTTTTCTTGTGCTAATTGTGATTTAAATGATACTAACAATCAGCCCATAAGCTATCAACAATCTCAACCTGCAGTCAAGGCAATAATTGGCTGTTTTATTAATTGTAATTTATGTATTTAAATATTTTGAACATTTTCTTGGTTAAACGATCAAAATATTTAAATATACAAATTCTAAAGAGTATCCATATTATCTTACTGCAGAAATATCTGATGATATATATTATAACACCCACCGACATAATATAAAACCGCCATTGTTGGCTTTAACCCGAAGCTTCGAATAAAGATATTTGTGAGCATGGTTAGATCCCATCTCACGCGCCAATCTTACCCGTAGATAAGAATTATCTCATCAAAAACGTAAATAAGGTTTCTGGTATGTATATCTGTTTATGGTAGCGCACTGAACCAGCTCAATCTCAGGGTTTGGGGATGATAGTCTAACTAGAGAACAAAG
This sequence comes from Epiperipatus broadwayi, assembly GCA_028023455.1. Classification (NCBI taxonomy): domain Eukaryota; kingdom Metazoa; phylum Onychophora; class Udeonychophora; order Euonychophora; family Peripatidae; genus Epiperipatus; species Epiperipatus broadwayi. The sequence goes on along the minus strand of JAQFVV010000048.1, from coordinate 2,390,923 downwards.
CTAAAACAAAACTAACTACGTCTTACATGTCTATTATTATATGCGATAGTTTATTGGATAAAATCCATTCATCTAACCAGGATCTTATCGGGGTTTATTCTATTCATGACCATACCCATTACCAATAAATCCCATTTATACACGCATATAAATATCAATATTCAAGCGCACAGCCCATTTATTCTGATCCACACACATATATATAATTCATACGCGCATCAAAATATTGCAAATATATATCAGAGCTGTTTATTTAATGTTGTCATTTATTTAATTTTAAAAGAGATTTAATATAGTAATTAATATTGAGGTAACACTAGTTTCTTTATTAAGATACATTCACTGAACACACATATTTGTGCCACGTCACTTTACCTTAGTTCACGCGATCAAAGACAAGTCCGCATTTATACCTTGCCAAGAAAACTGGTCTGGTAGATACAACGGATGGCAAATAGTTCCAATAGGGTATATCGAATAGCATATCCCAGAGGTAGAGTAGTTGATTCACTCGCTTTGCGAAAAGGTACAAATTTTCAAAGATCTTTCGTCACCATTTCTTTGATGAAACAAAATTTCCTTATTTTATTAACGCAGTTCGTAAGTCCGCTTCAGGTGAGTTTCACGACGAGTGTCCACTGGGCCGATTAACGAAACCCGCACTATAGAATTACCCCAACATTTTGGGTAGAAAATATTAAAACTTCTTAAGAAATATTTTACACGTCCTCCTAATCTGGAGTTCAAGCCGCGTCTCTCTTTTTTCGATCTATATCTCTCCTTTCGAGCACAACAAAAAGTTCTTTTGTTTTTCACTTTTAACTTTGTAAAATTTTCTCTGTGTATCCGTACGCCACTGACCAGTTCTTCCATTGTTCTTCAAAAATACCCACTTGACCAGTTTTCAGACTTCCCGACGCCAGTTATTAACTAAACTGCCTACAGCAATTAATTCATTTCTATTTCGGTCCTCATATGTTCAAGAGATTACTCAACAAAAGAAAACACGTGTTACCGACAATATTATTGAAACTTTAAAAAAAAACTTAACGGATAAAATATATACGCATAATCAATTACAATTTATACAGCTCTATATATAATTGATTATAACCATCACCGATAATACATACGCATATTGTACACTCGCACATACAACTATATTTACATATGCATACACACATAACTTTCGCACTCCTTGTAACAGGGTTCGAATGACCATTTACATATATATATATATTTTTGTTTATACATAGTCGCTCCACATTAACACTAGTAATTAGTAATATATCACATACGCGCGTATTCGAACCCGGTTTGTTACATACCCCCCTGGTGCGATAGCCTTCAAATACCTTCTGTGTATTTGAACGGCTTCTTAAACGACTTTTCTTTCTCCTTTTACTTTCCCCGGGATCACCTTTCTGTTTCGGTGCCCACGGTCCCTTTTCTTGGACGAACTTTGGCTTATCCGGCGGACGTCGAGCTTCCGGTTCGTATGGCCATCTCGGTCTGTGACTATCATCACCACCCCTTCTATGCGTGGCATTCCCGCTGGTGTGTCCTTCTATCCCAAATTTAATATTTGGCATATCTTTAACTTGCTTCCATCGCTCCAACGGTGTGTTATGGTCATATATACTCATATCCAGAGCGTTAAGCAGCTCTGCCATTTCTCCGATGGATGCCTTCCTCATCCCCAACATCATTCTTTCCACGTTCATAGGCATATTGTGCCTTACAATTCGAATGATGTGGCTTTCAGACAGGTGACACGCGTCCAGTGTCCTTAGTCTCGCCACTTGGCGATGAAAAAATTGAGAAAAATTTTCTTCCTTTCCTTCCTCATATTTCTCTCGCATCACTTGGTACTGCACGAGTTCCTGGAGGTCTTCCGACCAGAAGGTCTCTCGTATCCTCCTCTGATACTCCTCGAAGGTTGTGGGCTGTTGGGACAATGAGTCCCACCACTCTTGGGCATTCCCACTTAGATGGCTGCACGCTACCACCAATTTACCTTCCTCTGGCATGGGATTCATGCCAAGGTATCTTCTTAGGCTCCGTAGATGTTCCACGGGAGCTTCCCCCATTTGGCCTTCAAACGGCCGTACCTTTAAAAAATGGTTCACGTGGTTGTGTACCGCCACATCCTTACATTTTCCCATATGCTCCGGTCTTTCCGTCTCACTAGACCTCGGTCCCTGTTTTATATCCCTCTCCCCTTCATCTAAACTTCCTTTTACTTCTTTATCGTCAGGTTTCTCCGCCCTTCCCTTGCTTTCTATCCCTAGTCTCCGTTCTATCTCCTGAAATCGGAGTTCAAGACCTTCTAATCTTTCTAAAATCCTCTCCGATATATTTATTTCCTTCTCTTCCGTCGCCTTCTGCTTTTCCCCATTCTGTTTATTTTTTGGCTTCATTTTTTTATATATCACTATTAAGGTTAAACGTGCCAGGTTCGTCACCCCGGTTTCCAGTGGTCCCCTGCATGACCCACCTGATAGACCTTTGTCCCTTCTTCTTATCCTATTGAACGATATCGTTTTATAATATCTCAATGTTAAATAAATTCTTAACCTCTATTTTCTAACCCATGACTTTATATATATATCACGAGACATACATCAGCGCTATTTCCCCTTTGACCACTCGAGAACTTTTCTATCCGTACATTCACCACGCAAAATATGCCCATCTACTATCTTTCAAATATGTGTTCAAACTCTTTCCGATTTATAACCAAACTATCGCTTTTATTTTCCCTTTTCTTTTTTTTTTCTTAAAAAAAAAATCCACTCTCGTTTGTGAGCTCTTTTACGTTACGTTAGGATGCCCTTTAAATGCCCATTCTCTAACATTCGCAGCCCCGTTAGTTGGGACGCCATTATAACACCCACCGACATAATATAAAACCGCCATTGTTGGCTTTAACCCAAAGCTTCGAATAAAGATATTTGTGAGCATGGTTTGATCCCATCTCACGCGCCAATCTTACCCGTAGATAAGAATTATCTCATCGAAAACGTAAATAAGGTTTCTGGTATGTATATCTGTTTATGGTAGCGCACCGAACCAGCTCAATCTCAGGGTTTGGGGACGATAGTCTAACTAGAGAACAAAGCTAAAACAAAACTAACTACGTCTTACATGTCTATTATTATAAGAGCGTAGTTTATTGGATAAAATCCATTCATCTAACCCGGATCTTATCGGGGTTTATTCTATTCACGACCATACCCATTACCAATAAATCCCATTTATACACACATATAAATATCAATATTCAAGCGCACAGCCCATTTATTCTGATCCACACACATATATATAATTCATACACGATCAAAATATTGCAAATATATATCAGAGCTGTTTATTTAATGTTGTCATTTATTTAATTTTAAAAGAGATTTAATATAGTAATTAATATTGAGGTAACACTAGTTTCTTTATTAAGATACATTCACTGAACACACATATTTGTGCCACGTCACTTTACCTTAGTTCACGCGATCAAAGACAAGTCCGCATTTATACCTTGCCAAGAAAACTGGTCTGGTAGATACAACGGATGGCAAATAGTTCCAATAGGGTATATCGAATAGCATATCCCAGAGGTAGAGTAGTTGATTCACTAGCTTCGCGAAAAGGTCCAAATTTTCAAAGATCTTTCGTCACCATTTCTTTGATGAAACAAAATTTCTTTATTTTATTAACGCAGTTCGTAAGTCCGCTTCAGGTGAGTTTCACGACAGTGTCCACTGGGCGATTAACGAAACCGCACTATAGAATTACCTCGACATTTTGGGTAGAAAATATTAAAACTTCTTAAGAAATATTTTACACGTCCTCCTAATCTGGAGTTCAAACCGCGTCTCTCTTTTTTCGATCTATATCTCTCCTTTCGAGCACAACAAAAAGTTCTTTTGTTTTTCACTTTTAACTTTGTAAAATTTTCTCTGTGTATCGTAGCCACTGACCAGTTCTTCCATTGTTCTTCAAAAATACCCACTTGACCAGTTTTCAGACTTCCCGACGCCAGTTATTAACTAAACTGCCTACAGCAATTAATTCATTTCTATTTCGGTCCTCATATGTTCAAGAGATTACTCAACAAAAGAAAACACGTGTTACCGACAATATTATTGAAACTTTAAAAAAAACTTAACGGCTAAAATATATACGCATAATCAATTAAATTTATAAGCTCTATATATAATTGATTATAACCATCACATAATACATACGCATATTGTACACTCGACATACAACTATATTTACATATGCACACACATAACTTTACTTGTAACAGGGTTCGAATGACCATTTACATATATATATATATTTTTGTTTATACATAGTCGCTCCACATTAACACTAGTAATTAGTAATATATCACATACGCGCGTATTCGAACCCGGTTTGTTACAATATACTGTAACATTTATTTATATATGTTACAAATATATTGGCATTTGGTAAAAGCTAAAAAAGTAAATTTAGATTTTTTTTTGATTAGTATAATTTTTGTTAAAACGTGCAATGAAGGTTAAAATTGTCATTCTTATTTTTTTTTATCTAATTGGAAAGAATAAATGACATACAGATTACTAATCCAGATAAATTAAAAGAATTCCAAAAGTATAAGCTAAAAGAAAAATATTTTAGCTAATTAAAGATGGAAGAATAATGCTAAAAAAAAAGACAACTTTGTAACTTAAATTTAAGAGAGAGTGTATAAGATTATTATCTTATACGCTGATAAAAAGAAAAAGAGTGCAGAAGTTCCAAAATGGAGGGATATAAAAAGGAGATGACAACTTCAATCTGGGTCTTCTCTTTTACTTCCAGTTACGTCTCTGAAAGTTGGAGGTTTCCACGAGCATAACCTGTGGCAAGAAATATACTTCTACACAGGTATGCCCTTGCTGTACAAGCTGTTCCAAGCATGGAAATGGGACTTGTGAAGACCGCTTTTGCAATAAAAGGGTCACTACAACCGTGCCTTTTCTCCAGCTATAGAAGGAAAATAATGGAAGACCAGGAGAGACAATGGAAATTCTCATGATCTGGGATCCCATAAACCTACATGAACTTACCGGTAAGTTAAGAATAAATTTTCCTGATAGTGACTTAAAAGTTTGCAAACACCCAATTATTTATCTAGGCTTAGACTACCATCCTGATATAGACTTTTCGTATTCAAGGGACTTTCTTATAAAGAATTTTATACAAGATCTTGGAACATTATTAAATTGCGTTCATTATTTAATCTAACTGTTTTTGTTAATCGATTCATTATCTGGATTAGCATGTGTGTACTTTCCAGTTTAGTTAATTCGTAATTTAACTTATAAATATTTTAGTTTGTTAGAATAAAAGAGATTATACTTTTATCAACCTTTTTCATTGTGCGTTATTAATAATGGTTATTATTCTTTTTAGTATTAAAGTTATTATTAGTTTAATAAGATTTAAAAGTAATTTACCTTGCCAATATGTTTGAATAAGCCCAGCAATAATAATCTCAAAAAAAAGATAATTCTTGTTTACCGTAAAATTACCGATTCTTAAAATCTAAGACCAATAATTTTAAAAATATTTTATTTTTTTTTATGTGCGAGACATGCTGGCGACAGATATCAGCGGTCTTTTTAGAATAAAAAGACCTGGCGCCTATCAAATAAATTAAAAGCTGATCTCATCAATAGCATAATTCTCAACCATCAATAGGCAAAGTTTGATCAGGAAATATAGCAGTGTTTTTTAGGAAAAGAAATACAACTTTCTTTTTTCTTTTGATACAGCTTGATCAACTCACGCTCAAATATAAATTTGAGGCGTATAGTGGCCTAGTAATACGAAAACGTTACAATGGCGACCCAACTCGGGCTTCGATTTAACAACTACAACCTGAGATGAGTTGTAATGATAAAGAACATTACAATGATGACTCAAAGAAACTCACAGCCGGAAAATAAATTATGATTTTTTTGAAAAAAGAAAAAAATTATAAAAAAAAAAAACTAACTAATTAAACCCTGATTATTAAAATATGAAAGAAGATATTTTTTTAATATGACTTAGAAAGAAAAATATATATGTATATTTTTTTATATATGTCTAAAAACAGATCGTGGCTGATGTAGACGTAAGTACAAGTATTTGACCGGGTAGGCGGTTACTGAAGAGGGGAATAACATAGCCCGAGTCCTTATCGCAGTATATGAACATAAGACCATCTTTAAATGCTCGTCAGACTATTTCTAGCAGAGATCCCAATAAAGGGGAAGGCGGATCAAGTTGGACCAAGTTGCCACGAGCCTGTAAGACTCAGAACGATGAGCAACGCTCGTTTGTGCTTATAACTTGGGCTTCTTATCGTTAATATTACACAAAGCGGATAGGACACAGATGAATGTTGAAATATTTTCCATTCCCGCCGTGTTAGACCTAAAAGTGGGCGTAAAGCGAAGTAGCTATGAATGAGTCTACACAATATATCAGCACGCTACTACAGAAAAAAATACGAATTTAAAAACTTAAGAATAAAATTAGTGTAAACCCCTATTTTATTCTCATCTCCTGGCACTGGTGGTATTGTAACGTTTATTTATATACGTTACAAATATATTGGCATTTGGTAAAAGCTAAAAAAGTAAATTTAGATTTTTTTTTGATTAGTATAATTTTTGTTAAAACGTGCAATGAAGGTTAAAATTGTCATTCTTATTTTTTTTTATCTAATTGGAAAGAATAAATGACATACAGATTACTAATCCAGATAAATTAAAAGAATTCCAAAAGTATAAGCTAAAAGAAAAATATTTTAGCTAATTAAAGATGGAAGAATAATGCTAAAAAAAAAGAGAACTTTGTAACTTAAATTTAAGAGAGAGTGTATAAGATTATTATCTTATACGCTGATAAAAAGACAAAAGAGTGCGCAGAAGTTCCAAAAATGGAGCACGATATAAAAAGGAGATGACAACTTCAATCTGGGTCTTCTCTTTTACTTCTAGTTACGTCTCTGAAAGTTGGAGGTTTCCACGAGCATAACCTGTGGCAAGAAATATACTTCTACACAGGTATGCCCCTTGCTGTACCAAGCTGTCACGCAAGCATGGAAATGGGACTTGTGAAGACCGCTTTTTGCAATAAAAGGGTCACTACAACCGTGCCTTTTCTCCAGCTATAGAACAGAACAATAATGGAAGACGCCGGCAGGAGAGACCAATGGAAATTCTCATGATCTGGGATCCCATAAACCTACATGAACTTACCGGTAAGTTAAGAATAAATTTTCCTGATAGTGACTTAAAAGTTTGCAAACACCCAATTATTTATCTAGGCTTAGACTACCATCCTGATATAGACTTTTCGTATTCAAGGGACTTTCTTATAAAGAATTTTATACAAGATCTTGGAACATTATTAAATTGCGTTCATTATTTAATCTAACTGTTTTTGTTAATCGATTCATTATCTGGATTAGCATGTGTGTACTTTCCAGTTTAGTTAATTCGTAATTTAACTTATAAATATTTTAGTTTGTTAGAATAAAAGAGATTATACTTTTATCAACCTTTTTCATTGTGCGTTATTAATAATGGTTATTATTCTTTTTAGTATTAAAGTTATTATTAGTTTAATAAGATTTAAAAGTAATTTACCTTGCCAATATGTTTGAATAAGCCCAGCAATAATAATCTCAAAAAAAAAGATAATTCTAGTTTACCGTAAAATTACCGATTCTTAAAATCTAAGACCAATAATTTTAAAAATATTTTATTTTTTTTTATTTGCGAGACATGCTGGCGACAGATATCAGCGGTCTTATCAAATAAATTAAATGCTGATCTCATCAACAGCATAATTCTCAACCATCAATAGGCAAAGTTTGATCAGGAAATATAGCTGTGTTTTTTAGGAAAAGAAATACAACTTTCTTTTTTCTTTTGATACAGCTTGATCAACTCACGCTCAAATATAAATTTGAGGCGTATAGTGGCCTAGTAATACGAAAAACGTTATGTATTAAATGAAGTTCATTTACAATATGGTTTTGGTAAGCAATTTGTTTAAAAAAATAAAAATTTCCTATCAAAAGCAAAAATGTCAAACATTTTTCATTTAAAAAAAATATTTCATAAATCATTATATACAAATATTATTATGTATACATCCTAAATAGGATATATATGTAAGGGTTATACATATTAACTTACAGAAAAATATCTGATATATATATATATATCAACTATAAGTGTCCAGTTGATTTAAAGTACAATATAGTTTTACATTTTTATTTACTGTGTCAATGCTAAAAAATTAAAAATAATACATTTTTAAAAAAAATTAAATAATTTTATTTTTAGTGTATTAAAAATAAATTTTCTTCAACCACAATTGAGGTTTTTAGATTTAATTTAAAATAAAATTGCAAGGGGAGGGTGGATTAATTAAGTCAATCACTATTTTTAATAACAAGGAATTAATTTAATTAATTTCTAGAACCCCACCCCATGCTTTTACTCCAAGTTAAATCTAAAAACCCTAATTGTGACTGAAGAAAATTATTTTTTTCCTTTTCAGTGCACAGTAAATAAAAGCATTTAATATTATTCATATTATGATCTTAGTTTATATATGATTATACATATAAAAAAGCATTAGTGTTATATTTATGTGTGCACGTTGAAATATATTGTATATTTGCAGTTCAATACGCAATATATACTCTACTCTGAACAAACTTTATCAACAAAATGTGAACTATTATATATGATGTAAATAAATAAGGGAGCTTGGAACAAAATAAAGCAGACATTGTGGGTTCATTGTATAGTAAATACTTCTAAAGAATGAACATCAATTTTCTTATGAATATGATTGAAATAACTCATTTTTAAATACAACTCAATATAATCTTGCAGCCTACTAATCTGTTTAATACTCTATGCTTAATAAATATTGTACAATATGAACTTTTGTATTATAATTCCTAACTACAATGAAGCACAATATGCATCAGTATAAATATAAACAAATAAAAAAAATCATTAAAACTCATAAATTTAACATGACAGCAATTTTTTTTTTTGTCTTGGAGTACTTTATCACATTAAAAAAATTAATTAATTTTATATGGCACCAAGCATTTTTTCCATCTCAGAGTACTATAGGTGATCACACATTTATAAATACTCCTTCAGTTTATGTTGAAAGCACACATTTTATTCTTTGCTTTATTACCCATTCTGAATTTGATGCAGTACAATATTTTGTATAATAAAATGTTTTCTAAGTATAAAGCTAAAAGTTTCATAAAATTTGTAAAGTATCTTTCTTAAGTGATAAAATAAAAATTGTCAATTTACTAGTGGAAAAAAAACCCCTGCCAAATACTCTTTGTATTGAATCAAAAAGCTTAAAAAGTTTAACCAAAAATGTGAAATGGGTAACAGCAATTAAGAATCACTATACAGATTCCAAAGTCTATGCAGATTAAAAACATCAAAACTTACACTGTAGTTTGCTAGTAATGAAACTATTTTGTACTCATAGGGGAAAAAATTATTAAAGACAAAGATATTGTCCAGAACATGTTTAATTGCAATAAAGATCTGACATTTCATTATTCATTTTACTTTAAAAAATAGAGAAGATATAGTAAGATTTATTTTTTGAGTGAATGTGCTATTAATAACATTTTAAAAATGTTTATAGTATAATCTTTATTTATATGTGCATACTATATATTTAACAACTGCGCTATGTAAATGTGTGGGTGTTGTACAGTATTGCACAATTGCATTTCAGTAAATAATACATATTCTACTGTTATTAAAAATTATCAACAAAACACGAGCTATTATATTTTAATATTAAATTTTGAATAGTTTAAAAAAAATTCAAACTTTACTTAAACCTTTTAAATACATTAAAAAATATTGTCAGTAATACCACACAGATTAGTATATAACACAACATTTTGAGTATTATTTTCCTCTCTTCTTCAAGTTTTGCTGACTTGGGCAATAGCAGTACTCATATGGAAATAAAGTCTGGATCTTTAGATTCATGAATATTGAATTTAAGGCAATGCTCTAGCCAACTAAGCTATTCTGCCAAAGACAAATCTGTAGAAATTTCAAATATTTATCTGAGCATCCTCCTGATTTCTTCATTTTTTACTAAGAAAAAGTGGAGAAATCAGGAGGACCTTCATAAATAAGTATATGAAATTTCTATTGATTGTTGCTTTTGGCAGAATAGCTTAACTGATTAGAGGGTCACCTTAAATTCAATTCTAATGAATCTAAAAGTTCCAGATTTGATTCTGTAATGGAATATAATATGCCGTTACATTATTTTAAAATGAAAGTAAAAAGATCGTAAATAAAAATTGATTTATTAAAAAGAAAAAAAACTTAAAAACTGAAAATTAAAAGTTGTTTAATATATATATTGTCGCGCAGATGGAAAAGTTAAACTATTTTAAGAAAAAGTATTTTTTTTTGTAAAAAAGATATAAAGATTTGATATTTTTGAAAATAGAAATAATGTTGATTTCTATAATGTTAAAAAATGGAAATGATTGTTTTATTAATTAAATGATTGTTCTAAAGCAAACTAGCCCTTGGGGCACTTAAAATAAATTAAATGGTAAGAGAAAAGAAATTAAATGACCAATGCAAACACCAGAAATGTCAGCACGAACCGTAATTGAAACACCAGATGATTAGTGACGTCTTGCTCGTTGAATCCAAAGATTGGATGATAAGAGACTAATAAAACTATAAAAGCCAAATTATTATTATAATTGTTATCTTAGAGCTGACTATGAACATACAGTTATAACTAGCTTTATTGCAGATTTCACGATGTTGAAGTCTGCAATGAATTTAATTTTCCGGACAACCAACTGAGGCCTCTGGATGACAGTTCCTGACCAAATGAATGGCAAGTAGCGGTTTCATTTCAAAGAAGGACAAACAATCTACGAAAGTGATCACGAAGATGGACCTCTAAATCTGCTCAATTCGTAAAGTATGAACTCTTATGTCTATCTAATAAGAACTTTTCAAAAATTGCAATTAATAGCTGAAAATAAGAACAATTATCTGACTAAAGAAAAAATTTTAAAATCAATCATTATTTTTTTTATATGCATATGTTTAAGCAATCATTTCCATTTCTCTTTTTTTTTGTGTGTGTAAAGTGTTAATTAAAATGTATCAAATTAAAGTTGGGTATAGATAGCTGCATGGATAAAAATTAATAACTATGTTTAAATTTGTTTGTTTATTTAATTAAATGTGTAAAAATTCAAAGATGAATTAAAAAATTTTACTTTCAAAATGCCACATCTCTTAAAGTTAAAATGATCTCAATGCCTGCTGAATGTTTATTGCTAGTTTTTGATTAATTTCTTTATTGATTTTAAAAATCATTTAAATTTGATCTTTGTTTCATTTAGAGATAATAAAAAAATTATAGGTTAAAACCTCATTAAGTTTCAACGATATTTTAAAGAAAGTTGAAGTAAAGGTTTTCTCTGCTTAAAGTGCTACATCATATCCACATTACAATATATACATAATTTTTTAAACAGTTACAAATTTACACACATGTTTAAGTATTTTACATACATTAATAATTTGAAATATTTATTTTAAAATAGTAAATATTTCTGCACAAAAAAGCACACGTTTGTTCCCGTAAAGGAATAAATTTCTTTATGAAATTACTAGATTATTTCTTTAACTATTTTTGAATTAAGCTGATGAAAAAATGTATCTTGCTATTATATAAAACTTTGACAAAAGATTAAAAATTCACTTCTGACTTTCAGATTGATTTAACACCATCATGTAATTAAATTAGAAAAGAAAACTGAACAATTCTCTTTAAAAATGGATCAGATAGATTTCCAACAGTGTCAACTAAAAACAAAGATTGCTTTAGTGGTCTAAATGTTTGGGATTGAAGATTTTAGTTAAAGATATGAAGATCTATATAAAGAAGTGGAACTATGAATATCAATTAATGCTATATTAGAATAATAATTAATAGACCTGCAATGAGATGAGACAGTATCATTAATAAAATAAATTCAGATATAACTCACAGGAATCCAAATATATATATATGCAAACGTAGTTATAAAATTTATTTTTTTATTATTGTGTTATTAAAGTAATAGAAAATAATAATAAATAGCTAAGTTCCAGCTAAAAACATTATATACTCCATTGTTATTAATCTGGACAAAAATTTAGAGATTAAATTATTTAAATGAAGAGTTAGAAATAAACATGAAAATACAAAATTAAAAATTCAGTGCTGATAATAAACCATTTACTTAAATTAGCCTACATAAAATTTAAGATAATTTGAATGTTTATATGGATAAGAAAAAAATCAAAAGATAGTTTTGCCCAGATTACAGCTTGTGATAAAAATCAAAATAACTTCTAAATTAATGATTTTCCAGGTTAGTCCAAGATGTCAATGGCTGAGTTGTGTCAATATAGCCAACATATTTTTAAGACCTTTATAAATGCAGCATTCTGAATTTGATCTGGATAGTAGGGAATAACTGTACCACTAATAAAATTGAGATAAAAATAAGTTGGATATTTTAAAAATACTTAAAACTTTACTGCATCACAATTTCAAACTTAATACTTTGAATAGTGTTTAAGAATAGCCAAAATATCATCACTTGGGTACTTTGGTATTATTCGTGCTATAAGTATTACTCCTGTGATGTTTGTGTTCAGTAATAATTATTCAAAGTTTCTGTTTATGATCTCACATCATCCAAGAATCCTAGAGTGACTAATCTATTTCAGATATATACACATCACCAGTCTCCCACAGTGATTCCCCCCCCCCCCTTCCACAATATAATAAATCTCTCGCATCATTTGTAAGTAATATGGTTTTATATTTAAAAATACATTTACAGCTTAAAGTTTTTATATTTTTTTTTGTTAAAATTTTATATATATTGTAACAGTATGTATATACATGCATTGCGCATGTGTGTGTATATACGAGTTACATAATTCACTTTTTTATTTATTAAAAAAATATATCAGAATCAATAGTTTGAAAATATAGAAGTTAAAATACAGAAAAATTTGAGATGTTAGAAACTAATAATTATAATTTGTCTTTCTTTTATACATTATTATCTGACAAAAATTCTCTTTAAGAAAAGTGTTTTTAATTAAAATAATCAAAAAGTTTCTTATGATTAATTAAATAGTTTGTACAGAAATAATCAGGCCCTGGAGATTAAAATTCCAGACTGATTAGTTCAACTAATTCTAATCTCTGTAATTAAAATTAAAAAACAGAAAATAAAGAAATGAAAATTACAATTAAATTTTTTAAGAGATAAGATGTATTGGTAAAGTGGTAAAAACTCGAGCAAAGGTGGGGTCAGTAATATAAAAGGCACACATTCTCTATTGTCTTCAGTTTAGCCAGAGTTGTTAAGTTTGAATTAAGTTCATAGAGTTCAGTTCAAACCAGATTAAAGAGAATGATTGGCTAGAACCGAACGTTGTGTCCAGTCATTTCCTCTGCTCTTCTCCCATGTGCCATTTAGTAAAATGCCGTAACAAATTACTCTGACTCGCCTTCTGCCAAAGTTTCAACCCGCTTACTAAATTAAGTGAGTTATGTAAAAACCAGGCCACCAGAACAAGAAACCAAGAAGCTGCCTTTAAGTTAAAAATACCAATGCCAGGACCAAGAAACTAACCGGATCCAAGGACAAAAGGGATGATCACCCAACTACATAAAAATCCAAGAACTATGATACCTACCATGGAAATCAAAACTATTTAAACCGCCTATCAAAGACAATGTTGAAATGACAACTAAAGTCCAAAAGCAGTGCTATAAATCCTAGTTAAATATTTATTGATATCAGGATAAAATTTTTTAAATCTTACTTGTTATCATAAGCATGCAAAATTTGTTAAATGTATATTTCTTATGTGTTTACATTTTAATTATGTCTTATTATTACGTTCATAATTATCATGTTTTTTAAAAAATAAATTTAGTTTAAATTATTAATGTTGTTTTTTTCCGTCTCTCTCTCCAATCATAAGCAAATGTGTAGCCAGTCTCATGTGAAGAACTAGCCATGGGTCAAGCACTTGAAACATGTTAGTGACATATCATGGGTTCCAATCTAAGTATTGGATGGCGCCCTGGGTTTTAAACCATTTCCCCATGGGATGTTTCACTTTCATGCAACCGGGGAGCTACTTCAGTCTGAAAAAATGACTGTCAGTTTAATATTTTATTAAATTGCAGTCTGACCGGGGGGGGGGGGGAATGATTGATATGTAAGTATTAATCATATTTGCCCTCCTGCTTGAGTAACGGGTTTTTAAAAAGGTCTTTTTTTTTTGCAAAATAATATGATTTTATGTTTAAAAATAAAAAGTTCAAGTTTTATAAGTCTAAAAGTTTAATTAAGGAGCTCTTAATTCCCATTACAATATATTAAAAAAAAAAATTAATTATAAGGTTAAAGTTTGCCATTTTTAGATAAAACTAAAACTTTATCTTACAGTTTGCCATTTTTTTTTTTTTTTTAAAGTTAAAAAAAAGCAACATAAAGTTAACACTTAATATTACTGTTCACCATTTAAAAAACATTTCTGGGTTCTTTTTCATATTTTTCCTTTTTCCATAATGAATATATCTCTCTATCATTGAAAATAAGATGTTTTTTTTTTTTTTTAGTTTTGATGTTTGGCATTAAAAATGATGGGTGTTTATAACGGCACAAAGTGCCGTAAAAAAAACTCACAAGTCACAATTACCTGTTTTCATTTAGTATTGTAATGCGTTTTTTTCTTTTTCCATAATGAGTATATGCTCCGTTTTTTTTTTAAATTTGAAGTTTGATAATACATCTGGTTTGATGTATTACTCCAATGACATGTTTAAAATAATGGATGGGATCTGTAGAAAATTTTTATTAACTTTGTCTGCACATCCCTTGGAGGTGTTATTTTAAACATATCACAAACTTAGAATAATAAATCACCGGAGTAATACATCATAGCAGGAATAATACTCAAGTTCCAACATTTAAGCTGAGTATAATGATAGCAATGTAAAAAGATAGTTGTCCTCTATATTTCACCATGTGACCCTTCATATGTTTATGTTCTGGTGAATTTAGATGCCTCTTTCTATATTCTCTTTTGCCTTGCAAGATTTGATGCAATAGTAGAGATGCCATACTCTAATGTGTAAAATGCTCAAATCGATTCTAATTCTGGCATTTACAGCACTCAAACTCCATATGAATTCCTAAGCAATAAAGTCATGTGACTATTTATTTTCTCTTTTGTTGATAACAATCATAATAAAAAAAGAATAATTATAAATAATAAGAAAAATAGTATATAATTTCTAATTATATGTTGGACAATTTCTATTATATAACTGAGTTGTTAAATGTTTTTAGAAAAATTCAAACTTTATTTACACTTCTCCAAATATATCCAAAGATTAGTATTAACATACAAATTAGTATAAAACACAACATTTAGAGGTATTATTTTCCATTTTTTAAATGTTGCTAGTATGGCAATTGAATCAGTTACTTTTAGACTCGTGAGTAGTAAATTTAAATGAATGCCTAACAATATAAACTATTGTGGCAGTCTAGGGGTAAAATACAACTCTGAATATCATGTTCTACACTAATCTGTATACCATTATTTCCAAAAAAATAAATTTGGAAAAGCATAAATAAAGTTTGAATTTTTCTAAAAACATTAAATAATTCAATTACATAATAAAAATTATCCAGTATGTAACTACAGGTAGCCACTACTACAAATCACATATATTAATATACATTCAGAATTTCTTATCATATAATTAGCTTCATTTAAAAAACACTACAACTGATAATGATCACTAAATTGGATGTTTTCAAAGGACCAATGATTTATAGAATGTAATCAATTTTAACTGCTTTCCAACTTATTGAAATGAAGTGTTTTCTATCACATAGAGCAGGGTTGACCAAGATGTTAGATGTTGGGTGTACTTTTTTGGTGAAAGTGTATCTGAGGGTGGCAATTTTTTCAGGGTTTCAAACTGGAAATCAAAAAAAAATGATTCTGCTGTGTACAGCCACTCACTCGGCTTAACCATCAGGTAAATAGACAGCAGAAACCAAATGATTATACAAATAGTTTAATAGAATTAACAGTCGGATAAATAATAGTACATATATATAGTTATAAGACAATTAAGTTTAACTTACGAACGCTGGCCATGAAGGCATACAAAAAAACATAATATAGACCGGTGAGGCCTGCAAAGTTCCTAGGTCCACTTTTTAACCTTCAGTGGTGGAATTCACTGGGTTTGTTCCGTTGCTAAGTTAAAACTCTTGACCTTCGTGTGCATTCAATGAGTTCTCCGCTACAAGTGCTGCTTAGTTGTTTTTTGTTCCTTCTTTTTTCTTGTTAAGGAATGTTTCAGAAACCAATTAATTTTCAGCTATTGTCTACTTTTAGTAATCAGCACTTTTAATCTAGCTGCTTAATTAGTTTCTGATCTGAAGCTTATCTTTAATAGCGTACCAAATTTAATTACAAAATTCCTGTCTATTTCTTTTAATAAAACTTATTTTAATAAAACATTAATTATTATATACGTATAATTTTCTTTTAACAAAACATTATTATACACGTATATAGCACCTCCACCACTTCAGAAATTATGGTTTCTGAAGTCTTACATAGTCTTTTAAGTAAGCGGGTTCTTTTCTTGTTCTCGAAGATCTGCGTGGAGATGTTTTCTCTTCTAATGGCGTTTTGTTAGTCTCTTGATCGTCGTATTTCTCTTCTACTGGTGTTTCGTTGGCTCCTTCAGTTTCTTGATCGTCGGAATTCTCTTCGCATTTGGGAATGCGCGGTGCTGCCGTACTTCCGGTTTGCACTAATTCTTCTCGACGTCTCACATGATTTATATGCTTGCGCGTTGTTTTTCCAGTTTCTGTCTCTACAAGTATTATTTGTTTTGACAGTATTTCTTTTATGAAGGCCTTCACCCAGTGTTTCCTGATGACGTCTCTAACCCAGACTTTTTCTCCTTTGGAGTAAATAGTATCTCCAGTGTTGCTTTCGTAATGTGTAAAGTTTTGTTCTGGGTGGATTAACGATAGTTTCGTGCGTAGTTTCCGTCCGAAAATTAATTCTGCAGGAGATTTGCCTGTAGCACACGGAGTACTATGTTGATATAATAAGGCAGAATGTAAGGTGTCTTGTATATTTGCAGTGCCTTCCTTCCGTAACGTTTGCTTCAAAGTTTGTACTGCCTTTTCTGCAATACCATTGGACTCCGGGTGATATGGGGGCGTGGCTAAGTGTTTAATTCCCCATTCTGTGAGAAATTCTTCAAATTTAGTGGATGTGAAACTGGTACCATTGTCAGACACAATTGTTTCAGGAATCCCATGAAAAGCAAAAATCTCCTTCAGTTTTGCGATTGTTTCTTCGGTACTGGTGTTTTTCACTACTCTATATTCCGTCCACTTTGAATAAGCGTCGATCACTACCAAAAATATAAAGCCGTGAAACGGTCCAGCGTGGTCAACGTGAATACGGCTCCACGCTCTTTCAGCTGCCGGCCAAGCAGCATATTTTTTCTCATGCATATTTGCATTTACTTGGCAACTTTCACATGATTTCACATATTTCTCTATATCAATATTTATTGCGGGCCACCATATGTAACTACGAGCCAGAGCTTTGGCCCGCACTATCCCAGGATGACCTTGATGAATTAAGTGAAGAATCTTATTCCGCCCACTGCTCGGTATCAACACTCTATCATCCATTAAAATACATCCCTTGTTTATGGACAATCTTTGTCTTACGTCCCATAAAGTTTTATGTAGTCTCTCGGGCCGACTTTGTGGCCAGCCTTTGCTGATCCATTTACTTAAGTGTTTATATCCATTGTCAGCTTTAGTCCAATTAGCTACCTTTTCACTGGTTATTAATTCGTTGTTCCAATTATCGATATAGTTAATAGTTTGGTCGTCTTTTTGTAGTTCAGCTTTAATGGGCATTCTTGACAGTGCGTCTGCGTGTTTAATGATCTTTCCTTTTTTGAAATTTAGATCAAAATCATAGCCTGACAACAGATTAACCCAACGTAACATTCTAGGGCTTAGATGATCAGGTGCAGTTTTATTTTTTGCTAATAATCCCAACAGCGGTTTATGATCGGTAAAGATTTTAAACTGTCGACCATACAAATATTGGTGAAACTTTTTTATTGCAAATATGATAGCCAACGCCTCTTTATCTAGTTGACTATAATTTTGCTCAGCTTTTGTTAATGTTCTTGAAGCGTAGACGATTGGTCGCTCGCCGTCAGCTACTGTATGGCTTAAGACTGCCCCTACTCCAACTTCGGATGCATCTGTTGTCAATATCAATTCGAGGCTACTGTCGTAATGTACTAATAAGCTGTTTGACGTTAATAATTCTTTAGTGTCACAAAAGCTTTTTCTTGGGTTTGATCCCAAATCCATTTTTGGTTCTTTTTTAATAAATTGTATAGCGGTTTTGCTATGTGAGCTTTCCCCTTAAGAAAAACTTCAAAATAATTAAGAAGTCCTAAGAAAGCTTGAAGTTCTTTAACATTTCTGGGTCTTCGTGCTTCCTTTACGGCTGCAATTTTTTGAGGGTCGGGTCTTTTTCCCTTTTTTGAGATTATGTGTCCCAGGAATTTTAATTCAGTTGCCATCCAGATACATTTGTCTGCGTTTATTTTAGCTCCGAAACTACATAACTTGTCGCAAACTTTTAAAACTCGTTCACGTAATTCCTCTTCTGAATTGGCCACGACCAAAATGTCATCAAAATACGGTGTTACACCATCCAATTGCTGGAACAGCATGTCCATTTTGGCCTGGAAAATATTTGGTGCAACCGTAATTCCATAAGGCAATCTATTATACTTAAACAATCCCTTATGTGTTGTAATAGTTAGCAATTCTGATGTGCGTTCAGAAACTGGTATCTGGTGAAATGCGGCCTTTAAATCAATTTTAGCATAGTGAGTTGCCTTTTGCATATTTGCCAGTATTTCTCTGACATTAGGTACAGGATACTGACTTTTAGTGAGGTTTTTATTTATTGTGGTCCTATAATCTCCGCAAATGCGAATCTGCCCATTTGGTTTAGTTATAACCACGATTGGAGTCGCCCATTCCGTTTTCTCGACTGGCGTTAATACACCCTTACTAACCAGATTTATCAACTCTTGTTCTACCTTAGTTTGCAGCGCAAAAGGAACTTTTCTGGGTCTGCAGATAACGGGGGTCGCGCCACCTTGTAGCTCTATGTTTATAGGCGTCGTAATAATTTTTCCCTCATCACTTTTAAATAATTCACAATATTTATTTCTCATTTCTTGCTCAATAGCAACTTTATTTATTACACATATCTCTATTCCCAAAGCATCGAACCATTCCCTACCTATAATAGGATTTAGACCGCCTTGTACTATATATAACGGTAGTGTTCGAACCTTACTATTTAATTCAATCTGAGCCATCACCTTCCCTAATATTTTCATACTATTTCCGCTAGCGTCTTTTGCCCTTAAACTTGTCTTCATTAATAAAGGAGGATTTTTTCGATTTTTCGCTACTTTCTCCCAGTCTTCAAGTGTCATCATTGACACGCCTGCTCCGCTGTCAATTTCCATTTTTACTGGTGTCTTTAATAAATTAACTGTCAGCATAAACTGACTTCCGTATCCCATCTGTGTATTGTAAATATCACATTTTTTTTTATTTTCGACTTTACAAGTTGGCGAGCTGCCACGATCCTTTTCTCCTTTATTTCGACATACTTTCTGCAAATGCCCAACTTTACCACAAGTCCTACAATGCTCCTTATTATATTTACACTTACGAGCCATGTGGCCTTTTTTCCCACAGCAATAACACACTATCTCATATGTTTTGCTCTTAATAGGTTGGGACTTATTTTCAGTTTTCCGAATATACGCATTACCGTCATTTTTGTGGGTAAAATTTCTAAATTCTTCCGATTGGTCGAGTACTATTTCGTGGGCTACTCCCATTTTGGTTGCTTCGTCATACGTTAACTCTCTTGAGGCCAGTAACTGCTGCCTAAGCCTATCATCTGACATGCCCCAAAGTAATTGCTCAAGCAGATTATCCTCTAAGGCATCGCCATAACTGCAACTTTTAGCAAGTTCTCTTAGAGCTTGATCATAATCTCGTATACGCTCTCCCTTGTTTTGCCTTCGGTTTCTGAAGTGTAGTCTTGCGACATGCTTCGAAGGCTGGGGACTGAAAAAATTATTTAATTTCCCCGTAACTACATTATATGGCAAATTCTCTGGCTCTTCGTGATCACAGAGTCTATTTGCTATTTCGATTACTTGTTGCCCGGCATAACACAATAACGTGGCAACTTTAATGGGGTCGCTTGTCGTACCATTAATCAAAAATAGTTTCTCGATTCTCTTAAGATAAATTGGCCAATCAAAAGGGTTATTAACGTTGAACTCGTTAATTGTTACCTGAGGCACTGATGTCATCATTTTCTATTTTGCCTTTTTTTTTTTTTTTTTGAAAAAAAAAATTTCTATTTCGCTATGAGATAACTATTAAACACGCTTACTGAGACAAATTTCTATTAATACGCTTACTAAAACAAATTACTGTTAATACGCTTACTAAAACAATTTTTCCGACTACCAATTCTATATTCACCCGGACTTCGATTCTCAATTTCCTTGTAGCTTTCTCTACGTTATACAATTCAATTTGAATCCACTACTGTTTCTAAATTGCACCAGATTTTTCTACTGGAACGTATCCTGTCGATTAACTGCGCCAATTTTCTGCTGTGTACAGCCACTCACTCGGCTTAACCATCAGGTAAATAGACAGCAGAAACCAAATGATTATACAAATAGTTTAATAGAATTAACAGTCGGATAAATAATAGTACATATATATAGTTATAAGACAATTAAGTTTAACTTACGAACGCTGGCCATGAAGGCATACAAAAAAACATAATATAGACCGGTGAGGCCTGCAAAGTTCCTAGGTCCACTTTTTAACCTTCAGTGGTGGAATTCACTGGGTTTGTTCCGTTGCTAAGTTAAAACTCTTGACCTTCGTGTGCATTCAATGAGTTCTCCGCTACAAGTGCTGCTTAGTTGTTTTTTGTTCCTTCTTTTTTCTTGTTAAGGAATGTTTCAGAAACCAATTAATTTTCAGCTATTGTCTACTTTTAGTAATCAGCATTTTTAATCTAGCTGCTTAATTAGTTTCTGATCTGAAGCTTATCTTTAATAGCGTACCAAATTTAATTACAAAATTCCTATCTATTTCTTTTAATAAAACTTATTTTAATAAAACATTAATTATTATATACGTATAATTTTCTTTTAACAAAACATTATTATACACATATATAGCAGATTCAAAGTCCAGTTTTTTTTTAAGAATGTATTTACAAATTGGTGGTTTTTTTTTATAAGGGCTTTTTAGGTACTCAAAAATATTGGTGACATTTTTAGACGATACAAAGGTGAATTTTTTTTTCAATAAGATACGAACTGTTGAAGACATTTTAGAAGACTACTATTAAATTATCTCAACTCCCTCTAGTATTGCAATTTATCCATGTTGCTTTCACAACTTCTTTGTTTTAAAATTAGTTCATTAAAATTCTTGTTTCTCCAGGAGAAGTTATTTTCATTTTTCCTCGGGAAAACAGCAATTAAATATTTCTAAGAATTTTAGCTCTAGCGTTACACAAAAATAATTTAATTCTTTTCAGTTTCTTCCAACCTGGGTTTATTTTTGAGATCGACAATAACAACAGGTGTTATTTTAAATTTAACTATTTTCAAATGAGAATCTTGAATTTTTATTTTTTATATTCAAATCAGCTCTGAATTTATAATTTGTCAATGTTCACATCAGCTTTGTGGTCGACGACTTGGCCACACCTGACATAAAAGAGTGTCATCATATTGGAAATAGATGTGATGAAATTAGATTTAGACCAAATTCATCATTGAAAACAAACTTTCAGCAGTTCATCAAAAAATTTGCAAGTAATTGCATGTTAATCATTGTCTTTTAAATTTTTTTAAATCTAGATCTGGCTTGTTTATAAATAATTAATTAACACACTCATGTAAATATATTTTAAGTATTATTATAATTGTGTATATGTTTAACCAAGATTAATGTTAAAAATATTGTTTAGTTTGCATGCTCTTGGATAGTATGGGGGCATGCAATCCTTGTCTGCTCTCCCATTCACAAATAATTGCTAAGAGTTATAGAGTAAAAGAAAAAAAAAGTATGGGCGGGAGAGGAGACCAATTAAAATTTTAAAATGACATTCAGATAAATGTAGAAGTGTGTCTTAGTTCAGATAAGACTTGAAACATAAAAATTAGTTACTTATAGCTCAAAATTTTTTTTAAATAAGAATGATCACCACTAATTATTACAGTGTAAAAGAAAAATTAACTTTGTATTAATTTCAGCTATAAGTTATTATGTAAGTGTCCAATTAAAAACATTAACTAATCATAAATCCAAATACCTAAAAAAAAAAAAAAAATTACTATTGATTTGATCTAGTTCCTGCTCACATTATGATGCTTTGTACTTTCTACATTTAAAATAAATGTTATCATGACATAATAGCTTTCTGACAAAATGAAGTCAGTTTTCATAAATAGTAAGCAATCTAAGTTTTTAAAGTTAGCAAAAGTATCTATTACACAGAGAATGTTATGTTAACCAATTCATCACTGCATCTAATTTGTGATCAAAATAAGATTTCTTGTTAACTACGTATATACTGAAATTCTCTTGAAAATTATGAGTCAAACTTTATAGTTTTATTGGTTTTAATTTTATTTCATGTAGGATAGTTTTCTTTATTAATAAATTTCTTTAAATCATTTCTTTAATCAGAATCCACCTACTGATGTTTAATCTAAAAATAATTTCAAAATGATTGTGCTGCCATCTCTAATTTAAAATTGAAAATATATTTGTAGAAATTTTTATAATTAAATTAAGAATTGAAATCATTTTTTTTTGTTGTGTGTGATTTCATAACAAATATCACTGCTCAATTTATTACTTAACATCAACACTGAATTTATGCTAAATTCAAATGAAATTTTTTCTTTCAAAAATTATATATTTCAAATATTTATGAGAAGATGTATATATCATCATCATCATCAACCATTATCAATCCACTGCAGGATGAAGGTCTCTCCAAGTTTAATTCATCTTCTCCGATCTTTAGCTTCTCTTCTCCACAACACCCCTGCACATTTTCTTATTTCATCCATCCATCTCACATGTGGTCTCTTTCTGGGTCTTTTACAATCTTTTGGAATCCAGTTTAAAATTTCAATTGTCCATCTATTATCATCTCTTCTAGCAATATGTCCAGCCCAACTCCATTTCAATCTTTTAATTTTTTCAATAAGGTCAGTAACACCTGTTTGTTGTCTTACCCATACATTGCGTTTTCGATCTCTTCTTGTTACTCCCAACATACATCTCTCCATACTCCTTTGAGTGGTCTGAAGTCTCTGTATTGCTCTTCTATTAAGTGTCCAAGTCTCAGATCCATAAGTAAGAACTGGTAAAACATATTTGTTAAAAAACATCCTTTTCAAACACATAGGCATATTTCCTTTTAGTATCAAGTTATTTCTACCAAAAGCACTCCAACCAAGTTTAATTCTATGATTAATTTCCTCCATTATGTTTCCATCTGTATTAATAATCTGACCAAGGTATTTGTAACTGTTAACTTCTTCTAATTCTTCATAATCAATCTTTATTTTCATATTTTGAGCAAATCGATTAAACATTACTTTAGTCTTTTTAACATTTATCTTTAGTCCTACTTTTCTACTTTCATCTGCTAACTCCTGCAACATTTCCTGCAGCTCTGAAGCATTATTTGCAAAAACAACTACATCATCTGCGAAATCTAAATGACTTAAATACTCTCCATTTACTTTCACTCCTTTAGTTTCCCATTTTAATCCACAAAATACTTCTTGCAGCACTGCTGTAAAGAGTTTTGAAGATATGGAGTCACCTTGTCTTACACCTTTCTCAATGTTGATTTTTCCAGTATCATTATGTAATGTAATTGTTGCTGTTGCATTTTTATAAATATTCTTTAAAATATGACAATATCCTGGATCTATACCTTGATGATCCAATGCTTTAATCACTGAAGAAATGTGTATAGAATCGAATGCCTTTTCATAATCTACAAATCCAAAACATAATGACAACTCATATTCGGTTGTCCTTTCTATTAACTTCTCTCAATACCTGGATATGATCTATTGTACTAAAACCACTTTTAAATCCAGCTTGTTCTCTTGGTTGGTGGAAATCCAAAGTTCTCTGTAGATGAGTTGTAATTATCTTGGTAAAAATTTTATATAAAACTGATAAAAGGCTGATAGGTCTGTAATTTCTAATATCTTCTTTATCACCTTTTTTAAATATTAATATTATTACTGCATTCTTCCAATCTTCCGGTACATCTTTATCATTTAGACATTTGGTATATAACTTTGCTAAAATTGTTTCTATTTTTTCACCTGCTTCTTTTAATATATCAATTATAATTCCATCATTTCCTGGAGCCTTTCCTTTCTTCATACACTTAATTGCATGTCTCACTTCTTCATTTAAAATTCTGGGCAATTCGGAAGATGTAATAGATATAGGAGGTACTTGTTCTTTATTACTATATAATTCTTGATAAAAATCTTCTACTAATTTCATGATGTCATCTCTCTTTTTGGTAATAATTCCATCTTTTTTTCTAATTGCAGATATAAATTTCCTACCAATACCAAAATGTTGTTTAACATTTTTGAGACTTTTATTTTCTTCTACAGCTTTCCTTGCTATTTCACAGTTATACTTTCTTATATCATTTTCAACTCTTTTCCGTACCATTTTACAAAATTCGAGATATTCAATTCTTTTTAATACATCATTTTTGTATATCTTCATATTCCTTCTTTTCTTCATAAATTCTCTAGTCTCAGTAGAAATTTTATTAGTCAATTGCTGCTTTTTTCTACCAGTTATGTTTGTTGCAGTTTGTAAAAGTGTATCAGTTATTTTCATATTAATTTCATTCAAATCTGTATCATGTTCAAAATCTCCTAACACTTGAAACCTATTTGTAAGTTCTAATTTAAATTCATTAGAATGTTTCTGAAGATTAGGAATATCAACTGTAAATATTGTTTTTCTTAATAATTTTTGTCTCTCTAGTTTTACATTAACACGTAACTTACACCTTACTAATCGATGATCACTTCCTGTGTTAAATTTATTAAGAACATTACAATCTTGAAATATGTATTTTCTGTTAGTCAAAATATAATCCAATTCTGCTGTACCTTCATTTGGATGCTTCCATGTCCATTTCCTATTAACATTTTTCTCAAAAAATGAATTCATAATATAAAGTTTTTCTTTTTCTGCAAACTCCACAAGTCTATGTCCTCTCTCATTTCTATTACCATAACCAAAATTACCTACAGCAATTTCATCTTTCATTTGTCTACCAATTCTAGCATTAAAGTCTCCCATAACAATTTTAAAATGTTGTTTATTCTGATCAAAAGCCTTTTGTACATCCATATAAAAATCTTCTACTACTTCATCACTATGAGAACTTGTTGGGGCATAAACCTGAATTATCTGCATTTGGTATCTGCTATTAAGTTGTATAACTAATCTTGCCACTCTGTCCGATACACCATCAATCTCCACAATATTGTTCTTCCACTTTTCATTTATAATGAATCCTACTCCACTTGTATTTCCAATATGTGTGTCTTTATAATAGAGTATATGTCCACTTTTTAAATCAATTGTTTCTTCTCCTTTTCTTCTAACTTCACAAAGTCCAATAATGTCCCATTTAATATAAGACAGTTCTTCTTCTAATTCTTGCAATCTTCCTTCACTTGAAAGTGATCTGCAGTTGTAAGTACCTAAATAAAAAGTCTGCATCAAATGGCAGCCTGGGTCCGCAATCAGGGGATTCTTAGCACTCTCCACCTTCGGCCACCAACCGCTGCCTTGGTTGGTGACTTTACAGCTTCCTGGGAATAAGGACCATGCTTTATTTTTGTCTGTCATAATTGTATATATGTATTGGAAAAATATTTATCATTTACACAAACATTCATTCTGCCTTATCAGGCACTGAGAAGAAAGACCACGGTGTTTCTTGATCGTAAACTCAGAGGTAAAGA
Source organism: Epiperipatus broadwayi (assembly GCA_028023455.1). Taxonomy (NCBI): domain Eukaryota; kingdom Metazoa; phylum Onychophora; class Udeonychophora; order Euonychophora; family Peripatidae; genus Epiperipatus; species Epiperipatus broadwayi. The sequence goes on along the minus strand of JAQFVV010000048.1, from coordinate 2,364,514 downwards.
GCCAATAAACTCACCACACTGGCTAATGCGTGTTGGTGAGCAGCCCATCCATGTTCATATACTATATGAATAATCACATAGTAATAACAGCTGCAACGACAAGAACGTATGGAGTGGATATTAGGAATTTGCCCTGCTCGGTTCCTTTAAGGCCTCCAAGAGGAATCAAAGGATCTCCTTTCAGTTAATAGCAAACTCCTTTCTGCAGCCATATGTATATATAAAAATACTTATATACAAAAAAAAAAACTCAACAATAAAAAGAAATCAAAAAAGAATAAATCTAAAATAAACAAAAAACTATCTTAAAGATTGTATTAGCTAGTAGTTAAAATAAAAATAAAATCACTTATATTCAATTAATTTTGAGATATCTTTCATAATATAAAATTGACTAACACTAATTTAATCCTAAAACATACTAAAATTAGTTAGATCAAATAGTCTTGTTTAGAGTCCCGATTCCTTGTCTGCAACTTCAGCGAAGGCAAAATGAGTACAAAGTTAACTTCTCATTTCAAGTATGTTTCCTCTAATGTCAGTGGTTTTTTCACTTGAGAATATTTTTCAATTAGTATATTCTTATATTAATTAATTTGTTTTTTATCTGATAATTACTTTATTGAAAATGTTACATCTCATATGTTTTGCCATTTTTTCAATTATCTAACTAATTGAAGAGTATGATTAAATTTAAGATCTATCCATTAAAATGATTTATAAAATCTAAGCTAATTAAAACTTTAGATTAATATATACTATAACTTCTTATTTTTAATTTAAGGACACACATACAGATGAAAAGAAAAAATATATAGTTACAATAATTAAAAAAAAAATGGAAAAATTTGAGAAAGTGGATTAAAAAGATATATAGATTAACTTTAGTGAGAGATCTTATGAGTATTTTAAATTTGATTATAATATTTATTCCTGAAAAAAAAAAAATCTTTCTTCACAACAAATGCAATTTTTTCTTTTTATAATAGATTAACAAATGATCTCCTTTTTCTCAAATTTAAAGTCCTTAATTTTTTTTTTACAATATTATCATTAATGCTAATTTAGAAATGAAAATCTTTTCTTTTTCTATTTCTCCTTGTTGTTCATAATATATTTCTTTCCATAAAACTTTGTGTTTCTTGCAATCTTTGAAAATAATGTGTCAGAGTATATGCACATTTTTTTTTCTCTAGGAACTCATTTGCATTCATTGTTTATATTTTAGTAAATATTTTGAGATTTCTAAATATTACATACAAGTCTTTTCTAAAGAAAAAAAAAGTTGATGATTCTTTTAACAGAAACAATGGTTTGTAATGCTGATTATAGAATTCAATAATAATGTATTTCTCTGAGATTACTCTTATACTACAGTAAGGTTATGGATGAGCTCTACAGATGGCAGAGTGAAATGATCTTTGTAGATAAGAGTTAACTATGAACAACAAATAGATAATGCTTGACAAAGAGTATTTTTTGTGAACTTGCAGGATAGGAAAGTGGTTAATTAAAAATTAGATACCATTTCAAAACAAATACTTTCCGTCTCTTTCTTTTACTTCTTTGATCACTAAAATTAATGTAGGGCTAGATATCATGAATCTTTCATATCATCAGTCATCTCCTTATACTAACTGTGATAATGGGATGATGTTTGTGCAATAACATTTCCATTCTTTACCTATATGCATAGGTATTTCTGAATCCAATTCCTATTTTCATTTCTTTTTTAAGCTCAAGACAATACAATTAAGAATGAGCAGGTGTGAAACTGTAATTGACAGAAGTTTCAGTTGGCAAAGCTCTATTTAGAAATCCTTCTGTCTACCATAGAAGTAGAGTGAACCTAAAAATATGGTCTGGACTTGCTGTAAAGTTTAATATAGTATCTTGGAGTTTCTATCAAAGAAATGTTACAAGATTAAATTTTTCTTCTTAGAGACTTTAATGCATGTATTGAAAAAAATAATATAATTTAGCCAAAAGTTTTAGCAAATAATGGTATTGTAAATTCAAATGGCCTATTGTTATGAAATGATTATCACAAAGACTTTGTTTAGTCAGTAAAATTGCTATAAAAAAACATGGATATGCATCCATGCTCAAAACAATAGCATTTGATAAATTACACTATAATTAAGAGTCACAATGCAAGAAAAATTCATTTTATGCAAGAATTTAGAAGCATAGATTGTTGGATAGATCAGTGATAAATACCCTCTAAGATTAAAATGATATTTGTATTAAAGAATAGGTCTTAATGCAGTAATATTTAGAAGAAAATTGAAGTTTGTTCTTAGAAGTCTCCACTATAAGTTTTAGATTTCAATAGCTATTAATATTAAAGTAGATCTTCAGGATTGCCATATTACTTACGTGTGGAATTCTCTAAAAAAAATGTATTATGTATACAACAAACAAATCTTCTCTTGGATACTAAAAAGAAGGATCATGACTGGTTTTCTGTAAATAATAGTGGTTTAAGTAAAAAGAAATACTGCATTTTCTGCTTGATAGAATAAAATAGTTTCATAATAAATATACATATTTAAAGAAATCAATCTAGGCTTAAAAATGATTAGTGAATTGAAACTGCAAAGCTATTTGCAATTATAATCATTTTAGATTTTTTTTTTTTTTGATGCATTTAAAATGACATATGAACTTGAGAAACAATATCACAATACTATTAATTCCAGAAATGACATTCTTTTATATGATGACAATATTTTGAACAGATGAACAGAAGATGAGTAATGATATAAGCATTGACATGATGACTTTTAAGGATACATCAATTTTATCTACTCATCTAGATTTGGTCAAAGATATCCAGCTTAATAAACTCAAACAAGGCTGCATGAACTGATGAAATATCTGGAGAAGTTTTAAAATACAATGGTGAATATATTAACTTCAAAATATTGGAATTTTTTAGGAATATATGACTCAGAAAGTTGTGCTAATTAATCTTAAAAATATTTCTATTGTTACAATTTTTAAAAATAAAGGGAATAGACAAATCATATTAATTATCATGATATAAGATTATTATCCATTAAAATAATTTTATTGATTAGTTTGCTTCAAGTCATAGAAGAATGGTTACCAATGACATAATCTGATTTTAGAGAATTTAAAAGCATTACAGACATGGTTTTGTTGTCCGGTAAATATATATATATATTACTAGGAATATAAGAGTGATTGTTTCTATTGATTTAGTTAAGGCATTGGATTCAACTAATCAAACAGATTTATGATATTGTTTAAAATTAGTCAGTTGACCCAAAGTTTATTTATATTATGCAGTTTCCAGTTTCTATGTGACAGAATGAGGAAAAGTGTAATTATTACAGATGGAAAATTTGAGGCTGTAAACTGGTATTAAACAAGAATATGTATGTTCCAATGTTGTTTTCGATTTTTAAGACATTGGTCTTTGAATCTGTTTAGTTTCAAATAACAACTTTATTCACACCTTAAGAAGATACATATGATATCATTTTAACATCTTTCTTAATATAGGTTACATGCTTACAAATGGGCAGCGACTCTACAATGAAAACAATAAATAAGAAAAAAACATATGGTAAAAAAGAGAGACAATCTGCCTGACACATCTATAAAGGATTACATTGAAATAAGCTACTTTAGAAATTATTTGTGTCAACAAGTTGACTACTAAATTCAGTGTTTTAACAATAAATACCAACAAATGAAAAAAACAGAACTACAGTATAATGAAATAGGTATCAAGATGCAATAAAAGTGAAAACAAAAACATCTTGTTAGATCCTGAATTTATAATATGCTGATGTTTGTACTATTTTGTCAGTTCAAAAGACAATTTACAAAATGTACTTAATGTTTTAAATGCATCACATATGCAAGATATAAAGACTTTGGTTTAATAATTAATGTTTAAAAAGCCAGTCAATGATGAAAGAAAAATCTTCATTAAGTTTTAGCTTGGATATTTTCAACTTAAAAATGAAAACCAATTTAAATATCTTAGTAGTTTTATAAATAAAAAGATGAATTTAGATTTTAAAATGCAGCACAGATTCTACTGCTTTTAATAGGCTAAAAGATAAGTTATTTTATCACAGGAAATAACTATCATTAAATTAGTTATATATAGAGCTGTTATTTATCTAATTTATTGTATGGGAATGAAACTTGGGCATCCTATTGATACAATATAAAGATATTACAAAAAAAATTTGAGGCTGTAAAATTTTAAAAATGCAGTGCAAGGTATAAAAAGAATATGCTTTTCAACTTACTGGATATAATACTACAGAATCTATTATTGTAAAATCACACTTTCGAAGAAATGGATATGTAAAACAATTGAACAATATACTACTTCGGAATAAGGATATTTTACTGTGATCTTGAGTATGATTTTTGTGAAAGAGGTAGATCCCATCAAAGTTATAATGATTATCTTAAAAATATTCTAAAGAAGTTTAATGTTTATTGTTTCCAACATTATTAATACATCGGAGAACTACAATTAAACATAATGTTGAACTATTTTAAAAACAAAAATTTTCTGTAGAAAAAGTTAAAAGACAGCATCACAATTTTTTTTAAAAAAAAACCTATTTTTTCTGTGGATGTTTTCATTAAAAGTGACTGCTATATATACATAAGTAAATCAGTAATATGTCCCCACTTATATTCACATATTATTAATGTTTATATAAATTAATTCATAAAATTTGCTTCTTAAATCCATCCATTTCTTTTTTTAATGTTTTCAACTGTATTTGCAGTCTTCTTCAAAAACTCCTTTCTTTGTTTAAACAAAATAAATAATGTTTCTGAAACACAAATACAGTAGAAAATATTAAAAAGAAAAAAAACATACATTGAAAATATATGACACAAACCACTGACTTATTTAAATATTATTAACATAAAAAAAAAAATATTATAATGGAATATATTTTTACATGCATAAATAATATCCAGACAATACTTTTCTGCATCTCTTTTTAAATAATTGTTATATGTAAATACAAAAGAATAGAAATAAATTGTTATTCAAATAACTAATTTTACTCTTACTCAAGAAAAAAAACGCTTCAACTCAAATACAATAGTGAATCAACCAATTAAAAAAAAAAAAAAGACAATACAAATTATAAGTAATAAAAATATTTCAAATGAAATATTAAGAGTATTCCTAAAGCAATTATACAATATTTACAAATAATACTTTTACAATATTCTACTTTTAAATTTAGTGCATATAAATTAATTTTTATTAATAAAACTATATTCTAATTTTAGCATAAAAAATTAAATCGTCTGCTGCTCACTTAATGTCACTGCTCTACTTTGATTGATGCATGAAGAGGTTTCAAGACCTGCTTCCTAGATAATCCAATTCTTAAACCAGTGCTAGGACTTCTAATTACAATTCCACCTGGTGATTTATTTGAACTATTTATAGAACCTAATATAAATTAAAAAAAACAACAACAACTGCAATATAAAGTAAAAACTTAAAAAGTAAATTATACAATTTTCACTGAATAAAATTATTATTATTTATCTAATTATGTTTTACATTAATAATTTGACATTTTGTTACAATATATTCTGGAAAATTAAATTTGTTTCTATAATTAAAAAACGTGTAAGATATATAACCAATTATAAAAATAATAATAATGAAAAAAATTATACATCATAGACTGACTTCATAATTTTTACGAAAATTAATACTATTGATCATACAGCTTTCTGAACTAAATCATTTTTTTAAAAGACCATTTATATGAAATCAAACTGAAAATTATTATAAATAATAAATTAGTCCTTATTTTAATGAAATTTACATGGCTGTTAATGGACATCAATATAAAGATGTACTGTTATCACAATACTTGGATTAAAAAGCAATTCTAGTCATAATTAAACTAACAATTTCAATTTAAGATATGTTTGATAGATCTATGTAAAAAATAAAATAGGACCTCTTAAAAAAAGCTCCTGTCCCAATCAGCCGCGACATTTGCATAATATATCAAACAAGTTAATGTCTTGAAACCTTCGAACTAAGACAGACCAATGTTGGATATGAATTCTTTATTTGAAAAATTCTGCTTGATTGAAGTAAGCTTCAAATTTTAATTAGATGTGAACTGCAGATCATGCATAGATTAATGTAATAATAACTACTATACTATGCCAGCTGTGCATAATATTCCAGATCACACATTCACTAATCTACACATTTAAATTGAGTTTGAATTTAACATAAAAAGAAGCTTTTGTTCTAAAAATGATTATTTACATAATCTATTCTTCTTCTTGTTCTACAAGTATTTAATTTTAATAATAATCTTCAAAAATTCTTGATACTTGTCAGTTTTCCAGTAAACCAAGATAGCAGCCTCAAAAATGTTTACAAAATAATGGTTACTAGGAAATGTCATATTTAATAATTACATCTTATTTTTTTATTACTGTTATTTAAAAAAAAAAAAATCATTGTAGAAAAAATTAATTACAATATTTACACATTTTTTTTTCTTGTATTAACTTATTAACAGACAAATGAATTAAAAAAAATATATAAATGCAATATTTACCCCTTATTCATGTTAGTGACATACAATCTCTATTGGCCCCCAAAATCGTATAGCATTTTTGAGTCAAATACCTGATTTTTATTCCAATTGTTAACGTTATTTTTAAAAATTAAGATTTCTAAAATGAAGGTATAATTCACAATGTTAATTCATTGTGAAGCTTTTCTTAGGTTATTTTCCCGCTTGTCTATAATTCTTTTTTTTAATTCTGGCTCAAATGTGGTACTTGTGTGTTTTGAATGTAAAATTTAATAGTGTCCATTAGCGCACACTTTTCCAGAAGGCAGGAAGGATCTCATATCTTCAAAAATATTCCATTGTATCACATTCTGTGACAAGAGGGTCCCAAATTTTGATCATGATGACAATTTATCAAAAAAAAAAAACTGATGACAAAAAGAAACATACTGAATTGAAGTCTAAGTACGACAATATTAAGAGAGCATCTCATCATTTCCATGTTGTAATATAAATAAAAAAATTGAAGATTTCTAATGACATTTATTACTTTTTTTAAAATTTAACAATTGATTTATTATTTTTTTTAAAAAATGTAACAACTAACACACTTTTAGGACATTATATATCCTTGTAACTGTATATTTAACAAAAATATGGGCTGACATCAAGTACCAAATTCTTATGGTAGTTTATTTTCCCCATCAATCTTGATTATATATATATAACTAAAAAAATAAAACTGTGTATTTCCCAAACTACTTTTAAACAGAAATAATGACAAATTAATGACATTATACACATCACTAAGTTTTTTTAATATCTTAGTATTCTTAATCTAATCTATTCAAATAATTATTTTTCTTCCAAACTCACATTTCTTTTGGGATAGGTAGAAGTTTTGATAAAATATAAAGTTGCGATTAAGTACAAAAAAAAAAAAAAATTTTCTTAATTTCATATTCTATCACAAATAAAAAACAATCAGATTATTTTATCAAAAGTCAATTTTAATTCACATTTAAATTCCTTTCTTGCTGCCATCAATCATTAGATGATCAGCTTCTATACACTTAAAAATGTCAAGTTAATCTTATAAATTTTAGTAATCCATATTATCATTTTGTTAAGTTCACCTCATTATTAATTTATTTTTTTTCAAAAAAAAAAACAAACAAACAAACAAAACTATAAAATAAATAAGCAAATTATGAAAACATGCTGAATAAAATAACAATAAAAATTATTTGATATATATTTGCTACACTTTTTTAGAAATAAAAGTAGTCATAATATTATTTTATTTATTTATTAATAAACTCAAATTATATCACAAATACTGATTTCATTTGAAATTTATAAACATTATATTTTAAAAGAATGTTAAACTATTAACAAATATTATGGTTAAAATTAGAAATACAATAATATATAACAAAGCTATGTTATGTACAATTAGAAAAACCATAAACCAAATTTAATAAATTTATGTTTTACAATACTCAGCATATGTATGCATATAAGAGAACTCAAAATAGTGACAAAACTTCAATATTCTTAGAACACAAAAAAGTAGCCGGACGCAAGTTTGAACCCTCCACCCCTCAGATTGTGTGTACTGAGAGAAATGACTGCAAAAGAAAAATAAAGGAGGCATACTACATCATAAATGATTCACACGCCATTAATAGAAAAGATATGTGTTTCTCTATCTCTAAGAAGTGGTCGAGCTGATTGATCTTTTGATAGTAAAATTGTTTTGCATATGAAAACTAATTTGCATATATTAGCAAACAACAAACACACTAATTCTAATTCTTCAGTTATGAATATGAGGTTAAAAGACCTTGAAAGTGCTAAGCCTGATATTTAACTATGATTTTTGTAACTTCACCAATGAGCATTTAAAGCGCAGGATAATTGCTAATATAAAATTAGGGAAAAACTAATTAAAATAATAAAGGTTGCAAAGTTTGGCTTAATAATTAATTCTTTATACAAAAATTTACAATCTCTAAAAGGCAATAATATAGTAGAAATACATTACAAAGTAGTAACATATTAAAATGATATAGCTGAGTAAATAAGATTATTTTGCTGGATATTTTAAAAAGAATTATGAGAAAGAACCCATTACTATAAAATTTGTTTATGTATCGGAAAATATTTGTAAAATTTAATGATTTTCTTCATAAAGAGGATGATATTGATGAATATAAAGGAGAAATATTGCTTATTTTGATTATGATAGTTAATACTAGAAATAGAAGTATTTATTATATATGATTTAGTAAACTTGTGAATAATAAATATAAGCTTAACAAAATATTATATACAACTGGTAGAACATTTGTAAAAGGATTAAAATAACTGTAAATAAAATTAAAGTGTCGGACAGAATATTATAGAGCAGATTAAAGCTTTTAATTATTTGGGTTGTTAGATAACTGATGATGAAAATAATGCTAAAAAAATAAAAAATAAAAATATGGCAAAATAGGTTTGTTCAATATTTTATTTAGGATGTCACATCATATGGGAAAAAAATGTGAACAATTAGAAAAAAGGATAAAAATAGATAGGAGTTGGGATAGAGATAAAAGATTTAAAATGAAGAAATGAAAAACATTTCTCTATCATATATGAAAACAATAACGAACTCAAATATCTTGATCTTTCCTTGTCAAGAGACCGCCACGCAATAGATTACAAAATGCTTGTTAAACCATTTGAAATCCGAAGCTGCATCCATCCTAATTCTAAATCACCCGCATCGCACAAATTCGCAGGTCTTAAAGCATTTCTATTTAGAAACCATCATTTGTGTAAATATGAAGCACATAGGAAGGAAAATGTAAACAATTACATTAAAGACCTACTAGCAGCAGGATTCAAATACAAAACTATTAGGAGGAAAGTCATGAAATTTAACAGCACAATAGATGATAAATTGCCTCGCACCAATCTACCCAGAATAACGGTCCCCTACATCCCTAAAATATCCAATAAACTAACGAAAACCTTAAGCAACAAATTCAGCATAATATTCAGAACTCCACCCAACACTAATAGGTTGATCAATAACTCCAAAGATTACATTGATCCAGCGCTCACCCCACATGTGGTGTACTCCATTTCCTGCCCCCAGGCCGGATGCCACGCCACATATTATGGAGATCGGAAGAGCACACGTAACACCAGGTTGGCTCAACATCGGTACACCTTCAATAGAGCCCAAACGAACAGCAGTACATCTTCTGCATTTTTTGAACATACTAAACAATCAGGGCACAATTTCATACCCGCTAACCCCGTTATTTTATGCTCAGAACCAAACGACTACAGGAGAAAGATAAAAGAGGCATTCTACATTAACAGAGACATCCATGCAATCAACAGAAGAGACACGTGCTTCGACATTTCGAATAAATGGGCTACTTAACAGTAACTCATTTGAATATTCTCATTTACATATATCAAGTACATTTTCACGAAGGCTATGAGTATGAGGCACGGTTCCTCGAAAACGTTCAGCCAAATTTATTACTAACTATATTTTTTCTCTAATAATTTACAATTAAGTATTTTTCATTTTTACAAATAAGGAGAAATTAAAACCACATTTATTTATATATATTGAAAAAAGTTATGAGGAAAAAGTGAAATTAGATAGTGCACGTATTTTACTTAAAGGCAAGGAAATTATGAAAGATACTTTAAAAACAATAAGTAAAAGCTAAAGTATAAGAGCAATAAAAAAAAAAATGTAAGAGGTTTTAAAAAGAAAAGTAGTTATGATTATTTGATGTGTAAAAAATTACCTTTTGATAGATAATTTAAGACGATCATTTTATTGCCATTCCTATAATAGTTTATTTTACTTATGAAAGAAAATAAAAAAGTAATGACTATTATTTACTAGTTATATTTAAAAACAAATCATTTTATTTTTTATTCCTTTACTTTACTCATCTCCTGCTTATGCTGCAACTTTCTTTAAACCTTTCTTGAATATTTTTTTATGAATTTATACCATTATGTATCGTTATTATATATATATTCAACAAAATGCCTACTTTTCATATATTAATGACCATTTCTTTTCTAAAATATAACTTCTTATTCTTAAAACTTATCTTTAATTCTAGCATTACTACATTTTACTATGAATTTATATCAACTTTAGGATATTTAATCTTAATGCTATTTCTAAACTTATTCTGAATTAATAAGTAATCCAGATGAATTCTGTTTCCATCATCTGATGTACTTTATATGAAAATGCTTGTTTTATATTTTAAATTTTGTATTCATATCATACTGCTTTCCTTGTAAAATATTATCAATTACTTTCATTTCTTAGTTTAACTCATAAACCACTTACAATTATCTCTTTTCAGATGTATCATTTTTCAAACCTCCATTACTAAGTCATAACTATTGCATAAATTTTCAATTTAATTATATTATATATATGGAAAAGTTAGTGTTGTGTAATTTTAATGAGATTTTTAAAAAAATTTTAACTGTAAAATGCTACTCATGATGGCAGACATTTATTTCGTAAGCCGAGTATAGCTATAATTTATTTTTATATATTGGTATTATGCAGTTTATTTATACATATATAGACACATACGTACATACACAGAACTGATGTTAGGTTTATATAACAATGCAAGGAAGTTCACATAAATTCAAAACATTAATATATTTTTGAATTTCAGGCTGATAGCTAAATAGTAAAAAAGAAGTAAAAGCAGGAAAGATGCATCAGATTTAAAAAATCCAGATGCACTAGATCCAAATTCATACTTAATCATTGAATTAAATCCATAAACTAGAAAATAGTTTGATGATATGGAAAAGAAAGCATTAGATAATTTATTAAACATTATCATCTGGCATCTATTGGTTATTCAAATGTAGGCAGAGTTAACATGATGTTTTGTTAGGGTTAAGAAAGAATTTGGCATAATTGGAATTGTCTTTGGAACGAAGATAGATATTTTTATTACATAATTATCTATTATCGTTAGTCTTCAGAAATAAAGTTATAACCAAATTAAAAAAAATAAAGATAGATAGTATCTATATTTTCTCCCGTTAGTAGTTAATTTACTTTTGGAAAAAGCAGCTGAAAATTGATCACTATTAAGATAATTCCATAGCATATAGTTAATAATATATCAAAAGGCAAATTATTTCAATTACCATTATGGTCTATATCTTGCAGACTAGGAAGTGGTAACAACTCATATAAGCTAAAATCTGCCATTTCTTGAATTTTTTTGGTTTAAACATCTTCATGTTTATTTCAAAGTGCATGCCTTGAGCTGATATTTCAGAACACATGCTTAAAGTTGAGTGAAAAAAATCTTGTAAAATAAATGTAGATAATAATTTAAATGATAAAAGCCATTTTTTAAAGAATATGTACAATGATAAACATGATTATTTACAAATGAATTAGAGAAATGGCAAAACAAATTGTGGAAAGAGGAAAAGACATTGAACAGAAATTATAAACATTTTTATAGTAAAGAGCAACATTAAATAGTCTTGCTGAAATATCAGCAGCTGCCTGATATTTATCAGAAAAAATAACTCCAAACTACATTACCTTAATAAATTTTTATAAAAATTTCCTTACTTTTTAAAAATTCAATATATTATTTCTTTGAACATCATCTGCAGATGAAATAGTGAAACATAGATTTATCTGCTAGATAATACAACTAGATTTTTTATTTAAAAAATTCATTCATAATATTTTTCTTACTTATATAATTGGGTCTACAGAATTTGCAATTATAAAAAAATAATAATTAAAAGTTAAAATAATATGAAAGAACCCAAGTACCATAATACACATACATATTGCACTATTTTAAAATTGTAATCAGAAACTTTAAATGGATGCTTAGAATGTATAAAATAAAAATTCACTGAAACAATAATTGCTACTTTATATATATATAAAATAAATATAGCTCATGCTCACTCAACAGCAATGCAATAAATTTTATATGCGTATAAAAGTTTAGTATTATACTACAAAACATTTTCTAAATTCTAGGCATATTTCATGTATAAAAAAAAAAGTACCTGGTGGAACCCAACCATATTTGTGACTTTGCTGAGGACTAATAATTGGAGACATAATTATTTTAGGACTTGGAGTACTTTTTATCTCAGACTGTGAATTTACTGACTTTGTTTCAACTGATCTACACGATGTAGGAGATACTAAAATAAACATAAAATTACAATATTAAAACTATTCGAAGTTGGTAATTTAAAAAAATTCTTATTCTTCTCCTTTACTTTCTTTGCATTTCTTCATATATATTGCTTACAACTTCCCTCATATACACTTTATTGCAGGACAATCAAAACTATCAGGAAAATAAAGAAAATATATTATAATTTTTTTTTTGCATTAAAGTGTATATGAGGGGAGTTGCAAGCAATTTAACAAAAAAAAAGGCAGCACAACATATTTACATCTCTTTATAGAAGTTTAATTCTCGTATAGAATTAAAATAATCAAAGTTAAACTTAGTCTTAAGGAATTGACTTTATAATATCAAATCGTAAGTTATAGTAATCTTAGTGCTTAATTACTACATAAATTTACAAGCCAAAAATTTATATTGTTACCTAAATATTTTTTCCTACAATCAAAAATAATAGTTATATCAAAATTATCTATCAAAAAGTACTGATTATTATTTAAATTGATCAGAGAATCAATACAAATTATCAGTTTTGAGATCATTTTCAACTATTATAGATGCACTGTAGGATAAAAGTCTATTAAATTTTAAACCAGTTTATCTGATCCATAGTTTCTCTGCATTTCATTTCAAAAAACTTTTTTTTATCTATTTATCTCACACATTATAAGATTTAAGAGACCAATTGACAAACTACAATTATCTCTTCTAGAAATATGTCCATCCCAGCTCTATTTCAGCTGAATTTTTTTAATCATGTCAATGATACCTGTTTGTTCTCAACACCCACATATTTCATTTAAATCCTTCTTTGTTATTTCCAATATACTTTTGAGATTCTATTTCATTTTATGGTTGGAATACTCTATACTAATGTTCTATTAAGTATCCAAATCAGATTCACATATAAGCTCTAACAAAATACATTTATTAAAAATCTTTTTTTTAAAACACATACCCATATTTCCTTTTAATCTAAGTTTAACTTTATCAATTATATTTCCACTTGAATTAATATTTTGATCAAATATTTATTGTTATCAAGTTCTAATTCATTACTGTCAATATTTTCTTTTTTTTTTTTTTTTATGAAAAGTCATTCAACATTACCTTAATCTTTTTATGCACTTATCTTTAGTAGTATTTTATTGCATTTGATAGTTTTTGAAACAATTCCTGAAGTATTATTTGCAAAAACAATCACATCAACTACAAAATCTAGCTAGCTTAAATAATATCCCATTTACTTTATTTCCTACTTTAATCCATAAAATGTCATGTAAACAGCTGTAAAAAGATATAAAAATATGGAATCACCCACCATATAGTCTTACTAATGTTAATTTTTTGATAATATTCTGCATCTTTATTTTCCAAAGCTTTAATAATTGTAAAAATGCTTATAGAATCAACTGCCTTTTCATAATTCATAAATCCAAAAGATAATAGCAATTAATGTTTATTAGTCCTTTCTATAACTTCTCTTAATATTTAGATATAATTTATTGTGTTATAATTATTTTTTAATACAGCTTTTTTTTTGGTCAATTCAAGACCAAAGTTCTCTGTAGAGAAATTGTAATGATCTTATATACAATTTATTGAAAACAAAAATGTCTGTAATTTTTAATATTTTCTTTTCACCTTTTTTCTTCCAGTCAACTGGTACATGTTTATCATTTAGATATTTTGTACATGGCTTTGTTAACATTTATTTTTCTTCACCTACTTTTTTTAAATACATCAATTAGTCCATCATTTTGTGGAACTTTTCCATTCTCATAGATTTAATTGCACAATTCATTTAAAATACGTGGCATTTCAAAAATTGTTATTATTAATTATAGGGACTACTTTGTTTTCTTATTTATTACTTATCACATAATTTATGATGCTATCCCTCTTTTTATTAATAGAAGCACTTTTTCTTATTATTATTGAAACAACTTTCCAATAACTAGATAAGAAAAATTGACTATTAAAATGAGAGATAACACCAATAAAGTGTGTAAGAGTTCTGCAAAGAATTATATATTAATAAAGAATAAGAAAACAAAGTAGTCCCTATAATTAAAAATAACAATTTTTGAAATGTCAAGCATTTTAAATGAAAAAATGAGTTGTGCAATTAAATCTATGAGAATGGAAAAGTTCCACAAAATGATGGAATCATTATTGATGTATTTAAAAAAAGTAGGTGAAGAAAAAGAAATGTTAGCAAAAAGATGTATCAGTTGACTGGAAAAAAAAAGGTGAAAAGATATTAAAAAATAGACATTTTTGTTTTCAATAAATTTTATATATCATTACAACTTCTCTACAGACAAATTTGAGCTTGAATTGATCAAAAAAAAAAAAAAAGTCAAATTAAAAAATAGTTATAGACAGAACTAATACACATTAAGTGCCATCATACTTTGGATTTATAAATAAAAGGCAGTTGATCTTAGTAGAATATGGGTAATCTTATTGAATTCATTCAAGTTTGAATAGTCATTGAAATCTGTTAATATTTTAAAATTATTTCAAAATTCTAGCTTAAATTCACTGGAATATTTTTGAAAGATTGGGACATCAATTTGATAACAATGTCTTTGTTAATAATTTTATCATTATTTTTTTACTAATTCATGTTCACTTTCTGTGTTTAATATCTATTAAGTACATTACAGTCTTGATATACATATTTTATATTAGTCAAAATCCAACTCTGTTATACTTTTTAAATGCTTTCATGTATTCTACAAGTCTATTTCTTCACATTTTTCTTTTTATATTCAAATTATCCATAGCACATTAAACCTTTAAGCATTTTTCAATTTTAGAATTAAAACATCCCACGATTTTAAAATTATTGGCCTAAATTTTTTTACCACAATGAGAACTTTATGGCATATAAACTTGAACAATCTTCATTTGGTACCTTCCATTAGATCAACACTCTGTTTCTCACATCACATCCAACAATATCTCATTTAATATTATTCTAATTCGTGTAATTTTCCTTTGCTTAAAAGTGATCTAAGTTATATATAGCTAAATAAAAGTTTTTACCATTTAACTAATCTTTCTTATTGCATTGTCAAATGTATATCATATAATACTAAATCATCCATGTACTTTACTACTGTTAACACAATGCTTTATTTATCACCCTCTTTTACAGTTTCAATTACTCCAGCAATCTTCTTCAGAACTACAACATAATACAAACATATGAATATAAATATACATGGACATATAATTTACATTCTATATATACATCTTATAATTATCATCTATTTATTATCTTTTGAATATTATATAATTTTATTACCCTTTTTTTATATTCTATATTTATTCTTTATTTTATTCTTATTACTCTTTAAATACTTAACTCTAACTTAATATGTTTTATATTTTACATTATTATTATTATTCATTTTACTAACAATCAATATTTATAATTTATTCATTCAATAATTTATAATTTATTTTAATCTATAATATTATTTTAAACACATTTTAACCCATCTTTTATATCTCCTAATTTCAACTGCTAAATTCAAATTTTTATAATGGTAAATTGTTTAAAATTTGAATTTAGCAGTTGAAGTTAGGAGATATAAAAAGTGGGTTAAAATGTGTTTAAAATAATATTATAGATTAAAATAAATTATTGAATGAACAAATTATAAATATTGATTGTTAGTAAAATGAATAATAATGTAAAATATAAAAGATATTAAATTAGAGTTAAGTATTTAAAGAGTAATAAGAATAAAAATAATATATATATATGTACAGGCAGTTTTAATTAATAAATATAGAATGTAAAAAATGGGTAAAAAATTATATATGTAAAAGGTAAGAAATAGATGATGATTATAAGATATATAGAATATAAATTATATGTCTATGTATATTTATATTCATATGTTTGTATTACGTTGTATTTCTGAAGAAGATTATTGGGACAATCAAAACTGTAAAAGAGGCTGGTAAATAAAACATTGTGTAACAGTAGTAAAGTGCATGGATGATTTAGTATTATATGATTTTTACCATTTAAATGGCAGTGGAAGTAATAATCCAATTATTCTTTGCATTCTCTGCTTTGTGGGTGATGATTTATAATCTCTGGGATATGAAGATCAGAATTAATTTGTGGTCATGATAATAAATATATATATATATAAATGTGTATTTATTACATATTCATCTTGTTTTCAAGAAAACCTAAACAATACTTTACTTAAGAATTGTGTTTAAGAATGAAGACCAAAGTGCTTTTTACTCTTAAACTTAAGAGACAAATATTAATACTCCCCAAACTCATTGATGAATGTAGACAAATCAGCTGTCCATAATAAATTTATTATATAAAAAATCACATAGTAATAAGTTACAATAACAAAAATGTGAATAAACATAGGAAAATTGCCGTATTCGGTTTTTTTAAGGTCTTAAAGAGAAATTAAAAAAAAAAAAACTCTAGCAAATTTCTTTTTTGAAGTCTTTTGGGATATTTTTGAGTGCTGCTGTTGATAAAATTGAATTGCACATTATGTCTTTAAGATTCATCAAGCAGAAGAGATATTTCATTTAAGCTTTTAGCTGCTTTTATATCACAAGAAAGCAACTGCTATCTAATTAATCTAATGTTATTTTTTCACTTTCCTTTGTTTATATGTTTTTTTCCATTTACTCACCTGTTTCTACATTCAACAATTATTTTGCTGATATTGCAGAGGATTCTTTTTCAATGTTCCTTGCTCAATATTTACTACTAATTCATTAAAAAACAAACAAAAAAAAAATCAATGGTTTATTATTAGGAAGTTCATAAGAAGTTTGAGGACCAGAAGTGATAGAGCTGGGCCACAACCACGAATCTTGAACTCTGTTCGGCATTTGCCACTTTACCTCTATAGTATACACAAATAGGCACTAATTCATTGAAAACTATTACAAGTAGCAAAGAATAATTGGGGTTATAAACAGATTTTGATGACTACTCAAACTTGAATGAATTCAATAAGATAACCCATATTTTACTAAGGTTAGGTGCATGACTGATGGGACCCCCCCCCCCCAACTGTAAATTTGTGTTCTATTCTATTAAGCATCACAAATCAGACTCACATGTAAGCTTTAGCAAAATACATTTATTAAAAACCTTCCTTTTCAAACATATAGCTATATTTTCCATTAATCTAAGTTTAATTTTGTCAATTATATTTCCACTTACGTTGCTATTTTGATCAAAATATTTATAATTGTTATCTACTTCCAATTCTCTATCACTGTTTTTTTTCTTTTGTGAAAAGTCATTGAACATTACTACAATCTTTTTAAACACTTAGCTTTAGTACTACTTTATTGTATTCATTTGATAGTTCTTATAACAATTTCTGAAGTATTATTTGCAGAAACAATCATGTCATCTGGAAAATCTAGATGGCTTAAGTAATCTTCCATTTACTTCTATTTCCTGTTTTAATACATAAAATATTTCTTGCAAACAGCTATAAAGTTTTTAAAATATGGAATCAACCACTATATAGCCATACTAATGTTAATTTTCTTAGTGTTATGTAATCTAATTACTGCTATGGCATTTTGATAAATATTTTATAGAAATTGATAATATTGAGCATCTTTATTTTGCTGTTCAAAAGCTTTAAAAATTGTGAAAATTGTGCCATTTCTTAATTTATAAATCCAAAGTATAATGGCAATTAATGTGTATTAGTCTTATCTATAACTTCTTTTAATATTATAACTACTTTTTAATCCAACTTAGCTTTGTAAGAACTATAGAAAGTGCTATCAATCACATACAAATGTCTGTATACTGCTGACATATCTAGAAATTTTTTTAAAATACATTAAAAAATGCAAGCTTCATAAAAAAAATCGCTGTAGCCTGTTGCACATCGTAATTTAATATATATAATGTTTTAAAACAATTTAGAAAAGTAGCGATCACAGTGCCATCATGCCACCTAAAATGTCAAATGTGATAGTGCTATAGCAGTTTACTTTTGTGGAATTAATTAAGTTCTAATATTTTTTCAAGATGAATAATTGATTTGTCAATGTATACTTAGCAACAACTTGGTAATACCTTTAATTGCAGGCATTTTTTCAAAAATGTAATGTGTTCATATTTTTTTTGTTAAATTCTTACATATTTTGAGCATACATTTGTAATATCTTAATCTTTTTTTTGCACTTGTAATTTTAAATATATAAATGTTCAGACAATTATAAAGAAAAAATAGATGTGTTATTTTAAAAACTGGCTTTATTCATGCTGATCATGCTTTCAGAACAATGTGTACCATAATCATAGCTACACTACATTAATATTATTGGTGGTATTTAAGTATATTTGCTTATATTCAAATTTATTTTAATTTGTTGTGTAGTTATGTAAATTTTATTTGAAATATTCTTAGAGAGACCATTTCTTCGAGGTAGGAGTGCTGATATCTTTTTTATTTATTGCAAATTGATCTTTAGCTATGGTCCAAACTTTTTTAATTTTTCTCTTTTATCCTCCTTCTCAGTATAAACAATTTTTGCTTTAAATAAATCAAATTTATGTCCAGGGGATTATTTGTGTTCTATGAAAATGGAAGAGTTTTCGTTACTTCTTTTAACTCTATTCTAGAAAAAGTTGTGCTAGGTTAATCTTGTAGATAGATTGGCTTTTATTTCATCATAACAATCTGGTAGATAGTGCAAGAGATTTTATAAACTAATTGATGAACCAATTTGGTGGACAATTTATCTTTCAAATTGTTTAATAAATTATTTAAAGCTGGGGAAGAGCAAAAGCTTATATTAATTTTCTCTGAACAAATTCTTTTTAATTTGCAAGAAATTTTTGATACATATGGTAACATTATTCATTTCTTAGTATCTTCAGTTTTAGATTGCAGTGGTTTTTTTCATTTTGTTGTAAAATCTATCGACGGTACTATAAATTTTATTAATATTGTATTCCATACTTTGTAGATCTGATCAATTTCAAACTTACACAATTTTGCATTCCTATAGTACCATCGATGGATTCTACAACAAAATGAAAAAATGCTGCAATCTAAACCTAAAGATACTGAGAAATGGATAAGCTTACCCATATGTATCAAAAATTTCTCATAAATTAAAAAGAATTTGTTCAGAGAAATTTAATATAAGCTTTCATTCTCCCCCAGCTTTAAATAACTTACTAAACAATTCAAAAAATGAAGTGTCCACTGAATCAGCTCATCAAATAGTTTATAAAATCTTGTGCACTCAAGCCAATTGCCTATTATGGTGAATCAAAAGCCAATCTATCTACAAGATTGGCCAGCATAACTATCTCTACAATAGAGATAAAAGAAGTAACGAATACTTCTCCATTTTCCTGGCCATAAATTCGATTATCTAAAGCAAAAATTGCTTGTACTTAGAAGGAGGATAAAAAGAAAAAAATTAAAGAGCTTGGACCATAGCCAAAGATCAATTAGCAATAAGTAAAAAAGATATCAGCACCTCTATCTCGAAGAAATAGATTCTCTAAGATTTTTAAAAAATTTACATAACAAATTTGAATATAAACAAGTATATTTAAATACCAATATTATAGTAAGCATTGTACTGAAAGCATGCCCTACATAAATAAAGCCAATTTTTAAAATAACATATCTATCTTTTCTTTATAAATGTCTGAATATTTATATGTTTAAAATTACAAGTGTAAAGAAAAGAGATGATATTAAATGAATTACATAATAAATTGCTGCACATTGATTTCCAAGTCTTATCCCACCCACAATTTTGCTATGATCCACCCAAGATGATTATCACCAATCATTTATTAAACTAGAAATTATCTCTAGACCTAATGTAAATTTTAAACCCCAGTTAAAGATTAATATATATTTTTTTAATTAAGCACACAGAGTAATTCAACTTCATTTCTTTTTATACCCATATTACACAGAGAAAAAAAACAATGTATGTTTAATTAAAAAACAGATATATTAATCTTTAACCAAGATTTAAAATAATTAATGATAATCATTAACATATTTATCTAGAGTGGATCATGTCAAAGTTGTTGCTGGAATAAGTTTGACACTTGTAAATCAAAATGTAGCAATTTACTATTGATAAATACTGAATATATGATAAAACATATATGTGAAGAATTGTGACCTGAATCAATTGATGAGTGCTGATTCAGCACAAAATGCATGTTGTGGATCATTTACCTTTTATGATGTCTTTATATATGTGTTTTAAGAAAGTATGGTTGAGTGGAAGTTATTAATTACATTTATAATTAATAATAGTATTAACCATAACAATCAATTATATATAAACATAAAATAACTCAGATACTTTACAGACATTATAAATAATACAATCAGCGGAATTCCAAAAACTTATTTTCTAATCAATATGAGATTTAGACTTGCATTAAAAATATAGAAAATCTGGTGTAAATAGAAACTAAATAATAATATTAGTTCCACATCAAAAAAAGAATTCTATTAATTGCAGAACTTAATGTCAAATAGAAAAATATTTAACGGTTCGTATTCACTTAAGGGAATGAGAGTGAATGCATCTAACTGTAGTCGAACCTTAGAGTGCCATGAATGATGCAATAAAAATCTAATCCATGATTGCATCTATTTCAAATACGATAATTTAATAATTAAACATTCAATACAGATACAACTTAGACCAGATCATCCAATCTTCATCTCTCTTTACTATTCCATTATGCTCAGTATTCGACCTCAGGGTTAATTTTATATTTAACTCTCTTCAGAAATCAATTGATATCCTGTAGCAATAATAATACTTTTATATAAGTTCGATAGATTCTCAAAATTGCTTCCAACCAAGTTATCATGACGTTAAGTCTGGATATGTATATGTGGGTATATGTATTCAATTTTATTTTATTATGAAAATAAAATAAATAATTTAAATAAATCAGAGATCTCCTTAAATTAAAAATAAATTTAACAATAATTTATTAATTGAAACAATTTAAATTTATCTTTATATAACACAATTTTTAATTACAAGTGTTTATATACATTTCAAAGTTATACCTTCCCATATCTTATAATAGATATATATCATAGCACAAACAATATTTAATAGATTGCAAAAAAATAAATAACATTTTATAATTCCAAAGATTATGATAACACTAGCTAACTAAATTTAAATTAAACAGTATAAATATAAATCTTTGTAATATCTAATTCTTTTGAAAAAAATTCCATTTTCTATAAGGCCTCCCATCTGTGTATTGTCTCTATCGTTGAAAGAAAAGACCTTTCATCCAAGGATATTAGTTATTTATACTGAATAATAAACAAACAAATATTAATGAAATAAATAATAAACAAAAATTCTATCTTGTCATAAGTGAATGAATTTAATATGAAGAACAATAAAATCTTACCTTCATATTAAGTTTACTTATTAATTTGGTCAAGTCGCTCTGTAACGAAGACCTAAATTTTATTAAATAAAAAAATATTTAACACAATGATATTTCCATTTTTTTCATCCAATGATTTTCCAAAATGGATTATTCCAAAGTAAGTAGGTTTTTGAGGCAAATGAAATAAAATTAAATATTTATGGATGTTAATATGCAAAGATGATATGATGTGTTTAAAGTTTACGATATTGTCCTATTCATTTTCCATAATTTGAGTAATAATGTTTATTAAGAATAAAGTTCTTTTATTTCCGGGGTCATCAATCATCGGTGAGGCAATCAGTATACTCCATTGTTTCGTAAATATTCCTCTCGCATGATGTTGTCATCCGTTTCGTTAACTTTGGTCTAAAACGTCATATTGAATTTTTTAAAATACTGGTCTCAGACACAATTTTCACAATAACATCAGTTTTAATTATGTTAGAGCAAAAAGAATTACATTTCTAGAATTTAGAAAAACTAAGGAAAACAATAAGCATAAAATAAATAGTGATAACTATATAAAAAAAAAAAAAAGAAATTTTCACATCCGAAATAATTATTATTTTGTTTGTTCATAATTTGGAAATTAACATTAACTAAAATTCAAATTACATCTTCAGTGATAATTTCTTTGTCTTCCTCACAAAATTATCTCTCTAAACATATATAATAAGTTTTACCTGAGATAATCCATAGCTTCACAATCTCCAAAACTGCTCCTATCAGAATTCTTCATTCTTATCTTGTACCCCAAATAAGCAAAATGTCAAGGTGCCTGGAAAAAAAAAACGTTCTCCCTAAAAAAAGATAAAAAAAAAAAAATTAAAATTCTACCAGAATGTAAAAATAATGAAGGAAGTGGAAATATTATTACTTACCATTATAAATACAATAAAAAAATAAAATGCCATATAATTTGACATTCTAAATAAGATCATCATGGTACAGGTATATTATAAAAGTGGTGTATATGTATGCATCATGAAAGTTTTGCTAATGGTGATGGGAAAACTCAAAAGCCTGATAAACTAGATGCACTATTTTGATTTTAGACTTTGGATAAACCAACCTTGTTTATAACATCATCATACTGAATAATCATTGCCAATACAGAAAACAATTTACAAATTTAGAATATGAAAAAATTTCTCATTTCAAGAGGCAGTCAATGATTACTAAAAAGGTTCTATCACAGATATTTATATAAAAAAATGTTTATATTCTACATCTTTCAAGATATGTCTTCCAGAGAAGCATACCTGTTCAAATAATCTAATATAAATATGCAAAATATTTCATATTATTCAATATTATTATTAATAAAACATAATTCATTCCAGACCTTATTTATCAATTGGCAAAAGTAATCAGTAATGAAGCTGTTACAAAATTCTAATAAGGAAGGCAAACAGGCAATCATATGCTTATAAAATATAAAATGAAGTTAGTAAAAAACCAAGTTAGTAAAACAACAAATGAAAACTGCAATCTCTCTGTGCATCTGGTACGCAGCTTTGAAATTTATATTGCATTTTTCTACTATAAGACTAATTTTATAAATACAGTCAAAATCTTTACTGTTTACCTTTAGCATTTTTTTATTATCATTGAAATATATACATGATAAAATATTATTAAATCGTTTACGTGGCATTATATTTGCAAAATATGGGACCCTTACACTAGGATCAGACTCCAAATGTCCTTCAATCGAATGACAGGGGCTTTGCATGAAATTCCTTATGCCATCCCAAAAAAAGGCGGACAATTCACCATTTGTTACATTCATCCAATTACGCATACATTTATCTTTAAAGGCATATTTATTTGTTTCTTCTATAATCGTTGATAAAAGTTTTTTATCGAATAACATAAGAAAAAAATCTAAAATTGAATACTTACCTATAATGGAAAACTTCAAGCCTGGAGTTTTAGTGAAATTCTCCACATTTATCGGTTCATAGGTTACGTTTGGAGGCATATCACGGTTACTAGTTGACAGGCCTGGTCTATTGATATCGTCCAAAAGAACACTTGTAGTTTTTCTTTTCTTTTTGGCTGGTAAAGGGGTTTCTTCTTCTAATAATGAAAAATATTCTTCTAGATCGCTGAAAGTAACGCTATCCTCATTCTCGGAATCAAAGACTTTAGACAGGGCAAATTCATCGTCGCTAGAATAATCGGTTTCAGAGGCCATATTTCCCCTTTGTTTCTTTTCCACGCTTTTGTTTCCATATAATGTAACAAATTGTGAAAAAAAAAAACAATTGATCTTATCTGCAAAAAAATTAATAAAAATGTTATTTTTTATCGGAGAAAAATGGCGACTACCTATAGAAAGAGCAAAAAAAAGACAGAGAATTATGGTATAGGTGCATGCGTAGTCCTTACAGTTTTTCCGTAATTTCAAAAAGAAAAACGAACTTCAACGAATGAACAACGGCGAACGGATAATCTGCTCAAAGAGCCGAAGCAGTTAAATTATCTCACTGTAAACTAAAGTTGGATATTGAATTATATAGATGATATATATATTTTAGGCATTTCAGTAGGAGTGAATAATGACACTGCTTTAGGTTAGAATAGCACTTGATCCTATGGCAAAATGTGTTTACTCACAATGCATTTTCTATAACTTAAAATAAATTTATTTAGATATATAAATACGTTTGATGATAGTGTCTTCCTTGGAATTCAAGTTTAGAATGATATCATTAAGAATTTCTCTAATTATTATATTAAAGATAATTTTCTTTTGAAATTATTATTAATGATATTAAAGAGTAATTTATTTACTCTTTACTTGAATGATATTAGAGTTCTCTGCTAACGAAGATTTTATAAACAAGGAAAATTGTCCAAACTATTGATCCATCTTTTTGATGTGTTCGCTATTCAAACACAGCAAAATAAATGTGTAGTGACTAACTAATTTGTAAAAGATAGAACTGATTTAGCTTTTATAGTGGAATCGACTTCTAGTAATTAGCATTTGTTAAATTACTATTTCATTTCACATTTTGTATTCGATTATTGTTGAATGCATTATAATTAATAATTGTGTAATTGAGTTCTAATTTTATTTCCTTCGTGTTTAGTTGCTAAGATACGACTTGACCTTAGGTTATCTCTACGTTTTGAGTCTTGATTAGTAATATTAGTTAAAATAAATAATTATTTTATATATATGACTTATTGAAATCTAATTGTTTAATATCTGATTTCATTAAAATAACTATTTATTTGACTTGACTTTTGTTAATAAAATTTTATAATCTAATGTTTAAGTTATATACATATGCATATGGGTATTTTAACGTAAAAGGATAAGGTATTTATATTGCACATAAACAAGTGAGCTTATGTAAGCTATTCTTACAAATATAAGTAAATTTTATGGCTAGAAGACATGTCAATAGACTTCTTCATTTTTTATTATTAAAATGTATTATGTTAAAGAAAATAATGGATATATATTTAAACCTTTGAACATTTTTATATTTTGTATGCAATAAACAAACATTAGAACCAGTATGCTAGAAATAGTACTAAACAAAGTTTATATTCATACAAGTACATAATTAAAAAATTACTTACATACATCATTTTAAAATTATTTGCTATAGGAATTGCCAGCTTTGTTAATAGTAAGTATTATAAAAATAATTGGATAGTCTGTTCATTAGCATTCACATGAAATTCATTACACAAAGTGGTAAAATTAAACTATGATCCATTGCTCTAAATTATGCAGAGCATAGTAAGCGTTCATAAAGATTTGTGGATCTCAATATTGGTCTTGCCATGTTACATATATAAATAATTATTTCTGATAAAATTAATTTTGCTTTTCCTTCATCAACAGCAACATAAGAATACATATTAAATGTTCAAATAGACATCTGCATCTGATGAGTAGTGAAGTTAGTTTTATTTGCAAAAATCATTGATTACTTGTTAATTGTCATGGTTTAAATACTAACATAATTATTAATAATAAGTTTACAACTTACACAACTATAATTTTATTACATACTAAATTATAATAACAATGTAGCTTAAACCATGGCACATGTGCTTTACAGATGGAATGATATTTATAATCAATATTCTCCTTTCCAAACACAAGATAAAGCTATGATGATATTATAAGTTATAAAAAACATCACGCTATATAAATAACAATATTTAAATATACTAAATTGGAATCAGTTTCTCTAGATGTTTTAATATCAATAATAAAAAAAAAAAGGAAAGAGTTAAAGGATTTCATGTGAATGATTATATTTAGAAAATATTGATAAATATATGATTTCAAGGACATTAGATACAGTTCAGATATAAAATAAATATTAAAAAAACAAAAAATTGAAACAGATGCAATAAACATAAAAAGTTGATAAGCATATAGGTGGCAACTCCTAATTTACAATATAAAAGTTCAATAGGAATTATTTGGTAAAATTAAAGATAACAATAAGTACTACAGTTTTAAAAACATGATATCTTTCCCATCAGTTATGAAGGTCAAATTTCATTTTTTTAAATTTATTTATATACTAACTAAACCAGGTTAACCTGGGATTTTAATCCTCTAGAAAAAATAGTGTCAATTTACTATTATTAATAGCCACCTAGTAAATGGGTTATGGGCTGTATACCTGAAAATAAGTTTTAATCCTATTTACTACGGGTAAAAAATTTCAAGGTTGGATTTGTAGACCAGATTATGAGTATGGCAGATAAATGAGCTAACCACCATACTATAATACATCTATTTTGTAACACAAAAGCAAATACTTTTGTTGATTAAGATACTCAATGGAAAACAAGAAATATGTACACATGAAATATAGAATATTGAGATGAAAAAAACATTCATTATTAACTAATAGTATAGAAGCAGTGTTTTTTTCTTTTTCAAATATCTAAATTTTAGATGAATAAAATAATTCCGAAATAGTTTAAATTTTGAAGAATTAAATATATATGATCATAATTAGCAGCAATGATCTGCAAATGAACATGAATATTGGAACTCTAATGAAAAAAAGGTAGACCAAAGAATATACTAAAAATAAGTTTTGCAATAATTATACAAATATCAACCCCATGAAGTACAAATACATCCATATTATGGTCATTATTGTAATTTTGTTGATATTTTGCATAGCTACTTTTTAATTTCTTCTACAACAAATTTGAAAGAAAGACCTTGTCTAAATGTAGCTCTCTAATGGACTTTATCATTAACCATACCATCTCAATGTTTTTAAAATAATCTTTATGGCAAAAACTGTGCGTTTTACTCACAAAAATTATACCCAAGTTCAACATAAAATACATTTTTAGAAAAGTTTTCTATATAGTTTCTTCATTTCATATGACCAATTTAACAAAGATGTGATTTGATAATAGTGATATATATGCCCAGAAAGTTAAAAAACATGTCATAAAATTATAGAATTTTTTTTGAGCATTCTCAAATAAACTTTTTCTAAATCTATATATATCACCAAAAGGGAATACTAGTCTGTCTCCTAGATAAAATAACAATTATGAATAAAATACCATATATTTTAATTTATCAAAAGTATCAGCAGCACATTGAGGTCTGGTGCATCCCAATGTTAAAATCCATTTTTCTATTTAAAAAGCTATCAAGCCTCATGTTCTCAAGTTGATAACCATCCAAACTAAAAGTTGCTAATGATTTTTGTTCTATTATTGGGTGATGAAGAAACGGGTTTTTGAATTGACAAGATTTGCACAATCATCAGCATACCATAAATTCAAAACTCAAGAATATTAAGTTCATGTTTTTGATTTTAATCCATTCAAATTCAAAATTCTATCATCAAATCTGTATTGCATCTCGATCCCTGATTCACGATGCTGTCATAAAAAACAAAAACAAAATTGGTGCTAATAAACATTCTTGTTTAACACCAGTTCACTTATAATTAATAATACTCCCATTTCATCATGTCGAAGCCATATAGCTTGAATAGTGTTCAATTAATTGAAACAAACGGCTCTCTAAAATCAATACTTTTCTTATATTATGTCTACAGTGCTTTTTGATTCTCTAAAATGATATTGAAATTGGTATCATTTCATCTATCATTTGAAATTATCTATTCAATAATGGATAATAGTGATATTTCATAAAATAATTATTGCAATCTTGTCTATCATCTTTATTTTAAAAATTATAATAATAAAAACATCTGTAAAAAAAAAAGATACAATTTCATTAGTGTGGAAATAATTTGTGATTAAAATATTTTTTAAATAAATGTATATTTTATTAAAAAAAAATAATAATAATAAAATAAAATGTTTACCTTCAGGAATTAGATGAGGCATCGATTTAAATGTTTTCAAATGAGAATTAGTTTTTTTCTTGATAGTTGCTTCTTTTATAGTAGTCAGTTCCAACTCACTATCATTACCTTCATATTTTTTATCATCATTATCGGAATTATCTTCTATTTCTAAAGCATAATATTATAAAAACATATTTTATTTAAGGCTTTCAATTAATTTCTTGTTATGCAATTATATATATATATCCACACATTATACATTCTTGGAAAAAACCCCACAGATCGCTTCTTATATACGTTAAAATAATGGCAGACATTTCCTTAATTCTAAATAATTTTATTGATTAAGTATATATAAACGAGGATAAAAACACAATAAATCTAGTTAAACAACACCTGCAATTTTATTTAAACATTTCTTATATTACAATGAAAAATAAAAAAAATCATATATATGTATTGTAATAGTACTTATGATGCTATGTATGAAAGGATGAAATTAATATAATACAATAGTATGCCTTAACTACATACGAAAAGATACATTTGCCTTAAATGTAACAGAAAATATGATTGCCCCAGTTGGTAGCGTCAAATGTGATAGTACTTATTATGACTTGCTATATACGTATAAAGACAAAAGAAATTGCCTCAAAAATAAATATAATAAAATATACTAATTCCAGCCATTGAATGTGAGTTACAATAAATCAGGTTATGATGTTTAACTTTATTTGAACAAATTACTAATTTATAAAGTTACGGATAATAAATTATCTACACTATAGAAAATATATTACTTATAAGTGAATGTACTCTAATCACTACTCTAACGGGTCCACCCCTTTACCTATGTTTCTTAAAGTACTCGTCTTTATGCGAGAATGAGCGTATATCTATATATGCAACAAAAATATAAGTCCGATACATATATAATTTTCTTCAATATCATACACAGTATATTTATGGACGTCTAACTAAAGACTCCAAGCACCAATCTCATCCATAGGTAAGAATTAGACCGGACAATATGGAAGTATATAATAGGATGATAAAATGACATGGCCTGTAGCTAGCTTTCTCAGGGCGGGTGGTAAAATTACCGGGAGTAGATCTAACCCTCTCTTTTTTTCTTAAAAAAAAAACTCAAAACATAAAAAAAAAACATTCATCATTTTATACATATTTATTAGTAATAATATTTACACAAGTCAAATCAATTCTATTTTTCTTTATTATTTATCAAAGATTCCTATCAGTTTTCCCTTTTATTAGTTTACTCTTTTCTTTCTTTACCAAATCCCCCCCCCCCAAATACGCCATAATATGTTTTTTAACAGTCACAAACGTCTATCTCGCTAACATAAACCCCAGACACGAAACTGAACATTCTAGGAGGGGTTGCCTTCTAGATATACTAAGTTCGAATCTAAAGTCCTCAGACACGAAACTGAACATTCTAGGAGGAGTTGCCTTCTAGATATACTAAGTTCGAAACTAAAGTCCAAATTTCACAGCGCCATCTACGTGATAACGCATCTGATGCCACTACTAGTATAATCTTTGACCAGTGCCTGGTGGTCAGGGAGAAACAAAAGACTCTATACTAAAAGAAGCTTGGGTGGCTAATTAACGTCTATGGATTTACAAAAGAAATGCAGAAAATATATATATAGACTGAGACTGTGATATGAATCAAATAAAATAAAAGATCAAATTTAGTTTTAAATAATTTCATAAAATTTATTTATATAAATTATAGATATAATGCCACTGTCTGCTTATATGAGACAGGGACACATATTAAATAATTGTGGGCATTATATTCCAATAAATGACAAAAGATTTTAAACCAAAGTGATATATTCTATTCCTCGGGTTAATAGCATTACGATAATGTGTGAGGTGCTTTGAGCAATTATACAAGTCTAAGAAAATATTTGAAAATTAAGTGTTCTAAAATATTTATTGATTTCGAGAATAACACAGACAAAAGCTTACTAAGCAACAAAATGGGAATGTGATCAAAGCATTTATTTGAGAACAATAATAATAGAGTTGCATTGGGAGGTCAGTATTGCTGATAATGAATTTATTAAAGTTGGAGGGTGTGACACGTTTAAGTCACGGATGCTTTGTAAAATAAATATAAAATAAAACAATAATGGAATATTTGGTATGATTACGGAGGGCATCTCGCCGCTAACCCGTAGGAAAGTATTTTATGAACAGCCGAAACTTAGCGACTGGGTGACGATTGCGCTTAATTCCCAGGTGTGTCATTTATGGACACACTCTGCCTGGAAACTGTAATAAGCGAAGAGAACGGACTTGGCCGTGTAAAGAATCCTTGGAAAAGTAAAACAAAGCGGTCTCACCAACCAATTCATTTACCAGCAATACGAGACTAGTGCATACAAAACATACTGAATGGGTTTTACTTGGATTAAGAGAAATGCCCAATCAAATTCCCAAAAATTCATTTAAAAGGGTCCGCACATTCTCGACTTCAATGTTGAACTTTGTAATTAAAGTAGAACACGGTAATTAAAATAGGAAAATGCATGCTTGCGTGTTTGAAAAGTAAGTATAGATTATATACGCAGTCATGCATTAGGGGATACATTTAAATCATTGACCTCGCACATACTCTCATATTAGATTAAAATCAATAACATGTAGATTTTAAACTATGCGATTATATTATATATTAAAGAAAAGAATCGCCCTCGAACGAGTGATTTGCAAGATAATAAAAATTGGAAATTATTTAGAAATTTAAAATATACCTTTATAGCGGCATCTTAGTTTCAACAAAAGCAATAATTCACTCAGTCAAAGACGATTCTGACACATTATCATAATAAAATAACAGAAAGGTTAATAAATAGAAAATATTAACCCAAGGATAGAGAGCCCAATGTTGATTATATTTAAAAGAAATACATAATAAAGTTATGTGAAATATCAGAAAACAATTTAAAATAGCTATAGCATGTTAGTTATCACAAGAGCTCTTGGGTTAATTTAGGGTTACCTCCGGAGAAGCATTTTTAGGTAGATTGATGGTCAGCAGGTTTTTATATAATTTAACAGCAAAATCTGGAAATGTTCATATTTTTGACAGCAGCAGCAGTTCCGGGGTTCCTTGTGTGATAACTTCCGATGGTCTACGGCAGCATATGACCATTTCAGAAATAGTCTTCTTGCGCTCTACTCTGTCATGTCAAGATTTAAAAATTACTACTATAATTTTGGTTAGAAACATTAGAATGGAGAACAAAAGAAAACCCTCCTTTTTATAGTAGAATTAAACAATAGAACTGCCCTGGAGCGTTACAAAAATATATCGGACTTATCAGCTGTAATTAAATGTATCCGAATGTCTAAAGGAATTCAACATTAATTAATTTTTTTTTTTAATTTCCCTGTCGACATTCGAAATACAAACTAGATTTAATTAAAAATTACTTTGACTAATTAAAGAAAACCTTAAGTGGACATCTGCTGTTTTTAGATAAACTTATATAACATTAACTAATTAAACTATTGTCCCTCATTTATTTTAACAGAAATATTTGGAATGACTTTTATTAAATCAAACGAAAATTATTTTACTTTTACATTGCAATATTTGAATCTATTTACTAAACGAATATTAACTAAATGAATTTTATTTTAAATCAAAATACATTACGACGGTAATATATTTGTAAATAGATTCAAACAAAATAATTTTAACAATTTATAATTTTGATATGTTTTAACATGCATATCATAGTGTTTGCGCAATTACGACTTATATAACCTACTTTTTAATAAATCAAAATTCTATGAACATATACATAATCCATAATATTTTATTTTATTTGGGAATGAGTTATATATATAATACGAGCATTGTACTCGTGGCTTAAAATTAGGCGGGATTTTCGGTATATAAGCGTATTGCAGACACACTACGATAGATTGGGGTTCAAACTAAGGTATGAGAGTAGGAAATAGGTGAGAAAACGTGTAACGAAGATCTGCAAAGCAGACCCTACTGTTTCACATTCCCTTAGTGACGGAACAAAAAAAATTGTTAAAAAAAAGATATTACAACAGGTGTCCACCTATGAAGCCTGCATAAAAAAAATTTACAAGATAACCCATAATGTACAGGATATAAATATAATGAAGAAACGAAACTGAATTATATACCTGGATCATATTAATAAATCTACCATCTAGTGAAGATTTTCTATTATCTCCCCCCTTCAACAAAATTTTATTTAACAAATGTAATAGATTAACATTGTTTATATCCGATGTTTTTATATTAACCTGTGACATGTCCATTTCTTTTTTTTGTTGTTGTTGTTGTTTTTAAAAAAAACTACTATAATCCTGGGTCTGGTGGGTAATAACTGCTTTTATAATTTGATGACTGCAGTCTCGGATTATCAGGTCTCTTTACCTTGTCTGGCGGTTCTTTGGCCCAGGGACTGAAATCCAGAGTGGTTAAGAGTTTGGCCATTTCCTCCACCTCTTTGATTCTCCTGCCCGCCATCAGCTGTTGTATCGGTAACGGCATATTCTGTTGAACGGTACATATAACATGAGTATCAGAAAACACAAACGTGCAAAGTGATCGAAGGCGATTGACCTGGCGAATGAAAAATTGCGTGTTTCCTTGATCGCTCCGTACTTCTCCTGGAAAATGGTATTTAGCATTCCGCTCTGCCGATCCTCATTCCAATAATATCTTAGTAACTGGCTACCGTAATTCGCAAAGTTGTTTGGTTTTTTTGCCAACATGCCCCACCAATCTTTTGCATAGCCATATAAATGATGGCTAGCGATAGCAGTCTGTTCATGCGGATCCGTTTTATAAAATTGAAAAAAATTCGGCAGGCTATCCAGGTGTGGGTGGGGGTTTTCTCCTAGAAATATTTTAACAGCTAATATCATAGCAAGTTGGGTTTGAACCCTGAAGTCTGGAATTAAGGTCCTGTGGATTGTATCTATCCCACTACTATGTGCTTGAGGAGGTGGTAGATCGTTAGAGGTCTGACATCTTTGGTTTAGGGTCCATTGCCTCGTTGATACTGTTTGTATCGTCAGGTTTTATTTTCGCTATCAGGACTTCATTGTCCAGGTATTGTATTAATTTTGGCTCAGTTTGATCTCGGCATTCGCTCATTTTTTTTCGATTTCCTGAGCAGTATTCTTCCAGTTTCCATTGGAGAGCCCTATGTCCCTCTCTCACTTGTGCCAATTCGTCGAAAAGCATCCTGGTAAACATTTTATACTCCGTCTCTTTTCTTTGGGCTTCCTCTTCCTGCTTTCTTGCCCTCTCTTTGCTTCTCTTATATAATTCCACCAGATAATCCAGATTGGAATCTTCCTTGCTCGTTTGCTGGACAGGTCTCATACTTATTGGAGGAGATTCAAGAAATCCGGATGGGTCCGGTTCTTGATCATCGTGGTTATTGTCCATATTATCCATGGCCTTAAATGATTATCGTGATCGATGATGATTTTTTTCCTTTTACTTTATTGCTAACTATTTAATATATCCTAAAAAAAATTTTTTTTTAACGAATTGGTGTACTTTTAAAACACAATGTATAGCACTGATAAAGAAAGCTTTTACACTGTTTTAAGTTGAACTTACTAAAACTAATACGGTAAAAAAAAATACTATTATTATATTTTCCTTGTTTGACTCTCTGCGATGGTTATTACGTTTGATTTCAAAATTTTATTAATGGCTAATAGGCTATCTCCCTCTCGGTTCTGTTGGCCTAATTACTGCTTTTATGTTTATCACTAAAAACTACAACTACTACCCTTTTACTATTGCAAAAATTTCTTGTTTAAATCTGCTGCTAACCAACATATATTCTACTGCCCGTACATAAAAAAATCTCTTAAATTCTATCTGTCAAATATTTCGCTAACACATATATTTTTAAACTCAAGCAATTTTTATTTATATATGTTAACATTCGCTAGATCCGGGTATACTTATTTCATTCCTTCTTATTTAAGATTAGCATACATATAATTTTATTTACATAATTATTGATCCGATTCACGTCTCATTATTTGGTCTAAGAAAAATTTACACATGGAAAAAACAAATTACATATAAAAGAATTTAGCCTGGTGACAAAATTTATTTTAGAAGTAACTCCGTTTAATGAAATTACCCTTGGGCACCATGTCACCAGTTAAAAGGATCCATAGACTGATAGCTTCCCAAAATGAATTTTAATTACTGTATTCCATTTAACTACGGGCACTCGTTAAAACCTTCACATTTTTTTTATTGATTTCAACATTTTATTTATTATTGAATTTTTGAATTCCATACGATAGCCTATTACATATCTAGGTCATTACCGTACAAAATTATTATTATGCTATCTTGGGCATTGAGACGATAAAACTTTATTTTGATAGAAAAATACAATATTTGAAATATTCATAGATTGTCACAATATTCACTTGGGACAATATTTAAGTAATTCACGCCATGCGTATATAGCGTGACTTAAATGAAACAATAAATACAGATGGCTCGTATCGCACTATAGCATGTTTGGACAAGTTCTGATTATATAGAATAAGTAATTGAATGCCAGAGTCAAACAAAACATGAAATATATATGCAAATAGATAATATAGAGTTTGAAAATATTATATTTATCAAAAATATAAAGGATTTGAGTGATTAAATACGAAACAAAATGCTAAAATTAAGCTACAGGGATGTGGGCATTTAAATAATTAAGATCTACAGGGATGTGGGTGTTTAAATAATCGAGGCTCCACGTTTGGGCAAGCCATGGACCCGGAAAAAAAAATACTATGTAACAGTCATAATCGTCTATCTCGCTAACACACTGCAGAATTCAAACCCGACACAAAACTGAACATTCTAGGAGGGGTTGCCTTCTAGATATACTAAGTTCGAATCTAAAGTCCAAATTTCACAGCGCCATCTATGTGATAACGCATCTGATGCCACTACTAGTATAATCTTTGACCGGTGCCTGGTGGTCAGGGAGAAACAAAAGACTCTATACTAAAAGAAGCTTGGGTGGCTAATTAACGTCTATGGATTTACAAAAGAAATGCAGAAAATATATATATAGACCGAGACAGTGATAGGAATCAAATAAAATAAAAGATCAAATTTAGTTTTAAACAATTTCATAAAATTTATTTATATAAATTATAGATATAATGCCACTGTCTGCTTATATGAGACAGGGACGCGTATTAAATAATTGTGGGCATTATATTCTAATAAATGACAAAAGGTTTTAAAGCAAAGTGATATATTCTATTCCTCGGGTTAATAGCATTACGATAATGTGCTTGATAAGATAGGAATATGTGCGAGGTGCTTTGAGCAATTATACAAGTCTAAGAAAATATTTGAAAATTAAGTGTTCTAAAATATTTATTGATTTCGAGAATAGCACAGACAAAAGCTTACTAAGCAACAAAGTGGGAATGTGATCAAAGCATTTATTTGAGAACAATAATAATAGAGTTGCATTGGGAGGTCAGTATTGCTGATAATGAATTTATTAAAGTTGGAGGGTGTGACACGTTTAAGTCACGGATGCTTTGTAAAATAAATATAAAATAAAACAATAATGGAATATTTGGAATGATTACGGAGGGCATCTCGCCGCTAACCCGTAGAAAAGTATTTTATGAACAGCCGAAATTTAGCGACTGGGTGACGATTGTGTTTAATTCCCAGGTGTGTCATTTATGGACACACTCTGCCTGGAAACTGCAATAAGCGAAGAGAACGGACTTGGCCGTGTAAAGAATCCTTGGAAAAGTAAAACAAAGCGGTCTCAACAACCAATTCATTTACCAGCAATACTGAATGGGTTTTACTTGGATTAAGAAAAATGCCCAATCAAATTCCCAGAAATTTATTTAAAAGGGTCCGCACATTCTCGACATCAATGATGAACTTTGTAATTAAAGTAGAACACGGTAATTAAAATAGGAAAATGCATGCTTGCGGGTTTGAAAAGTAAGTATAGATTTATATACGCAATCATGTATTAGGGGACACATTTAAATCATTGACCTCGCACATACTCTCATATTAGATTAAAATCAATAACATGTAGATTTTAAACTATGTGATTATATTATATATTAAAGAAAAGAATCGCCCTCGAACGAGTGATTTGCAAGATAATAAAAATTGGAAATTATTTAGAAATTTAAAATATGCCTTTATAGCGGCGTCTTAGTTTCAACAAAAGGAATAATTCACTCGGTCAAAGACGATTCTGACACATTATCATAATAAAATAACAGAAAGATTAATAAATAGAAAATATTAACCCAAGAATAGAGAGCAAAATGTTGATTATATTTAAAAGAAATACATAATAAAGTTATGTGAAATATCAGAAAACAATTTAAAATAGCTATAGCATGTTAGTTATCACAAGAGCTCTTGGGTTAATTTAGAGTTACCTCTGGAGAAGTATTTTTAGGTAGATTGATGGTCAGCAGTTTTTTATATAATTTAACAGCAAAATCTGGAAATGTTCATATTTTTGACAGCAGCAGCAGCAGTTCCGGGGTTCCTTGAGTGATAACTTCCGATGGTCTACGGCAGCATATGACCATTTCGGAGAGAAATAGCCTTCTTGCGTTCTACTCCGTCATGTCAAGATTTACAAATTACTACTATAATTTTGGTTAGAAACATTAGACCTCAGAATGATTTCTCTTAGAAACATTAGAATGGAGAACAAAAGAAAACCCTCCTTTTTATAGTAGAATTTAACAATAGAACTGCCCTGGAGCTTTACAAAAATATATCGGACTTATCAGCTGTAATTAAATGTATCCGAATGTCTAAAGGAATTCAACATTAATTAATTTCTTTTGTTAATTTCCCTGTCGACATTCGAAATACAAACTAGATTTAATTAAAAATTACTTTGACTAATTAAAGAAAACCTTAAGTGGACATCTGCTGTTTTTAGATAAACTTATATAACATTAACTAATTAAACTATTGTCCCTCATTTATTTTAACAGAAATATTTGGAATGACTTTTATTAAATCAAATGAAAATTATTTTACTTTTACATTGCAATATTTGTATCTATTTACTAAACGAATATTTACTAAATGAATTTTATTTTAAATCAAAATATATTACGACGGTAATATATTTGTAAATAGATTCAAACAAAATAACTTTAACAATTTATAATTTTGATGTTTTAACATGCATATCATAGTGTGTGCGCAATTACGACTTATATAACCTACTTTTTAATAAATCAAAATTCTGTGAACATATACATAATCCATAATATTTTATTTTATTTGGGAATGAGTTATATATATAATACAAGCATTGTACTCGTGGTTTAAAATTAGGCAGGATTTTCGGTATATAAGCGTATGGCAGACACACTATGATAGATTGGGGTTCAAACTAAGGTATGAGGGTACGAAATAGGTGAGAAAAGGTGAAATGAAGATCTGCAAAGCAGACCCTACTGTTTCAGTATGTTGCAATGAAGATTTAATTATGGAAAAATTAATACGCTAATAATGACAGTAGGAAATAATTTAAACTCTCCATGCAAAAATAAAATAAAATTTAAGTTCACAATTGGGTCAAACAAGTTTTCTGAATTGCGTGGAGTAAGCTTACTAAAAGGTCGCATATATAGGCAAACAGAAAAAGGTACCTGTGTTTTCCCCAGGGAATTGATTGGATTCACCTGGTGAAAGAGAACTTTCCGGTCTTTGGACGATGAACGGACTTTTTGAAGTTCGGATTCCATGGCTGAATTCTATTTATTTATTTATTCTTTTACACATCTCATGACAATCTAACATTTACTCATTGAAGCAATTTTCCAGGTTTGACGCCCCTTCTCTGATATTGGCAGCTGCTATACATTCAGGGGAAGGATTCGAATACCTCGCATGTTGAAGTTTCTACCCCAGCCTGATCATATTTTATCAATGTATAACATTGATCTCTGGATTCTTTTCTGTATATAAGTCTAAAGTCTGCTTTCTTCCACTCCCAAACTTATAATAATTAATTCCCCATTTCTTTAATTTTTTTTTTTTTTATCATAAAATTTATCTATCTTTTCAAATCAGGAATTGCCACCTCCGCCCCTTCTCTTAATTCTTTCTTTTCATTCATTTTCCTTTTTCCATTTCCAATTAACATTTCATGTGCCTTTGTTGGAATGCACCGTAAAAGCCTTTTACACCTTTTTCTTTCTAATTAGTATTTAATTAGAACTAAACATTCCAAGGTTTTTATTAACAGTCACTGCCATTGTTCTGGAAATCAGTCTTCCATCTTGGCATTTATAGTTCTTTCTTTGACTTAATATATATATTTTTAAAAGTTTATCAAACAAAATGTTTTTATTTTTATTTTGTGAATTTTCATGTTTAATGATTCAAAACACATTCATACATATACATAGCAATGTGTATAGCTGGTTTTGGCAAAAGAAAAAAAATCAGAGCACATGTATACTCCCATATCTCTTTTATGAGCTTTTTCATTGAAATAACCAAATTTACAATTCAATACGACCACACAAATGACACCACACAAATGACCGCTGATTATACATCAACTTGTAAATGTTAGTTT